>OY292462.1:14065110-15409314 GCA_958496255.1 Camptogramma bilineatum
CTATAGACGCGGCGCTGCTATCGCAGAAATAGGTTGGGTAAAAAATTACTAATAATAATTCTCCAACTAAGGCTTGAACAATAATAATTATGCAAGTTTTTACGTTCGTTAATTCTACACACCAGAACAACTAAACAACCGTGACTAAAAGAGCGTAATAAAGTAAATAAAACAATTAGTTCCCGCTTTTGCCGTAGGACTTGAGTGCTGGCGCGGACTCTACCTAGTAGGGTACAGTAAAGCCGTTTTCACACAGTTAGTGTCAGCGATTTATGAGTAGGTACTAGGTGGGTAGTAATTTGTATCTAACGCAACTAAGGATTACAAATAGGTAAGTAGTATACGAAGTAAGTAAGTAGGTACGTACATGGGTTGAATCAAAAAAGTCGCTTTCGTTCGAAAATTATTTAAAAAAAAATGTTTTTGGGAATTGTTGGGAAGAGGATCTCAGACATAACCTCGGTACCTAATATGGTAGGTAAGGTAGGTACCGTACCTAACTAGGTAAAATTAAACTTCAAATCATGGACATGTCTAGACTTGGCCTAATAAAAAATTATGATGTTAGCTTGATGTTAGTACCTTGGAAGTAAAATGCAATAATGCAATTCTTGCAATGATGTTTAATTCCTGTAAAACAACACTTTTCTTGCTGTTGATAAGGATGTAATTTCTTTGTCCTCAATTTTGTGATTTATGTCCAATTAAAATACACAATTTACGTTTATAAAAACTCTATGTTTTTAAGTTAATTATTCATTTTCCATCGGATCTTTGAGTGCATCAGTGCTACGTCATCTTCACCGTCCGTAGTCGATCGTTCGTTACGAGCCTACCTACTTATTCTGTGACTCTGCCGCAGAAGAACTAGTACCTACGGTACCTACTATCGCTGTCGCTGATATTTTATCAAGACTAAAATGTAAGTAAGTACCTATTGACATCTTTTAACTCATTTCAGAAAAGCGCTCTTGGCGTAGCTTAGACGATCTTGATTGATCGATGAAGTTAAGCAACGTTGTGCGCGCTCACAATTTGGATGGGTGGCCGCAAGTGGCATTACGAGCTGAGCGCTTCCGTGCTTCGGAGGGCACGTTAAATTGTCGGTCCCGGCTTTTAAGTCGTTAACCCATGACGGAGGTCTATAAGCGACCTAAACATTCCGTCACCAGAGTTGGCCTCATACCTACGAACTTACCTAAATACTTTACTAAGTACCTATAGGTAATCTCATTTTCCAGATGCTATCAGAGTGATTTTTTCGTTTATTAACTTTCGCTTGAATTGTTTACAGGTCTGATTCAGAAGTTGAAACCTTTGTTGGAAAGACCAAGGGCAAGAAGGGGAACTCAGGCTCTGCCGCCGCCGGTACCAGCAGCAGCGCCACAAACAAGCGCAAAGCCGAAACTACTAGGTAAGTACCACTCTAATCTTTATACAAAACTAGTGAACGTCCGCGGCTTCGCCCGCGTGGACAACTATATTTTTAAGCCACGGGAACCGTGCATTTTTACCGGGATAAAATTAGCCATGTGTTAATCCTGGTCATAAACTAGGTACGTAGGTACTTATACCATTTTGCAGTGATTGAGTAACTAACTTAATTAAACTTAATTAAAATAAACTTTAACGCGGTTGATGTCTATGTATCTAACAAATGTACTTAAATATTGTACTTAAGTATATAAATATTTTTATCACTTTCAGAGGACGTAATAAGAAGTCGCGTGTTGCGGACGTCTTCGGACTCTGCGACAGCGACATCGAGGAGGGGGCCGGCACGCAGGCGTCGTCGGCCCGCAAGAAGCTAGCATCGAGCTTTGTTAACCGGGTAATGACCGGCAACCAACGGCGGGTTGCTGAAACGAGCGGCGAATACTACATCGACCTGAAGGTTTACAACGCGCAAGAGGCGCAAGCTTTGCCGCCCGAAGAAAGGTGGAAGAAGGCAGTCGTGAGGTTGCAGTTCTCAACAGACGAGGACACAAAACAGTGGGAGTGCGTCCAGAAACTTGTGCGCGAGGCGCACAAGTTATTTTCTGGGTGCAACCCGGTTCACTATTCAGACAACATACACTTCAAATGAAAACAAATTAAGAAGTTTCATTTCAAATTTCAAATTAAAATAAGTACTTAAATTGTTTTCATTTGAAGTGTATCTTGTAAGTACTTATTATTTTAAATTAGGTAGGTACCTACTTAATAGTACCTATTGTACTTAGCCACGTAGTTAAAACGTGTTAAAACGTTAAAACGTTTATTAAACCTAAATAATTATTAGGACACTTACACTGTTTTCATTTTAACCTTTAGATTAATTGATAGGTTGGTTGGTTTCACTAGGTAGGTAGGTACATAACTTATGTAAGTAGATAGGTAACATAGACAAGCTTTTCTGTTAGTTCGATAAAAGTTTATTTTTCATTTTGTAGGGATAGGCTGGTATTCAAGATGCCGTTTTGTTCTGTTTGCAATTTATCTATTGATAACAAACGATGGGTAGGTCATTTACGAAGCAATACACATAAAAATAGAAACATAATCCTGTGTTCTGATAATGTACAGATGATACAGACTGCATTTCAAAATCGTATCGCGAGTTACAGAATTACAACAACCGAAGAGACAGATACATGTGTAAGTACTTTTTTTACCAATAATCGACTAAAAATAAAGTCACTCATTGATCAATCTCTTGAAACTCATACCTGTGTCAAAGTAAACTTTGAACTGTTTTCAAAGTTTTTGTTGTTCAAAAGTGATTCAGAAGAACTGAAATCATTTTCAACCAGTAATGTAACATTGCATTTAAATTATGACTTTGAAGTTTTATTTACAAAAGTCTTAAACAGTATTACGAAAAAAATTGAAGAATTCGAAGAGAGAGACAGCGGGTGGACATTTTTAAATAATTGTCACCTAGAAGTGAACATTAATAAATATGAACCCTTGCGCGGTTCTAACTTTTTAGATTTGCCAAGATTTATTAAAAACAAAAAAGCATGTGTGAATATTCGTAACAATGATGACTTTTGTTTTTTGTGGAGTATTACCGCGGCTCTATATCCAACCAATGATCACCCTGATCGAGTAACTTCATATCCGGATTTCAGAGATATATTGAACATCAAAGGTTTATCATTTCCAGTAAACTTTGCAGACATTTCAATTTTTGAAAAAAATAACCCTGGTCTTTCTGTTTTTGTATACGGACTAAGAGACGGTAAAACAATAACAGGACCGTTGTATAAGTCTAACAGCAACAACAACAACGCAAAACGCATTCATTTGTTGTTACTTGAACAAGACAACATTTCACACTATTGCTTGATAAAGGATGTACCTCGTTTAGTGCGAAATCAGATAACAAAACATCATGGAAAATTGCACTTTTGTGAAAGTTGTTTGTTATTTTTCACTTCTGCTAAAAAGCTCGAAGAGCATGTTTGCGGGGGTGTCGTAACCGTGCTTCCGGAGAAAGGATCAGTGATTCAGTTTAAAAACTATGATCGAAAGCAAGATGTTCCGTTTGTTATTTATGCTGACTTCGAATCAATGCTACGTCCCGTTCAAGGTTGTGAACCTAATCCAAACTTCGCAAGTACTTCTGACGTACACCAACACATACCAGTTGCTTTTGCGTATAATATAGTGTGTTCCGCAGATGAAAGTTATAATCGGTGTGTTAGTTATCGCGGTGAGGATTGTGTAGATAAATTTATTAAATTGCTTTGCGATGATGTTAAATCAATTTATAAAATATTAAATGAAAGTAAAGCAATGGTTTTTGATGAACAAGATGAGTACGATTTTAATACAAGCACACGATGTCACATTTGTCAAAATTTTTTGTGGGGTGATAAAATACGTGATCACTGTCATATCACAGGGAAGTATCGTGGTGCCGCTCATTCACACTGCAACATAAACTACAAAATTCCGAAATTTATTCCAATATTTTTTCATAACCTTTCAGGTTACGACTGTCACTTGTTTATTAGACAATTAGGAGAAATGCCTGGCACGATTAAAATTTTACCTAAAACAAAAGAAAATTACATTTCGTTTACCAAGTTTATTCAAGTTACGGAAGAAGAATATGTACCGTTGCGGTTCGTTGATTCATTCAAATTTTTGGGCACAAGTCTTGATAAATTAGCGCAAACATTAACCACGAACGATTTTGTGAATTTGCAAAAACATTTTCCTGATGAAAATCAGTTTAAATTGCTGACTCGAAAGGGAGTTTATCCATATGAATATATGACCGATTGGAAATGCTTTAAAGAAAAAAGGTTACCACCGCAAGAAAAGTTTTACAGTTCTTTGACCGATGAAAATGTATCAGCTGCTGATTATAAGCATGCTCAGTCAGTTTGGTCGCAATTCGAGATCCATAATCTAGGTGAATATACAGATTTATATGTCAAAACTGATGTTCTTCTATTAACGGACATTTTTGAAAAGTTTCGAAAGACTTGTAAAAAACATTATCAGCTAGACCCAGCATTTTATCTAACTGTACCAAGCTTGTCTTTCGACGCTATGTTATTGAAGACCGGAGTACAACTTGAGCTCATCGATGATTTAGCTATATTGCGTATGATACAAAAAGGAATTCGTGGAGGTATATGCGTGTGTACGCATCGCTATGCTAAAGCTAATAATAAATTTATGTCTAATTACGATCCAACGAATGAAAATTCATATATAGTTTACCTGGACTGTAATAATCTTTACGGGTTTGGGATGTGCAAGTCACTTCCTTTGTCAGGTTTTAGGTTTTTAGAGCAAAGTGAAATAGATAGATTAGATATAATGAGTGTAGCTGACGATGCCGATGAAGGTTTTATTCTTGAAGTTGACCTATTTTACCCTGATCATTTACATTCAACACATAATGATTTACCATTTTGCCCAGAAAAAGGTATACCAATAGGTGGGAAGAGCACAAAGCTTGTTCCAAATCTATACAATAAATATGAGTATGTCATTCATTATGTACATTTGAAAAAGTGTTTAGAACACGGACTGATATTGCGCAAAATACACCGCGTAATTACTTTTAAACAAAGTCCGTATCTTAAACAATACATCGAGCTAAATACTGAACTCCGTCAAAAAGCTGTCTCTATATTTGAACAAGATTTTTTCAAACTCTTGAATAATAGTATGTTTGGCAAAACTCTTGAAAACAACGAATTAAGAGTAAATGTGCATCTTGTTAATGAGTGGGCTGATGAAAATAATACAACTAAAAAGAGGACCAGTGCTGATAAACTGATAGCTAGTCCATACTTCCACAGCGCATCGGTTTTTACCGATAATTTAGTAGCGATTCAAATGAAACCCGATCGGGTTGTACTAGATAAACCAATATATATAGGCTTCTCTGTATTAGAATTATCGAAAGCCCACATGTATAATTTTCATTACGATGTGATCAAACCATTTTACAAAGATCGCGTTCAATTGTGTTATACAGATACTGATAGCTTTATATATTTTATAAAAACTCCAGATTTCTATCAAAATGTAAAAGATACCTTTCTTCACCATTTTGATACCAGCAATTACGATCGTGCTAATCAATATGGTTTGCCAACAATAAACAAAAAAATACCTGGATTATTTAAAGATGAAATGGGTGGGTCCATCGTTACTAAGTTTGTGGGTTTGAGATCAAAGTTATATTGCTTAAAAACTGATATGCGTACAATAAAGAAAGCAAAAGGAGTGAAAGCATGCGTCGTTCGCAATTTAGATGTGTCAGACTACCAAAACGTAAACTTTAATGAAAACATTGTGCGTAGAAAAAATGTCTTATTTAAATCAATCAAACATCAAATTTTTACAAGGACAATAAATAAGGTAGCTCTCTCTGGAAATGATGATAAGCGTTGCGTTTCTAAAGATAGGATTTCAACTAAAGCCTGGGGCAGTTCCCAGATATTGCAGTCTTAACCAACCTCCCTTGGATTGTATTAAGATAGATATTGTAGTAGATATGTAATATTATAAGTTTTAGTATTTAGATAAGTAGGTAGGTAGGTACTCTAAAGTTAAAGCCGTCAAATTCATAGACTAGAGATAAAAAAATGTTTTCGGATAAAATATGTGAATATTATTATACTTATATAGTTTAGCATAGTATTTGATATAAGTACTTAGTACCTAACAGTTTTTACCTTAAACAATAATGATAAACCTATTTACTTAATTAATAAGTATAGATATTTAGCTACATTTTAATAAAAATAAAACATTCATAAAACTTAAAAAAATGCATTTTTATTTTACTAAAGGTCCTTATGATTATGGCGCAAATTATTTAGTACAAAAAGCATAATTTCTAAGAAACTAAGGTTTTAAATAACAAAGGCGGTAGTAGTGAAAATTGATTCCTGTGGGATTATTTGAACATTCAAGTTTAGACCTGTTTTATAGAAATCTCACAACGAAGCAAGTATTAGCTAGGTACCTACACGACAATTGTGTATTTTATCAGGAAAAAGCTCATTCGCTTGGTATCCTGAGTAAACATCAGTTGTGTTTGCATACACCAGTCAAGTTCCTGTGGATTTTTTACGTAAGTACCTACGATTTCTGTACCTACCTATATTAATTTTTCATTTATCTAGGTACGTACCTAAGTGCGCAAAGTTGTTTTAAATTCATAAATCTAATAACTTTTTTTTTTTTTTTCAGATAATGACATCAGAAGATGACCCTTATTTTCAATGTGCCCAGGACCCTTTGGCGGGCTGGGATGAGTTTATCACAGAAAAAAGAGTTGAAGCTCAAGCGAAGCTTGCTGAAGCGCAAGCTGAGAGAAAACGGAAGTCGAGGAAGAGGACGAAAAAAGATGCGGTATCTTTCGTGGTTAGCAAGGCTCCAAGAAGAGGGTACCGGATGCTTAAAATCCAAATTTTGGACTACGATGAAAGACAGAATAGTTATAGTGAAAGTGTGCGTGTGCAATATGTAGTGACTGAACCAATGGACGATATTATGGACTCGGCGCAAAACATTATAAATAAGATATCTAAGAAATTGTATGATGAATAGAATGAAATAGTAAGTATTATGTAAATAAAGTATTAAGTATATTAAATAAAATATTAGCCCTTCTGATTATTTTGTATTTTAAATAATAGTTAGGTACCTAGTAACTTGTATTAGTTGTAATTGAATTCAAATAATAAAATTAAGTCTATTGTTTAAGTTTGTAAGTTTGTAGGTATGTTAATAATTTGATAATAATATTAGCCCTTCTGATTATTTTGTATTTTAGATAATAGCTAGGAATCTAGTAAGTTGTATTAGTTGTAATTGAATTCTAATAATAAAATTAATTCTATTGTTTTAGTTTGTAAGTGGGTATGTTTATAATTTGATAATAAAGTTCACCTAAAATATCCTGTGTTTTATTTTTAGCAGTTAATAATAGGCAGGTAGGAACTTACAAAAATTAAAAAAGAAACAAATAATATTTTAACAACTTTATTAATTACTAGAATGATAAAACCACTTAAATATAACTTAATTTAGGTAGGTACATACTTAATATAACTTTTACTAAAATAAAACAAAATTGTACTCCATAAATCATAAAAACTTAGGGTTTTTATTACATTTCATTGATAGATACATTCACATTAAAATATCAAAACAAAATTATCATAAAAATTAGGATTCAAAATTACATTTTACTGATAAACACATGTAGATTATTATCATCCATCCAGTTTTTAATGCACATAACATTTTTTAATGCACACTTTTTCTTATGATGTACACAGTTTAATGAAATATTTGATTTAGTGTCTTTATATAACTTAGCAAAGTTCGGACAACCATTTTCACCAATGTCTATAACTTCACAATATTCACATAAATTTTGAATCCATTTACTTTTTTCCAGTCCCTTCGTTATAACTTTTTTACTATTTAAATATGATGCAATAGTTTTTTTAAATTCTGCATAATCAATAAATCCTTCACTCCAATAAATTCCACTATTTCTCTCTAACCACCGCACTTGTTTTTTTTCATCCTGTGTTAAATTTTTAAATGGATATGGCGGTTTGACGAGGAAAGTTTGTGTATATCCATTATGATATAATATAGCAAATTCCTTTAAAATAAATTGATTTTTGGCATCCTTGAATCCTTGCACATCCACTACTACTACAGATTCACTAGAATTGGGAATCATTATGATATTTTTTGTACCAAATTACAGAGTGGTCTGTACTCTATCACACAATCGTTCAGAATGAGACAATAAGCTGCAGTTTGATCAGGTATCTCTTTATTGCATTCAAGTTCCACACGAACGCTAACTACAGGACCCGACTTAAGATTTTCACTTTGTCTTGAACAATCAACAACAAAAAGCGGAGCCTTATCTCTAAATTGAGAATAACTCAATAAGGGTTCACTTCTGCGTCCATAATATGATTGTTGGAATTTTACATATTGTTCGTATATTAATGCTGCGTGATGTTGAATAAAATCTGCATTCAAACTTTCGTAAGGGAAGTAGTTAGAATTAAGATAAACTTTAACATCTCTTAAATTACAGTGATCAAATTGTGACATATCTTTGTCCTCTGAATTTTTTCTGTTTGTTTGTAGGCCAACGATTACATATCTAGGTTTTTCAATCTGAGACGAAGTTTTAATTGACCATGTATGCTTAGTAGTTTTCGGTAACAGAGGATACTCATACAAATCCCAATTCCTGAATGCAAACTTAATAGGATGATCTTTTTCTAGAATCTTTAAAAAAGTAACCTTTTCCTTGTCCGATACTTTAACATGCGGAACACGCCAAACCAATTTATTTATTATTATATCATCAAGAGTCTCAGTAGGCGGAATTTTTAAACAGTTTAAATTGGTATTGCTGCGTAACAATATTAATTCATGTTTACAATTCATTACGATCTTATTATAATCTTCAGCGAAACCCAAAATATGATTAAGTGGTATCGAAGCGGAAAAGGCTCCCCCGTGAGTTGACTTTGTTCCATTTATATCCCAACCCCAAGCTTTCGATACTTTAGCTTCATTATCATTGAAAGATATTAACCCTTTAATAGTTGTTGTCACTCCAGCATTTTTGATTCTATCTATTTCTACTCCATTAAGTTCATATCGAATATCTTGAAAGAGAAAAAGGAATGGATTGTTTGTAAATTCAACAGTCGTTACTTTTTCTTTGGTTTCATTATTAAATATGTTTACAGTTCCTTCAATATATAGGGTACTCGCTGATGGCAATATGTACAAATCCTGTTGATTGATAGGTATGCGGATTTCGTCATTCTTGTTAAAACTTGTTACATATGGTTTATATGAATGATATTCGATACCATCTATAGTGTTATCATATGTTGGTGATCTTAAAATATCCAAAATACTCATTTTAATAGTCCAATAAACTTCAGAAATTTTTTATTTTCTTCGGTTATTTTAATCTTTTTTTTAGTTGTTCTCTTACGGATAGTTCGAACACTACTGCCATCTTTTATTTCTGAACTACTATATGTATTATAGTCTATCATCTTTTCTTGATATGTAAATATAATTGAACTTCTTCACCTCGTAGGTTAATTAACTTGTTATTAGTATCCAACAGCCTGATATTTATTGAGCTAATAGTTTTTTGATTTATGGGAAAATAAATTATATTCTTAGGCACTTCTATAATTCGGTATCCTGGTGGTACGTTGGGTGCGAATTCATAAATGACGTGACTTGATTTTCCATTAATATACGAGCCGGTAACTATATCACATTCGATTCTCACCACGGTCGTTGATAAAATGTTAACTGGAAGCTGTGACTCGTGTATTATATTACCTTTTAGAGTTTGAATTCCAAATCCCAGTAAGTTTCCAAGAGAATTTTCTTTTTCAAAGTGTATGTCTTTAGTACAATAAATAAATGTTTTTAAAGTGTTGTTGTTGCAAAATAAATTAAAAGTCGTTCCTTTTCCTACCATAGATTTTAAATAATCAGATATATCTTGAAGTTCGTAAGTACCTTCCGGTATTTCTATGACTTCATTATTACCAAAATGAAATTTATTGTTTCTACGATCAATGTTAGGGATGGAATTAAATGTTGACAAATGCAATAGAGCACATTCATATTCACCATCAAATTGTAAGGCAGGATAATAATTAGTAGATAATAACGATGAATTGCCTGTTATAGACAACGTGAAAGACATTTTACGAATGATATAAAAAACACTAGATCCTTAATTTATATTACTTTTATTCAGTAAGTACCCATAATCTACATTCCGTTCTTATTCCAAAATTGACGAAGAAATTTTAAACATAAATGTCCACAGTTACTTGTATCAAAACTTTGATACCTACTATAGTTATAAGTAACGTTTGATTTCAAATATTTAATTAGCTCTTTTGGAGGTTTTAGATCTCCGAAGCTATCAAAATACTCGCAATAATTGAAAAGTTTAACGTAGGCTACCCAATGAGTTCCTTCATTTTTTGAACTATCCAAATTAACAATACCACATTCAATGTCTTCTGTATTTTTAGGTAACTCGTCTCTCATAAAGACTCCTTTAAAATAGGGTATGTGATTACTTGCATAGTCCAATATGTCTCTATCAGTAAGAGCACGCTTGGGTAACCTTTTCACTAGTTTTTTGAGCTCCGTACACATAAACCACTACCAGTCTTGTAAGGTTTTATATACAACCCTTTTCCTAATGCGATGGACTCCATCATTTTATTATGTCGTTGAGCCTCCTCCAAGTTCTTTTGAGCTGATTTATGGTCATTTACAGCCTTTGCGATTCCTGCAGCTCCTCCACTCAATGCACCTAGGGCAGACAGTCCTGCGAATATCGGTATTAGTGGGAGAATGCCTCCTGTTTTTGGTAATGGTATTATACGAGGCAGACAAACTCCTTTCTTCTTTTTTAATAGTTTTTTCGCTGCTGAATAGGCAACTTTTATTGCCTTTAAGTTGCTTTTTGGTTTTGATTTCTTTACACAATTACTTATTTTAGAAACAATAGATTTAAATGATCTTGCACCAGCACCGTGCTTCACTTTGGTTTTCATAACTTTGTTGACAAGCCAGGAAGCTAGTTTTTCTCCTTTTCCTGCATTTTTTGATTTCATGCGCTGTTTTGCCATGTTCATTAGTTCTAAATCTGCTCTGTGTCGATCTTCTAAATTATTCGAGCTATCGTATGCGATATCGTGTCGCATACAAGCGTTATCAAGCTCATTAACCCCTTGATCACCTCTCAATAATCGTTTCTTTAATCGAGTACCAGGTCCACAATAATTATATCCAGGTAAATGTAGCTCGAATGGTAAGCTATTTATAATGCTATTAACTAGTCCACCACCTTTCATAGTCGAGATAATAATGAGATAATTCACATTGACATGATTAATTTTATAGAATCATAAAATTGATCGTTTTTCAATCCAACTATTTTCAGTATCAGGGAGACCTAGCCATTTAACAAAAAGTTTAGTGCCTTTTTTTCTAATAACTCTTTCGATAAGATAAACGTTAGGACAATTTGTTTTTTGAAGTTCTTGTTTGTAAAAACAACCTAGTATTGGTTGTTTATGTAAATCTTCTATCGAATATGTTACAGGATTAGTATTATTAACTTTTCTTATTAAAAATAATTCCGTAGACCAGTTTGGGGTGTATCCTTTTTCGAAGCTACCTTTATATTTACTTATGCGAACATGATCACCAACGATTAATTTATTGGTCTTGGTTAAAAAATTTGGTATATTATTATGTTTGTTGTTTAAATTTTTCATAACCGTTTTCTGATTTGATAGATTTACATCTATTGGTTTGTATTTTGTGCTACGATGCAGTGAGTTATTGTAAATTCTCATTACACTTTTCAAATCTTTACCGATCCAACGATAACTACCGTTTAAACTAAAACATTTATACAACTTGTTTTTAAGTGTTTTTATTAGTCTTTCAACAATGGAAGCCTTTTTTATAGAGTATGAAGAGTAATGATTGATTTTATTTTTGATCATAACTTTTTTGAATTCATCATTGTAAAATTCTGTTCCCATGTCAGTTTGCAAGTGTTTTGGTTTTCGTTGATTTTTAAATAATAAGTTATTGAATGCATTTGCTATTTCGGATTTCGTTTTAGTTTTAACCGGGATAGCCCAAGCAAACTTTGAAAAGCAATCTATAACGACTAAAATAAATTTATGTCCATCGTTATAATATTTCAAATTACAAAAATCAATAAGATCTGCCTGCCATAAGTCATCAATTCCCTTTAAAACCACAGATCGACGAGTAAAATTTTTACGTGCTGTTTTATGAATTTCATTAACAACTTGTAGCTTACTCATTTTTTTGATTTTGCTTCTAATTCAGCTTTCAAATTCTGAATAATATGTTTTTCAATATCTGATTTCAAGGCGTTAAGTATCTTATGCACTTCTTGCTTTTTCATATATAATTCGCATTGTCTATCTACATATTCTTTGTTGACAGCATCGGTATCTTTCAATGGCGTTATAACACCTGTTAATCTTGCTGTCTGTAAATCGAACTCGCCAGTTTCGTTACTCATAAGAATTTTACTAAAATTTTCTAAATAATCTGGTAATCGTAACCGTTTATTAAGGTGATTTCCAAACTTATCCATAGCTAAAAGGTGGACTGATAGGTTGTAGCGATAAAGTGCAAATGAAACAAATTTCACAAAATATAGTATTTATTAACATATAATGCCACTTTCACGCAGTTCCTCGATTATTGATAATATTTCATTATCTAACCCAGTGTTACCAGCATCTCTTGAAGCAATTAATAACTTCAATCTTTCGATCAATTCATTAGGATCATCCCAGTAAACGTAATCTATATTTTTCTTCCATTTCTTTAAAAGAGGAAGTCCTTTTCCTTGATGTAAGTCGGGTTGACTACTGTCAGTACTTGCTGAAACTTTACGCAACTTGAACATTGGTTTTATGATATTCAAGTATTTTCGCCCTCTGTTACTTTTTATTGGTTTATGTGGCTCGTAATCTCTTCGGTGAGCATTTGTTTCAAGTAACATTGTTTTATAATATGCAATGTCTTCTTTAGTAACTGTAGATAAGTCAGGTATTTTTTTAAATAATAGTTCATTTATACCAGGCGTAACTTTAAACTTGGTCGGACCAACTTGAATATAATCTTCATGAAGAATCACACGTGCAGATCCCATCATAAGTTTACCACGTTCATTTCTCACACCAAATGGAACATCCGTGTAGGTATCGGAAGATTTAGACCACGAAGAAATGTTAGGACTCTTGCCACTTGAACCTGATTCAACTGTTTGAAAGGATTCATCATTTTCGTTACTTTCTGAATCTTCACTACATTCCTCTGTTTCGTATGGAGTTTTATCTATATACTCGCTAAATCCAACATTAGATTCTCTTTTAAGTGTCTTGTCTTTGTCTAATGGACTCGAAGTTTGCAAAAAATTTTTTTCGAAATCTTTCGAGGTACGATTTTGCTTTTCTTTCTCTATTATTTGATTAAGAGGATTTGTAATTGGTTTAAAAACAGATTCTAAAATACTATTTTGCTCAGTTTCAATGTTTCGCATCTTTCGAACCTTTTTCTTTACAGCTTCTGCAGCTTTCACAATATCTCTTTTAAGATTTTTTTCCATAATAAAAACAAATAATAAAAGTGTCTTTAATTGATTTATCTCTAAGTGTTCTCTCGGAAATGATTACATGTGAGCCATATTCAGGTATTTATAGTAGGTAGTGAATCAGAAATATAATCGAGTAATATGATTGAATACTCTTCTACAAATCGGGCATTTATTACCTATTGACAAAGAGCACTTTGCACAACACACGGCATGACCACAGGGAATGAAACAGGAGTTCATCTCTTCTTCTAAACAAATTTTGCAGATTATTGATGACGATGTGCAGGCTTTCAAACATGACATATTATTATTATACACGGTCTGATGACACTGTGCTTTTATTTCTTCATAAGGGGCACTTTGCACATACTCTTCACCCTTCATTACTAAAACATGTGTACAAAATTTAAAAAACCGTGCATGTACCACCCATGGTTGATCTTCTGGAGTCCAGTCTTTCAGTCTTCCATTGCAGTAGTAACAAATAACTTTGTCGCTTTTTCCAGTGTAAAAAAATCCGGCTTCAGCCATTTCTTGTGGTTTTTGAGATAAACCTATTGGCCATGTATCGAAGCTTCTTAAGCGGCTTAATTCACTTGAGTACATGCGATATACAGGGCTAAATGGCATGATTTATTATTAACTCAACACAAACTCAAATTAAGTTTTTATCATCAGCTATTCGCTGTTTTCAACGCAATGTTTCTACACACAATGACTCAAATGGCATCAATCTACTTACACGACTTAGAATTAATGAAATACAACAAACGTATCAAATTTCTTTCTGTAACATCCTTTGTTCTTTTCACAATCCTTGTTTATCACTACATAGCTGTAGGGCTCTTGCCATATGTTTGAACACATTTCTCGGAATTCTTGCCATGACATGTCTGAATTGACATGTTCATCATAGATGTGTTTCATATTAATTTCATCTTGCTTAAATATAATTATTAAATTAGCATTATCTCTCACTAACTGTTTAGGTATTTTACTGTAACTTTGATTCAAGTAAAAACAATCTATATTTTGATGTCTTCCCATTGCAAAATAATCACGCATGTTTTTTTGATTCTCGCACGCTACGTCATCGAATATTATAATTGAATTGGACTTTGCTAGCTCGGTAGATAGGACTTCTTCATTTTCACGAAATTTAGAAAACGTTACACTCGGTACCATTTTAAGAACTTGCTCTAAAAATATGTACTTCGGCTGATAAAGGGTTTTTGAGTACACGTACACATTTCGATATTGTAAACCATTTTCATGAAGAAGTAGACCAATCACTAAATTAGTTTTTCCACAATTAGACGGTCCACATATTAAACAACGTATCGAATTAGGTAAAAGTTTTCCATGGCGGAAACTGCGTTTCTCAGCATCAATACGAATGTTCTCGAAATGCAATGATACAGGCTGTTTAACGAACTTCATCGCAGGAGTGTTTGAAGAAGAGTGATAGTACCATGAACATATCAATCATAATTATAGAGGTTGTAATTTAACAATCATGGAGTGATAATTTAACGGAAGTTCTTTTATTACAATAACGGGTTACGTAATGGCGTTTTTCCGATGCATCATAAAACATTTATACCTATATCAGAGTTGTTCTGTAAGTTACGTTACATTTTGTGATTCCAACAAAACGATAATAAATCGTTGGGCACGCTAGACCGCAAAAAAGTAATTGGGCAAGCTGGACCACGAAATGTTATTGGGCAGCTGGACCACAGGTCTACGAGTGCAACGAGTAGACCGAAGTGGTCCAGCGTGCCCAATAACTACCTACTTATATCGATACTTCGTTTATCGATAGTCATCGTCCCAACACTAACATGTATGGGCGACTAAAGAGTGATGCCAGAATTACCCCACAAAAATTTTAACAGGTTTTTTATAGAAACTGGACCATCGTAGGAGATTAGAATGTTAAAATTCGCGTGTATTGTGTTGTCTAGTTTGTAAAGCTTCTGGATTTAGTATCATAGCATCATTGGTTCGAATAATATCACCACCTGACGGAATTACCCCGCTGAGGGGCTATTCTGGCATTTTCCAGTTTTTAGTTAAAATTGTGTTATTTCACCACTTAAATATGCTTTTTCTTTAACAAAAATACAATAAAGAAAAAGGCAGATAAAGGTTACATAACACCAATTTGTCAGAATTAGCGTAACTCAACAAGGAACGAGAGCATTGAAGTTTTAAATTTTGACTAAAATTTTTCGGCCAGAATTGCCCCGCTGCACCTTATGTATAATAAAAGTGGTTTATTAGCACTCTAGGATTCATTTAAAACACTTTTTGAAAAACGGTATAATACCCTATTCCCAATATTGCCAGTAAGTAATTAATATTCCGAAGTACAGAGTACGAGAAAAGTACCTACCTAACAAAAAACGTCACCTATTAACATTCTAATTTCATGTGATTGAAAATAAATTACGGAAATCAATTTAATGATACCAAATTGAACAGTAGCATTATGGACACACGATAAAAGCTCCTCAGCTATCATTAACTTATGGTCGTTGGATTGGTGGCATCAATCTCTAGTCCTAAGGCCTCGCGTCCATCAAAGATAAGTCACAGTCAATCAATAGAAACTAACTAAATATTTACTATGTGGTAACAACCGTGGTAAACGGTGTTGGTTTCACATTTATTACTCATCTATCGATACGAACCTAACTTCTATTGTAATGTGTTACTGTTTATCCAAATAAATAATTTAAATTAAATAAAACATTTTAATGGTCTACAAATTAAGTATTTTTATCTTTAGTCTTTAAGTACTGTTTTCCCAAGAAAAAAAATGTTGTAATTAATGGACTTAAAAGCTTCCTAGAGCTCAGATTATATAGAATATTTTTTCGTATATTTTTGTTGACATAATGCCCGGGATACACGAGGCTAGTTTTTCAAGCTAGGATAGCAAGCTAGTTTTTTACTAAACTATCCTGGCTTACTAACCTGGCTTGGAACATGCTAGTTCTGTTTACATGAGGCTAGTTTATTTTAAGCTAGTATTATTGCAGTGACTGAAGTGACCACACGTCCAAAATGAACTGCATGCAAAAAAAAAAACACTATTCTATTGAAAAAGTTACTTTGAACACTGTGCCAATTTCCACTAGAAACTAGCAGATGAATTACAAAACCGGGTATGGACAAGACCATGAATTTTAAGAAGAGATGAACGTGGATCACTCTGCTTTACTTTATTTTATTCATACTGCTTTGGAAGAATTTCGCAATGAAGATTTAGGCGAATATCAGAGTATTTTGCGAATGACAAAATGCGTGGTTACTGTTTACTAGCCAACCCAAAACTAGCTTCGCCGGCCACATGAAGCTAGTACACAAGCCAGGATAGTAAAAACTATCCTGGCTTGTAAACTAGCTTACTAGCTTACTAGCTTAGAAATGAAGCTAGTTGTGTCTACACGAAGCTAGAAGTACTAGCTTGCTAGCTTACTAACACTAGCTTGCTATCCTAGCTTGAAAAACTAGCCTCGTGTAACCCGGGCATAAGAGTCATAAGAAAAAAACCGTAATTTAGTGAAAATAAAAAGAAAGTAATTTAAATATAAATATAATAAAAAACACCTAAAGTTTCATACAAAAGACTTCAACGCGCTTGGGCATTTTGGGCCTAACTTATAATGATCGTCATTGGTTTTAATGTACCTACTGTAATTTAAGTTTTTTATTAATTGAACGTTTCTGCCCAAGTGATTTAAATGGCTATTCGATTAGATTTATAGACACTCCACAATTGGGGCATCGTGCACATAAATTAGATGACATCATGACATCCAAGTAAAATTATATACCTACTTGTACGACAAATATCGTATGAAAAAATATGGGATAGCCTAGAACGTATTGTTACTTTCTATGCAAATAATTACCTATGCATTTGAATACCTTTACAGATTGGCGAAGGAAAGTAAATAAATAAAATAAATAAATAATGCTGGACATTTCACGCAGCATCATCACGCAGCCCCAAAGTAAGCAGAGCTTGTGTTATGACTGATTATACTACTTATATACTTGTCTTTTTTTGTAAATACATACGTATTATACATAGAAAAACACCCAGACCCGAGACACATATTTTCAGATCATACAAACATTTGCCTCGCAACGGGAATCGAACCCCCAACCTTTTTTGTTTCGGGCGGGCCGTCGCCCACTGCGCTACAGAGGTAAAGGATCTCTAACATCCTGACAAACAGACTTGAGAAAAATATAAGTATGTAAATACGTTTATGTGACGTCGAAATAAAAACGTATAGGTAAACCATTTAACTGAGAAAACTCCCTACGAAGTTTACAGGGGCGCGGGCGGGTGAATTTTGTTTTTCGAATTACGAATGTACGATACACACGGGTGTGAAATACTGAATACAGATGTCGATATATGTGACGTCAACGATATGATAGAATTTAGGGAAAATGAATTTGTAATGTAGTTAAAATATTGTAAACCTATTTGTAGGTACTTTTTATTTATTACTAGCTGACCCCCGTGGTTTTCCTCGAGTAAAGTAGACACTTTTAGGTGCGCTTAAATTAAAAAAAATATATTATTTTGACTGCCACGCTACGCGTCTGTTACGCTCAATGTCTATAGAATAGCCCATTAAAATTAAAATGTTCATCCCTACCCTATTTATAGGTGCCTGTAGATCATGAGATCGACCCTCGCTTCAACAATACATATAAAGACTTGAAAATGTGTTAATGAATTCCTTATCTTTAGATCATCATTCAGATAAACTTTAGCATCGCGACATCATTAACACACTAATCACACTAATATTATAAATTCGAAAGTTTGGATTTTTGGATGGATGTATTTTTGTTCCTCTATAACTCGACAAACACTGAACCGATTTGGCTGAAATTTAAAAAATAGATAGATATTGACCGAGAATAGGACATAGGCTACTTCTTAAAGAATAAGAATAAAACAAGAATAATTTTATTAGGTACCACACAAAACAAGCTTAAGTAATAAACAGGTACAGGTACAAACAATGATACTTAACAATATCATTGGGTAAAAATCATTGGTTCTTATCCGGGTACCAGGCGAGCGAAGCCGCGGGCGTTCACTAGTAAGATTATATCATTAAAGAGGTAACATTTTTGTAAAAAGTATGTTGTGTCCACAGTAGCATTTTGGTAACAATTTTTAACATTTATCGGATATTTTAGATCATTCCGTAATTTCTCTATCTGCTTCATAAATATAATTATTTAAATAAAGGTTACCCGAAGAATAATGTAGAACAAAAATGTTTGCATAGTACAGTTAGGTACAAAAGCAAATGGAATTTTAGTTTTCGTGTAGCCGTTGCAGAAATTTGTGGTCTTTGCCTAAACACAGAAAAGATGCATGTTATTTGTATGTAAATATATTATAATTTTCGAAACCGACATCAACATTTTTGTAAATTATTTCAAGATAATCTTACGCTTAATATTATTAATAAATATTGTTCTAATTTCGCGGTAGACCCAGACTGTGATTTTGGGACAAACTGGATTCGTTCACAAGAGCAACGGGCCATGTCAAGAGGAAGAATAATAGGAAATTTTACCTATGGAATAATGCAGGCTAAAAATACTATTAGTACTATTATAATTTAGATTTATCTGACTTATGCTGACAAGAAGACCAACAACCAGGGGCGTATATATAGCTTTGTTAAGGGGGGGGTCCAAAGGTTCCAATATACAAAGATCTTTGTTAAGGGGGGGGTCCAAGGGTTCCAAAATACAAAAATTGACTAGGTTTCCTCCGAACTTAATGGGCTAAGGGGGGGGTCCGGACCCCCTAAACCCCCCCCCCCTTATATACGTCCCTGCCAACAACAATTTAACTAATGATCGGAGATTGAATAGGCTAACATTACTTCAAATCAATAATACAATAAATAAATAAATAACTCTTAGTCAAAATTATATAAAAATAAAAAGTAGGTACCTAAATCATCATTTTAATTTTAAAACATTCAAATGTTTAACTTTTGTCGCCAACAGTACCAATAATATCGATGTATCAGTTAGCCACACGAACGTATTGGATACCCCCTGCGTATGAAATGGGTTTCAGATTGAAATACACACGAGAAAGTTTAATTATTTATATATTTTGATTTTTTTATATCACGCTGAGTTGAAAAACTATCACTAATATACTTATATAAAAATAAATTTGTTAATAAGGACTTAAAAATAATATTTTTCGTAGAGTTACGTTCATGCTATATTTATAGAATACCTCGGTTTGAAAGTATAAATTAGATAAAAATATTTAAGTGTTAAAATATGAAATATTTTAAAGATTTTATATTACAAATATCTAGTTACTTTATTTCGAAATTATCGTAGTGAGGGAACTAATTTTGACGTATGTTTTGAGTTCAAAGATATATAGAATATTTTGTTTTCATATTCCTACATAATTAAATAACATTATAAAATACAAAAAGAACTAGTTGATCCACCTGAAGATCGTTCTTATGTTTTATTTTGTTTTCTTTCATCAATAAAAAAAAAGTAAATATACATCCAATTCTGTTAAAAAAAAAAAGAATAATTGAGCAATGAGTCGCGATAAAGAATGCGATCACCAGCTAATGCGATCAATATAAAACGCGATCACATCCTTACATCTTTCCTGCCATAACTCATAACTAATAAAAAATAAGCATTAAAAATCATAACCCTTATGAAAAATTCAAAAAAAACCCGTGCAGTTAACATTGTAGAACCTTCTCTTTTGCGATGCAGTGAATTCTGCAGACACATTGCTAGTAGGATCGTCAATACAAAAGCTCTGCTGACACACGGCTCTGTAGTTCAAGAAGCAATGTCAAACGACTAGCCTCTTAGCTCAGTTGGCAGCAGCTCTGCCTTCTGCGCTGTAGGTCGTGGGATCGATTCCCACTCAGAACAAACATTTGTGTGATGAACATAGATGTTTGTGCTGTGTCTGGGTGTTATTAAGTATTATAAGTATTTATTTACAAATATATAAGTTTTTTATCAGTCATCTGGTTCCCATAGTACAAGCTTTGCTTAGTTTGGGGCTAGATGGCGCTGTGTCAAATGTCCAGCAATAGGTATTTATTCAATGTTTCTCAAAGTAAGTATTTATGGTATAAAATAATGAACTACACTGCATTAAAATGTGTATTGTGTTGAGTGAGATGATTATTTTCGACGCAAAAGCCTTGAGTTTGACACAGAATTATAAAAAATAGTTTAAAAGTTTAGAATTAGAATAAAAAAATAAAATAAATTAGCATGAAACTATTTTAAAAGATTTTTTTGTGTTTTATCAAAACGCAGACTAAATATTTTGGAGTTTCGAATAGAAGGGGTTATCAGGTCGGTTGGTTTACTTAAATCTTGTGCATACATGCTATTTAGCTCATACTACATGTTCCCATTTTTCAATTTAAAGATTTTCCGGTACAAATGATCATACATAATAAAAAAAAACAAAATTAAATGTATTATGGCATACATAGGTATAGTTGCGATTTAACTTTTTCCTTTTATTTGGGACAGTATCATATTTATAACATAGTTCAAAATAGTTTACAATAAAATCTAAGCATTCGCAACAACATTATTATGATCCTTCGCCATCATTTTTAATTGTAGGTCATTTTCATTCGCATTCAGAAAAATTCGCTAGAATGTTCATTACCAATCAAGCTCTCATGAGCTTAAACAGATGAATAGTTGCCATTTTTTTTTCATTGACATGGATAAAAACATTAGGTACCTTTAGGCTTGTAGTGGAAAATAAATACATATCGCCGTCCCCGGAGAACAAAATGATAACTACAAAAACGTAACTTTTCAGGAGGAGCAAAAAACATGTTTTCGTTAATAACTTCACAAATACTGGACGTAGACAGATGATTGTTAGCTTAATTAATTAATTTTTATGCATTCGGAATGTTTTAATGACACACGCGTAAGAAATGCCAAAATAGAGATATTTAAAAAATAAGAAGTTAGTCAAAATCAATCACCGTCTAAGTTCTATAATGTCGATTATCATTTTATTCCTCGTATTTTCTAGGCAAAACCTAATATTGTACCACTATTCTATCATGTTATTCGACGCTTTACCAGGGTGGAAGCGATTATGATAATAGTGTATTATACGAAATGCAAGGACGAGTTTTGACGAGAATAAAATGATAACATGCGGTTATCATTATCTAGACGAATATTTTTCACGAGAACATAATGATAATGATTGTTTGTCATATTAACAGGTGTAAATACAATTTGATAAGATTATAGTACAATTTTATTCTTGTAACTTCAGGCATGGGTCGAATCGTGGAATAGTATTGTAATATTTTGTAACTTCGTGAATAACTGTATGAAAGTTACGAAAAAAATTGAGCAGATAATTGGCAGAGCTAATGCACCCAAAGATTACAAATATGGCATAACACTAAAACTGAGATAATGGCAGTTATCATTTTGTTCCCCGGGGACGGCGATATCTACTTAACAAGACGCATTTCTGAAAACTATAGATAATGAAAAGAAAAAGTTTAGTAGACTCGAGCTAGGTTCAAAACAGAACAGGTTTTTTAAACCTACAGATTTTTAAAATAAAAAACAAATGTAGTATAAAAAACGTTCTAAATAGTTCGCCAATGTCCAAGACCGTGTGTCCACAATCATCTGCAGGCGACAACATTTTAAATTCCCCGTCAGTTAGCCGTAACCGCGATGTATGACTTGTGCTAAGAGTTTTTATATTTCGTCGAAACAAACCTACTCCAGTACAGTCAGCCACAAAAATCTTTGTAAATAGGTACTTTACCTTTTCGAAATGGTCTTTAGTGTGAAGGAGATAAGTGCTAGTACGGTTTTGGTGAGAATTTAACTAGTGTAGACAACAGAATCAGCGCCAGTATCTATGTAAACACAGATCTATATTTCTAAATATTGCCTTGTTCTACAACCTATTCGGAAAATGAAACCAACTATTAATTAGCCATTTATTTATTCAACTATTAATCCTATCTGTTAAACGAGCAATATTTGTTTGTTAGTTTGTTTATATTTGTAGGTACTCACGTTCTCGAAAACGGGTCTAAGGATTTCGATGAAATTGCGGTACGGGAGTTTACGGGGGCGAAGAATCGATGTAACTAGGTCTCATATCTGGGAAAATTCGTTTTCTCAGCATTTAACGCAAAAAGATTTACCAGTGCAATGTGGTTCGGAATTTCACAAAGTTCGTTGAAACCAAAGTGGCCGAGTCGTTAGGGTGTCCGCCTTTCATCCGAAGGCTGCAAGTTCGAATCTCAAGCCATTGACAGTTTATTTTCTGTAAGTTATTTTTATGTTCCTTTTTCTTTTTTAACTTTTCTCTATTGCACCCGAGCAGAGCTCGGCCGCCCAGATATTTATATTTATCAGAACAATTAACGGCTATAAAATCATAAACCTTTATAAACTGTTGTGGTTGACAGTACGTGGCTAGGACGTGTCCAGTTATTCAAAAGGTTGATATTATTCCGGTATATTTATTTTTATTCATCTTCGCAAGTTATCGGTCCAGTTTAGTTGCCTAAGTGAGTTTTAAAAATAAAAAACTACATCAACTCATGACTTTACTACCCTGGATACGTGTTTCATATTGATTCAGGCTTTTTTAACCGACTTCAAAAAAAGGAGAAAGTTCTCAATTCGTCAGAACCTTTTTATGTTTGTTCACTGACTACTCGAAAACGACTGGACCGATTTGGAAAATTCTTTATTTGTTTGAAAGGGTATACTTTCCGATTGGTGCTCTGATGACGGAGTTTTTAGGCCGCCTAAAAGCCTCCGTCGTGGCTTAACGACTTAAAAGCCGGGACCGACAATTTAACTCCGAAGTACGGGAGCGCTCAGGTCATTATGCCACTTGCGGTCACCCATCCAAATTATGACCGCGCACAACGTTGCTTAACTTCAATAATCTATCAAGAACGCCTTAGTAAGCTACGCCACGAGCGCTTTTAGTGGAGAGAGGGCAAGGAAATTATGACGATAACATCCACTAGTAGACTAACGCGTAAAGCGCTCGTGACGTAGCTTGCTTAGGGTTATATGACTGACCAGTCGCCGCCGGCCGCCAGCACTGCATCACCTTTTCGGCGGTCACTTGTTCCTTAATTTTTGGCTTAGGATGCGGCGATCGAGTGACGTTACGAAGTTATAGTGAACTTCAGTCAAATGTAGGAAGAAAAAAGTAGGATGCACAATACGCAATTCGAAGGCCAAAGAGAGAGTGTAATCGCTGTTTAAAGTAGCTTTTTATACTAGCCGACACAACTCCGACAAATGTTCTTGAATTTAGTCCCCGATAGTGTCGGGCGCCATGCCATAGGGGGTGCCCTGTTTTGTTATGTATAACTGTTGCCCCATATTAAGCTGAGATTTTTCCCGTGAGAAGCATATGCTATTCGTTTGCAGCGCCCGCGCATTGCTGTGACCATGGACGGATTGTTTATGGATGTGGGATTATGACTGTATCCGAACGCTGGATTCGTATTCGTATTTTTTATGGCAACAAGCAACAAACAATTATGTCAGCTTTATTCTGTCAGTGTCAAGTGAAACAGAGTAAAAGTTATGTTGTGGAAATCTAAAATCTTCGAAGAAAATGGTGGCTCCCATCTTCAAGGCATCTTGCTTTGTATTAAATAAGTAATCTTCTCAATTACTGTCCCGTTCCATTTGTCAACATTGGTGCTGTGAATGTGAATACAGGCCTAATTTGGGCCTAATTATTTAAAATCCAGCAAAGCACGAGAATAATAAAACAAAACGACAGAATTTAACTTCCTTTGAAAAAAAAAAAAAACATGGTTCCTGTGGGATAAAAAAATAGTAGTCCACGCGGGCAAAGCCACGGGCGTCCGCTAGTCTATTTATATTTAATTTATATTTTTTAAATTTCAGCCTCGGTTTAATGGTTGTCAAGTTATAGAGGAACACACATACATCCAAAAATCCATCCAAATATCCAAACTTTCGCATTTAATAATTAGTATGATTAAATTGTCCAGCAGTGCGATTCAGACTTCCGAAATTGCATCCGATTCAATGATTTTCTGCTGAACGTTGACGTTTTTTCAGCAAAGAAAAGTCACTTTTCGAATTCGGAATACATTCCGAGAAGGTCTGAATAGCACTGGTGGTCATTATGTCTGGGTCAATAACCTATCTCGTTTTAAAGGCTTGAACACTAGAAATACAGATGCAGCTGATTGCGATCATTGCAATAACTCAAGTGCACAATTCCTAAGCATCATTAGGTTCATTATAAACTTAACAAAGCCTTATCAATGTTTAATTTGAACCTACCGAAGAATGCAGCTATAAATAACGGTTTCTCCAAGTAGTTAATTTAATACTGATCGCATCTATAATAGGTGTTCTGTGGTCGAATACAAAAAAAAAAGGAGTGTTGTGATTGGTCCAAATAGCTGGATGACTTGTATATTTGTGTGAACAAGTTTGTCGCATGACTTCTCTCGGACGAGTTTTTATGTTCATTGATTATTTGGGTTAATTTGTTAAGATATTTCTGACATTAGGTTGGACTAATTTATAAAGTGATTTGTTAAGTTATTTTTGACATTAGGTTGGACTAATTTATAAAGTGATTTGTTAAGTTATTTTTGACATTAGGTTGGACTAATTTATAAAGTGATTTGTTAAGATATTTTTGACATTAGGTTGGACTAATTTATAAAGTGATTTGCTAAGATATTTTTGACATTAGGTTGGACTAATTTATCAAGTGATATTTTTGACATTAGGTTGGACTATTTTATAAAGTGATTGATTACTTATTTAATTATGCAATTATACACTTGCAACGCTCGGCGCTCTTATATTTATTTTTCTTTAAAATATGTATTTATAAAAAAGTACCAAATATATCAGTCATGTGGTTCCCATAACACAAGCTCTGCTTACTTTGGGGCTACATGATGCTGTGTGAAATGTCCAGCAATATTTATATATTTTATTTAAGTATACGTAGGTAATTCCTTTACCGTCTAAGCATTATAAATTAAGTATGAATGTTTGTACAAATTAGTAAAACAAAATCAACTTACAAATTACGATACTAAAAAATGTAATTTGTACGTAGGTACCTACAATTTCAATTTAGCTGTAATTCTATGTTACCTCTTCGACACACGCTTGACCAAGTTTATGTTTAGCCTGCTTACACCATTGTTGTGGCGGCTAAAAACAAATTTGGTTCATTGAATGCCGAATTGAATTGATTTGGAACAAAGTTATAAGAAAAACTTAAGTGAATACTCAAACACGAACTATAGAAAATTAAACGCGAAACGTGAGTCAATAAAAAAGTTATTTGGAAACCGCGTGGGAATTTCTTCTAACATCAGATTTATAAAACGAAAACTAGAACAGTCGTTTATTCTCACAAAGATCTTTTAATAATAAAAAAACTTAACGAGCAAACATTTGTTTGTCTGTAAAGGATATTTTCTGAAACTGCAGACCCGATTTTAAAAATTATTTTACTAGGTTCTAATACTCTACTACTACTACTCCGTCACCAGAGTTGGCCACTTGCTCATACGAACTTACTTAATTTACTAGGTTCTAGGAAGCTGCATTAATCGACAGAGTGGTTTAGTACCTCAACTTTCGAAGGCTGTGGGTTCGAATCTAGGCCATGCATCAAAATAGATCCTTTTTCGAAGGTTGTGGAACAAGCGCTTAGTCAAGATAATTATTTCCTATTTTTAACTGACTTCAAAAAAGGAGAAGGTTCTCAATTCGTCGGAATATTTTTTGTATGTTCACCTATTACTCGAAAACGCTTGGACCGATTCGAAAAATTCTGTTTTTGTTTGAAAGGGTATATTTTCCGATTAATGTCACAAAAATTTGGTGAGGTTCTGTTGAGATTGAACAGAAATGCACCGCGAGAGTGCAGAAAATTTCTCAGCTGAAAACACTCACAAACTGAAAAAGCTCACATTGAAAACGGTTTTTCTTTTAATTTAGTTAAGTACTTGTTCGTTTCTAGTTTTCTAAAAACCGTTCAAACAAGATATATTGAAAAACAACAGTATTTCATCGGCATAAGTTTAAAATAAAGATGTTTTATGTCATCCGAAACCAATGCTATAACTTAAATCATAAAATCTCTGATCTTACCAAAACCGGACGGGAAAATTAGCAGACGCTTTTAAAATCACTTAATTTCTAAAATCTGGTTTTTTAAATGTTCATAAACTTCAAAAAATATCTTTATTTTATCAGTGAAACTGTTTATGCTACTCTCGTTTTATTTACAGGAGAGAAACTAAGAAACCAAAATAATTAAATATAACAGTTACCTACTTAAAATTGTTACAGTATAGTTTTTATATGAAACTAGCTAAATGCTCGCGGCTTCGCTCACATCGTCGACTTAAAAATATCACGAGAGATTTATAACAAGGTACATATTATAAGTAGGTATTGTAAATCAATTCACTCGTCAAAATGTCCCCGATCCAATACCAACGGTATCTTTTGTTAAGTATCTTTTAGGACAAACTGGTTCTTAGGGTTGTCAGATTATTGTTACAAAGAAAAAAACAAACGAAAAAATGTATTTCTAAGCTAGAGATCCTCTCCTCCCTGACTTCTGTTAAAAATATCTTGCTACTGGCGTTTTCGCAATATCTTTTACTGTAGAATCAGCTGCGCGTACACCATCTAGCGCACCTTTTTTTATCCTCTACGAGTTGAAGTATAATAATTATCATATCATTTGACATCGGGTTTAAATTAATTAATATGAAGCTTATGTTCATCTGGACTAATATTTAAATTGTGAAATAATTACCTACTAATAATAGCTTCAGTGGCTCCGAGTACATAATATCTACCTACACACACAAATTCACGTTCTGTGCAATTACTATAGATATACCTATGTGTTAGGATTGGAAATGTTTAACATGTTGCGAGCCTTCGAGGTGTCCTTTGAAAGAGGGGTTGCTTGCAGAAACACTATGGGCTCTAGCAGACATTTTAGCATCGGCAATCTGCGATTTAGTCGCTTTTCAGAAGCAAGATGCAGCGACCAACATTACACACCGCACACTTAATAAACGCCAAATGCGGCGACCGGCAATAATAAGGCATTGTCCTAATAGAACGCGACTACGCGATCATCGCAAGTTCGCGCGAATTTTAGTCGTACGAATCCGCGATCAAACGTACTGATGTCGAATAGGTGTCCTAATTGGATGCGGCCGCATCGCGCGAATGCCAATTAGGACACCTATTCGACATCAGTATGTTTGATCGCGGATTCGTACGACTAAAATTCGCGCGAACTTGCGATGATCGCGTAGTCGCGTTCTATTAGGACAAGGCCTCACAGTTGCTAAAACGCGCGATTCCGAACGCAGGAAGTAGATGCTGCATCGAAAACGCGCGAATATACGATCGAACGCAGAGTCGCCAAAATGCGATGCAGCATCGATTCAGTCGTGAAATCGCCGATCGCCAATGCTAAAAGCAGCATATCTGCTATAGCCCTATTTGCGTCGGTGGTACTCAAACAATTTGTGTATAATGAAGATATTACGTGAAGATTTTATAAATATTGTTCTGCCAACCCTAACCAAGGTTCAACGTTTGCACTCACGTTCAATCGGCTTTTTATTGTTGCCTACAACACACAATTAATTAAACTCATTAAATGAAACCAAAAGAATCGGAAACGACGAATGTGTAGAATTTTACAGATTTTTCATTAAGTAAGTTCGTATTATGAATCGTTGAAAACTCAGAGAAGAGTTGAGAGAAAAGAAGAGAAGGATTGGCTAGTTGCATGTAGTTACACCCAGGGGCCCTAATTCCTCTAACAAACATTTTATCAACCAAATTAAAACGTCAACTTTACCTTAGATTTTGTTTTGTTTCTTAGTCTAATAATGACCAAAGACTCCGTGTGGTGACGTTTTCGAAAAAAAAATACTGTCATAAAAATACTAAAACTGTAAAATACTGACAACGTAATAAAACAACAATGAAATAGAAATGGTTGACGTAAATTGGAAAAGTTGAGAAAAAATGATTTAGACCTTCTTGGAATGTATTCTGAATTTGAAAAGTGACGTGTCTTTACTGATAACACGTCAACTTTCCGGTTGAAATCATCGAATCGGATGCTAATTCAGGGTACCTAAAGTGGCGACTTTTGATGAAACATCAAATTTTTCATAAATGCTTCGATGCGTTTTATTTTCTTTTCTCTTTATTTTACTGTATACTATGGGTTAAGTACCTGAAATAAAACATTTTTATTATTTTATTTTATTATTATTTATCAATGCTTCATAAATGAAGCATATTTTAAAACACCTTTTTGACGGAATTGGGTAAAATGGTTTCTGAGAACTGCCAAAAAAGGTGTTTGAAATATATATGAAGCATTTATGAAACATCTGATGTTTCATCAAAAGTGGCCACTTTAGACCCCAGAAGTCTGAATCAGCATGGGCTTCGAGATCATTCGAAGTCTTTAAACCTAGTTTAAAATAGAGTGCTCTGAAGTAAGTTTAAACAATTTGAGCACGTCCCACAGTTTGTTTTTAGCATTCCCCATGTAATTAGATGCATGCGCATCGCCACTTGTAATAATACATTTCCATACACATGCGAAGACGTATAAATGGTTATTTGTAATTTAAAGTGTTAATTCTTAAGTCTGTACAACTGTCTGTCTTCCGAATAAAATAAAATAAATAAATAAATAAAAATACAATGTTTTTCTTCAACACTTTAAACACCCATTATAATTGGTTGACCGTAATCCTTATTCATGGGACGAATTAGAACTATGGCTTGAATACGTGTTAATTAGGTAAACCTAAGGAATACAGTTTTAACATAACATGTTAGTACACGTACTATGTACGCGAATTCCATGTAAGTGTATCAGCCTTATATTGCAGCCATATTTGGGAGACATGGCATATTATAGCGTAAGGTATTTGATAGGGATAGGCGAATATGTTGCAAATATGCAAGTTATCTCAAGATCTTAAAGAATATAAGTTTTAGAAAAAATGTAATGTTATAGTAAATGAGTACAGAATGACTATTTCTCGCCCGCCCATCTGTACACACTTACACAGCCAAATTTATCATACGGAACAATAAAGTAAAGTAAAGTACTCCAAAGCAAATAACTCCGAAGATCCTTGACAGATCCTCACCAAGTTTTTAAGGCAACAATAGGCAATATGCATCAATTTTTTTTATGGTTTTAAACGATAGGTTATATCGTCAAATAACCGTCATAAAAATTCCAGCGCTGAAAAACTAAAATTTTATAACAAAAATAATTTTTAAAATTTACCAACATTTTCACGCATCTGAAACACGATTATTATTGTTGTCACAGATTATTGTTGTAGTAACAATTTGTGAACTTTGACGTGTGACGTCAAATTGATACTAAGTACAACAGTAATCTGTGACAACAATAAGTTCGAGCTTAGGAATTGTGAAAATTAAAAAAAAAACTTATCTATGGATCGTTATATCTGACTCGTCCTTGACTCGTCTTATGAACTCGTGTCGTCACATCCTTTCACATCCTTTTCAAGTATTTTGAAATTCCTAAGTACTATTTTTTGCAATTTTTAAAATTTATTTCCTAATCGAAAACGGTTTAATATTAAAAAATAATTACACACACATACCTCTAAAGCAACAATGTTCATAATAAAATACATTCAACCCGCTTTTGAATCAGACGCATGTTCCCAATTGGAAAGTATAAGTATCCCTTGAAAAAAAGTTTTCAAATCAATCCAGGCGTCTTTGAGTAATTGGTGAACATACTTTAAAAAAATAAAAAATAAAGATTCCGACGAATTTAGGGCCACCTCCTTTTTTTTGAAGTCGGTTAAAAAAAGCTAAATAAACAAACGAACAGGGGCGTTTGTTTATTTAGCTTTTTTTTAACAAAATGTCAATTTTATCGTTCATCTCAAGGCGGACGGACCTCTACATAAGGCGAATAATTTACTAAAGTTGAATGGATTCTTACTGCAACCATGGCTGTTGTAATAAAACGAAAGACGTAACACCGATTACGCGATACATTCATGGTATTTCAAAAATGTATGTGAAAATAAATAAACTTTTAGTTGTTATAACATATTAAAATAATGATTTTCGTTAAATTAAACAAATCTAAAAGCTAATCTTTCATCTTATAAAATCAAACAGTCAGGCAATCAAAGATTGTCACAAAGCTCGTCAATTTATTAAGAGCATGCGGCACGCGACATTCTATAAGTCGTATTGCTCATTATACGGACTAAAGTGAAGGAAAAAATGTCATTTTTCCTTCAATTTTGACATAAAACGTATCAAAACTAATCAAAATTGAAGGAAAAATGACATTTTTTCCTTCAATTTTAGTCCGTATAATGAGCAATACGACTATAATAATTTATCAAACCAACAAATCTAAACATAGACAGTCCACAAAATTGTTCGACGGACAAAAAACTAAAATAAAACGTGGCAAAAAAGAAACATGGCGTCTTGCCACGCACGGACGCTCCTGAGTATCAAATCTCGATTGATGTCAAAGACTGATTCATGGCCGGTTGTGAGACTTGTAATGTTTTATCATTCGATTTTATGGGTACCGATTCTTTCACGGCAGTCCACATGCCTATCACTAGGGACAGAGAGAAAGGAAAAGGAGAATCTCTCGTGGCGTAGCTTGCTTAGTCGTTCTTGATTGATTGTTGAAGTTAAGCAGCGTTGTGCGCGGACACAACTTGGATAGGGTACATATGAAAAGTCCGAAAACCGAAATGCCGATCCTTGAAATGCCGATGCTTGAAATAGCGAATGCTCGTAAAGTATAATGCTTAAAATGTAGAAGTTTTAAATGTAGAATGCTTAAAAGTCAGAATGCTCGAAATGCCGAAAGCCAAAATACCGAAGCTTAAAACAACGAAGCTTAAAATGCCGAAGCTCAAAATTTAGAATGCTTGAAATATAAAAGCTTGAAACCAGTAATGCTCGAAATAATTATGATGATGTAAATATTTTTTTTGTCTATACTAATATTATTAAGAGGTAAAGTGTGTTTGTATGTAGGAGGTTATCTCAAAAACTACTCATCTGATTTAAAAAATTCTTTCACCTGTATTTAGAATGAACTTTCAGGTTGAACATAGCTATTATGTTATGTAGGTACCTCGCGGACAACGCCGCGGGCGGAAGCTAGTTTTAAATACTAAAGAAGTCAGTACCTATGTATGTTTGTCCGAACCTATCGCCGTAACTACTGAACAGATTTTGCTGAAATTCGGCATGTAGAAAGCTTAGGTTCCGGAATAATACATAAGCTATACTATTTTACATAAATCAACTCCTAAGGGGGTGAAAAAGGGTGGTAAACCGTTTGTCTAAAATTTTATTCCTTGGTTCGATTCGCTCAAATCTCGGTACAATTAAAAATAGGTACCCACCTATCTATTTATTATTATTACCTATTATTATTTTTCAAATAACCTCTAGGGGGTGTGCTAGGGAGCTTTAAAGTTTGCATAGATTTTTTTTATTTTGTAGCATTCACACAAAACTCGGTTTAAATAAACTTTAAAATGAATAATGATGACAGATATATTTTATTTTTACAAAACTACCCCTAGGGGATGTGCAATAGAGTCCTGACCTTTGTATGGAAAAAAATATTTCCTGGTTTGATTCACACAAATAAATAAACATAAATAAACTTTGAAGTACTTACTTAAATAATGAAACACTATTTTATTTTACAAAGCTACCCCTAGGGGGTGTGCAATAGACTCAGTGGTTCGATTCACTCACAAAATCGTAAAGTAGGTAAATAATGAAACGCAATGCTATGCTTTCCTTCCGGAGAAAAGATTTGGTCTCATTTGATTTGATTTGAAAAACACACCTACAATTTTCTTGGCAGATAGTAGCAGGCATGACGCTTGCTCACGTAAAGAAGTAGGCGTTTCCAAACAAAATTTAATAATAATTCAATTCAATTCATTATTGTAATACCAATATAACATTACAGGCCTTACAGGTACCTAATTCATTATATATAGTTAAAAACTTAATATATTATTCAGCAAACCAAAAAAACCACAATATTATACTGAAAATAATAAAAATAATGTAAAGTACCTACCAACCCACTTAACACAATAATTACCTACCTACCTAAACTATAAATTGCACAATTACTAAACATTACTAATGAGATGATAGAATAAGTGCAATTAAAACCTACACTAAAAAATTGCACATTTACACTGCTACCTAGGGGAGACTAGGGTCAATTGAAATATTTTTTGAGACAATCACTAAATCAAAAAAAAATATATACTGAGGAGTTCCGTTGAACAGCTTCTGACTCCATCATCAGATCAGATTAATGTTACCATCATATTGCATTGTCACTGATATCCTATCAAGTTTTTAAAAAATAAGTACCCGAATCGCGTATGCCTATAAAATATGAACAGTTACCTCAATTTCTCCAAGATTCCATCATCAGATCCTGACTTAATGATCAAAAGGAACATTGGAAAAGTGTACCCTTTCAAACAAAAAAAGAATCTTTGAAATCGGTCGAGGCGTCTTCGAGTAACCGGTGAACATACACAAAAACACAAAGAAAAAGATTCCGACGAATTGAGAACCTCCTCCTTTTTTTTAAGTTTTTTTTTTTTTTTTTTTTTTTTGTTAACCTATATTTTCCCACTGCTGGGCAAAGGTCTCCCCCAATTGTTTCCATCTCTCTCGGTCTTTTACATCCCACCAATCCCTCCGAATGGTGTCGAGGTCATCCCGCCAACAAAACTTTTTTTAAGTAAGTACTAAAAATACAATAATTTATGTAAGTACTTGTTTCGATCATTTTCGATGTTTAAGTCATTCGGCATTTGGAACTTATACTTATTGAGCATTCTGCTTTGTAAACGTTCGGCAATTCAAACTTTCGGCATTTCGAGCATTCTGACTTTTAGCTTTCGACCTTACAAACTTCTATCTTTCAAGCTTTCTACATTTCAACCGTTCTACATATCGAATTTCGCTATTTTAAGCATCGGCATTTCAAGGATCGGCATTTCGGTTTTCGGACTTTTCATATGTAGGTACCCCTTGGATAGGTGTGTAGTGTACGAACGCAAGTGGTATACGAACTGAGCGCTTCCATGCTTCGGAGGCCACGTTATCTTGTCGGTCCCGGCTTTTAAGTCGTTAAGTCCGATGGAGGCCTTTAGGCGGGCTCCGTCACTAGAGTTGGCCACTTGCTCATACAAACTTACTTAAGTACTTGCTACAGAAGTTTCATACGTTGATTTACTCCTTTTTTTTCTCATACAACAATTAATATCAATCTATAATGTGTAATAAAACCCAGTACGATCCGTATGATTATATATCGAAATTATATTTTATTTAAGTCAAAATTTATCCTACTATCCTACTTCCTACTAATATTATAAAGGCGAAAGTCCGTGTGTGTGTGTGTGAATGATTGTTACCACGTATCTCCATAACTACTGAACCGATTTGGCTGAAATTTGAAACATAGATAGATAATGACCGGGAATAGGACATAGGCTACTTTTTATCCCGAAAAAATGCACGGTTCCTGTGGGATAAACAAAATAGTAGTCCACGTGGGCGAAGCCGCGGGCGTTAGCTAGTAGAAAATAAGTTTAAAAATATCTTATTCCGAAAAATATCTTTATAAAATTTTAAATTTTGAAAATTTTTATAAAATGTTTAATGAACATTCATAATAACTCGATTGGAATACAATTCTACTATGATTTTTTTTTCTGTCTTCATAACTTTTGGGTGAATGTTTTAATTACATTAAACAAGTGGCTAAATTAAAAAATTTAAAAAAGCTGAGCAATTTTTTGCCCTCTCGAGGTGCATTTCTGTTCATAACTCTGAAGTTCCTCGACAGATCCTCAACAAATTTTTATGGCACTAATCGGAAAGTATTCTTAGAATATTCTAAATCGGTTCAGGCGTCTTCGAGAAATCGGTTAACATACATAAAAAAAGGATTCTGACGAATTGAGACCCTCCTTTTTTTGGAGTCGGTTAATAACTTGTCAATAAACATTTTTAAACAACCAAATCAAGCAACTTACTTAATACTTCGAGGGAGTTCTTCTACAGCACATCTATATAACCAGATAAAGGTCGCTGCATACGTAACGGGATAAAACCTCGGACGGGACGGAGACGTGACATAACATCGTCCTTAACACAGAACACTAAGGTCCATAACGACGTTTTTTCACCTGACATCCCGTCCCGTCCGATTTCTCGTGACGTGTATTTTGTTATACTATATTTTTATATGAAACGATGTCAAGAAATCGTCACGTTCCGTCCGGGACGAGAAAAATCACGTTACGTATGCAGCGACCTTAAATATTAATTATATAATAAATTTTACTACGATATTTTGTACTAATCCAAATATTCTACTGGTTTATGAGCGATAAAGAATTTACAATTACTTTTACGCAAATTAAACCTTAGAAATAAGTGATATAAAGGCAATAAATTTAAAATTGCAATAAATTTTATTGTGATGGTCGTGGGATAGAATCCCGTTCCTGTATCAATATATATTATAAGTAAATAAATATTGCTGAACATTACACACAGCGCCATCTAGCCCCAAACTAAGCAAAGCTTGTACTATGGGAACCAGATAACAGATAGAATACTTATATACCTTTTTGTAAATACATACTTAGAATACTTTATAACACCCAGACACAGAACAAACATTTTCATGGACATCAATGGACTTTTTATTTTCAGAAAATAAGGAGCAATAAAACGAGCTTTTGTTGGTGAAGTTAAACATCGTAAAGATATCAGCTCGACGCATATTAAAGTGGCCACTTTTGATAAAACATAATATCCATACCCATATTATAGATGTGAAAGTGTGTTTGTTTGTTTTTTGTCCGGTTTTCACGTCAAAACAGAGAGACGGATTGACGTGATTTTTTGAGTGGAGATAGTTGATTCATAACATAAATGCTTCTCTACTTCAGCTTGGACAAAAATGCTTTTGTTTGTCTGCCGGATGTCTGTCGGATGTCTGTCTGTTCTCTTTCACAGGTCGCATTTCTCAACCAATTCTTGTGAAATTTTGTGAGCAGATTCAACAATTTATAAAAAAATATATTTATTTACCAATAGAAAATACAATACATACAGATATTACTGATAGTCCCCGCATTAGGGGGAGCCTGATATAGATTAATATTTTTATTACCTATGTATTTTCAAATATATAGTAGATATTCTATCAGTTATCTGGTTCCGCTGGCAAAGCTTGTTCCATACAAGCTTTGCTTAGTTTGGGGCTAGATGGCGCTGTGTGAAATGTCCAGCAATATTTATTTATTTATTTATATTTATAAATGGCTAAGTTTTTGCAGATAGCGCTTTTTATTTTCCTGGCACTAAATTCAAGCAAAAATACCAAAATAGACTGACATCGCGTGTAAATTCACGTTTGATTTCCCGATTGCAGCCAACTCTGACACAAATGATGAGTTATCGGCACAGCTGTACCTAAACTCGACCACACCGGTGCAATGGGCGGCGTCCTTTAGACCAATAAATTTCCTGCACCATACACGTCACGTATTAAGCGTGAGTGAATAGGTACTTTTTACACCCAATAAAATACCGCGTTAGTTTGCATTACTTGTATTTTTGCATAATATTATGAGTAAGATATTCTGTGTTTACCGCCGTAATTAAAGCACCTTGCGACAGTGAGTTGAGAACGGCTGGGGATCTTTAAGAAGTGTACTTATCGTCTTTCGTGAAAATTCATTTTAAGTTTTCCTAACCCCGCGTTTTCACTAACTACAAAACATGTTGTAAATAGCTACCTATCGCACTCACTCTTTGAGAGTTATAATAAAGATAGATAGATGTTTGCAACATGTTTTTTCGTTAGTGAAAACGCGGGGTAAGATAAAAGTAAGACTACCAATGTTTGCTTTATGGTTTTAGGTAAAAAAAATCTTTACATTGCTAAATTGACAGGTAGAGTGATATAACTTTTGAAACTATCATGGTTACGAACATAAATATTATTATCAACGGGATAATTACCATGATTATTGAGTTTTCTTGCTTCCCGATATTTCACTCAATAATAATAAATAAATAAATATTGCTGGACATTTCACACAGCATCATGTAGTCCCAAGCTAAGCTAATAATCATGGTAATTATCCCGTTGATAATAATATTTAGGTAGAGTGATGGCTATATTCATTTGTCAATTAAGTAAGGCGTACCATTGTTTTATTTGACACTCTCATTTTAATTAAACGAGGATGGCAAAAGATTTAGCATCCAGTTGAGCCTTAAGAAGCATTTAGAGTCTAAAGAGGAACGAACATTTTGGCATACTTACTCTTCCGCCATTTTGAAAAAACCTCGATCTTGCAGCAGGTGATGAAACATGTGTCAATCGATAGGGGAAGTGATTACAAACAAAATATATTCAGTAATAAAATCTCGTAATCTTTATACTTTCCGAGATATTTGAGTTTGAAAATGTAAAAATTAAAACTTGAAGATGCTAATTATGCTGCCAATAATAACCGGTAGGTATTTGAAATGTCTACTGTGACTGGGGATAAAAAGTGAGCCAATTTCGCTTAATTTTTAGGTAAAAAATATATATTTTTTTTTTATTTGAAATTATATTTTTTGAACACAGTTTATTTCATCATTTTGTGCTGAATAGTAGGTAGTAACTTATTACTATTTTTATAATAGGTAACTATAGGTAGGTGATTCTACTAGGTAGGTACCAGGGTTGGCATGATTAAAACAAGTAGTATTAAAACATTTGTTTACAACAAGTTTTAAAACAGTCTCAAATAAAACTTTGACTTTTATTCATTGTTTAAAAACACAGTTTAAAACAAGTTTTAAACAATGTTGAAAACATTGAATAAAAACACGGCTTAAAACTACTAGAATCGATTATCAAATGAAATATTATAAAGAAAGGCTCTCGTATTTATACAAGTCATACATCGGTAATTTCCCCCAGTAAAAGCCCGCTACAGAATGAGGACAGAAGTCCCTATGTCAATCGTCGAAAGAAAGTAATTCACTGGATTCATGTCATTGGTATTCCCCTAATTTTATTTAGACACTTCAAATGTAATTTCTCGCCGGTAAAGTAACGCAACAAAACTCCCTATGCCAACCGTCGAAAGAAAGTAGGTAATTCATTGGATTTATGGGTATTCCCGTAATTTTAATATACGGTACCTAATTTTAATAACGGGTTCCCCCTATTAAGAATAAACATCAAAACATACCTACCAGGGGCGTAGCTATAGCTTTGTTAAGGGGGGGGGGGGGTCCAAAGGTTCCAAAATATAAAGATCTTTGTTAAGGGGGGGGGGGGGTCCAAGGGTTCCAAAATACAAAAATTGACTAGGTTTCCTCCGAACTTAATGGGCTAAGGGGGGGGGGGGGTCCGGACCCCCCTAAACCCTCCCCTTATATACGTCCATGATACCTACCATACCATGTATGTAAAGCGTTCAATACGTGTATTGATTCTCATTTTCTTTAAAGATATGTTACAAAAAATCAATGTATCTAGTAAGTAACAATTGATTAGGTTAGGTCTAATACAATTTAATTTATTAGCAAAAGTAAAAAAAAAAAAACAAAAAAAAAACAGTTGTTTAAAACATTTTAAACTGTTTGTTTTATGAGATTTAAAAAAAACATTTTTTTTTTTTCAAACCGGATAGGGTACATAGCCTGCATGTTCTAAGCGAATAATGATAGGAAAACCAAAAGTTAAAATTCATTATTGACTTCGTTTTCAACATCATGTCTGACAATCACCTGAATCTATAAATGCCGCTGGTGATAAAGGCAATGTTTCCGGGGTGTTGAGCCCATGCCAAGAATTTAAGACACACATTATGTGGGAACAACAGCCACGGTTCTCTTTCCCACTACGCATGAGCAGTACCACTCCGTGATTTTATCCCTACCCTCCATGAGGTTATTTGTTAAAACATACAAAATATGTCCGATTACTTTTTTTTATTACCTAGAGGGAAAAAGAACCTTGGGCTGTTGTTCCCACATAATGTGTGACATAAATGGTTCTTGGCATGGGCTCGACTCGACACCCCGGAAACATTGTCTTTGTCACCAGCAGCATTTTAATTTTTGGTTTTCCAATCATTATTCGCTTCATACATGCAGGCTATGCATATCTACCTAATATAATTACCTACCTATAGTTACCTATTATAAAAATAGTAATAAGTACCTATACCTAATATTTACCACAAAATGGTAAACTGTGTTCAAAAAATATTTTTTTTTTTACTTGAAATACCCACCTACCTAAAAATTAAACGAAATTGGCTCACGATTTTATCCCCGGTCACAGTAGACATATTCAAATACCTACCGGTTATTATTGGCAGCATAATTAGCATTTTCAAGTTTTAATTTTTACATTTTCAAACTGATGTATCTCGGAAAGTATAAAGATTACGAGATTTTATTACTGAATATATTTTGTTTGTAATCACTTCCCCTATCGATTGACACATGTTTCATCACCTGCTGCAAAATCAAGGTTTTTTCAAAATGGCCGACAGTAGGTATGCCAGGCTCCATACAAAAATGTTCGTACCCTTTTGATATAAAATTGTATTATTTAACCATATTGCATTTGCCTTTACTTTCATTTTACGCCGTTGAAAGAACTCTCAAATATTAATGAAAATAACCTCTTACAACGTTTCCTTATTCAGCTGATCCATTAACTTTTTGTTGATCCGGTAAACTAATAATACGAACATAAAAACTAAATCAGTCCAGCGAGTTCTGTTGTTAATAGCGATTACCTACCAACGCAGGTTTTTTTATTTATAAATATAATTGTGAGTAAATCAAAGGAAACCTACCGTTATTTTTGAGATATGAAAAAATACCCGTTATTTAGATGGCATTGATTGTTTGAGCTTTTCTCAACGCACTGTGATCTGATGCAGCCAGCATGTAAATGGACCATACTACATAATCGCGATCTCGCATGGTTGGATTAAGAGCATACCAGCTTTTTAAACTAGTTCTGAATAATATCCTGTCCATAACGGTTTTCTAATAAAATATTAAAATCATGTTTTTAAAATCATAAATGCATTAAACCCAAGGCTTTAAGAGCGCTTTTACATTTTGTCGTTTTGACAGTTCCGTTGCAAGGGAAATGTCAAAAACACTTCTTCAACGGATTTAAACGGATTTAACTATTGCCATCCTTTTTTGTTAGACAGTGACAAATAAGGATGGCAATAGTGGTGCAGCTTAGACACAAGTTGAGCGGAGTTTATAGAGGTCTAAGTTTTTATGACGACCGATAAGCTTTACTAATGTAAAGTTTCATTGAAATTCATTCAGAAGTTCAGAGAAACAAATCATATATTCTAACAAAATTTCACATATATGTGTAACTAGCAGCGCCCTCGCAGCGTTGACCCCGTAGTGATGGTGGTGATGATGATAAAAAGTAGCTATTAACCTTCCTCAAGAGTTTAGCTATCAAATGTAGAAATAATTTTTCAAATCGGACTGGTAGTTCTTGAGATTAGCGCGGTCAAACAAAAAAACTCTTCCGCTTTATACATAGTATAGATATTAGATAGGTATAGATGTTGGTGGATAAGATAAGATAGGATGGGAAGTAAAAAATCCTCATTCAATAAATAGAAGTTTGTTAAACACTTCACGTATCTTACTAATATTATGAAATACTTATGTGAAATTTATAATGATAAATACCCTTAAAATTGCAAGTGCAAAAACCATAATATTTATTAAAATTATGCAATTAAATTAAAGTACACAAATACATATTTTATATGTGAAGCTTAGTAAGGCTGAGGCATAAGGCTTAGCAGGCCTGGAAACTAAAATATTAAAATAAAGTTAGACTAAGGCTGTGTCCCCAGTAGGCAAACTGTGAGCGGCCGACTGAGTTTGCGGCGTATCGGTTTAGTACGCTCTTCCATATATTTGAAATGGAGTGTCCACAGTTTGCTAGTTTTGCGCTCACTGTACGCAGTTTGCAGCGTTACGCGCAAAACTAGCAAACTGTGGACACTCCATTTCAAATATATGGAAGAGCGTACTAAACCGATACGCCGCAAACAGTCGGCCGCTCACAGTTTGCTTACTGGGGACACAGCCTAAAACCTGTAAACGCATAACAGCTAGTTTTATCCGAGTGTCGTGCGATCCAAGACGTGGGCGGAAGCTAATATTAGAATAAATAACTGTCAAAGGATGAAAAAAGAATGTTGCATATGTTTAACAGGTTTAGCTAACAGTTTAATAGATTTTATCAATGCATTCCTTTTGATAAACTCTAGTCATTATCGCATTAACCCTTTATTTCAAACGAAAGGACCCATTTGCCTACATTACAATTACACACGTAGGTACATTAAAGTTTACTCGCAAAGATGTAAACACACTTACTTTTTTATAAAGCCGATGCAAGTGTGAGTTGGACTTAATAAAGGGATTTGTAGTGACAGAATTTATTTGTTATACGTACTTATTTTTTTAATTTCACAAAAGTTTTATAGAATTTAAATTAATTTGAAAATAATTGTATAATTTGAATTGAATAATTGTGTAATTTGAAATTAAAAGGAACTTGTTATAGTAAGTCTCTGAAAATAAGTTTACCGTTTCGAAAAAGTTTGTTTGTATTCGGAAAAAAAAAACGTAATTATGTTATGAAAAACAACACTTATAATATATGTAAACGGGTGCTTATTACATAAATTACTTTTATTTTAATCCGACGTTTTAGCTGAATTTCACCAGCCAGGAAACGTTTTTTGAAAAACAGTAACATAAACATTAAAATTAATATGAAACAGTTATCTAAAAGTTTAACATGTCAAAGGTAAAATCAAAAACAATTTGTATTTCGTAGAAGCCTACAAAAATTTAAAACTACTTATCTATATATCCCTAAACAACAAACTACAAATTAAAAAATACCGATACCTCAAATGTCATCACATAGTTAAAATTAAAAAATATTTTCCATTAGCTTTTTTCATCATTTATTAGGCAGACATAGTACGCAACTTAATACCGTTAAAACAGTTGAACTGTCAATGAGTGGCATTAGAGATAGGTATTTATGTCATTATTATACACTCATTGAAACAGGACTCAGGGACAAGGCAAAAAGTTTAATACTAGCTACTGCCCGTGGTTCTCTTCGCAAAGATATTGTCATAACATTTGAATTGCTTGTTGGTAATAATCAAATAACTATATTTGCTACAATCTACGATTAAATGCATCTGTAGTGTGTACTAACTCAAACTTAACATAAAAAACATTCCTTCAGTAGGATTATTTAGTAGGTACTAACTAAAAAAGCTGGGTGATTCTACTCATGTTTTTAAGCGACCAATACCGTTACCGATAAAAATAGTTTGGGGACCACTTTAATTTGGCAATCTTCTTAAATCTTATTATAAACAGAGTTGGAGCTATATTGATTTTATAGAAGACTAATAACTGTAGGGTTTTTTTAATAGAAAATAATTAATCGTTTTCCGAGATATAACTAGCTAAAACATTCAGGAATATTGAAGTATCGTAGCTATTTATTTGTATACGATATTTGAATTGAATTTTTGGTTCCAATTATTCGTAGGACATTTGTATTGCAACATGATTTCGGCACAAGTTTTAAAACTTACTGGTTTAAAAAATAAACTTTCTTATTTAATGAATTTTGGCTGATATTATGATTCATCATATTGACACGTACCTACACATTGCAATGTCATGACTAGACACTGACATTATTGCGACGTAAGCCGTTGCACGACGATTTTTGCGGAAAGCTAAAAAAATAACGTCATATTTTATAAAAATGTGTACACTCTTTACAACTTGTTACAGTGATGACAAGGAAATAAAAAATATGATACTCACGCAATTTTGGTCACGAGCATTTTTCAAGTAACTTTTATTTTTAATATAAAGTAATGTAGTATTTTTTATCTTTAACCAAGTACTTTTATTCTTAATTAAAAAATATGACCGTTAATGGGAGTGTAAGTGTTATGAAGTGTTAACATATTTTTTCCAATCCCTTTTATGTTACAAACTTTTATTTAAGCCTAACATTTTATATAATTTATTGATGTACTTTCTTGTTTAAGTATGTATTTATTTTGAATAATATCGACGCAGCTATTTTTCGAAATGTGTAGGTAATTCTAGTTACGTTAAAGTAGTTAAAGTAGCAGAAAAAATTAAATAATAACTACTTACTTATGCCAAAATTATTCAAAAGATATGAAGGCTCAAAGCTCATGAAATATTTAAAACATAACGAAAAATAAACTCACCTCGTTCTTGAGGTATAATTTTTTTGGAAAACTCACTGTAACACATCACTACTAAACGAACACTTCACAAAAAAATAAAAAAAACCTAAAACACTACTACCTAATTTAAAAAAGAATAAATGGAACACAATGACAATTTAAAAAGCGCACGGCAACTTTTCGGCTCAGCTGTTCGCGCGATCAATGCAAGGACGTTCGCTTTAAAAAATGACAGCCGTGTGATATAACCCGAGGTTATTGCACCCAAAAAGCTCACAGTTAGCGGACCGTGAATGAACAGGTATTAACGTATTTTTGTTGTTTTATTTCAGTATGGTCGAAACGCGCGCGCTCAGCCCGCGTTCTTCGCAACGAATGAGGAGTCTTAGAACTATTTCAAACATCTTTTCTCTAATCCTTTTCTGCGCGTGCTCAAGTGTGCTATCTGTAACAAGTGCCTTGGTGTGCCAGCGGAAGTGGGGCTATCGCGTTCAACATCAGATTTGCTTCAGTTCAAACGAGTTATAAAACTGACCGGTGCTCATCAAATCACGGTCGATTAATCGACCAATTTCTAACTTGTCTCAATGATTTATAAGCATTAAAACCATAAATCAATTTTCTGTGAAATTGCGTTCTTTTCAGTTGATTTTGATGTTTTATTTATAGAGAGATTGCTATCAATATTCAGTGGATGTTAATAAATCCTGTAACATACCTACTCGCAATGGGTACGAGCACGAGGAAGCACGAAGCGCGTCGAAGTCTTTTGTACGGAGATTCTCGCTGAGCCCGAGCCGCGACTGATCTAAGTGACTGTAGTGTAGGGGTACCTACGTTGCTAATCCCTACATTTTTTTTTAACCTATGTCGTCACACTGCTAGGCAAAGGTCTCCACATCTCTCCAACCATCTCTGTTGTTCTGCGAGATCTAACACCAAGTCTCCTCAAAGGCGTCGAGATCGTCCCTCCAACATTTTCTCGGCTGACCACGACCACGCGTCCCCTCAGGCTGCCAAAGTGCCAAATCCCTACATATAATTTGATAATTGATTTGATTGGGAAATGATGACAGTAAAACGACCAACGTGAGTGAGTTTTTAAATGATTTAATATAAAGAAAAGTATGTATTGCCTATGTATTGCCATGCACAGCACAATGCAATGCATTTTATGCTGATTGTGCGGGTTGCAATGAGATACTACCAGTTTAAGTATATAGAAGATTATTGGCAGGTTGGCCCATACAGTGATCAACATATTATAAAATAAACTTACTTACTTACTTAATCTAATTTGATTTTAGTTCAATAAATCTTTGTTAAATAAACTGCTCAATCTAAATGTTTGATTATAATTAAAGCGTAACATAAAAACTTTACAAAGAAAGCAGCATGTTTCAATTTCATGGAGCGTTTTTTGTCACGTTTAATAACCACTTTTTAGCTACGTCGGATTTACAGCTTACAATTTTTTACATCGACTTTCGAATTTCAAATATTTTGTTTCCACAATTATTTTTTCGCAGAAACATATAATTTAAAAAGTTGCCGACAAAGATGACTGAATAAATAATTATTTTAAAAAATGTAGACACTGAGTTATTATGTGGCGCCAGTGATCGTTTTTTAGAAAAACTTTGTAAATTAAAAGTTATTAAAATTGTTTCAACTTATGAAATTCCCTCTACGATTACGCAGGGGTTACAAGGAAACGTCTGCTCTAAGCCTGATTTTAAGACTTAGGCCGACAGTTAATATAATTGTAAGTAATGTCTGACATGAGTCAAGTCTTGGACGTAAAATATGCGTTGCTCTAGGAGATATCAAATTAGGTTCATCAACTGGAGACTGCAAGTAATGTCAAGTGCTTATTTCACTGTCAATACTGCCTTTCAAACTAGAAAATAATAGCCAACGCTACAGTTTATTGACAGACAAGTGTTGCAACTAGATGTTATTCTGTTAAACTGTATGCAAGTGCGCATCAACCCTTATCTTCCAGTTAGAACTTTAATTAAGATTAATAATGGTTCAAAACAACGGTCGAAAAGCACAAAAGCTTCTCTTGGCCAATATATCTCTGATGTTGCTGTCTGATCGATCAACTGTCAGTGTCATGTGTCAATTACAATATTTGTTGCTAGTATAAAACTTTAAAACAAGTTAAATTGAGAACGGGCGGAAAGCTTGTTAGCAGCCAGTGGTTATAATAATTGGTTTTGTTCCGGTAGTGTGTATGTTGTTCATAACGCTATAATGATTAACATTATCCGACCGAGAATTGACCTTATATATTTACTTACAATTAAAATGCGTCATATTACGTTTATAATAACTAATAGTAATTATAAAAAAATAATACAATTTTAAATCAAGCTTGATTTATTGTTCTGACTTATTATCGTTATCAGCCGTTTTCCCACAACTGGGCAAAAGCCTTCCCCCACTCCCAGTGTTATGACTTATTTCAAAGTTTTTTATTAAAAAAGAAAAGTTAAAATATCTTCACAATTTTTGTGTTTGATTGTACACGTACAGTCTGGGATACGTATTGAAATTTGCGCTTCACATATATTTCGTAGGATATTTGCATCAATACCTGACAATTATACGACAGACTAGAATTATTAAAGATAATATCTGGTGCATCTGTCCTTTTGCGGTTAAAGACGCTTAGCTACGGCTTGCACGCACAACGTTCCTAATTGTATTTCATCATCATCATCATCCACAGCTTTACTTCACCCACTGCTAGGTATAGGCCTTAGTTTTTGCCATTGCAGTCCAATCCATCTTTTGCCCGCGACTTTGTCGATGTCGTCTGCCCATCTTGCCGCCGGACGAGCAACATTTCTGTATCCTCGTCTCGGCCACCATTCTGTTATGGCTTTACTCCACCTGCCATCATCTCGCCTCGCCATGTGTCCCGCACAGCTGCATTTGAGTTCCAAAATCCTAATTGTATTTAGGCTAGCATAAATGCTTTTTTTGTATAGGTTACATGCGTTTGAGCAAGCTAAATACAATAAGGAATCGTTGTGCAAGCCACCCTAACTGTGGCCCGTGGTTTTACTCTTATGGGCATCAAAAAGTTTAAACAGAACCATAAAAGTAAAAAACGATAAAACTAGTGAGGTCCTTTTTAATAATGGCTATTTGAATGCAACCTACAAAATGTGACGTATTGATGTATCTGTCTACTCTACGTAGAAGACTTTGAACATCAGACCTTCATTGTCTTTGATAGCGACCAAGATCGGTATCAAAATGTCAAATATGACAGTTCAGTGACCACGCATGTAGCTCTGTCACTCTCATCTCAACGACCGAACGCCACAATAAATACATCGTTTTGACTGCATCTATTTACTTGAAATTTATTGTTACTGGCGAAATGCGCAAACCGTGCGAAGCCAAATTGAGGAAGAAAAAAAACCTCAAATATTTTCATGAATACAAGAATCCGTTAAATACGTAGCTAGGAGCTAATTCTGGTGAAGGAGTTTTTAGGCCTTCTGGCTCCGTGATGACTTAACTAATTTGAAGCCAGGACCAACAATTGAACGTACCCTCCGAAGCACGAAAGCGCTCAGCTGTCCTTTCCACAAGCATTTACCCAATAGAGAAGTAGACCGTTGAATATCGTCAACAATCTATCAAGAACGTCTAAGCAAGATAAGCGCACTTCAAGATCCATGGACCTTATGCAAGTGTTTGTTTATTTACACCTAAATTACTGCTCTGACAAAGCTTCAATAAACTAATACTTCTTAAGGCTGTATGACCTTTGTGTAAACGCCGAGATCATGCGTTAGCACTCGCGTGCCTAGGCGAAGTAAATCAGACGCGAGCGCAGCGATATCCCTCAGTCTAGTACTAACGATGCTCAGATACACTCGCTCTGTTATTGTCACTTAGCCACTAAAGGCTTCGTCAAACTGAAGAAGTACTCAGCGTTCTGTTTGACGAAGCCTTAACGTGGTCAACTCTGGTAACGGTTGGCTATCATAGCTAAGTCATAGTAGTTGATGCGCTACTCATTTCGGTGCCACTGAAAACCAGCGCTCTAACAGCCATGGCGCTGCTGGAGCAAATGCTGAGGGGTAGCCTTATTTTCTTGTCACTGTAATGTAGGTAGCATTTTTGATTTGTGTGTATCTACCGTACAAAAATAAAACTTTTTTCTATTTCTATTTCTAAATGATTTAATAGCCGAGCTTGTCATTGATGCACTCTGAAATACGGAAGAACTTTAATTACTTCAAAATAAAAGAAGCTTTTTCCTAAACATTTGAGAGACAGGCCATAACAAGCATACGGCCCACCCACCTGATGGTAAGCGGTTACCGTAGCCCATGGACACCTGTGACACCAGAGGAGTCACACTACCCTTTAAAAGAGGAATCACTGCGCCGACAACACAATGGACAAGACTGGTCCACCAGTTGTCACCGCAGCGCTTCCTCGCAGAGCACTGGCAACCTTACTCACCGCAGGAACACAACACCATTCGAGAAGAATGATGTTATTTGGCTGCGATATTCTGTAAGGTGGCTGTGGCAGTTTCCCAGTCGGGCTGCTCGAATACAGACTGAGAAAAACTCACTGTGCCCTTCCTCCCGTATAACTTCTTTATACAACTTTTTCGGATCCTGTGCTAATTGAGCCTTTTTTTTCAGTCTCATCATCATCGTTTTCATTTCAGCTCGGTGTTACTCGATTTAATATGCCAAAATATTGGTTTTGTACGTTCCTGATCCACGCACCCTACTCCCAAAAACTAAAAACGAAATATCGTGCCAATTTTCGCAGTTCAGCTTAAGTTGGTGGAAACTAAATTCAGTACTATGACCAAAATAAGCTGAACGTACGGTGCGTATCAATTATTCTAAGTGTACTGACATTTATGCATATTTGAGATTAGAACTAATGACTTCAGTAATGCAGCTTAATGTCGGATAAGTCGGACAAAGCTCGCTTATCCAAACATTTGCATAAACATCAACCTTTTGGATCAAAATATTATGGAATTTTAAATACAGTACAATGTATGCACCCTTCGAACCAGTGATGCGTCAGCCAAATCCCCTACACGTTCTGATGGCACTGCGCTCGAAAACACTAATTGAGATCATTCATTAATAACTTACGATGTATTTTTCACAAAAAGTTCTATTACAGGACAAAATATATCATCAAAGATGAACACACACACATACATACTTCCCAAACATTCCTTTTATGAATCTATCAAATAACTTGAAATTATACAGTGCCACAAGTATAAGTTGGCGGTGGCGATTTGAGGAACTAAAACGGAAAAACGGAAAAAGAGTATTATGATGCGAAATATCATTAAACTATCTTATACAAATACGCAATTGATTAAATATTTCTTACATATTTTCCCAAATTTCGTGGTATTTTCTGTACAATTAATTATATTTTTTGAACACAGTGGCGCTCAGCCGCGCCAAGTTATACTTGTGGCACTGTACCATACTTGTCAATGATTTATTCATAATTATGAATCACACAAAGAAGTTTATCGCAAAGACAATTTTATCTGGGCTAGTTTTTTGCATGCTATTGAAAAATCCGCACCTGGACTTTTAACAGATTCTTCGAACAGCATATTATTATTTAACAATGCGTAAATACACATGATACTACAACAATTAGCAACAATGTATCAATCACGTGCGAAAGAGACAGATGGAGTGTAGTGAACACTGCGTGGCACTTGATTCGTCTAATTACTCCAGTCCCATCCCTACCCCGTCTCCTCCTACGGCACGGTCGAGTGCGTGTGCGCACGATGGTAACTACAGTAGCTCGTCACTAGCATGGCAGCGCGACGTGTGGTAAGAGGTATCACGGCATTAGAATCGGTGCAAGTCCGAAAAGACACCATATTCGGTTCGAACAAGCTTTTAAAAAAATTGTATCGCATTAGAATCGTCTCGTCTTCAGTCCGTGGAAACAAAATGCGAAAATCGCTTTGTTGTTTTGTCACTGGTAACACGCGAGAGCTAAACTGTATTACAAAGTTGCGAACTTCTTACCAAAACTGGGTTGATTTCTTATCAGAAATACCTTACATCAAATCAATGCCATCTAATTATCTGCAGATATTATAAAACTATGCCATTTCTTGCGAGGAAATAGAGATTATGGATTCTGAATTGAAATAGATCTCAACGCGTCAAGCGATTTCTCTCCCTCCCGCAGCGCCAGTATTGTTTTGAAAAGTTTATTTAGAATCGCGGTAACCGGAAACTGGGCCTTTTTGTTGCAACAGGCAACCTCTTTCAAAAAGTAGATATAGTTTATTTAATTAAGTTGGCATGTAGTTAGCATTCCATACAACGGGTTGCAAGCCCATCGTCTTCCTATACAAGTGGTTATTTTAAAAATTAAAAAAAAAACGACTTTAATTTAACTGAGCAATTTTCTGCACTCTGTTTTAACATTGCTCTAAGAGTTCATGGTATGGCCCCTGTTCATAACTCTGAAGATCCTCTACAGATCCTCTCTTTTTGTGGCACCAATCGGAAAGTATACTTACACTTTCAAACAAAAAAGAATTTTCTAAATCGTTCCAGGCGTTCAAACAAATAAGAAATTTATAAATCAGTCCGTCTCCGAGTAATCGGTGGTAAAAAAAAAAAAAATTTCAACGAATTGAGAACCTCCTCCTTTTTTGAAGTCGGTTAAAAATAAGTACTATATCTGATTTTCTCACGATGTTATCCACACATGTATGAATAACATACTTAATGTGAATTTGATTTATGTAAATCTGACTATCGTCTGTTTATCCGCACCATAATGTTTCAGTTGTGTTGCATAGAGTAATTTTATACACCACTGACTATCATACGTACGTGGTTCTTACTGATTAAAAAATCAGAATTGTTAAACAATACTTCTCAGAAATCTGAACCCCTCTTTCATAATAAAATATCCTGTCAGATCTTGACACATCAATCAGTTTTTAGAAGTTATTGTAGGTACCTAGTTATACCACAGTTATACTAACTATCGACCGCGAATTTGCTTGGCAGCCGGGTAATAGCCAATAAATGCTTCGTATAAACATGTCAAAAAAGTAAGTTCAGCAGTGCGATTCTCACTTCTAGGAACGTATTCCGAATTTTGAAAATGACGTTTCTTCGCGGCAAGGTGGGCACACGACAACGACAAAGTCGCGGGCAAAAGATAGCGGCCGCCACACGGTAAAGTACGGACCGCGCATCTGGACTGCGTTCCGAACCGCGGATGGATCTGTGCAGTTTGGAGTTGGACCGCGGATCAAACTGTCGTGCTAATTACAATAAAAAATGTGTCCACGGATTGGAACGCGGGCGAATCTGACATATTTAGGCAAAACGATCCGAACTAGAGTTTCGACCGCAGTTTAGACTGGCTCGTGGCAACAGTATAAATTTTAAAAGTTTTTTGATGCTAGATTGAACTGTCAGCCCCGCGCATCTACATGTACGTTTCGGAGCGAGGGATGGAACGGCGCGTGCTGTTTTTCGCGTTCCGAACTTTACGTGTAAAGCGTGTTCTACACGGCTTGAAACCACAGCTTCTACCAAGGTGACCTTGATGTTTCAAACCGTGTAGACAGCGGTATCATGCCAAATTTCGCATGACCTTTAAACGCCCTTGGTAGACGGGCGTGCTCGGCAAACCACTGGCAGAAGAGTTGGTTTCAAACTAGTTTCAAACCGTCTAGCCGCTTGTTTCAAACCACGCGTACCACAGTCACGCCGCTGCACGCACCGAGCGCGGACGTATTGCGTATTTAACTAGCAGCGCCCTCGCGGTGTTGCCCCCGTAGTGATGGTATATTGTGATGATGATGATGATGAAAAGTAGCCTATAACCTTCCTCAAGAGTTTAGCTATCAAATGCAGAAAAAAAAATTCAAATTCGTCTGGTGGTTCTTGAGATTGAGTGAGATTTGTATTTGTATTGTAAATTATAGTAAAGATAAAGTATAGATTCATAGAAATATTCTTTATCCATTCTCAATCTCAAGAAATTATGAATGTCGTCGAAGTCCAGTAGATTTATTAAATTTATGTATGAAATAAAGTTGAGTCGTTTCTTCAACCACCGCTTCATCCATATTCTTTTCCTTTTTTGTTTTTTTTTTTCTTCAAATGCACACAAAAGTGCAATACAAACTCCAAACTTGTGAAATTTTGATAAATAAGGAGCCATGGCGTCTTTGTAATAGTGCAACACAAGCGTTCAACACACGTCTGTTCAGCACAAGCGTTTCAAACACAATGAAGTTTGAGGTTAGTTTCAAACCGTGTAGCCAGAAACGTTCTGCCAAGGTCACCTTGGTAGAAGCTGTGGTTTCAAGCCGTGTAGAACACGCTTAAAGGCCGCTGGGGTTGGACTGGCGCGGGATCATGACGAAACACAATCTAAAAGCACAAACTAAGGCAGGCCTATACAGTATACATAACAGTAGGTGAAGTCGGGCTGTGGATGATGATGATGATGATGAAAACGTCAACTTTCCGAAGGCAATCTTCGAATCGATGCATTCCGAGAAGCGTGAATCGCAGGAGAACCTTATTGACCGAGTGGAATGGCCCTCGACTGTCGATCCAAATTCGAACGCTGGCCGTAGTGGCGGTGCAATCAATTGATTTTCGTTTCAAAAATTTATGCGCATTAGCACGAGCTCTAAACGGTGAAGGAAAACATCGTGAGGGAACCAGTTAGCTTTCTTATTAGAAAGTTATTTAGTTTCACTTTTTTCGCGGGGCGTTGGGTGGGATAATGCTGCCTCTTTTGTTTCTTAATTAACTATTAGCGAAATAGCTAATTAGCAGTAGGTATCCAGTTGGTGTTTAATTAGTGTTCAAAAAAGTGAATAAGTTACAAAGTTGCAAAATAAACATAACAGTTATTAGTTGATAAAAAATATTTCTATAAGTAGAAACGTTGAAAATAGCAGCAAATAGTGACGATACCATAGTCACAATTTTGAACTTTGAAGAAATCGTTAATTAAATATGCAAAAGTAGGTGTTTCACAGCAGACCCGGTCTTTGTACACCAGGCAGAAAGAATTGTGAAAAAATCAGTGAATTTCGTAAAAATTCTCAAACTGAAAAAGCATAGATAACTTCAGAGGAATGTTTAAAATACGAAGACTTTTTACAATGGTAACATATTTTCCTGGGAGGCCATGACACTACCAACAGTGTTGTCCTTATCTAGGAATTTTGCATAAGTATAATTTTTCATAATGACCCCCTACCAGCGTCAACTTCTTACTTTGCAACGAATTAACAAACAGTAGGGGTAGGTACCTAAGTAGAACTTCAAACATGGTAAAACGACTACTACCTACGCTATCTGCAGGGTATATCTTGACCTTTTTTCGAAATCCTAAAAAGAATTGTTTGTTACGCTACTAGACTATTCACCCTTACTCTAACCGGTCTGTGTAATTAATTAATAATAGCCTCCCTTTATAGTAAAATTTACCTACCACGCAAATAAGTCAGCTCATCGAGTCCCGATGCGTTTAAACAATACCACAGATTATAATATTGTATTATACTATAAACACCACAACAATCAATAGCGTAGTCATTCAATCAACGCCATCTAGCGGAAAAGTGTCGAACTTTTACGAGGGGTTGAAACTGTAACTGGCAAGTTTGAACAGTTTGGTGTTTTGAACCAACATTGAACCTAGGATCGATGTCCATTGGACTGGAAAAAGGAGTCCGACAACATTATTTAAGGGCAAAAACGCGAGAATCTGTACATTGGCATTTTCGAGGTGTCCCCAGGTAAAATTGACTGCTACGCAGCTCTTTATAAGTTTTACAGGAGTTGTAACCACATTATCTGATTCATGGTGAAATTGGCATGCCATATTTATTAAAATGTAACGCTTAAAACAACATTATGATATCGAAAATTAATTTTAAAAAATCGCAATTTTAGCCTGTAGTACTGTCCCCTAAACAAAATCCGACCTTTAGCAGCGTTTGGTTAAAAATAATTCCACTAGACTGGCAAACTTTTAGCTATATATTTGAAGTTTAGTGGGTTACCTAGGGTTCTAAATGTACAATTTGCTGCAAAAGCTAGAATTTCTACTAAATAAGTAATATTTAAGCCTGTCCCCGGGATTTGGGCCAACTGGACATGTCCGGATTCCGTTACCGCGTTTTCGAATGATTTTACAGTTTTTTTGTTCCGAGGGGTAGTTATTTTTTTACTTATACAACAACATTGCAACGAGACAGACGTAAAAGTAAAAGAGATGTCCATAGTTTTTAAGCCAAAATATTCAAAACAATTGTTTGATATTCGGCGTCAGTGAGAGGTTGTGTTTTTTCGGGCACTGTCCGGTGAGTATTCAATTTTTTTTTCATGTTTAAAACGTATTTCCAATGCATATTTTTATTTCAAAACTGAAATAAACTATCCGAGATTAACTTAGTGTGAAAAATCGTGTGATAAATATCAGCAATTTGAGATAATTCATATTTTTGTGAACAGGTACCCAAGTTCGTTACTTCCGATTCGATACCATAGAGCTGATAATCACGTTAAGCAAGGTTTACATAGCGTACACTTTATTTTATCTATTATTATTTACCCATTATTTTGGTAAACCTACGGCCACCATAGATATCAAAATTGTTCGTTTTGACCTATGTTCCGAAGAAAAAGTGGTTAAATATCAGTAGGTACCACTATTTGAAAATATTTTTTTTTGTGACGAAACAAATTATTATGCTTAGTTCCTTTACTTAGTTAAGACTAATTTTCACAAGTTCTAGTTTATTTCTAAAATCATTAATTTCAACGATTTTATAGCTAGTAAATAAAATTTCAAAAAGATTTAGAATTAGGCGCTATGTAAACCTAACCTTAGATGTCTGTCCCCCAAATCCAAGTTACAAAAATGTTAAGTTTGTATTAAAAAGTTTAAAATAAGTGTAGACATTGTTTAGCAAAATGATGTGGTTTCTCAAAATACTCAATATTAAAATAGTTAATTAAGAAAATAGTCAATTTTGGGAATTTTATTAAAACTTTAAAGGCCATTTTAGAGCATAGGTAACGAACTGGAAAGGAAAAGTTGATAAAACTCGTGTATTTCTAAGATATCAAATTGATTTTATACATTTATTATTTAAAAACATGTTCTCTTTCTTTAATAAATAAATTAATAAAATAATTTTGAGTTTTACTATCTTAAAAAACCAAAAAACAGCGGTAACGAATTGGATTAAAATTTCTCCTTACAGTAATAAACTTGCTAATTTCTCCTAAAATATCAATTTTACGAGAAAACTTTTTCGTTTGTAGATAGAAGAATAATTATAGATAGCATATAAATAAACATTTCAATGAAATTCCACAAAAAAAAAACAAATCACAATTTTGAGAAAGTGTACAGTTTTGCGCGTTTTTGCCCTTAAACTCCTTTGTAAAAGAGTAAATCCAATGCATCATGATTATTAAATTAAATCTTCTCACTTAGCTTTTACGAAGCTTTAACGTTTTTAAAATCGTTAATGTTTAAGTTTTTTTTTTAACTTCGTCATGATCCAAAAACTGTATTTAAGTCACAATAAACTACAGTGCCACAAGTATAACTTGGCGCGGCTGAGCGCCACTGTGTTCAAAAAATATAATTAATTGTACAGAAAATACCACGAAATTTAGGAAAATATGTAAGAAATATTTAATCATTTGCGTATTTGTATAAGATAGTTTAATGATATTTCGCATTTTATTACTCTTTTTCCGTTTTTCCGTTTTAGTTCCTCAAATCGCCACCGCCAACTTATACTTGTGGCACTGTACAATACTATTTCAGGATTTTATAAGTAGGTACCTACCTACTTACCTACCTACCATAATGACTTAACTTGGAACTAGTAGGTTTTTGATAAACCAGTACATACCGTAAAATACGCCAACATTGCCCGCTTTTTTCGAATAATTTCAATTTTTGTAAAAATTTTCTATGGAAACGTAAGTATTTTCTTTTATCATCTGCTATTATAAGATTATGTGCATGTATTACTTTATCAGATTTTATGATGCGTCAATATTTAATTAAGTATTTTATACATTTTGATGGCGGGCAAAGTTATCTGGACTTTTAGCCAACATTGCCCACGTTGATTTTTGACGCAAATATAGCCTCTAGAGAGATGAAATAAAAAGCCAATACAAGAATTTAGGCAATAATGGCGTTTACTTTAGGTTTTAAAACGATACTATAGAAGGTTTCCTAGCAAAGTGGCTGGGCAAAGTTACCCTGACATTTTTTGTCTTTTTCATACAAACCGCATTTCACAAATTAAAAGTGCTAGGGTTGGCACTTCTTAGTTAACTGATCTTGTGATCGTAGTTGTTGTAGGTATAAAAAAACTGGTTATTTTTCATTCAGGTATTTATTTAATAAACTTTAATCAACATATTTATATAGGTACCCAAATGAAAATGAAATACTAATTGAGATCAAATGATGTTAGGAGCTAAATTAAAATAATTACTAAACTATTAGACATTTTCAGCTAACTGTCACTATTATTATTGCATTGTCACCGAAGACTCATAATTTTACCTAAATTCAGCTCAATTTGACACCGGGAAGTAGGTCAAATTAAGCTTGCAAGAATTGACCCGGACAAACATACTTACAAACATAGGAACTTACAAACATACAAACATTGCAAGTTAATTAAAAGCTTTAAAAAAAACAAGTTTCTGAAGTGCCAACCCTAAGCTTATTTTGATGGCGGGCAATGTTGTCAATAGTAGATCGCTACATTGCTGGATAACTTTGCCCACCGCTATAACTCTTGTTTGAAAAGACATTCAGCAACGATAATAACATATTAATACTCCTAAAATGTTCTTACATATCATAATATTAATAAAACTAACCTGTGTTTTCGCCATCACTCACAATTCACTTATGAATTTGCACCAAAATTTGCCCGCGAAAATACGCACCGTACTCGAAGAGTTCCAACAAGTTACTGAGTGAAGCTAGCGACACACCAGATAGACAGTGTTGCTAGACACATAACCTATTTTCTATCAAAGTCAAAAAATGTTAACATATTATTCAAATATTTTTGCAATTTAAAGATTTGCTTAAAAATTGATCTTCGGGCAAAATTACCCTTGGTGGCAATGTTGGCGTATTTTACGGTAGGTTTTTGTAAGTATATTGATCAAAATCTAAATTTATCCTTGACTTTATCTAAGTAAGTAAAGGTACCTAAGTAAGTAAGTACTAAAACTTATTCAAAATAAAAAATTAAGTACCTAGGTCTAATTACTTACACTAATATTATAAATGCCAAAGTTTGAATGCTTGGATGTAGGTATGTTTGTTTCTCTATAACTTGACAACTAGGTACCTACTGAATCGATGTGGCTGAAATTTAAAATATAGATAGATAATGACCGGGATTAGAACATAGGCTACCTACTTTTTATCCGGGTACCACGCGAGCGAAGCCAAGGTCGGCAGCTAGGTTTTTAATAAAAATCGTTTGTTTTAAGATTTGGAAAACCAAAGCCGTTATTTTACCTTTGTTACTTACTGAAGGTACTTACCTACTATTTTCATCTTTATTTACTAAGTTATTATTGTAAATCTCTCAATGTTGTTTAAATAATAAATTAAGTAGGTAAGTATAATAATTTTAATGAAACTAATAAGTATATTTTTCTGGTTGCCGCGCTGCTATGTAAATTTTTATTATCATTGATTGGTAGAATAGAAAAGTGTTTGATGTCAAAAAACTAGGAGGAAAAAAGCGCGGCAACAAGATGGCAAGAATAGGCTCTTTGGCGGGAATTTGAGAAGTCATGTTTTGTTTTTGTTTTATTTTCTAAAACTTGTGTTTCTTCTTGGTTTCTTCGAATGTTAATGTGTAATAATGGTGGATTATTAACCGTTAAGGGTGCTGCCACATTATCACGTCTCTACCCCGTCGCATAGCATGACCGTAGCAACACCGTCCCGGCAAAAATGATATTCTTTGTATTGAAATGTACCGGACGCCCCACACCAGACCGTTCCCACACCGTCGCGTGTCCTGCCCTGCCATGGCCGTCTTGTCAATCTCCGGCCGCCATGATTATTTTGCTGACACGTAGGGTTGCAACACCTAATATTATATTTAATATAAGTCTAATATTATTTGAATCCTAAATAATATATTTTTGGGGAAAAAATATATTAGGCGAAGATCTTAGTGGCAACTTGGGCGATTTTATGTTGTTTGTTAGTAATGTGTTTCAAAAAATTTTCCGGGATAAAAAGTAGCCTATGTCCTATTTACGGTTATTTTCTATCTATATTTTAAATTTCAGCCAAATCGGTTCAAACACATCCAAACATCCATCTAACCACCCAAACATCAATCCATCCATCCAAACATTCAAACTATTAGTGTGATGTGATAGTGTGATGGCTTTGACCCTTTCTTCTGACTTACAAATTTTGCTCTTAGAGTTGCCGCAAAAAATAATACCCTAGCCTAGAGCTAAAATTAGCACATCGATGAGTGCAACTTCAAATATTTGTCTTAGCTTTGTTAGACTAAAGATAAATTTAGAATGCGTCCGGTCGCGGCGCTTATCGGCGCTGCTCGCTCCGAAACACGACAAAAATGCAGTTTTTTGGAGCTTTCTCATCCCTAATAACAACCAATCGAAAAAGTGAACGGAATTTATGTCATTAATTGAATGACCTATCCGATGGAGCAAACCAAAAACATAAATTACCTACACCAACTTCAAAAGCAAATGAAGATTTATCTTATTTTTAGTGATTTTCGTTGATTTATTATGAAGTAAATATGATGTTAAATAAAAATTAAAACTAAAATTAAACGGTATATTACAAGATAAAATGTTAGAGATGCATGTTGGCTTTTCAGTTACTTTCCACTTTATTTATCGAGGGTTTATACAGGGAAATACAGTGTTTGGCTCAGGGAACGCCCTTAAAGCAGACTCAACAAAACCATGGTAAGCTGTCATATTAATTATGTGAATGTAAACTTAAACTTGTAGGGGTAGTCAGACAGAAGCAAGGAAACTTTTATTTTTCAATCACATTTTTTATTAAGTAAAATCTACTATTTATTTGTAAGTTCCTACAAACTCCTTTATTCGAAAAAAAAGTGGCAACCCTACTGAGACGGTCGCATGCATGTCAGGTCGAGTTGACACTCGACTGACGTCCGCTGACAAATAACAATTTTAAAAATATAGGCTGAGTTCACATTGCATCTCTAAAATTGAAAATTGACAACCTTGTACGAGTTGATGTACGAGTAGAAAAATTTAAATTCCATATACAGGGTGGAAAAAATGAATGGGCCCCGGAGGGAAACTACTTTAAATCCTTAAGATACAATATTTTACTTAAAGGAAACATTCCTTTATTTTTAAAAAGAAACGAGTAGAAAAGAGTGTTGTCGAGACGTATTTAAAAATAAGTTTTTGAGAATAAAAAAGTTATTGTATTGTTCAGTTATTCAGTTATTTATTTACTACAGATTTAAATTATCATTGCAGATAAACATCCAATGCGATAATTTAGATAGGTACTTTTGGAAATTAACATCTACTATGAATACTTACATTGTACGGTTCGCACACCCTGGATAAAGGATAGTTCATAGTCTAATATCAGTAAAACTCTGAGATAAATTTTAACTGATATATTGTAAGAAAACTTATGATATTGATGACTTATGTTATGATACTTATACAAAATACTTAAAAAATACAGACGGACGGGCATAACGAAACTATTAGGGTTTCTTGTCAGGACAACGGAACCCTAAAAAGTAGTATTAGTTGATGAACTGAAATATTTTGTTTTTGAGTTTCCCAACTCGTTCTATCTAGTACATTTTTTTTTAGTATGTAAGAGACGGAGTGCAGACACGCCTTTATATTTTAATCCCCGCCCATCTGTCAATACACATATTAGTAGCGTAGCCAGGTCAGCCCCTAGGGGCCGCTTTTCGGCCGTTGAAAGGCTTAGGCGGCCTTTCGATGGGAGCGGCTCCTAAACGGCCTATATGCACCTAGTTACCTTTTCCTATTTTTATTAGGTAGGTACTTACCTAATCATAATTCAAAAAAACAAATTCGGATTGTAAGTACAGGTAAGTACATAGATAATGAGATACTGCGTTTAAAAAACCGGTCAAGTGCGAGTCGAACTCGTACGCCGAGGGTTCCGTACCTAGCCATGGTGCCAATTACCTAAGCTAGTCCGCTTAATTGTATGAGCGCCCATACAACTCGGAGGACAATTTTAATTGGCGTCAACTATGTATGGGAACACCCTTTAATTTTCAACTTTTTTAACTTTTTGGAATTTTTCCTTTATTTGTGCTATAAGACCTTGCTTTTTGCCAAATTTCGTTATTCTAGGTCAACGGGAACTACCATTTAAGTTTTCGACCCAAAACCTCTAGGGTACTTCCGGTTGACCTAGAATTGTCAATTTTGGTTACAAGCAAGGTCTTCCAGCACAAGTAAAGGAAAAATTCCGAAAAATAAAAAAAGTTGATAATTAAGGTAAGTTTTGGTACTCACAAATTTTCACGAAAACCTAAATTTGCCTATATCTTTTTATAGTGTTGACTCAGGACCTTGATTTTTATAGTCACAATACGGACTATAAACCTTAGTATTTGGTATAAATTTCAACTTGCTAGCTCTACCCGTTCCTGAGATAATCGATGGTGACACACGGACAGACAGACGGACAGACAGACAGACGGACAAGAAAGTGATCTTATAAGGGTTCCTTTTTTTACCTTTTAAGGTACGGAACCCTAAAAAAATATAAAAAATTAAAAAATATTAATAAAAGGTTAAAAAAAAATTATGTCCACCCGTGCGAAGCCGGGACGGGCCGCTAGTACCTAATATTTTTCCCTACGAAAATCACCCCAAAGGATTTGTCCACCAATAATTCTTCCTTGACCCGATAAATACCTACCCCAAATTTGAATTGGAAAACCCCCCCATCTAGCATAACTTAATGCGTTCCGCACGTTATGTGACATTATCAAACGTCAAAATCCCATCGGGTACAATACTGCCCTCTCGAAATCAAAATGTAGTAACAGCAAAAACACGATTTCGAGAAAAATGATGAAGCTACAATCAATAAAAATATTCAGAAGAGGTTACATATTAATAAAACCTTGAATGTGGAGTGAAAGTACACATAATCTATAGGTACCAACCAATAATAAAGCGTAAAAGTTTGTTTGTTAATTTGTTTGAACATTGAACACGCTAATCTCAGGAGCTACCAGTCGGATTTGAAAATTTATTCCTGCATTTGATAGCTAAACTCTGTGAAGAAGGATATATGCTACTTTTTATCATCATCATCATCATGATCACCATATACCATCACTATGGGGGCAACGCTACGATGGCACTGCTAGTAAACTATATTTCTTAACGTTTTTACTTTATTTTTTCTTCAAAACATAACAGTTATAGCCATTTTGTAGTACTACCTAGTAGAGTGATATATCCCCTATTATTGCAATTAGTTTTCTTGTGAAATCCGTTCAAAACCCATTATTATTAACGCAGTAAATTTTCTTACTACTGCGTTTTCGATCATTTTTTCTGTCATTTTACTAACTAAAATGTGGTATTATTGTAAGAATACGACAGTTTAAATGTGAAATAATTAATAATTAATAATTTAACAGTAATTTCACGCACTCTGCTGTGCGACCAGATGGAATAGCGGTTGCAACACCCGGTTGAAATGCTCCTGCGTGTGTCCGGGTTCGGCTTCAAATCCTATAACGACTATGGATTTTTTTAATCAATTTATTTTTTTATTTTTTATTTCACAACGAACTATATGAAATATGTATTTTAGTGTGGTTTAGCTTGTAAACGCTCTATATTTACAAAAAAATTGAGTGATAAGTTTTAAAATGGGCTTTCAGAATAATTGTGTATTTAGCATAAAACCAACAAAATGTCTATTACTGTGGTATAGGCTCGGGTGGGCAGATTACGCTTCGCAAAACGGTTATGCGACGGTCCTAGTATGATACGGTCTTAGTGTGTAAGGTGCTATTTTCGCGACGGGCTCGGTTATGGCTCGGCCCGCTTATGATTAGCAGACAAAGGAGCATACAAAAAAGCAAAGTACAAAAGCAAACCCTGCTTAAACACGTTTGTATCCATAAAAACGCGATGCGAACGCGCGTTTGTATCGATACAAACGCGGTTCGAACGCGCGTTTGTATCGATACAAACGCGGTGCGAAAATTATGTGGGTCGCGTCCGGGAGTTGCAAAAAAATGCAACTTTCAATGGATAAAATAGTTTATTTAAGATAAAGATTACAATAGAATTACAACTAGAATTTAGGTCCAAATCGGTCGATGTGGGGAACCGAAGTGGCGGAAACACGAGGCGAAGCGTGGAATGTCCGGCCGCGGCGATGACGCACGTAGGCCACGTTCTGCTGCGTCGGCGCCTCACGAGTTGCGACGGACTTTGTGCATACGACTAGGTAAATGCAACTCTGCTGTTTCTATGTCGTATGAGTGTGTAACACCTCCCCCCGTACTTCAGCGACTATTTCGAAACGTTTTTCGATAGAGTCGCTGAATTGATGCTGTGATCAACTCTGATCTGGTGTGGATGACATCTTCGTTCTGGTATCTCAGCATAAATTCCAGTGGGGTTACTTTCGATGTTCGTGTCTGCTATTTGATTTTCACGGTTGAATTTTCCTCTAAATGTTCGATATGCGAAGCCGACGATAGTTAGTACAGCTGCACTCGATAAGATCGCGTAGACTGGAATTGTAGTATGGTATAAGCTTTGATCCGAGATTTCATCTAACCTTGTTGGAGCCTGTAGGGATACCTTCTCGTTGATTGAATGGAGGTTTTCAAGATCGATAGAGTTCAGGATGACAGATGAATCTACAGCTCGTACCTTTTCTCTGTAGGCAGGTAATTCCATGATTTTCAGCGGGTGACCTTTGATACGGTCGTCTGCGTTATTGATGGTGAAAATGGGCGTCCTGAGGTAACATCCGAGTGGAATGGAGATCAGGTAACTTCCTTGCAGGATTCTGAATTGTTCTTGTCCGCAGGATGTCTTGACCTTGGTTTGCTTAGGAAAACTCACGGTATAGTGTTTGCCGTCGAGTTGTTCTACCGCTTCGTTCGTCAGGATTACTGAAGTCAGCTTGCAGGATGGTTGGACTTCTTGCTTGAGAATCAGCTGTTGAATGCAGTCAGGATCATCTCGGAGCTTGTAGTTAGACTTCCGCTCGCATAAATACCATGTCTCTACCTTCGGACATTCTGTCTCAATGTACATAGAATCATGTCCAGAAATTGCTATATAGGGTAGGTTGGGTATAAGGATTTGGTTATTTTTGTTCGGGATAAGGGAGAGTTTGTATAAGTCGTAGGTCAAGGGAGAGGCAATCGGTACCTTATAAACTAAAACTATCTGGCTATCTATATAGAAATATCCTAACTTAATTATATCGTAAAAATACCTAAGTTCTACTCCAAGGATTTCATCTTTATGATATAAAATCCTTAACTTATCTAAAATCACCTTCAAATCTGCAATATTTAATATTGAATGGGGAGCACCCGAAACCCTGATAAACGCTAGAGTATTTTCCAATTTATAGAGTTCTTCTGACAATCTATCGATGTTATCGCCTAGTATTATAAAGTGCTGTGCCAGATGGGCGTATTTAATCAATTCCGTTTCCCTAGTATTGTCGCTATGCATTATTTGATTAAGAATTTTTTCTATTTTATCTTGATTTAATGTAATATTATTTAAAATTTTAGAATTTTGTGCTGTCCATTCTTGATTTAAACTAATATGATTACTTATTTCAGATTCTAATTTATGTTGGTTACTTTGAAGAACTTTAATAGCGTCATTATATTTAATTGCGTCAGTATAGTCTAGGTTACCGGAAATGCTCTTAATTACTGAACCAAGTCCATCAATGAGCGCTCTCTTCCTACGATTGGGTTCAAAAGTCTCTAATTGGTCCGAAATTCGTTCCAATTTATCGTTAAGAAAATCAATGTGAGGCTCATAGAGAGATAAGGTCTTATTATTTAGCATGGGTCTAGATTCAGATAATTGAGACTTAACTAATTGAATTTGCGAGTGAACTTCATCGAGAGAAATGTAATTTAGGAAGGAATGGTAGTGGGATACCACTTTAGTGGGTCCTAATTTAAAGGGGAGAACTCCTGGGCCGTCTTGTAGTGAGTCAATCGAAACATCTTGTCCTCGAGTCAGTTGAAGCAGAAGGGAGAGTAGTATCCTGTAACAAAACAGGGTCCTTAGGGCTTCGCTTTAGTCGGGATTTGGCTACAGGACCACGTTTCTTTTTGGTGTAAATGTGGATGGGGAGGTCGGCTAGGACTGTGTCCTGCGTAAAACGTGGTGCTAACTTTTGTCTGTTCGCCAAAGGATTCTTTACGAACACTTGTTGGTCGGGTGTGTAGTCTCTTTCAGGTTCGCGGTCCTTGTTCCTATTTTCAGTCAATACAGTCCTATTATGTAAAGAAGTCTCGTTGATTACGTCATAGACCTGAGTCATACGTTTTTTATGGTCCAGTATGTACTGTTGGAGTAAGTGTTCAGTTAAGTCTATGTCAACGGGGTCACGTGGGTCAAAATGTCCTGTTATAAGGTCAATTGGTCGACATTTTGTAAAACTATGTATAGAGCTATTGTAAGCTAGAACTGCATATGGCATGAGATTGATTGCGGGTTCGTTTTTCTTCTCAAGTTTTAAGATCCTAAGATGTTCAAGGATAGTTGAATGAAAACGTTCCACGATTCCGTTGTCATTGGGAGTGTGAGCAAGGATTTTATGATGCTGTATTTTATGAAGTTTAGTGAACTCAGAGAACAACGCGTTGGTGAACTCGGGTCCTTGGTCGGTGACTATAGTCAAAGGAATGCCATGATGAGTGCAAAACGTAAGTAGAGCTTGAATAACGCTTAGGGCTGTGCCGTCTCTTAAATGATAAGCTTGAGCATATTTAGAGAAAGCGTCAACTAGCGTGAGAAATTTCTCTGATTGGGCCGTGAAAAGGTCAAGATGAAGGGTCTCAAAAGGTTTAGTAGGTGGTGGTACTACAGAAAACCTTTGCTTTATAGGATTACGGTCATATTTAGCCTGACCACAAATGCTACATTCATTAATATACTTAGTGACGGAATCTTTCATCTTGGGCCAATAATATCTATGGGACAAAGCAAGAAAACATTCAGTTATACCGCGGTGGTTAGTTTTACCCTCATGATAGTTTTTAATGATTTCTTGTTGGCGTAAGTATTCCTTAACATTCTCTACCTCAGTCTTAGTTAGGACTAGGTTCATGGCTGAGCTTTTGAATTTATCCTGAATGATGGGGATGATTTGGTACATGGCCAAGGGTGGACTGATGATGAGTCCTGTCTTCACCTTAGGGTTTACATATTCTTTTATGGCATTTACAACGTCATCCTCTAAGTTCGATTCTGTCAATTGAATAGTCGTTTTGGTATGAGTCTCAAAGGGTTTTGTCACTGTTGGTCGCTTCTTAATGTCTCCTACTACTACAAGGGAAATCTGTCTACTGAATTTATTCAAAGGTTCGTCTGAAATCGGGATCTCTAAGATGGGATTTTCGGCACTAGTATGAACTGTGACCGTGGAGGAACCGGCAACTGAAGGTTGTCTCTCGGTTTCAGGGGCATTAACAGCGATAGAGCTCACATCTTCATTATTTATCTCTATGCGAGATAGGGCGTCCGCATTGGTATTAAATTTGCCCTGTTTATAGATGGGGGTGTAATTATATTCACTTAACTTCAACCTCCATCGTGTTAACCTTGAACCAGGTTCTTTGAGATTCATCATCCATTGAAGGGGCTTATGATCAGTCAGGACTTTGAATTTCCTACCGAAAAGATAGGGGCGAAAGTATTTCGTTCCCCACACTATCGCTAAGAGCTCTTTTTCAATAGTACTATAATTGATCTCACTTGTATTTAAAGTCCTGGATGCGTAAGCTATTGGACGATCGCTTCCTATAGGTCCTTGTGAGAGGACGGCACCTATGGCAAAGTTTGAAGCGTCAGTCGTCAGTATGAATTCTTTATTAAAGTCAGGGTATTGCAGGATTGGATCGTTAGTCAAAAGAGTCTTACATTTTTCAAAGCAGTTACGGTAGTTCACGTCATTAGTCGTTATCCTTGATCCTTTCTTGAGACATTGCGTCATCGGCTTTGTTATACGTGCAAAGTCGGGTATGAATTTACGGTAATAACCCAATAAACCGAGAAATCTTTTGATTTCGGTTGCGGTTTTGGGTATGGGAAACTTCTCGATAGCTTTGATCTTATCTGGGTTAGGTTTTATACCATCTTTGCTAATTATATGTCCGAGATAGGCTGTTTCTAATTTTAAAAATTCCGACTTATCCATTTGGATTTTAAAGTTGGATTCTCGGAGCCTTTGGAACACTTTTTCTAAATTGACCATGTGTTCTTGCAATGACACACTGAAAACAATTATATCGTCAAGGTAAACTAGACAGACTACGTTCTGGAGGTCCCTGAGCACATTGTCCATGACCCTCTGGAACGTTGATGGGGAGTTCTTGAGTCCCATAGGCATTCTAAGAAACTCAAAATGGCCGTGTTCAACATTGAATCCTGTCTTAGGGACATCTTCAGGGTTCATCTCGACTTGGTAGAAGCCGCTAGCAAGGTCAAGGGTCGTAAAGTAGTGGCAGTTCCCTAACTTGTCAAGTACGTCAGCAATGTTGGGAATGGGGTACTTGTCATCGATGGTCTTATCATTCAACTTCCTAAAATCTACTACTAAACGCCATTTTGTCTTCCCGGATGCATCTACTTTCTTTGGAACCACCCAGATTGGGGAGTTCCAAGCCGATTGAGAAGGGCGGATAATTCCCTGGTCTAGCATTTTTGAGATCTGATCTTGGACCTCTTGTCTATGAATGAACGGGTACCTATAACTTTTAGTGTAAACCGGTACTTCGTCAGTTGTTCGGATGCTGTGTTTGATCTTATTAGTAAAAGTTAAAGGTTCGCCTTCTATATAGAATACGTCGGCGTACCTTGAACAAAGCGCTTCTAGATTAGCCCGCTCTTCTGGATTTAAATGATCCGTGCGCAGTCGCGATAGAACTTCTTGCGCGCGGTCCGCTAGCTGTTTAGTGCGCGAGCACTGAACATTAAACGACTCAGCGCTAACGGGGCGGTCCATTGAAAAGACTACGTCGTGTCGAGTCGGATTTTCGATTTCTATGATACCACGGTTATTAGCTATCGTAGTAACACAGCTTCCTATCACGCAGTTTGATATTTTCTGCTCAGGGATGAATACTTCACCGTCGTGATAATTGATAGGGACTCTAACTAATTTAGAGGATTTGGCCGGTATAATGTCTTCGTACAAGTTACAGTTTCGTGAGTCATACATCAATAGCGGATTAGTCGATTGTCTTGTTACTAACGTCTTTGTCTTTAGGTCGATATTAGATTCCCATTTTTCTAACAAATCAAGCCCAATTAGACCATCAAAGAAATTGTGAAATTTGTAAATGAACATAGTTATTGCGTCATTTTCTTTGATTTCACCGAAGCATGGAATGGTGATAGAATAATCGCTTCGAGTGGTGGCGTGAATATTTGTTATTTCGAAAGGATCGTAATTACATGGTACATTTGAATAGAAGCGTTTTACAGCTTCGGGGCTTATGAAAGATGTATTAGCACCAGTATCGATGAGAAATTTAAGAGGGGGATCTAATATCTGTATGTACGGTAGTTGTCTCTGCGTTTGTAAATTAAGTTCTATTTTAGCTTGTCGGACTTGGTAGTTTTCTGAAAATCCTCATTTTCAGGCGTAGGGACATCTTCCTGTGTCTCTTCTACGCAGTAACTGTCTAAGTACTGGGGTTGTTGGTCATGTGAGTACACGCAAGTATAGTCAGGGTATTCGTAATAGTCTTGGTAGTATTCGTAACGATAGTCGTCTTGGGATTCCTCGTAGGATTGGGGGTCATAAAACTCGTTGAAGTTCGTCTCTCTGGTTTTAAAATAGTTCGAGGGTGGTGGATTCCCAAACCTGCTCCAATCGTGAGGTTGACGTGCAGGAAACGGCTTAGCCACGTAGTTGCTGACGCCACTCATAGGCTGGGGACTAGCGTTCCGCGGAGATCTGAAAACGTTACTTTGGGGCCTGTAGTTTGGTGGGGGTGCACCAAACATCTGCTGCGTCCGTGTTGGTCCTCTGTACTGCGGAGTCTGTGGCTTCCAGATCGGCATTGGTCTCGGAGGCTGTGCTGGCGTCTGGTGCGACGGTCCAGGCATGTTGAACGGACGTGGGGGCTGCATAGGGAATTGTCGCTGGGCCGGGGGCGCGACGGGCGATGGCATAAAGCCGTAATTAAATTTAGAGTTACTAACCTGGTGTTGCGGCAGCATCTTTCTTTGGGGAAGATGCTCATTTCGCTGCTGCAGGTATAAGGTGTTAACCTCCTCGTGCACAAACTCTAAAGCTTTCTCTATAGTATCAGGTCGCATGCAACGGATGCGAGATCCCAGCGGGTCGCGGAGACCGCGTACGTATGATTGAAGGGTTAATTTCTTATATAAAGATCTTTTTGACTCAATCGTACTCTCCACCGTTTCATGCAAACTGATATATGTCATAATAGTGCTAAAAAGACTCTGGCATTTTTCGTAAAACTCTTGAGGGCTTAGTGAACCTTGGCTCAGTAACGCAAGATCATTGTACAACGATGTTTCATCTCGCTGATCGGCAAAGTTGTTAATTAAGGCAGATCGAATGCCTTCCCAACTATCTGGAATACCGTTCGCGTTAATAAGACGGGCGGCAGATCCTACGACCTTATTTAAAATGCCGTTAATAAGAGCCAAATTAGTTAGCTCGTAACCAGCCTCATTTCTCACAAAACTAGTCACTAGCTGATCACATAAGCGGATAAATCTTGTAAGCACATGGGGGTTCCCATCGAATTCGGGCACCATGCGTAGTGCTTTAAACACATGTTCGATATTAGGTTCAGACATTATTATATATGTTTGATCAAATTTATCACTAAAACTATTTTCTAGATCTCCTAAATCTCTTTGAGCGTCTTGCAAATCACGTCGATTGAGATTATCTAACCTAGGGGTCCTCGATTGCCTTGGATGGAAAATCTTGGATATTAAAGTTAACACATATAGGAACAATGAAAGGAAGCAACTCTAGATAGAAACTAAAGTACTCACATGCGCATCTTGGTATTGCGAGATCGATTTCTGGATCACTCCCGGGCGGCGGCTCCGTGTAGGTGTAGGGTGTAGATTCGGGGTTCCCGTGACGTGTCGCGCGTGATTCCTGTTACGTATCGCGCGCGGGTACAGGAATATCCGTTAGGCTGCGCCAATTATGTGGGTCGCGTCCGGGAGTTGCAAAAAAATGCAACTTTCAATGGATAAAATAGTTTATTTAAGATAAAGATTACAATAGAATTACAACTAGAATTTAGGTCCAAATCGGTCGATGTGGGGAACCGAAGTGGCGGAAACACGAGGCGAAGCGTGGAATGTCCGGCCGCGGCGATGACGCACGTAGGCCACGTTCTGCTGCGTCGGCGCCTCACGAGTTGCGACGGACTTTGTGCATACGACTAGGTAAATGCAACTCTGCTGTTTCTATGTCGTATGAGTGTGTAACACGAACGCGCGTTTGTATCGATACAAACGCGCGTTCGCATCGCGTTTTTATGGATACAAACGTGTTTAAGCAGGGTTTGCTTTTGTACTTTGCTTTTTTGTATGCTCCTTTGTCTTATGACGCAATGTGTCAACAGCCTAAGTGTTCGTGAATGTGCATAAGTGTGGGCAAGTGAAACAAAATTGGATAGCATTGCTTGTCGACTTCTCCAAGTCCGTGTTGATGTTTCAGTAACGCCCCACATCTTTACTGAGGCACAAGGGAGGGATGAGATTATATTTATGTACCTAGGTATTGTAATATGTATATTCTATGTATATCAATGGACTTGAATTATATAAATTACTTCACACTGCCTGAATGCACAAGCCATGCGAAGCCAAAATAAAGAAGAAAAAATAACAAAAAACAAAAAGACGAGAAGGATGGTAAAAATTAAGAATTTTTAAAAAGAGAAAGAATAGAGTGAGTATTTTATTGTTTTATAATATACCTACCTACTTATGTAGTTTTCGAACTCCCTGATCAAAATAGGGTCAATAGGTATTTAATAGGTACTACCTACAGTACAAACTGCATAGGTAGGTACCTACCTACATAATAATAGTAACGAGCAATATTTGTATGTTTGTTTGTTTTTTTTTTACCTACTCACGTTCTCGAAAACAGCTCTAACGATTTCGATGTAATTTGCGGTAGGTACGTGGTTTTACGGGGGCGAAAAATCGATCTAGCTAGGTCTCATATCTGGGAAAATTCGTTTTCTCGGCATTTTCACGCAAAAAGATTTACCAGTGCAAATCTTCGTAATTCTGCTTCGTAATTTCACAAAAATTTGTTGAGACCAAAGTGGCCGAGTGGATCTGGTGTCCTTTCAGCCCAAGGCTTCGAGTTCGAATCTCAACGCCAGTAAAAGTTTATTTTAAGTAGGTACCTACCTAAGTTTTTTCTTTTCTCTTTTTTAATTTTTCCCTAATCACCCGATCATAGCTCGATCGCCCAGATATTTTAAATTATGTGGGTAGTCGGAACATCTTGAATTTCACATTAGCAAAAAAAAAGGTAATTAAGAGGGTAGGTAAACTTATTCTTACTCTAACTAATAGATATACTTGTGATTTCGTGTTTTGTTCTGTAATTTCGAAGTTTATTGTGATTATAGTGTTTTAATCAATCCCAATGGACCACAACAGGGATAGGAAGACGTTTGGAAGAAAAACTGTGAGTTTACTTAACAATTTCCTTGTATAATAAATTAAAACAACACATAACAGCAAACCAACTAATGATCATGATCGATCACACCTAAACTTAGCAAGCTTAGGTAAAACAACATTGAATTATTTCGACCGGATTTTTTATAAGCCCAGATTAAGTTAAAAATAAATCATGTAAGTACCTACATTGTATTCAAACATATATTAATATACTTAGTACTTACATTATATTAGAGACCGGATTTTATACGAAACATAAAAAACTAGAAATATTAATGCATGAAAAATGCTTAAACTTCAACAACTAGGTACATCATGATTTCATTTTTTTAATTCTATACTTAAAATTATCGAACCTGCTCACACACTATTTGAACATTTGACGACCTCTGGCGCAGTGGATGAAGGCCTGCCTGAGACGTATGAGGTTGCGGGTTGGTTCGATCTCCGCCGCGGGACAAATGTTTCTATGATTCAAATATTTGCCTCGGATCTGGGTGTTTTCTACATAATGTATAATTTATGTATTTAATTTCCAGCGTTATTTATTTATTTCCAAGACTATTTATATTTTTTTCTATGATAAAAAGATGTAATGAATTAAGATTAAAAAAAACATGCATATTCTAACGATGCCGTTGTCTCATATTTATGGACGACGGACTTGACGGATATGAAAAATTAGTTTCCGCCTGCGGCTTCGCTCGCGTGGTACCTGAAAAATGCCTATGTCATATTCCCGGTCATTATCTATCTATATTTAAAATTTCAGGCAAATCGGTTCAGTGGTTGTCGAGTTATGGAGGAACAAAGATACATCCAAACATCTAGACATCCAAACATCCAAATATCCAAACTTTCGCATTTATAATATTATACTTAGTGTGATACATGCATAATACAATAGAGAAACACTCATCATTTTAGAGGTTTCTGATGTGATGTGTGATGTGACCGGTGTGAAGCTGGGGCGGGTCGCTAGTTTATAATATTAGTGTGATTTCCAAGCATATTTATATTTTTTTTCTATCATAAAAAATGTAAACAATGAGTTAAGAAAAAAACATGCATATTCTAACGATGTTGTCGTCTCATCTTTTTTATGGACGACGGACTTAGATATGAAAAATAAATAAAACTGTACATTTATTAGAGGCAGGTAGCAAATAATTACTTAGAACAGTTAATAAAACATATTTTTTGTTCAAAGATTCAATTACCTATGCAAAGGGTTCCTGAATGTCTGTTGACACCTTACTTACACATGTTATTTTTTCGTATGCAAATGCATTGCAATAAATATTAGAAGTGAGAATATGTTGAATGTAGTAAAAAGTCGATGTTTTCTATCGCGGTTTCCGATTGCTTGATTAATTGGTTTACGGTTACAGCATGGTATAATTAAATAATTTATTTAATTGATTTTATAGCATGCATCATTACCGTCTTTATAAAAAAACATACACTTTTATTAACATCTTTTACTAGATGATTTGTGTCAGGGGTGCATGTCTAACTTAAATTTTCTAACTTAAACTGTCTAACTTAAATTTTGTAACCAAAAGAAGTACCACACTTTCTTTCTATATTCTTTCTTTCTTTTTCACACTAGGCTGAGGCCAAACGAGCGTAATTTTTTGAGTTGTGAGTCGCGAAAAATGAGTCGCGTAATCTACTTTCAACAAAAACAGACAACTCTTTTGTCGCCGTATGAATCAAACAGGACTTTTCTATGAAAATAAATGCATCAGAAATTACGCAACCGAAATTACGCGACTCACAACTCAAAAAAATACGCTCGTTTGGCCTCAGCAAACCATGGCTCATCATGATTCATTTTGGGGTGACATCTCGTTTTGATCAGGGCTCCAATTTCTCTATTTTACAACGTCAACCATTCAAACATTACCGCTGCATTTTGTTTCGTTCTCCAAAATGACAATAATTTGCAAAACCTCATTGGTAATTGGTTTGAAAACGTCATCACAACAGAGTACCACAGAGAAATTAATACTACGTTTTACAGAGTACACTAACTTGTATTTTCTGAGATGATTGATGTTTTGATGAAAATAATTGTTTTCAATAAGTATTTCTTTCTATTTAAAAAAAAGTATTTATTTTTGTTAAGCTGTACCTGCGATTATTTTGCCGCAAATACACACAGCTGGCTATAGATACGATCATTTTGTTACCTAGGTGTATGTAGCAGTAGGTACCTACTTATTTACGTTCTGTCGCCTTAGGGTAAAAACAAACAAAAAGTTTTTGTCTAAATTGAGACGTCAAATCAGATTTGTTTAATTTAAGTCAAAGACTTCTTTGATTTAAGTACTTGACTAAAATTATGATCATAAACATGTCAAAAAAACGTTTAGGTACCTATTACAAACGATTTTTTTTAAAGTTCTCAAATAAGCATTTCATATCAGTCTGTGTGGATTTATCGCTACCTCCTTATTAATTACTTACTTTTATTATTACCTACTTAATAAAAGTAGGTAATAATAAAAGTAAGTAATTAATAAACATAGGTACCTTAACTTTATGGAAAATTGTTGCAGTGCTGCAGCGAAAATAAAAAAAAAATAGATCAGTAAACCAACTTCAAACAAATCAACAACTTGATAATTTGATTTTACAATATTAGTGAATGGAATTTATTAATTTATTTTCTTAGTTGTATCTAACCACTGACACTCAACAAAGACACAAACAACACTGAACATAATCTTAATTACCCACCAGCGAAGTACCTAGACGGGCCTGGGTGGTAGTTTCCAAGAATTCCGATTTATTGTGTTCCCTGTTGAATAATTTTCATTACTTGTGAATCCAGTAAGTTTTTTCACCTTGTATAAAAATGATGTTATCATATCGCTTTGGCAATAATGTGATTCAGTATTTAGATGTAGATTTACTCAAGCGCCGATAACTTATAGTTGCTTGGTGAGATTTGTATTACGCTTTCTTGAGAGGGGTAATAAAATGGTTCCGTGACGGTTTTAATAAAATGTCCTTTTACGAAATAGTTTTAACTGCAATTTTGTTAATAACTAACAGTGCCCTCGCGGCGTTGCCCCTGTAGTGATGGTATATGGTGATGATGATGATCATGATGAAAAGTAGCCTATAACCTTCCTCAAGAGTTTAGCTATCAAATGCAGAAAGAATTGTTGGTAGTTCCTGAGATCAGCGCGTTCAAACAAAATAAAAACCGGTCAAGTGCGAGTCGAACTCGTACGCCGAGGGTTCCGTACCTAGCCATGGTGCCAATTAAGCTAGTCCGCTTAATTGTATGAGCGCCCATACAACTCGAGGACAAATTGACGTCAACTATGTATGTATGGGAACACCCTTTAATTTTCAACTTTTTTAACTTTTTGGAATTTTTCCTTTATTTGTGCTATAAGACCTTGCTTTTTGCCAAATTTCGTTATTCTAGGTCAACGGGAACTACCATTTAGGTTTTCGACCCAAAACCTCTAGGGTACTTCCGGTTGACCTAGAATTGTCAATTTTGGCTACAAGCAAGGTCTTCCAGCACAAGTAAAGGAAAAATTCCGAAAAATAAAAAAAGTTGATAATTAAGGTAAGTTTTGGTACTCACAAGTTTTCACGAAAACCTAAATTTGCCTATATCTTTTTATAGTGTTGACTCAGGACCTTGATTTTTATACTCACAATAGGGACTATAGACTTTAGTATATGGTATAAATTTCAACTTACTAGCTTTACCCGTTCCTGAGATAATCGATGGTGACACACGGACAGACAGACGGACAGACGGACAGACGGACAGACGGACAAGAAAGTGATCTTATAAGGGTTCCTTTTTTTACCTTTTAAGGTACGGAACCCTAAAAACGCCTAAGTATATAAAATTAGTATAGAAGACTAGCAGCGCCCACGCGGCGTTGTCCCCGTAGTGATGATGATATATGGTGATTACTGATTAATGATGATGATGAAAAGTAGCCTATGACCGTTACTGAAATTAGTGCGAACAACGCACAGACTGTGCGTCTGTGTGCGACTGCGTTGTCTGTGCGTTGATTGCGTAAATCTCAGAAACGGCTTAACCGATTTGGATGAAACTTTCGCTGTTGTATTGTGGTAAGCCAGAATCATTTTTAGTGTTTGTTGTATGAAAATCCGTTAACAAATAAAAAAGACATGTCCATTTAAAGAATCCCTTCTATGTTCTGTGATTCAATAAATGGACATATCTTTTTTATTTGTGAACTAATTTTAGGAAGAATCCCGATTGCGTTAAATTAAGGGCTGTTTTGAATCACGAATGTTGTAAACTGCAGTTGTATTGAACCTATTTTGTGTAGAAACACGAATAGGAAGAATCGCGTTTGTATAATCGGTCGCATAAACGAGGAACGACGACGATTCTTTATCTATGGCATAAACCAATTAGTCCATACATCATTTTGTTCCACATTCAGCCGTTCCCTATAGATGGCATACACAAAGAAAATATTCAAAATTGAATAAAACCGAAAGACACTACTCTGCCACTATCAGTTTTCTCTTACATCTAATGGTTTATTTTTAAACTGAGACACAGTTGCAAGGAAGATGTTTTCAGTAAAAACGGAGGGAGGGCGGGGGAAGAGGAATTGATGTGACACGGGGCAAAATCGTGCTCAGCAGGGTATTTGACCCTAGACTAAAAAAAATCCGGTGTCAAAAAATTACAGTGCCATTCATTCAAGGAAGGAGAAGTCTTTTGAGATTATTCTTGGTTTCTTGAATGTAATGTATTTAAGATCAGGCTATTGGCATAAACCAAAGGTTGGTGTATTGGTTTCTCCGTCATGTTTTGGGCTTCCAAAAACATGACGCTTGATTGAAACTAGTTGAATAAGATAGGATAATTTCTACTATTTTAATTACCATGCATTTTAGACATAGAACTTTAGTAAAATGTTTAAAAATATAAGTAGGTATTTCAATTCTATACTTACCTACCAATAAATAAAGTGGAAGAGTTTGTTTGTTTGAACGCGCTAATCTCATGAACTACCAGTAGCATTTAAAAAAAAAATAGCATTTGATAGCTAAACTCATAGGTAAGATTATAGGCTACTTTTCACTATCATCATCATCATTACCATATACTATAGCAACGTAGCGAGGGCGCTGCTAGTATATTATTATGATAAAAGGAACAATAAATAATTTTTATACCGACGTACTCCAAACACAGACTTTCAACAGAGTAAGTATAGGTCGGAATGATCATCCCGTTATTCTCTCTACATCTTTGCATAGATAATAAATATTGACCATCATCATCATCATCACCCACAGCCGGACTTTACCCACTATCAAGGCTGCTCAACCCTATGCCCGCGGCATTTTGGCCCGCTGACCATTTTTAAATGGCTTGCGCAAGCCTGAAAATACCTGTCAAGTTGAGAGTCCGTATATGGTGTTCGGCTTCGGCTTGACGCATCCAGCTTCCGTTGGCGACCTTCCGCACATTATCACTCCACCTAGCTGGAGAGCATCCTACACTATTACATAAGTCTTATTAATAAGTACCTTATTAATATCTTATTAATAGGTACTTATTAATAAGACATCAGTGGCCCGCCAGAAATATCTGAATTTTCCGTTTGGGCCGACTGATAAAAAAAATTGAGCAGCCTTGCACTATAGGTTAGCCTTAGCCTCCCTTAGTTTCTTATGATCTTTCGTACAATCTTTTTACGATCCAGCGGCAGTCCGCTCTCGTTTTCCCGCGACTTGTCAAGATCGTCTGCACATCTAGCTGCCAATAAATATTGACCAACGAAAAGTGTTTACCTATTTGGCTGTGGTACAAAGTAAGCTGTATTGTAATTAACAAAGCAATCACACTATCACACTAATATTATATCACTAAAGTAAAAAGTAAAGTAATTATGAGAGAGACATTTATCCAGTAGGGGATGAAACCTAAAATGTTGAGAGTAGGTAATGATATTTGCCATCCTTTGTTTTTAAGGTCATAGGTTAGATTCTCAATGGTTTGTCACATTTGAAATACAAATTATGTGTGTATGCAAAAAGGTAATTCTATGAGTGGAAGCAAACATCCCAATCAGTCCATACCTAAAGCCAAGTATTACCAATTACAAGTTAAAGAGTTATGGCATTGAAACAGTCGGTTCCAAGGGTTTCTTGTAAGAATTTTCGATTATTACTCTCAAATTTTGCTTCATTGGAGTCTGTTTTTGTTTTGAAGTGACATTTGACTGCATTTTTCTAATTTTCTGTTCAAAAATTAGTTAAAAATGAAAGCGAACCCTCGCTCAGAAGATCCATCTCACTCTTGACCATAACTTTTTATCCTACAATTATAAACACCAGAAATTGATAAATAATAATGTTCACGCGTTTTGAGTTTAAACGATTTATGCTCAGTCCAGTGCTCAGGTTCTAAGAAGGCAGAGCTGAGTGAGCAACTTCGCAGAACACGGCCGCTGGTCCGAAGAACGCGCATTATCATCCACCGCACTGTTTTTCCTATATTCCAGGTATTTCGACTAATGTTGCTAGAAAAGTACTTGCAATACTAGTATTTCGCAGCTCCCTCATGCAATCGGGCTGTTGATTTTAAGTAAAAACTTTGTTTCAGTTGAATGCGCCGCGACCCCGCGTGGATCGGTTCGTGGCACCGCGGGAATTCTTCCCAGAAATGCGCCGGCGCATCATGTGGGGAGCCCGATGCAATCTGCGCAACGATGACATTTGGGTAACCCCTTTCAACACTCTTTTTGAAATCTAACATGCTCGGGTCACTGTGACGTCTTATAACGATGTTACTTACACATTACTTTGTATTGCTCAGTGTAGAACTTGCCTTAACATGCTATATATTTATATAATTCTACTAACAGCGTCAAATCATCTTAATTTAAACGAATTTAAGTTAACTAGATGACATCTATAGTTTCAATCACCGGACGTTACTTAAGTTTTCATCATGTCTCATCGATTTTTCGACATCGATGGAAACTGAATAACGAATCTACTTAAGCATCCTTAAAACAGCAGCTTTCTTACGAGCCTAGGCTATAACAATAAACTCGTTTAGAATAAAGGCTTTAGTCATGAGAAAAGTTATATTCGAACTCACGGTTACCTGTTCGCAACAGGGCCGATGTGTTTACGTTACTGTTCCGGCTATCATCGGCTTTAAAAGTTATAAAAGTTTTATCTACTTTGCTTTAAAAACATAAGCTAAGTATTCGATTTAGCTATCAAATCAAATCAATTTGTTTATTACTTTCTAAGGGCTCTATCTCACTAGGACACCAGCTTCTATTGTGTTTGATTGATGGTGCAACGTTGCGCCACCGCTGGGTTCGAATAACGTCCTTGCATCAATGGATTTTGGTTTCTGAAGTTTTAAACGGTGAAGGAAACATCTCGTGAGGAAACTAGTTAGCTTTCTATAATAGCCTCGATGGGCTTGCAACCTGTCACGTATGGAATGCAAACTTCTGCAAAATGTGCCCAAACATGTACTTGGACATTCCTCTGACTACCCCCTTAGACATTTTCAAAGGATCTTAAAAATGTCTAAAGTTCTGAGAGAATGTCTACCGCGCCTTGGGAGTACAGTCTTGATCATAATTTCATCCTGGTAGGTATTTAAAAGTGTACTTATGCAAAAGGGTTTTTTTGCTAAATAGATGTTCTGCTATGCAAACCATCTGTTATTCAGACGTTTTGCTACATAGACATTTTGCTAATTAGGCCTACTGCTCATTAGACGTTTCACGCTGTTGGGCGCTGGACAAACAGAAAAGACGTAAGACGCAGACGGGGCGCGGACATTTGTCTCTTCCGCGTCCTTTTCATACAAAATGTATAGAAGCGGGGCGCCCCGTCTCTTCTGTATACTTTGCATCGCGACGCTTCTATACATTTTGTATGAAAGGGACGCGGAAAAGACAAATGTCCGCGCCCCGTCTGCGTCTCGTCTTTTCTATCTGACACGCGCCTTGGACATTTAGCTACTTAGACCTTCTGATCGGAGGGATTTTTACATCCCTGTTTTCACACATTCCAGTACACAAAGTACCTTCAACAGAAGAGATACATGGACTACATAGACGAAGCTTTCGGGCTTGAGCCCCTCAGGGTGCAGGGCTTGAAGGAGGAGCCTCAGAGGAACGTGCCACCCTGGCCGTGCGTTCCTAGGAAGAAGTGCTACTTATCATCAGCTGATAGTATTTTGGACCTGCCGACTTACAGTTACGCTGCTTGTGAGTATACCTTTCTTCAAAAGCCATGACGAAGGCCTTTAGGCGGCCTAAAAACTCCGTCACCAGAGTTAGCCACTTACTCATCCGAACTTACTTACTTCGAAAGCGAACTTCTTTGTTTTGTTGTACCCTTTTGGAACTCCAAATTACATTAACTCCTATTAGACAATTTGGCCCATACATACCAGCAGCGTACAATCTACCCACCCTATAAAATAAATGCATCTCCAAAAAACGCTTAAAAACTAAACTACATCAAATCTAGCTTTGTCCACTAGATCAAGTAGCTAGGAAACCAAGAAACTACCCACTAGGCAACTTCAGTTGCTCATTTAGAAATACATCTTTCTCTTTCTGCTTCAAATGCAAAAGAAGGAAAGGAGAATATGGTTCGACGAATTTATCCAGTTTCTTCCTCAGTTCCAGAACTCCTAGACTGGAGTAACGAGAACATTCTGGTAGCAGCCCTCGGGAGGAACTACCACAAGTGGAGCTGGCGCACGCAGAACCTAATCAGTGAGGGGTTCACGGAGTACGATATACAATGCTGCAAGTTCGATCCAAGGGGCGAGTTGTTGGCCGTGAGTATAACTCATCATGTAAGGTTGTAGAATCCTAGAGACACCCAACCATGTCGATCTGAAAAATGTGATGAGAAATCTATCTACACTCATTGGGAGACCCTCAAATAATTGAATACAAATCGTCGTAGAAAACAACTGAATCCATGGTGGGTATAAAATAGAATACTTTTTTAATGGAATTTTCAGGCATCTTACAGCCTTTTTCAGCTGGCCAATTTCACGCGCCCTTAGAAATAGGGAAACGCTCATATCATAGAATCATGGTTTGAATGCATTGATTCAGTTTTTGAGAGCGGTTTCTTCCTGTACGTTAGTGCCTTTAGCGACCATCCATCCAAGACTGTGGCGTAGGCTTGTTTAGACGTTATTGGTAGAGATGAGAAAGTGGCATAAGCAGATAGCGCTTGTATGCTTAGGAGGGTACGTTAAATCGGTCCTGGCTGTTAAATCGTTAGGCCAAGGCGGTCTTCAGGCGTCCTAAAAACTCCGTCACCAGAGTTAAGCCACTAGCTCATACGAACATACCGCACCCCTAGATGAAAACTCCGGTAACTCAACATCATTTGCCCAAATGGAGTTAGTTGCGTTTTCGAATTCCTAAACTCAATACCCATATGGTGATCCAAATGAGTTAATTGAGTAAGCTACTCGTACATCCGTAACTTAGATATATATTACAGCACGATAATGTTGTGTAATTTCAGCTAGGAACGAACATGAAGATGGTGGAGATCCACGACAACGCGCTCAGCAAGTGGGTGTGGGGCAGCAGCTGCCAGTGCGCGCAGGACGACCAGTTCTGTTCCATCACCGCCGTGGACTGGAGTCCTACTGGCAACTCTTTTATTACGTAAGGATGTTCTGTCAACTTATTGAGATGGATGTGTGGGGTGAGACGTTTGGATAAAGTAAGGAATAAGTATGTAAGAGGAAGTTTGAAAGTGGCGCCTGTTACTGAAAAAGTGAGGAGTGCTAGGAGTGTTAGCTTGGTATGGATGGAAATGTTATGAGGAGGGATGAAAACCATATTACCAAGAGAGTGATGAGTATGAATGTGACTGGGTACGCAAGTAGAGGAAGGCCGAAGAAGAAGTGGTTGGATTGTGTGAAAGAGGATATGAATGTGAGAGGAGTGGATTCAGCGTTGGCGAATGATAGAGGTGAGTGGAAGAGGAAGACATGTTGTGCCGACCCCACTTAGCGTGGGATAAGGGCAGGGGAATGATGATGTTCTATCAACTTATTACGTTAGGACGCTGTAGTGCCCAGGACATCCACTTATACATGTTTGGCGAGCCTAGACCAACGCGAGCGAAGGCAAATTGATGGATTGATCGTTTGGCATTTGCAAGACGTTTGGCAAATCTATGCAAACCAATGCGCTTGTATTCACTCGTCCAGCTAGGCGAGCAACACAAAGCAAGGCAAGGCAAATAAGTATGCTGTCTACACGCTGGCATTGGCGTTACTCGACAAGGATGAGCCAAAATCTATTAGCAGCTTAAGATGTCCAGCATCTCTCAGCTTAACAGGCCATATCCACAGAAAAGACATCGCATCTTGTCAGGCTGACTTAGCCGCAGGTTTTTTCACTATGTTTTCCTTCACCGTTTCGAGGTCATGTTACTGAGCATATAAATTATTCGAAACAAAAAAAAAAGTTGTTTCATTTTTATTATTATACTAATAGGGCCTGATTTGTCAGTTGTTTCGAGCTGGGGATAAAGCTCATCATACACACTGCAGATAATATATCTTATGAAATATACATTTTGAGATCGCGCCTATACAAATTCTATGGAGGACCACACACAGCGAAAAAAAATTACAAAATATATTTGGTGCGATCTGTAAAGATTTTCAAAAGATATATTATCTGCTGTGTGTGTGGTACGCTTTACAAGGCTGGACACACATCTTTCGCCTGCTTTCATTACGTTACTTTTTATTATGGTAGATAAAATAAAATACATACAAATATGCTTCTGTTCGGTATTGTTTGTACCACAGTGGCTGTTCCCGAGGCATGCTCGTCTCATTGACCCGAAAGGCGCAGATCATAAGATGGCGACGGGCAGTCCAAGCCGCTATACTAGTGGTGAGAGTGTCTCCAAACGCAAGATACGTGGCGGCCGCTGCTGTTAATGGAGACGCTGTGATGCTACTATCCTGGCCTTCTTTGGAGTTGTACTCTAGTCTGAATTCTGATTGGACTGTCAAGGTATAACCCTAGTTACATCTGAAGTATACGATCCTTAGCTGTACTCTATCACAATAGACAGCCATCACGACTGGTTTAGAAAGCTGGCAATTCTACTTCAAAACTTTTTATGAACCACAAGCAAAACCTCAACTTAACCTTAGATTTTCGACTATTTCCTATTCTACTAATGACAAAAGACACAGTTGTGGTGAGGTTTTAGCTAAGGTTTGCACTTAGGCAGAACAAATTTTTTAAAAGCTATTCTACTATTCACCAAATAAAACGCAGCGGAATGATTGACGTTGTCATCTAGTAGAATTGCCCTGCTGAACATAGGATTTTTTTACCAATATGTAAGATCTAGTCTGTAGGTATTTGTTCCCGGTTTGTTAACTTACCTTGAATTTTGTAGTTTACTGATACGACAGTGGCCACTCGTATGAACTTATATGCCGTTATGAAGTTCTCCGTTATGAAGCCATGACGGAGGCCTTTGGGCGGCCTAAAAACTCCGTCACCAGAGTTGGCCACTAGCTCATATGAACTTACTTACTTACTTACGGACTTCCAGGCCCTAACCTGGCACCCCTGGCGCAGCGCCCTCCTCGGCATCGGCACCGTGACGTCATCTCTGCACGCTCGCATCGCGCTTTGGGACGCTCCATCAGCCAGGGTCAACGAGACCACGCTGGGTCGGACTCCACACAGTCTGGATGCAATGCTGTTCAGCCATCGGACGGGAGAGCTAGTACTGAGCTTATGGAAAGCTGGTAAGTTTTCAACGAAATCTTATTGTTTCATCGGGTCAAACCGTCAAGGAGACCACGTTGGGCCGGACTCCACACAGTCTGGACGCGATGCTATTCAGCCATCGGACGGGGGAGCTGGTGCTGAGCTTGTGGAAGGCTGGTATGTTTTCAACGAAATCTTATTGTTGCATTGGCACTTTTCTCTTTGGGACGCTCCATCCGCCAAGGTCAACGAGACCACGCTGGGTCGAACTCCACACAGCCTGGACGCGATGCTGTTCAGCCATCGGACGGGGGAGCTGGTGCTGAGCTTGTGGAAGGCTGGTAAGTTTTCAATGAAATCTTATTGTTGCATCGGCACTGCTCACTTTTCCCTTGGGACGCTCCATTAGCCAGGGTCAAAGAGACCAAGGTAGGCCGGACGTCACACAGCCCAGACTGTTTAGCCATTGAATGGGAGAGCTGCAGGCTGAATGTCTAACTTATCTCAAACATCAAATTGGTTTCCAAATGTTTAAACGATCGCGTAGTATCTTCGGTCTCGTTGAGATGAGAGTGACAAAGCTCCATGCATGGTCACTGAACTGTCATATTTAACAGTTTGAGACCGATTTTGGTATCAAAGATAGACAATCAGGGAGTTTGTGCTAAGCTTGTGGAACACTGGTATGTTTTCAACGAAATCTTATGGTTGCATCGGTACTGCATGCTCACTTTTCTCTTTAGGACGCTCCATCAGCCAGGGTCAACGAGACCACACTGGGTCGGACCCCACACAGTCTGGACGCGATGCTGTTCAGCCATCAGACGGGAGAGCTGGTGCTGAGCTTGTGGAAGGCCGGTAAGTTTTCATCGGCACTGCAGGCTCACTTTTCCCTTTGGGATGCTCCATCAGCCAGGGTCAAGGAGACTAAGGTAGAACTTGTCTCAAACATCAAATTGGTCTCGAACTGTTTAAACGATCGCGTAGTATCTTCGGTCTTGTTGAGATAAGAGTGACAAAGTCACATGCGTGATCACTGAACTGCCATATTTGACAGTTTGAGACTGATTTTTCTCACTGTCAAAGGTAGACTATCAGGGGGTTTGTGCTAAGCTTGTGGAACACTGGTATGTTTTCATCGAGATCTTATTGTTGCATCGGCATTGTATGCTCACTTTGCCCTTTGGGACGCTCCATCAGCCAGGGTCAACGAGACCACGCTGGGCCGGACTCCACATAGCCTGGACGCGATGCTGTTCAGCCATCGGACGGGGGAGCTGGTGCTGAGCTTGTGGAAGGCTGGTAAGTTTTCGCGCATTTTGACGCATGTAGTTTCTTCTCAGAAATTGATCCTTATTACCTACACTATCGGATGGTATAATAACACAAAAAGTTTTTTTTTTGTAACCAACAGGTTCGACTCCTGGCCAGGAAAATGATTATTTTTAAAATGTAATGATGCAGTTTTACTTTTTATCAAAATCGCTTATGAGACTCCTTTGAGTGTTTTTCGCTATTGCTAATAGTTTCAGATTTGGCCCTAGAGGTCTCTTGAACAACTCACCCTGTATAACTCGTTCCTGGCTGAGTGAAGCTGTATACTGCTCTCACAAATATTGTTTGTTATGCTCCTAAGAGGTTATATTTTAATGTTTGGTTGATGGCCGCGCGAAACAAAAAAGGCATACTTTCCGGCATAGGCTTTTCATTGTAATTTTTAGAAAAGCAAATTAGTTGCAAGCCTTGCGAGCTGCGCTACTAACGATGTGCACTTCTGTCGCAATCTGTTTTGTGGAATCATACACTGTTGTCGGACATGTTCGGAAAACACGAAAATAACCGATGTCCATTATTTTGGGTATTAGTACCTACTGTATTTTTTTATTAGTACTGCATTATCATTGCGTATGCGTCGTCATAATGCGCGAAGAGCGCGTTTAAGTCTTTTGTATGGAGATTACATTCTATATTTATAGCATGAAGTATAGACCGACACAAAATAATAGAAATGAATGGGGGCGCCACTGTGCAAGCTAAATACGCGAAATAGATAAATTTTCTTTTAGAAGTAAATTATTACTTCTGTCTGACGTCTTCGGCACCTGTGCCATAGGCAAGAAAACCTGTACTTTACCATAGATTAGTAGAGCAAGGGTTTCCAAAGTACTGAAATTTTAGTTGCCGTGTCTACCCGTTTTTGCCGGACTATACTGTATGTATCTTACATTGTAATTACAGATAGAGCCGCATCGCCCAAGGCTTGCTCCCAGCTGGTGGTGATGAGTGACCCTGAGACGGTGGTGGACCAGTGGGGTGAGGGGCGCACTGGACTGGACAGAGTGAGGACAATGATATTCAGTCCTGACGGCACAAAGCTTGGTATGCATAAAACCTTATTAATCGACTTATTAGGCTGGATTTTACCAAACTGGATTAGGTTTTATCTAGAGATTAAACCACAAATTAAACTGCTGTTTGTTTGAATATTTTGACATTGTAAAGTTGACACTTTATAACCAGGATAATTTGAATGCACCTAATAATTTTCGGTTGCGCTTTCTAAACAATTGTATTTCGAATTATGTCGGCTAACGGAATAACTACTCTGGGAGTAAGATAACAGTTTGGTCGAATCCAGCCTTAGGGCTGATTTTTCAATACCTAGATAACTTTATCTGAGGAAATAAATATGCAATTTGACAGATATTGTATTGAAAATATGTCATAACGCCATATTTATTCCTCAGATAAAAGTTATTTATCGAGCCCTTAAAAAAGGAGGAGGTTCTCAATTGGAAGAAAGATCAATATCATAGTCAACTCATTTTGAGAAAATGATTAAACAAAGATTGTCAATTTTCTACTTTTCCTACAGCCATACAATCTTTTTTTTCACCTCCGCAGCTCGAAATGGCATCCTTTGCTGCGAGAAACCAGTGTGCAAAATCGCATTTTGCACACTGGTTTCAGTGAGGAAAAGTGATTTGAAATTCGAATGTCGTAGATTGACACGTGATAGTGCATGGCGGTCATTGGCTAGCCTGTCTATGAAAAAAAACAATAACGCACCTTTTAAAAATAAAATAGCGGGAATTTGTTTCTGTTACGCTAGTTATTTGTTGAAAATTCATAAAACAATAAAGATGAGTGAAACCAGTGGCGAATATACTAATTTATCTCCAGAGAGAAGAGTTGAGACAAAAAGTGATTGTGATGAACAAAGTTCCCTTCCTGAGAAGCACGTATGTAAGTTCTGAACAAAACAGAAACTTTTAATTTTCAAAATTACAATAACTGTTTTTTGTTCTTTTAATTTCTAAAAAAAATGCTTTATTTTTAAATAGATATAAATGAATACCTATTATGGATTAGTTGCTTCATTATGTACAAAGTTGTATCTTTTATTTGTAGGTTGTAATGTTCTCGCTGCTGAGGTGAAAAATTTTGTGTGCAACACGAGACCAAAGTTTTTTACATCTCGTGCCTTTGAATTCCTCGCTAGACTCGGGATTCTAACGTAGAATCACTCGCTACGCTCGTGATTCAATTCTTAGAATCCCTCGTTCGCTCGGGATTCAAAATCAGCACTCGAGGAAAACATCAACTTTCCCCTCTTGTTGCACAAATAACTATTTTAATACAGTTGCTCAAAAAGTGGCGTATTGCAGGGACGTATAGCGTTCGGAAAGTGGGCTATTACACACTCGTGCTTTTTTTTTACCTTTCCCGCACTCGTGCGTTCTCTTTCCCAACTGTCAAAATAATGTCTAATAAAAACCAACCATGAAGTTTTTACTAAAAAAAAAATAATCATAAAAGTTTTTATGATTCATGCAAATACGTATACCTATTTCTAAAAAGAAGCTACTAATTTGTTTCTATAACAGATTTAATGATTTGATTGAATGAGTTAGGTTAGGTTTCATTTCATTTCATCTCATTAAATTTTATTTTCATTTCTTATCAATAAAAAAATTCTATTGAAGACTTGGCTGTATGGGCATAGTTCCCTTTGCCTACCAGAATCGGTGAAAAAAAAAACTCTTATATTCTACGGTTGGCGCCATTTTCTAGATTAAATTGCTTCATTTTTTCGCAACTGTATTAAAAATAGTCGTTCAGTACACGTTCGGAACCGTCATTGCAACTTGTTCCGACTGTCAACCCTCGCCTTCGGCTGCGCCGCGGCTCGGGTAGACATTTGTCGGAACTCTTTGCAATGACAGCCTTTCCGAACTTGTAATGAAATATACTATTGAGCCTTAGGCTGAGGCCCCATTAGTGCGTTGCGTTGCGTCGCGTCGGCAAAATGTATGAGTAAAACGACGCAGCGTCGACGCTGCGATTTTGCCGACGCGACGCAACGCAACGCACTAATGGGGCCTCAGTCTTACGTTGACACTGGTCGTTTTTACCGTTTTTGGGGTATAGGGCCAAATGCTTTTTTTAATTTTCTACGAGATGGCATTTTTAACTCAATACCGCAAAAATACTGACAATGATCTTTCTTCCCCTGAACCCTTCGATTCGTCCGAATCTTTTTTTTTTTCGCTATTTTTATGATGGCTTTTTTTGTGCTTTTTTTCATGACTGATGTTCACCGATTACTCCAAAACGCCTGGACTGATTAAGAAAATTATTTTTTTGTTTGAAAGGGTACCTATACTTTCCGATTGGTGACACAATTTGATGAGGATTTGTTGAGGATCTTCAGAGTTACGAACAGAAATGCACCTTGAAAGTGCAGAAAATTGCTCAGCTTTAGAACATTGAAGGCGGTTTTTTCAATTTTTTATTTAGCCGCTTGTTTATGATGCAATCATTATTCACGTTCTTTTAGGAATTTTGTAAGGATTCTTAATTAATCTGTACATAAGCGCAAAAAAGTTATCTGTATGTTAACAAATTTTTAATTTGTGTTAAACCATACTTAGGTATTTTTCATTGAAATGAAGTCTCATCAAAACTTGTGACTCCGACGGGACTCGAACCTGCACTGATACAAGCGGCCGGAGTGCCTTTACCAACTCGGCCACGGAATCCATACTCGTCGGGTCGAAAAGCCCCGATTTCAGTTTGAAAAGACTTTTCATTACTTACCAGTATTCAACTAAAATCCATTATATTTTTAATTTTCAACCTAGAAGTATTTCTTCAGTTCTGTCTTTTAATTTTTCGATTGGTTGCTTAATTAACTTTTTATGAGGTAAAAACTTCATTTTTGTCGTATTTCGGAAAATGCAGCAGTCGCCAGCGACACGGCCGAATGCATTCTAAATTCATCTTTATTTTAACGAAGCTAAGACCGATATTAGAAGTTGTTCTCATCAATGTGCTAATTTATGGTATGGTGCGTTCTCGCTTGTATCAGTGCTGGTTCGAGTCCATGCCGGAGCTTTGATAAACCTTTTCATTTTCAACGGTAACAATTTGTATTGGGTGATATAGACAAGTTTCAAGTTTTTTTAATTTTATTTTTATTTTTATTTATTTTATTTTTCTCTATTTGCACCCGAGCATAGCTCGGTCGCCCAGATATTGTCTATTAATTAAGGCAGCTTTCAGGCAATTTTTTTTTTTCATTTCCACAACTTGAATACTTCGAGCCTTTAGAGCCCTAACTCTTTTTACCCAGCTACATTAGGAGGGGTATGTTTTTCAAGGTATAAGAATGTGTATGAATGAATAATTATGATATGTTGTATCTAATTTTAATAATTAATCAATTTATTAATGAATATTCATACTTATAATTATAAATGAATAACTCTGATGCGTATAATGTACGTTTAACAATAAATTGTAGGTACGTATCAATTTTTTTTTAGTATTTACTCTTTGCACCCTAAACAGCTTGGTAGATTTTAACCTTATTTTAACATAAAAAGTACAGCGCGGTCACAATTTGGATGGGTGACCGCAAGTGGCATTATGAGCTGAGCGCTTCGATGCTTCGGGGGGCACGTTAAATTGTCGGTCCCGGCTTTTAAGTCGCTAATCCATGACGAAGGGGCCTAAAAACTCCGTCACCAGAGTTGGCCACTTGCTCATACGAACTTACCGCGTAGGTATCTTCTGTTGCGTTCGGTCTCGTTGAGATAAGAGTGACAGAGCTACTTGCGTGGTCACTGAACTGTCATCTTTGACAGTTTAAGACCGATTTTGGTCTCTGACCAGGGCAGATGTCTTTCCAGCAACTGCAACAGCCGACGAAGACCTCATCATCTGGAACTTTCTGCCAGAAGACGGCAAGAAGAAGAAGAAGAACTGCAGAAGATTCTCAGCTATCCCTGTCTATCTCGACGAAGTAACCAATGGTGTCTCATACAGATAGGGAAATATTAGCCTGTCATATTTTTTAAGTAATAAAAAGTATGAAATTTTATTTAAATTATGAAACTGTATATTATGCTGGAAGTAATATAATGATTGTAAGGAATAAATTATTTATTTTTGGAAGTTGTTTTTATTTTAATCGACTTGCACAAACATTTTTCATACTTATGAAAGAATCTTGACCATACCGTCTTATTACTGGCCTCTTAGCTCAGTTGGTAGCAGCTCTGCCTTCTACGCTGTAAGTCGTGGGTCAGACCCACCCAGGCCAAACATTTTATGTGATGTTAGGAACATTTGTTCTATGTCTGGGTGTTATAAAGTATAACAAGTATGCATTTACAAAAAATACTTATATAAGTAAGTATTCTATCAGTTATCTGGTTCCCATAGTACAAGCTTTGCTTAGTTTGAGGCTAGATGGTGCTGTGTGAAATGTCCAGCAATAATAATATTCCTTACGGGGTCCAGGGTTTATAGTGTGGATTAACATCCACACTTAGGTAATATGTCATTGAAAACGAAAAGTGGTATAATAATAATAATAATAATATATTTTATTTCGGACAACTTGGTCCAAGCTATAACCGACAAAATGAACTTATCAAGATTTTTGACTCGACGAATGTGGGTTCCGCTGCCGAGTTGGTTAAGGCACTCCGGCTTGAGGGGGATCGCTTGTATCAATGCGGGTTCGAATCCCGTCGGAATCGAAAATTTTGATAAGACTTCTCATCTATACTAATTATATAAAGCGGAAGAGTTTGTTTGTTTGCGCTAATCTCAGGAACTATTTTTTCGATTTGAAAAAATATTTCTGCATTTGATAGCTAAACTCTTGAAGGTTATATTAAGGCTACTTTTCATCATTATCATCATTTACTATCACTACGGGGGCAACGCCGCCAAGGCACTGCTACAGTTTTCAATTAAAAACAAAAGATAATCAAAAAATTCGAAGAAAAATGACACACATACCAGCACCAACAATACTTAGAACAGTTGACACGGTCGATTGGTATTGGCGTGCGTTACTACGATGCAAGTCAAACTTTACCGCTGCATAACTGGCGTTGCATTAATCACTGACCCAATTATGATGGAGTTACTTTGGCCGGGAGAGAAACGCCGAGCCTATGGCTTAATGGTGCTGGCGTGGAGATTCTGGGTTCGAATCCCGACAAAACATTTTTTTTTTTAAGTTTTGGGATTTCTTGAATTTTTGTAAAAGGCATTTTAAGGCTATAGCTTCTATTATACTATTCGGCAGCGATGAGCTTGTAACCTGTAAAGGACATACCTACACCACCAAAATGCGTATTTGGACGTTTCTCTAATAACACTGCTACCGCTCCTTAGGTAAGTATAGATCTGTTATCCTGGATTGATTTAATGCAAGTGCAACCGCAACAACAGATCACTATTATTCATATGTGGTTTGGTACCAGTCTGGCCATAATTCGGCTACGAATCATGTTGCAAATTCATCCGGCAAGAATTCATTGAGTCTCCAGTTTTCTGACTGGCCTCTTAGCTCAGTTGGTAGTAGCTCTGCCTTCTGCGCTGTAGGTCCTGGGTTCGACTCCCATCCTGGATAAACATTTGTGTGATGAACATAGATGTTTGTTCTGTGTCTGGATATACTTATTTACAAAAAGAAAGTACTTTTAAGTAGGTATGTATAAGTAGGTATTCTATCAGTTATGTAGTCCCCAAGCTTTACCTAGGTACTTAGTTTGGGGCTAGATGGTGCCGTGTGAAATGTCCAGCAATAATAATATTTCTTGCGAGGTCCGGTTTCATATGAACACCTATGTCCGGTCACTGGTTTCCGGCATGGTAGGAACGTGGCTAGATAGTCAAATAAATTAAGTGCACGTACCCACTTTGCCGGACAGCCTTTCCGGCTGTTCAGCTCGGCAAATCTGTCAGAAAAGCTGTACAGTTTATATGAAGCTATTCAAATTATACAGCACCCGGCATTACAAATCTGCCGGTCTGGTATAGTGGAAACGTGGCTTATCCTAGTTTTAACGACAATCTAAAACGATCCTTGCTATCAAACAGATAAACTCAATTTACTTGTAATATTCAATGTGACATCAACAGACGTCCCCATCGGATCTTCATAGGTCATAAATTGAAGGCGCTTTTACACCGTACGGTGTACGAGTACGAGCATTCAATCGGTCGGTAAATCAGAGGAGGCACGAGTGGCATTGTGTACATAATGTATACAGTGTGACAGCTCTGGTGCCGTTATAGAAATCTATCGGATTGTTATAGTCTCACACATTTATGTATGAGTCATGCTGGCTTATTAAAGATGCCCATACTACAGCTTCCTAAAGCCCGATCTCTATATACGACCTACAGCGCAGAAGGCAGCTACCAACTGAGCTGCGAAGCCAGACAAAATCTTAATCAATGTTATGAACATCAACACAGGCGCGGATCCACCCATATGGGCACGGTGGGCATGCCCACAACCCTAATTGAGTTTATTGAGAAACAACTGAAATGTGATTTGGAGAAACGAAAGCTTTTTTTTTTTTTTTTTTTTTTTATTTATTTATTTATTTAATAAAAAGTTACATAAGGTTTTGTTGTAAGTATCCAAAAAACTTATATTAAGTTTGTCCAGGACACTGTGTTCTCGTTATACATAAAAGAAGGTAACATACATTAATAATAGAAACTAAGAAAAATAACGAGGTAGTTACCTATCAAAAACATACAGGTAAAAAACGCGTTCAGCGAATTGCTTGAATCAGCTTGAATTCGTTAATTAGAGACCTATCTATGTACATAACATAAGTACTTAAATAAATTTATTTTGTGTAAAAGTAAACCAGCTTTTAATGCTATTAGAACGATATCGTAAATCGGCTCGCACTTGCCCAAGTTTTGGGTGGCTGTGCTCACAACCTTTTTTGAGGGCTGGATCCACGCCTGCATCAACAGGGGCCTTACTATGAACTCTTAGTTAGAGCAATGTCAAAGTAAGATTACTCTTATTCCGTGCTAAGGTAAGGTTAAAGTAAGCCTAACGCAGGAAAGTTTTGGTAACGTCTCATCGTGGAGTGTCATGTGTCAAGTCAATGACTCGAAGCAGGACTGTTTTCACCTTGTTTTGACATTGCTCTAGAGTTGGTGGTACGCCGGCTAGAGTTACGTTTGTTTAAGGTTATCTCTAAAGTCTACAAATAAGCTATTTCTCAATATCTTATTATTTATCATCCCGGAAAATAATCAGTTGGAATTTTCGTTTGGGTAAAACTGCGGACCGCAGTCATAAACTAAATGTCAAGTTTACGGCAAAATACAACCGTATATTCCCAGTGAATTTATTATTTGATATGGTATACTTTATGTTTACGGTCAAGTAAGTATTGAAGAGATAACTGGAGATATGAACGTTATTATCGTAGAATATATTGTTCCTTGTTATCTTCCATCCTTGATACTTTGATGTAATGTCGTTAATTTTAAAATAATGAAAGGTATTGCTGAAGTGGCAGTGGGCCGGCCATATCTGCCGAAGAACTGAGTTGGAGTTGGAAACGGAGTCGGCCCAAGTTGGATGCGTCAAGCTGAAGACAGGGCGCGATGGCGCTCATTACGGGAGGCCTTTGTCCAGCAGTGGACTGCTATAGGCTGATGATGATGATGATTGCATACATGCCTACGGCTACCCATATTACACTATCTACCGTCGCGATAGAATAGAATTCTTCAAAATGTATAGGAATTGACGTTCTGACCACGTGACTCATCGCCTTTATTTGAAGTATTCTATCGCGACGGTAGATAGTGTTATAAGGCTAGGGGGGCTGGAATCTTTACCATAATGAGCTTGCGCATTAGACATCATTGTATAGTGAATTCAGCAGAAGTAGCACTTAAACGTATAGGGGTAGTCAGAAACGAGTCCAAATCCAGGCTATCAACGCATCGGTACGTGAGATAGCCTACTCATTTCGGGGCGAACTACTACATAGTTTTAAATATGATACACCTCCTCTGTTATGTTTTACTTTTTTTTGTGTAATATAAAGTGTTTATTCATTCATTCATTCATACTCCTCTCGGTGATGTCCACAGAAGCTGAGCGGAGACGAGATGTATGAATAACGAAATTCTATTGGTTGTTTAAAACATATCTCTCCTCAAACATCTTCAAAAGATGCCTAAAGTCGAGTATGAATGAAACCTAGATGAAGATCTTACATTGTAATAAGTGGTTTATTTACAAGAAAATATAAAACTGCCAGCAATATTTTAGATCAGTATTGGAGAGAGCGATTTGACTAGCTCCAAAACATAAACATACCTACAGTTACAACTTAGGTAGAAGCATATAGCTTCTGGACGAAGACTGTTATAAAACTGATAGAAAAGTTCTGGGACTGATAGAAAAACGGAGAACTATCTATCAGTTCATGAGATACTTTTTTTTTTTTTGGCTTGCCTTTTATGTTGACTGGTCTCGTTAACCTTCGCAACTTCACCGGACTATAGGTCATGCGATATTTGCCTTCAAATTTGCCTTTAAAGCTGCCTCCGCGTGGCCCTTTGCGTCAGAAGGCGCCCTATATAAGAGCGTTTGTAGACGTCCGTTTTTCTTCGCCGGACAACGGACCGTGTTTTTTTCACCCGAATTCGCGGTGGTGTTTGGCGCATAATGAATGCGTACACGCGCTGGATATCAGTCCGGCGAAAATTTTATGCCGTTACCTATATGGATTTCGTTTATTGACGGTCCGTTGTCCGGCGAAAGAAAAGGAGGTCTACAAGCGCTCTTAGTCTACCGCACATCAAATGTATGAGAAAAGATGACAGGACGTCACGATCGTAACATGTGTGATTCTAATCGTAACCTACCCTTATGCTGGGGCCACACTACGGGGATATGGCAAATTATTTGCCAAAGAAGAACGAACATTTTGGCATACTTACTCTTCCGCCATTTTGAAAAAACCGCGATCTTGCAGCAGGTGATGAAACATGTGTCAATCGATAGGGGAAGTGATTACAAACAAAATATATTCAGTAATAAAATCTCGTAATCTTTATACTTTCCGAGATATTTGAGTTTGAAAATGTAAAAATTAAAACTTGAAAATGCTAATTATGCTGCCAATAATAACCGGTAGGTATTTGAATATGTCTACTGTGACTGGGGATAGAATCGTGAGCCAATTTCGTTTAATTTTTAGGTAAAAAATATATTTTTTTAAATTATATTTTTTGAAAACAGTTTATTTCATCATTTTGTGCTGAATAGTAGGTAGGTACTTATTACTATTTTTATAATAGGTAAGTGAAGTTAAGGTAGGTGATTACCTAACATAATTACCTACCTATAGTTACCTATTATAAAATAGTAATAAGTACCTATACCTAATATTTACCACAAAATGGTCAACTGTGTTAAAAAAAATATATTTTTTTTTACTTGAAATACCCACCTACCTAAAAATTAAACGACATTGGCTCACGATTCTATCCCCGGTCATAGACATAGTAGACATATTCAAATACCTACCGGTTATTATTGGCAGCCTATTTAGCATTTTCAAGTTTTAATTTTTACATTTTCAAACTCAAATATCTCGGAAAGTATAAAGATTACGAGATTTTATTACTTAATATATTGTTTGTATTCACTTCCCCTATCGATTGACACATGTTTCATCACCTGCTGCAAGATCGAGGTTTTTTTCAAAATGGCCGACAGTAGGTATGCCAGGCTCCATACAAAAATGTTCGTACCCTTTTCGTATAGCCACAATACAGAATACCTGCAAATAAATTGCCATATCCCCGCAGTGTGGCCCCTGCATTACGGGGAAAAGCTATAATATTATGTTTGTATGTCTTTTATCTAAGTTGTAAAACTTGAATACCATGATTTTCGTGTCCTTTGACCAAGACCTTCTAGGCCCACATGAATGGCTCCTCGTGGTCACAATGAGCGTATAAATTAGACAACTGCTTATAGCGACGTCCACTTCGACGTGGACGACTCAATGACTGGATTGAAATATGTGGAACGGCTCGCGCTATACCGTTCAATGGAGAAAACCTTGGAATGATTTGTTAGGTCATCTTTGCATAAGATTATGATGACTGTAATACTTATTTAGATCTAGGTTATTTATTTGTTTGCCTACTCGTAACGGGACACTGTGCGCCTAGGACATTGTTGAATTGGAGTAATCTTGCCCAGTACCTAATCCATTTTTTATCCAAAATAATCTATCTTATCTAGCCGCATCCACAGGAAAGACGTCGTCATTGATCAGTAAGTGTGGGGCTGACTAAGCCGCGGGTTTTCTTACGATGTAGTCTTTTTTCCTTCACCGTTTAGAGCTCGTGTCAATGCGCATATAAAATCGAAACGATGCACGATGATTCGAACCCACGACCTTCGGATCGAAAGTCGAGATACTGTCCCACTCAGCCAATACCTACTGCTCTAAATATAGACTACGAAATCCCAAAGCAATTGCCGCTTGAGTAATGTTGTCAAACAGTCTTCAAATTGTCCAATTCCATCGATCCGAGGCAACAGTTTACTGGAAACAAAATAGCACCTTGCATTGATTTGTCCCCTTTGTCTCGGAGATCGTTTGGCCTTCAATTTAATCGTCTCAAATTGTCGGATTGGGAATCAGGAGGCGGGCAACTAATTGCAGACATAGTATTATCGATTTAGAGCTGGTGCAATGATAAGTTTTAGAACTGTACTTGCTTGTAGTAAATAGATTTTTTTTTAAACTAAAATAGGTTTGCGTTTGACCACACCCTACCTGTTGTAAAGCAATAGTGCGGTCTAAGATGGAGCACGCTTACCCAGAAGGAACCTATTGACTCTCGATTTGAAGACACCCAAATAGAGATCCTATGCACGTCACATCCTATGCACTGCAAACTTTTCTATCTGCCTATAGTTAGGTTGGGATTTTAACCAGTATGAAGATGTATGCAAGAGCTCACATAGTTTCGGCCATGTTTGTACAACTATCGGCCACTAAAAAAGTTTGCAGTGTGCGAAGGCTCTAACTCGTCATAAACTACAGTTGTGCCTATTGCAGGCATTTATGTCCTAACAGGCCATCATTTTTATGATGTTGGTTTTCAGTTAACCTTACATCTTCCACTCACAACTTGTTTAGGCTATTGCCTATTGCTTTTGATGTCAAAATTGGCTTTTAATAATAAATATAAATAAATATTGCTGGACATTTCACACAGCGCCATCTAGTCCCAAACTAAGCAAAGCTTACTGGAACTCGATTTGATTCCAGTCGTACGTAACATTTGAAATTTTTAGCTTTTCTTTGAAGAAGAAGAAAGGATCCTTCAGGAATTATTAGAATCTAAGTATAATCCTAAGAAACAGAAAGGTCACCAAGGTCTTGCAAATCAGTGCACTTATTTTCGTCAGAGTATTATGTCCAATCGTATAAATCGATTTTCAATTACACACTTCGTAGGCACCTATTTTATTATTTACTATTACGAACTAGCTTGTTCAAATAATAGCTTGTACCAATTCGACTACAGTTACGTAGAAAACATTAAAACCCTGCTTCCCTAGCCAAGTTACATAACTACAATCGCTAACGCTACGGATAACAGAGAAAATGTATGGAACTGTTTTCAATGACGAAAAGTCACGTGGTCAGAAGTGTCAGAAAAGATTAGCGATGATAGTAAGAGATTTGATACAAGCGGAAGACGGAAGCGCTCAGCTCGTAATGCCACTTGCGGTCATCCATCCAATGTGACCGCGCACAACAATCAAAAACGTCTAAGCAAGCTTCGAGTGCTTCTTCAAGGAGAATATTTCATGGGGATCGGTCTCTATGAAAGATAGATAGATAGATAGATAGAAAACTCTTTATTGTACACGTCTTAAAAAACATATGAATAAATAAATAAATAAATAAATAAATATTGCTGGACATTTCACACAGTATGAATGAGTAAACCTAATGAATAATTGTACAATGGGCGGTCTTATCGCGTTGAAGCGATCTCTTCCAGACAACCTTTGAATGGAGAGAGACAGAGAGAAAGAAAGAGACTTCAGTCTCTCTTTCATGGATACTGAAAACTAAGCGCTGGTATTCCGCTTTCTATGAAATACGTATAGTCCACCCGCGACCCACGCACCGTCGTAAATCAACGTTTGTCTTGTGACTGGTAAGGCTCCGCGCAGACAGAGAGCGTTCTGCGTTCCGCGTTCTGCGTTCTGCGTTCCGCGTTCTTTGTAATGCGAAGGATCTATAGCGCCCGCGCACACAGAACGCGGTCAGACCGCGGCGGTCATTCGGAACGCTTGCGTTCTCGCGTTCTCTGCTCAGAAATACAAAGAACTCGCGTTCTCGCTATGGCTGGTCCGAGCGTTGATATAGAAAAATTGGTTGAATTGGTGAGAGGAAGGCAGTTCTAAGCCAAAAATCGTCCCAAAATAAAAGGGGCGTGGATTGAAATAAAACCTTAAAAATACCGCCAGCCTTTCTTTTGTAGATATAGCTTTTCTCCAATTGGTATCTTGTTTTTCTATTTCAGATTTTACATAGTTATGTAACTCATTGAAGCTATTTATTGACATTCTAAAATAAATATAAAATCTCTCTTCATCTTGAAGCAGTTCGGGGATAAGAATACTAAATTCTCCCATATTATCTCGTTTCGTGTTGATAGGGTGTACCCAATATTTTCTTCTTTTTTTTTTACTCTTCTAGACTCCACAAAAGCAAGGCTTCATCTTTGGAAGATTAACTTTCGAGAGACATGTTTCACGTGCAGAGAAAGTCGCGAAATAGAACGCAAATGTCTTGAACGGCTCCTGTGTGAGCTAGAACGCAGAACGCAGAACGGACGAACGCAGAACGCAGAACGCGGAACGTAGAACGCTCTCTGTCTGCGCGGAGCCTAAATGCCCAAATTAACGTCGCACTAATATCATTAGTCTGAATAACATACACTGATACATTATACGCCATAAACTGCACACAATTATAGACTTTATGTGCACAAGTTATGGGTGTTTCTGGCCTGTGAGTTGTGTGTCCTGTTGTCTGATATGTTGTTCGAATGCCAAAGTAGGTATAGCGCGATCTTCGGTAAGATCTAGGCTTTCTCTTTGTGATGCCGCTATGAATTAGGGTTATCACCTGGTCTGATTTATTGGAATATCTGAGCTGTATTGTATTTATTAACTATTACAGTTTTATATACTTACCTATAGATAGACACAGTATGTAGGGGTGATCAACGAATGGTTACTTGTATCTTCGTTTAATACTATCTCTCATTAGTTAGGTACCTACACATGTTTTTTTTTTTCGTTCATCTATAAAATACAGTACCTTCAAAATAAAATAGTACTGAATCTGCCCTCTATGTTAAAATCCTGTACCTATCTCTCAGATCCTTTTGTGTTTCAATAACTTTACAAGATATAGGTACTTACAAAATTATTTAAAATAGATGTAATTAGACAACGCCGTCCTTGTAAGTACTTACCTGCTTAATTTATTTTTCTTTTTAATTTCAGTATCCTTAGATATTAACGCATTAGAATAAGAACTTTGTCATTATCTTTCAAAAAATTCATTCGTCGTTAATATACCTAAAAATTATGCTTTATAGAAGACTGATCTAGCCCTCCCTCGTCTTCAAAGTCTAGCTTTTGAAAGATCAACCAGGCAGCCCTGTCCCTTACATTCGATACAACGGCCTTTGTTCCCGGCTGGGCCTAGAAAATGCCAGATGCGGCAAATCTATTGATTTCTACGCCTTATCAAAAGTAGCCAAATACAATTTCAATACACAATCATACTTGCAAATTATAGGAACGATGATTTTTCAATCGTCATTTATAATCTTCTAACACACGCACACATGATAAAACAGCTCCGCATTCGAGCATAATCATATCGCCTTATAAGTAGGTACTCGTAATTTCGGTAAAAGTTTAGGTACACGCTATTATTTGATTTAATAAATAATTATACTTTTACAATGATTTGTGAATTTTAAATTCATATTGTGCAAGATTTTGAACACAAGACGCGTTCAATACATGTCACGAGACATGGATTGCGCCCTTGCGTCTTAGTCCTTATTATGGGCGAAGTTTTAGAAATGAATAAGTATATAACATTTCTTTATAAGTAATGTAATTTTTGTCAAACAAAACACGCGGGTCGTTTTCTTCCACACGTGCGTCCATAGAGTTTAAAAAATATATTTTTGCTGAAACTAGAGACCAGTTTTCAGACCCCTACAACGTAAGTAAAACCGAAGGCAGAAGGCTAGTAGACACATTACATTTCCGCGTGATTCACATTCAAAAAGCCTTACAATACAAAGTGCACGGCTGAATCACTGGAACGGCAGGAGTCCTTCGGATTGCCATAAAACATGTCGCTCTATCTAAAGGTTTTGTAAGACTATTCTATTTATAACAAAAATGCGAATGTTTGTCAGAATGTTTCTATGTTTGTGGTTTATGTCCGGCTGACATTGGTATCACTATAAAAGATCGGCCCCCTGATTGTCTATCTTTGATAGCGACCAAAATCGGTCTCCAACTGTCAAATATGACATTTCAGTGACCACGCAAGTAACTCTGTCAATCTCATCTCAGTGAGACTGAACGCAACAAAAGATACCTACGCGATCGTTTTGACAGTTTAAGACCAATTCGAGGTTTGACATCTCATGGGGCTCATGACACGCAAATCTTCTACAAATACCCTTTGAAACCCATGAATACATAAAAATAGCTGTGGCTATCCTTGAAGGCGCCAAGATTGTAGTTTTCAGGAAACAAGGAGGAGACAGGGAGTTCCATGCATGGGCAATACGTAGGTATCATGAATGTGGATCATCTTTGTGTTATTTTAAGGAAATCTGTCACTAGTCACTGCCGTCAATATTGTGCTCATAGAAATGGCGTAGGCTAATGTAATAGATTTGAGCCTGCTTACTGCAAGTCATATAAACACTTCACGCACCTCAAAGCACTTGTGAAGTCATTCTTGATAGACTGCAAAATTAAGCGACATTTTACATTACACAATCAATAAATAATGAGGTGAGTTGGTAGAGCCGTTTGGAAGTCACGCTAAATAAAATTGTAAACCTCAGCTATACGAGTACATCGAGCCATGATTTAAGAGGACGGATCACCGAAAATAAATGAAAGCGCAAACTGTGTTTATTGCCCTGATTCTTCACGATCTTTTTCTCGAAGAAACAGTAGTAGAATCAAGAAATAGAAGGACGTCGTCGTCAGACGCCAAAGTTGACCTGTACCACATAACTACAGTATAAGAGTAAATTACACTTGTAAAACAAAGTCGCAGACTAAAGCTAGTCGTGCTATACTTACATTTCCTAGCACGCACAACAATTAAATTATCATAGGAAGTCTCCGCACGCGACCGCTGAGTTATAGGGACGAGTCGATATCTGGTCGGCGGGGAAAGGGCGCAACTCACGTTCTCAATGATTTAGAACTATCGATTGGATAGGGCAACGACTGGCAGAGAGATTTTTGTACATTGTGATGTAGTACAGTCAGCTTGAAACAGTTATACATCCATACATACGCAAAGAAGTATATAGACACCACTTGCTACGATCCTGACACACATCTTTCGTCTCACTCATTCTCATTATTTTCTTCATACGTGGCTTAGGGAACTTTTGAACTAACCCTTCTCTAAAATTTATCTATATATCTAGTATGTTCGCCTAGTCTCTCACTTGATTCGGTAAGCAACGTTCATTCAGGTTTTGGTTTTATTACAATAATAACTTCTTTATCTTTATTAGGTAGGTAAGTAACCTATATATTTTCATGTGTATTCCTATGTATTATCATGACATTTATAGAACGGGATATATTAATTCGTTTCTTATATTACTATTCTGTTTTTCATTGAAACGTATGGCATTATTCCTTAATCCCTATCGTTCCTTGTGCGTAAATAATACACAACCCAAAAACGTATATTATGTATCATTTTATAAAAGTAAAATATTTATTGGGAAATCACAAAGGATTCATCTAGTCTGAAGTATTCGCATCGAGAACTTACTTCAAACTTTATGACCTACGGTTTTAGTTTTTGTTATTGTGTCGATCGGAACAATAGAAATCATAGTATTCCTACTTACCCATCTTCGTCGCAAAGCCGCGCCGACTGGGTGGCTGACGTCAATTACCGGAGTTATTGCGAGGACAGATCGTGAGCTTGTGTCTCCGGAATGCATGTATCTGCGGGTTAGGTCCCTATGCCTGAGGACGTTCCCGTTTCTACAATGATGCTGTTATTGTTATGGAAACAAAAACTGTATATTGCCCCCCGATTGTCTATCTTTGATAGCGACCAAAATCGGTCTCAAGCTGTGTCCACGCACGTAGCTCTGTCACTCTCATCTCAACGAGATCGAACGCGACAAAAGATGCCTATGCGATCGTTTTGACATTATGAGACCAATTTTAGGTTTGAGACAAGTTAGACAATCAGCCCTCAGTGCTCCTACAGTGAACAGCGGACTTAAAAAGGTCGTTAAAGCTGAATCACAATACCTATGATATGAACTATAATGCAGTCTCTTTTCACTCTCAGTCAATGAAAAGAGATGGCAATAGTTCAATTCCTTTAATGCAATTCTGCATTAGCGACCTTTTTAAGCCCGCTGCTTTAAAAACAGACTAGAGAAACCTTTTATATGCACTGACCAATAACTGGATTATGCACACATCAGCTTAAGCTGCCTGTGCATTAAATAAATAGATAAGTACTTACCTACTTAAAAATAATTTTGTTCAAAGCTCCACATGTGCGTTATGTAATAGCGACTAGACGTGACGACTAGAATCCTAGTTTGCGAGGTAGGTAACTAAGCAGGAAACTATAGTCTATACCTAAGCAGCGAACCACACCAAAAGCAATTGATTTTACTAATATTATTAATCAGAAAGTTTGTATGTTTGTGTTAGTAACTACACAGCTCCTAATAGAAGATCAAACCTCTATATTTGTTTCTAGGCCGACCACCAGCGGACTATATCCGATTACATTACAATATCCGAGTGTGAATCATTCGGTGTTTATTGCAGATCCACATAAGGATCATAAAGATCACCATGATTTAATGGTTCATACGCTTTGCTTGTAGTTTATAATTCAAAGCAAAATCAACCGAGGATTGTCTAAATTATTCTATTAGGATTGTTCTATTATACAAACATACAGCATGTAATAAATCCCTGTCCGATACGTGAAGGTGTTATTATTAGTTATCGAGATTTAGTTCCTTTAGTTAGGTCATTCTTGTCGGAAAATAAATTAAAAAAGTACCTATGCAAAGAAATTTTGGTAAAATGAGAGAACACTCACCCTTGGCCCCTTCCTAAACCGTCTAGCGTCTAATCTAATGTCAAAGTGGTCATGTTGGCTTTTTGGCGGGAATTTGAGAAGTTTCTATAGGCGCGTCGCTAAGGGAAGTCGCTAATAGCAAAGTCGGGGCACAGTCGGGGCAGAGTCGAGGCGGAGTCGGGGCACTCTCCGTGGTCGGGGCGCGGGCGAACGGGCAATGTGCTAAGCGTCGAGGAAGCGGCGTTTATGCCTTGTTTGATTTACCGAACAAATTAATTTGGTAGGATTGCTTTAATTCATTCAATATCTTTATGGCATTGATCTCAATGTGTATTATTGAGATCAATGCCATAGTAGAGGTCAGTGGCCTAAGGGAAGGAAGGTGTTGTTGATAGAAAACAACGAAACAAAGATAATCATTTATTATTTTTTTCAATTTTTTCTTATCACTACATAGTAAGTAAGTATATTAAACAAAGTCGCTTCTTTTTTTGACGTGTAGGGAATTTTATTAAGTTGAACGTATCAAATTATCCTCACAGCCAAGTACCTATAGGGTTAAACTACGCAACGGATTTTGATGCGGTTTTTTTTACATGGAAAAAGACAGCGGAAAGCGACTTTGTTTAATATACCTACTATGTAGTGATAAGAACATTGAAAAAAATAATAAATGATTATCTTTGTTTCGTTGTTTTTTATCAACAACACCTTCCTTCCCTTAAGCCACTGACCATTACTATGGCATTGATCTCAATAATACACATTGAGATCAATGCCATAAAGATATTGAATGAATTAAAGCAATCCCACCAAATTAATTTGTTCGGTAAATCAAACAAGGCATAAACGCCGCTTCCTCGACGCTTAGCACATTGCCCGTTCGCCCGCGCCCCGACCGGTGCCCCGACTCCGCCTCGACTCTGCCCCGACTGTGCCCCGACTTTGCTATTAGCGACCTCCCATAAACTTGAAATTACGTGACATTGACTGAATGCACAAACCGTTTGAAGCCAAAATAAAGAAAAAAAAAAGTGGTCATAGTTGTCACATTATAAAAAAATAGATTAACGAAAGATTAACGTTAAATCGGGGTACCTAGTAAAATATACCTACAGTGGTCGCAATTCGGTTGTTTGAATACTATTATCAATAATTCAACGAATAAGTAAAAAACGTATGTCCAAATTGGAGCGTAAATAACCAAGTTCAACTTTGACTTCGCATTCCATCCGATTGTTGAATTCTAAATTCCATAAATGTACGGTGACACCCTATCAGGAAGCACAGACTACCTTACAATGTTGCAGCTTCTCAAGATAGCGGTGTCTGTTATTTGACGATAAGTTTAAAGACTATACCGACCTACGTTATAAAAGAATTTAAAGTTTTTTAATTCTCTAATACTGGGGCCACACCACGGGGATATGGCAAATTATTTGCCAAATTTCGTATAGCCACAATACAGAATACCGGCAAATAATTTGCCATATCCCCGCAGTGTGGCCCCAGCATGAGTCATTTTAAGCTCTTTACACCACAAAATAATAGATAAAATGGCCTTTACTCAAATGCCTCTAAATAACTTGTTACTAGAACGTTAAAACCATTTTTCATACAAAAATTCCTTACCATGACGTAAACGTAAATCATAACTAACTTGGAAATCATATAACTAGCTAATTTCCAATCTCATCGCAATAGAATTGTACAATTCTATCTTTGAGATTGTAATCCACTGTACCATAGACAACATACGTAGGTACATAGGCCTGTATTTTTCTCTATTCTACAAATCTTCTAAGAGCAGAGCTCGCAAGCGTGATCGTATTTGTTTGACCATTGTCATCGTCGATAGGATCAGGAACAGCCGAATGGGCCCGAAGACTCCCGATACCCATCGCAGCGCGCATGACATAGATAATCTAAGCCACCCGCAGTGACCATAGATATTATAGAGCGAACTTAATAAATGCCCATTAAAATAAATTGTTTAGCATTGTAGCTCCCGATTCGCGTGCGGGAGACGTGATTGCATACCTTATACAGGGTGCCAAATGCAAGTTCCGATAGATTTTATATGAAAATACAGGTTGAAGGCTAAAGAGATTTAACAGTTGCAATGTTTTGTATTGGGTAGGTAACTTGAGCTTTTGGCTTGAGGCTAAACCAAGTGTTTTTTTTTTCAAAATTTTATCCCAATTCTGGACAGAATAATAGATAGGTAGGTAGTGATTACCCATACCTCCATGATAAAACATAATAGCCATACCCATATTATAAATGTGAAAGTGTGTTTGTTTGTTTGTGCTGCTTTCACGTCAAAACAGAGAGACGGATTGAAGTGTTTTTTTATGTAGAGATAGTTGGAGAGCTGGAGAGTGACACAGACTACTTTATATCCCGAAAAATGCATAACTGAGCGAACACGTTGCCGGAACTGTGACTTCACTGATACGTGGTGTGAATCGACCTTTAACGACTTAAAAGCCGGGACCGACAATTTAAGGTGCTCAACGTTGCTTAAAGCCTGGGATACACCAGGGGACATGTTGCGGAACATGTTCCTCAACAACTACGTGAAGTGTCCCGCGACAATTGTCATGGAACATTTTGCCGAACATTTTGGAGCAAGCAACATGCCCCGCGTCACGTACAATGTTGCGGGGCATGTTGCGGGACAATATGCAACGTTGCAGCGTAAATTATGTGTTGCGCGTCATGTTGCGGGACAAAATGTCCCCTAGTGTATCCGACGCTTTACTTCAACGATCTATCAAGAACGTCTAAGTAAACAACGCCACGAGCGCTTTTTAAATCAGTGAAACAATGACACGAGGTCGCCTCTAAGATTTTGCTTTCATCATTTATCTGTTACTCTCCCTAGCCTCCCTATTTGTATATTTGTGTTTCAATCACGCCTTAATCAGTGGACTGACAGGGATGACTCTTGGGACCGATGTACAGCGTTTCCTGGAATGGCAATACTGGTACCAAGCAAGCGATAAAGAGAGTAGAAGCCAGTAAGTCATAATTCCAAGTTTCATCTACTAAATAAATAAATAAATATTGCTGGACATTTCACACAGCGCCATCTAGCCCCAAACTAAGCAAAGCTTGTACTATGGGAACCAGATAACTGATAGAATATTTGTATACTTACTTACTTTTTTTTTGTAAATAGAGAGTACATAGAATACTTTATAACACCCAGACATAGAACATACATCTATGTTTATCACACAAATGTTTGTCCTGGGTGGGAATCGAACCCACGAGCAGAAGGCAGAACCTACCAACTGAGCTAAGAGGCCAGTCAATATTCTTATTGATTCTCCTATTCTACAACAGCCTGTATTCTCTTTATAGCAGCAAGGATTGGTGTACCAATGCATAACGTAGTTTATCTCAGTATGACTATAAAGAATGGAGATGGTCGGCTCATAGATGGCTGTAATTAATGATTGAACTTGTTACTACCGAGCCTGGGGTAAAATGCAAATGTTCAATAGGATTACCAATGATTAAATATTACTTTATTGGTACTGGAACTATATTTGAAGTGCAGAGACATAATGAGGAATCCGACGATAGGCGTGTAAGTCGTCAGGTAAGGAATTCTCCCGCGATTTTGCAGGTAATTACTGTCCGCTAAAAGTTTATCATAGAAAACACCACCTTTGGGTGCACTTAAAGGCGAACCAAGTCGTCCGAATAAAAAAGCTTGTAAAAACCGACCGGATAGCGCTAACAGACAAGCAGTTTTAATACAATGAGTCACTTCCATTAAACATAACAAAGCTGATAGCCTTGCAATTTTACAAAATAAATACCTATTGATTTACTTGCTACGAGTAAGTATCTAATTTACCCACCAGTTAATCTGTTAGTTAATAGACGTCAATTTAAAATACCTGTAAAATAGACCAATCAATTTAAATAGTTTCAAAATCCACACTTCCATAACTTATAATTTCATGGTGCTTATGATTAATTTTATTTGGATTTCTCATTGCAAATTATGAAATCTATAACATTTAATATCCTGTGGTTCTGATAACATGATTAGCAAACTCTCCTGACCTTTTATTTGCAACACAAACTGCTGTTTACTGACGATTATCCGTCAAATTACGTAGATTGAATGCACCAAGCAAAATACATAGCGTAGTACTCAATTCACTGGCATTTTGATAGATGTAAAGGTGTTAAGTTTCGCGCAAATATCTTTCAAAATCATAGCCTAAAATTACACACTCGCTCTAACATCAGTTTTAATTATTTGATTGGGTAGAATCAACAAAATTACGATATTTGCAATGCAACCCAAATTATTCTTGTTCTGCTGGTATAGCATTGAATTGATGGGAGATAAGTAATCATAACATAACATAACAAACCTAACAAACACAACACATCATTTATTTTCACAATGATCTTGGAATAATTAAACATTGCACACACACAAGATGTGATCTTGAACATTGATCTTATTGGTGCTACTCCCGCTAAGCATCCTCGTACATCTCTTGTGGAAATGTAGCCTTATTTTTGAGTTTTTTATAATGCTCTTTTTTCATCTCAACCAGGCGCTCCATCACGCTACACCAGCTGAACCATGACCTCTTAGTAAACAACTCAGTTTAGGAGCTATCTAGTTTAGGTTCCTAATCTGGATCGCAATTTATTCGTATCATGAATTTATGACCGTTTTAAAAGTGACAGTTTTGTTTTGACACAAAAGTGAACTAACTCGCGTACTATACGTTCATGGTACGAATTGAGTGAACGGAAATTTATCTAACAATTCAGTTTAGGTCATGTTTAGGTTCTGATATTTCGTCAGCGTCATAGCATACGTCAAGCGAAGAAGTTCAGTTTAGGACTTAAACTGGATCACATACAAAGCTCATGGTAGGCAGCCAGATGTCATGAAATAACAAAAGCTTTTTGGAAAGTACAAGAGGATCTAAGTTCTAAAAGAAATGTGAAGATTCTACGATCCAGAGATGCAGCAAATCTAAATATCGCCATTGAAATCAATGTTCGATCCAATTCCGCGCCATTGTGGTTAAATAATTGAGTTTCAAGCTCCATTTATGGAGGTCAATAATTGAGTATTCATAGCTTTGAGGCCTACGCTCTTGTAAAGGCGGAGCGTTGAGCGGAAGCGTTTTTAGCCCGACGAAAAAGAGGGGTGTTTGTTGTAAGTTTGTAGCGTGGATCTGTGTGTCTGTCTGTGGCATCATAGTTCCTGAACGGAAGGACTGATTTTGATGAGGTTTTTTTTGTTTGAAAACTGACGTAATCGCGATGTTTCTTAGCAATAATTTATGAAGATTTCAGGCGTTTGAATATTATCAGCTCTTTACTAGTTATTGATATGTCACAGGTTTTTCATGAATTGAATGAAATGTTTAACTTTTGTATCAGGATAGAGTCCAAATGCTTGATCGGTGCAGCAAGTCCAGTAAATGGACTCACTTTGAATTTAGCTACATTTTTTAATCTTAAGGGGGGGCAACTGCCCCTCCCTGCGCCCCCTTGTCACATAAATCTCTCCGCTCATGCTCAGTCTCATCCTCATCCAACTAATTGACAGAGCGGTCGATCTGACGCTGAGGCGTGAAGAGACACTTCCTGAGACAGCCGGTTATGGAAGGACGGCATTATCTAGCAATAATGGCCGGAAGAAGCCACGCGACAATCTAATTTGCAAATTATAGACAATCTATCTACGGGCTGATTGTCTAACTTGTCTCACACCTCAAATTGGGCTCAAACTGTCAAAACGATCGCGTAGAGTGGCATGAAAAATGTTGAAACTATAAAGATAGCATGTTTAATACATCGATATTCCCTACCGCCGCCGTGTGAGAGCCGTGTTGGCCGAGGGGATAAGTACCTACCTCAACTTTCGATCCTAAGGTCGTGGGTTCGAATCCCAGCCGCGCATCAATGGATTTTCCGATTCGAAAAATGTATATGCGCATTAACACGAGCTCTAAGCCGTGAAGGAAAACATCGTGAGGAAACCCGCGGCTTAGTCAGCGTATTGATCATGTCTTTCCTGTGGATATGGTTGGTTAAGCTGAGAAGATGGTGCCGGGCAAGCCTACTCCATCTCAAACAATGTCCCAGGCACTACAGTGTCCTGTTAAGTGTAGGCAAACATTGCCTCCTGACTCTGTGTAAAATCATCTAGTAAAGATGTAAAAGGCCCAAGTATTACCTACCGCAGTTGCATCAGACAAACAAATCCGTATGATGAATGCGGATCATTTCAGCGGGTACATTCCCGACTGTGTTTCACCAGGCACGAGCCAGCCACCGCTAAGTACCTCGTTAATCAAGTTACAGCTGACACTGATGACTGGTGCTGTACTGCACTGGGCTCCGATTCTACTAACAAACTTTTTCTCAACCACAAGTAAAACGTCAACTAAAGCTGTGCGTGCACTGCGTCGGAATCGGAGCGTCGTGATTTTTTGCTTTGTATTGATTTCGGTACTGTAGGCGCATTCTGTAAACTCACTTCGAACGTCGAAGAGCTGAATCCGCTGTGAGATTTCAAATTTCGTATTCGAAATTTGAATCTTACTGCAAACACTTACAATACATTCTTGCGTATTTAGTAAGCTCGGTCACTTGAGTGAATTCGAAGTGAGTCTAGTATAGAATGCTTACACTGCATCGGGATTTCTGCACCAGAGACCGATATTTCTGCCGGTATTTTCTTCATTATGCAAGGAACCCCATTCGGATCCCGATCGCTTTGTTCTGAAGTGTTGTGTCAGTAGGTAAAATGCCGACGTAAAAACCGAAACAGGCGCGAATCCACCCATATAGGAACAATGGGCATGCCCACAACTCATGAGTTTATTGAAGAACAATTGAAAGATTCGAAGAAACGAAAGCTTGAATTCGTTATTTAGATACTTACCTTCCTACCTAAGTCTTCGAGCTTATAGAAGTACATAAATATTTATTTAGGAGATGTACTCTGTTTTTGTTTTTTTTCTGATATGTGGAGACTAATTCCAAAATAGTCCCATCTGTCTAAAAGATTGCTACTTCTCCTTTGTTATTAATTTTTTTTTTTTAAGTTTTCGAAAATGACGTCAAATCTATTTTTTAAATCCGACTGCTAGTTCCCTAATTAGCGCGTTCTAACGAACAAAAAAACAAACTCTTCCGCTTTATTAAGTTTAAAAGTATTGGTATAAGATATTAACTGATTTACAAAGGCAATCGCGAACTGAACATGCCTATAAACTCCAGGCCATTGTATCTGTTCTCATTTAGAATATAAAACGATATGTTTATACGCCGGCACAGACGTTTGGCGCGAAATAAAATGTATCTTATTATTGCAGTGTCCCCACGAACACACGTTGAGTGCATGGTGCGCCTAAGTGCATTCTAGGCTGGGCCTAATTAAGACGTTAATGAGATAGTAAATATACATGAGTACGTATTAAGTGTGGTGTGTCCGCGTCCAACAATGTGTTGGACGATAGTCTTTATAAATAATCTACTATAAATACCCTACCATCAAAAAGTACTAGCATAATTAAACCACAACTTTCTGCTAAGTATGCCTTTCAATGTGTTTCAAGTATTACGTCATACTAGCTTTTTAGTCGACTGACCCGGAAAAAAACTGGACCTACGGGGCCAGTCGACCTAATGCATTTAAATTTATTTATTTAAATTTATTTTACTTTAAATTTATTGTCTAATTTCAAATTTCTAGAGGTTTCTTTGTACTTTTTTATACAATTGGCAAAATTTACAGACCATGTTCAAATATGTTTTGGAGGTGACCCTGACAACCCTCTTAGCTCAGCCATCTTCAAAGGATGATGAATGCCTAAAGATCAGTGCGGAAAATGTCTACTGCACCTTGGGAAAACAGTTATAAATTCGATCACCAACATTACAAAAGGCGGTTTATTAAAAAAACAAAAAAATTCGACTGCGGTGTCAAAAAAATCCAAGTTTAAATGATTAAATACTTATGAACACAGAGTAGGAAAGGATCTTAAATAAACTACCAGCGTTTACTCAGTGTAGGTAATAAGCATAAAATCCGCCATTTTGATTTTTATTAATTTTACTAGCTTCCGCCTGCGGCTTCGCTCGCGTTGTACCCCAATAAAAAGTAGCCTATGTTACTGATTACTCTCTGGGCTCTCCAGCCCTCCAACTAAAATCACGTCAATCCGTCGCTCTGTTTTGACGTGAAAGCAGGACAAATAAACAAACAAATAAACACACTTTCACATTTATAATATGGGTACGGATTACCAGAGACGAGTACTTGTCTCTGGTATTACTTACGTTTGTATAGACAATTCATCTGTAGCAGCTCCCTTAAATCATCGAGGAGTACAGTAGGTAATGAAAACCAATCGAGCATCTACTCAGAACAAAGCACGAGCAAAGTAATTATTACATTTAATAGCCCCATTCTAGATCGAATTACAGATCTTACTTTCTCTAATAAGTGCCTTCTTAAATCACTGCGGCTAATAACTTTAGGCATTTTAATCTGTGCTTTTATTGAATTCTCTGCTCTAACCATGAATGCTCTAATGCATTAAGGAACTTTTTGGTTTTGTAAGATTCAAAAAGGAAGTTCTAAATTCAAAATCACTTAATTTTTTTATTAATAAGTAATTTACCTGTTTCTAAGATGCTGGAAAGATTTTCACAAGTATCAAATGATGCCTCATGATTTAAATCCTAGGTTCACGTCATAGATTTAAAAAAGTCAATCGTCTTTACTTATACACACATTAAAAAAAGTTTGCGATTACTGAGCAATTATATTTAAAAAAAACGTCATTGTCTCTGAGGCTACATAGGCTACATAGCTAGCAGTGAGGCTATACTTTTAAAAAGTAATAAGTACCTACAGAGTTTATTAGTAAATACTTAGTTCGCTTATTTTTAAGTTATTCTAGGAATAACACTTTATACCACATTTATTTGTATCACAGTACTTACCTACGAGTTTTTCTTGATTTTAGATTTGAACAAATTCATGTAAGGTCAATGCGGGGAAGTCCGTCTGCGGGGCAAGACCGTACACTGAGCTTTTTGACGAAACTATGCACCCTACGCATGTTTTACCTATATTGGCAAATCAATCATATCCATCTGGTTTCAGCTAGCTCTAATAGATGTTTCTATGTCGCAACAGTTCGCGAAAAAACGTTCACAAACTTTTCGTGTAATTTTAACTCGAATATCGAGTTAGACGTGTGGTGACAAAAACGAATATTTTAAATATAAAGAGTGAAGTTGTCGGATTTAATTATGATAAGAGTTTTTTAATAATATTGCCCCCTCCTATTTCTCTTATCGAATTTCAAAAGAACGCCATATCTTCTGAGATAATCGCATCCAAAAATATCTACCTTCCAAAAGTTCAAGTTGGGAAGTCCGTCTACTTTACGCGGGGCAAGACCGGCATATGCCGGGCTTGCCTCAAATCAGAAATCGTAAACCTTTTTATTCCAAATATATTGGATATGACCTCTTGATGACCTTTTGACCTCACATGACCCCTTGACCTGTCATGACCCCTTGACCGTGTCTTTTATTTCTTTAAAATTAGTAATAACTGTTCCTTATTTTCTTTCTATTATCTTGTATGGTTTGGCCCTGCAATAAATTATGATATAGTAGAGTAGAGGGTTGACTATCTTAATAGGTGTTAAACTACATAACCACTGTTCTGTTTTTAGATAAGTACCTAGTCCCTACTATTAGATAGGTATACACATAAAAATCACAAACCTAGTAAAATACTTTAAAATTGGCGATTGCTTGCTCTAGTAGATTGTGCTGCTTAGATTTTTAAATTTACTAAATATATTTTTTTTAATTTACTCGGGTACCTACTCTACCTACCTACTTTAATAATTTTAATAAGTTGAAATTAGAATAAAGTGATTAACACAAAAAATCATAAGTATTCATATCCGACGGGAACCGTGCATTTTTCTTACAATAATAACATTATTTTTATAGAAATAATGTTTCTTTACAATGTTTAATAAGAAACATAATGGTTCTTAGTTTGAAAGTAAGTCCCTACCAAAGGATTGGATGCTTTGGTAGGGGCTTACTTTCAAGAAAATGTTGCAAAAATGTTCACCACCCCTGAATCCTAAAATGTGACGGACTTACCCCGTTTTACACATTTTTAACAATATCTTTGGATTGGGACCTTATTTCGAATCGTTGAAGACATAAAATTCATTGTTAAGATGTAATACATGCTGTGAGTTACTTTAGACTCTTCTAAACATCTCCTGTCGCCTACAATAACTCCTAGACGGACTTCCCTCATTTAGCCGGGGAAGACCGTCTACTGCCCGAGTTTTAAAAAACCTCCGATTTTATTGTTCATTTTATATAGTTTTAAAGGTTTAATAGCTTTTTCTAATTCTTGGATAAATTTGCTAACGATGAATATCTTTAACTTTACAGAAAAATGCATAGTGTCTGAGATATGATCAATCAAACCGAACTTTGAAAAAAGTATGCCGGTCTTCCCCGCATTGACCTTACTTAGATGTTTCAAATTGACTTTCAACAATAAAACTAGTTGTGGAATTACTCGTAGTTCGTAGAAAAGAGATCTTAAAGATTTTCCATTCTACTAAGACCGCTTTTAACGCGTTTAGACATCGGCGCAGTACCTTATCTTGTGGACATTCCATCCACTCGTACCACGCGGTTCGCCTCCACCTTCATCATCCGCACTGCTAAGGTCTGGAACTCGCTGCCGGCTTCTGTTTTCCCCGTTTAATTATAACCTGGGTCTCTTCAAGTCAAGAGTGAATAAGTGTCTTCTAGACCTTTGAGATCCATCGTCAGCCACATCGTCACTTACCATCAGGTGAGATTGTGGCTAAACAAAAGTCTATCTAGATTAAAAAAAAAAGCCAATGACGAACAAGTGCTCCGGGTGCTTGCTGTCCCACACTGTGTGTGTGTGTGTGTGTGTGTGTGTGTGTTTGTGTTTGGGCAGGGAATGGGTTAAGTAGCTATGTGTGTGAGCATTTACAATAACTATTTTATTAAACTGTCGCCATTACTCAGGAGTAATCGACCGATTCGACCAATTAAGACTTTCAGAAACAACGGTTCAATTAGATGAACTAACTTATTCGTACAGAGGGATAATATTCATACACAGAAGTATTCTGTGTATTCATAATAGCATCCAATAGGAAATCAACATTTTTTAGGGTTCCGTACCTTAAAAGGTAAAAAAAAGGAACCCTTATAAGATCACTTTCTTGTCCGTCTGTCTGTCTGTCTGTCTGTCTGTCTGTCCGTGTGTCACCATCGATTATCTCAGGAACGGGTGGAGCTAGCAAGTTGAAATTTATACCATATACTGAGGTCTATAGTCCCTATTGTGACTATAAAAATCAAGGTCCTGAGTCAACACCATAAAAAGATATAGGCAAATTTAGGTTTTTGTGAAAACTTGTAAGTACCAAAACTTACCTTAATTATCAACTTTTTTTATTTTTCGGAATTTTTCCTTTACTTGTGCTGTAAGGCCTTGCTTGTAACCAAAATTGACAATTCTAGGTCAACCGGAAGTACCCTAGAGGTTTTGGGTCGAAAACCTAAATGGTAGTTCCCGTTGACCTAGAATAACGAAATTTGGCAAAAAGCAAGGTCTTATAGCACAAATAAAGGAAAAATTCCAAAAAGTTAAAAAAGTTGAAAATTAAAGGGTGTTCCCATACATACATAGTTGACGCCAATTAAAATTGTCCTCCGAGTTGTATGGGCGCTCATACAATTAATACTAGCTTAATTGGCACCATGGCTAGGTACGGAACCCTCGGCGTACGAGTTCGACTCGCACTTGACCGGTTTTTTTTTTCTTGTTCTTAATTCATTGTTTACATCTTTTTATCATAAAAATAGTTTATGAAATTAGTGAATAAAGGACGGATTTAAATCGAGGACCATTGATGAATCACGAGCAAGTGAAGGATTCTAACGACTAAATCACGATCGTAGGGAGTGATTCGAGTGTTAGAATCTTGAGCGATGCGAGTGATTCATGGCCCTCGATGTAAATTCGTTTTATTCAAGAGTTCATACTACATCAACACATAATGTAGGTTTAAACGTAAGAACCATATCGAGATTTACACATTTGCGCCTCTTGAGATCCTCAGCCGAATTTGCCACCGCACCAGGCCTAAGGCTGTGTCCCCAGTAGGCAAACTGTGAGCGGCCGACTGAGTTTGCGTCGTATCGGCTTATTACGCTCTTCCATATTTGAAATGGAGTGTCCACAGTTTGCTAGTTTGCAGCGTTACGCTGCAAACTGCGTACAGTAAGTGCAAAACTAGCAAACTGTGGACACTCCATTTCAAATATATGGAATGGTATACTAAACCGATACGCCGCAAACTCAGTCGGCCGCTCACAGTTTGCCTACTGGGGACACAGCCTAAAGGTCGTGATTCGCACCCGAGACCGAGACCAAAGACCGAGACCAGAGACGATGCAGGAGACCGTTGTTATATAAACTGACGGTTCTCTGTCTCGTATCACTTTCGCGCGCCCCTACAAAGCCTGTCTCGATCTGCGGACTTAAAAAGGTCGTTAAAGCTGAATCACAATATGAAATGAGCTATAATACCGTCTCTTTTCACTCTCAGTCAATAAAAAAGAGATGGTCATAGTTCAATTCCTATATTGCGATTCTGCAATAGTGACTTTTTTAAGCCCGCTGGTTTCGGTTTCATGTCTCGGTCTCGGGTGCGAACCGCCACCAAACTTTCAAACATTACAATAAAATTAAGTGTCGAAAATGACAAGACTCGTTTATTGCTACTCCGCACTAAACCAGCAATTATGTCGTTTAGCGGCGATAACTAATTGACAAGCAAGTCGTGTTCCGCCATTTATCCTGATCGTGGACAATCTCGCTCTCAACTAAATGCTGATATTAATTGCTGAGACAGAACTTATCTGTAGATAAATCATTGTGTAATGGGATACCGCCCCGCCTATCAAAAGTGGGTGCTGCAATCTGTCTTCAAACGTAAATTCTAAACAAAGGTATGTTTAGGGCGCGTCACGTAAAAAGAACGCTGGAAGACAGTGGAGGAGGTATGTTTGCGCATGGGTACACTGGCACACGAAAGTAAAGCCTTTTGTTTTTTTCTTGTTTATTTTTTTCTAAAAAAACCATTTCGTTATTAAAAACTTTTGTGCGCGATGGTATTAATTTGCCTAATTTTTATAAATTGCTTACTGCGCAGCTTGACAGCCAGCGTACTTTTTACATGACGCGGATTATAAGTGTTCTTAAAATTTTACCGACTTTAATTATGTGGAGGATCTCAGTCAATTTTTAAATACCTACTTAAATCTACAAAATAATCAATCAGATAACATTACCTGATTTTTTCGTAACATTGAACTGATTTTTAAGGTTTTTCAAACTAGAAAATTCAGGGGAAAATCCCATATGAATTTCGTTTCTAAGGGAATGTTTTTTCTTCTCAACGTATTAGATATTATTGTGCAATATATCTACTTATAGGAACTATACCTAGTCTATTTGTAGAGTAAAGGTACTGACAAAAAAATCGAAACATGAGCTTAAACTCCATTGTGCTGGCTCTGAATACCTTAGTCCGAGTGTTCGAATGTTGATGATTGATATGTTAATGCTCTTATTATTGGTATTTACGTATCAAACTTCATCAGAATGTGGGTGGCATTTTCACATCAGCAAAAGCTCATATTGAGAAATTTATGTCCAGCTTTATGCTTAAATAAATAAGACTTATTATAGCCTGATTCCATATTGTTTTAACAGCAGCTTCAACTTCGAATAACGGATAGATATTGGCCCTCAAAGCTATTGAACATGTCAGACAATTGAAGAATTCTCAATGCAGTAAGGTGTGAATTTCCTTGGGCTTTGCAGAAGATTTGGTATACTTTGTAAGAAAGGTAGCATTTAGGTATATGGGATAGTGGTCGTTAAAGGTTAAAATGGTAGCAGAATGTGTTGGGCTAACGAAGTGGCGATAGTAGGTAATGGACGGGTTTCACGCCAGAGATGTCATCTCAAAACTGGATGGTGTGGAGCTTACACAGGAAATGAATAAACTCTCAACCGTCATATTCTTCAAAGCAGTATGCCAATTTTACTAATTTACAACGTCTACCATTTCGCTGCGTTTTGTTCTCCAAAATGTGACTCCTGAAAACGTTACCACAAAAGAGTCGTTGGTCATTATGAAACAGACGAAAAGTTCGAGTGTAGGCGAAATAGAATCAGTTGCCACTTGGCTAGGGGACTTTTATCCTAAAAAATCAATATGTATTATCTATATTATCCTACTATCCTACTAATATTATAAAAGCGAAAGTCCGTGTGTGTGTGTGAATGTTTGTTACCACGTATCTCAATAACTACTAAACCGATTTGGATGTTTGAAATGTAGATAGTTTAGGTGCTGGAATAACACATAGGCTACTTTTTATCTTGAAAAAATGCAAGGTTCCTGTGGGATAAAAAAATAGTAGTCCACGCGAGCGAAGCCGCGGGCGTCCGCTAGTATTATCTATAGTATAGATATTAGGAGATATTTTGGCTCCACTTCACTCCTGTCCCTGTCCATGTAAACAGCGGACAGTCGAGTCCAAATCACGCTCATTACGCCTCTCGCATACAAATTACTGTTTACCCTATCGCACCAGTTTGTCCAACATCCAGTGTCTTTCCCTCTACAGCCTTATCTGAGATGTCTCTCTATATAGTGTACAGTGGCCTTTGGCAATTCCAATAGTAGCAATTCGAACAGTGATTCGTATCGGCAATTCATCTTTTTGATAGTTTTGTGGAGAATCGTAAAATGACCGTACTGTTGATTGACCTATCAAAACTGTCAAAAAGATGAATTGCAGATACGAGGAAGGAACGACACTTAATCAATTTTGTTTATTTTGATTTCTAATAAGAGGATCTCGCTATGAATCATTATTATGATTCTGCTATAACGACATTTTTAGCCCCGCAGGAAGCAACGACATTTATTGAATACAGATAAAGATCTACAGTCATTCAAGATCCCATGAAAAAGCCTACGGTAAGTACCTAATTCTCACCTAATTGAATCACTGCATTTGGCAAAAGACCATTATTGCTTGCATTCCACTCGTGACGGGTTGCAAGCCAACCTCTGACTTTAGAATACAAACTGATCTTCCAAAATAGCAAATAAACTTGCTCTTTGCAGGTTATCAAGACTTCGATAGATCTGATTCAGTCATAGATGCCGTACCCTGCAGCTACAGGTTCTTAAGAAGACGAACGTAAAGTTAAGTTAAATTATAACCTAAGCTATATGATTCCAACAGATTTTGACTTGACTTACTACAAAGCTGGAGAACATAAGTAGTTTTACGGTTTACAACAGCTTTTATGCTGCGTTGAGTGAGCCTAAGCCAGCGCGAGCGAAGGCGAATTGATGCAAGGCGAGTGCTACCGAAAAGACGTTTAACGAGTCTATGCAAACCAATGCAAATTGGCGCTTGTATTCACTCGGCCAGCTTGGCAAGCGATGGCGAAGGCAAATGGTGCTGTCGTGTGGACATTGCCCTGCATTGCCGTTTACTTGGCGAGCCTGCGCCAGCGTGTAGTAGCGGCTTTACAGAACAAGCACGATCAAAACTGATAAGGCACCTATCTACGTACGTGGTCCGACTCTTGTTTGATTCATCCACAGGGCATCCTCAGGATTTATTTCCCCTCACAACCTTCTTGTCGCTTCATACACTGGACAGAGAAGCACTGTCGCAAAGTCACTACTGTCTGAACCTTGTCTCTGCACTACTAGAGTCTTGAAAATATAAAAAAAGTTGTAAAACATCAAGAAATAGAATCCCTACGCACAACACTTCAGTTCTCCTTTTTATAGCAAGAAAGTGCAAAATACCAGGACCAGAAACCAGGATCCTTAAGACGACTGTTCGTACCCGAGACCAAGTCAGGAGACCGAGACAGGAGACCGTTGTCATATAAACTGACGGTTTTCTGTCACGTGTCACTTTCATGCGCCCATACAAAGCCTGTCTAAAGCTGGGGTCCCACGGCGCGTGTTATCACAGGCCAGGCCGGATCGCGCTACGCCTGTGGATGCCTGTGCGGCTGATTGCGTATCGCGCCGAGCCGTTCCCATGGTGTGTGTCGGCCTGTACCGGCCGGAATTAAATCATTCATCCACTCCATCACGTGCATGTACGCGCACGCGCCGCCGCAGGTAAAATGAATGAGTTAAAAACCAACGCAGACGCGCGCGCACAGGCCGCGGCAGGCACCGTCGCTCCGCGCCGCGCCGCGCCTTTGAACTTACCGACTCACGATGCATCGGTCAGGCGAGCGCGGGTGACGACAGGCACCATCGGATGCGACGGGTCCCACGGCCTGTCGGACTGGCCTGGCGCGGTCTCGCCTGTCATTTTACAGGCCGTGGGACCCCAGCTTCAGCAGGCTGATTGTGTAACTTGTCTCAAACTTCAAGCCAGCCATGATGTTGTCAAGCAAAGCCAAACAAGAAGACTGACTGTTTACCAGCAGAATGACATCCTGCAAATAACGTCATTGGATTTCGGAAAGCGTATTTGGGCAGAATCTCTCAATCCTACGCCAGGGGCTCGATTCCGGTACCGAACTTTTTATCAACCTCAACCAAAACCTCAACTAAAGCGACTGTTTCCATGACTACTAATAACAAACGACTCAGTTGTGGTGAGGTTTTGAACTTTGGCAGTACAAATTTTTGAAAAGCTATTCTACTATTTCACCAAATGGCTGACATTTAAGAGTTCGAACCAAAACCAAAGCGGTTGTCATTTAATAGAATACAGGCCCAGGTCAGCCGCCGGCAGGTCGGAGAATGTAAACAGCTGGTATCTGATGCGCAGTCACGATAGCACATCTACTCCACTATGATTATAACATGACATTTGTGTCGTTTAGGATATGACCTTACAGTATCAAGCGGACAAGTACCCAGCAAGTACCCCAATACACTTTCTAAATTGACATTGGTAAATTATGGTAAAGAATCTCGATCTTTATTGTAATCTGATTACCTAATCAAACTCCTTTGTACAGTTGAATCGAGCATCTGGAGTATCCTGACAGTAAATGCAAAGGATCATTGATTCAAATCAAAGATACACCATAAGCTTGAAATCTGTTGCAGTGTTTTTTCACATGTGGCCACAGAACAGATAATAAATGTGGCAACGAAACCAGTGCCGCATTTTTCTCCCATGTCAATTGCAAAATTACAATCTTTGTCTTAGTGTTTTCGTGTGAGCTCACTCTTTCACGATGACAGCATTACCACGCGGTCACTCAAAATTCGCGACTTTATTCGCAGATGTCACAACTGTATATCGAAATGAAGATTAAGCAAATATTGCCGCTACACACAAGATATGTTTACTACTAAGATTTCCACAAAAAGCAAGTAGCAATACGTACTTACGAGTTCCTTATAGGCGAGCGTAGGCGTCTACACAACTGATTATTTGGACGATACAATTTTATGCGAGGTCGTAATGATAGGAACCACTATCGAAGCCGTTTTACACTTGCTTAAGCGGGATGTGAACCTACTAACAATATGCTTATTCGACATCATGCGTGTTTATTAAAGAATTTAAAGATTAGCTACGGACCTGCGGTTTAATGATTTTATATAAGTACTTACATACTTACATTATTACAAGATTTCAGTGTATCTCTGGGATTCCACGAACAGTCGTGGAACATTAGTAAAAAAGCTAAAAAAACCCATCTGAGGTGTAAAGCTGTTTTCAAACATATTGATTTAATATATTTTAGTACTCGCATTTTAAAGCCCTTTATATTAAAATCTCATTGGAGGATCATGATAAAAATTATTTTAATGTAAAATTCGCCCTTTTGATTAACAATAAAGACGAATCTAATGATGTAAGTACCTACTTATAATTTATCAAAATCTGTTGAGCCGTTGAGTAGTTACGAGCGGACATAGGAACGAGCATAGGTAGAGTGCGCCGCAAACTTAATGGCGGCTGAAGTGCGCGGCAGATTCGACTTTGCGCAGGTACAGTCAACGCAATCGCGGGGAGGTGAAGGTGGTGAGGGGCGGAGCTAGGCGGGCTATGTAGATAAAGTTTAGTAATCTGTGATAAAGTTTACTTTATTCTATTGCGTTGACTGTACCTGCGCAAAGTCAAATCTGCCGCGCATTTCAGCCGCCATTAAGTTTGCGGCGCACTCTATATGCAAACATACACGCATGTACAGGTCAAACACATAACCCTCCTTTTGGGCTTCGCCGCAGTCTGGTTAAAAATACAATGAGGCACTTTCAGTTTTACTGATTAAACCAATTTGCAATTGTTTTTTTACTTAATTAAAAAATGGTGTTACTTGAATCGGGTGGTCCATCCGTACTTAAGTTACGCGCTTACTAACGAACATTTTCTTTTTATTTAAATACTAGCGGCCTGTCCCGGCTTCGCACGGGTGGACATTTATTTTTTAAACACATAAATATAGCCTATGTTACTCAAGGTGAATGTAGCTTTCCAATGGTGAAAGAATTTTTGAAATCGGCACAGTAGTTTTTGAGTTTAGTTGAGGGGGTATTTTTGCGCATGGGTACACTTGCACATGAAAGTACCTACTAGGCCTATTGTTTTTTTAATGTTTGTTTTTTTTCTATGGAAAACCATTTCGTCTTTTGTTCGCGATTGTATTAATTTGCCTAATTTTTATTAATTGCTTACTGCGCAACTTGACAGCAAGCGTTCTTTTTACATGACGCGAACTATAAGTACCTAACTTTAAATAATTATTAACTGGTAACTTTCTTTTGTTATAGTCAATTGAAATCCTGAGTCCACTCGAGGACCGGTCACGATAGCAGTAGGCGAAGTAATAAAACTACGGAACAATACAAACGTCTGGAAATCTCACCGGACCAGTATTATTTTATAACTCAGATCAAAATTGTTTTGTTTTTTAAAATTGGTTGCCGTTATATAACATTCATCAAAATCAAGCTTCTAATTATCTAATTAAGTTCGTACTAGAGGCAGCTTCTAATAAAACAACATGATAAGGCTGATTGTCTAACTTGTCTCAAGACTTAAATTGGTCTCAAACTGTCAAAACGATCGCGTAGGGTCAACGGATCTCGGCCTGTTAATGAAGTTTGCCGTTTCGATGCGCAGTGCAACTTTTTCATACAAAATTTTTTACTGCGCAGCGAAAAGCCTGACTTCACGAACGCCTAGATCCGTCAGCCCAACTGTATCTTTTGTCGCGTTCGGTCTCGTTGAGCTGATAGTAACAGAGCTACTTGCGTGGCCACTGAACTGTCATATTTGACAGTTTGAGACCGATTTCGGTCGCTATCAAAGATAGACAATCAAAGGGCTGGTATTCTCACGTTCTAAAGTATTGAAGTATTTTTTTTAATTTATTTTTAAAGTAGTCATTGACATATCCAAATAAATATTTGTCACATCCTGCTATTTCACAAGTCACGTCACAGATTGCAAGCACATCGCTGTCAATTTAAATACGTACTGACAATTATCGTATTTTCAAGATTAAAACCCACAACTTTCGGCTCCAAATTCAAGTTATTCCATCTCTAGGCCAACATAGCTCTTCCTACAGATTTTTGAAAATCATGTTCACCGCTACAAGCCGTTTGTTATAAATCAGAAAACAGGAGCTACAGTGGCCGCCTAATTAATTTACTTCTATTGACTTGGCTTGACTCCGTCGTAAATGCACTGTTTATGGGCAATGAATGTCGTAAAGATTAAAGCAGTGTTTACAATTGTCGAGTAGCTAAGAGATAGTATCACCCCCGGCACAGAACTAAAGTAGGTGCCCACATAAACTTTTAGTGCTATCGTTCTAAACTTCATTGTAAATGTTATGTAAAAAAATGTTTTCTCAAAAAAATTTATAGGTAGGTAAGTACTCGTATTATTCAACAATTCGTGATCTGCTAAACTTATGTCGAAAGTAGGTAATTATGTTACAGAGTTCTGTAAAAAAACTCGATTTGACTGTTTTTAATTTTCTACTTAGGTAAGTATCACTTTTTTCTAAAATGTAAAAATTTTAATACGAACGATAATAGTTTTAATACTTAATAATAATAATATCTTTATTTCAGGCAACGTTTCTAAGTAACAAAAAAAAAAGTAGTTTTAGAATTCAAAACCGAATTGACACTATTCATCAATCAGTGCTATGATATTTATTCCTATTTACCTTGATAATTTTCAACAGTTCAGTTTTCCATATATTTTTTTTTTCAACCAGTCTTTAGATGTGTGTATTTGTGAATGGGATGGATTGGAACTACACGAAGCCAGTGCATTCTCCTCGTTCTAGTTAATATCTACAAGATAGCCTTCTAGTAGCCCATTAACTGGACTGATGTGAAAAGAGCAAAATCGGATCGCGAGTAAACAATAATTGTGTCAGCGAAAATGAATTGCTGGTCTACCGAAACATTAACCATGAAGTAAGAATCAAATGAATACGTTACCGACATTATAACAAAAATAGGGACACATCCTTCCCACGTTATAAATTCTATAGATCATGAATAAAATATCGTTTTAATTTTATACCTAGGTTTTGTGTAGGTACACTAGTGCTCTAATAAGTAACATGCTATAACAGATTTAAAAGGAAGTTTAGTTATGTTATTGATAAGATTAATTAATCACATTTATTTAAATTTTCGGTGTAATTTAGTATTTAATTACGACGACGTGTGCCTAACTACCGCGTTTGACTTCTTTTATAGATTTTACTGTCTGAAGATAGCACGTGTTTTTACAAAATTATGTTATTTTTTTCTATTTTATTACACAAAATTAGTATAATGTTAATTAAAAAATCAGTCAGTTGTAAGATTAGCGCGTTCAAACAAATAAGCTCTCCCGATTTATATAATTAGTATAGAAATAGAATATGGGTAACATACGAGTAGTTCTTAGGTTTGATTGGACCTAAAAGGTGGTTAGCGTTTTTTTTTTTAATTTTCCGATGACGATTCATACAGGAATGTAATTGTACATGCACACATGTAGATGGACGCAACATTTACCTACCGGATCTTGCTTGTACGCATGTAAAATCCATTTAAGTAAATCATGTTTGATTTATTTCTTTTTCTCATAATTTAGGCTAACAATAGCCATTATGACTCAATAACGAACTAAACTACATAGAACATAAACTGTCGCAACAGAGTACAATCACAAAAGCTAGTGGCGCCACCTGGTAGCCTGTAAGGAGATAAGATACTGACGGGTTATTTAGGGCTATTGTGTTTACATTGAGACTAAAACAATTTTGGTTCACACCTTGTATTGCACAAGCAGAGCGTTGAGCGGAACGATTTAATTAAATTATAAAAAAAAATCTAGTGATAGAGCTAGCACTTAGGCGCTAGACACAAAGAAAAGACGTAAGGCTGAGACTCCACCAAAGCGAAGATGTGTAAGATGTGTTTTAAACAACCAATACCTACTTACAATTTCGTTATTCAAACATGTCATCTCGTCTTTTGAAATTCTATTGGTTGTTTAAAACACATCTCACACATCTCCGCTTTGGTGGAGTCTCAGCCTAAGACGCAGACGGGGCGCGGACATTTGTCTCTTCCGCGTCCCTTTCATACAAAATGTATAGAAGCGTCGCGACGCAGAACATACAGAAGAGACGGGGCGCGGGCGCGACGCTGTTCGCTGGTGCCCTGTCCGCGACGCGTCCTCGTCTTGTCTCTTCTGTCTGGCCTGCACCTTACGCACTAAGCGTTTTGAAAAGCGAGCTTTAATAACGCGTGTTTTACGAACCAAAAGGTCCAATACATCCGTAGTCAGTACAAATTCAAATATCTACTACAGTAGGTTTGTTGATCATTTAGGTACTAAAACCAGAGTTCTATCAAGCGACCCAATAAGTTACATTGGTATGCAATAATAGGGTGTTATCTCAAAGTCACTAGTGTCACATTGCACGAGTGTCCGTCTGTCTGTTAACAATTATCAAGTGACAATAACCATTTTCAGGCAATCACGAACTGACTCACTACTAAAATTTAAGTGCTCATTCCTGACACAACAATGACATGACTTGATTATACGTCAGTCATCTCAGATCTATCAAACTAATTACAAATTACCAAGGAATTTCTATACACAGGTATTCAATTCATCGTGTCTGATCATATCGTGACAGAATGAAATGGAGGAAGGAAACATGTTGTGCCGACCCCTCCTAGGGGAAATCCCTCGTAGGGGTATGGGCAGGGACATGATGATGATGATGATGAAGATGATGATGATGATCGTCTTAGTCAGATGCACACATTTATACTGACCATGTCTTTCTTGCATAATGCCGTTTATACAGCTGAGAGGATAGTTTAGAGATTTAGATGCTTAGCAAGCGATCCATCTCAACATTCTCTTCGGCCTCTATTAATAAATAGAATTAACTTCTGTCAAAGTTGCGCCAAGGATTTAACTATTACCATTTGTTAGACATTGACAAATAAGGATGGCAATAGTTAAATCCGTGGCGCAACTTTGACAGAAGTTAATCCGAGTTTATTAATACAGGCCTTAGGTGCTACAGCGTTCCGTTGAGTGCAGGCACACACTCCTGACACTATAAATTATCTAGTAAAAACCCAAAACGGCTGCAATATGACGGACATAATCTCTAAGAAACGGTACTTTTATCAGCAAATTTCACTGCCAATTAGATGCTCGTTACCACTGAGCTCCGTAATTGGTGCATTGATTTGTAAATTGACCATTTGTTCTGATTCAGCCTCAAAGCCGCGATGAAGAGGCTATGGATATGTGCGCTGGTGTGCCTTAGTTATGTAGAATGGATGGAGGCATATATCGTTGGGGCAGGATGTAAGTTACTTCAGCTATAGGTACCTACATGAAACAGGCTGTACGTGACATCATCTTCGTTTGGTACTAACAAAGCGCTTCGTATCGAAACTTTTTCTATCATCGCTAATCCTTTGTCACGTAGTCAGAAGTGTCAGAAACTTCAGGGGGTCTAAAGTGGCCACTTTTGATGAAACATCAGATTTTTCATCTAATAAAACATCTGATAAAACATCTAATTTTCCATCAAATGTTTCATAGATGCTTCATATAGGAAGCATATACTTACCTATGAAGTAAGTATAAGTATACTTAACAGATGTTTTACTCGATGAAAAATCTGATGTTTCATCAAAAGTAGCCACTTATTCGGACCTCATTGAATTACAATTCCCATACATTTTCTCTGTTATCTATAGCGTTAGCGATTGTAGATAATTATGTAAAGCCTCATACATACGTAACGATTTATCGTAGCGATTTCAGACTGTGCAGATAAATCGAACGTTCCTAGTGCCTCCACACGCCTCCGATATCGACGTCGATCTGGCAGTTCTCCGCAGAAGCTCGCGCAAGATAGGTACATGTTAACAATGGAAGATTATGACGCACTTGCTATATTAGGCCTGGTTATGTATTTAAAGAAAAAGTCAGTCCCTGCTCCAGATTTACACGATTTTTTTATTTTATTGAGCTCTTTTTTATATGTAGTTCGAAGATTATTAATCTTCTTAACCACTGTATCCCTGGTGGCATTTGGATCTATGGGTTTGTATTTTTCGATTAGCCTGTCGTAGGCGGCATTTTTTTTGTTGCGGTCGTGGTAATCCTCACATTACATGTAGTCTTCCAAAGGCAAGTTTCGTTTCTGTAGCTTTCTATAAAATCTTGAAGTAGTTCGCGGTGTCCAACTCTTTCGTCTTCCGACATGTTTCTGTGAAAGCGATGTGCACGTGCGCACACTAGCAAGCTCCGTGAAGTACTGCCGAACTGAGCGATCGCCGTCCACACGCAACGATAAAACTGTGCAAATGTAATCGGCAACGATTTATCTGATAGAAATTGCAACTGCCACCGACGAACGATTATCGACAACGATTTTTCATACACACGATCGATAAAACTGCGCAAACAGGTCTGCACAGATTTATCGCTACGATAAATCGTTACGTATGTATGAGGCTTTACTTGACTACAGGCACTGTCACTTTATGAAGGTTTGAAAGATGATTCTTTTTTGTCACTCTCGTGTGCATGAGGTGAGATAACTTATGACGAAAATCATTAAAGATTATTTGTACATTATTTGTACAAGTAGGTATATCTTAGGAGTAATCAGAGGCAAGTCAAAACCCACCTTTGGCATACATCTTGCAAACGCATGAAACGAAGTATATCAATAAAACTCTTCCAAAACATATAACAATTACTATTTATTGTTCGATTATCCAATTTTTTGTGTTAAATTATTTTTATAAGAAGATACCGATTTTTCAACACTTTTGTTTTTATCTCGAATGACATATTTCTTTTTTTAAAAAGAAGGACTGAACATCCATTGTAAAAAGTTTCCATCAAACTTATTGTTTTGTTCCCTTTATTTTCGATTAATTTTTACCAAGTAGGTTTTATTCATTCAGCCTTTCTTTCTTTACAAATTTTACAAATATAACATTAATAATCTAACAGCTCGTCCATCCTGATAAATGTTCACGTCCTCGTGAAACTTATTAAAATGTGCATTATTTTCAATAAAGAAACAATTTAATCAAAACCCTCTAACGAAGAGAAAAATAATAATAAAATGAAAATGTAGGTAAGTACTTATTATACAAAACTAAAAAAAAAATCAAATTAAAGCACTGTTGACTGAATGACTACAACGATGTTATTTAGTAGAGTAAGATTCAACACTCAAGTCCTACGGAAAAAGCGAGAACTAATTGTTTTATTAAGGTACTTTCTTAATGCTCTTTTAGTCAAGGTCGTTCAGTTGTTCTGGTGTGTAGAGCTAACGAACGTAAAAACTGTATTAGTGTTCAAGCCTTGTTTGGACATTAGTAATTTTTTTTTTTACATAACCTAGGTAGTTCTGCGATAGCAGCGCTGCGTCTATCGGACTTCAGTGCTGAATTCAACTCTAGCTACCACTTATTTAGTTAAGGTACCTATATCTAACAATTACATAAACAAACTGTAGGTACCTAACGTACGTACGCAACACACGTGCGTTGAATATTAGTTTATTATCATGCAAAATAACTTTTGAAGTAACAATATTACCATTGTAGGTATAATAATCATAGATCTTTAATCAAATGACAATAATAACAGAATCAATATAATAAAACGAGCACTTTGCTCTTAAGACGTTTCAAAGTGGTCATAACGGTCCTACTGAATAAATGATATTTGATTTTGATTTTGATTTTAACTCAGCACACGTTGCGCTCAAAACAATATTCTATCTGTAGTGTGTAGGTAGGTATTACAAATACATACTTTGTATGCAACTTCGCATTAGCGCTCTTCATAAATAAATCACATTTTATCTAAACTACTAGCACACTTTGTGCTTTGATTAATAACGCACTTTGCGTTTAGCACACTTTGTGCTTTGATTACCTAATAACGCACTTTGCGTTTAGAACACTTTGTTCTTTGATTACCTAATAACGCACTTTGCGTTTAGAACACTTTGTTCTTTGATTACCTAATAACGCACTTTGCGTTTAGAACACTTTGTTCTTTGATTACCTAATAACGCACTTTGCGTTTAGAACACTTTGTTCTTTGATTACCTAATAACGCACTTTGCGTTTAGAACACTTTGTTCTTTGATTACCTAATAACGCACTTTGCGTTTAGAACACTTTGTTCTTTGATTACCTAATAACGCACTTTGCGTTTAGAACACTTTGTTCTTTGATTACCTAATAACGCACTTTGCGTTTAGAACACTTTGTTCTTTGATTACCTAATAACGCACTTTGCGTTTAGAACACTTTGTTCTTTGATTACCTAATAACGCACTTTGCGTTTAGAACACTTTGTTCTTTGATTACCTAATAACGCACTTTGCGTTTAGAACACTTTGTTCTTTGATTATCTAATAACGCACTTTGCGTTTAGAACACTTTGTTCTTTGATTACCTAATAACGCACTTTGCGTTTAGAATAGTTCCTAGAGCAGTTTGCACTTTGCATACTTTGTGGTCTTCTAGTGGTGATAATTACATTTAATGACACGTATTGTTTACATGTACAATCTCAAATAGTGTTGAGCATGACGTGACTGACACGGCTCTTTTTTTCCTGTACAAAATTCGACTTTGTGTGATCGGCTCAATTTCTACAAATGTCATGCTTCAATTCAAATGTCATGTGACCGTACACAATATGACAAAATCAGAAAATGACTTTACTCTTTCCTCAAGGTTCATTCAATCTTCAATCACTCCTCGCTTGACAAAATTCAGAACTGACCAGACAGTTTGTCATATGAGAATGAGTGAGTAATCCGCCAAAATAATGAATAGTCAATTGAAAATGACCGGCTCAAACGAACCGGCTCACGGTACCGGCTCAAAATGAAAATGAACCTACTCTTACAAAAGTCAATCTAAAATCATATTGTCATACCCAACATTAATCTCAAATAAACTACTAACCGTTAATATATAAATAGTCACTGCAAATTATTAATATTTTAAATTAACTTATACAACTGATCGGTAAAGTGATCAAGTTTTGAATTTAACTGACCGTATTTCACCTCTGAAAACCACTAGATAAATTAATTATTTAACATATCGTTTGTATTAGTAGGTACTCTCATCGTCAGTGCAACTACTCTCTGAGGTAATATCATTATATCATTATCATTTCCATTAAAACAAGTCCAAGGAAATATTTTATCAACTAGGTACAAAAATTCCGGTATAACTACTTCTGCCCTTTTTTTTTTTTTTTGTTTTAGGCGTGTCAACAATCTCATGTCTATCGTTGCCTAGTATTTTAGTAACTTTATACGGTCCTGACAGCTTAGGTAACAACTTTCTAATATTGCCTACTGTATGACTTGTCCTTTCTACTCTTACCAAATCTATATTATACTTTCTCGCTTCTTTTCTTCTCCGGTCAAATCTGCGTTTTTGCATTTCTTGCAATTATTTATAAATGTATCTACCTCCGATCTAATTTGAGTCAGATTTTCAGTAGATTTTACTTTATTTTCTTTACCTACTCTAATTATAATGTGCTTCGGGTTAATCTACGCGGCTAGTGTGAGTATTATTGTTGACATTTAATTGATTGATAACAACATCATTTATCTAGTAGATCACGCCCATCATTACCTACGACGATTGACGAACTATCTGCTTTTTGGCTAGATTGAGTAGTTTCATTATGATCAAAGTTACCGCTGTCTACAAGAATGTAACTAAGACTGAATTTCTGATATAATCCGTACTTCATTAGTGTTGGTAAGCCGAAAGTTAAAGTCCGAACAGTATTTCTGACAGGGATTTACCAGAACCCTTGTTAATCGTATTATTTAACCCCGATTGTACCTCAATAGATCTTAACATATTTTACTAACGCTTAAACACTTAGGTTTGTTAGGAATTTCTATACAATACAATATTATTACTCGGGGATACTCCCCGAGTAATAATTTCCTTTTCTTTAAACTGGACATAATTGCCCGTTCGTTCTCCATAGTTATGTAACCTATACCATAATTCAATTTAAAAGTTCAACCTCTGACTTTGTATTTTATTCTTTGGCTATTTTCAATAATAATATTACTAAAATTGTTATCAGCGAAGACTTTAATTGAAACACTACCTAATATGTTGACAAAACCACTTACTCGCAAAACGAATCGTGTTTCTTTCAGTGACAACTTAAATGTAATATACCTATAACCGTTTGTCGTCTTTGTAGATTTCTACATAAGGTTGTTCTGTTACTGTTTGACCGACTAGTGTTTCATAATTCACATAACGATCTGGCACTTTAACTAATTCAACATTCACGCTCATATTATCAATCGTTAAATCTACTGTACATATCCCTATCGATTGGATGACGGAATTTCCAAAACCCCGTAAATGTGGTAACCCCGTGTAACTCCAGTCATTTATGTCAATTAATTTTCTTGCTACTGACTCTTGGATTAACAACATTGACTGCCAAAATCAACATAATGTAGTGTGAGTGCAAACTCAGCACTAACCATAGCTTCCAATATAACTTATATATTGTATTAAGAGACAGAACCCATTGCACCGTTCATCAATAAACACATATCCACAACAATGCACCTGTATCATTCATCACGTCCTCCAGAGCTACTACTTTAAACATCTACATTTCATGGCAACCCTGCCGAAAACGAAACATTTATTTCGAAACCGTTAACTCTAATCATTTTTCTAAACTTATTATCCAAAACATTCTTGTCATCATCTTTTCACAACGTCTTTACTTCAACATGACTTTTCCTAACTTCTTTGTGCAGTTTGAATCATCGTGACCAAATCTTTTGCAGTTTTTACATTTTATTACAGGCTTTTTACAAGTTGTCACAACGTGTCCTGATTCGTGGCAGTGAAAACATTTAATTTGCCTGTTAAGGCCATATTTTGGTGCTTTATGCAAATCTGACATTGGTCTAATTATTATTATTTTTTTTTTTACTATTATTTTCATCAAACCGCTCATGTTTAACATTTTTAAGGTACCCTTATCAGGTATTACCCTTAGGTATACTTATCAGCGTCCTCAACTCCAACAGCTTCTGCACCATACCTGACAGACCGATCTTCTATGCCGTAAACTATACAATCTATAGCATGTTTTCCGTTAAAACTACACCTATTTAACAAAATTAATTTTTCATAGTAGTACTCTTCTAAGTCTTCACCAAACATTGCTTTTCTATCTAACATTTCAGACAATAAGCGGCCATAATTTTCGAAAACGCTGCTTTTAATTTTTCGTTTACTTTATTCAACTATGTGATTATTGTTTGATATTGATTGATACTGATTTTTGATTTTGAGGTCAAACTTGGGTACAACATTGGTTGCTGAAAATTTGTCTTTGATTTGGTTGTGACAGCTTGCAGAGCTCTTTGCAAAGTTTCAATTATACTCATATTATGTACTTGCATTGGTTTCATTGGAAGTAGATTACATTAACGGTTCTAATTGTGAAACCACTTGTGTAGGTTGAGGTATTTCTAAGCTACTAACATTTTTCTTTTGACTTACGTCTAATGAAACTACACATTCAACATTTCCTAGATCAATGTCACTAGACTGATGATGAGGTGATACAGTATTCTGAGACCTCTTAGAACGCCTACTACTGAAGGACTGATGTCTGCTCCTTGAACGAGTTCTACCTCAAGAACACATCTCTGCTCGTGAACGTTGAGCACTGCACAACCGAGATTGGTTACGCCCCGCCGATGCCTTCTTCCTCTTACTTCGGAATCTGACCTTGAACGCGGTCACCGCTCGCGTATATCCCTCGAAGGTGGTGGTGGTCGCACGTGGTCGCACGCTGCGGGAACGAGAACGCCTGTCTCGTGTATGGGACGCCTGTCTCGTGTACGGGACGCCTGTCTCGTGTACGAGACGCCTGTCTCGTGTACGGGACGCCTGTCTCGTGTACGGGACGCCTGTGATGCCTTTAATCTTTATTTCACTTTTTACCAATACAAACCAATGGCGAGCAATCGCGCGTGTTTATCCCAATTTCTGAAGTTGAAACGAAGTATATCAATAAAACTCTTCCAAAACATATAACAATTACTATTTATTGTTCGATTATCCAATTTTTTGTGTTAAATTATTTTTATAAGAAGATACCGATTTTTCAACACTTTTGTTTTTATCTCGAATGACATATTTCTTTTTTTAAAAAGAAGGACTGAACATCCATTGTAAAAAGTTTCCATCAAACTTATTGTTTTGTTCCCTTTATTTTCGATTAATTTTTACCAAGTAGGTTTTATTCATTCAGCCTTTCTTTCTTTACAAATTTTACAAATATAACATTAATAATCTAACACGCATAGCATTAAACGTGAGAATTTATATGTCCATCGCTGATTTATTAGAATGACAATTTGTACTCTCACGATGTTTTATTTCACTGTTTAGAGCTCATGTTAATGTGCATATAAAATATAGTTTCCCAAAACTTAAAATGCATTGATGGAAGACCTAATCAAACTCACTACATTCAGATCGAAAGCCGAGCCATCTCACAAGGCCGTCATAATTGAAAAACATCAAAAGTCAAAAAGTCAAAAGTCAAATTCGTTTATTCAATAACGCCGTTAGTACACCGACGCATTCGCATGCGACAGCGACGTTCGCATCGCATTGCGATGCGAAACTCTAATGCAAATCGGCTGCGTCGGTGTAACAGCCATTTCGCAGTTGCTTGCGAAACAATACAGACAAGGATGCAACTATTTCATCTAGCTATATGATAGAGCGAGACATAACACATGCGAAACATTGCCATACAACTTACAGTTTTTTCGTCGATTCGCTGTCGCATGCGAATGCGTCGGTGTACTAACGGCGTAAGATCACAAGTGTACCACTTTGAAACGTCTTAAGAGCTAGGTGATTCTACTCCTGTTCCTTCGCGACCAAGACCGTGAAGAACCAGGGCATCAAACAAAATCAAAAACATAATTCACAGTAAACGTCCGCTTCGCCCAAATGCTGCACACCGACAGTAAATACCAAGTCCTGAGAGAAGACATGATCAAGGCCAACACTAGGAACCTGGTCTACCACTGCAGAGCCGACAAGAGCGACTGTGACGCCGCTCTGGCCAAGATGCGGTACAAGGCCAGCAAGCATTTCTACGCGCTGGCCAAAGCTGTGGTGGACTACGTGAAGAATAAAAGACAAGCGCGGCCTACTGGTTATGTTGGTACGTTTGTATTGGGCATTTAATAACCTAGTACAGTACGGCCAACGGATCTCGGCGATCGTGAAGTTAGCCGGTTCGATGCGCAGTGCAACTTTTTCATACAAAATGTTCTACTGCGCAGCGAAAAGCCTAACTTCACGAACGCCGAGATCCGTCGGCCCAACTGTAGTGTGTACTAGTATTCTGTGGTAGTGTCATGTAACGTTATTCATGTACTTATAGGTGATCACAGCTTGAGGGTAGAAGAAAGACTTAGTTACGCTAAACTACGTAATAGATGTACTTATATAATACTAGCTGCTACCCGCGGCTTCGCTCGCGTGGTACCCGGATAAAAAGTAGCCGATGTTACTCTCCAGCCCTCCAACTACCTCCACACAAAAAATCACGTCAATCCGTTGCTCTGTTTTGAAGTGAAAGCAGGACAAATAAACAAACAAATAAACACACTTTCACATTTATAATATGGAATACTGATATTATCAGTAGGATAGTAGGTAATCAACATGATGCAATGCAGTCAAAATATCGGAACCTACACTCAATTACTTACGTAACAAAAGTTCCTATATAATATGTTCGTATGAACTGATGGCTAACGCTGATGATGATGACTGAGTTTTTAGAGTCAAGATGAAGAATATATTTTTCCTTACGTTCGTTTCCAGGAACAGCCACCTTCTGCCAGGATAACATCTGCGTGCCCGACACCGACCCGCCCATCGTGTTCGGGGGCTGCTACACACTGGTCTCCTGCGGCGGCAACCAGACCTGGCAGCTGGACCCCGTGGTTTATAAGAAGAAGAAGGGGAGATTCTAAACTATCTTAGCTTCCAAGATAATAAGACTTTCACTAACGAAATCAGTTTTGATAGATTTTTTGATAACTGATACAGACACTTCATAAGACACATCAGGCCCTTGATTGTCTATCTTTGATAGCGACCAAAATCAGTCTCAAACTCTCAAATACTTATAACAGTTCAGTGACCACGCAAGTAGCTCTGTCACTCTCGTCTCAACGAGACCGAACGCGACTAAAGATTTAGTTCGCGTCATGTAAAAAGAACGCTGGGTGAAAGTGGAGGGGTGTGTTTTGTCTCATGTTTGCGCATGGGTTACCTATTCGCAAACATGAGACAAAACACTCCTCTCCACTTTCTTCCAGCATTCTTTTTACATGACGCGAACTACACAAGAAGTCCAAAATTTATCCTTTTAACATTCTCCAGAATCTTTGAAACAATATCTTACATAATCGCTTAAACGTTTTTTGCTAGAATCCGGCTTACGATCGCACGAAGTAACAAATTAGCAATAAAACCAAAACGACATAGCACACCTGTTTCATTGTACCACAACAATGCCCCATATTGTTAACATTATCTGATAGGGATTTAAAGACTCGTGCTGTACGATCGAAGCTCAGTCGATAAACAATGGTATAGACGCGGTTTTAGATTTTGTATTCGTATATTGAGGTGAAAATGGAAGGTCTAGAAATTAAGATTGTCGCGACGGTGCTGCTTTTTGGATATGTTGCGGCTGAAATCAGAAGTAGTGTCATGATGAACAAGTGAGTATGAGATAGTTTAGTTTGCCTTGACTTAGGCCTTTACATCTTTACTGGATGATTTATACAGTGTCAGGAGGCAATCTTTGCCTTAACGGGACACTGTAGTGCCTGGGACATTATTTGAGATGGAGTAGACTTGCCCAGCACCTACACTATCCTCTCAGCTTAACCGGCCATATCCACATGAAACTCATGAAAGACATAAGTAGTCAATACGCGGAGGCTAATTAAGCTGCGGGCTTCCTCACGATGTTTTCCTTCACCGTTTAGAGCTCGTGTTAATGCGCATATAAATTTTTCGAAACGAAAATCCATTGATGCACGGCCATGATTCGAACCCACGACCTTCGGATCGAAAGTCGAGGTACTATACCCCTCGGCCAACACGGCTCTCACTACTAGGCTTAGTTTGCCTACATCACAGATTATAATGTACATTAGGCTCAATTTAAGCTTTCAAAAGTAAAGCCAGTGTGTGGTCACAAGTTCACGCGCTAAAGTTGACTTATTTCTCTCATATCAGGCTTTCAAAGGTGAAGCCGGTGGGGCCATCTCTCGGTCATAAGTTCCTGCCCCTCACGGAGCTACCTCCCCCCCGCGCACCGCAGCTATCGGGCCGGAGGCACTTGGAGGACTGCACCCAGAAGCACGAGGGTCGGGAGGTGATCGAAGGAGGACAGGTCATAATCGAGGGAGAGGATTATTTGGAAGGCGTCGCGAAAACTGTGGCCACGGTGGTCATCCCCGATCATATTGACCGTGAGTTTTTTCTTTTAAAGCCATGTTATCCTAGTAGGGTTTCATAGTCAACGATATAAAAGATCGGAGTTAGCAACAAAGACAAAACATTTTCCCCCTTACTTATGAAAGGTCTTTAAAGTTGAACACCGGTAAACGTCCTGTCTCTGTTTGTCACTATCCACAAATAAAGACCGGACCTATAAACATCGTTCATAAGTAAGTCCCTTTGTATTTAGCCTCTACCCGTGACTTTGCTTTGGTTCATTCAAGTCATTGCCTTGACAGACCGAATACCACATACTTTCTCCTAAAACCTCATATTACCAGATATGTAAATGTCAGACGGTTTTTCCTAAAATCTTATAGTACTTAATACCTAACATTAAGTAAGTTCATATGAGCAAGTGGCCTGGTGACGGAGTTTTTAGGCCGCCCAAAGGCCTCCAAAATGGGTTAACGACTTAAAAGCCGGTACCGACAATTAAACGTGCCCTCCGAAGCACGGAAGCGTTCAGCTAGTAATGCCACTTGCATCACCCATCCAAATTGTGACCGCGCACAACCCTCTTAACTTCAACGATCGTCGAACGTCTAAGCAAGCTACGCCACGAGCGCTTCATGATAACATTGAAATCAAATTAAACATTTTCCCCCTTACTTATGAAAGATGTTTAAAGTTGAACACTGGTTAAACAACGTCCTGTCTCTGTTTGTCACTATCCACAAATAAAGACAGGAAGATGTTTAACCAGTGTTTAACTTTAAACATCTTTCATAAGTAAGGCCCTTTATTTACCAGGCAGGCACTTTGAAGTGACAACCCAAGTTCCATATCTGACACTGGGTGTCATCGAAGCTCTCGGTTACCACCCCACCACGAAGCGCGGAGACCATCCAGCCGAGTGCGAAAAAATCTACCAGGACCACATGGACGACCAGTATTCGGACATGGACATGGATTACTCCGAGGAGTCGCTGGAGATGGCCAGGTTGCCCCTCCTCCCTGGTAATATACCCACGGCCTCCCAGGAGGCCCGGCTTGATGATATGTACGACGATTTCAAGAAATAGAAGGGTATTTTTGTATTTTTGTACGGATTTTTTATGATTGTAATAAATCTATATGTTGAAAGCTTTTTGTTTCGAATAAATCTAGCGGACTCAGTAGGAAGAAGTCCTACCATAGACCCTTCTAAATTAAAAAAAAACTGGATCTCGACAATAGCGCCACCTACAGGATCCAACTATAAGTAAGAGCTATCCAAAAGATCCGGATAAAAAAATATGTCAAACCGTTTTGGATGAAAAGAATTAAGTACTCCGCTGGTTCAGTGACCCGAAGTGGGTCTTGGCCTCTGACAAAAAAAAACGCCATCTTCAGCTACTTAGTTCGCGCCAATCCCCATTGTAGAGCTCTGGTAGGTCCCTCTCTACTATCCTTTCAGCGATATCGAGGGAAAAGAATTACACACATACTTAATAAGTACTAATAAGTTAGTACTTAAGCAGTAGGACAGGAAGTTGCTGGAGAACAAAATCATCTTACTAATTTTAGTTCTAAATAAAATTTTGCAAAAATCTTAGAGCGAGAGTTGATGAGGAAGACAAATCAGAATGATTAAGTTATTTTTATTGCCTAAATATTATCAGCTAATGCTAGTTTACATAATCATAAACTTAAAATATATTAACAATATCTTAATAGGATATTACTTAAGTACTTATATTAATAATTTTGAAAATTGCTCAAATTTAAAAGTCCTCCTGTAAATCGTGGCAGAATATTTAAATCTTAAATGATGATTTATTATTATTATTTAAGTACGAGTATCTATAGTTTTACTTAAATATTTATAGTGTTTCTCACACGTCGCCATGATCGGTAATATGTGTTTTAAATTTTTGTTCCATGGCCGAGTTAGTTAAGACACTCCGGCTTGAGGAGGATCGCTTGTATGCGGGTTCGAATCCCGTCAGAATCAAAAATTTTGATACAAAAAATTTAAAATTTCAATTATATATCTAATTTTTAAACTGGTCCATTTTGTAGGTTGAATTTGTTGGGAACCTTAACATCTTTGTCTTTTTCATCAAACACCTCCTCAGTGTCGTCATCATCGAAGTCTTCTATATCCAGAGGGTTCCTGTAAAAAATAAATACTTAACTTAGTTATTTATACCTACTTACGTGCCTAGGCTGCTGTCTCAAATTTAGTTAAATATGGTTAAAGAGTAGGTACTCGTAAGTGGTATGCCGCGCCGGGCGACGACGGCCGTTGAGTATGTCGCGTCGTGTCGTGTCAATGTTCTGTAGCATACAGGACGAAAGAATTGTATTGAGACACAGAGAAAATGTATTCACAGAGTCAACTTGACCTAATGGCGTAGTAACATATCAACGAACTTATGACACAGACACAGACTCTTCTACGCTAATCTATAAACCACGTTGTGGAGAGTCAAACCTAGTTCTGCGATAGCAGCGCTGCGGACTTCAGTGCTGACGCCGACTCTGAAGAACTAATGCAACAACTCAACCGACAGCTGTAAGCTCTACGCTACGATAAAGACTACGTTGACGAAGAGCTCTACGGCGTAGAGGAGCATTAAATCACAGTGCCTTCACAAAACATTACACAATTATTGAATGTAACTTTTTGAATTTTATCAGGCGCTACTAGAAGAAAAAATATAAAACTTACTTATTCCAATTGATTTTGTGCCGCTTCCTGAAAAAAAATGGTAAAGTAAGTTTATGGGAACGAATGGAAGTGATAAACCTTTCAAAGGCCGGAAAAAATGTTAGGTTAGGTTAGGTTAGCCTACCCGTCTATTTTAGTACCTACCTAATTACACGTCACTTATAAAGTATTTATTTCAGTTTACACAAGTATGGAATGTTAACTTCTGCATAATTTAGGAATGTACCAAAAATGTGTTTGGACATACCTGACTACCCCCTTAGACATCTTCAAAGGATCTAAAAATGCCTAAAAATCTGAAAAAATATGTCTAGTCGTGATCAAATTACTTGCATTTTTTTGTGTTGAACATCGCTTTACTTCATCAATCAGTCAAAAAAGAGACTTGAACGTTTGAAATGAATAAAGGTGTTTATTGTTCAATGCCTCTCAATAAAGCTCGATTCCTCTCAGCTCACCTGTTAGTAGCTATGTAGTCCTGGTCCATATATTCCTCAGAGACTTCCACCGAAAGCGGTTGTCCGCGATGATCCTGCAGTATACCGAAGTATCTTGGAGCTCTCGTGACAGAAAACAGCACCGCTAGAAATTGTTTATGTTATATGGCGCTCATCGATACTATAATCGATAGATATGATCCTATCATGATTTTCAACTCTGGCGACTAAAGGTTCCGTGGCCGAATTGGTAAAGGCACTCCGACTAAAGGAGGATCGCTTGTATCATTGCGGGTTCGAATCCCGTCGGAATTGAAAATTTTGATAAGATTTTTCATTTTCAAATGTAAATACTTACCTATACCTACCTAAGTGTGGTTTAACACTACCTATAACAAATAAAAAAATATATGTTATAGTACGTCCTATGAAAGTTTGCAACCGTTAAAGATGAAATTACTGGGTGTAAGGGACGGCTCCCGAAGACTTAAGCTTGGCGCAAACGGGCCACTTACCACAGCCACAAAACGCCAGCGACGGTGACTTTTCATATACATATTTTGTAGCTGTAGCGAGTGGCCGCCACCGGCTACACGTGTGCGGCGCGTCTATACAAAATATATGAAAACTACAGGAAATAGGTCGGTAGCGGCATTTTGCGGCGGCGTTTTGTGGCTCGACTGCGGCCCGGCTAAAGTGTCCATATTATATGCAGGTACTATTAAAAAAATTAGCTTTTTCCAGGTACTATACTTTTCGATTGAAGTCCAGCGGTTGAGGCGTGATTCAAATTCTCACAAAGTTTTAGATTGTTTCAGGAGGAAAAGAAAATACCTAAGAAGTTAGGCACGTTAAATTGTTTTCATTAAGCCATCACGGAGGCCTTTATGCGGTGTAAAAACTCCGTCACCCAGAGTTGGCCACTAGCTCATTCGAACTTATTACTTTTTACTAAGAAGTTCATTTGAACTAGAGGTCAACTCAGTCATTGGATTAAGATATCAGGATCGTATGATTTCTTAAGTGGTGAAAAACATTAAGGGGCGTGCTATACTGCCAGGGACAAAAAGGTGAGGGATAACTAAAATAAAAATTAAGTAAGATGTGGTACTCACAATCATCAACTGCGCGAATTTCCCTTAAAATTACTGATAAAATAATGAAAACTAAATGTAACTTTATTTCACACATTTTGAATTCAACGTCTACTCGTACAATAAAACTTAAATTTGACACAAGTTGTAAATAAGTTGTTCTAACAATTTAAAACTTTGAGCCAAGTTAGCATTGTGCAAAAATACTTTAATTTCAGAACCTTTCACCCGAATGGTCGAATGTTATGTAGCCAATAACGGTACTGTACGGTACGTTTAGTAAGTAGTAGGTACGGTAAGTTTAAAAAATTCTCTTGTAAATTCTGTTGTTCGACACAGGAAAGTTAACATTGAGTTAGGTTTTATGTTGGTTACATTCAACATCCAGTTTGGTAGGATGTTTACTAATTAAGTAATGTTGTTCAAACTTACAATACGATATTTTCAAGCGGAAAGTTACCTATATGACGTGTATTTTACAAAAATCAAACAATGTTAAGGCAGACCTACCATACCAATCTTTTTATAATATTTTTATATATGCCACCGCCTTACTAGTTCGTTTTTATCATGTCCATCTAAAGGTTTTAAGTCGTTAAGCCATGACGGAGGCCTTAAGGCGGACAAAAAACTCCGTCACTAGAGTTGGCCACTAGCTCATACGAGCTTACTTTTTTACTGCAACTTGTCAGGAAAAGAGGTGCATCCGATCCGGTGATCCGTTGCTGAAGAAATAATTTATTTTATCTCTTCTGCAGTGCGATTCAGACTTCCTAAAATGCATCAGATTTGATGATTTTCGTCGGAATTTTGACGTTTTTTCAGCGAAGAAACGTTACTTTCCGAATTCGGAACACATTCCGAGAAGTTCTGAATTGCACTGCTGATCAGTGGACGTAGAGCTCCATACAAAAGACTTAAACGCGCTCTTCGCGCATTATGACGATGCATACGCAATGATATACCTACAGTTCTTCAAGTTTTATAATGGAAATCGGTTATTTTCATGTTTTCCGAATACTTATGTCCGACAACAGTGTATGATTTCCACAAAACAGAATGCTACAGAAGTGCACGTCGTTAGCAGCGCAGCTCGCACGGCTTGCAACTAATTTGCTTTTCTTAATAATGACATTGATATTTATTTATTTGCGATAAAGTTGAAATTATGAGTAATTTTCATTTCCTTTCTTACTTTTTCATTTACTTTTCATCAATCGTTTTTGTAATTTTTTGCGATTGTTTCCGATGTTTTAAGAAAAAAAATTCTGATTTTACTGTACAGTGATGTAAAAAAAAACATTATTGACCTGCCAAGAGGTTTCTCAGAACTTGTTCTTAAGATTCATTTGACTTTCATCTGATTTTATGAAAGTACCTACTACTCTTAAATTCGTTAACAAGATTAAGTAAGTACTCTACTTATATAAAAAAAATGTATTGTCTCCTTGGATCAAAGTATCCTATCCTATTTACAATATAAGGTGCGGTAGACAAATTCTTTCAGATCTTTAGGCATTTTTAGATTCTTTGAAGATGCCTAAGGGGGTAATCGGAGGTATGTCCAAATACATATAAAACATAGGTTACCTACCTACACAAATAAGAATATCAATACATTCAAACAATATTTTCAGATTTTTCAATAAGTATATTTTTATATTATGTATAGGATATTTCTTTATCTATACTTTATTTCGAAATAGTTTATCTCCTATAGAAAAGGTTCCCTTCTCCGCCCCACAGCCGACGACCTCCATAGCCGATGAGCTCCTGACGCATTCCGTTATACTTCTTGAAGAAAAGCTTCCTTAGGATCCGTTTGCGACGCTTGTCTTCTTTCAAACAGGACTCCAGCTTATCCATGCAGACGTCCTCTCTGAAAATAATAATTTCTAATTATTAAACGTAACCGCAACTGCACGGTGTCTTCTAAGAACTTGATAATGTTGAGAGGCAATATTTCTTGTTACAATAACGAAGTGTACGGTCAAAAATGTGGTTGTTTTTGAACCAACTTCAAAAAAAGAGGAGGTTCTCAATCCGTCGGAATCTTTTTTTTATGTACCTACCTATGTTCACCGATACCTTGACAGTGCAGAAAGTATAGCATTTAGAACTTTTGAAAAATTTGACTTTTTTTTTCTAAAGTTGAGTGAAATGAAAGGAGCCATTTATTCTGCTACTGCCTAGGTTGCTGAAAAAGGTGAAAACTTACTTGTAGTTCTGATCAAAGAGCAGTTTGACTGGCTCTGTCTTCGTGAACTTGTCGGGCAGCCGCGCGCCCGGCGGCATCTTGGCGAGCTCTTTCATTATACCCATGATTGTGTTCTCCAGCTGAGCTAGCTTTGGCACCATCAGCCGTTTTATAACCTAAAATATGTCATTGTTTAATGTTAAGCAGTGTCCACTGGCAATAAATCTTGCACAAGTTAACTAGCTCGGGTATTTACCCGAAGATTGCTTCAGAATCAGTGCACCTGGTTGATCGCTATGGCGCCCCTTAAATATCGATATTATTGGGGGGGCCAATATGAAAATATGCTTATTTAGACACCTCCTTAAAATAAAAATACAGAAAAGCAATAATATCGATATTTAAAAAGCACCATAGCGATCAACCAAACACGCTGATTCTGAAGATAGACCCTCAAGCGACTTCCAGCGTGTTAACGCTCGCGCAAGTGAACTTCTGCAAGTTTTAGTGACTTGCCGAACTTGCTGCAAGTCCAAAGTATTTGAAAACAAAAAATAGCAGTCAGTGGAAACTAGTCATCAATCTATTTCTGCAAGAAATTGCGCAAGTTGCTTGCCAGTGGACACTACGGTTTACACAAGTTTCCGCCTTAAGCTAGTGAGATTTAGGCTTGTTTCACTCTTCAGCGTGTCGCCGGTCGCGTCCGCGAGTTGACCATTCACAGCACAGAGAAATTAATTTTGACCAATTACAGCACAGAAAAATGTGCTGTGAATGGTCAACTCGCGGACTCGACCGGCGACACGCTGAAGAGTGAAACACGCCTTAGGGTCGAACAAAGCTTCAAAGAACTAACATTTGCAGTTTATCATCTAGAGTCGCTTTTTTGACGACAATTTTAAATTATTAAATAATCATCATCTTCCTGCCCTTTTCCCACTTACGTGGGGTCGGCACAACTTGATAATGTTTATTCAATGAAAATTTGTACTTATGTTTTGTTTTTTTTTTTGTAGAAAATTTTATATGAAAAAGATGCACTGTGCATCGAAACGGCTAACTCCACGAATGCCTACATCCATTGTGAGAAGTGTAGGTATATAGAACTCATACTTTTCCACATTTGTTCCCTGTCTTACAAGGAGTTCTGAACCTTCTTCCTAAGTCCATGGTGGGCAGGTTCTGTATCTGGGAGATCACGTTGGAAAACGAGCCCGTAGCCGTCTTTTGAGCTGGAATTAAAAATAAGCAAGTAGGTAGAGAGGATTCGAATATGATATAATTTTCAATACATAATACGCATGCCCCTAGTATCGAATAACGAAGTTAAGAATGTGGTATAGTTAACTGTTCCTATGTGGCCCTTATAACAACGCAATTAAAGTTTACAATAAGAAAAATAATAGAAACACTTCATAGTTCAATACCGACTTACCCATTTTAGCTTTCTTAGTTTTGCCTTGCCGCGCTATTTCGGGTTTAAACTCCTCTGAATTTTTTCCGCCATACGCTAAAGAAAAGAATACTAAAACGGAACTGAAAAATAGGTAATTTTTCAATATCATGTTGGAAATAACCGCAGACTTCGACGGCCAAATGAAAAAGAAAGGACTTTTTTGATTTGGACCATGTTTACCAAATATTTTCCATTGTAGTAGGCAGACCTAAGTGTTATAACTTGGTAGGTAGGAACTTCCGTTTCAAACAATGAAACCTAAATAAATCGTTATGTAATTTTGTTGTTCTTTTAAAGTACCTACCTACCTAGATAGCTTATGTTTTCTCTAACTAACATAGTGTGTCTTTCCGTCCATATTCATTCTATACTTACCAGATAACAATGATAACGAAATCCAAAGAACATACAGATGAAGCTCTACAAGTAAAACTGTTACCTACAGCTTGTCAAGGTGATTGGGGACTGTTGAGTTGAGGCCACAAATGCTAAATTGCTCTAAGGTATAGGCCTATGTAATAAAGTAGGTAGGTATCTAAATGATTATTTAGTCCAACAAAAACTACCGCCGAACGCCGGCCTACCTAATAATGATAATAAAGCCAAAAAAAATACAGTTTAACAAAATCTAGTTCACTTTTCTAAACTAATGAGTTGTTTGTCTCTTGACAAAGGGCTCTTCCAACTCATCGAAGAAAAACATAGGCACCTTTACCTACAAGGTAGGTAAAAAATAAAATTTTGCTTGCCTAAATGTTGGGCTTGCGAACAAAAAATCACATCTGGCATGTCTTTGAATGGCCAAAGAAACTCAAGGAAGTTTAACTGCAGTCTGATCATAAATTTTACAACTTTTTGCCCTTGTTCTAAGTGGACAATAGAGTCGGGAGGGTTGGGTTGCACGCACGTGTGAAGCTTTTTGGGGATTTACAGAATGCAAAGGCGTGGGATTTTTGAACAAGGAGCAGGGGCATAGCGGGGAGAGAAAGAAGTGGCTGTTGGTTATAAGGATAGTCGGGTTCATACAGAAGAGTGGAGAGGACGCTCGTGTGACGCTTGAGTGAGGTTAAAATCGGGTGTTGTTGGTTGATGTGAATAAGATTAGGGTATAAATTCGAAGTGTGTGTGTAGCGAACTGGAGTTAAAGTGAGTGATATGTGGTTGGGTGAGTGCAGGTACTGCGGCCGCGGGTAAAGAGGAAAGGTGTGTTAAGAAGATTGACCTGGTGAGTGATCCAAACAGTTTGTCTTACTAAGTTTCTTATGCGTAGGTATCCGTCTCGTAATTAAACGTTTCAATATCTTGCAACTGTTATCATCCCAAGAGAAGTTGTTAATCACGGTCAAGGATACGGGAAACATTCCAAAACTGATTCACCGACCTTAGAACCTGAGAACCTGTGGCCAACAGGATCTACCCGATGGCAATTGAGTTATTACCAGTCTAAGGAGGAAAATACGTTTACTGATTACAAATCAAAATCCAAATCAATGTAATAATAAACAAACTCTAGGAATGGTTACACCCACCAAGGACTGAATTAAATTAACATTGATTTATCTAGTATCCATAATATGTAAAGTTAATATCACGTGTCTATTTAGGTATCGGAGATAGTAAAAATGGAAGGACACATTCAGGAACCCTGGAAGAAGGGGCGGATATTAAAAGAAGTGACAACGATATCACGGTCTAAGAAGACAACAACTTTGATTGAGAAAGATTCGGGTGGGGCCAGTTCCACGGAAACAGAGACCGCAGATAGTAGCAAGGCATTGTTAAGTACAATAGCAGAAAAGCTAGACAATATAATAGAACGCTTTGAACAGATAGAGAAGATTATCTCAAGCACGGACATTATAACAAAGGGTCGAAGTGATAACACGGAAAAACCACGTGCGAACGAGCGCAGCACTGCAAAAACAGATGCATCTGGTGTAGATTTTGTAAATGCATTTTGTGGATCAAAGGAGCAGGAAACAGTAAAAGTTAAGTTGTTAACATCCATTTGGGATCCGCGCGGTAGCAATTCTATGGTAGATCATTTTGCCGAAATGGTTGAACTAACAAAACACCTAAAACTACCTCTAGACGAGTCAGAGATTGTTGCTCAGATAATCAGACATTTTCCACGGGAGATACAAATTGCATGGTTCTCAAAGCCTAGATCAGAAGAGGATTATACGAGCGGAGTTGAATTTTTAAGAAGAATTGAGAATAACGTGCGGTTACATCTTACTGAAACAACGGCCGATTGGAGTCCAAGCGGCCGTATATCGGAAAGGCAAGAACAGAGACAACATTGGGGAAATAACCCTGAAAATCCAACGCCTATGCAACAGTTGCAAGATGCAAATACACTAAGTATTTCGGACCACAACGTCAATAACACAGGGGCGACTGTAAATAGTGCTGGTACCACAGAAATGGCTTATAATTACATGATAAAGTATAATTGGCAACCAGGAAATGGGTTAGGAAGGGAATCTCAAGGCAGATTACGGCCAGTGGAAATTAGTATAGCGGAAACGGAAACCGTGAGAAGCCAGCGCCGGCTGATTAGAAAAGAAGAACTAACGTATGACTTACTTTGTCTTATAAGTGGAACAATAAATGACACTGATTGTGTTTGGATACTGAGCGACAAGACACAAGAGTCTTCGATTGATTCTTTACTTTTTTCCGTTTTCAAAAACTGTGTATTTGTTCCTGCCGATGCTGGCGATTGTATCTCGGTGCTACCTAAAGTAGAGGTAAAGTTGGAAGACACAAAAATGACACAAATGACAGGTGTAGAGGACCAAACTTACCAAAACATCAGGGCTAATTGCAGCCCTAAGGAAGTTAGCAATCGATTGAAAAAATTACAGGAGTACCAAGAAAGCGACCCCCAGCTACGAGAGATTATAGACAAAGTTCGAGGGGGTCAAGATCTAACTTGTAACGGAGGCAAGTACAGTTGGGTAGACAACCGTCTAATCTATGAGAACGCACGGTCAGCAAGGAAATTGTTAGTCATTCCGGACAGTCTAAAGAAAGAGGTTGTACTGGCGGCACACGACGAGATTCATTTTGGAGAAACACGAATAAAACAATTATTGATGGAGCGATTCCACATAAAAGGTATTGCCAAATTAATTAGAGAAGCACTACGGCAGTGTGATCTATGTCAAAAATCAAAACATAGCAATAAATCCACGGTAGGCCCATCTGTTGCAATAAAGGCGAACGATGTAGGTGAAATAGTCATGACAGACCTGTATGGGCCACTACCTCCTGGACAGTATAGCATGCAATACATATGCGTTATACAAGATGTTTTCAGTAAATACATACAAATACATACACTGAAGAAAGGCAATGCTGTGGCAGTTCTGACTGTTATAAAGAAATTCGATAGTTTCATTAAAATCAACACGATCGTGACGAATAATAGGAGTCAATTCACCTCAAAACGTTGGTACCTAGGGTTGGAAGAAGCCAATATTAAAGCTCAGCATAGCACAGTTAGAAATCAGAGGCCTAATAGTAGAGAACGTGTTAACAGAGAGCTTCGTAGGATGTTCAAGACTAATTGTAATAAACCATATAGAAAATGGGTAGACATAGTAAAAAGTATCGAAAATTGTTATAATGAGACTGTCCACGCTAGCACAGGATACACACCTTTAGAGGTGGTTAGACGATGCGGACCTTTATTAAAATTAGATAAGGTACTAGCAATAGATTCATACAGTATTGATGTTTTGCAATTCAGGGAGGCCGTCCGTAAAAATTTAGGACTATCCGCTGACGCTCGCGGAAAGAAATTAAATAAGTATAATAAGTTCGTCATTTTTCAAATAGGAGACCTGGTAAAATTAAGAAAAGAAAATAGATCCAGCACACATGCTAAGGCTAAGGCTAATAAGTTTTCCCGTTTATACGAGGGTCCGTACAGAGTGGGCGGTGTAGTAGCAGCAAATATATACCTCCTAGTAGAGCCAGACTCAAATAAGGTGAGGGGTACCTTTAGCGCGGTGCATTTAGATAAATACTATGTAAGTAAATAATAATAATTTAGGAACAAAGTTATTAACATGTAAAATAGCTACTTACCAGTATTGCAATATTTTGCAATACAGGCAGATATATTTGCAATACATCTTAGTAATAGATAGGTACTTTAACATGTTCAGTGCCTGTGACGCACACGCTGTAGGTAGGTAGGTACTTGCCAGATGCTATGCTGCGCATCCGGCAAGGGGCATGGGTAGACTCATGTAAATCTAATACCTACCTATTATAAGTAAATAGGTACCTATCTACTTACATAGTTCTCAATGTATAATACCAGCAGGGTGCCAACTGTTACAAGTCTAAAATTTAACATTTTATTTTCGATTTCGAAAGTTAATATTTTTATTTAAGATCGTATTAGGTGGAGTGCCGTAATTGCAACTGTCCGGTAATTGCAACTGGAGTCAATAACTCCCTCTAGGATCACTTTTTTGAACATCGATAGATGTGGTATTGAACTTCTTCTAAAAGTCTCAGTCTAAAAATATAGATGGTGTTGATAGGACCAAAACTGAGCGAATGACAGGCCTTTTTGTAAAACTGCCAATTTTTCGGAAGTGACGCCGCTCGGACGCTCTTCGTAATTTATTTAAAAAAATTGTTTTTCGTGGTTTTTCGCCGGTGTGTTCACAGTGAGAGTGATTATAAGACACAGTAAGTTGTTTTTTATGTGTTTGTTGTATTCTACGATAAATCTACTCAGAGTTATGGTTGTAGTTACATTTGCCAGACAAAAAGTGCAGAGTCTTGTAATTGTAACCATTTTGTTTCTTTTTTGACAGTTGCAATTTAACGACCGGTTTTGTATGAAGTTTGAAAAACCTAGTGATGTAACAATGACGATGACTATGTCGATACGTAATATTTTATTGAAATGGATACTATCTACTCCCATACTATGCTATGAGTTCTTAGGAATTAGTTTGAGTGATTGAGTCCCTTCATTATGTTGGCGCTAGCGGTGCCCTTTCCAAAGCCGTTCAATATGTGAAACGAATACAAAAAGGCTGTTTAACTTCTAAAATATTACTTATTGCGATTGAAATAAAGTTAGAAAAAATAATTAGTAAAATATAATTGAAGACTTTAGAGATAAGAGTAAAAGAGGCTGTTTCATAACTAAAAGATTACTGTGATTAAAATAAACATCGAGTCGATAAAAATCACGATAAGGTTCCCATCACTATTTGTAGTAAAATAGTTGCAATTACCGGATTCTTTGCTGAAAAGTGTTTTCGCGCAAAATTTGACATTAGTAGCAAGGGCATAGCTATATAAATCGAAAGAACGATATTCAAGGCATGTGTTCTGTATTTTCCAGTAGTAAGCGCCATAGAAAAATAAGAAGTAAAAACAAGTAGTTGCAATTACCCGCAAAAACGGGTAATTGCAACTATTGCTCCCTCTGTCATGAATTTATGCAATATAATGTTATTCTTTATCGCTTTACTTTATTCATAACAATGATATAAATCTACATTAAATTTACTATAGAACAGATCTTTCAAAATATACATTTCTCATACAAAATATAGAATTATCAAGCGATGAAGTTAGGAATCCACTTTTTTTAGTTGCAATTACGGCACTCCACCTTTTACTTAATCGTATAGCAACAAAAAAACCTCTAAAAATAACATAAATGTTCATCTTCTTCTAAAGGAAGAACATTCTGGGTTAAAGCGTAGGTAAATTAATAGGTAAGTAGGTAGGTACCTACCTACATAAGCTTTCTTTCTCCGACGACGAAGATGCCTTTCTCGATCCAACTAGGCGCAAGTTTTCTGAAAACTTCCTTGAGCGTGGCGGTTAAGAGTTTGGGTGACAGTGGATCACCTTGTTTGACTCCCACTCAGATTTCTTCTTTCATGGACTCCCACAAGGAAGGTTTTTTTCTTCTTTATTTTGTCTTCGCATGGCTTGTGCATTCAGCCAGTGTCAAGTAAATAATCATGACTTCTCAAATTCCCGCCAAAAAGCCCATTGGGAAGGATTTATCCAATGGATTTAATTTTTCAAAATGCAGAACCAACAATAACGATTTTATATTTTCAAATGTTGAATAGCTTGAAGTTGTAATTAAAGAATATTAGGGGAGAGTTGGATATTACCGCGCTGTTGATATCTCCGCGCCCATGCATATTTCAATAACTACGTGCAGCAAGTGCTTAAAGTGGTAATAATATCGAAGAGAAAGGCAGACATCCCCCCACGCGCGTATCCTCAGTTCGTTTCGAGCAACCAGAAAAATGGCAGGCGTGCTGAAACATTTTCGATACTTCGACTATTATTTCGAGACTAACTTCGATAAGGGTGAGCCCATTTTTCTTTTATATATTGAGTTATTGATTATATACATATAGAGGGCAAAAATACTACAAATTTTGTGGTGTAGTAGTTTCTATAATATTCTTTATATTTGTTTTTTGTTTTGGGGTTCTAAACCAAAATGGCTAAGTTTGATAATTTCGTGCTTTGGGCGCGGTATTCCCAAACGGCCTCGCGAAATTGTCATGTATGAAAATAGTACTCTAATAAAATTATATTGGCTTTATTAGATGGAAAATCCAGTGCTGAAAAAGAATAAGTCATGAGATCCGGACGACATGAAGACAGACAAAATAAAATAATTATATTTTAATAAGTTATGCTTATTCTTATTATGTAATATTTTGTTAATAATAAGGCTGTTTTATATAATATGTAGGTATTTATCTATGTAATAAGTAGGTAGGTAGGTACCTATGTATTTATAGCAAAAAGTAATACCTTAAATGTGAATTTAGTTCTTATGGTAGGTGATTCATTATTTTATCAATATTTAGACTGATTAGATTTGAAACTACCTACAATAACAGTTGGTTTGGCTAAGTTTACCTTAAAGTTTATATAAACACAATATAATAAGATATAAAAAGCCTTAAAAGCAGTTATTTAAAGATTTTTATATTGATGCTGATTAAAATTATGACACTGTTGCAGATATAGCATTTTGAAGTAAAAAATTGACCTTTTGTGCCAGTAAAATTTTGTTGGAATACTATTAAATAAATAATATAACTCTAAATTATTATATACTCATAAAATATACAATAATTTACTGTTAGAATTTGAGTTATTTGCATTAACACGGTATTATCGAACTGGCGCGAAATTAGAGACCATGGGCACGATATTATCATACCAGTTTGATAATACCGCGTTTTCCAATTTTTTGGTATTTCGATAATATCATATTTTTGTGATTGATTTTAAATGTTTCACGAGGCTATACGGCAAGCCAAATATATTTCCTACCAATAGCCATGACTTTTATTTTTCTAACCCTAGCCTACGCTTACTTATAGGCATTTTCCCTTAGGGGCTCGGTAATATCCAACTCTCCCCTACCTATAATAACACAAATTGTTCTCTTATTTTAGGATTTTCAATATTTTCAATTTATTGTGGTAATCATAGCCATTTTGGGTACATTAGGTACTTAATTAGCTGGGGAAATATTTTTTGGAGTTGGTAATCCTTGCAATTTGCATGAATCAAATCAATCAATTCAAGCAAGCAAAAGTCAAAACAAATAACAAACCAAACCAACCAATCCACAGTCTAACCTCAAAATGACCTCAGCCTCACTCACCCCGCATCCACACGTTGGGGCCAACGTTGGTCCCAATGCCTCTCACCAACGTGTGGTGCTGACAAAATAGCTTGGCGCCAACGTTGGGGCCAACGTTGGGGCTTGGCCGTGCCGTGTCGGTTTTATCAAAGGAAGTTGGCGCGCCAACGTTGGGGATCCGTCCACACGTTGGCGCTATGCTCAGTCCCGTTTCGACGCGCATCGTGAGCGCACGTGTCGACTGACGAGCGAGAATGTCATCGTATTCCTTATTTATTGTGTTTGTAGAACTATCGGGCTGAAATTTTGCACACTTATAGATTCTCGGTGACAATGAAATATTATGGTATCAACAAGCTGATCTGATGATGGAGTCAAGAGCTGTTCAACAGAACTCCTCAGTAAATAAGCCGATTGAGTTGAAACTCGGCATATTTGTCAAGTTCTGACTACAATGTAATAATATGGTGACAGCGAGCTGATCTGATGATGGAGTCTACTATTTTTTTTTATGTTACGGGAACCGTGCAATTTTTTGGGATAAAAAGTAGCCTATGTCCTATTTCCGGTTATTATCTATCTATATTTTAAATATCACCCATATCGGTTAAGTGGTTGTCGTGTTAGAGAGGAATAAACATACATCCAAACATCCAAACTTTCGCTTTTATAATATAGTGTGTTGTGTGAAGTGTGATAGTGACATGATGTGATGTGATTGTGATAAAATTGGTATTCAGTAATGTAAAATCACTTAGAGAAATTTCAATTTCTGTATCGGACGCGCAGACATCGGACGTCTGCACGTTGGCTCTGACGGAACAAGACTGGTGTATCGCCAACGTGTGGATGGTTCACGAAATCTTGGCCCCAACGTTGGGACCAACGTTGGTCCCAACGTATGGAGCCGGCGTTAATCTCAAATTCTCAATACAATAGTACTTTTCAATGTCTAATGTTTTCTCACCCTAATCACTTTAGCTAGTTTTGAAAACTGTGGAGTTTTTTTCAATGGAAGAGAAAAATGATTTACAAAAATACAACAAAAACGGTATTACAAATAGAATCTCCTCACCGATGCCGGCTAAGTTTTCGTGGCACGTAAACATTACCAATATCGATTTATCACATAAAAATATTATAACACTTGAAGAAGTTCAGCTACCGGCGAATTTACTAGAGCTGAACCTATCACATAATAAATTGCATGAAGTTCCAGCCGTTGTTTCGAAGCTAGAAAAGCTAAGGTGTTTGAATCTTTCCCACAACGAAATCCACTATTTTGATGAAACACCAAACTTTTGTCATACTATAGAACGGATAGATCTCTCCACAAATGATCTACATGGACCACCATACTGGATATGGAGCGAAAAACCCAAAAACTTGAACTGTTTGAATCTTAGCTGCAATACAAATATAACAAAGTCATTTGTGAATGAATATCTAGAAGAACTATTGCAGTACAAAACTCTAGTCTTACATGTAGATCTTTACAACTGTGGGTTTAGAACTAAGGACACAGAAGTCCTGGCCACATTTCCAAGTGCCAAAACCATAAACTTTGGAACCACAGACTATTGTTATCATGGAGCCAATATAATAAATGAGGCACCAAGTAAAGGATTGGAACAATGCAGTGACTTAGAAAGACTGAATCTGAGTAACACTCACATTTACACTATAAATAGTAGTATAGATAAATTAAAGAATCTATGTGACCTTAATTTAGCTTGCAACAACATATCCGGATTGCCCAATGAGTTCTGCAGCTTGACCAACTTAGAAACATGTGTGCTATCTAACAATTCTATTATATATTTACCCAATGATATGCATAAATTGGAGAAACTAAGAAGATTATGTATTGACTGCAATAAATTATGCATGCTGCCGGAGAAGTTATCCGAGCTACCAAATTTGAAAGTATTAGATCTGTATGACAATTGCTTGTATGAGATTTTTGAAGACTTGTCTGATCTGGAAGAAATTGATGCGGCACTAAATTATATGGATGAACCTACAGATGTTAGTTATTTAGAAAAGAAGGAGAAATTAAGACTGCTTATTGAAAATAGAAGTGATGGAAGGTATGTTATGTTTTAAGTCTTTTTTTTATTTTGGCAATATCTGTTGCATGTGCTTATACCTCACTAGCAGCGCCCTCACTTGCCCCCATAGTGTTGGTAATGATGATGATGAAAAGTAGCCTATAACCTTCCTCAAGAGTTTAGCTATCAAATGCAGAAAGAATTTTTCAAATCTGACTGGTAGTAGCTAAAAATAAAAGGTATTTATTTCTGGGGCATAGGCCTCAGACAACCGACACTCCTTTTTCCGTCTCTAGGTCACCACTTGGTCAACACTTTGCTCCACCTGTCATCAAAGAGTATTCACTCACCATCAATTATATAATTCTAGGAAACCTGAAGAGGTAGAGCGAGAAACAGATTATTCATCTACTGAGAGTGATGATGAAGAATACTACAATGCACTGTTTGATGGAAAAATTGCTACACCACAAGGTTTGTACCATTAAGTACAATTTAAGAATAGTCGAATATTAAATTAATTTAAAATTATTAAATTTATTTTAAATTATTAAAATGAACATTTTGTGTGAAAATGTAACGAAATTTTATAATCTTAGCTTATTTGGGTTAAAATCCCAGTTGTATATTAATTAATTAAACGTTTTTGTATTTGTAAAACCTTTCTCATTACAGAAACACAAGAGCTGAACGACCAATCACGTGCGAGCTCCCCCGAAGACTGGGACTCTGATGCCCATTGGATCCCTCACGACATCAAACTTCCCCCCACGTCCAAACAACCTTGGGTCCACTTCATCGAGCAGAAAATACGCGAAGGGAACTTTTGTCCCATCGATGCTCATGTGGTCTCAATCAGTGAACAAGTGATGTATGAAAAAAAACTCAACCCACGACTGGATCTGGAATGTGAGGGACAATTTGATGATTATTCAAGTGATGACTCGTGATGTTAGTTTGTAGGTTTATTATAGCCTACATTTGAACTTGGTCACTTTTACTAATGGTTTGTGAATGTGTCCAATTAGATAACATAAATGTTTAGAAAAAAAAGCATGAATTGCAGCCAAATGCTGTAAGAAAGACCTAGATTAGAATACCAACTGGTTTCATAAACATGTTTTCTTTCTTCTTTATTCCACAAGCAATTTGTAAAATATATCCTTGTTAAAGGAATGTGTCCAGCAGTCAATAGTATTCTTTGTCTACAAATTAAGAGTACCTAGAGCTTTTTTTTACGTTTATGCTGTACTTATCCTAATAAGACTAGTTTTACTAGACTAGTAATAAGTTTTGAGTCAAGTTTTTGTTTTTACATAAATTAATAAATACCTATCTATTTGTAACATAATACAAGAAAGAGTGAAATTATCTATATAAAAAAGATTATTTACAACAAGAACTCTACGTAGGTACCTACCTATAATACCTAGATAGTGGTAGATAGTGAAGCTTTGTCAGTAACAACAGTAAGTGGTTACTGTAGTATCTAAAATATTTCAGTTAACTATTTTGTAACCCTTATGTTATATTGTTACTTTTTTATAAAGGGTGTAATAAAAAAAGTTACACTTGAATGAGATGAGTGTTACTAATAATTATTATATCATGCATGAGGAATAATTTGTTTAAAAATTGCAAATATTGTGTGTTGAATTGTACTTTAAAAGTTACCCAGCAAAGGCTAAGATCACATCACCGCGCGGAAATACTACCCGCTTGGTACAAGATCAAACTAAATAGTATATAACGTCTACATAAACGCGCCGAGCGGCGCGCTCCGTCCTGCGTGCAATACATTTTTTGATGTCTTAAAAATGCTCTCACCGCGCGGTGCCGCGCGTTCATGTGAACTTAGCCTTTACTGGGTAACTTTTAAACTATGTATACTATAGATATAGATCAAACTATGTATACTTGGATGGATGGGCAAAAACGCTTGGGACTGAATATGCCCCAACTCTTTTTTTTTTGTAATACATAATACCTCCATAATACACATAATAAAAAGTAAACTTACCTATCTACATGAATTATATTTTGCATTATACAAAATAGTTTGGCCTATTTAGAAATCTGTGGGCAGCGAAGCGTAGCAAGCTGGTCTCTGTAAACGGCTTATTCCATTATGTTCCCACTTGATCCCAGTGGGATCATACAAAACTTTTGAGTTCAATAATACATACAAAAAGTTTTATAAGATCCCATTGGGATCACGAGTTGGAGCATAATGGAATAAGCCCTGCAAACGGCGCGCGGCAAAGTTTAGCTACTCTTATCAGTATTATGTTCATATGAGTATGGCTTACTCTGGTGACCAAGCTTTGAGGCCACCTGCAACAAGGCCGTAACCTCTCCTATTCTGTGATTCTAGACACAATAGAAAAACAATTGTGTCTCGTTGAGATCTACGTTCCGGCATATGAGTTGTTAAAGATATGGCCAGGACCAACTATCTGACGTGCCATCCGAAGCACGGAAGTGCTTGTGAATGCCACTAGTGGTCACTAACCTAAATTGTGAATGCTCAGAATGAATTTCAACAATCTGATCAAGAATGTGCAAGCTATGCCATGAGTGCTACATATTGGTAGCACTATCTGCTTAAATTTAAACAGTAAGAACTGCATGCTGAAGTTTCACTACCCACAATAGTACATACATACCTACCTAACAATAATACTTGTATTTGAATGTGACTGGTTTAGAAATAAAACACGGGTATTTTCGCAACTATATACTTTTTCAAATGTTTTCTATGATGTTGTTAATGCCATTTTCATTTCCTTTATTATATTTTCTAGTATGCTGTTTCTGTTTTCTCTTGTAACCTGAAATCATAAAATTTAAACAGATTTATTGAGTGAGGTGAAGGATAAACACAAGTGACTCATTAACTACTGCTTGTAGGTACTTACAGTCCAAACTTTTGTAGCTTCTGCATTTCTAATTCTCTCAATTAATGTATCACTCCTCCGAGACGGTATTGTAGCTAATACAATGCTATTCGATGTCTCACTGAAGATATCTCTTATTTTGGACTTGAATGGTGCACTGTAGAACTCCATTTTTCCAATTTCATCAATAACTAAAACATGTGGTGTGCAAATTATCTGAAAAATATCAAATTTATTTCTCACAAAAAAACAGTTTTCTGAAGACTTACAAATGTTCTAATGCAATTTTCATTATCAGCCAACTAACTTATTTATTAGAGTAGGTAAGTACCTACATATCAGTATCAGAAGGTAGGTTCCATAGCTGTTAATTTAGAATACATTTAAGTTTAAAATCTGGTGTAATTCATTAGTGTAGCACAAATCTTGGATCTTTAAATACTTAGGCACATCTTTACTATAAATTTATACAGCATCAGGAGGCAAACTATGCCTAAACTCAACCGAGTGCTATAGTGCCTGGGACATCGATGGGATGGCCATGGCAACAACCATCCTCTATGTCTATGGCCTCATCCACAGGATAGACATAGTTATTATGAGTAAGTGTAAGATACAAAGGTAAGTATAATACCATAATTCTACCTTTTCAAAACTAGGTAATGCAATAGCTTCAAATTCCTGAACTAAGACACCATACTTTCCAACTTTGTGTTTAACAGGAACATTCAATAGAATTTCATCTCTTGCTAATCTTCCCCTTTCTCCACCCAGAGAGACCACATCGAAACCTTCTCTTGACCGGTTCCCGCGTACTTCCTCGGTATAGAAACCAGACGTTTTAACATTCTCTTTTGTTAGAGAAGCCACCAGTTTCTTTGTCAGCGTTGTCTTGCCTACACCTGCAAGTGTTTTGAACTGTTGATTGTAGACACCGGCAGAGAAGAAAAGCTAACGTGCGTGTTAGTAGTAGTAGTATCCATCGCTAACCAGGTTCACCCGTTATAATAAAAAACTGTTTAGTATTCGCCATCACTTAAAAAATAAGTAACTCTGAAGAAATTTCAATTATCCTCTTGCTTGAAGCCTTTCCTTTCCTATCTGATCTGTCTGTTTTGTTTGTTTATCAAATCAGCTGTCGTTCCACTAGTTTGATTGACATTCTGACATTGACAGTTGACACGTAGTACTAGGGTGTGGTTGACATTGACATATCAACATGATTGGAAACAAAACGCAGCTTTGTTGTTGCGTATTTCTATCTCTGTTTTGCTTGTAGAATGATGTGGGCATTTGCCTCTGTTTAATGCTTCAAGTCAAACTGAGTCCACCAACGCTACGTCACCCATTATTACCCACCATCGAAAGAAACGAAACGCAAAAAATTCCTTTGATTTGAAACGCAAAGCAAGCGAAGTTTCTCTCTCAATGATCAAAGTTCAATATAAGCTATTTTCGCCGGTCTTATCGTTATCACCCATTGCTTATAATCATTGTTACTTTAGAAACCGGTGTGTCGTGTAGCGTAAAGTCTAATTTATAAAATGGCTTCTGTTGGCTCCGTAACTCGTGCTTTGCTGGGCAAGAATGTGATCAGCAACGGCAGGCTCGCTGTATCGAATACCGGTTTCAATAAATTCTACAGCACTGGTAAGTATCCGAGACTATTTAGTAATCTTAGTAAGTACCTATCATGAACTTTACGCGGCGCCCGCCGCCGTCGCTAAAACGGGTCGGTCTCTTCTCTATAAAACATCGAGCTTCAAGTTCCTTTTAAAATAGGCAGCAATTTATCGATTTATCCTACTAATCCTACTAATATTATAAAGGCGAAAGTCCGTGTGTGTGTGTGTGTGAATGTTTGTTACCACGTATCCCCTCAACTACTAAACCGATTTTGATGAGATTTGGAATGTAGATAGTTTAGGTTCTGGAATAAGACATGCTAATTTTATCCCGGAAAAATGTATGGTTCCCGTGGGATAATAAATAGTAGTCCACGCGCGCGAAGCCGCGGGCGTGTGCTAGTGCTCCATAAACTTTTTGAGCACTTGGTCTTGCACAACCCCAGAGCAAACTCGTTTCATTTTTAGCATAGCAGATCCCTGACTCAAAATTGGAAGATAAAAAAATGTTCAATAGTTTTATTTTATTTAATCTAAATCTGTATAGGTACAGTCAGCGTCATCAATTGGTATCCCCCTATTGATTTGAACAAGGACCCTTTTCATTTCAACCTTGGATTTCAGTTGGATTTGCTAGTAGGTATAGGAACTCGAGCGAAATTAGATATCCATAAGTAAGCAAGGATGAGAAAATGAAAAGTAAAAGTTTTTACAAAAAGTTGAGATCAACGGCTTGCAAACCGATCTCTTACTAGGGGGATACCAGTTAATGACGCTTTCTGTACCTTAGTTAGTGAAGTAGATAATGTTCTAAGGGCTATCCTACTTTTACTTAACTTTGAGGAATTGAAAACAAACCTATAGTGATAATAATGATAGGGTCGTCCATTGTTACACTTTTTAAAATATTAGGGCTTGTTTTTTTTTAAGGTGTACAATAAAGTTATGTAAGTATTCTATTTTATTCTACCTACAGTTCAATCTACATAGCTTGCCTAAAGTCAAGTATAAAGTATAAAATACTAGTTATCACAATTTATTACTATATCTCAGTTTAGTCCGACCTTGACTGAGTGAACCAGCACAATTTTATTATCTTATCAATGAGCATTATGTAGGTGTGTACCTACTGCCAAAATTGTAAAAAGTTACTATGGTGAGAGATAGAATCAAAAAAAATAAAATAATTAACAGCAAAGCTAAGCACACTAATATATTATTTATTATCCAGGCAAAACATACGAGAACATTAAAACTGAGGTGGCCGGAGCCAAGAAAAATGTCGGCATCATCCAGCTGCACCGGCCCAAAGCCCTGAACGCGCTGTGCAAGCCACTGTTTGTGGAGCTCGGTCAGGCTGTCAGTGACTTCGATAAGGATGACTCCATCTCTGCTATCATCATCACTGGTAAGATTACCATGCACCATAGGCTCATTACATCTATACTTTTAAACCCATTCTACTATCATTATTACTGGTAAGAAACATTACCATGAACCATGGGTTCATTTTATTCTATACTACTAACTGTAGACATGATTGTACCAATAACCGATCGATATTCGTAATCGTATCGATTCGTATTGTATATCGTAATTGATAATCGTATCGAATTGCATGGATTTTTAGATAGAATGTTTAAGTGCAATGTCGCAAATAAGGCGGATTTATTACGAAAACTGGTTATGGGACTCCATTTTCTAACTTTGAACTAACTTTTAAATATAAACGTGTAAAGCTCTTTCGTTAATAGTTTTCGTAGTTAGAAACGTTAGTTCAATAGTAGTTAGAAACTTTTTACCCTATTACAAACTGAAATACATAGGTAACAATTAAGCCAATTACAATACAAAAATTTAAAATTACATTAAATTTTTAATAATTCATTAAAATTACATAGTACTAAATACTAGATACTTTATAAGTAGTTATGTTAAGTACTTAATAAGTACTAAATACTTTTCTAGGTAATGAGAAGGCGTTCGCAGCTGGCGCCGACATCAAAGAGATGCAGAACAACACGTACAGCTCCAACCAGAGGGCCGGCTTCCTCCGAGAGTGGGAGGACGTCTCCAACTGCGGGAAACCGGTCATCGCTGCCGTCAACGGATTCGCTGTGAGTTGGCCTCAAGATTAGACACCAGGACTTATTTTTCAATGCATCTTAAACAAGGCGTTAAGCGGCCTCGTGGTCGGCCCAAGCGGAGATGGCGGGACAAACTCGACGACTACTCAACTAACTGGCCGACAGAAGCCTTACACTGGGGTGAATGGAAAAAGGGAAGGGAGGCCTTTGCCCAGCAGTGGGATCCAGTGGGCTTATTAGATTAGATTAGATAGCATCTTAAAAGTAAATGAAACTTCAATCAACGAAACTGATTGCGATCAGCAGAGTCATTCTGTAAACTCACTTCGAACGTCGAAGAGCTGAATCCGCTGTGAGATTTCTTACAACAACCACTTATAATATATTCTTGCATATTTAGTGAGCTCGCGAGCGCTCGGTCACTTGAGTGAATTCGAAGTGAGTCTAGTACAGAATGCCTCTGCAGCACAACGTTTTCTCGGCCGACCCCGCCCCGCCGGCCTATCGATGTAATGTCTATACTTTATACAATTTAGAAGAAAAATTGAAGAAGCCATTTCAAAATCAATTATCCTACAGCTGGGTGGTGGCTGCGAGCTAGCAATGCTCTGCGATATAATCTACGCCGGCGAGAAGGCCAAGTTCGGACAACCTGAGATCAACATCGGCACCATCCCCGGGGCCGGGGGCACCCAGCGTCTACCGCGCTACGTCGGCAAGTCCAAGGCCATGGAGATCGTGCTCACTGGCAACTTTATTGATGCACATGAAGCTGAGAAAATGGGTAAGTTACTTTTATAACTAAAGACAGTCACAATCTCTGAAGTCTACTTTATTTACGACTAGCAGCGCCCTCGCGGCGTTGCCCCCGTAGTGATGGTATATGGTGATGATGATGATGAAAAGTAGCCTATGACCTTCCACAAGGATTTAGCTATCAAATGTAGAAAGAATTTTTCAAATCGGACTGGTAGTTCCTGAGATTAGCGTTTCAAACAAAAAAACTCTTCCGCTTTATATAATTAGTATAGAGTATAGATATAGATAGTATAGATATAGATAGTATAGATATAGAAGAAGTATAGATATACGTCGGCAAGTCCAAGGCGATGGAGATCGTGCTCACTGGCAACTTTATTGATGCACATGAAGCTGAGAAAATGGGTGAGTTACTTTTAACCTTTTTCTTCTTTGTCCTCGCCTTATCCCGTTACACGGGGTCAGCTTTCCTTATTCTATTAAACGAGCAATATTTGTTTGATGTTTGAAGTTCTCGAAATGGCTCTAACGATTTCGATGAAATTTGCAGTACGGGTGTTTACGGGGGCAAAAAATCGATCTAGCTAGGTATATTATCTGGGAAAAGCCGTTTTCTCGGCATTTTCACGCAAAAAGATTTACAAGTGTAATGTGGTTCGTAATTGAACCACTAGATGGCGTTATGCACCCGAGCAGAGCTCGGTCGCCCAGATATTTCTAGATTAATAAAGAAAAACTCTTTTCCAGGCCTTGTCAGCAAAGTGTTCCCCGTCGAGAAGCTTCTGGAAGAGACCATCAAGTTGGCGGAGCGTATCGGCAGTCACTCGCCACTCATCGTTAAGATGGCCAAGCAAGCCGTCAACCAGGCCTACGAGACCACGCTTAAGAGTGGACTGCAGTATGAAAAGTCCATTTTCTACGGTACATTCGCCACGGTGAGTTAACACAAGCAAAAAACTTGACAACAGCGGAGCTAAAAAGGTCGCTATTGCAGAATCGTATTAAAGGAATTGAACTATTGCCATCTCTTTTCATTCTCAGTCAATGAAAAGAGATGGCAATAGTTCAATTCCTTTATTGCGATTCTGGAATAGCGACCTTTTTAGCTTTGCTGGTTGCGAAATATTAACTCTTAACAATACGAAACATGAAGTGTAATTGTAAACTTGAGACTTCTCAACACTGTGACATAGACACATCAGCGCGAGCTGCTCGTCTATATTTTTTTTTAACCTATAAAGTGTCCCACTGCTGGGCAAAGGTCTCCCCCATATCCTTCCACTTCTTGCGATCACCGGCCGCCTCCCACCAATAATGATAATTAAAATAGGACATACTCTTTAGGAACTTGAAAGTATGTGGCCATATCTTTAGTCAGGCCTATTAAAACTACGCTAAAATGTCGGCTACACTTTAAAAATTCGTGTCTCTACAGAACATTAACATTAATAAACATTTTTTTCTTCACTACCAAGTTGTTTTTGTATGAAAATTGTTTTCCTATGTTGGGTGCTTCACACTATCCACGACATTTAAAATGGTGTATAATTAGATATATCTAAATACACCGAGCATATTAAAAGTTAAGTAGAATGTTATACTTTAGCCATCTATTGAATGATTTTTCTGTTTTCAGGAGGACCGCAAGGAAGGTATGACCGCATTTATCGAAAAGAGGCCACCAACTTTCAAGAACGAATAATTTAAGTATAAAAGAAATCAATATTTTATACAGGTTTTTACACAATCCTATGAATCATGTATTTACTGTAAGCTCAAAGTGCAATTATACAAATCGTTAGGCTTTTATGAAATATATTGTTACATAAACTTTTATTTTGTTGTTTATATTTTTTACCTTATTATCACTCTTTACCACTAGGGAAATCTACTTTCTTAACATAAGGTACAATAAAGAAGGATCGTCCAGCATTTGAAGATCTATTTAAGGATTTCTTACGAAAATCTGTTATATTGTATGAACTCATCTTGGAATGCTGCCTGCCAAGGACTAGATTCTTATAAAGTACTAGCAGCGCCCTCGCGGCGCGGCGTTGCCCCCGTATTGATGGTTTATTGGAAATGATGATGATGAAAAGTAGCTTACATTCTTCCTCAAGAGTTTAGTTTAGCTATCAAAAGCATAAATAATTTATGAAATCAGACTGGTAGTTCCTGAGATTATCGCCATCAAACAAACTCTTCCGCTGTATTTTAATAAATAATTTGAATGAGAGAGAGTAGAATACAAGACCATTGGTTTACCAAATTTAAAATAACTTTTTTAAAAAGTTGGCGGAAATGACATTGACACTTAAATAAATTTCACACTGACATTGACTTGACATGTGTTATTTATTTTGTTTTTGCTTCGCTTGTTTCAGTTTGGTGCATCGAGTTGCGTTGTAATTCGTGTGATTTTATGTTATTTTCAATGAATTTAAATAGTGCATCCCGCACTACACGTTTATGGCGCAACGTATAATTATATAAAGACTCGTTTTACCTTAGTACAAATAAAACAGTTCCAATGTTTTGGGACCATGTATCCCGTACTCGTCACATCATGCAAGAGTTTGAGGACCTAGAAGTGCATAAGACCAGTGTTTCGGTGTTTGTAGCGCTGTTTTATTTAGAAATGCTCTACGTTCTGATAATGACTTTGTCTATTTTGAATCGGTTGAACCAAAATCTACCGGCGTAAAAAAGGTTGAAGTATACAATCAGTGATTGGTGAAACCAACTCACAACTTGCATATAAAGTAAGTATTTTTATTTATTATTTGAAAAATTACCGACATCTGCACCACCTAGCACAGTCCTGCATCGAAACCCCACATCTTTCAATGATTCTAATGTGCCACCCACAAGAAGTGTCAGAATACCCAATCTCTTTCTTTATGTTCCTCTGCGCAACTAATTACAAGCAACACTCCTTTATAAGATCAGCTTATTACTTCGAGCATTTAACAAATAAATTCCTATAATGAATTGATTACCTTTTCCAATTTAGACCTTTCCAACACCAAACCGATTACTTTGAAGCGCACTCTTGCTAAACATTGGTTTGAATTGGTGCCGTTCTCTTCCTATCTGTTCTTTGTTAACAAACTCCTTTCAGTTTTGTATATTATTATGTGAAAACATTATAATTTAACATTTCTGTCTATTTCAGATAACAGAATGGTTGAGATTTCCTTTGAAAGGTTGTACCTTGCTAAAGACTGTAAAAACAACAAGGATATCTACATAGATAAATGTCCCCTTATACAGCACCAATTAGATGGAATCAGATTTCTATATAAAGCACTTAAAAAGGTGAGTAAGCCAAATTCAAGAGGAGCATCGCCAGCCAAAGGCCCAGGGGAGGAAGGGGGGCAAGTTGTTATTATTATGGAGTAAGGGAATTGCAATATGTGCTACAAGGTCTTGACCACATCCAAATGCTTGAACGGTCAAGCAAGTCATTTGAGTGGACTTACAACTTTGACTTCTTTGCATTTCGCTACATTTTTTAAATCTCTAATCTATCTCTGCTCCCCCTGCCGACGCCGTTTGGCAAATTAACATGTCACCTGGCTAGATGACGTTTTCATTATAATTCTTAATAATTTTAAACCATGCGAGCCAGGTGTCATATTAATTCGCCGTAGTACAAAGTAGATGTAGACAGCACAAAACAAAGCTATAAAGCCATTAATAATGATAAGACTATCAATCCATTGAGCAATATCTGCTTGGAGTGAAGGCTTGGTTGATAAAAAAAACAAAAGAAACAGATACCTATTGATGGACAGTTTATAAAGTGCCCCCTAGCTAGCCCTAAACTAAGCAAAGGTACCTACTATGAACACCGGTCAAAAAGATGAGAAATACTCAAGAAACATATTGAGAACAATAATTATCATCTCTAAACTCAGGCTAGGTTCTCTCTAACTAACTCTAAGGTACAGGATCAAGTACTTATTTAACTGTCTGTCTAACTGCTCACTTGCCCATACAAACTTACTTACATACAATCATTGCAAGATAAATAAAAGCTTGTAAAAAGGCTGCATGCAGTTTCCTCATCTGTCATTGATGCTTTACAGAAAACACTAGCTGTGATCCTCAATGATCCATCTGGCTATGGTAAGAGGGTTCAAACTGCGCTGTTCCTGAGTGCAGTCCTGCCTATGCTGGACAAGCCTGTGCTGATCCTCTGCAGTGAAGGCACGGACCAGAAATGGATGAGATGTTTTCAGCAGTGGACACAGGTTTCTGATGGTATGATTTTTTTTTTTCTAAGTTTTATCTGCTATCAGTTTTTTAACTATGAGCAAATTGTTTGTGGGTGTTGTGTCGGGTAGAGTTCACTCCTGTTTTTTCCCTCTCCAGTAGTCACTCTTCATTAAATTATCAGTCACATGCATTTAGTTGCATGACATCTTTCCTTTTAAGTCGTCTCTTATAAGTAGGTTGTGTAAGTTGCTGTGCAAGTAGATTGGGATGGCTTTTCAGTTTTTCCTGATATGTCTGAGCAGAGGTTTTGATCTCCTCAGCTACTAGTACGAGAGCCGACCGCAAAAAACCAACGTCACTTGATACTAAGATAAGCTCCATGGCACACGCTCAAAAAAGTGGTGCTAAGCTTGGATCAATTAGTCAAAAGGCTCCGATTTGGCCGAAAGCACAAAAAAAGGGGCTACTTCCGGTGAAAAAAAACGTGTCAATTTACGTCATTTGATACTAATGGCAGACTTATGGCAGCAGTTACTAATTTATATGTAGAGACAGATAAATCTAGTCTGCCAGTTCCTGTATGGCCGGAAGTACTTGGCAGACTGTCTCAAAGCTGACGATTCGGACCCCTAATTTACGTCATCTGATACTAAGTTGAAAATAGTGGCAGATGTTAGATATCAACCCTACGTTTCAGTATAAATTAGTCTGCCAAGGCTATTTTGGCCGGAACATCTTCAAAATGTCAATTTAGTGATGATACTAAGAAGAAAAATTTTCGATTTTTTTTGGTTTATCAATGTTTAGACATTAGAATGAAATAATATTATGTATTTATTCATGTTAATATTATTATTATAACCTACTAGAAGCTGCGCGTGGCTTCGCTCACGTGGTACCCGGATAAAAAGTAGCCTATGTCACTCTCTAGCCCTCCAACTATCTCCACACAAAAAATCACGTCAATCCGTCGCTCTGTTTTGACGTGAAAGCAGGACAAATAAACAAACAAATAAACACACTTTCACATTTATAATATGGGTAGTAGACATGTGCGCCGCGCTGAAAATTGTCGGCGGCGGCGCGCTGTAGTTTTTCGTCCGGTGGCAGCGCGGCGCCGGCGGCGTGGCTTTTTTTTTTAATAAAAATACACTAATAAAATCGATCTCTAACGTTTCACTACAACACAAATGACTAGGTACTTACGGATAATTATTATGTTAACAAATCGCGAAAGTTTAACAAGTTATAGGTACATACATAAAATCACGCCTCTTTCCCACAGGGGTAGGCAGAGACCACGAACTTCCACTTGCTACGATCCTGACACACCTCTTTCGCCTCATTCACTTATACTTATAGGTACTTACTGTTCAATAATACTCTAATCATAATCCTTGATATCCAGACTAGATCTCTTACAACAACTTTACGATAAGCTGGGATCGTCTGAAGGGCAGAGGCTCGTCTACAAGGTAGCACGTTTAAGGGTCAAAGCGGCATAGGCTTAGACATTTCTAGGATGAAAGGTCTAAGGGCACTGGATATTTCCAAGTACCCCTGTGTAAAAGACCCCCGGGGAAATCTATTGAGTATGCGAGGACCTTGCGGTGAAAGAGAGATGGTTTTCGTACTTCCACGACCTGCTGAACAAGCAGCATAGATAGGTATCGCCATCGGACCTCCCTTTAAATCAAGGACTAGTATTGCCAAAAACGCCTGAAGAAGTAGAAAAAGCTCTTCGCCGCATGAAAAAATCAAACAGATCGGAAGCCGTCAGAATCGATCCCCATCGAGTCCCCATTGAGGCCTGGAAGGCAATGGGCCCTCGTGGTGTGGTGTGGGCATCTTAACAAATCTTTACAACCGCATGCAAGTAGATGTTTGTGATTGATTGATTGACATACTGCACACTGGAGGGATCCCTCGCCAGAGAAGACTAAGTGCTATCACTCCGGTTTTCAAAGGCAAGGGATCTATCAAGAGTGTGACAGCTACCGCGGTATAAAGATCATGTCCCACACCATGAAACTCTTTGAGTGGATAGGAGACTCTCGGATCCGACTAGAGTGTGCGGTCTCGGAGTGTCAATATGGTTTTCGCCTTGGCCACGGAACCATAGATCCAGTCTTTGCCCTACGGACCGTCATGGAGAAATACAGGACGAAGAATACACCTCTATATTTCCTGTTTTTGAACATGGAGAAGACCTTCAACTGTGTTCCTCGTGCGATGATCTAGTGGGCATTACGGTCCAAAGGTGTACCAGAGGTTTATATTGACACCATCCGAGACATGAACCTACCATGATTCCGATTCTGTGGTTAGGACCGCTGTTGGTGACACCAAACCCTTCCCCATCACTGTTGGAGTACACCAGGGAACCGTCCTTAGCCCATTCTTGTTCAGCGGGATATTAGACGTAGTGTCGGACAGTATCAGGGACAGACATGAGAGGCTTGGTTACTCATGTATGCTGACGATATCGCGCTGGCAGATGCGGACAGAGGACTTCTGGTAAGACGTGTGAATGCGTGAAAGGAATCGCTTGAGAACGGTGGTCTGAAACTCAACGTGGCGTGGCGAAGACCGAGTACTTGGCTTGCATTAAAGCAGATCCCACATCCGTACGCTTAGAAGAAGACATGGTCGAGCGCACGAATCAGTTAAAATATTCTATTCTGTATCTGTGACCCCAAGATGCCAGTTAAGTTGAAAGGATATGGCAGTGAAGCGTGGTCGGTACTTGAGCAGCACAAGCAAGAACTGCTGGTCACTGAGATGAATATGCCGCGCTGGATGTGTAGGGTTACGCGGAAGGACCGCGTCAGGAACTATCGCATTCGTGGCAGCCTCCATGTTCGTGATATAGCAGATAAATTGCAGGACTGCCGCCTACGTTGGCACGGACACGTCTTACGGAAACCGGCAAGCTACGTGGGGAACAAATGCTCAGCTATGTTGGCTCCGCCAGGCCCCGGTAGAAGGGGTGGACCCAAGAAGTGCTGGCTTGACTTCGTAGTGGATGACATGCGTGGCCTCGATGGAGACTCGATGGGGATCGATTCTGACGGCTTCCGATTTTTCATGCGGCGAAGAGCTTTTTCTACTTCTTCAGGCGTTTTTGGCAATACTAGTCCTTGATTTAAAGGGAGGTCCGGTGGCGATACCTCTCTATGCTGCTTGTTCAGCAGGTCGTGGAAGTACGAAAACCATCTCTCTTTCACCGCAAGGTCCTCGCATACTCAATAGATTTCCCCGGGGGTCTTTTACACAGGGGCACTTGGAAATATCCAGTGCCCTTAGACCTTTCATCCTAGAAATGTCTAAGCCTATGCCGCTTTGACCCTTAAACGTGCTACCTTGTAGACGAGCCTCTGCCCTTCAGACGATCCTAGCTTATCGTAAAGTTGTTGTAAGAGATCTAGTCTGGATATCATGGATTATGATTAGAGTATTATTGAACAGTAAGTACCTATAAGTATAAGTGAATGAGGCGAAAGAGGTGTGTCAGGATCGTAGCAAGTGGAAGTTCGTGGTCTCTGCCTACCCCTGTGGGAAAGAGGCGTGATTTTATGTATGTACCTATAACTTGTTAAACTTTCGCGATTTGTTAACATAATAATTATCCGTAAGTACCTAGTCATTTGTGTTGTAGTGAAACGTTAGAGATCGATTTTATTAGTGTATTTTTATTAAAAAAAAAGCCACGGCGCCGCGCCGCTACCGGACGAAAAACTGCAGCGCGCCGCCGCCGACAATTTTCAGCGCGGCGCACATGTCTACTACCCATATTATAAATGTGAAAGTGTGTTTATTTGTTTGTTTATTTGTCCTGCTTTCACGTCAAAACAGAGCGACGGATTGACGTGATTTTTTGTGTGGAGATAGTTGGAAGGCTAGAGAGTGACATAGGCTACTTTTTATCCGGGTACCACGTGAGCGAAGCCACGGGCAGCTTCTAGTAGGTTATAATAATAATATTAACATGAATAAATACATAATATTATTTCATTCTAATGTCTAAACATTGATAAACCAAAAAAAATCGAAAATTTTTCTTCTTAGTATCATCACTAAATTGACATTTTGAAGATGTTCCGGCCAAAATAGCCTTGGCAGACTAATTTATACTGAAACGTAGGGTTGATATCTAACATCTGCCACTATTTTCAACTTAGTATCAGATGACGTAAATTAGGGGTCCGAATCGTCAGCTTTGAGACAGTCTGCCAAGTACTTCCGGCCATACAGGAACTGGCAGACTAGATTTATCTGTCACTGCATATAAATTAGTAACTGCTGCCATAAGTCTGCCATTAGTATCAAATGACGTAAATTGACACGTTTTTTTTCACCGGAAGTAGCCCCTTTTTTTGTGCTTCCGGCCAAATCGGAGCCTATTGACTAATTGATCCAAGCTTAGCACCACTTTTTTGAGCGTGTGCCATGGAGCTTATCTTAGTATCAAGTGACGTTGGTTTTTTGCGGTCGGCTCTCCTACTATACTGTGTTGACTTTAAGTATGTCATGTAGTTCCGTATTTCTTATGAACCATGGTGCTCTGGAGATATTTTTCAGGAGGCCATTTTGAAAGCGCTGAATGATGTTCACATTAGAAGTGCAGGCTGATCCCCACAGTTGGATGCCATAAGTCCATATTGGTTTCAGTACAGTTTTGTATATGAGTAACTTATTATCTACTGACAGTTTTGAGTTCCTCCCAAGTAGCCAGTAGAGTCCTCTGTACTTTAGGCTGAGTTGGTCCCTTTTGGTTTGGAGGTGTTTCTTCCACGTTAGGCGGCGATCTAGGTGCATGCCTAGGTACTTTACGGAATCACTGTGTGGGAGGCGGGCATTTCCCAGGTTGACTGGTTGGCAGTCACCTCTTTTTAGTGTGAAGGTTACATGAACTGATTTTGTGGCACTCGCTCTAATCCTCCATGTTTTCAACCAGACATCTACCTTATTAAGGCTCTTCTGCAGTAGATCTGATGCCTCAATTGCATTACTGCTGTTTGCAAGAATAGCTGTGTCATCAGCATACGTGGCTATGGTAACATTCTGTGTTTCAGGAAGATCAGCTGTAAAAATGGTGTAGAGGACAGGTCCCAGAACTGAGCCTTGTGGAACACCTGCAGTTATGTTGTAGAAGCCAGATGTTTCCTCACCCTCCTTGATTTGGAATATACGGTCCTGAAGGTAGGAATTTAGGAGTGGGTAGAAAGTATGTGGCAGAGATGATTTTATCTTGTACAGAAGGCCTTCAAGCCAGACTTTGTCGAAAGCTTGCTAGATATCAAGGAAGGCAGAGGAGCAGTATTCCTTGTTTTCCAGAGCACTTCGAATAGTGTCATAGACTCTGTGGACTTGTTCTGTTGTTCCATGTCTTTGACGAAACCCAAATTGATGTTCTGGAATGATCTTTCTATCTGCCAAGGCTGGAGACATTCTCTTCAGTAATATTCTTTCAAATAGCTTAGATAGCACCGGCAGAAGGCTTATTGGTCGGTATGAGCTAGCTTCATTTGCTGGTTTGCCCTCCTTGTATACCATTATTATTTGTGATACTTTCCACAGAGATGGGAAGTGCTGAACTCTGAGTATTCCATTAAACAGTGTAGTCAGGTATACAATGCCTTTCTGTGGGAGTTGTTCCAGAACCTCTTTCGTGATCAGGTCAAAACCCGGTGCCTTTTTATTATTCAAATTTTTTATTTCAAGTTCTATTTCCTTAGGTGTTACTGGCTTGATTGGTAAGTCCAGTTGGAAGTCTTTGCCTAGTGTACCCATGATGTCTGCTGGTGGAGTAATGGTATCAGCTTCGTTTGGCGTAAAAACTTTACTCAGATGGTCTGCAAATGCTTCAGCTCTTTCCTGATTTGATCTGGCCCACTGATCGTTAGGGAGTTTTATAGGTGGATTCACTTTCTGCGGTTTATTGTCATTATTTTTCATTGCTTTCCATAGTGAGTAATCTGTTACTTGGGTAGCAGTTAGCGATTCTAGAGTATTCTGCGTGTCTACTTCATCTACGTTGCGTATCAGAGTTTTAAGTTCCAATACAGCCTTATTTAAGGCTGTTTTGTCTGTGGGGCACCTACTAGTGTGCCCTACACGGCGTAGTCTTCTTTTTTCTTGTATCATTTCCCGTATTTCCCAAGGCACATTTTTATGTCTCACTTCATGTTCTTTTTTCAGAGGGGTACATTTCCAGCAGGCTATCTGTATTGTATTTGTAAATTGCATAGTAGCATTATCCACATCTTCAGAGTTTTTAAGGGCGATTTTCAGTTTCAACTCTTCTTCCATTATGTCACGGAATGAGTCCCAATCTGTATGCCTATTGTAAAGAGATGATCTTTTTTCATTTAGTAGGACCTTGGTACTCATATTAAGTATTACAGGAACATGGTTGGACGATCCATACAAAGTGATTTCTGTGCTGAATGAATATTTAGCTAGTCCTTTACTTATGAAGAAGTCTATGATGTCTGGTAGTTTGTATGACTCAGTCGGCCAGTGTGTGGGTTCAGTTGGTGAGAGGTGGGTAAGGTTGTTGTCATCGATGCTGGATTTTAGCACTCTTTCTCTAGTTGTAATGAGCCTGGAACCCCAGTGGGTGTGTTTGGCGTTCCAGTCACCACCAGATATAAACCGCTTATCCAGTGTTGCAAAGTAAGCATCCAAAAGTCCTTGAGAGAATTTATGTTTAGGAGGTATGATTAAATTAATTTTTTTGGACAGATTAGACAATTATTTTGAAAAAAATGTGATCACGACTGTGTCCCCAAGGTGCGGTAGACATTCTCCCAGATATTTTAAGGCATTTTAAGATTGAAGATTTCTAAGGGGTAGTCAAAGGTATGCCCAAATACATATTTGGTAAGTACATGCCCACATTTTGCAAAAGCTAGCATTCCATAAGTGACTGGTTGCAAGCTTATCGACGCTATTAGAAAGCTAACTGGTTTCTTCACAATGTTTTCCTTCACCGTTTATTGTTAATGCGCATATACATTTTTCGAAACGAAAAATCCATTGATGCACGCCCGGGTTCGAACCTCGATTAAACCAAACCACAAAGTGAATTACAGTTGTCACAATGGATCTAGGCATTCGAGAAGTTAGGCTTTTCGCTGCGCAGTAGAAAGTTTCTTAAGTTTCGTATGAAAAAGTTGCACCGCGCATCGAAACGGCTAACTTCACGAATCTGTTAGAAGAAGTGTACCTTTGTTCATTCCTTTTAGACGTTGCAATAGAACTATCAAACCCATTCATCAAGAAAAAGGTTGTAATCAGTGCATTGTACTGCGCATCCGAGTTCACACGACGGGAGTGGGCCGTGCTGGTGGTAGATGATGACGTCATATCAAGAGATATCCTCAAGTCTTCCTTGAAAGCTGATTTGAGAATCTGGATCACTTCTCCTTCTATTAAGGTACCTAATTAATTTGAGCAGAACCAGCATCCGTATTCCGTAACTCAGTGTCTCGATCGCCAGTATGCACGAGTTTACTATTCTATCCGTGACTACTATAGTAAAGTATCTCAATTGTATGGAATTCAGTGCAGCGCCTCTAGCGGTAACTTGACTAAACTAAGTTCATACAATTGTCCATACTTTACTATAGTCACGGATACGTTTAACTTGTGCATAATGGCGATCGAGGCACAGTTGACATCAACTTTATATGCACTTTGTACATTGTTGTTTTCCTAAAATGATGGTGATTACCACCTTACGTCAAAGCAGCAATGTGCTGCATACTTCGTCCGAGTGCTGCATAGTATCATACACCGTAATTTTATGAAGGTACTTGCAGCGCTCTTGCGGCGTTGTCTTCGTAATGGTGGTATAATGGTAATGATGATGATGATGACAAAAAGTAGCATATAACCGGCCTCAAGAGTTTAGGTATCAAATGCAGAAATAATTTTTCAAATCGGACTGGTAGTTTCTGAGATTAGCGCGTTCAAACAAACAAACTACATACATCCCTAAAATCACGCCTCTTTCCCACAGGGGTAGACAGAAACAAACAAACTCTTCCGCTTTATTATATTAGTATAGATAAAGATATTATTATTATTTCGTCAGAAAATTTTTGACAGATAATACATTTAAAATAAACTCCATAATAATTATAAACTTAATCGCACTTCATTTTCAGGAAGATTTGACTAAGTTCTCCACATTTTGTTCTTGGGTATACCCAAAAAAGGATAAAGACAAATATAAGTTTGTTGCGGATAGATTCAAAGCCAATAAGGAAGACTTAAAAGACGTTATATTGAAGAGTGCTATGCTAGACGCATTTTTAGAAGATATTGTCTTGAGAAGGGATTGTGGCTTCACGTCATTCACCAAAACTCAGGTAAGATAAAAACAACGCTTACGAAGTTATAGACAGTTTTGACGCAAATACAGTTGTTCTATTTCATGAAGTCCGTTTGGTCTTAATTGTGTGTGTAGATGCACATGCACGTTGTTTCTGTGTGCGTGGAACGATTCTGAGCGCTCCCGAGCTTACGCACACAGAAACAACGTGCATGTGAACACACACACAATTAAGACCAAACGGACTTCGTGAGATAGAACAACTATAACAAATATTTATTGATCACAATCTCGTTTTATCTCAGGTATCAATTCCAAATATCGAACCAAGAACTACGAAGAAGAACAAGGACGCTACTGGAACTAAAATCAAGCGTTCTAAACGAAAATCTGACATCGATAACACAGCTATTGAAAATGTGCAAAGCAAAGTGGCTAGAACAAATAAATCAATAGATAAAAACGAACAAAATACTGAAATATTTGAAATAGGTGACTTTGCTGCCGTAAAACCAATAGAGGTTACAAATATAGGACGCAAAGAAATTGTTATTGATATAGATAATATCAACACTCAAAGTGATGATGATAATTTTATACCAAGCTATAATAAAAGTAAAAAGTCCAAAATTCTAAGGGACAGTGAAGACTCTAATGATGAAATAAAAACGACTGATATACAAACAGATAAATATGAAGATCAAAATGATTCAGATCTAAATGAAAGCGTCGAGACGAGAGTTCTCCGATGGGATAGTGAAACAGACACTGAAAAAGATCACAAAGAATCGCAAAATGGAGGACCAAAATTTAGCACCTTAAAATCACCACCTATTGATGAACAAATGAATGTTGATGATGAAGAACTAGAAAATAGTGGGACTCTTTTAGTCGATGTAAATGAAATTGAAGTGATAAATAAAAACGATACAGAAAATGAAATAAATCATAAAACTAATCATGTCAATGAAAGTGAAGATATATTTCTTACGAATCCTGATGAAATTATCAAAGAAATTATTTATGAAACACAAGATAAAGATGAACCAGCAAGTACAAGTGATTCAAAAGAGAATGGTGCTATATCGCAAAATAAAACTAATAAGACAGAAAATGCAAATCTAAGCACTTTTGAAGTGAAAATGAAGGAATTGGAAGAGCTTACATTAAAAAAGTACAAGGGATCTTTCTTAGATAGTATATTTTAAAGACTTGAATTATTTTCTTGTATTAATTTATGCAATGAAGTTATAAATAAACAAATAGGGTTTGTGATTTCATTTTATCGTATTAGTTATATCATGGACTATTATAAAAATTACAAACTTTAAACTTATGCTCGCGACGCATGTTACATAATGCCATAGAAACTGCATTATTATGTTTACTTATGCATATTTGGGAAACTATAATAATGATTAAGTACCTACATAATCCTAATAATATTACAGAAATTGCAATTCGTACCACTAAGGTGGAGTGCCGTAATTGCAACTAAAAAAAGTGGAGTCCTAACTTCATCGCTTGATAATTCTATATTTTGTATCAGAAATGTATTTTTTGAAAGATCTGTTCTATAGTAAATTTTATGTAGATTTATATCATTGTTATGAATAAAGTAAAGCGATAAAGAATAAAATTCTATTGCATAAATTCATGACAGAGGGAGCAATAGTTGCAATTACCCGTTTTTGCGGGTAATTGCTTGTTTACTACTTGTTTTTACTTCTTATTTTTCTATGGCGCTTACTACTGGAAAATACAGAACACATGCCTTGAATATCGTTCTTTTGATTTATATAGCTATGCCCTTGCTACTAATGTCAAATTTTGCGCGAAAACACTTTTCAGCAAAGAATCCGGTAATTGCAACTATTTTACTACAAATAGTGATGGGAACCTTATCGTGATTTTTATCGACTTGATGTTTATTTTAATCACAGTAATCTTTTAGTTATGAAACAGCCTCTTTTACTCTTATCTTTAAAGTCTTCAATTATCTTTAACTAATTATTTTTGCTAACTTTATTTCAATCGCAATAAGTAATATTTTAAAAGTTAAACAGCCTTTTTATATTCGTTTCACATATTGAACGGCTTTGGAAAGGGCTCCGCTAGCGCCAACATAATGAAGGGACTCAATCACTCAAACTAATTGCTAAGAACTCATAGCATAGTATGGAAGTAGATAGTATCCCTTTCAATAAAATATTACGTATCGACATAGTCATCGTCATTGTTACATCACTAGGTTTTTCAAACTTCATACAAAACCGGTCGTTAAATTGCAACTATCAAAAAATACACAAAATGGTTACAATTACAAGACTATGCACTTTTTGTCTGGCAAATGTAACTAAAACCATAACTCTGAGTAGATTTATCGTAGAATACAACAAACACATAAAAAACAACTTACTGTGTCTTATAATCACTCTCACTGTGAACACACCGGCGAAAAACCACGATAAACAATTTTTTTTAATAAATTACGAAGAGCGTCCGAGCGGCGTCACTTCTGAAAAATTGGCAGTTTTACAAAAAGGCCTGTCATTCGCTCAGTTTTGGTCCTATCAACACCATCTATATTTTTAGACTGAGACTTTTAGAAGAAGTTCAATACCACATCTGTCGATGTTCAAAAAAGTGATCCTAGAGGGAGTTATTGACTCCAGTTGCAATTACCGGACAGTTGCAATTACGGCACTCCACCTTACATCTTTAGATACCTACACCGCTATTACCTTTTTTAGTTATTGTCTATTTTGTAACTCTCAAAGAATATATGAAATGTTTGAAGTGATATTTAAGTATTTTCTTCTATGTAATGAATGAGTTTTAGTTAAGAAAAGACAATAAAATGATTTTCATAAATATTTTAATATCATGTCATAACATCAATAAATTCATTTAAATCGTTGTCCATAGAGCTATTTTGAACTAATTGTAAATATACTTTTATTTACAAAGGCTACTTATACATAAATAACTAATAGCTGTAAGTTTAAATACTTTACATAGGTACTATTAATCGCATAAGCCTCACAAAATCGATTAAAAAAAAAACATATAATACATATAATTTGTTAAGGTTTGTGGCACTTATAGTTAAGTAGGTAGGTACCTAATTGGAATGCATAATTCTAATAAAATGTTTTCAGTATAATTATGTATTGTTTCAACAATGGCCTTAAAACCTGATAAGTTTTTTTTTTCTAAGCGTAGTAACATCGCAGAATTTAAATGCGGTAGGAAGACCGTTTAGCGATTTTTGAAAAATGAAAATTGGGAATGTTTGATCTGTCGCTTGGACGAATAAAAGTAGAGTCGGATTCAGCACTGAAGTCCGATAGACGCGGCGCTGCTATATCGCAGAACTAGGTTATGTGAAAAATTACTAATTGTCCAAAGCATAATAACCGCTGACGTGCCTCACCCCACGGACCGATTAGTAAGTAAATAAAACAATTAGTTCCCGCTTTTTCCGTAGGACTTGAGTACTGAATCCTACTCTACGCTACGCTTGTAACTTGTAAAAATTGGACTTAAGTGACTGAAATGCTTCAATGATATAAATTCAGTTCCTTAGCTGTTGAAACAATAAAAATTCTCCGAAAATATAATATTTACAGTAAATATACTGTTTCTTACACAACCATTCCATAGGAACACTATCAATTAATGAATACATAGTTTACGTACGTTTAGATATTAGAAATCTCATTAAAATAATATCACTTAGTTGAGAAGTAATTTAGTTTCTTTAGCGAAGAATTACATAGTGTTCAATGACACTTAAAATAATCTCAAATAAGTAGGTACTCAAGTATATAATAGCTAGACTCGGATATCAGAATGAACGAATTATGTTGATATGGTTTAACGCCAGTTTTACAATAAATATCCACTTTTTAAGTACAAAAACTCTGGCTGAAACTTTGCTTCTAGCTGAAATCAAAAAAACATGAAACTCACAAGTGCATTTTACAGACCAACTGGCATCCTTAGATACTCAAAATAGCCGTTTGGGAACAGAGTCGTTTTATTTCGAAGAAAAATAGTCTCTATTGGTAGTTTGCTACGACGAGCAGTGGAGGTACTCCGCGACGAAGATTCTGAAGATCTTGTTTAGGTTTTCGATGGTCCTGAAGTCCAATGCTGATATATCGTCCCCCGCGGTGTGCCATATTCTCGGGAATGGAGAAGGTATTACGTGTAAAATGTCTACGTCTGTAACAAGATTATTTTATTACTCTTCACATGAGAAAAACAAAAATGTTTAATTTTCACACTTTCAAAAATTTAACATTTTTAGACAGAAAATAAGCAAACCACGGCTCACAGTGTGGGATTTGACGTGATTTTCGGACATGGTCTTTTTATTGCAGAATTCGTTAGTATTAACGATTTAAAACGTTAGAGTAGAACTCCCGTGTTTCAGTTATGTTTAGTTTCAGAGATGTGAATTTTTGAAAATACCTATATTTTTTGTGCCAAAAAATTTTAAAGCGTTGGTGCACCTACATTATAGGATTATTTAATAATTTGATTTCTGTATACCTAAGGATGTTTCAAGCTGCAATTTTAGAAATTATTTTGAATCTTCTATATGCTGTAAAACGCGAGTAATTAATTATTTTATATTTTTGGTTTTTATTTTTCTACTCCGAATTTAGGTCGTTGTAGCACATAATTTCTTCATAACACATAGCCCCAGATCCTAAGCAACAATGTGGTAAAAAAACGGAAAGCTAATCTCGCGTGGATTGGAAGTTACAGTGACTTAAGTTTTTTCGTTATGGTTGTCACAAATATTTGGTAAAATTTGAACGTTTTTGCCAAAAAAATTAAAAAATTGATAGAGCTGAAAATCTCAGTGATACCGTGCCTGTGGATATTTATTTACCCCTGCAGGGTAATTTTGTTTTTTTTGGGTAATAGAACGAAACGAGGTATTTATGAAAAAACAGATTTATTTATTAATATAAAATGTAGATCATGCTATTTTCCACAAAATTTGCCGTATATTCTTTTTCCTAAGATTCATCATTTCTGAGATATAGCGATTCTAAATGTAAAAAAAGTGTTATCCTCAATAATATGCACAATAATATAATGTAATTGAGAATAGCATAATCTAAGGATCGTTGTAAACGATCTAAAGGAAAATTAAAAAAAAATAAGTTCCCTTATTTTTGGCAAAAAAAATATTATTTAAAAAGTGACAACCCCGACTGTCAAGTTTTCGGCAAAAACGTTATCATTTAATAACTTCCAATCCACGCGAGATTAGCTTTCCGTTTTTTTACTACATTGTTGCTTAGGATTTGGGGCTATGTGTTATGCTGGGGCCACACTACCTTACCGTCTACCGGGCTTTTACCGCAATAATTATGACATTAAATTACCGTTTAAATTACTACATGAACTGGTGTGGTTACACTAGAGTTTACCTAGATATGTCAATAAATTAGGCGGTAAAAATATCACTTTTCAAGATGGAGGTTGAAGCTGCAGCGGTGTTGTGTTTTATGAATGCCAATTATTTTTACATGACTCTTTTAAATTTCAACAAAGCTAAAAGAAGACAAAAAAAAAAGAAGATGGTGGATGATAAAAATGATGATTAATAATAGAGATATTATTTATTAGATATTTATTTAGATGGTTTCGGTAATACCTAATTCATCAAGGATTCTTTTTTCTTTTTCAAATCATATAACGTAGGTACTTGGAAATGATAAATTTTGTTTGATCCGACGCCAGGCATCATTTTGTACACTACGATTTTTATGATTCTTCTGTCGGGTATCCCAAAGAGACGGTTCGGATTAGAATTCCAAAAACTCGAGCGCTTTTTTATTTGACCACTCTATGTCGGTCGATACGATACGTGCGTAGCCGGTGAGCACATATTGCACACTGGACAAACGGTAGTGTGGCCACAAACGCATTAATTACTGCGGTAATCTTCTTTGATGTGCGAAAAAATACCGCCGCCGGAGCTATTGTCTACCGCCATTTGCCATATTGATGGCATTGTAAAATTATGGCCATAAATCGTGGTTACACCTAGGTGTTGTTTAAGTTATGGCAATAATTATTGGCATATCACGGTAGTGTGGCCCCAGCATTATGAAGAAATTATGTGCTACAACGACCTAAATTCGGAGTAAAAAAATAAAAACCAAAAATATAAAATAATTAATTACTCGCGTTTTACAGCATATAGAAGATTCAAAATAATTTCTAAAATTGCAGCTTGAAACATCCTTAGGTATACAGAAATCAAATTATTAAATAATCCTATAATGTAGGCGCACCAACTCTTTAAAATTTTTTGGCACACAAAATATAGGTAAGTACTACCTACTTATTTTCAAAAATTCACATCTCTGAAACTAAACATAACTGAAACACGGGAGTTCTACTCTAACATTTTAAATCGTCAATACTAACGAATTCTGCAATAAAAAGACCATGTCCGAAAATCACGTCAAATCCCACACTGTGCGGCTGTATCGCCAATCTATAAACCTCTCAGATATTTACGCGTTTAAGACTCTTTTGAAGCCAAAGGTGAACACTGGAATGAAAATACTTAGGTAGGTAGGTACCTACTCCTCATAAAAAAAACCGCTTATAAAGTACCTACCTAAAGAAGTTTGTAAAAATATTATTTTGTAACCGACTTAAAAAAAAGAGGTTCTATGTTCGAGTAGAGGCGAGAGAGAAGTAGAAGGCGGACGGAACGCTAGTCAAATTAAAACTTTCATCACACTAGAATTTTATTACTTGTTAACAGTAGTAGTACCTAACAGCACGTAATAAGTAATTAGTTGGAAAATAAAATTATGTACAGGTACCATACCAGAACAACTGTAACTCTGCCTTATCGGTTACAAGCGCCTACATCATTATGCCAATAGAAATCAATGCGTGATGAAATACCAATTAATTTACCGGGAAGTGAAAAAATATGTAGATGATTATTTAACTGAGGGGCTACGCAACATGGTATCTTGAAATCTCAATAATGTTAAATGTCTTGTTAATGACCACATCATCATCTTTATGTCCTTGTCCCACATTACATGGGATCGGCCTAAAATGAAAAGGAACCATAGGTACTGATACTTTATCTTTTGGGATCGTCACATTTTTTTCCATGGTAGCCGTCATTTCAGCACAAATCAAACTTAGACGTAAAATATCTAGGCGACCGAGCTCTGCTCGGGTGCAGAGTAAAATTAAAAAAGAAAAAAAAACTTTCAGTGGCTGAGATTCGAACTTGCAGCTTTCGGCTGGAAGGCGGACACCCCATCCACTCAACCACTTTAGTCTCAACAACTTGCGTGAAATTACGAACTACATTGCACCAGTAAATCTTTTTGCGTGAAAATGCCGAGAAAACGAATTTTCCCAGTTATGAGACCTAGCTAGATCGATTTTTCGCTCCCGTAAACTCCGGTATGTACCTACCGCAAATTTCATCGAAATCGTTAGGGCCATTTTCAAGAACGTGAATACAAATAAACAAACAAATATTGCTCGTTTAATAGAATAAGATAGGATACAACATCAAAATTGTAGCTTTCATTCGGAAAATACCCCAGCCCAGCTAGGTGGGAATTGAACCCACGACCAGCGACCTGCAGAGCTACTACCAACTGTACACGAGCTCTAACCGGTGACAGAAAACATCGCGAGGAAACTAGTTACCTATCTTTCTAATAGCGGCGACGGGCTTGCATTCACGATTCAAGCTAATTTCTACAAAATGAGCTTGTAATATGTATTTGGACATACTGACTACCCCCTTAGACTTCTTCATGCCTAGAGATCTGAGAAAACGTCTACCGCGCCTTGAGGATACAGTAGTGATCAATGTGATCAGGTTTTTTTTTCTCCTGCGTTTTGCCAAGGTTTAGGTAGGTACTTACTTCTTCTCACGAAAGGTATGTGATCATCCTCGATCATGGCTCCGGAACTTCTAAGCCTAAAGTAGTTTTGCTCAGCTTTGCCTCTGAAAATTAAAAAAAAAATGTTTGTTTGTATGAGCTAGGGCTAGCTCTGTAGGTACCTACCTAGACATTTTTTTTTTCTTTTTTAGGTAAAAAGAATGACTTCATTTTACCTAAAAAAAAAGAGAAATAACGGCAGCAAAAGTTAATACTTATGGCAGAAGAATTAAATATGAAATAATCTTAAAATGAATGTTTAGAAATGCCTAACGTGGTGGGTAGTCGAGTTAGGTACAATATTTAAATTATTACTTTTCTATCTGTGTTATACCAAATCCTTCTACGTTTCAATGTTATCCCAGAGGACGAACTGAATTATGGGGAATTATAAGTCAAGCTTTTTTTATTTTTTTTACTTGGGTTTTATTTCAAAATGTTTACTAAACTTCCACAATTTGCAGTAATATACAGGGTGGAAAAAATGAATGGGCCCCGGAGGGAAACTACCTTAAATCCCTAAGAACAGTATTTTACTTAAAGGAAACATTCCTTTATTTTTAAAAAGAAACAAAACTGCATTCATAGATTTTCTAAAATTTGCTTGCCTCACCCGGAATCCAACCTGCTAAAAATTTAAAAACAAACCTCGCTCTATTTAATACCACTAATCGATAGGATTAATGTCAGAATAAAATCTTTATAACACACATTTGGTTTTAGAACTAAAAAAGATCGTGAAATCTAACATTAATGTTCACAATTTTTTTTCATTAATTTTTATTATTTCACCATTCGCGTCAAAACTTTTCTAGACGGTATTTGTCTATTTGAGGTGAAGTTCAGACTTCCGAAAATGCGTCCGATTCGATGATTTTCTTCGAAAAATTGACGGTTTTTCAGCGAAGAAACGTTATTTTCCGAATTCAAAATACATTCCGAGAAGGTCTGAATCACACTACTGGATACCTCTCACCATTCCACTGTAGAGCTAAATTGCAATTAAAGACCTTATGTACTAAATATTGGATTTCATAGATTTTTTGTACGACAGACGAGTGTAAGACCTCATGTTTCTTTAAGAAGTTTTATCTTTAGTATTGAATGTATCGACTAGTGGAATAAAATAGGGAGTGTTTAATTTTTGAATTTTTAGCTGGTTCGATTCCAGGGTGAAGCAAGCGAATTTTAGAAAATCTTTGAATGCAGTTATGTTTCTTTTTAAAAATAAAGGAATGTTTCCTTTAAGTAAAATACTGTATCTTAAGGATTTAAGGTAGTTTCCCTCCAGGGCCCATTCATTTTTACCCGACTGCGCAAAGTAAAGGAAGGGTAATGTGTTTATCAGTCTATGTTTGTATGTTTGTTTGTATGTAGGTATGTTTGGATGTTTCTATGTGGCACTCTAGAGGCCAAACGCGTGGACCGTTTTTGATGATTCTTACGTCAATCGATTTGTCTCAACCTTCGGAGTGTCACTAAAGACATGACAGTAATCAAAATCACCAGTGTCACAACCAGACGCCATATTGTCAAAATTAAAAAATCAAAATCGTCACACTACGAGTATATCAAGTGGGGTATCGTTGAATAGGTATTTTAAAATCAACTTTAGGTTTCTTTTACCATTTTTCATTTTAAGTAATAGTTTAGGAAAAATAACGGTTTAAAGTTGATTAATAATAATTATCGCTATGGATGTTTCTATGTGGCACTCTAGAGGCCAAACGCGTGGACCGATTTTGATGATTCTTACGTTAATTGATTTATCTCAACCTTGGGAGTGTCACTAAAGACATGAAAGTAATCAAAATTTACCAGTGTAACAACCAGACGCCTTAAAGTCAAAATTAAAACAATCAAAAATGACGAACTATGTCAAACGGGGCAATCGAAACAGAAAAAATAAATTAATCATAATAATCATCACCACCTAGTAAATCATAACTAAAAAGTGTAAAATAAAAAAATATTTAAAAAACAAAAACCCGACTGCGTTAAAACTAAAAAGAACAAAACAAGCCTGCAAAGTTTCCCTCCAGGGCCCATTCATTTTTTCCACCCTGTATTAGCAGTATTAGTCAGAAGACAATAAAATAAGTAAGTATATAAATATCAAATACATTTAATCCAAGAAAGGCAGCTGTGCGTCGTCAGTAAATTTCAAGGACACTGCAGAGACAAAAAACTGCTTACCTATCTATATTGTGACTAGGGATTGCAATCCCGCGGGATCCCGCAGCTTTTATTGGTCTGCTGGATCCCGCACCTTCAAAGCGCGGATCCGCGGATCCGCAAATGAAAAATTTGGCGTTAAAACTTTCGCGTAAATCGCGAGTAGCACGAGCGTGACGTTGCCGTTTCGCACAGACCACCGCGCCAGCGACTAGCAGACGGTTGGCGGGCTGTCCTGTCATCCGTACACAATTACAAATGTGAAAGTGTGTTTATGTGTTTGTTTATTGGTCCTGCTTTCACGTCAAAACAGAGCGACGGATTGACGTGATTTTTTGCGTGGAGATAGTTGGAGGGCTGGAGAGTAACATAGGCTACTTTTATCCGGGTACCACGTGAGCGTAGCCGCGGGCAGCAGCTAGTTGTTTATAAATGGCACTGCGCTGCGCACGTCTTTCTGTAGGTGACGAGTGTTTTCGTACTCACCGTCCGGCATTTTACGTAAGTACCTAAACTTTAATGTTTATGATTTAGTTTTTTTCTGTTCTATTTTAAAAGCTGATTGTGCCGTAAATAGTAATATAATTAAAGTTGCGTGAAACATTATGGTGGTTTTTGTTTTTGTTAATATAATGTTTTTTGAATACAATAGGATAAATTAACGTTTATTTGACACACACAAGTTACAGTAAGTACATTGGGAAAAGCACAGCATAAAGTAGGTACCTAATGAATAAACAATTACACAAACAAAAATAACTAAAATATAAAGAAAACTGTTAACAATAATGTGCGTGCGTACCTGCCTACTACTCTTTGTGGTGCCAAATAGGCCCAGTCTCAGTATAATGCTGGCTCCTGTTGCTTAATGTAAGAAACGTTTAATAAAAGTTGATTTTTTACTCCAAATCTGTTGTTTCAATTTGATTTTATACATAATTTCTAAGATGCGGGATCCCGCGGGATCCCGCGCGGGATTGACTAAACCCGCACTAATCCCGCGCGGGATTGAACGGGCTGCGGGATTGCAATCCCTAATTGTGACTTATAAATAGGTAGGTACTCGTAGCTACGTGTCAAAAAACATAAACAACATTTCAGCGAATCTATAAAAACCTCTCAGAAACACACCCACGCTTTGTGTTGAAGAATATCGTGGCATTTCATAATGCGCTCCACTTGTGTGGGTGGGGTTATTTTCGCTTTCGTTTCTAATTTGAACGCCTACAGTTTTGTGTCTAGCGTGGGCAATATTAAAGTTGCGTATTCATTTAGAACTTGTTTGGAACCATAATGAACATGCGAGTATCATTGGGGTCGTCAAATTAAAGTAGAGTTAAAGTAAAGGAGGTTTTCTTACTTGGAGTATCCTTCCATCTTGTTGAGTTCTGAAAGGCGTTGCTCCGCGGCCGCCAGCCGTACGTACCACTTCTCCGTGGACTGGAAGTAGCTGAAGAAAACTGGGTCTGGAGCGCCTAGCAGATCCAAAAGCACCATGACATCCTGGGTAGAGGTCGTTTGTTTTATTTATGGTTCTTAAGCCTGAGAGTACACCGATCCGCGCCGAATTCTCGAAGCACTGCCAGATTCGGTCGAATCGCGAGGTTTCATACGATTTCATATACCTACCTAAGTAAAGAATTCTAAAATTCGTTTCGTTTGGCGCGGATAGGTGTGCTTTTGTGAAATGGCCATGCCGATTTTGTATGGGCGGTTGGTGCCTTTTTTTTTTCGCGCCAACCAAACATTAAAATATAAACTAGGAGTATAACAAACAATATTTGTGAACACAGTATACAACTACACTCAGCCAGGACCGAGTTATACAGGGTGATTCTTTCAAGAGAGCCTCTGAGATAAAATCTGGAACTATTAGTACCTAATAGTGAAAAACACTCAAAGGAGTCTCGTTACCAATTTTGATAAAAAGTAAAACTGCATCATTAGATTCAAAATAATAATTTTCCTGACCAGGAATTGAACCTGTTGGTTCAAAAAAAAAACTTTCTGGGCGTTTCTCCTCAAATTGTTATTTTTGACGATTTTTAGTCACTTTTTATCCCTTTAGTTTAGGTCTAATCTTTATGCTGGAATGATTTGTGTGTTAAAAATAAGTTATTTAACGAGGGGTATCCATCAAATTAACTGATATTTTAGGAGATAATCAAAATTGTCGGTTGCTAGGAATGACCCTAAGTGAGAAAAATGATTAAATTGTAGAGAAGAATGACGGTGTGTTGCTAAAAATGATAAATCCATCAAAAACACATGTTTCTGATCATAACAGCATAAATAAAAATTAGCTAAGTATAAAATAGCTAAGTGTATATTCTCAAAATTACCTAAGTGTATTATGTTATGTAATTATGTAGGATTTGTAAGGATTGACAAAATCACCATGTTCTTAAATCGGTGCCTATTTTTATAATATTCCTTAAAAAATCTTACTTTTAGGGTTCTGTACCTCAAAAGGTAATAAAAAGGAACCCTTATAAGATAACTTTCTTGTCCGTCTGTCTGTCTGTCTGTCTGTCTGTCCATGTGTCACCATCGATTTTCTCAGGAACGGGTAGACCTAGCAAGTTGAAATTAATACTATATACTGAGGTCTATAGTACCTATTAGGTGTATAAAAATCAAGGTCCTGAGTTAACACGATAAAAAGATATGGGCAAATTTAGATTTCCGTGAATACTTGTAGGTACCAAAATGTACCTTAATTTTCAACTTTTTTACTTTTCGGAATTTTTCCTTTATAAAACCTTGCTTTTCACCAAAATTGACAATTCTAGGTCAACCGGAAGTACCCTATAGGTTTTGGGTCAAAAACCTAAATGGTAGTTCCTGTTGACCTAGAATTACGAAATTCGGCAAAAAGCAAGGTCTTACAGCAGAAATACAGGAAAAATTCCAAAAAATAAAAAAAGTTGAAAATTAAAAGGTGTCCCCATACATACATAGTTGACACCGATTAAGATAGTCCTCTGAGTTGTATGGGTGCTCATACTGTTCAGAGGACTAGCTTATTATAGCGGTATAATGGGTAGGTATCTACGGGAACCTCGGCGCACGAGTTCAACTCGCACTTGACAGGTTTTTTTTTAGATATAATTACTTAATACCTCCTATCATTTGACATAAAAGTAAATCTTCTCAAAATTAAGGAATAGTAATAACAATAAGCCCTCAGGGCACCTTTGAGGCGAGGTGTCGAATGAGTAGCGACCCCGCGGACCCGTGTGCTCCCAGGGGGAGGTCACTGTTCCTCATCTCAGCTTGCCTTGATTGACACTGACGAGAAACAGTCCACCTCCGTGTTGTCTTCACCGGCCGGACGGAGTGAAGTCGCTAGAGCATTGCTCGGGGGCTGGAAGGTGTTACGTAAGTGATGAGTGGGGCTCGCTGAAGTGAAGTGAAGCTGGACCCTCAGGGAGCTCGTGATCGTCGTTTAAAACCCGGTACGTATACATCAGACCACCCTCTAGCAACTCACGTATTTTTGCCCCCTTGTTGCCACACGAGTGACTGTTTTGGGGGAACCAATTGTGAGTTGGCGAGTCTCCACCCGCCATTTTGACCATTTTGTACGTGTTTGTAAGTGATTCTATATTTTTTTACACCAAATATCATCATTCTTAGCAACAATCATCATTGTTATCATCATTTTTAGCAACACGCGTCATCGTGTTTTTGTCGTTGTTGCTTGTAATGAGGTTGTGAAAAATGACGAACTTCAGAAAACAATTCGTAACTTGTATTTCCGAATGCAGACCAAAAGAAAAATGTTAGTGATCAATAGCTGCATGTTTAATTTAGCTTAAGTCGAAAAATAATGTAAATTTGACGCACTGATTTCATAGTTATAGTAATAAATCAGAATGACGAAAAAAGTGTCACACTTTGGAGAATCATATTCAATAGCTCACCTTTCCGAAATGCGACGCGTCTTGCCTCCGTGAAGTGCTCTGGCCGATTGGTCCGGGAGGGCACGACATTTGATGTTCAACACGATCTTTCAATGCCTTTTGGTTTACGTATTACGATGAAAACAAAAACTGGCGACTGTAATGATGCATATTTTGTGACAGGATTTTGATTAAATCTACCATCGAATTCCAATCACATAATCAAAACTGTTTCTTGGCATTAGATTACAGGGTTTGTTATCTATAAATATCAGTAATTACAATTGAACATAGTAAACAAATGAATATTTTATGACGAGAAACTCCTATGCGCAGGTCATTTTCACATGTCGAAAATGGCTATTTTTGGAGGTTTTTTGTAAATATCTTTTTACCTTATAATTTAAATGAAATTTCACTGTCGATACCTTTTTTGTAATATATCTAGACATTCAAATCTAAGCTTTTGTTTACAAAATAATGAACAGTTTAAGAATAATCTTGAGGAACCTAAATTTTGGCCCCTCTGGAGATCGGCCCTTCTGTATTATTATACCATCCGATAGTGTAGCTGATAAGGATCATTCTGAGAAGAAACTACATCTATAACTCGGTCCTGGCTGAGTGTAGATGTATACTGTGTTCACAAATATTGTTTGTTATACTCCTAGGAGTTTAAATTTTAATGTTTGGTTGATGGCCGCGCGAAAAAAAAACAGGCACCACTTTCCGGCATAGGCTTTCGTGAGGTGTTGAGATATTTGTGACTCTCGATTGAAAGGGTATAATGAATAGCATGAATTAAGTATATTATTAGTCTATAGTTTTAAGATTTTATCGGCAACTTATTTAGGTGACGCAATTTTGTACGGAGACGTCAGTGATATCGTAAGTTTTGTAAGGTCAAACAGTTCATGTTCTATCTACAACCTCAACATTAGTATTTGTACACCTAGGTATTCTTTAGGGGATATTATTGGGATTCTGTGAACTATTTGCGTTGTGTGACAAGTGCAAACATATTCTTTATTATAGGACAGACAGAGAGAACTTATGACAACGACAACCTTCGTCGAAATCCGATAATGCGGCCCGCAACCAACGTGGATACATTTTGTTACCGACAGCTTATTATAGAAACCCACGATGACCATGCCGTATCAGGTTTCTGAGGCGTGAGCCACGGTTGCGTCAATCACGGCAAATTGATGCAAGGCGAGTGCTACCGTCCAGACAGACGTTTGGCGAGTCTATGCAAACCAATGCAAACTATGCGCTTGTATTCATTCGGCCAGGCTAGGCGAGCGACACCAAGCGATGGCAAGGCAAGACAAATGTGCTATCCACACGTTGGCGTTGGCGTTCACTCGGCAAGCTTACGCCGACAGTAGTAGTTGTAGTAGCGGCTTTAGGCCGTCTGAAAGCTTCCGTGCGTGACGGCCTAAATACTTTACGCCGAAACGGACAAATGAATGTGCCCTTCGAAGCACGGAAGCGCAATATAACTGCTACAAGCAGTCACAAATCCATTTTTAGACCACGCAGAACGTGTCGCTTACCTTCTACGACCTGTCAAGAACAATTACTAAGAATTGGTAAAGGCACTCCGGCTAAAGGAGGATCGCTTGTATCATTGCGGGTTCGAATCCCGTCGGAATTGAAAATTTTGATAAGATTTTTCATTTTCAAACTAAGAAAGCTACCTCCAGCGCTTTGAGTAAGTAATCTACTGCACCTTTACTTCATTAGTACCTAATTCATATGGGTAGGTAACTCATCCTCACAGGCAATGCAACAAAGAATGTAGACATGACAATAATAATCACGTACAAATTGGTTATCCATTGTAATCATTGCTCAATATGTTTTATTCATCACAAAATGCTGAAGGCCAAAACTTAATATAGAAAACCGAACTGTTCGTTTTTACATTATTTTGTACCAAGTGATGAGATTACCTACGAATTTATGAATAAGTAGGATTGTGTCTCGACTTTCGATCAGCTGGGATATTTTGTTTCACACGAAAAGTCGCCTAACTCGGATTAGATACTTCCTACGAAAATTGTTTTTTTACGATGAATACTTTGAAATGGTAGGTGGTTGAAAACAGTGATAGATATTTATATTGTGTGAAATATTCAAAGTAATTCTGCATTCTATAACTTTAATATTGTTCGTAAAAAATCAATTTGTAGGAAGAAATCCGAGATAGCGACTTGACGTGGGAGTCAAAATAGCCCTACTGAATCGAGTAATACACTGGTTTGGATTCGAACTTCATGGCACAGACCACGTAATAGGTATAAATCATAATACGTAAAATTCGATGCATGATTCATGAATCATGAATTTTGCGTATAAATACATGAGCTCTCATTTCTCTAACCAACCATAAAAGAGAACATTTTGAGGAAATCAGTTATTCTAATAGACGGCGCCGGTCAAGTTTGGAATGTTAACTTCAAATGCCAAATGTGTATAATTTGGACGTGCCTTCAACTACCCCCTTAGACATGGATTTTTCCGAAATGAAAATCTCATTGTTGCCATCCATGGGATTCGATCCCACGACCCTTCGGATCGGTCACGGAGGGGCTATCACACACGGCCAATATGGCTATCAAAACCATTGAATGCTAAATAGAAAGACTCATACACCGGCCATTCTGACGTCGACTCTGCGTCATATGTCTGGCTGGTGAATTGTTATAGGTAGGTACGGTGAATTACGGTGCTTAATGTAGGTACCTATTCATCCTAAACTAAAACCTACCTACACAATAATGTAGTAGGTACCTACTTACTTCCAACATTCAATAGGTACCTACAATGATGTAAATTACATTAATATTCATAACATCATGAACAAACTGTTTTCATAAATAGGTACCTACCTATACACATGAAGTGTTTTCAAAATTTCATTTTCAATTAAATATTACCAAAGTGCGGATAAGCACTAAAAAAAATTAAAAATTACAGTTAAGTAGGTACCTATTAAATAATGTAAGTAGAGCTGTTTGCCTGAAACTGAAAAATAACATGTTTTTGTTGTTTTGTAATTAGTTTGAAGAAAAGTTTTGGGAAAATCCACCAAAAAAGTCTTCAAAATAAGAGGTGCACTTCTTCCAATGGATCTTGGCATCTGTGAAGTTAGCCGTTTCTATGCACAATGCAACTCTTTCATACAAAATGTTCTACTGCTCAGCGAAAAGCCTAACTTCACAAATGCCTAGATCCATTGTGACAACTTTAAGTAAAACCAAGGAGCAGATCATAATATTATTATCAAAACTCACCATTCTCTGTAGCTCATTAGCTCCATCTTTGTACGGACTTTGCTGCCACTTCTGAGCTAGATGCCGAGCTCCATAGATAGAGTCCGTGGGACCCCACTCTTTAAACGCCTCCTCTCCATCAAAGAAGATGAACATCAGACTCAGATTGGATTGTTTAAGAGGGTTCAGATGCGACGACATCACTTTGGCTAAGTTAATCATCATCGCACACGGCACTGCTGAATCGGTGGCTCCTGTTTTGAGGAAAAATCAAAATTAATGAAGTAAGAATACTCTATTCATATACCCTACTTTTGTACCCATACTATCTACCTACAATATAAGGAAGGAAGTTCGTATGAGCAAGGCCAACTCTGGTGACGGAGTTTTTAGGCCGCCTAAAGGCCTCCGTCATGGCTTAACGACTTAAAAGCCGGGACCGACAATTTAACGTGGCCGTGTATTTAATATACTATGTTAAACTTAGAGAAGGGGATAGGGTTAATCAAATTATTACTTTTCTTGAAGGTGTTGATGTTCTATTATGATATATTGGGTATATTTAAGGGGGTAGTTAGAGATCTAAGTAACAAATGTTTGTATTACCTCAAAAAATATTTCCCATTAACAAATTCTCACAAAAATCTATTTTTTGAAGAAAGTTTCTTAAGTTCTTAAAGATCAAGAGTGTAACAGTTGCATAGTTTTTGAGTGTAGTCAGATTTTTAGTTCAATCAATTTACATACCCATAAAAACATGCTCCCTGGTGTATTTGCTGTCGTAGTGGCATGCCAGTACCAAATACCGGTCAGCATTAGGGTTCAATTTTGCAATTATATTTTTAAAGTTCAGAGTCCCAAACACAGGTGTCTGGTCCGGGAACGCATTCTCAGTGACATCCCAGCCAAGGTCCTGCATTTGTTTCACAATGTAGTTGCCAACTTTCACGTGGTTCGGTGTTCCGACCACCCTGGGTACCAGAATTTCATCCAGAACACTTCTAAAGTGTTGCATATCAGACAAATTCGCTAAATCTATCACATTTTTGTCTGTTAGCTCTTGAGCTTCGTGGAAATTCTGAAATAAGAGAAGTCTGTAATATCATATGCATGCCTCCTACAGGCGATAGCCGACAGGCCTGTGACTATCATCTCATACAGGCTTGGGAGTCAAGACATGCCATCTTGGCAACCTACACTTGCCGCTGACTGTCCGGCTGTACCTACTCAAATGTGCCACTGATTTTTGCCTACCATAGTCGCCTACCTACTAAAACTAACATAGTTCATTAGGTCACTATACTAACAATAACAACATAATGGATGAAAATCAGAAATATATATTTTTTTTTATAAGGAAGTTGCAGCAGTTGATGTCTAGAAAGGCAAGGTTACTGATGAAAAATTCCGAGTTACGTAGGAACAGGTTCCAGCTGTTTTTAAATGTCAACAAAATAGAAAGTAGGTAAATAATAATGCCCTGAGCACATTCTATTTAGACTCACCTTTTCCTGGTAAAACTTGAGGTTTTTCCCACCTTTATCACTGTTTACGAAGGCTACACACAAGCTAGCCAATGCTAGATACACTAAAGTTCTATCCATTTTCACGTGATAGCGATAACTGTAATCGATGGTAGATACGCGTCCAGCTTTCTTTCAGACGCCTGAGCTTAATTTTTCATAGCAACTTTAAAAGTAAACGCTAACAAAAAGCGAAAGGCAATAGTGTAAGGTATTCAAGTCAAGGATATTTCGGAAAATACTATTCTATCGTAGCTTTCGCAGGGCGGCCGTAACAACCAAACCAACCGACCAACTTCGTGCGACTGACTGACTGATTGATTGACAGTATTTGACAGTGACAGAGTACTTGACTGTCAGTGTACTGGCTGCCTGATGTGATGATGTGATGTGACTGGGACGCACAGTGTGGGATTTGACGTGATTTTCGGACATGGTCTTTTTATTGCAGAATTCGTTAGTATTAACGATTTAAAACGTTAGAGTAGAACCCCCGTGTTTCAGTTAAGTTTAGTTTCAGAGATGTGAATTTTTGAAAATACCTATATTTTTTGTGCCAAAAAAATTTAAAGCGTTGGTGCGCCTACATTATAGGATTATTTAATAATTTGACTTCTGTATACCTAAGGATGTTTCAAGCTGCAATTTTAGAAATTATTTTGAATCTTCTATGTGCTGTAAAACGCGAGTAATTAATTATTTTATATTTTTGGTTTTTATTTTTTTACTCCGAATTTAGGTCGTTGTAGCACATAATTTCTTCATAACACATAGCCCCAGATCCTAAGCAACAATGTGGTAAAAAAACGGAAAGCTAATCTCGCGTGGATTGGAAGTTACAGTGACTTAAGTTTTTTCGTTATGGTTGTCACAAATATTTGGTCAAATTTTGAACGTTTTTGGCAAAAAATTTAAAAAAATTCATAGAGCTGAAAATCTCAGTGATACCGTGCCTGTGGATATTTATTTACCCCTGCAGGGTAATTTTGTTTTTTTTGGGTAATAGAACGAAACGAGGTATTTCTGAAAAACAGATTTATTTATTAATATAAAATGTAGATCATGCTATTTTCCACAAAATTTGCCGTCTATTCTTTTTCCTAAGATTCACCATTTCTGAGATATAGCGATTCTAAATGTAAAAAAAGTGTTATCCTCAATAATATGCACAATAATATAATGTAATTGAGAATAGCATAATCTAAGGATCGTTGTAAACGATCTAAAGGAAAAATTAAAAAAAAATAAGTTCGTTTATTTTTGGCAAAAAAATTATTATTTAAAAAGTGACAACCCCGACAGTAAAGTTTTCGGCAAAAACGTTATTATTTAATAACTTCCAATCCACGCGAGATTAGCTTTCCGTTTTTTTACCACATTGTTGCTTAGGATCTGGGGCTATGTGTTATGAAGAAATTATGTGCTACAACGACCTAAATTCGGAGTAAAAAAATAAAAACCAAAAATATAAAATAATTAATTACTTGCGTTTTACAGCATATAGAAGATTCAAAATAATTTCTAAAATTGCAGCTTGAAACATCCTTATGTATACAGAAATCAAATTATTAAATAATCCTATAATGTAGGCGCACCAACGCTTTAAAATTTTTTGGCACAAAAAATATAGGTATTTTCAAAAATTCACATCTCTGAAACTAAACTTAACTGAAACACGGGAGTTCTACTCTAACGTTTTAAATCGTTAATACTAACGAATTCTGTAATAAAAAGACCATGTCCGAAAATCACGTCAAATCCCACACTGTGGGACGGACTTGGACTGGACTGAAGAGTGAAGACTGACTGACTGTCTAGTGCTGCCAGATGGCTAAGTGAATTTACCCTAAAACTTAATTATGAAATCCCTCCGAAAAGCAGCTTGTTAAATAGGTACAGGAAGGGGTAGCATGACTTCAGTCTCCAATTCAGACCAATAAACACCATCATAGGATTGACATGGTATCTAGGTAGATGGTAGGTAACGTAACTACCTAAGTAAGTACTTACATTATTCTGTGCTATTACTTCATGGTAAACACCATTCTATGCACACCATGGAAAAAGCGTGTTTTGTTATGGCGTAAAATTACTTTCTGCTCTCAAGGGAAATCATCGCGTAGATACACAATAAATAAGAAGAAAGGTTTGTAAGTTATTTATTCGTTAATTACGTTTTTATTAACTTCCTGGAAGAAAACGTGCAACATCAAAAATAAAAGTGGGTAGGTATACAGGGTGTGGCAAATTTTTGGGCACTTCAGGATAGCTAGGTAACTTTCCTATTGTAGTTAGAAAGTTTTGTTCGAAACTATAGTTTTATTTATAAGAAAAAAAATTTGCTTTTTAAATTAAAAAAAAAATGTAGTTAACCCAAACAATTACATTTGTCAAAAAAAAAACAAGTTGGCCTTAATCGACTCTATTATTGACTTGACCGTTATTCGAACCTTATTAATTTGAGATAGGCACTTCCGTTTCCCGCCTTGCATTTCCTTTTTCTAATGAATTTACCTTTGACTTCCGGCTGCTTCCGGTACATACGTCACTTCCACCAGGCAGGGTGGCGCGCGATTTTATCGACGACATCTTTATTCCTCATTGGCGTTTTATTTCCCGCCGAGTGCGGACGTGTCTTGCTAAGTGCAACCACGTCTTGAAGAAGTTATTTTATTCTTTTGAATTTTAAATATTTAAAAAAAAAAAAAAAAAAAATAATATTGCGTTTTGTGGAAATTGCAGACAGATTGCATATTTCTAGTGTAAAAGTGAGTTTGTTCCAAACTGTAAGTACTTTTCTTTTCGTTTAGAAATTAATATTTCTACTGAAAAAAGCAAAAACTATTCGAAAATCATAGCTATTTTTTGATTTTATTTTATAGATTTGTTAGCATGATTCGGTCGGAATTGTTCCGAGACTATCCGATTTTGTGAACATTTCATAAAAAATTGTGGGTAATTTGTTATACTTACTTCGTTGAATTGTTTTTCGCTTGAGCCAGTCGGTATAGAACCGAGACTATCTGGATTTGCGAATACTTTTCAATGTGTAGGTTGTCAAGTACCCACAATATAATCTCAAATCATTATAATTAATTGCTATATTTGCCTACTATGTTTTTCTGCCACGGGCCAGTCGGTATTGTACCGAGATTATCTGACCGTGGCAGTTTAATTTATTGGCAGTGTCTGAATATACATAAGGTTATAAATATACCCTGTATTTCCAACTGAAATGCAATTATGAAACGATTTAATGGCTTTTTGCTTTTTTATGATTTTTAGATATTTAACGGTTTACCGTTCGATTTTAAATTTGATTATTTAAAAATAATTTTATTTTCGTAAGATCTTAGTTATAAGCTCTTAGCTTTCCAGTATTTTATAACGGTAATTTCTGCAAAGATGGGAGTTATATTATAATGTAAAGTGCAGTGACAGGGACAGTTCTCCCATATGCTCTCTATAACGACGCGGTCAGCGAGTAAAAAAAAAGGGGGGGCCAATATAAACACCGCTAACGTATATTTATTTATATTTCGTTATCTGTCCTATAAAATTCGAAATGTACGAAATTTTTTAAATCACGTGAGTAGGTACCTAACCTATCTAACTTACATTTTAATTCGTTGATAAAGTAAGGTTGTCACCTTTGTGATAAAATTAATTTTGAATGAGCTTGATCATGGTAAAGCTATGCGAGGTAAAACATCCCATAGATTCACTTGTCCCTCGTCACTTGATACCTTTTGCACGAACTGGCTTTTCATTGGAAAAAAGCCGAAAGCGTGCGGCTTCAAACATGTGGCCGCTAACCTTTTCCTCGCAGGTTAAGACTATTAAAAAACGAGCGTCTCCTCGCAGGAGCACATCAATTAATAGACGCATGCATGACTGTTGCAAAACTAGTCTATAGCGGCTGTACCCGCGCTTCTACTCGCAAGAGTACGTAAATAGGAAGAAACCCTCGCAGGGTTTTTTTCGACATGGCCTCTTTAAATCGCATGACTGTTGCAAAACTAGTCTATAGCGGCTGTGCCCGCGCGTCTACTCGCAAGAGTACATAAATAAAAAGAAACCCTCGCAGGGCTTTCGAAATAGCCTCTTTAAAGTGCATGACTGTTGTAAAACTAGTCTATAGCGGCTGTGCCCGCGCGTCTACTCGCAAGAGTACGTAAATTGAAAGAAACCCTCGCAGGGTTTTCGACATAACCTCTTTAAATTACATGACTGTTGCAAAACTAGTATATAGCGATTGTGCCCGCGCGTCTACTTGCAAGAGTACGTAAATTAAAAGAAAACTTCGCAGGATTTTCGACATAGCCTTTTTAAATCGCATGTCTGTTGCAAAACTAGTCTATAGCGGCTGTGCCCTCGCGTCTACTCGCAGGAGCACGCAAATTAAAATAAACCCTCACAGGGTTTTCGACATAGTTTCTTGTGTTGTAATGCTGATAAATTAAATGGCTGGTGTTAAGCTGATCTGTCGCGACTGTGCCCTCATGTGGCACTCCTTACGTCGCTCGGTCGACAAGCTCGACTCACAAAATCAACCCAAACAGGGGCTGTGATTGAGGCATGTGACCTGACCGCTCATCAATCGACAGTAAGAAGAAATAAGTTACATATAATGACATGACATTTAGAACAGGCCTGCTTTGCGCCCAAGCACCAGTTCTTATACCTACTCAAGATCCTAAATGGGTTTGGGGAACAGGCTGGAATCGTTCCCAAAGGCAGAGTAGGTGGTTCCTCTGCAACGGGCCGGCCCATCTGGCCCACTTGCCCGTGGTTTTTCAACCGACAGTTGTTGTCGGTTGGTTATAAATAGCCCGATCGGCGATGAGTAGTGCACTTGCGCGATCTAGAAATTCTGATATAGAGTGGCGCCATCTTCGCTGAAGCTCGTAGTGCGTAGCATGTCTATGTAGTTAATCTAGCGACAGGTAGATGTCGCTACATGGGTATCGCATACCCTGCAGGAATCTTACTCTTATTTCCAATCCGAGTTTCCATAGGCTTCGAAATGAACGTTTGACAATGAACGTTATCGTGTCCTGGCGTTTAATTTGCTAGTTAAGAGAAGAGAAACTACTTTGTAAAATGGGTCGACCTTTTTAAATTTTGCGGAACCCAGTTGCGTAATGATGATAAATTTCAATGAATATTGCTCTGATCCCTTTTTTAACTGAGGCTATGACCTTGCAGTCTAGTCTCAGGTAGTCACCTGCCACTAAGAAGTATTCATACCATATTCTTTAAAATAGTGTTCGACTAAATAAGACGAAAGTATTCAAGTACACAACAAATATATAACCATCCACTAATTTCATTATCATTAGTATTAACCGTCGAAGGTCTAGGTAATACTTTTATTGTTCCTACAACGAGGTTTTAAAATTTGTTGAGTGTACCTTCATGCCTTGAATGTATCTTGTTTCTTGGTGCATGCGACTGTACCTAAGCGTTGCTATCAGTAGCTTACTATTTTTATAACGGTGATCAACTTGATTATCAAAGCTTTGAGATTTTAAATTCTGTGTGGATATTTTAAGTTCAGTGGAACATATATTATATAATTCCTTAATATCTACTCACGTAAGGGTAGATTGCTGATCATTACATATATAATATACCTACCATGATAATTTCTATGATGTGATTAGACTGGGAAATGATAATAATAAGACTACATACTGTTGCCGAGTTTTGAACGAAATTTATTATTAATTAAAAGTAGTTATCTACTTGGTATGCACAATGCATTTTGTGCAGAGTGTGCAGGTTTGTCTTTACACATGTTTCACACATCCTACGAGCAAACGTTCATCAAAAGAGATTCCAAAGCCTTGTCAGACTCCTAAACTTTGTAAGTTTCACTGTCCCGTTGTGTTGGTTCTCTGCTTACTTAATGCATTCTTGAAATCCGTCTGGAAATAGAGTAACATTATAAGTTAGTTGTGTAGTCCACAGAACTGCAAAGTTTTTCGGCCCTATACATACGTGGCATCCAAGTTTATTGTTAGGCACCATACCCATAGCTTAGCCGGTTCTCTGCCGAGTTTTCGATTCATTCCAGATCGGCACGTGGTGACCAAATGCTCAAAGAATTTTACTAGGAAGTATCAATACTGTTTGCCTGTATGTAAGTAGATAAGTATAAGTAGTAATAATGTTTACGTTGCAGTGTAAACTATTACTGAGCATTTATTCGCGACGCGTTTGGTCGAATGTGGCCCCCTCTCACATGTGGGTACCCTCCATCCTTTCTAATAATGTAAGTACAGTTATGCATGGTGTTTATTGGTGAGCTGACCTCAACCGACTACTAGCAGCTGCTTTTCAATTCGTCAATTTCAATCCGTCAATTTCTCTAAATTCATTATTTTTGTCCGATTTCTTACAACGTTTATGCTAAGTTAGACGTATCGACGAAGCTGCCGTGCTGCTTTGAAAAAGTGCAGTCTATGTCTCCGTCAGGTTGCGCAAATGTGTATCTGAACAAATGAGTTAAAGTACTGAAATGGCAGCCAGGTGAATCTACCGTAAGAATGACGTTCTTCTCTGCTCCTTATATGGCTCATTTGATCTTAAAATATCATATTGATCCACTTTATCTGAAAGGTAACAAGGTGGTTACATTATTTTGAAATTTTCCTTTGGTTCACGATTTATCTTTAAGTGCAAATTATTTTCTTGCATGAATCTGCAAATGCAAGATATTACTGAAATAATAAGTCCATTTTTTGGTGTACCTACAAAACCAATTCTTCAATCCAAATGTTTAGATCTATTAAAACAAAGCAAGTATAGATATAAGTCTAGCTTCTTAATGTATTATTAATTCATTCATCGTGTCAAATGAGCTCAAACAAAACATTCGGTTTTAAATCTGTTTGCTTCAACATGAAGCCTTTGGCTCATGTAAAGCCGCGATAAGATCTACGAGATATTTATTAAGAAACTACCTACTATTTTCAATAATAAATAATTTGTTCAATGCCCTCGTATAGGCATTGCGTTACAATTTAATAATTATTCATTTAGAGTTCAAGTGCAAATAGATATACCTAGGTATACCCACCGTTTTGTGTCCTTGTTCCTTGTGCTTTCTGGTCGAAAGTTAAACGAATACTGAGCATTATATAGGTAAAAGTGTGAAATTCGGATCACCCTCAGGCCTGCCTACGGGTCAAAGATAGTTTGTACAATCGGGCTCGACACTGTTTCAAACATACAGAATTGGGTCCAATATTTTTGTTTGCTTCATCTTTTGTTCTGCGACTACAGAATATCTGCTAAAAAGTCATAGTTTACTCGTTTTTCTGCAGAATAGGTTAAATAAGAGTTAAGTATATAAAGCGATAGAAACGAAAGTATATCGCTACACCACTTTGAACTATAACAGTTATTGGTTAGAGATCTTCCTTAGAAATGTAAAAATGATTCCACACAATTATAATTAGGTATTAGTACTTACATAAATTCACGCTTCGTCCCCGTACTGGTGGAAAACAGAAGCTACTTTTTTTCCTAGAAATTTCCAAAAATACTTTTAAAGGAAAATTAATACTTTTTGTAAAGCAATCAGTTCTAGCTGCAAGTTCTAGTAATATTTTGGTAATTAAGTATGTTAAACGATTTGATTTACATCCACCTATATTGATTGTAGAAAGTTCAATATTTTTATTAAGTAACAATAATTTCTTTTGATATCCTTGCTGTAAAGTACTTTGCTTCTGGCTCAGCTTTTATTTTGAGGCTTCTGGTAGGTATATACTACCTAAACTACGAACTAAAGTTCAGGTTCTCTACTTTTGAGTTAAAATTCAATATTCTTTATTACATGTTATTATGCCTCTCACATTGGCGTCACTTCCACCACCAGGCGATAACAAACAGGTCTCAAATTAATAAGGTTCGAATAACGGTCAAGTCAATAATAGACGCGTTTTACCTACCAATAAAACGCATATTATTACTTACCTTATTCGAACCTTATACTTTAATCTCTGCCTGGTGATTTTCGACTCGCAATGAGGAATAAAGATGTCGTCGATAAAATCGCGCGCCACCCTGCCTGGTGGAAGTGACGTATGTACCGGAAGCAGCCGGAAGTCAAAGGTAAATTCATTAGAAAAAGGAAATGCAAGGCGGGAAACGGAAGTGCCTATCTCAAATTAATAAGGTTCGAATAAGGTAAGTAATAATATGCGTTTTATTGGTAGGTAAAACGCGTCTATTTCTCATCCGAAACACTTCTCCCTGAAGTGCCCTAAAATTTGCCACACCATGTATAAGTAGGTACCTATCTAGGTACATAAATACCTACCTGCTAGATAATGTGATAAGATGATAATTATGCAAGTAGTTATCTTTCCTATGAACCTTCCAGTTAAAATCTAAGAAATATTATCGCTCATCAATCAATCAGTCATATCTATCGAGATATCGATCCTTGATATATCTCCTTATTTTGTCGTCGTACCCGACGCTGCGCCTGAGTCGGTACTGCGTGACGTGGAGCTGCGCGTCTCCGCCCACGCGCACGCGCAGCGCGCCGCGCGGGTAGATGCGCGACGAGAACACCACCTCACCCGCGCCGCAGAACACCTCGACCGAGCTGCGGTCCACGAAGATGCGCCAGCGCGGCGGCCCCTCGGGCGCCCAGTCAGCGCGTCGCGCGCCGTCTGCGCCGCCGCGCTGCACGCCCACCGCGCCCCGCGCCGCCCAGTACGTCAGCACGTACCCCCGCCCGCCCCCCCACTCGAGCGCCAGCTCCGCGTCCGCGGCCGCCGAGCTCGCGTTCACGAGCAGCTCGAACGCCCTCGCGCCCGCCTCGAACGCCTCGCCGGGCGAGTACCACGCGTTCTCGGCGAGCTCGACGCGCAGCGCGACCAGCTCGCGCGCCGGCGCCTGCAGCAGCCGCCCGCGCCGCCCGACGCGCAGCTCGCGCACCAGCGTCATCACGCCCGCCCAGCCGTCGCGCGCCTCCTCGAAGCGCCCCTCCCACGCGCCGAGCCACGCGACCAGCAGCCTGCGGCCGTCGACCGCGCGCGTCGTCCTCGCCGCATGGAAGTCGTGGCCGAAGTCGAGCTCCTCGAAGGTGGCCGTCGAGACCTCGAGGTCGTCGACGTGCGCCTCGTCGCAGTCGCGGTCGCTCAGCACGTAGCCGCTCCGCTGCGGGTCGCGGAAGCGGTCGCCGTCGGGCCGCACGCCGACCGCGGACAGCAGCAGCACGCACAGCCCGTCCAGACGGAACAGGTCGGGGCTCTCCCAGGCGGTGCCGATGTCGCCGTGCGAGCGCGCCAGCGAACCGTTCGCGCGCCACGCGTACAGATCCCGCGACGTGTACAGCGCGAGGTGACCGCGCCGCTCTACCGACGCGCCGATCAGCATGCGCCAGCGGTCGCGGTGCCGCCACACCTTCGGGTCGTGGAGGTCGGTAACGTGCGGCGGCGGGTCGCGCACCACCGGGTTGTAGAGGTACTTCCGGAAGACGACCGCATCGCCGCTGACCGCGACGTCGATCGTCGCTTTGGTCTCGTTGCGGTCGAGCACGCGGCCGGTGTAGAAGAGCGCGAGGTGTCCTATGTGCGGGACCGCGCAGCCGGCGAGGCAGCCGTGGCGGTCGTAGGAGTCGCGCGGCAGCAGCGCGGGCGGGTAGTGCGCCCAGTGCGCGAGGTCGGCGCTGGCGGCGTGCCCCCAGGCGGCGGGGCCCCAGGCGCCGTCGTACGGGTGGTACAGGTAGAACAGGTGGTATCTGCGCCGGTAGTAGACGAAGGCGGCTGGTCCGTGCAGCCAGCCGAGGGGCGCGGACAGGTGGTAGAGCGGGCGGTAGCGGCGCCGCAGCTGGTGCTCGGAGTTGGCCAGGAAGGCGTGCAGATGGCGCAGGTCGGTCGCGTGCGTCAACAACGCCAGCAGCGCCAGCATCGCCAGCAGCCTCACCGCTCGCATCGCACTCGTGGTCCTCTCACCGACTGACGCGACGAACCTTCGCAGATTTTACGCCTAGGGCTAGTCCGCACAATAGACTCGAGTTTACAAATAAAGATTGTTCAATCGCGTATGTTTACGCGGTGCTTATGAAGTAAATAGCGGTAATTTTGCTTACGATCTCTAGTACAACAGATGAATGATCTAATTGTTTGGAGAAAAAAAATATTAGTTAGGTACGTCATTGTAAGTGTGGATTAGCTCACGATCACGATCAAAGTGATCACAGTTTTTTACTGTGTACGAAAAAGAAATAAAAGAGAAAGTAGGTAGGTAAATCTATCTATAAAGTAAAAGTGTAAAAAACTAAAAACATTGATTAAAATACTTTATTAAATTAATAAAATATTGCTCTGCTTAAAATCTAATATGTACTAACTAGTAAATTATACCAAATGTAACAATCTAGTACAAATTACAGCAGTAGATAGATACAATTAAAAAAATACTTATTACAAACTCGGTATAATTCTATCACAGAGATACATGATAATAATAATTATTATGACATTTTATTTACCAAAAACCCTTATCAAATCTAATAAAATTTAATTAAATTACCTAATTGTATAATGGAATGTATAAATCTATAAATTAGTATGTATTCAAATATTCTTGCCTACAATAATCAACATCTAAGTAGTTTTCTAGACATTTTCAATTAGCTGCTGATACTCTTCTAATCTTGTTAAATACAAATTAAAAAATGGCAAAAACAGCCAAAAATCTGCATATCGTAAAGCTGCAATGTAAAAACTACAATTGCAATTTATTCGACAATTGGAGATTCGTTCGTTTAATAATAGTACAAATGTATTGTCATATATTTTAGTGAATTATCTAATTTGGTAATACCACCAAGAATATACCTTTTAATATTTGAGATTTCAGATGCAGACAATATAATTGTCTCTTCCTAATAATTTAATCTTATTGTAATACATAGTCTAAACTTTCCATGTTATTCATAACGGACTTACGAGGCTTCTTAGATCTCAGATGGCTGCTAAATCTGTTGCCATCTCTTTTTATCCGCCAAGTGTGCCGCGGCACACTGGTGTACTGTCATTTGGTATACCTCAGAAAAAGAAGGTCCAAAGGAGCGCTTATGCTAAACTAAACAAGCTCATGTTTCGCATTAAAAAATAGATTTTTTATATATGGCGTACCTCCAAAATTTTACATTTCCTAGATGTAATACCTTGAACACATAAAGTTTGCGGAACACTGGTGAAGATATATTATATCTTATGAAATATAAATCTTGAGATCGCGCCTATTCAAATTCTATGGAGGACCCCACACAGCGAATATAAATTACAAAATATATTTGGTGCGATCTGTCAAAATTTATATTTCATAAGATAAATTATCTGCTGTGTGTGTGGTGCGCTTTAGGCAGTTATTACACTGGCGACGCAGCCGCATGCGCATGCGCATGTTGTGCAGATCTGCAGATTTTATTACTGTAAATCACGCGCGTCGATGCGTCGTCAGTGTGTTGTTCTATGCGTGTTTTCTATACAAATTGAGATACTTGCATACTATTAAAATCTGCAGCGACGCACAACGCAGCGGGATGCGTGAGTTGAGCTTCAGTGGTAGTAAAGTAGCTATTATTCAATTTATCGGAGCCGATCTTGGAATCATCGCTCCGTTTCGCTCTTTGCCCTACATATTTCGTATCGTGCATCCTACATTAATCAGCCTAACTGCTGCCAACTTCAGTCAAATGTAGGAAGAAAAAAGGATGCACAATACGAATTCATTTTATTGTCATTCTTTGTGCACCCGACCAATCTTCCATTATTTAAGATTCTTCTCCATCCAAAGGTTGCCTGGTAAAGATCGCTTCTTAGCGATAAGGCCGCCCATTGTACATTGTTACTTCGTTTTACCATTGTTATTACAATAAAGAATTTTCATTCATTCATTCATACGAAATTCGTAGGCCAGAAAGCGAGACAGACTGATGATTTTTAGGTAGGGTAAACCAGACTATTCTTGGCACCCTCACAATGATTGGCACTCTGGCATAAAAACCATTCATTTATGTTTAGAATGGATATACTAAACATAAATGAATGCTACCACAAAGAAATTAAATATTCTATCAAATAAATTACTGCCACTATAAAAATATGCTCGAAACTCTTATTTCTTGGGTTTTTATGCCAGAGTGCCAATCATTGTGAGGGTGCCAAGAATAGTCTGGTTTACCCTATAATAGATACTTTTAACGCGGTTGAGCGGCGGCGTGCATTTGCGCCCAGAGGGAAGCGAGGCGCGCGTGCGCAGCGCCGCGCGCGCCGAGCGCCTCCGCCGCCGCGTCCACCGCCGCCAGCGCGTACGCACGGCCCACCGCGCCCTCCTGGGGACAACACTTATCTATATCTATCTATATCAAAATGCGGAAGAGTTTGTTCGTTTGTTTGAACGCGCTAATCTCAGGAACTACCGATCGGATTTGAAATTTTTTTCTGCATGTGATAGCTAAAACACTTAAACCATGTACACGGCCAAACCAAATAAAACAATTTATTATGGGTATTAAGCCATCTAGTTTAGTTTGAACTAACTAACTTAAAATTACACTGAACAGAAGGTTTTAGGCTACTTTTCATCATTATCATCATCATCACCATAAACCATCATCGCGAGGGCGCTGGTAGTAAGATAAAATATGCGTGATTGATATCATGATTCTTCACGGTGTTGGTCGCGAAAGAACAGAAGTAGAATCACCTAACTCTTTCAAAGTAATCCTAGTGGTCCTACTGAATAAATGATATTTGAATGTAAGTTTGAATGTAAGGTAAAAGTGCGATGCTGAGGTAGTAGTAGAAGAAATTAAGTAGTATTTTTGATGGAGTCATTTGTAAATGAAAAAAAATTACAATTTTTTTAGGGCGCGCGCAATTTAGTGCATTCATTACATTATTTTTTTCTGTTCTCAAAACTTAACGTTACACGTAAGTTTGCTTTACAAATCGGTATAGAATATTGGCTAGACTTTCTTCTTGAGAATAATGCAATAGAAATATAGCTATCTATTGCGAGGCAGTTAGGCTTGTTTCACTCTTCAGCGTGTCGCCGCCGGTCGCGTCCGCGAGTTGACCATTCACAGCACAGAGAAATTAATTTGGACCATTCACAGCACAGATAAATGTGCTGTGAATGGTCAACTCGCGGACGCGACCGGCGACACGCTGAAGAGTGAAACAAGCCTTACCTGTCTTGCGGCTCTCAGCGCGTATCTGTGTCGTGCTCTGAGCGCGGCGGCGGGCGAGGCGCGCGCGGCGGCTGCGCGCTCAGCGTGCAATCCGCGCGTTAATCGCGCGCAGAGCGAGCGGTGTGCTAGCAGCGCGTCTAACGCGTCGGCTAGAGCACCCCCGCTTGTGTCGCCGCGCTCCTCTTCCGCAGCTGAAGCTAGCCTGTATCATACAATAGATAGTATTATTACTACGTATAGAATGAACTAGTTTCCCACGGATAAAAAATAGCCTATGTTATTCCAGACTAAACTATGTATGGGTATTCAATATGTATACCTATTCCAAGTTTCATTAAAATACGTTCAGTAGTTTTTGCGTGAAAGAGTAACAACTTATTGACTGCGTCATCATAATACCCATATCTTTAGACAATTCCCCAATTAATCCTTCACTCGAACTTGGCTGAGGATGCCTCGAGCATTCCTTTAAAACAGTGTTCCGCAAAGGGTGTGCCGCGGCACACTGGTGTACTGTGGACAATAGTTGGTTGAAAAAATAAGGTTAGCTATCTCAGTTCAGTTACTCCGAATTTGGACCGCATATGTTTAACTAAACAAGCTCATGTTCCGAATAAAAATTTTTTTTTTTGATGGCATAGGTACCTCTTAGATGTACCTTGAACACAAAAAGTTTGCGGAACACTACTTTAAAACTGCAAAGTCAGAGTTGGGTATGTTTAGTCGAAGTCTAGGGTCTAAGTCATAGTTTCTCAACCTTATTTTGCCCACCGCCCACTTTGAGGATATATTTTTTTAAAGGCTCCTCTCCTCATATCCTCGTGCGCCATCTCAATGCCCCCTAATTTTCTCTGGGTATTCTACTGCCCCCTGAAAGTCTCAAACGCCCACAAGGGGGCGTTATCGCCCACTTGAGTACCTAAGGTCAAAGTAATGTATGCTTACTGCGCAGCCGCGTGTAATGGACGCCGCGAGGCGACGGGAGCGAGCGCAGCGAGCCCGGCGCCGAGCTCACGGATGTCGGCTCGCTCGCTCTCTATCCGTCTCGACGCTGTAGACAAATCTTGTATTAGCTTCAGCCTTCAATAGCTCTATAAATAAACCCTATTGTGCATAACCAGCTTTCATTTTAGCAGGACTTGAGTGTTATTTTCTGGTCACACACATTTTATTGAAAAGAGATTACAAGAAATTTATTTTATAGCCGCTTGAGCTCTAGTAAGCTTATAAGCATATTAGTAGGATTATAGATAACGGGGAAAGTCTAAAAAAAATCCACGAGTCTCAAAAGAGACCAGAACTATCTTTATTTCAAGTGACTTGTAATAATCTATCATGCTTAGCTACAGTAATCAAGTTTGAAACTTAATATAAATACTTGATAAAAGAATAGCTTTACTATTATTTTAGTCCCCACAAACCTCTTTCAAATATCTGCGACAGTCTTGTCAGCCCTAGCTGCATCAAGCGTAGTTCTTCCTGCTCCGAATGGAAAGCTGCCTCCAACTCCGCAGTAGTTTCTGTAGCATCATCCTGAAATATACGAATGTATTTCAGTAGGTAACAAATACTAAATCCTTCAAAAGCAGACGGTATCTATTTTAAACAGATCGATAGATAGGTAACTCACAAAATCTAACCTTGTTTTGAAAATAAAGGATTTTAAAGGAAAAATAGGCAACTAAACATTAGTTGTATTGAGTTAGTCAAGTATTTTACAAATAAAACTCACATCAAGCTCAGTGGTACCAGCTAGAACAAACTCGTCATGCCTCGGCTTGTCCAGCTTAAGGCTGGCCTCGCACAGAAAGGCGCGCAGGTCGGCGTCATGGGCCAACACTGGGTGGCGTGCTGTAAGACTCAGCCATCGCTGAAGAGCTTCCCGTCGCCCTTGGAGAAAGTCTTCACTACCACCGCCGACCACTACGCGTTTTGGGGGTAGTCGGCAAACAGCTCTGGAATACATACATAAATTGGATTAAGATCATATGCCCCCTAAAATGCCATGCCCATTTTGTATGGGCGGTTGGTGCCTTTTTTTTTCGCATGGCCATCAACCAAACATTAAAATATAAACTCTTAGGAGTATAACAAACAATATTTGTGAAAACAGTTTACATCTACTCTCAGTCAGAACCAAGTTACACAGGGTGAGTTTTTCAAGAGTGCCTCTCTAGGGCCAAATCTGAAACGATTGGCAATGGCAAATCTAATGATGCACTTTTATTTTTTATCAAAATCGGTTACGAGACTCCTTTGAGTGTTTTTTGCTATTTTTATTTTATTTCATTTGTTTATCGATAATAGATGAGCAGCTTTTAGCTGGTATGTCTATATCACACAGTGTTGAAATAGAGTTGAATATTAATTTTTCATGAATACGAAAATACAGAATAATATACATTGTCTACAAATGTTAAATATTTGTACATATTTTCTCACCGATATGGATACTTTGCAAATAAGACATCATACAGCTGTGCAAAGTCATTGTATCTGCGTGTCACAGTTGTGCCGTGACGTCTAGAACTCACAAAGTATTCACAGTGCTTGATAATCAGGCCCTTCCTCTCCGGCACCAACTCAACACTGATCACATCTGTTGACTCCAGTTCTTCATATGTGACTATAGTTGAACTGGACATTTTTGCTGAAAAAAAATGAAAAAAATTAAGAGATAATTTCAACAATATAAGGCTCTCTTTTTAGCCGACTACAAAAAAAGGAGGTATCTTTTTTTTTTTGCCTTTGTTATGTATGTTCACCGATTACTTGAAGATGCCTGGACCGATTGAAAAATTATTTTTTTGTTTGAAAGGGTTAAGCTTTCCGATTGTTTCCACAAAAATTTAGTGAGGATCTGTTGAGGATTTTGGAGTTATGAACAGAAATGCACCTTGAGAGTGCAGAAAATTGCTCAGTTTAATATTGTAGTCGGTTTTTTATTGTTTATTTAGCCACTTGTTAATAGAAAGAGACACGAGAAGTGTATTACCACATTGGAATATTTTAATGGTTGTTGGACTTGTTGGTTTTGGTATGACCGAGTTAAAAAAATAGATTTGGGCATATCTATGACAAAGATTTGTATTTTATTAACATTTCTAGTTTTCATGTCTCACCTGATATCTTAAAATATTTTTTTTCTAAACCAAGTTAGCTGCAAGTAAGGCATTCGCGATCTGAAGATCATTATGTGTGTCAATTTCCAAACTTTCAATGGGTGAAATTTCCCATACAGTGCAACTGAAAAGAAAATATTATAAAATTCAATCTACGTGTATCAGTACTGTGGGTATATAATGAGAATAATTGTATTTTAGGGGGCGTTTTCGAACTGAAAACAATTTTAAAACTGAAAGAGCTTATTTATTTTTACGACGATTTTTACCTGGACGTACATTTTACTCAATGAAATTATGTAGATATTAAACATACCTTCAACCTTAAACCATTAGAATCCATAGAAACCTCTGTAACTCTTAAGTTTTCAAAGAAAACTCAACTATTTCAAGCACAATCACTTCAATTCAATTCATTTCATTCGATCGATCGACGAAGGCAATCGCGCACCGCGCAATCGTCATCATCCGTCACAAATCACAATCAATCGTGTGTTGAATTTGACTGCACGAGCGACTGACAGTGACATATTTTGATTTCCAGAAAGTGCGCGCAAAATAAGGCTGAGCGCATACCTATCCGCGTCGAATTCGAAGTACTGCCAGATTCGGTCGAATCGGACGATTAAACGCAGGCAGGCGTGCGAGTTTTCATACGTTTTCATAAATAGAGAACCTATAGGTACAAAGAATTCTAAAATTCGTTTCGGTCGATTCATTCGCGTTCGGCGTGGAAGTGAACGTCCACTCTAAGTAGGTACTAGGTATCTACCTATACAGGGTGTGTGTGGTAAAATTTTGGGCACCTAAGCATAGAATAGATAATAATACTACGTAACCTAACGCTAACCTAAGGTTAGCTGCCTTGTCTTTTGTAGATAGAAAGTTTTGTTTTATGCATTCTTAGGAAACTAAATACTTTTTTGAAAGAAAAAATAATACCTAGCATTTTTAGATTGTTGAAAAAAGTAGTAAGCCTTAAAAATTAAGTACCTTACATTAAATTTTGTCAAAAAAACCTGTTTCCCACGAAAGTCTTTTCCAAATACCAAATATAAAAATCTGTAGTTATTACTTATAAGTAGGTAGGTACCTAGGTACCTACTTACAAGCATAAGAAACTTACTTGTTACTCTGAAACCGACCGTTGTTTATAAGTGATTTTCGAGCAATATAAAATGAACCTGTTTCCAAATATTCCCCACCCCAATTTTGTCTTCGTGGTCTTTTAGCAGCGTCAAAATTAATAGGACGGAGCTCTTCTCCACTTATCATCCAGCGAAGATTAAAACTTCTGAAATAACACATGATTATAATTAAATAGACACGACACGTCACAACTATAAAAGAGTACCTAGATACAATAATAACATTGTTATACCTTGTAACAGAAAAAATGCAATCGTAAGCTTTTGGCTCTTTCAACTTCCTAAGGGCTCTTTGTAGATGAGAGGGGTTCATAAACGGCGATGTAGCTTGCATCAAAATCAGTACTTCCACTTCAAGCCTTTTGGACAGAAATTCTTCTGCTCCCCAAATCGACGGAGCCCAATCGGTCGCTGTTACTGCACTTCGATGAAATACGGACACATTGCCTAAAAACATCCAAACATAAACCACCGAGCCTTTTATATTATTATTAAATCTTACTGCTATTCACATCTAAAAAAAGTCGATGTACAAGATGTTACACAAGTACCTACCAAAACAAGAAGCTTGGTAACAAAAAGATTGATAGTAACGTAACACATGTTATAAGTAAGCACAGAATAAAATAATAGTAGGTACTGTAGGTAACAGATATTTTATCAATGTTAACCGAGGTATAGAATATATTATTATGATAGTAGGTAGGTAATTATGACTCGATGATTAATATAATTTTTCTAAGTAAGTACTAACATTTAACCGCTTCCAATGCAATCAGAGGATGATCAGTAGAGACAGTAATGTCAATAAACCCCGCCTTCTTGGCTATTTCCACTGCATTTCTAATCAAACTCTTTCCGCCAACTTGCTGCAGATTTTTCAGACGGATTCCTTTTGATCCTCCTCTTGCGATAATGAGAACTGCTGATGTTGGGGTTTCACCATTGGCAATGCAGCAACTTATGTAACTATTTAGAGAATATTGTTAGAAGGTAAATTCTTAAACAGCTACCTAAGACAGAATAAGTACAGTTACATACTGCGAAATATTGATGATGATAGTGTGTAGGTAGTACCTACCATTTGGTCCATGGTAGTATCTACATTGGTATGTAGTATTATCATGGACCAAATAAAATGCGTACCTAACTTTATCTACACTATTTGTTTCAAGATTAATAATTAATAATAGTTACTCACATAGAAAACACAATTAAAATCCACATAATAACAGGCTGTGATAGTTGGTTTTTCACTATCACTTGTGTAAAATTCAATTGTCTGTACCGCACTGCAGTCAGATCCTCAAAAGCGATCTTCAGAACAGCTACGACATCAACAAGAGATCATTATTCAATAAAACTTTTATTAGGCATGGTAATCGGTCTATGTAAGTAAGCGTAGCATGCATGAGTTTAGCGGTTGAGACGACGAACACCTATTTTATTTGTTTGTACCTTCTAGGTCAAAAAATTGTCAAGCTCATCTAACAATGTGATGGTACCTACACAGGCTAATGACAAATAAATTATAATCAAAATATAACAAATACGTACCTACCTACTTAAACTATAGTGAATCAACAGAATGGTTGATGTTTTAATCAATGATATCCTACTAATATTATAAAGGCGAAAGTCCGTGTGTGTGTGTGTGTGTGTGTGTGTGTGTGTGTGTGTGTGAATGTTTGTTACCACGTATCTCCATAACCACTAAACCGATTTAGCTGAAATTTGAAAGATATATAGATAATGACCGGGAATAGGACACAGGCTACTTTTTATCCCGAAAAAATGTACAGTTCCCGTGGGATAAACCAAATAGTAGTCCACGCGGGCGAAGCCGCGGGCTTCAGGTAGTTATATATAAACTGAGAGTATTTTTCTACCTAAGTACTTATAACTTTTTTTTTACCTACAGATTTTCAAAAGAAAAAAATCTTTAAGCATTCGAAAAACAATTAAAATTTAAAACACATTTACCTATAACGTTCAAACTTCAAGCATTTAGAAAAGTACATGCATTTGCATAAAGAGCATTTCTAATAAATGCTCAAAGCGTTCAAAGTAAAATTTTATCATGAAAATGTAAAACATCATTATAATATGAAAATATCATTGCCGACGTCTCGGCGAGTAACCTAGAGGAGAGAGTTTGTTGTAAGCTGCGACATTCTCGACAACTGGAACTTTGATTCTTGGCCTAAAGTCCCTTTTCTTTTTATCATCGCTTTTGGCTGACCCTTTGGAGGATGTGGATCGTCCTGGAAAACGAATGTGAATTTAATGGCCAACATTAATAGGACGCATCCTCTTTGAAAAAAGGAATTCCAAAAAATGCACTCCAATTCAACCATGAGTGACTATGTATGTAGGTACACTAGGGACTGCCAATGAATGTTAAGCATTTTTGTAATTTGTGAAATAAATAAATGCGTAGGCATCGTTTTTCTTACCTGATGCGATTTTTTCAACTTGAGCAGCACTAGCAGCTTTTTCCTTGCTTCGAGTTGTGCTGAAGCCAGATATATTAGATCTGATGACAAAAGGTAAAATGATTACAGAAAGGTATCATTAACATTTATAATCTAATAAAGAAAATTATAATGATACAACAATGATAATATTAAAATGAAATGTGTTTTTTAAGTCTTTTGAACTAAAAGGCTTAGGTAATAGTACTAATAATAGGTACATAAATAAATTATTATCATCACCTCGATGTGGAGCACTCGCTGTCTATCCCCAGGGCGTCGAGAGCGCGCATCCTCTCTGCAATCTGCTCGTTGATGATCTCGCGATGAGGGCCGCCTTCGCCGAGATACTCCATCTCAGCAAGCCATTCTGCTCGCTCTCGAATTTGCGTCACCACTGTAAAATAAAACCAAAACTCTACCTAATGTACTTACGTTATTCAGATTTCGACGAAATGGTTTGGCAGATAATGATGGGGAAGACTCAATATCAAACCATTACTACTGTAGCTGATAATTATACCTATTAATTGTAGGTAGGTACACTAGCGCGCTGGGTACCACCGAAGCACAATGGTAGGTACCTACCTAAACTTTCAAATGCAACTGTTTATAATTTCTGAGATTAGCGCAAAAATTATTAAATTTAAACAAATAAACTCTTCCGCTTTTTAAATTGGCAGGTACCTATAGATAGAAGTTATAAATAAGGATTTAAATAATTGAATAAGTCCCTCACATTCATGCCACTTCTGTTTTTCAGTGGGTAGTTTCTTCTCAGTGATTTTCTTTGTTCGCTGAACCAATGGCTTAGGAATTTCTTGTTCAGTAGAATCACCATACGCCATCGTATTAGCTAATCTGTCCTTAAGTTTTTCTCTATCTTCGCCTTTCTTTATTGGGCGGTATCTGAAACGAAATGCAAGGACTACCTATATTACATGAGGTTACCGTATTATGTTACCTATGTTATGCTTGTCCCTACCCCTACACGTCGTGTGTTAAGGTAGGGTTGTTTTGTTACATGAGTACTAATTTGCTACTCAGAAGGTACATCTATCTGCGCCGAACGCGCCGAACGAATTGAATTTTAGAATTCTTTAGATTCGACCGAATCTGGCAGTACTTCGAGAATTCGGCGCGGATAGGTTTGCGCTCAGCCTAAAGGATACATTAATCTCGTCTTTAATATGCTTACAAGGGCTAGGTATAACAAATGACCATTACAAAAAACAACAGTGGAAAGATTCCAAGAGAAAGGTCATTCCTGTTTCTACATTTTTTAACTCACGCGTCTTCATCAAGTAGTACGTTCTGTCGGATGGCGGAGAGCGAGCGGCGGCGTGACGTATGAGGGCGGACTGTGATTGCCGGTGCCGATGCCGATGGCCGCGAGGGTCTATGAGGGCTCACCTCGCGACGCAGCCCATATGCCGTGCCTTGACGCAACTTCATGTCTAGCTTCGACTCTTCTATCAGTACTGTAAATAGCCTTAGGACTGTAGATTATGTAGGTATACCTATACGGCTATGCAGGTCGAGACTGCCTGATTTTGAAGATAGGTTATTTTTAGAACCCATTATTTATTAGGTATATAGGTACCTAGGTAGATACTTAGGTAGGTATATACCTACCTAATTTAAATTTTATAATTACAAATGGCTCTAGAACATACGGGGGCCTTAATGAGTTATCTCACAGGCAGGTGTCTCGCACACCTGCCAGTGAGATAACTCAGAGATATTTCATATGATTTCTAAAATTCGTTTCGGTCGATTCGTTCGGCGTGTTTGGCGTGGATAGGTGTGCTGCCTTGATAGCAACCGTGGACGAGCCGTAGGTACCTACTCACTTTAACATTGATAGCTATGTAGGTACCTACTGTAATGTATCTGTAACGTTAAGTGCTACAAGCTAAGTGAATACTCGGTTTAAAAGTATGTAGGTACCTTACCTACCCGGCTGGTAGGTTTTATCAATTTCAGGAAAAATTACAACCTAGTACCTAGGTAAAACATTTACCTAGGTAGGTAGGTACCTAAGATGTAGGTACTGTAGGTAGGTAAGGTAGTAGGTAATAACCTTTAAGAAACTGCTGTTGTTCGGTTGAACTCGTCGCAATGCGTGTATGAAAAATTCCACCGTGAGGGACATTTTTACTTGGCCACGTTATGTTTACAAAACCATTGGCGTCGGGTTTTTCCATCTTAGACAGATCTTAGATCCTTGGCTCAGGCTTTTGTCTTGCGAAATAAATGATGATGTGCCTACACAGGTTTTTTTTGTTTTGATTTAAATGATGGTTTATGTAGGTAGGTAAGTATAATAATTATTTTACTCCTTGGTCTAATACAGTGGTTCTTAACCTTTTAGTGATGAGGGACCATTTGATAAACTTTCTGACTTGCCGCGGACCACCAACAGAAGTTTTCTCTTTCAACTTTGATCCTTTGTCGCTTGTTTAATTTTTCGGATAGCTTCGCGGACCACTTCAAGTGGTTCCAGGGACCACCAGTGGTCCGCGGACCATAGGTTAAGAACCACTGGTCTAATATAACAACCACAGAGAAACTAAAACAACATGCAAACACTACGGTTGCTATGCTACGAAGAGCCTAACAAACAAGTTTGAAATTTTGAATCGCTATGCGACAACCAACCCCAAGAATCTACCCCTACCTTACCTCTTTCTACCTCAACCAATAAATTGGTTGAAGTTTTGCCTTTGAAAAAATAAATGTAGTTCGTCAAAGGGTTTTGCTAACAAAGTTCAGTCTAATAATTTTTTAGACTAAATTTTTGGTAGCAAAACCACAGGAAAACTCATCGCTATAAAAACATTTGGTAGAATACCAAAAGAGCTTCAAGCCACAATGTGACATACAAAATTATGGCGCCAAATTAAATTAAGTACCTACTTATGTCGATATTGTATCGAAACCACCCAACCCACGGAGATATTTTTTCGTGAGCTTCCAGTTTTATTATAAAAACAGTAGGTACAATGCAAGACCAATTGGAAGACTCCATCGACTCAAAAATAGAAAAAATAAAACTACAGGAACAAGTCGAAGAAACTAAACTGAAGGAAAAACGAGCACGTAAGTATTACCAGGTATTACCTAACTATACCTACCTTACAAGTTTAGGATTTATGTGGAAGCAGGAGGCTGGAGAACAATATTAAAATGTACCTACTTGATTCGCTAAGTAAGTAGGTACCTACCTACTTAATTATGCAAACTTCTATTTATCTAAGCAGCCTGTAACACCCACTGCTGGGTAAGGCCTCTGCTCTATCACGCCACTCCTGGCGGTTTTGTGCCAGCCGGATCACAGATTAGGTAGAGGTAGGTACACGTAGTATACGTGTACCATGTATAGCCGGATCCAATACTCTCCTACCGTCCTCACAATGTCGTCTGACCATTGGAAATAAATAAATTGGAAATAAATAAGGAATTGGAAATAAATAAATAAATTGGGAAGAGGCAACCTTACCTACTTAAAATCTTTCTGTAGATGACACAATGGTAATGTCGCTGAACCGTGGGGTGCGAGACGCATTGTCACAAGCGGCTAAACTGAAACATGATCATCTAGAAGCGATAGCAAGAACCGAGACTTTAGGATTGCAGTTAGAAAAGGAGAAAGTGCGTTGGAAAGCTCAGTCCGAATTACTAGACGCCACCCGGAAGGAACTACAGATGCTTCAAGAAAAGTCGGTAAGCACCTACCATTTTTGTTCTCTATTAACTCACTTCATAACAATGTAAAAAAAAATAGGTACCTATGTAGGTACATAAATACCTACCCACCAGTGGCGTAACTATAGGGTGGCAGGGCTGGCCAAATGCCACGGGCCCCCGACCCAAAAGGGCCCCGGCCTAAGAGGCCGCGAGCTCGTGACGATTTTTACTGATGACCCAGGGCCCCATCAAAAGATTTTGCCACGGGCCCCAGACGGTATAGTTACGCCACTGCTACCCACATTTTGCCATTCTATTTTAGATGCAAGGCGTCTCAGATGTTTGGGATTTACGCTCTCTACTTTGTAAATCTGTACAGAACGTTTCTGATCAATGTGACGTATGGGCGTTGTTTAGTAAACCTAAAAGCTTACAACTACCCTCAAATAAGAAAGTTGTCAATGAAGTTCCTGAGCACACTGAGGAATGCTCTGATAGGTTGAAAAATGCCATTGAAAGACACGCAAAGATGCAAGTTGAGCGTGACCGCCTACAGAGCGAACCCGATACAGGCGAAGAGTTTTTGAGGTATGTAGGTACCTACTTAGAGAATAAAACTGCATCTATTGGAATAGATTAGAATACTAATAAAGCCGTTTAATAATGTTGGTTTGTGTGTACAAACGCGCTAATCTCTGAAATTACAAGTTGAGTCGGGTTTGAATTTTTTTTATTCTTGATAGGTAGGTAGGTACCTACCTAAGAAGGCCTAGGTATAATACTTACCTAGTCTTCTATCTGCATTTGATAGCTCATCTCATATTTTAAGGCTATTCAATACTAAATTAAATGGCACGTGAAATCGCCGAGCCTATCTGGGAAACAGCTCGAAGCTGGGAAAGTGTGATGGTGATCTAGGTATGTCTGTGTAGGTACCTACCTTCTTGTCTACTTCCACCACTTTTATGTTGTTACATTTTGTTTTATATTGCAGAATAAAGAACGCACTTCGCTATTCAGCGGCCATGGCAGCGAACTACAAGTAGGACCTAGAGATGGATGAAAAGTTAAAATTTTCGTAGAATAGGTACCTAGGTACCTACTTCAATGTTGCATATTTCAGGATTTTTATGATGCCCTATATTCAGGTCTATAACTATTTGCAATGTTGACTTGTCATGTTTGTAAGTTATAAGTTTCTGAATAAACATTCATTCACTGTTTTCGTACGATATTTTTAATAATCTTCAGAGGCTACTCTTGGTGGCCTGGTGGCTTCTAAGGGCCTTACTTATGAAAGATGTTTAAAGTGAAACACTGGTTAAACAACGTCCTGTATGTATGTATGTATGTATGGGGACTCCCTTTTCCGCAATTAGACTCAAATGTGGTCCTTTTTGCGTGGGGATGACCTGGCTCACTAGATATGGAGCCAGCCTAGCTCCTCCCAGAAGCGCAGAAGATTCCTGGGGTCTTCGCAGGCCTCGAGGAGCGACCTCGGAGTGTTGAGGATTTGCTGCCGTTGTGCTGCTACGCCCACGCATTCCAGGACTACGTGGGCTGCTGATTCTTCTTCGGTTAGATATCCTCTGCAGAGTGGGCTGTCCGTGATGCCGATGTTGTACAGATGTTTGTTGAGGGGGCAGTGTCCTGTCAGTGTCCCTATGATTATTTTGAGGTCTTTTCTATGGAGATTTATCAGGCGACGTGTCAGTCGTGGTGTAGCCGCTGGTACCGCTGCTCTGGACTGTCTGCAGTCCGTCGCCCGTATCCATCAATCAAAAACAACGTCCTGTCTTTATTTGTGGATAGTGACAAACAGAGACAGGACGTTGTTCAACCAGTGTTCAACTTTAAACATCTTTCATAATCATAAGTAAGGGGGCTAAACACGAAGTTACTGCCAGATTCAGTCGAATCGGATGGTTCGACGCGGGCAGGTGTGCGAGGTTTCATACAATTTCATAGAATTCTAAAATTCGTTACGGTCGATTCGTTCGGCGCGGACAGGTGTGCGGTCACCTTATACTTGAAATATAAAATTACTTGACACTGGCTAAATGCACAAACCGTGCGAAGCCAAAATAAAGAAGAAAAAAAAAATGACATTTACAGCACATGAAGACCTGACATTGACTTGACATAACAAATAATCAATCCAATCAGTCAGCTGTTATTTTCTGTTCTCAAAGAGTGAGAAGGGAGGGAATTATTATGATACAAGAAAGGTCTTCGAACGAGTAAATATTTACTGTAAAATAGAAGAACAAACCATCCGCTAAGTTTACTACGCGTTCAGCTCACTCTGCTTAACGAATTCAGAGAAAAACAGCCACAATAAGTAACCTCAGCCATGCTGTTAAAAATTGCACAAGTAAACAAGAATCTTCTTTTTTTTAGGTAAATAGAATTATTTTATACTGTAACTTACACTCTGAAGTACCTGCTCTATTATTTGACTTAGATTTAATGTGATTGTATGGTTATCAACAGCAACAACACCTGAAAACATCATTGAAATATACACAACACATTTTATTCTATAATTATCTATTCCTACAGGAAAATCGAACTATTAGGTAATACAGTCAGCAGAATCTAACTGTATTTCCTAGTACCTAACCTAAGCATGGTAGACTTCCTCTTATAGCTGTGTAGTCGTAGGTAGTAAAAAATATGACTAAACACAGGTATTTAGCTCATTTTCACTCATTACATTTTGTATCTTTATGTATTTTATATACTTACTACACACACTTTCTAAAAATAGCAATCTTAAAATATTGAAGAGTTGACATAAACTAGGAAGGTAAGTACTTAACAACAATTAGATGTCAAAGGAAAACCCATAATTATTGCATTTTGTTTTGCAATATGTAGGTAATTACCTTTTTTTGTCCACTGTGACTCATCAAATTATTGTATCTATATTAAGGTAAGCATTTTTTAATTCTACTTTCAGTGAGCATTTTATATTATTTCCAGAAGCTTCATAAACACACAAAGAAAATGCAGGTTGCTTAGTACTAAAGTTGAGATGAGTGAAAATGAACCTATCAAATTCTCAACGAGTGGAGCAGCTGGAAAGACAGTTATGCCAGTGATGAAGAAAACAGATGCTGATGATGCTCCTTGGTATCAAATGTACAGTGTAGTTGGCAGTGTTGCAGCATTCCTCATATATTTTTGTGTCATACGAGAAGAAAATGATGTTGATTTAGAATTCAACAAAACCCTGTATGATAGAATACATGGATTGGAGAAAGAACAGCTGCTTCAGTCATATAGATACAATAAGGAAAATGGTCTTAGTGTTGAAGATATTGAAAGGAGACTCAAAGAAATAGAAGAGGAAACAAGAAATTTAGAAAATCAAGAAGAAAATTAGTATACCTAAATGTAGGTACATAGACTAGGTAGTCTTAAAAGTCATTATGTAATAAAGATTAATAATTATGATCTACCTTTTTTTTTTATTCTCTGCTGAAAAGGTTTCAGGTAGGTAGGTTCAGTAGTTTTAGGATTTAAAATACAAAGGCATGAAATTTGTCTTAATTATTTTTATTCTAACGCCAAAAGTACACAATACAATATGATAAGATTTAAATTTGCAAATTCACACAAAGTGTGCGATTAATTCCGTCTAATGAACATCTAAGTGTCTACTCATACATACCCCTAAAAATTAATCTACTCGCTTACATATCGTACGATTATAATGTTGAAGTTAAACACCCCTTAAACACACAATACTCCTCTAAGTAACCACATATCAAACCTAAATAAAGATAATATAAAAAATCAGTTCTGCTGCTTCCTTACCATAATGAAAACAATGACGAAGTCATTGAAGTTAGACATAAAAGAATGTTAAATTGCTGGGTACATTACAACTATGAATTTGAATTAAATATAACTTAAACATACATCTTAGTAGGTACTTAAGTGAATAATTAAGCACGCTCTCCACGGATTCGTCGAGCAAGCTGGATATCTTTAGGCATGATAGTCACGCGCTTAGCATGAATAGCACACAAGTTGGTGTCTTCAAACAGGCCCACAAGGTAGGCCTCACTAGCCTCCTGTAACAAACAAAGAAAGCATTTAGGTACCTACGTATTAAAAAACACCATTTAGTTTCTTGATAAATACTGACTCAATTATTGATGTCTTAATTAAAGAAATATTTTGAAGAAACGTGGTGATTCGGGATGAACGAACCTGCAAAGCACCAATAGCAGCAGACTGGAAACGCAGGTCAGTCTTGAAATCTTGCGCAATTTCTCTTACAAGTCTCTGGAATGGCAGTTTGCGGATGAGCAACTCAGTCGACTTTTGGTAACGCCTGATTTCACGAAGAGCCACGGTACCCGGGCGGTAACGATGAGGCTTCTTCACTCCTCCAGTACTGGGTGCTGATTTACGGGCAGCTTTAGTGGCCAGTTGTTTACGAGGAGCCTTTCCTCCGGTAGATTTACGGGCTGTCTGCTTGGTACGCGCCATTTTTCACTGGAATGCGACAAACAAATGAATCATTTGCATTTTAACCACTTGAGTTTGGAGGGAAATATGTGTCGAGGTGACGCGAGGCTGATACAAGAGAAACCGTAATATATTTCCACTGAATTTTTACAAAAAATAATTAATCAAATCACGTGTACGAAATGTAACATATTTTCACCTTTTAATTCGTTGAAATGCGGGATTTATTTGAAAAGAAAGAACACAACTCGACTTCACAACAACCGATCATATGCTCAAGATGGCGTCGAAGAGAATGGCGGGCGATAGTGACGCTACAATGCTGAGAACCGATTGGTTGGGATTACCAAGTTTGCACTGCTTTGATTGGTATTTAAAAACCCTTTGTGATTGGTGAATTTAGAAACATCAAGCGGCGCAGCTGCGCGACTTCCTTTCTATTTTCTGCAAAGGTAAGCTAGGGTGTAAACGATGCCAGTAACTTGCTAATTTGGTAATTTGATAGTGTAGAGCCCAGTAGAACTAAAGAAATAGTTTTTTTTACTTTATGCAATTTAGATTTTAGTCTGATTATTTGCATTATAATTTAATATATTCTACATTCATTAATTATTTTTATTATTATTTACATAGACAACCACGAGACAACTCGGGAATCGGGAATAAAGAGACTGGACCTTTGCTAAGGATGCATGGTGGATGGATGTAAGGCTTATGTAAGGTGGGGCCGAAGCCAAGTTGTGGCTTTTTTTGACAATTTGATTTTATTCATTAATAATAATAGGTTCTGTGGCATTGGCCACACCTTTCTCAACGCAAGTGAAGAGCCCGCAATAGATAGGGATATTTTCAGACGAGTACTTTAATCAGTGTTGCTAGCTACTATTTTTTTTTTATTAAAAAACATCAAAACAAAAATGTCCCACTCGACTCGTCTGTCATGTCATGACATTGTTGTATGCCTCAAGTCAAGGCTATTTTTACCAAAATATTAGTGTTTTAGAATGAAAAGATTAATGTTATTTGTTTGCTATTTCTATCTTTATAAATTATTAGTGTTTACGTGATAGTGTATTGCAATAAAATTAGTTGTTGTTGGCTAGCGTGCCCTGCGCGTAGCGAGAGGCGCAATAATAGTTTTCCAAAATGCCGTCGGAATCCAAACCTTTGTTAGCTGCTCAAACGGAAAAACCTAATCACTATAAGTAATTACAATATCTTCTGCTACTTTCGCCTGTGATCCGTTACTCACGACACTTGCTGGACCTTTCGCTGTATTATATATGATGTTTTACAGATATTTGAAGGAGTTTCGCGTCGAACAGTGTCCATCATTCTTACAACATAAATGTACACAACATAGGCCGTTTACATGTTTTCATTGGCATTTTAACAATCAAAGAAGAAGAAGACCTGTTAGAAAAAGAGACGGCTCATTCAATTATAGCGCTGATAATTATTGTACTAAATATAACGAGACTTCTGGAATTTGCGAGGATGGCGATGAGTGAGTACAAAGCCTTGTTTACGTTGTTCTATTTACTAACTAAAACTCATACCTACGTTATTCCAATAGTGTTTTATTGACGACATCTGTGTCACAGTCAGTGAAGGCCCGCCTGAGACGCATGAGGTTGCTGGTTCGATCCCCGCTGCAGGACAAATGTTTGTATGATCTGCAAATACTTGTCTCAGGGTCTGGGTGTTTTCTATAAGAATGATAATCTGTATGTACTTACAAAAAAAAGTATGTAAGTTGTATATCAGTCTTGTGGTTCCCTTAACACAAGCTCTGCTTTATTTATTTACATATTTGTACTTAGATAATTTTGTAAATACATCATTACCAATCACTTTAATGCATCAATTGTAATGAACTATGGACCCGCATTAGATGATAATAACTTTCACCAGTATTTTTATTGACAGACTATGATAAAACAAATTATATTCAAGACAGGCATTGGGCCTACTGACTTTATCTTATAGAATGAAGACTAATAATATCAAATAAAATTTTCCTTATATTTGTAGGCGCTAGTGTGTTTGTGATTTTACCACCTTAGTACTCACAATAATGTAAATTGATGATGAAAATTGTGGTTACAGAAAAATAATGTTTGAAAAGCTAATTTCCTAGTAAAACTTTTTCAATTTACTAAAATTGGACAAAACAAAAAGTAACCATTTAACCATGCACTAGAACTAGCCTGAATTTTAAGTTAAGATTTTCCTAAGGGCTTGACACAGTTCTACTGTAACACCCGTATTTATAGACAAGCAATTACTTGCTGCTAAGTAATTTCTCAATGAAGTCATTACTTGAGGATAGAATTCTTCATTTTAAAATCTTATTCTATAGCCGAGTAATGCATGTCAAAATCAAACGCAAAATGGTCGAGTTCTCAATGCTACAAGTAAAGAAAATGGTGACTTTTACTTGGCGAAGAATTCTAACTGTTGACAGTTCTAACTTCAAACTATAAAATAAAAATCATTACTAGAGTAATTACTTTTACTAAAGTAATTACTTTGACTTGTTTATAAATACGGGTGTAAGACTCCTGAACTAGCCTGTGTCATGGGAGACAAGGGCAACATTTTGGTGACTGGCATCTTAGCTCAGTTGGTAGTAGATCTGCCTTCTGTGCTGGGTCGTGGGTTTGATTCCCACCCAGGACAAACATTGTGTTTTTTTTTTGTAAATACATAAGTACATTAAACAAACAATAAGTCCTATCAGCTATCTGGTTCCCTTAGTACAAGCGGCGTGGGAAAGAGGCGTGATTTTATGTATGTATGTATGTACTTAGTTTGGGGCTAGATGCTGTGTGAAAATGTCCACCAATATTTATTTATTTATTATTTAGTGAATCTTTTAAATAGAGGTTGGCATGTTCAATTTATATTTTGAACAGCATGCTTAAAAAGGTTGATAAAGCAGAATCACAATATGAAATGAACTTTTGCCATCTCTTTTCACTCTCAGTCAATGAAAAGAGCTGGTATATAGTTCAATTCCTATTGCGATTCTGCAATAACGACCTTTTTAAGCCCGCAGTAGTAGATATAATTGTTTGAAGTTTGACAAGCTCTAAATTCCACAGATGTCCATACCTTCACCGGACGGCTGGTGATACGGAACGTCGCTACCACCTCCGCTATTACAAGACATGTATGTGTGTGCACGATACGGACGCGCGCGGTCTTTGTGCTAAGAATGGCGCTCACTGCGCGTTCGCTCACGGTGGGCCCGACCTGCGACCGCCTGTCTTAGACGCAAGAGAGCTGCAGCCGGAGACGGGGGAGGATGAACACGCTCCGAATGCACTTGATAGGGAAAGAAATCTAATGCTCGAGGACCCTAAATGGCAAGGTAACTAATAAATCGATTATAATCCGTACCCATTTATAAATATGAAAGTGTGTTTATTTGTTTGCTTATTTGTCATTTGTTGTTTGTTTAGTTGCTTTCACGTCAAAACAGAGCAATGGATTGACGTGATTTTTTGTGTGAAGGTAGTTGGAGGGCTGGAGAGTAACATAGGATACTTTTTATCCGGGTACAACGCGAGCGAAGCCGCAGGCAGCAGCTAATTAAAGATAAAGATAAAAGATAAAAATTATTTATTTAGAACTTGGTACAATGTGCTTGGTTACAAAAAACAACAATGAGACTACAAAAGTTAGAGAACTGTGTAGCAGCCTCAGCGCCCTCTAACTTATAATGAATAAATAGGGAACTTTAAACAACTGTTTTTCTAAACGAATAATATGATAGTAGGACACAGATCCTACATCTTTTTTTTACTACTACTAACTAACTATTACTTACAATTTTTCATACATCATCTAGAGTAGATCAAAACGTATGAACATTTTATGGTAGGGGTACTTTTTTTGTTAACTGTCACACATGCATAAATAACTTTTAATCTTTTTCTTTCAGATACAAATTATGTCCTGTCCTCATATAAAACTGAACCATGCAAGAGACCACCTCGACTCTGCAGGCAGGGATATGCCTGTCCTCAATATCACAATAGCAAAGTAAGTTACATCTGTACAGTATTTAAATTAAACCAGAGCTAGATTTTCGCTCATCAATTAAGTAATAATTTCAGACTTATTGAGTGACTTAATTTGAGCCTCCATAGTTGTAATAAATTTTGCACGCTTTAAAGCAGAACATGGTTGTACCTTTAACTCATTTCTTCCACCTGTTTTTTGTTACCTGTGTTTATGCAAATAAATGATTGTATTGTATTGTATTGTCTATGTCCAGTATAAAGTACAATCCGTTACTACATTCATAGACGTCGTTTTCGCAGGACAAGCGGAGATCGCCGCGTAAATACAAATACCGCAGCACGCCGTGCCCCAACGTGAAGCACGGCGAGGAGTGGGGCGAGCCTTCCAACTGCGAGGCCGGCGACGCCTGCGCATACTGCCACACGCGCACCGAGCAACAGTTCCATCCGGAGATCTACAAGTCGACCAAGTGCAACGACGTGCAGCAGGCCGGATACTGCCCGCGCGGACTCTTCTGCGCCTTCGCACACGTCTGCAGTGAGTATACAATACATCCTTATGTACTGCCTTCGTGCGAGAACATTTCCTTTCGAGATATCGATACATAAATGTGTGGTTTTGTCGCAGGCGAGGAGCCGGGCGCCGGGTGTCGCGAGCTGGGCGCGCTCGAGTGCGGCACCTCGCTCGCCGAGCTGCTCTCCTCCGCGCTGCCGCCCAACGGCACCGACCCGCCGCACGCCAACGGACAGGACAGCGAGTGCGCCTCCACCTCCAGCGGGGGCTCCGCGCCCGCGCCCCCCGCGCCGCCGGCCCCCGCCCCCCTAGCCCCGGTGGCCCCGGTCGCCCCCGCGGCGCCGGCGCCCGCGTGGCCGCCGCGCGCGCCCGCCTTCGACGCGGCCGTGCTGCAGGAGGTGGTCGGCAACGCGCTCGACGACCTCTCGCTGGACGACCCGCTGAACATGATGGCGGCGCTCGACCGCGACCTCGCGGACTCGGAGCCCGCGCCGCCGGCCTCCGCGCCGGTGAACATCCCGCGCGGCCCGCTGCGCGGCTTCAGCCCCGCGGGCGGTGGCGGCGGCGGGAACGGAGGCAGCCCGCTGCCGCCGTTCCTGCGGTACGCGTCCGACGCGGACCGGCTGTTCGGTCCGGCGGGCGCGCGGCCCGCCTCCTTCGGCGCGACGCCGTTCGAGTTCTGCTCGTCGCCGGGCGGCGGCGCGGTCGAGCTGACGCGCCTGCGCGAGGAGGTGGTCGCGTCGCGCGCCGCGGTCGCGCGCTGGGACGAGCGCATCGCGCAGGCGCGCACCGCCTGCGAGGCGTGGCGCCGCGAGCTCGACGAGGCGCTGCGCAAGACCGCCGCCGCCGAGCGACAGCGCGACGAGGCGCTCGCGCACGCGCTGCAGCTGCGCCGCGAGCTGTCGACGGGCGCGGGGGCGGGGGCGGGGGCGGGGGAGGCGCGGCGCGAGCTGCGCGGGATGCCGCTGAGCGCGCTGAAGGCGCTGCAGGCGACGGCGCGCGCCGAGCTGGAGGACATAGAGAAGGCGCTGTACCTGGAGACGGCCACCAAGTGCATGGTGTGCGAGGAGCGCGCCCGCTGCGTCACGCTGGCGCCGTGCAACCACCTGGCGGTGTGCGAGCCGTGCGCCGCCTCGGCCGCCGACTGCCCCTACTGCGGCACGCCGCTGCGACGCTGATCCCGCACGTTCGTCCGTGTCCATCTTTCCGAGGTTCGTGGGAGATGATCCGCGATCGAGATCGCCGAGACGATGTCCGTTCGCACGGATCCGGAGTAGATAGGTAGGTATTATTTGACAGAATTGATTTTTATTTTCACAAAATTGAGCGAGATCATATTTATTTATCATGAAATTGGATTGTGTGGAGGTTTTTCGAGGAGATTACGGATTCGTTTGACTTGGTTTCGTGGGCTGATCGATGTATTTATTTATGTTTATGTACTCTTGAATGATACAGATAGGTTTTTTATAAATGCCACTAATCAAATACGGCTTGATCAGACTAACTAGATAATAAACGGGTTAAATAGTATAGAATAGGATCAAATAATTCAGGGATTGGCGGATCGTTGGCGGTCATTGGATAGCTGATAATTATGTAGTAAGCTTCTTAGGCCTCATTGGCTCGAATATAGTGGTGATTATGAAAAGGGATGTATTTGTTTTATATACATACTAAAACTACTAATAATCAGTACAAATATATGCAATTAGTAGCTAAAGCTTGACCTAAAAAATTAAAACAGAATTAACCCACTGCCACAATAATTCTGGGTATTTTAAAATGGCTTTCATGTAGGATGTAGATTGAGAAAATAACTTATTGACAAATTGTAGTATGGCTGGCTTGTAAATGTTGTTGCAAAAAAACAGAAACCTACTCAAATTCATCATAAAATCAGTGGCGCCCCAAGTTTAACATAACTTTACTGAGATTCCTAAATAGCTCATTAAATTTCAAAATATTTCTTAAAGTAGCATCTGACTATGAAGAAATAATTAGCTAAACATAAGGACCAATAATATAACGAATAAAATACTGTTTATAAAGTTTTTGTTATCAAAACGGTTTCCAAGATGCATTTTAGTCTGCTGTTATTTTTTTAATACCTAAAAGCAATTTTGAATTTCTTCAAAGTAAAGCTGAATTTTTATAAAAACCTTTTTCACATATTTTATCTAAGTATTTACAACATAGATTTTATATTTAGGCTAAGATTGATGCAATTATATAATTTATAATGTGAAAAGTATTGTGTGTATTTTTGAAATTGATCTTTAGTAATATATTGTAGTAGTGTTTTTAAATATATAAGTGAACATGTTCAAGATTTAGGAATATCTAATTAGCTTCTGTTGACGAATAATACAAAACTTTTAATAGGTCTTTCCGCGTCAGAGCTGTGATCAGCCCAACCTTTCAAATATTAATAGCGCTTTGGAGCGCTCGCATAGAATTGACTTGTCTACTCGCTGATTAGACATAGACCAATTTCAATAATGACTACAGCTGTACTAGTTGTAATCAGAAAAGTAGTTTTGAACATATATTTGTAATAATAATAACCCTCGCCTCTAGCTAGTTATAAACATTTATCGACAATAAATCGATCCCTAACATAAAAATCAACTTCAATGTTAAATGTTCAAAGGCATTGTGTTTCAATTGAATTTAACGCATTTTGTTTATTAACATTCCTTATAATCATTTAAAGTGGTAAATCGGTGTTGGTAGCTATGTATTTAGTTGTAGGCTTCAGTGTTTAACCAATGTTATGTTGTACCGGCAAACATATTAGCATAAAAATGACGCGGCGGCGCGTCGTAGCATTTGCTCTAAATCTACTGACACATGTTAAAGGTGGCCGCACACCTATCCGCGCCGAACGAATCGACCGAAATTAATTTTAGAATTATTTTTATAAAATCGTATCAAACCTCGCACACCTGCCCGCGTCGAATCGTCCGAATCGATCGAATCTGGCAGTACTTCAAGAATTCGGTGCGGATAGGTGTGCGCTCAGCCTAAAAGTCTTGTTAAAAATATTTTGTCGATAGCTGTTTCCATGATATGATTTGAGTCTTAAGCGCTGGCAATAGTGGCAAAAATGTGGCGAGCGTTGCTTCGACTGTATTTTTTAATAGTGTCGTATTATACAGGGTGGAAAAAATGAATGGGCCCTGGAGGGAAACTACTTTAAATCCTTAAGATACAGTATTTTACTTAAAGGAAACATTCCTTTATTTTTAAAAAGAAACATAACTGCATTCAACGATTTTCTAAAATTCGCTTGCTTCACCCAGGAATCGAACCAGCTAAAAATTCAAAAATTAAACACTCGCTATTTTATTCCACTAGTCGATACACTCAATGCTATAGATAAAATTTATCAAAGAAACATGAGGTCTTACACTCGTCTGTCGTACAAAATATCCATGAAATCTAATATTTAGTACTTATGGGCTTTAATTGCAATTTAGCAATTTAGTGGAATGGTGAGAGGTATCCAGTAGTGCGATTCAGACCTTCTCGGAATGTATTTCGAATTTGAAAAAAACCGCTTCTTTGCTAAAAAACCGTCTACTTTTCGAAGAAAATGATCGAATCAGATGCATTTTCGGAAGTCTGAATCTCACCTCAGATAGATAAATACCGTCTAGAAAAGTTTATGTGAAATAATAAAAATTAATGAAAAAAATTGTGAAAATTAATGTTAGATTTCATTCCTTTTTTATTTCTAAAACCAAATGTATGTTATTGAGATATTATCTTGACATTAATCCTATCGATTAGTATTATTAAATAGAGCAAGGTATGTTTTTTAATTTTTAGCTGGAGCGATTCCGGGTGAGGCAAGCGAACTTTAGAAAACCTATGAATGCAGTTTTGTTTCTTTTTCAAAATAAAGGAATGTTTCCTGTAAGTAAAATACTGTATCTTAAGGATTTAAAGTAGTTTCCCTCCGGGGCCCATTCATTTTTTCCACCCTGTAGAATACAGTTGCATCGCTTATAAAATTCACAGCAATTATGAATTTCACTTATCTGTTACATAGTTATTTCTTCAGTTGTTGTAGAGATTAGTAGAATTACAGTTGTTGCTCCAAATCAGTCGGTATCTCACGACTGATTTGGAGACTTTGAAAAAACATTGAATTAACTTTGCATCAATCTAAATATCAAAGGGAAATAATCAAATGTATGTATTTCACATATTATTTAAAAGGTTTATGTATAAGTAAGGTACGATTTGTACGAGAATTTTGAATTACTTTGTATCGGTGTAATATTAACAAACTTCGAGAACATAGGTAGTTGTAAGTCGTAGATTAAGTAGAGTTTTCAAATTGTAATGGACTTTATTTTTAGCTGCGAATCTGTGTGGTAAAATGAAAAGCAATAATTCTAACCTCAAACGCCTTTGTATCAGAGAATATTTCGCGTTGGGTCCGATAAGGAAGAGCAGAGCTAATATATTTTGGAGATTGATAAACATATACAATTATACACACGAATATGTTACAGATATTATGTGCTGCTTTTCTTTATTGGACTATTTCAATAATTTTATGACATGTATGTCGGCACGGCACATTTTGCTTTCTTAGCTGTCTGCATTTCGGACCCCTTTGATGAAGCTATGTTGGACAAAATGAATGCTTTGGATAACGAAAGCTTATAATGGTTGATTGTTTATGGATTCTGGCAGAATCTGTAAATTAAATAGAAATCAATCGGCCTAAAAATATTTTTATACCTAGTTTTAGAGTTGTAGGTATGTGTGTTCTATAAAGATGGACGGAATATTCGCTAACATCCGATGACTTCTAGTTTGTAGGGTCCGGAAGAAGACAAGTTACCTAATAACTTATCTTGATTTGTATTGCACGTCATAAGAGTTCGTCCGCTGGTCCGCGTCGGTTTTACAGCAAGCAACGGATTTTGTTTTTTGCTTTAATTGTCATAGCACGTGTCGTCAGATATATTCGGTGGACACTGTACAGTGTGTACGGATCGGATTAGTGGACGCTTACTATAAATCTGTACTAGAATACTAAAAATCAAAATGTTCTGTGTGGCCATAGTTCGTAGTATAGCTTGATAGTGTTTCTAATGAATGACATATTTAAAAATTAGAATTTAAACATGTATTAGAGTTATATTTATTTTTATATTTTATAAAAAGTATAAATTAACGTTTAATAACAAACAAAACTGTACTTTGTACCTACCTAAATGTAATTTTTCTTGAGCAATTGTTCTTTAAGTTTTTTTTTTGAACATTTTTAAATTATTTGTTTTGTAAAGTTTACGTGACATTGCTACAGAATGTATTCTCGCAGTCGCGTTTGAGGAATTATAATTTGAAGCACTCAAATTATTGTTTCTACAATTGTAATATTCGATTCGATATACTCGACCGATCGGATTCGATTCGATGTCATCTCGTTTCAATGTTTCGTTAAGTTGATAGATGGAAGCAAAGCATAAGATCCGAGTTAGTTACAACACAAGTACTTTTACCATGAAAAAAAATGTCAATTCTCTCAGTTGACTTTAGTTTTCGCAAAATATACTTTATTGAACGTATTATTATCATACATAGATTGGACGCAGTTTCGCAACAGGCTGTTGGTAACACAATACACTCACGACAACTTTTCATTTAACTCTGGTTCATCCGAGGTAGTATCTAACTCTATATCGCAATGCAGCTTCCAATCTATGAAAAGAAAAATATAAACTACCTACTAACCTTTTTTTGTAAACGTACTTTATTTTAATGTTTTTTATCATAATGATTTTACTCTAGAATATGTTTATAGCTTCTTTGCATACCTTTATCTAATAATAATTAACTTTTTTATTTTTTTTTATTTAATCATTAGGTAGGTAGGCCCAACAAATTTTTGAAATTTATAAATTGTTAAATTAGGAATAGATTGTAGAAGTTTAATATTATACGTTTGTATTCGCTGAGAAAGAGAAAATAGCTTTTTTATTCATATGAATTATTGAGAAATTATTATAACGAAACTTGATGAAAGTGGGACACTTTTATACATGACGACAAACTTGCGTTTAAAGATATGTCTCGTATTTAGTTGAACTACCTTGTGACAGGATTATTAACACTGAAACATCATAATCGAGGTTCGACTTACTCACAGATTAGGTAGAGATACTACGTATCAGATGGAAATGTCGGGAACATTTTAGTGTGGACTTGTGTTCACAGATTATATAGATGTTACTTGCTCCTGATTGGCTATCAGAAAACGATGTGTGACGTTTCTTTTTTTTTTCTGCTACACCGGCACCGAGCAGAATTGTCATTCTACCAAACAAATTAATTTGGTAGGATTGCTTTTTTCATTCAATATTTCTAAGGCATTGATCTCAATGTGTACTATTGAGATCAATGCCATAGTAGAGGTCAGTGGCCTAAGGGAAAGAAGGTGTTGTTGATAGAAAACAACGAAACATAGTTAATCATTTATTATTATTTTTTAATTTTTTTCTTAACACTACATAGTAGGTATAGGTATTGTATAATAAACAAAGTTGCTTCCCGCTGTCTGTCCCTATGTAAAAAAAAACATCATCAAATCCGTTGCGTAGTTTTAAAGATTTAAGCAATGCTTGGATCTTTAAAACTACGCAACAGATTTTGATGCGGTTTTTTTAATAGATAGAGTGATTCAACAGGAAGGTTTTTATGTATAATACATGCATAATATAGTACCTAGAGAAACACTGATAAATCTTAGGTTTCTGTGATGTGTGATGTGACCAGTGCGTCTCGTTCTCGTTCTCGAAATCTCGTTCAAACTCACGTTTCTCAACAAATCACTGCATAAACAATCGAGCCACTTTTTGAGTCTGATTACACTACACACTGGGAATATGGAATACAGCGGCCTTTCGCAAAGTACAACCTGGTACAACACAAGTTAACACAACACATAAAATACATCGTAGGTACTGAAGGTACAAACCGTTTGCAGCTAATAAGGAACAGAAATAGGCGGGGAAAATCAACAAACTAAATACACAATAATCGTTAGACATTAGACCGCAGAGCACAGACTACCCACATCCACAGAGATACCTACCCTCAAAGATCTCAATCATTCATTGACATTGACATTGTCATCAAAATAGCAACTCATTCGGAATCGGAAGAGTTGAGGAGCGGAGAACGAAATGTCATACATCGTTTTCCAATCAATTTCCAATCAAAGCACAGATTATATACAAGTCCAAGCTTCTGACTAGGAACATTTCTACCCGTGGACTTACTTCGCTCGCTGCATTTATGTGGGCGAACACCTTGGCATATCATATAAAGTCCTGTGTGCCCACATTCATCATTCACAAATATTAAGTGATACAAACGTGTAAAAGATGCGACATTTATAGTTTTTAATAGTTAGGTAGGTTTTATTAATAAATTTAAAATTCCATTCAATAAAATTTTGTTTTATTTAACCTTAACCTTACTTCTATTCCACTGTAAGTTAAGTAGGTACAGTGCAATAAGATAATCTTAATTTTTAAAATCTACTTACTAGAAATCATGCTACTACGTAGCGTTCTTATGCATAGATACTCTTTTCGGATGTTTACACGAGCTAATTGTATGCTACTAAGTAGCATCTGCTCGAAACTAGCTTGCTTATGTCACAATGGCGTGCTTAGGTATGTGCTACGTAGCATGTGTATATTCCAGGATTAAGTTTACGGTTACATTTAATGTCAGTAGGTCTAGGTAATTTAGTAAAAAATTGTGGAATATATTACCAATACATCTTATCACAGGCGACTGAATGACTGAAATAAGTGTTTTTTTTCTAATATAAAGTAAAACTATATACTTAAATAAATATAAGTACCTAAAGTAAGGAGGAAAACGAATTTTGTTTTAAAAATATTTTATTATGACCTGTCGATCAGTAACAATAAAAAAAACCTTTAAATAAAAGGTATGGATAATTAATAACTAAGCTGTCTTATACACTAACATAGAACGGAGGCCCACATTTCATAAATCGGAGGTCATCGTCATATTAGCTGGAACATCAAACAATAACAAGTCTGATAATCAATTAAAATTTATATACTCGTCTGTAGGTGTGAAAAGACGTAAGACGCAGACGGGGCGCGGACATTTGTCTCTTCCGCGTCCCTTTCATACAAAATGTATAGAAGCGTCGCTACGCAAAACATACAGAAGATACGGGGCGCGGGCGCAACACTGTTCGCTGGCGCCCTGTCACAGAATACAAATAGGACGCCCTGTCCGCGACGCGTCCTTGTCTTACGTCTCTTCTGTCTGGCCTGCGCCTTAAACCAATTGTTTTATTTACAGTCAGGCACAAAAATTGAAGAATATACAAGTTTTTAGATAGGTTGAGATTTGAAGTATCTTCTCAATCTTCTCATTTGATAAGTAATACCTTTAATATTTTATTTTAGTCAGCTTTGATGGTGATTGTACTTACATTTAGTTAGGTACCTCGCAAAAGCGTTAGATTGGGAGGCGAAAGCTGCTTTTATACAACACGCCTAGATAACGGTTAAAACAACTACTTTTTAAACGACTTTAAAAAAGAGGAGGTTCTATATTCGGCTGTATGTACGTTTATTTTGTCAAGTTTTTACTACTTATACTGATTCGATAATTTTCAATAAGTACCTACTTAAGTATTGTAAGATCAAAATAATTTAGATTGTAGAAGCCTGGATCAATGCAACTAAAGTAATGATGAAACACACGTAAACTAATACGTTAAGAATTTCAAGTATACCTACTCAAGGGACCGGCGACAGACGATTTCTCCATACAAACATAATACCAAAATCATTTAAAATTTAAGCATATTTTTATCAATTTATGTTAAGTATATCTAGGTTCTTGTTATATTTTTGTAAAAACTTATAACTATATTGCTTACATTTCGTTTAAGATAAGTTTTTTGGAACAAAAGTGTAACAGGAAGTGGAACCTAAATAAATATCTACTACCATAATCAAATAATAACATAAGTAAATAAACTACTTACATTTTGAACTATTTTGGTATTACCTACATTTATAAAATGGGCATTCGTCTGTGCCTCTTTAATAAATAAGAATAATACATCTGTAAAAGTAAGATAATAATCTCTTGTACCTATTCACAATCTAGAGAGCGTCAGTTTTACAAACTACAAATCTTGCAATCTCAAAAGTATCCTCAAATTTTTAATTTCCTGATAAAATGCATTTTTTAGATCAATAGGGCCCATATTCTAGAATCAGATCTACAAATGAGCGAAATAAATAATTTACTTCCTAAAATATGGACTTCTTGAAAATTTATGAGCTTTTTTCAATTAGATATTAAAGCATTACATTCTAGTATTTACGTAGTAGTATTAGTACATAGCGTAGGCGGTACACATTTCATTGTCCTCGAGTGTACAGACACCATACAATAAGCCACAGAATAATTTGACGTGCGTAAATTAAATTTACTTACACAAATCTAAGATAAATATTATATTAATTCGGCTTATAACTAACGATCACTAAAAGAAGAATGTTCAAAACGTCCCCACCCTTGTAGCACTTTAAAACCTATGTTAATCGAAGGGCCATAGTCATCTTATCATTTTATTGTATCACAGCAAAACTGAAATGTGAATCCGAAAAAAGTTATATCGACATGAAGAAACCGAAATCAGTCACAATTATTTTGCCGTTTATTACACTTTTTCGCTACAATTTTTTTTTAATAGATAGAGTAATTCAAGAGGAAGGTTTATATGTATAACTAGCGACCCGCCCCGGCTTCGCACGGGTGCAGTGCTCCATTATACGAGTATTAAGTAAGTATCAGAATTGCACCAGTGCGAAGCCGGGGCTATAATATGTATCTGTTGCAGCCAACTGGCTGAATTAGCCATCCAATTAAGTGCCTAGCCATTTCATTGAGCGTCGCCATTCAATTAAATGGCTAGGCGCATAGTTGAATCATTGAAGCGTTTAAAACGTTCAGCACTCTGCCTGATTGAAAGACCGCCGTTTCATTGAATTAGTATGTTTTTCCGCCACCGCGGCACTACTTTCGCTTTGTTTACAAGATGGCGTCTACAGCTGGTGTTTCTCGAAAGTTATGTGTTGTTTTGTCGTGAAAAACAAAGAAAATAAGTTCCCAGTGTTATTCGTATGCCACAAAATAATAGATTTACCTTGAAGCAGCCTTTCTGCGTGGGTGTGTGATACGCGTGCCATAAAAAAAACCAAAACCTACTTATTTTTTCTGTGAGCAAGTGAACCGGCTAGCCATTTCATTGAAAAACGCCATTCAATTAAATGGCTGACCTTTGTTTAGCCGTAGTGTTGATCGTTGTGTTCAACTATTTGACTAACCGACGTTCAGTCATTTAATTGAATGGCAGCGTTCAATGAAATGGCTAGGCATTTAATTGAATGACTAATTCAACCAGTCGCCTGCAACATATGTAATATATAAATATAATATAGGTATAATATAATCTATACGCGTGCATGTCGTCAGTATCGTGTGGTACTATGGGATAGGAAGGCGTTTAGAGAATCTTGTTGGGCCAGCCAGTGCCTGGGACAATATTTCAATAGATACTGAAAACACTGGCTAATCTATTTGTTGTAATAAAAAGTCAACGGTTTTATTTGTATTTAAAGAAGGTATTTTTATTTGAAAACTCCTAAAAAAACGTCAATGGCTAGGTACTTCACGAAAACGATAATCAGCAGAATTCTTAATTGAACTTTTTTCTGCTCCGTGAGTTGATCACGTGCGGGAGTCACCATTTAATTCTAAAGAGTTGTTTGAAAACTCCGAACGAAATCATCCCACAGCAATAATTTTAAAAAAAGCATCGTAATGGGTAACATTATTTATGACTGATTCCGGTTTCTTCATGTCGATATAACTTTTTTCGGATTCACATTTCAGTTTTGCTGTGATACAATAAAATGATAAGATGACTATGGCCCTTCGATTAACATAGGTTTTAAAGTGCTACAAGGGTGGGGACGGTGTCCATACATTTTTGGGCATTGTTCTTTATACAGCTGCTATATCGTGATTAATATAATTTACTTTCGACTTAAAAGTTGTTAAAAGTTAAAATTATAAATCACTATTATGTATATTATTTAGCGGCTAAATTGCGATTTGGTTTCAGGCAATTGGCAGTATTTGTTACTAATTTTTATCTAAATAAATACAGTTACTTATATAAATTACAGTGAAACACATTCATTACGGTCACACTATTTTCTTTCGTAAGTAATTAAATATTTAATGAAAATTAAATAACTAACATTATTATACACTTGGGTCTTATTCATAATACGTCTGTTTATCGGGGTCTATAAGCGGCCTAAAAACTCCGTCACCAGAGTTGGCCACTTACTCATACGAACTTACTATCGGGGTCTTAATTATCGTTTTATTATTATAATAATAAACGTTGATTTACATTTTCTCAAACATGCTACGATATGTACGACCATTTTTTACACAACCTTCTTTGGGATAAATCGTTCTTGCAGTACTGGCATGGCATAGAACATATAATAATACTAGTACCTACTAGTAGGGTCAGTCCAAGGACTGGTCAGTCAGAAAGTGTCTAGCAATTTCTTATCTAGCATGCTCGAGTGGCCGACAATGTAATTTGAAAATGGAACTTTTAAGCCCGAACATGTTGAATAAAGAGGTAACTCTCTGTTTATTTTAATTTCGAAGTTTTACTTAAATTTCGAACTAGTACGAAAAAAATTAATAACCTACAAGAATAGTAAAAAAGAAACATATTTGAGCGCAGCTATTTTAGTGTATGTTGACTTTACCTACTTTAATTTACCCGCATGTTTGAGAAAAGCACTATACAAACCTTGGCCACAACTGAGCATTGCCGGACTCTGTGATACGTGCCTCGGCTCTGCCTCGGTCCGCATACTTATGGTCGTCCGGCAATGCTGCACTTGTGGGCCGCGGAAGTAATAAACTATTTTTCCATTTCTAAGTGTAAACTTTTCTGTGCATAGTTAGAATATGTGTATGAAAACTCTCACAGCTAAACTAATTGGACGAATGATGAATACGCTATCATACAATTATTTAAAATGTTTATCACCATAATATTATGAGTAAAAGCTACACTCCAGATTCACACGCATACTCTAATGGCTCAAACACACGCTGGGCCAGCCTAGGCGAGCCTGTGCGAGTGCGAGCGAGAAGGCCAATCGATGCAAGGCGAGAGAGAGGCAACGCGTTCACTCGGCGAGCCTGGGAAAGCGTGTGTTTGAGCCTTAAGCTGAAGGTAGACTTAGAGGCACCGCGACAGACAGGGATGAAAGAAAGCGAATTTCTTATATGCCTAGGGACACAGTTGCGAGCCTGTTTGCATTTTTCTAGACTGATTTCTTAAATATCGAGTAGTGACACTTGTCTTATTTTGACAGGGCAGATTTTCATAACTTTATTTTTGCCTACCCCCAAATCAAAAATATTTTTTCTTTTAGTGAATGCGTATACCTTGCATTAGCATAAATTAAAATATAATGTAATAAAAATAAAACCGGTCAAGTGCGAGTCGAACTCGTACGCCGAGGGTTCCGTACCTAGCCATGGTGCCAATTAAGCTAGTCCGCTTAATTGTATAAGCGCCCATACAACTCGGAGGACAATTTTAATTGGCATCAACTATGTATGTATGGGAACACCCTTTAATTTTCAACTTTTTTAACTTTTTGGAATTTTTCCTTTATTTGTGCTATAAGACCTTGCTTTTTGCCAAATTTCGTTATTCTAGGTCAACGGGAACTACCATTTAGGTTTTCGACCCAAAACCTCTAGGGTACTTCCGGTTGACCTAGAATTGTCAATTTTGGTTACAAGCAAGGTCTTCCAGCACAAATAAAGGAAAAATTCCGAAAAATAAAAAAAGTTGATAATTAAGGTAAGTTTTGGTACTCACAAGTTTTCACGAAAACCTAAATTTTCCTATATCTTTTTATAGTGTTGACTCAGGACCTTGATTTTTATACTCACAATAGGGACTATAGACTTTAGTATATGGTATAAATTTCATCTTGCTAGCTCTACCCGTTCCTGAGATAATCGATGGTGACACACGGACAGACAGACGGACAGACGGACAGACGGACAGACGGACAGACGGACAGACGGACAGACGGACAGACGGACAGACGGACAGACGGACAGACGGACAGACGGACAGACGGACAGACGGACAGACGGACAGACGGACAAGAAAGTGATCTTATAAGGGTTCCTTTTTTTACCTTTTAAGGTACGGAACCCTAAAAAGTATACCTTTGCTCCAAATTTCAGCTTTCCAACTATTTTTAGGGTTCCGTACCTTAAAAGGTAAAAAAAGGAACCCTTATAAGATCACTTTCTTGTCCGTCTGTCTGTCTGTCCGTCTGTCCGTCTGTCCGTGTGTCACCATCGATTATCTCAGGAACGGGTGGAGCTAGCAAGTTGAAATTTATACCATATACTGAGGTCTATAGTCCCTATTGTGACTATAAAAATCAAGGTCCTGAGTCAACACTATAAAAAGATATAGGCAAATTTAGGTTTTCGTGAAAACTTGTGAGTACCAAAACTTACCTTAATTATCAACTTTTTTTATTTTTCGGAATTTTTCCTTTACTTGTGCTGTAAGGCCTTGCTTGTAACCAAAATTGACAATTCTAGGTCAACCGGAAGTACCCTAGAGGTTTTGGGTCGAAAACCTAAATGGTAGTTCCCGTTGACCTAGAATAACGAAATTTGGCAAAAAGCAAGGTCTTATAGAACAAATAAAGGAAAAATTCCAAAAAGTTAAAAAAGTTGAAAACTAAAGGGTGTTCCCATACAGACATAGTTGACGCCAATTAAAATTGTCCTCCGAGTTGTATGAGCGCTCATACAATTAAGCGGACTAGCTTAATTGGCACGATGGCTAGGTACGGAACCCTCGGCGTACGAGTTCGACTCGCACTTCACCGGTTTTTTATTTACAGTGTGTTAGATCTAACTGATCTATCAACGCAAGGCAAAAAACACCTCAAACAGGACAAACAATTTAATATGTTTAGAGATGATTTAATTTTATCCAAATGTAAAGTTGTTGAATAAAATGAAATTTCTTGAGTTTAGAATTTATGCACCTCAAAAGTCTACCTTAAAAGTGTCTTAATCTTACTATCGTTGTGTCAAAGTGCACTTAGTGTGTGTTAGTACTAATTTACTGAGTTCTAAGCGTTTTCTCTCAAAGGAAGCTACATATTGACCGGTAGGCCAAACTACATATCGTTGTACGCTGTAATATTTATAAGCGATTTTTTTAATCTCATAACTTTATATCTACCTTGACCATGGTTCACCCGAATGGTGCATAAGCTATTTGTAGACTTAATACACCCAGGTGATCTTAGCCAGGTGAATCAAGTCTACTAGCTAGATCATAATTTAGAATATACTTATTTATCTACTTTAGAAGTTGATTTCGATACATTATAAATATTAAGTTATAAAGATATTTATTGCAGAACTAAAATTACTTCATGGACTTCACTGTACACTTCTTTGGTAAATGTAAATTATAAGTAAGACTTTACTCGAATTTAATATGTCGCAACAGAAAACGATTTCAATCAGTACAATCGTCTTCTAAATCCAACGCTTATCTTATAACATTAGTCACGTAATTTCAAATGCAAAAAAATACTGCCACATCAATACTATAGAGATAAATGAAATCATACCTAAAGCGCACCACACACACAGCAGATAATATAATTATCTTAATCTTGACAGATCGCACCAAATATATTTTATAATTTATATTCGCTGTGTGTGGTCCTCCATAGAATTTGTATGGGCGCGATCTCAAGATTTATATTTCATAAGATATACTTATTATCTGCTGTGTGTGTGATGCGCTTAAGTGTGGATAACAACTATAGAAAGTTCATAATTAATTCACAGTTATTTTTGAATGTTTGCTAAAACCGTGTTAATAGGCATCATCATCATCTACAATCATTCATCTGACTTCATTCTATATTTGGCAAAGCCCATTAAAGCAGCATTTACTTTTAAGTAAAGCTTGTAAAAGATTTAGGCCAGTGTTATTTAACCCTCAACAAAGGCCTTTTCTCATTATTCATATAAATATTTTTTACACTAGATTTTATTTGCATTTGCATTGTAAGGACTAGCCAATAATTAATCAGATCTAATTGAGTATTCATAGTTTGGGAAAAATCCCAGGTTTCAATTCAAGATGTTTTTTGCAAATAGATTCCCATGACATTTAAGTTTATTTAACATAGTTGAAATATTACTTGCATGCTTCTTGACATGTTAAACTATCGGCCCCCGCAAAATCAAAGTACACTTTGGCAAAGGGACTACTTGGATGCCAATTTGAGTGTGGCAACACTAACAAAGTACGAATGGACGACGGTTTCAATGTTGCCACGATCAAACTCAAATAAATTGTTATTATGACAACTAAAATTTCAATGTTGTCAATTTGATTCATAATAAAAATTGAAAAGCGGGAGTTTTAGGCCCCTTGGTCAACATGCTTAAAATCTACTTCTGCTCGGATATTTTGTTTCACACGTAAAGTGGCTAACTCGGATTCGTTTCAACAAATTGTTTTTTTACGAACGACATTAAAGTTATTTATTGCAAAATTACTTCACATATTTTACACAACAAACATGTCTATCGCTTTTTTTCAACCATCTTCTACCATTTCAAAGTAAATTTCTAAATGAATACCATCGTAAGAAAACAATTTTTGTTTGAACGGATCCGAGTTAGCGACTTTACGTGTGAAACAAAATATCCCAGCCGGTCATCTAAAAAAACTAGAAATCTTTTAGCAACAACTTCTCTTTCATGTTTTTACTCTCTCCTCTTCTTGCGCGATAACTGTTGAGCGTTTTCACACCGAGGTCCCGCGTCGTTCTGCGTCCAAGGTGACGTCCTCAGGGCTGGCCAGATCGGCGCGGAGCCTCACGCCGCGCCCCGTGAGCGTCCACCGACACGCCCCCCCCACACCACCGCCCACCCCTCGCTCCACCCTGTAATAGTGATATAGCTATCATAGTGTTTGTATTAGAGGACCACTACCACAGATTAAGTACAGAAGGCGCACTCCGCACTTTAGGCATAGAATAGATAATAATCATACGTATAGAATGGCCACTGCCGCCTCCCCCCCCCCCACCAATCGGGGCTTCCTTACCGCGCGACTGAATTTGAGCTGGCGAGAGGCTGACTTTGAGCTAGGGACGCGCCACGAACGCAGACGTATAGACGAGACCGAGACCACAGGTGTACAGTAATTATTCATGCGGTGACAACCTTACTTCACGCACACAATTGCGCGTGTACAAAAATGATATTGCGTAGTGTCTGTGTAAATAGGTAGTTAGGCGCCGCTTTTGCATAGAGATTTCGTCGAGTGTCCGGGGTGTGCTTTAGGTGCAAAGCTACATTGGCGGGCCCGCAGAGCCGGGTCTTGTCAGGTAGGGTTCCCACTTGCCGCGCGGCTCGCACGCTACCCGCGTCGCGCGTAATACCTATTACGCGACAACTCGACAACCCTTCCGCGTCACTCCGCGCCAGACAGTGACAGAGTTATGCGTTAGAAAGAGAAGATATGTTTAGGTGAATATCGCTAGGCAATAAGCACTTACGCGAGCTGAATTGCACTTTGTTGCGTCGCAGCAAGAATCGCTATTTAAATAAACGTTTTCGCGAAGTCAGGCTGTACCTATTGATTCTGTGCCACTACTTGTGTATACAGGGAGGTCCTAACTTCCAGGGTATATCAAAATAATGGGGTATTTGATTGACATGATATTCTCAGTGTGAATGTAATGTACCTGCATATTTCTGGTCGTTCGTCCTCTTCCTCTGCATCGGAACTGGAGCCGGTGGAACTACCTCCGCCGCGGTACCGCTCCACTGTATCTGTGAAAAGTTACAACAATAGGCATGATGACAGTAATCAAGTATCGCCAAAATATTTATCTGATCTAATGAAATAGGATTCAAAGATTTTGAAAAATGTATTTATTCTCTTATTAATGTCGAGATTACTAATTTATTTGCTAAAATAAATCTACAAAATACAACAATCCGCCATGATAGCCAAAACGCTCGCCGGTGTCATGGCGTCTGTCATTGCGTCTCGTCTCGGTAAACATCCTTTTGTTTCTATAGTAACTATGTAGGCATCACTGGTTGATATACCGATCCGTGACGTAAAAACAGACGCCATGACACCGGCGAGCGTTTTGGCGTGAATTTGAAAATTTAAATTTAAATGTACTTTTATTGCACAAAAACCTTAATTTTCTACAGAAATATGATATATTTTAGACATAATAGATACTTCTGAATATCATAGAAAAAATTTTGAAAATTAGGATTCATGCCTATTGACTATACATTAAAAATGAAAACTCATACCAAAATTTTCAATTACGACGGGATTCGAATCCGCAATGATTTTTTTTTTTTTTTTTATTTATTTCTTAAACAAAATCCACAGCTCTTAGAAAACTAGTGCACCAAAACTTAAATCTTGATAAAACTTGATACAAGCAATCCTCCGCAACCTTTAGTCTGTCGGGATTCCAGACACAATAGAAAATCAATTGTGTCTCGACCAGATCTGTGCGCCAACAGATAACCAGTTAAGCCGAAGTAGTGCCACACAGTGCCACAACTCGGCCACGGAATCCATATTCGTGTCGGGTTGAAAATCTTGATAAGCCCATATTTTATAGATTAAACTAAAGCATTGATCTAGATGTGGTTTAAAACTTTAAAATTAAATAATTGAGTATACAGGTTGTGGTAATAGGCACTTCAGGGTAGCTACCTTTTCTTTTGTAGTAAGAAAGTTTTGTTCTTAGGAAACTATAGGTCTATTTTTTAAAAAAACATTTGCATTTTTAGATTTTTGAAAAAAGTACAGTTAGCCTGAAAAATACCAAATTAATCAAAATATAACTTACCAAATCAAATCGTAAGTTTTTGCAATAATTAAAAAAACACATACCATACATTTTCTATGAAAGTAGGAGTTGTAAACATTACTGTGCCACTTATTTTTTTTATTGCAAAACAATGTATTCACCTCGCTTATCATCACAGTCTGGTGCGTCCTCTAAAGTCTTCAATATCTCAGCGCAAAGCTCCGAGTCCAACGGCACTGGGTTGTCAGAGTCTCTGTTGAACAAAGTAACAATACGTTTACGATCTCCTTTTTAATTATTTATTTTACTTTCTTGTCTTATGGGTCTAAAAACGTCACTTTAGCTGAATAATATTATGAATTGTATTTTAAGCCGTCTCTCTTCACTTTTCATACTCATGAAAGTGACAATAAAAAAGCATAATTACGAATCATTATGATTTATAAATCATACAGGTATTGCGTATACCGTATATGATTAAAATTATCGCTACGAATATACGGTAGTTTTTTGGCATTCAGTATAAATATTATTATATCCGTACTTCATGTTATAAAATGTGAAAGTGTGTTTATTTGTCCTGCTATCACGTCAAAACAGGGCGACGGATTGACGTGATTTTTGGTGTGGAAATAGTTGGAGGGCTGGAGAGTAACATAGGCTACTTTTTATCCGGGTACCATGCGAGCGAAGCCGCGGGCAGCAGCTAGTTCAATATAAATATAATTTTTATCTACAGCAGTGATTCCCAAAGTGGTCCACGTTGGTTTTCATTTTCTGACGAGTTTTGGGAATATGGTAGAAATGTAGCAGTAGGGGGTCCACCGAAACCAGTAAAATTTTGAAAGGGGTCCATGAGAAAAACAAGTTTGGGAACCACTGATCTACAGGAAGGAACGACGATACTTGATTTTTTGGTGACAACAGTACCTGTTGTGCATAACTAGCGCGACGGTTGCGGGCGGCGGCAGGGGGGGCGCTCGGTGCGCGCGGGGGCTGAAGGCCTGCAGGTCGAGCGCGGGGGGCGGCACGCGCGGCGCGCCCCCCGCGCCCCACGCCGCCCCGCACACCAGGTCGGGGGGCGCGCCCCGCACGCAGCGTTGTTCCCACGCGCGGAGACCCGCCCCGCCCTCCAGCGGCAGTCGGGCCGCACCTTCCTCTAGTGGAGCTAGGATGTCCGGCTCGAACGCCTGAACAAACACACGACATTAGCGTTTTTTTTACCAAACATTCAAAATTCAAATTTCATTTATTCAATAGGACCGCTATGACCACTATGAGTCTTAAGAGCTAGGTGATTCTACTCCTGTTCTGTAAAGCCGGGTTGTCACGATCCAAGTACACTTGGACCAAGTCCAACTTGGATGACTCTGGTTGGACGCCGTCCTCCGAGTGAGTCACGTGAGTCCGACGGCGTCCAATCAGAATCATCCAAGTTTGACTTGGTCCTAGTTGACTTGGATCAGGTCAACCCGGATTAACCTTTAGTCTGTCGGGATTCCAGACACAATAGAAAATCAATTGTGTCTCGACCAGATCTGAGCTCCGACTGACAACTGGTTAAGTACTAATAGGCTATCAGGTTGTGCTACAAGCCTCCTGGGTGGCAATTCTAGTACAAAACTTTTAATGAACCACAAGCAAAACCTCAACTAAACCTTAGATTTTCGACTGTTTCCTATTCTAATGACAAACGACTCAGTTGTGGTGAGGTTTTAGCTAAGGTTTGGACTTTGGCAGAACACATTTTTGAAAAGCCATTCTACTTAGGTACTATTCACCAAATGGCTGACATTTAAGAGATCGAAACAAACCGCAGCGGAATGATTGACGTTGTCATCTAGTAGAATTGCCCTGCTGATACTCGGAGCAGTCAAACTTGGCATTACTTAGTTAGGCTGGAGACACAATGGTACCTCAGAGAGCGTGTTGGCAGCGAGCGCGGTGAGGTCTCCGCTGGGCAGGCCGCGGCGCGCCCACCACTCCTCGCCCCGCGCGCCCCAAACACGGGCTAGTTCCGCCGCCGTCGCCTCCACAGCAGACTGAGACATACAATACCGATCAACAATCATATCTCACTACATAGTATCCGTACCCATATTATAAATGTGAAAGTCTGTTTATTTGTTTGTTTATTTGTCTTGCTTTCACGTCAAAACAGAGCAACGGATTGACGTGATTTGTGTGGAGATAGTTGGAGGGCTGGAGAGTAACTACTTTTTATCCGGGTACCACGCGAGCGAAGCCGCGGGCAGCAGCTAGTAAGTTATAAAACAAAGTCGCTTCCCGCTGTCTGTCCCTATGTGTGCTTACATCTTTACAACTACGCAACGGATTTTGATGCGGTTTTTTTAATAGATAGAGTGTTTCAAGAGAAGGTTTATATTGTAAACACTATGAACGGGATATTTACCATGATTTTTGGATTTTCGAGTCTCCCGATATTTCGGCACAGTTGCATGCGCCATGATCACGGTAAACTGAAGTTTTTGCGAGTTTGTGGGTAATCACTGGCAGACGAAACGGTCTACCCTCTTTCTAAGTCTTTTACTACGTTTTTTCTAAGTTTTTTAATGTTTGCAACCATGATAGTTTTAAAAGTTTTAAGGTTTATATTGTATAAGACATGCATAATATAGTAGAGAAACACTGATAATTTTAGAGGTTTCTAATGTAATGTGTGATGATACGTTCGGCGATTCGGCGTGGATATGTGTGCGACCACCTTTAACCTCTCCCTAAATTAAAGCAGAAAACAATCTGAAAAAAATATTCTAATAGAATGTTACCGTGAGATCGTGAGGCGATAGTCGACAGCGCGCTCTCGCGGCGTCACTAAGCGGCAGTGCGAGTGCCGCTCGCCTCGCCGCCACCTTCTCTCGCAGTGAGTGAACTAATTCTGCACATTCACGCTCAAGCTGCTTGTATGCGCCGGTCTGCAACAATACACACTATCAACAAATGGGCATACCTGGGACGACCGAACGGCCGTCGACCGATTGGTCGTCTCAAATATCGCTGGAGCGACAGAATAGAAGCTGACCTGCGCGACCTCGAAGCCGACAGTTGGCTAGAGACAGCAATGGACAGAAGGAAGTGGCGAATTCTCGTTTCGGAGGCCAAGACTCACTTTGGGTCCCTGAGCCAATGGGGTAAGTAAGTAAGTAACAAATGGGATCTTCCAATGGGATAGCCGCTTGATGGCTCGCTCGCAGGCGACGCTCAATTTCACTACGCTAGAGCTTCTGATTCAGTTCTACCTTCGCTATCTGCACTGAGAAGGGTCCGAAGCAAGCGTCCACAAAGTGCCTGTAGTCTCGTAGTGGTCGCTCGATGGCTCGCTCGCAGGCTACGCTCCACTCCGCCAGAGCTTCTGATTCTGCGCGTGCGCACGCCGCCGCTACCGCTTGTGCGCAACTGGATAAACAATACAATCTAAATCTGTCACCATCTCTTACGATTAACATAAGAGTGACAAGGAAAAAAAAGTGTTTCTTTCAACGTTTCATACTTTACAACTTATACGTTACGCGCACGCCACGCATCAGGTGTGACCAGCGCTTAAAACCGTGGCAATTTAAATACATAAAGAAGCATTAAAAAAAAAAAAGATTTCAACGAATTGTGGACCTCCTCTTTTTTTGAAATCGGTTAAAAATTATTCTTGTAGATTAAATGGATTGAATATTATCTGAAATAAATGAGTTAATAATAATAAAACAAGTAAGTGCAACTCACGTAAGTTGGTATCTGGCGGGCTGCGAGAACGCGGGTCCGGCGACGCGGCGACAGAAGGCGCTATCATGTGCCGGGACCCTGGCGCCCCGCGCGATCACGCAGCGCCACGCCGCGGCTTCCCACGCCGCGCGGAGACCGCACCACGCCACGCCGCCTGACACAACGTATACACTTCTTCTAACAGATCTTGGCATTCGTGAAGTTAGCAGTTGCAACTTTTTCATACAAAATTTTCTACTGCGCAGCGAAAAGCCTAAATCCACGAATGCCTAGATACATTGTGACAACCTTACATTAGCTTCTGCCGGCGCACCGCGCTTCGTCCGCGTTGACTTTCTAATTTGGTCTAGAGATAAATTCACAATGACTATACGAACATTGAACATCACGCAAAAATGGCTGTATAGATTTGATTTAAAATTTTCCGAATTTTTAAATTGTGTAATAGTGTAGCCACATATTTTTTTGGATTAATAAACGTCATCTTATACGACATGACAGTTTCATTAAGAAAAGAACATAATTGAAGGAAAAATGGAAGGAAGGAGAGGAAGAGGAAGACCGAGGATAGGATACATGAGCCGAGTGAAGGAGAAGGTTGCTGTCATGTCGTATAGAGAAGTCAAGGAGGCTGCCGGAAAGAGCTTCGTGGAGAAAGGGGCATCAGTTATGCCGACAAGGGGTAATCCCTAAAATTGAAGAAGAAACGTTATCTTCTGTTATGAACTCACCGAGCAGCAAGCACAGTGAGCAGAGTGGACACAGCACTAATGCTATAAGCAGCGCACACAGCGGCTGTAATACTCCCAGCAAACAAACACACGCCAACGCCTGTAGTAGCGGAAACCATCTGGTGACAAAGTATTGCAGATAAGTGCATTAGCACGGAATCATTTATACATTCTATAGATGGAAAACCAACAGTTTCTCCATTACTAGAGTAAAGATACGTGTTTGTATTAATTAAAAAAAAAAAAAACACATCCCATACATTTTCTATGATTTGCCACACCTGTATAAGCGGAAGAGTTTGTTTGTTGGAACGCGCTAATCTCAGAAACAACCAGTCGGATTTGAAACATTATTTCTGTTAAACTCTTGAGGAAGGTTATAGGCTACTTTTCATCATCATCACCATCTACCGTCACTACGGGAGCAACGCTGCAAGTTCGCTGGCTGTTAGGAGACTGACCTGTTAAGAGAGTCAGGACGGGGACAGTCGAGGTCGTATAAGAGTGCCATAGCAGCGTGCATCAGCAGCGCCAGCGGCGGCACCCACAGCGGCGCCGCGACCGCCGCCAGCGCGCTCGCACCGCTGATGACGACGCAGGCCGCGGGCAGCAGCAATAGCAGCGCCATCGAACACAGCGCGCCGACGCAGCCGTACTGCCACACGCGGTGCGCGGCGCGACTTACGCCTTTACCGAGGAGCCCTGCGGAATGTATTGTAATTTATAAGCCCATCACACACACAGTACATAATATATCTTATGAAATACTAGCTTCGCCCGCGTGGACTACTATTTTGTTTATCCGACGGGAACCATGCATTTTTAGGGTTCCGTACCTTAAAAGGTAAAAAAAGGAACCCTTATAAGATCACTTTCTTGTCCGTCTGTCCGTCTGTCTGTCTGTCCGTCTGTCCGTGTGTCACCATCGATTATCTCAGGAACGGGTGGAGCTAGCAAGTTGAAATTTATACCATGTACTGAGGTCTATAGTCCCTATTGTGAGTATAAAAATCAAGGTCCTGAGTCAACACTATAAAAAGATATAGGCAAATTTAGGTTTTCGTGAAAACTTGTAAGTACCAAAACTTACCTTAATTATCAACTTTTTTTATTTTTCGGAATTTTTCCTTTACTTGTGCTGTAAGACCTTGCTTGTAACCAAATTTGACAATTCTAGGTCAACCGGAAGTACCCTAGAGGTTTTGGGTTGAAAACCTAAATGGTAGTTCCCGTTGACCTAGAATCACGAAATTTGGCAAAAAGCAAGGTCTTATAGCACAAATAAAGGAAAAATTCCAAAAAATTAAAAAAGTTGAAAATTAAAGGGTGTTCCCATACATACATAGTTGACGCCAATTAAGATTGTCCTCTGAGTTGTATGGGCGCTCATACAAATAAGCGGGCTACAATAACATAATGGGTATAATGGGTAGGTACGGAACCCTCGGCGTACGAGTTCTACTCGCACTTGACCGGTTTTTTTTTCGGGATAAAAAGCCTATGTCCCATTCCCGGTCATTATCTATCTATGTTTCAAATTTCAGCCCAATCGGTTCAGTAGTTATGGAGATACGTGGCAACAAACATTCACACACATACACACACTCACACACACGGACTTTCGCCTTTATAATATCAGTAAGATTAGAAGGATATTTGTAGGATAAATCTTGAGATCGCACCCATACAAATTCTATGGAGGACTACACAGAGCGAACATAAAATACAAAATATATTTGGTGCGATCTGTCAAGATTTATATTTCAAAAGATATATTATCTGCTATGTGTGTGGTACGCTTTACGAAGACTGAAGCGACCTGTGGATCCCTCAAAAGATGTATTTTGAAGCCAAGAAAATTATTGTTTTTAAAATCTAATGAAGCAGTTTTACTTTTTATCAAAATCGATTGTGAGACGCCATTGGGTGTTTTTCGCTACTACTTTCAGATTTGGTCCTAGAGGCATTCTTGAAAAACTCACCCTCTATAACTCCGTTCTGACTGAGAGAAGATGTATACTGTTCTCACAAATATTGTGTGTTATACTCCTAAGAGTTTCTATTTTATATAGGCTGCGCGAAATAAAAAGGCACCACTTTCCGGCATAGGCTTTTACCTGTGTCAGGTACGGTCTCGAACCTGCTCCTCTGTTTGGAGACATGCCGCCACAGCGCTAGGAGCCGCGACCACATCGTGTGCGTTTCACTACTGCGCTTCGGAAACAGTGTTCCGTTCACCTGAACAATAATTATCAATCTGAACAAATTGTATACAATTTTGGTAAAAGTTGGAATAATGTCGACAAAACTAAAATCAAAAAGAAAGCTAGGCTCCATTCCGTGTTTGTTGCCCTGATTCTTCGCGGTGTTGGTCGCGAAAGAACAGGAGTAGAATCACCTAGCTCTTAAGACGTTTCAAAGTGTTCCTAGTAGTCCTACTGAATAAATGATTTACTTAACTTGACTTATTTGAATTTAGATTTTTTTTATAGTTTTGAATTGAATATACGTCAAAAATTCATTATGGCCCATGATCTTTTTATTTAAACGAAATAGCATTAACCTGTGATTTTTAAATTACTAACGGGACTTAATCGCGTAATGAAATAATTTTATTTACCTCGACGTAATAATCCTGTGAGTCAAAAAATGCCCAAAAACTGCTATTCTTCAATTTAATTTTTTCATTCTTAAAAGAATAAATCTCTCCGTAAACAGAGAGATCATTTTTTTGTTGACTGGTCTACCCAGAAGTGTTTGATGTTATCATTCAATTTTTAGCAAGGACGATTTTGGAATATGCTACAGAAATGGGGTAGAAGCTGTTGGAAAGGAATAAAGAAAATTCTTGTCAGAATTAGAACATTATATAAAAAAAATTGTTTTTACCTGTGAAAGTTCATAGTCAGGCACGAATGGCGTTGCGCGTATTAGTGTCCGGATCGATAGAGGGGAACACCACGGAACCACTACACCCAGAATGAACATCAAGTTCCATGTCCAACTCCACATCCTGGCAAATACAACAGTTTCAATAAAAAATCATAATCAAAAGCTTTATTTCATTTCACAAAAAAGTACAACACAGGCTGAGACAAAAAAAGCAAAATTGCGAAAGTGAAAACGGTCGTCACTCAGCTTAATGCAATAGATGAGCGGGTATGTCATCATTGCGCTGGTATTATTTGACGCCAGAGTATGCAGCGCAGCGATGGCAGTTATAGTACACAACACAGTAAAAGTTATATATAATCAAATCACATCATACACTAAATAATACACACATAAGTATATTGTAGTCATAAAGACAATACAATGAAGTATCAAGTAAATCAATGAAGTATAAAGTGTATCAAGTAAAGTTAACAGTATAAAAAAATGTAGATAAGAAATATCTTACCTATGATATGCGTTGGCGAGCCGCCAACCAGGCCAACGCGTCGTGGTTTCTCTTGTGGTGTCCGTTTGTAGAAGGAATACCTGTAAAGTTTACTATTATTTCCTTTTGTTATTTCTGCATGGCCGGCCAGATCTGCGTATGGAACTAGATATAGTCAGAAAGCGTGCGAGTAGAGCAGATACTATTGCGCGCTCACTCGCACTTACATGACTTATTGATGTACAGCGCAATAGTCGAAAGTAAAACAATTGCACTATGCACTTTATACGAGCCATTTGTTATTGCAATAAGTGAGCGTGCTAGACATGCACAGTAAAACAAGAATCATAACCCTGCTTGCAGATATATTGCGGTATAAAGTACAGATACAATCCATTAACAACATAAGAGAGAACAGGAGAAGAATCACCTAGCTCTTGAGACGTTTCAAAGTGGTCATAGCGGTCCTATTGAATAAATAATATTTGAATTTTGAATTTTTTTTTTTTAACATACGGGTCACATACGGCAATTTGAACATTTGTGCATGTTGTATAGAATTATAGATACAACTAGTACAGATGCAGTACATACGGGCTGGCTGGGGTCCGAGCGCGGCGTCACTATGGAGGTGTGGCGACGCGTCAGGACGGTGGGGATGGTCTCGGCGCGGCCGCGGAAGTGTCGCGTGACGCGCCAGTAGGCAGGCTGCCAGATGCGCGTGCGCCACTCGAAGGCACGTGTGGGGGTTCTCGCGGCGGATAGCTCGCGGGATAAAAGAGGCTCGCGCTCGCGGAGGAAGGCTAGGTCGCGGAGTAGGAAGTATCTGAGAATGACAAATACTATCGGTAAGGTCATTATCGGTGTAAGGTAAGGTTATTATTGGTGCAATGTAAGGTCATTATCGGTGTAACGTAAGGTCATTATTGGTGCAATGTAAGGTCATTATCGATACAATTTGAGTTTGAATGTGAGGTAATCACAGTTACCTGTGCATATGTAGTCTCTGCGCTTCGAGTTGTACCGCTGCGTCTTCGTGCGCCGCCCAACGCAACTCGTGCCGCAGCCGGTGCGCCGCCGCCGCGAGCCGCTCCCGCCGCCACGCGCCGCACCACGCCAGCACGGGGTGCGACACGCGGAGGCGGGACTCCGCCGCGCTGAGACCCGCTTCCAAGCGGCGACGGACGCCTTCCTCGGCACTGTTAGAACACTTGTAGAGCTTAGGCTGTGTCCCCAGTAGGCAAACAGCGGCAGACTGAGTTTGCGGCGTATCGGTTTATGGTAAGCGTCCACAGGCCCGCATCGCACGCAGCGGACGGATCGCATCAAGCGGATTATCTGTGTAATGCGATGCGTACGATGCGGACAGGTGGACGCACTTATATGAGTTTCTATACAAATAATACTACGATCCGTTGCGTGCGATGCGTCCGAAGCGTACGATACCGACATGTGGACGCTTACCTTTAGTACGCCCTTCCATATATTTGAAATGGAGTGTCCACAGTTTGCTAGTTTTGAGATCACTTTACGCAGTTTGCAGTAAGTGCACTTTACTCAGTCGGCCGCTAACAGTTTGCCTACTGGGGACACAGCCTTAGCCTCTAGCTAGCTAGACGGACCCTACTTCATTAGTTAGTTCGTATGAGCAAGTGGCCAAATCTGGTGACGAAGTTATATTAACTTAACGTAACACTTGCAATATTTTTTTTCCCTTTCAACTAATTTTATCTTTTCATATAAAATTCCGGTGTGTGTTGGAAATCCTTCACTTCTAAACCGATTCTAATGTTTTTTTCTAAATAAAACCCAAATACTGAAACGCTACTTAATTTAAGTGGTACTTATCATTAACTGTCATTTTTGTTTACAATTCTGAAGAGTACGAACGCTTCAAATAGATAAGTAGGTCCCAAATATTAAAGTAGCGTTTCAGTATTCGGGCATAAATCACCTAGATCGATCTTAACTATAAGTTGGTGGTAAGTGGTGGGTGGTAGGTAGCACTGTCAGACTGTTGTTAAAATCCAGATTCTTTTAATAATTTGCTAGCGAGATCTGTACCTCCGATTCTACAGTATTTTCTTAAATTTTGACAGTGTACTTTTTCGCTTAAAATGTATGAAGTCAGTTTATGTCGTTTAAACGTATCTTCACCATAACAGTTAATGGACAAAGCAATCTGAAACGGTTGCTGCAACATAATGCTCGCAGTGTTTTTTAAAGAAAAGTGTAAGTGTTACCGGTCAGTGATTGCAGCGGCGCGTAACTGCGCGGCGAGCAGCTCGGGTATGTCGGTCCCGAGCGCAGCGAGCGGCTCGCTGGCGAGCACCGCGTTACATACGCGGGACACGTACTCACGGAGTGCTGCGTCGCGCACCTCCTGACAACACGGGACATTTATTTCAGTGTTGCAATTATTAAGAGTTGGTAAAGTGAATTGGATGATATTTCAATGATTTTTTGAACGTGATAATACTTTAACCAAAACAGAATAGAAGCTAGGTCTTAAAGGTGATTGAAAGTGAAAAACGTAACGGACAAAAATGCAATTGCAAATGCATTTTTTACAGACACTTCTCATGCTTAGTAGCTCTCATTGAATTACGATTTTTTAAGAACAAATCATATTAAAACATGGACTCTTACCCAGCTTAGGCTGGATTCGACCAAACTAGATTAAGTTTTTACTCGAGAGTAAACTACTGTTTGTTTGAATATTTTGACATTGTTAAGTTGACACCTTACAACCAGGATAATGTGTATGCACATAATAATGTTCGGTTGCGCTTTCTAAACAATTGTATTTCGATAGTCTTTTTTAAACTTTCGCGATCACTATTCATATTGAAATACATAGCCGAAACGTCGGGATAAATAAGGTAAATTACGCGATAAAATATGAATTGTATTTAAATTTTTTTATTGGCTAGTTACTCTGGAGCAAGATGACTTTTGGTCGAATCCAGCCTTAATGTGTTAACAAAGCCTCACCTCCTCAATATCCTTCAAGGGCATCTTCTGGCTAGCGAGCTGAGCGGCGTGTCGTTCGCGGAAGTGTAGGAACCAGCCGCGCGACTCGCGCTCCAGAATGCTTTGCAGCGTCGACGCCGCGCGACGCAGGATGTCCCGACGGTACAGTCTTAGGTCCACCTGACAACAATTGAACTCTTAAAGAACTGTATAACGACCTCTGTGGCGCAGTGGGTGAAGGCCCGCTTGAGACGCAGGAGGTTCCGGGTTCGATCGCAGGACAAATGTTGTATGATCTGCAAATATTTGTTTCGGGTCTGGGTGTTTTCTATGTATAATCCTATTCTATTAAACGAACAATATTTGTTTGTTTGTTAGTATGTTTGTTTCTTCTTCTTCTCTATCTTGTAGTATAAACTATAAAGGAAGGGCACTTTAGGCATGGGACATGGTATCTACCTCGCGTCTACCTTATCTGAGACGGTTTGTCGCATCAAGAGGCTACTCCTTAGTGAATACCCTTTGAAAAAAGAACAAAATGTATTAACGAGTACCTGGGTCCGCTGAGGCGTTGTGTAAAGGAAGGGCACCCTAGGCACGGGCCGTGGTATCTCCCTAGCGTCTGCCTTTTCCGAGGCGGCTCGTCTCATAGCCCGACTGACCCACGCAGCCAGCGCAGATATATCCTCCTTATGCTCCGGCTTGCAAATCAGCTCCGCGACCAGGTATCTAGATCTCTCCTCTCTTATTTTCTTCTCGAGATCGCGGGCCTCCATTGATGGCATACCGATGATTAGGTCCAGCAACCTGAAAGATAAAAACTGGTGAAATTCTATTGTTTCCAGCTGCTTCGGAGCTTGCATCGTGTCACGGAGAAACACACATTGCTTTACGCCTGTAACTTTTGTTGAACGAAAGAACAATGATGAGAGGAGCACGATGAGTATGTAGATCTTGGGAATTACGAGAAAACTTCGTTCTAAACGGTTGTCTGTTCTTCTCCTGGGAGTGAAAAGAAAAGGGATTTACTAAAAATAAAAAAGAAAACCAAACCCTTTACCTAATACCCCTTCTATGTTGTCTAAACAAGCAGCCACACTACGATGATGTTGCGTGACGTGTGCTGTTATTCTAGGGTTATATTATCGGCGAACTATTCGCGTTGTGTCATAAGTGTAGCCATACACTCCAGTATACAGACAGGGACAAGACGCGAACTTTTTTCGACTTCTAATGGTGCTGTTCAACGACGCGGGAAAGCTAGCACGAGCCGCGCCGTCCTTATAGATCGACGCGAGCCTACCCGTCCACACGGCGCGAGGATCATAACAACGCGAACAAAATTAGGCGAGCCGCGTCGATCTGAGCCAAGCCCAGGCGGCTAAAAGGCGCGTGGTGTGGAGCACCTGCTACCCGCTAGCCGAGCCACGTTCGGCTCGTGCTATCCCGTGTCATATAACCGCACCATAATGTGGCTCTAGCGGAGCGGAATAATCTGCTCACCTGTGCATTCCGGAGAGTAGCGCCGCCATCCCCGCTCTCACAGAGAGGGGCTCATCGCGCAGCAGTCTGTCTCTCGCCACTATAACAATGATGGCGGCTGCCCGCGCCACGTGAGCATTCAGCTCCTCTTTAGCGCGCACGCGGCCGCGCTGGAGCCAACCCGCCACGCGCCACACGTGCGTCTGACCGGGGAAGTGACGCGAGGGGACTTCGAACTCACTGTTAGGAACATACACCTAGTACAATAGGCTACCAGTTAGCGTGCCGCCGAAAGGGACACAAAATTAAGTGAATTTATTGTTTCGTAGTACATCGCAACTTATAAGTTCTCTTCCTAAGCCGGCACGCGATGAGGGACAAAAGATATAATGCTCTCTCTTTTTTCCAGAAGAATTCCTTTTTTGTTTTGTGTGAGTGAGAAGGAACGTATCCAGCAGTCCATATCTAGAAGTTCCATGGTTAAGAAGAATGTACCGAGATCTTCATAATACATCAACAAGCTACAATTTGTTTTTAGGTTTTTGAAGTGTACGTGTAGTTTCACGTTTTTCCAAAGAAATTTGCACCAGTTGGTTAATATGAACCGCTACACAGTGTCTGCAAAAGGGTTGAGTTAGTAGCCAGCTCTGGTCGGAGGTCTGATGGGGACACTGTGACCGGATCTAGTGAGACTCGTTGGGATTTTTTTCCCATCGAGTAACACTTACACAAGTGTAACACGTTGGGAGGTTTTAGGCCGCATGATCGCCTCCGTTATGGCTTGATGACTTTATCGTGGCTACTTTTAAACGTACCTACGCTCCGAAGCAACTGCGCTTATTAATGCTAAAGAAGTTGACAGATTTTTTTTTAAATAAAATATGTTTCTGAATGCCGGCTATTTTATAAGACGCTAGTTACAGAAAATAAATGACTGTACAAAACAGGTATTTTGATCAAGCCAAAACAAGAAGTCTAACTACGACTAACAATTCATACACAACTAATGATTAAAATATTGATTTGTAGTAACTAAGACATACAGCATAAACTCGTTATACAAAACTAATAGAAGTGTTCTAGTGTGTGATATCATGCTATCCATGCTAGGAGAAGCACATTGGCGCTATACACGTACTAGATTATTTCAGGAGAATATCTATTTTTGATCACTATTTCATAAAAATAAACCAATTGAGAGCTGCATCGTCAAGAGGACAATTTGCACGATTTTATTAACGTGTGTTTGAGTATTTATCCTTGGTGTAGTATAGAAATGCACCTAAGGTGTATAGACTATCATAATTATCTTACAATAATTTCGATCTTTGTAAAATAAAACGTTGCCGTGAATGCAGTACATTCGCTAAGACATCTCTCTGACTTGACAGAGTCACGACTCTGGTTTTAAAAGGCCGGCGACGAATGTCCATACAAACGAAAAACGAAATGTAAGTAAATTGAATTTGTAATCGTTTTACAGCAAAAATGTCATGTTTTCTTTTTATTTGTTCTAGAATTCTAGATAAATACTGCCGTAATCTAAACAATGACATAAAGTAATCAAAATATGCTCTTTTTAAATGATTTTGGTATTAAGTTTGTATGGGCAATTCGCCTGTCGGCCCCTAAACGACATTGAACTTTGTAACCTACATAGAAAAGACCTATATCTTCAGGGAATATGTCTAAAAGGGGCCAAATGCACTCCCAATAATTGACATTCTTCCAACAACGTAATAAAAACCAGAATAAATAAAAACGATATATGTTACGATAATATACTTGAGTATGAGGACGTATAAAGCGCCAATATGACATTGGGATACACACAAAGGTAGAGATTATATACCGACATACCCCCATTCGCGTATACAATCCAATTGTTTAGCACTTAGCATCTTAGGCTTATATGCTTTCTCCTTGTGCCAGCTTTAAAATAGATATGTTTGTATAATACAGTAGATCTCAATGTATCAATATATAAAAAGGAAGAGTTTGTTTATTTGTTTGAACGCGCTAATCTCAGGAATTACCAGTCGGATTTGAAAAATATTTTTGGAAGGTTATAGGCTACTTTTCTTCATCATCATCATATTTCATCACTAAGGGAGCAACGCCGCGAGGGCGCTGCTTGTAAATAAATAAAATAAATAATGCTGGACATAAACGGCATCATCTAGCCTCAAAGTAAGCAGAGCTTGAGGTTGTGTTATGGGAACTACATGACTGATATACTAGTACTTTTATCATATTTTTTTTGGTAAATACATGCATACATTATTATAATAGAAAGCACCCAAACCCGAGACAAACATTTGCGGAACATTTGTCTCGCGGCGGGAATCGAACCCGGAACCTCCTAAGTATCAGCCGGGCCTTCACCCACTGCACCACACAGGTCGTAGGAAAAAGCGGTCTTTTTTGCTACCGTTTGTAACAATATTTAGTGCACTATTGCAAAAAAAACTACCTAGTGAATGACGTATGTCTGAATGCTTCTTCTTAATTATTGAATTATCATTGTATCTTGACCTACTTGTAGAATACCGACGCATCACACTCGAGAAGCCCAGTGAAGCATATAGTATCGTAAAACAATATGGTGTGGATTACCAAACTACAAACAGACATATATACTATACTTTTTCGTATCCGATAATCCGCTGGCTAGACTTACTATTTATTCTTTACATTATACAGTTCAATGTTGTTCAAAGTGAAAAGTTTTTTCTAAATGACACTATTATCTTACAGAAGAATATTCGGATGTAACTAACGAAAAATTGTCGATATCTAAACCGACGGTTTTTTTCTTCTTCCCGCCCTTATCCAGTTCCTCTTCCACTCTCCTCCATCAGTCGTCATCTCAGCACTCTTTCCTTTCTTATCTTAGTCATGTCATCTCTCATCTTTTCTTTGGTCTGCCCCTACACCTTATACCATCCACATATATCTTATACTCTCCTAGTAACGTGACATTCTTCCCTCTTCATAACATAATATAATCTAAATCGACGATATTTTACTTAACTTTCTAATAGACACAAACACCTCCCGTGTGTCATTATAAAGTCTATTATAACGAAAGTTTAGGAAGTATGTTCTATTATGATACATCTATACCTAAAAACTTCTAAAAGCAAAATGCAAAATAATGATGCCGCCTCAGCGGTGCTAAAGTCTGGATATGTACCAATTTTATCCATTAAGCGTCGGCATCGCCCACAGTCCGCTGGCCGGACAGTTCGAATCAATTTAAGCTGCGAATTCCGGACGTGCATACTGATTCAGACGTAACTGACACGATAAATCTGCTATATTATAGAGGTTGTTTTAGGTTTCTCAAGCGTAAGCTGTTTGACCACAAGGGGTTCCGAAAAAATTGATTCACACTTTTAAGGATACATATTTCATCCTCGAAAGGAAACGGTTTCTCATTTAACATGCGAGTAAAATTGTGGGCACAGAGAAATTAACATTACGTTTATATCGTGGGCAGTATCTACGTAATCTATACAGTAAGTAAGTTCGTATGAGTAAGTGGCCAACTCTGGTGACGGAGTTTTTAGGCCGCCTAAAGGCCTCCGTCATGGCTTAACGACTTAATCTATACAGAGTGATAAAGATGAACAAGTCCTTCTGTTTAAACCTGATTATTAGGGTTACTATTCTTCATTTTGCAATCTTTTTTATTACTTAGAAATGTAGTAAAAAGTATAATGATATGGTCGAGCACCTGGTACCCAGCTACCCGTGATACCGTACATTTCTCGGCTCGAAATCAGTCCTGGTTCAATCTTATCATGACTCATCTAATACACGAGAGATGCGAACTCAATCAGCTACCCGTGCCTAGGACATTTCTCAGCTCGGAATCAGGATCCTTCCTGGTTCAATCTTAATATCATGAGTCATATAATATACGAGAGATGCGAACTCAATTACGGGAACAGTCCGTTGAAGCTGCAGCGGTCAATCATAGTGATATACAGCGTAAAAACTACTACTACTAAAAACGCTTGTGGTACTTATATAAGTTTCTGCGTTGAGTACTAGTAGTTTCAAACACTCGCAATCCAATAAAACTCCAAGTGTGGGGTAAGAAAGTGCTAGATTGTTTAATAACCAAATATACATTTTTTTAAATTCTATTTTTGAGAAAGTAGGTTACAATGCCTATAGAGCTAAAGGAGACTTTCTTTATATTGAATGACGCACATCTTTAGACAAAAAGTAACCAGATGTATTGTTGTAGCAAAAACGTGGGACTGTGGAACACAAGCGACTATTCAATTCATCATGTTTAACCACAGAACATACATTGTCACTATAGCGCAAGTTTGAACACAAACCCACTAAATGATATTAATGAGTATGGAAGGGACCACTTCCCTTGTTTAAGTGCTTTCAATTTGTGTTCAGTAAATGTGACATTCAACTTAATAAGCATCTAAGTTAATGTTTTGTTTTGGACATGTTAATATTGCATGGTTTATGAGAAACTTGATTGAATTTCGTAAGCGCAAAATATTTTTGGTCTATTAGAAAATGTTTGTAAAAAATATTCATATTCACCTCATCAGTATAACACAAAAATGTATTATAGGTTGACTGCAATATTTTGTAACTTTTTGTTCATTTCACTCTACTGTAATATGATAATCTAAGCCTGTTGGAATAAAGCAAATAAGCAAGTTAATAAAGAAATTATCATTTTCCTGTTCTATCACAAAACATTTTGTCTGTCTCAAAATAAAAAAAATCTGTGGTGACGGACAGATGGACAAAAGAGTGATCTTATAAGGGTTCCTTTTTTTACCTTCTGAGGTACAGAACCCTAAAACAGATTTAGATAGTTCCACTTACCCCTTATCCCTGATGGAGTAAAGTTGCTTTGGAGACAGTGGCTGAGGCTCGATCCCAGCATCCAGGGCAGCTGCATCCAGCTCATCACACGGTGGGGGGATAATGATGTCCGAGGGTTTGTTGCCTGGCCCCGTGAACCGTGATGGAGGTAGAACTGTGGTAAAAACACTTTACATCTTTACTAGATGATTTATACAGTGTCGGGAGGCAACCTTTGCATACACTTATCGGGACACTGTAGTGCAGTGGTCGTCACACTTTTTTGGCCACGGGCCGCATAGGACAATGTGTGGTATCACTGCGGGCCGCACATTCTTGAATTATTTAGTTGACGATTTTTCGAATTCCTAAATGTGGTAAAATCCTACTACTAGTAAATACCTAGTAGGTACTAGTAAATCCTAGTACTAGTAGTACTAGTAAATACCTACCAACTAACGAGCTTGAATCTTAGCAGCATAAGTCTACAGTGCTGAAAGACTCGCTGCTTGTCGGCTATCGTATTCTGCGCTCACTATAACTCACTTTGTTCGCAATATATCTTACTCATAGAGTTAAATGCGAGCGAAGCGAGCCGAATTTTTTCAGACAAATGCAACATGTGACACTAGATTTTATTTGCGGTGATCAAAGAAAAAACTCGCTGCTTATAGTTTCTTATTCTGTGGTTAGCCTTTACTCACTTTATTCGTAATATACCTTACTCATGAAGTTAAATGCGAGCGTAGCGAGCCGAATTTTTTAAGACAAACGCAGTATGTGACACTGGATTTTGTTTGCGGTGATCAAAGAAAAACTCGCTGCTATAGGTTCTTATTCTGTGGCTTTACTCACTTTACTCGCAATATACCTTACTCATGAAGTTATTTAACTTCATAAGTAAGGTATATTGCAAGCGCATTTGCGAGCGAAGCGAGCCGAATTTTTTAAGACAAATGCAACATATTGTGACACTAGATTTTGATTGCAGTGATCAAAGAAAAAACTCGCAGCTTATAGGTTCTTATTCTGCGGTTGGACTTTATTCACTTTACTCGCAATATACCTTACTCATGAAGTTAAATGCGAGCGAAGCGAGCCGATTTTTTTAAGACAAATGCAACATGTGACACTAGATTTTGTTTGCGTTGATCAAAGAAAAAACTCGCTGCTTATAGGTTCTTAATCTGTGGTTAGACTTTACTCACTTTACTCGTAACATACTCTACTCATGAAATTAAATGCGAGCGAAGCGAGCCGAATTTTTTAAGACAAACGCAACCTTGTGACACTAGATTTTGTTTGTGGTGATCAAAGAAAAAACTCGCTGCTTATAGGTTCTTATTCTGTGGTTAGACTTTACTCACTTTATTCACAATATACCTTACTCATAAAGTTAAATGCGAGCGAAGCGAGCCAAATTTTTTAAGACAAATGCAACACGTGACACTTTATTTTGTTCTTATAGAAAGGTGCTTGTCGGTTTCTATTCTGTGGTCAGACATAGCTCACTTTGCTCGCATTATACCTACTCATGAAGCTAAAATGCGAACAAAGAGAGCTCCAAACCAAGCAAACAAAGCGAGCTTCACTAACTCGAAATTTTTAAACCAATCATAACTATTATTGTGGCAACGTAGGTAGCACCTTTCATCATCATTATTTCCTTGCCCTTTTCCAACTAGGTTGGGTCGGTTGTTCTCCTCTAACGTGGTAGCAAGCATCATTATCTACTAAAATTTTTGCCTTGGCCGCGGGCCGCACCAATATCGTCCGCGGGCCGCATGCGGCCCGCGGGCCGCACTTTGACGACCACTGCTGTAGTGCCTGTAGTAGTAGTTTTATGATTGGTAGAATATAACTCATATTCACACTTGTGTAAAAAGAGTGTAATTTTTAAAAAAGTTGACATTTTAAATGGTCCAAAATCTGCTTTTAGTTTTGCTATTCTACAAGCAAATGCATATGAACATTTTAAATAATTTTATGTACATTTTTCAATCATTCCTTCATTGTTAAAGTTATAAAATTGGATAAAACTTCTTAAGATTTATCAGCATAAAATGTTGATGCTATGTTTATGTAGGTCTTTGCGCATGTGTGGAAGCTAGTTATTTAATGCATGACTAAAAGAGAAATTGTAGTTATATTTTCTTTGTAAGAATGTCAAATATGTAAACAATTTGGTTCACCAGGATGGTATCAATAAAAGCAATTTGAGAGATATTTAAATAAAAGATAGATTGTATAATTGCAAAGTTATGCTAAGCAGCAAAGAAAGTTTAACACATTCTTACCGATAGGGAAAGTTTTCCAATGGTAGAGAAAATCTTCTGCAACTTGCTTGATGTTGTTGACAAGCTGTTCTACCTCGGGCGGAGCTCCAATCAGCTGTACGTCGAAGTGTAAAGGTTCGCGTTCCGGCGGAGGCGCCTCCAGTTGCAGGGAACTGGGCCGCGATGCCCGCTCGCCCTCTCCCGACATCCTCGATACCCCCTAACTCCCGGGCTGCTCAGCTAGACAACTCCACTAATCACATAATGATCTCCGACGCCGCAGTGGGCGGAGATACCACTTGACCGCTGCAATATTATTTACATTCATTTGATTAGTCCATTGTGAATTCGTGAAACACGATCGGACTTAGCAGCCAACGATCGATAAAATGTATTATAGTTGAAAGGTATCTAGATGTATTAAAGTTTTGGAATATGTTTTAATAATTTTTTTCCCAATTCAACACATAAGATCTTTTAATTTATTTTAAATCGAAGGAAGAAAACTGTACGATAACTAGGAAGGAGCCCCTTGCGGAGTTGCGGTGCGGATTGCGGAGAGCCAGCCAACCAATCCGAATCTGACTGACTGGTGACTGTTGAGCAGAATTGACATTTGACATTGACATTTGACACTCATACAACTACTTGAAAAACAAAAACAAACTTGAACCGAAGCCTTTGAACACAAAACAAAAACAAGTTATCCTTGTTTTTAATGTTGTCCAGAAACTCAGAACTTCCTGGAATATTATTAAACGTTTTAATTGAGATCGTCTCATTTCAAATTGATATTTCGCTCGAAGATGTACGGAGTGAGCGTTGACTGACGTTGACACACGCTTTTCGTTTCGTACGCGTGAATGATAGAAAAAAAAAACAAGTTGTCAATTGATTGTCAATGTGGGTGATTTGTGGAGTTGTTTGTTGTTTGTAAAATACGGGTTTTATCTACGAAACTCATTTGCATTTAGTATTATTTCGAAACTATTTCCCGTTTTTCAGTATACAAAGTAAAGCCACCTTGCAACATCGTGAAGAAGACCACAAATAAGACCGTCCAAGGCTCTTTATTATCCGGATTAGGTATGTCCTTTATTGCTTAAATTTTACCGTTCTTTTTTTCTTACCGCCCGCTTACTGCCCGCGAAGTGCTATCGGAACACATTTTATTCCTGAAAACATTTCCTTGTTTGTAGTTGCGGTAAGTATTCACTTTTACTTGAGTATTTAGTGATGGTGTGGGTGACTTATTAGCTCATATCAACCCTCGATTTTTTTTAGGTAACGATGGAGGCAATGGATATCCAGGCTGTTGAGTCTAAACTGAGTGACGTCACTGTGACAGCGATACCCATGAGTGGAAAGAATATGCACAAAGACTTGAGTCATGGTGGAAACAGCCATGCAACCATATCCACTGTACCAGCCTCGTCACCTTCGTCTGTCGGCAAAGACAAGGACAATGGTATGTCTAAATACGCTCAGCTCTTAGCTGTCATCGAAGAGATGGGTAAGGAGGTGAGACCCAGTTACTCAGGAAGCCGCAGCTCTGCGGAGCGTCTGAAGCGCGGAATCGTCCATGCTCGCATCCTCGTCCGAGAGTGTCTCATTGAAACTGAGAGGTCTGCAAGGCAGTAGTTCTGCTAAGTATAATATGTCACAGTCAATTTTTAGGAAACCTAGAAGTGAATGGCAAATGAAGAAACTTAGGTAATTCAGATTGAATACTTGTTAATGTTACCAGTTCTATGTTAAACTCATTACTGGCTGAAATCCAAGATAGTTTATATCAACAGGGTCCTCAAATGTTTGATAAAACTGTAAACATACTGCAACAATAGCTATGTAGGTATGTCCAAACATGATTTTCTTGATTACCATTGTTGGGTCCCATTGCCATTTAAACAAGCTAATGGGGTTAAGAAACCCAGTCAATGACCCCAAAAAACTGTATGTTGAGACTTATAGCATTTCGATTTTTATCTGGAGTGAAATTGAGTCGTTTGTCTCTAAACTGGAATGAAAGCAGTATAATGAGTGTTTGACAACGTGTCCTGAATGAACACAGGCTGTGATCAAAACATTTATTGTGAACATCTACCTCATACTACACAATATTCTATATTTAATATTTTTATGCAATTTTAATATAAAAAGTGGCATAATTTGGATAAATGTGTTTACAATAAATCATACATTAATTGTAAAAGATTTATTAATGCATGATGCTGGAAAAATTATAATCAGTAGTTTTCTTGTTATTTGTTATAAATTAAAATAAAATGTAGGTCTGTTTGATCCAGATCACAACCTTTGCTCAGTGCATTTTCAGCATTGATTTGTAAATTAGGTTTTTCAAGTTAATAAATTATTACTCTCATGTTTTTCATAAATTAAAAGTAAAAAGTCCTTTTAGCAATATCTTTATTGATATTATTAATTTAAATTAAGTAAAATTTGTGGTTCAGAACAAATTTTAAGTCAAAACAAACAAATTTACCTCATTTTGTGTGCATAGCATGTAAGAAAATGTGCTCACTGATTTTTGGTACATACTTTTGTTTTGATGTAGATTTTAAGTTGTATATAATTTAGTTTTAACATTTTATTCAGAAATGTTCATACACTGACAATAGATTTCATATTTATGCTACATTTTTCAAATGTGGGCCAATGTAGTATACTGGTAAATGTAGTTACTCAACTGAATTGTCAGAAACTAGTTATGAAAACTATTTACATTCATATTAAATAAAAAACTGATCTATATTGTATCTCCTTGAAGGAAATGTGTTTGTTAAAACAATATACAAGAAATATGATGTATTTTAACTTGTAAATGCATGTATACTGTTGTTTTGAATCATTTGAAAGAATATGTATGCAACCCTGGGTCAAATTACTGCACTACTTGATGACAGACAGTGAGAATGATATGATTTGAAACAGCAGTGGACACGGTATCAGCAAACAATAGTTATATTGGCCCAGACGCCGCCAAGTATACTTCTAGCAGTAGTCTACCAATAAGAGAAGATTTACGAAATAGTTTTAAACATTTTATTAAACTTGTAAGTTACCATTATAGAATAAAATGTACTTAAATGTTATTGTAATTATAATTCCCGTAATGTCTGCTGCTTGGTGTTTTTTACGTTTTAGATTTTCTAGGGAACTAGGAAGTTGTAGAATTGTATCCCATCAAATTAGTTTTAATATGACCATGTGACTGCTTGTGTATAACAAGCATAAGTTTATTATCTAACATAAGCAATCATTGTAAGCAAACTTTTCGTAACATAATTCCGTACCTACCGTAGTGTAATTCATTTTGAATTTCTTCAATATTTCAGGCCAGGTATTTACTAGGCAACAATTGGCTCGCAACATGACCGATAGCGCGAAGCATTGATTAGCAACGTGCTGTTGATGCTTCTGACAATATTGATATTGTTGTAGTAAATCTCTACTACACGACACGATTTTAATTTTGCGTACGTAACAAATAAGACGCATCACTATGACGTTGCACGATGTTGCACGACATCGCCATTGTGCGTTACATGTTGCGCCTCAATGTTTGCTTGGTAATTACGTGGCCATACTCAAAAACCGAATATTGTTTGTTTATTTAGGACTGCATTCAAACTATTAGTGGCACTCCTATTGTTTCGTAAGCACTGTGGTGTATTTGTTAATCAACTTTGTAGGTGTTGTAATAATTATGAATTTAATTGGTAGAGAGGAAACTGGCATGTCATGTCGGTGCGATGTGTATACGATTGCAAAGAAGGTATACTTACTAAGATTTTAAATATCATTCATATTCTTTAGCTAAGATCATGAACTTATTGTAAGTAATCCTGTTTTATGCTAAGCGTGGTTTATGTTAGATGGCTTTAGACTATAAGCTAATTTCGTCTGTTATTCACTCATCAGTCAGCACCTAACCACTTTAAACAATCTCTGTTTTTGCTACTTTACTAAAATGACTTGTCTTTTACTTTTAGAAACTGCTCGAACTGAGGTGAACAATTTAAAACCGATCACACGTAATTTTAATAGATTGTATTCCTCGATTAAATAAAAAATGTAACAATCAGGAAGGTGTAGTTCTGGTGAGAAATTAATCTCACATTCGGACTAGGTACATACGACCTATAAAGCCTTACATGAAACGTTGCCGTTGTGTTGCGCCTTCTAACATAAATCATTCAATAGAAAAGAGCTTTTTCCTCCCTTGCTCCTTGTCTCAAAGTAAATGTAAGAAGTGAACCACAAAACAGTACAAATTTAGATAAAGTAATTTAAAATGTATTTACTGTAATTTTACCAAACTGTTCGATGCGTAGCGTTAGTCTGCCGTGTTATTTGTGTATCGACATATTTTTTATTAAGTATAATAAATGGGTCTAATTATAAATAGTCTTTTAGTTGTCTCTGTATCCTTTTAACCTTTCACTTTTTATTTTATAGGCTGTATTTCAGTTAAAATTATTAGGCGTTGCCCCTTTAGTGATAGTATAATATGGTGATGATGATGATAAAGAAAAGTAGCCTAACCGATAGATAGAGCGATCTGAAATCTTACGATAAATAAATCAAGAAGTAGGTACTTACCTAAAAAAAACATCTATCTTACTCATAAAGTTAGCACTTCTTAGATGAGTGTCAAGTGGAACACAAGATGGCGCTGGCACACAGGCTTCAGCGCGGACTCCACCGAGTGGTGTCCTGTGGAGCCCTACCGGCACCTGCTAGCTACTGGCACCTACCAGCTCACTGAGAACGAAGGTATGTGTCACACACGATAGACCTTGTTTCAGATTTTAGCTAGGTAAGTGCTAGGTACTTTGAAAAAGTCTAGGGATCGACAGAGGTATAGGTAATGGTGCCTAATCAACAATCCCACAATTGGGCTTTAGAAGTACCTATCTAGTATCCGCCTACGCCTATCATTTCCTCACGATGTTTTTCGTTTAGGTAGGTAGGTATTATCGTGTTTTACTCGTGTAAACCAGAAAATCGTTTAACATAGGTAGGTACACACATACACAAAATCACGCCTTTTTCCCGCAGGGGTAGGCAGAGATCACGGATTTCCACTTGCTACGATCCTGACAGATCTTCTCATTTCTCATACAAGCTCGCCGGTTTAAAAATGTCTAATACCATCGACTTGTTTACAGATGAGTCAACGAAGAAGCAAATAAGGCTTGGCAAAATTTACCTCTTCAGCATAGACGAAAAGACAACAAAGCTATCGCCCATCCAGACCATCGAAACGTCAGGAATACTCGATCAGAAATGGTGCTATCACAACATACAAGGCCGACCTACATTAGCCATCGTGACCTCAATAGGGACAGTACAGTTATATCAGCTTTGGGACGAAGATGGAACTTTAAGTTTGAGGCTTTGGTTAGAGCACGAGATTGGTGAAGGGATTTTGGCGTTGTCGCTGGACTGGTCGTCGAACAAATCTCATTCAGATCCGAGGCTGGTCGTCAGTGATTCTTCAGGCAGCGTGACCGTTCTGAAGCTAGCTGAAAGTCTGGAAGAGATCGGCAGGTGGAAGACTCATGGCTTTGAAGCTTGGATTGCTGCGTTCAATTATTGGAACACGGACGTATTCTATTCAGGTTCGTTTAATAATACACCTAGTCGAATTGCATTGGACATAATAATTATGAATAGTAGAGTCTATTACTCTTTCAATAATCCTACGAATTCGAGAAATATCCTGTAGGATTTGACACTCTTGGATCGTGATCTACAGAATTAGCATTATGATTGAAATCTAGTAGTCTGGACTTCTGATTCGTTTTTTTAGGATCGTTTTACATTTTTAGGTGGAGATGACTGCCTGTTCAAGAGTTATGACTTGCGGGTGCCTGACAGCGTGGTAGCGACCAACAAAAGCCACGAGGCCGGTGTCACTACTGCGCGGAGTCATTTGGATGTGGAGCATCTCTTGCTGACGGGGAGGTGGGCGATTAGATTTATTTATAGATCAGAATTTTTATTTACATCATGTAGAATGCGTAACGTGTTATCGGTTGAACCTATCTATAGAAATCTTGAGTTAGCCACTAGCCATAGGTAACATACAAATCTTTAAGAGTTAATGGTGGAGAATGGAAAACTAATCTATAAGTAGGTACCTACTCTTATAAGCTGCACCCCTATTTTGTAACACACGGTAAGTCGCTAACTCGGATTCAATAAAACAAATTGATTTTTAACGAACAATATTAAAGTTATTTAGTGCAAAATTACTTCACATATTTTACACAACAAACATGTCTATCACTTTTTTCAACCATCTTCTACCATTTCAAAATATTCATTGTAAAAGAACAATTTTTGTTTGAACGAATCCGAGTTAGCGTCTTACCGTGTGTTACAAAATAGGGGTGCTGGAGTCAATGTTAATTTGACTTTACAACTATCTCATTACAGTTACGATGAAAAAGTCCGTTCATGGGACGCCCGCAATCTCAAATCTTCCGTATCAGAGACAGAGGTCGGCGGAGGAGTTTGGCGATTGAAATGGCACCCCACACGACAGAACCTGGTGATCGCTGCTTGTATGTACGGAGGTTTCAGATTATTGCAAGATAATGCTGTTATCACAGAGTATAGAGAGCATGAAAGTATTGCGTATGGAGCTGATTGGAGTCACGAGGATGATTATGTAGCTACATGCTCGTTCTATGATTGTAAGTTGCATGTCAGCGAGGTGAACATAGCACTGTAATCATGTTTCGACCATGTCGTGTTAAGACGCTGCCCCGGCCTAAAGTTAGCACATTGATGAGTGCAACTTCAAATATTTGTCTAAGTGTTCAACCACGTTGACTCGCGGGCGCGGTGGCGGGCGCGGTGACGAAATATCAAACATATGTAGTGATTCCAAGTGTTCACGTACGAAACGCACGTGCGGTCTAACTAGTTTCCCGCGCCCGCACCCGCGCCCGCGCCCGCGCGTACCTACGTGAACAAGCACTTAGCATTGTTAAATTAAAGATTACTTAAAGAATTTAGAATGTGGGAACTCGAAGATTAAATGTTAGGCGCGGGACATACAGAAAAGACGTAAGACTCAGACGGTGCGCAGACATTTGTCTCTTCCGCGTCCCTTTCATACAAAATATAGAAGCGTCGCGACGCAAAACATACAGAGACGGGGCGCCCCGTCTCTTACGTATTTTCTGTCTGGCCTGCGCCTTAAAGATACATGTTAGCTTTTCAGTTATTTTCCACTTACTATATTTATCGAGAGTATAGATAGGGAAATACAGTGTTTAGCTCAGGGTAGGGCCTTAATTTAACTGTCAAATCCGATTATACATAAGACGCTATCTTTGGAAGCTAGAAATAATATGATTGATGATAGTTGTAAGTGATTTGTGAATGCAAAACTATTCAATAAAGAAAGATGTGTTCATTTTAAACATGTTGTATTTCAATTTGCTTATAATGTCATGATAAATATAATTTATAACAATTACATACTTAATAAAGTAATAATTTGCCGTAAGTGATAAAAAAAAATCGTACACCATTTACAAATACGAGTTGCTGTGATCTGTTTCCTTGCGTCTTGTTCAATGTACCAATAATTTCTTTAAAATCACTAGACTGGCCTGGATCTCCCTAAGATAAATTTGTACCTTAACTTTTTCTAAATAGAGTCTATTTTTCCTAACCGTTGGAATTAAAGTACAAGATAATTCTGCCACCGCACTTCTGGCAAACGAAGATATCTCCAGTTACCTCTGTGTGAAATTGTTCAAATGTTTGACGCGATTTGGATTTTTTTGAACACAGCTTAAATAGATCAAAGCCTTCTTATTCTATCACTTCCGCTCTTCAAGGGCCCTATTCGTGAGACATAACAACAATATCTATGGTATTTTTCCTTACTTTTAAAAATAGATTGGAACAGTAAACACAACCATTGCGACCCAATTCCAGTCGTGACGGCGCGGTCCCTCTCGGCTCCATTCTCTATCTAAGTAAGACTAGTCGAGCTAGTGATTGTGCTTTACAATTATCCAATACAATCTAATATCTAACTAATTATGAGAAACATTTAGAAAATTATCTATGGCTGCCATCATCGAGGCGCGCAAAACATTTGTACAATCTCACTTAAATTTAAGCGTAAATTTGACGGTATAAATAACCATTATTATAAGATCTACACCACTCTGTGTAATAATTATTTACTTATTAATTCATTCATCAACAATGCAGCGTGGTGTCACATTCATTCATCATTCCATTACCAAGCTAGAATTGTAATTGTAAAATTTCCATAGATCCCAAACGCTTTCATAAATTTTAAAAATCACAAGACACTATTTATTAGACTAGTTCCTCCTACGAATGGCAACTGAAAAGTTGTATTTTACATAAAAATATATATTCAACATCTTATATTTACCTAACTTTCATGTAACTGCATTGTCATAACTTCATGGAAATTACTTTAAAATATTTAATGAATAAAATATGTATCTCTGAAATCATTGTAAGAAGTAAAAAAAAAAATGATAGTAAAATACTGAAAAATGGTCGAGAACATATCGAATTCATTAGAACTAGCCAGCCTCTCGCCCGAGCGATGTCTCGGACTAAAGTACATTTTGCCTCACTCACATAAAATATGCGTTTTCAACTCGCTCAGAGTATAGATTTCAAAATTCACTAACAAATACTGAAGAACCTATGTCACACGACGATCGTTCGTTATCTATTCACAGCGCCCCTCGCGTCCAGATCCTATGTACACTACAACTATATATACAGTCATTCACTAAACTCGGAAGAGCATTCGATCGTGTACAATTCATCGATAAATTCTTCAATGCATCATACAACATCTGTACAACAAAGGATGCGGGGGGTTAAGTAGCTTCGAGTCATATCTACATGGTACACTTGTAACGGCAGGTTAACTATCACGAACTAAACCGCGGAGATTCTCGTCCGGAGCGTCCGATATCGCACCGAGTCGTCGCTTCGGGGGGGCGGGGCTCGCGGAGCCGGGGGGCCGAGCGGGGCGTGGTCGCCGGCGTGCGGTCGCAGTCGACCGCTGGCTGCGGAAACGGCGAGTCGTACGGCGCGCGGTCGCTGAGCGCTCATCATTTGTCGGAGCGCGGCGGCGCGGCGTGCGCGGGGCACAGCGCGCGGAAGTCTTCCTCGCTGAGTCGCCAGCCGTGCTCGCGCGCGCACGGTAGATGCGCCCGCGCCGGACAAGCCCGTGCACTGTAATACGAAAGTTTAGCTTTATAATCATTGCTTTTACAGAAGTTGAAGAGCGGCAATGTTTGGGTGAATTCCGTGATAGGCACTAAGCGCTTATGTGAACTGAATTGCACTTCGTTGCGTCGCAGCAAGTTGATATATAATTTTTTTCACGAATTGAACCTTCTGTACATAGTACTATTATTTATTCTGTGGCACCGGCTTTGTTATGATGTTCCCGGTGAGTCTGAAGAACGTAACGGCAGCTTCGGACACTTGGCGAAATATCTACGCAAAAGCGGCGTCTAACTACCTATATTTACACTACACAATGTCAGATTTGTATACAATAAGGTTGTCACCGTATGAATAACTAGCTGACGCCCGCGGCTTCGCCCGCGTGGACTACTATTTTGTTTATCCCACGGGAACCGTGCAGCCTATGTCCTATTCCCGGTCGTTATCTACCTATGTTTCAAATTTCAACCAAATCGGTTCAGTGGTTGTCGAGTTATAGAGGAACAAACATACATCCAAACATCCAAGCTTTCGCATTTATAATATTAGTGTGATAGTGTGATATTAGTGTGATAGTGTGATGTACACTGTGGTCTCGGTCTCGTCTACGCGTGTCGCCAGCTGAAACGCACAGTGTCCATTCTATACGTAGATTATCTGTTCTGTGCTTCTGTATCGTCGCATCGTACCTGCAGGCTAGAGGCGCGGCGTGCCTCGCGCAGTGCGGGCAGCGCGTGGGCGCGGCGGCCCAGACGGCGCGGGCCAGCCCCCACAGCCTGGCCCCGCCCGCCAGCACGCCAGGCGCCCAGACCCCGCAGTCCGCGTGCAGCCAGGCCTCCACGCGCCCGCCGCCGCCTTCCGAGCTCCACGTGCACGCCGCGCGGCGACGCGTCGCCTCGTCCAGCGCTCTAAACAACATTACATCACTTTAGGTTCTATTATAAGTTTCATCCACCACCACAATTATGTACAATACGGCAACAATATTCATAAGACTTGGGGGTTCTACGAAGAGGCTACATCATCTATCTGGGCGTCGAGACGATAGCAGGAGATAAATGGATGAGTACAAATCGCGAAGAATGGTTCAAATTGGAGGAGGCTTTTACCCAAAAGTAATTTATTTGTATTAAATTGTAACAACCGTTGTGAAACGGTGAGACTAGGGCGTTGCAGATGTACCCTTGTGAAACGGCGGGACTCTGGGATGTGAAAGTGCCTCGAGTTTTACGCTCTAGTGCGAACAAAGTTTAAGATTCGATATAACAGACAGATCATCTAAAATGTCGCACAAAACTGTATCATAAAACTCAAGTGTCTCACCTATACTCGTCCAGGTCGGTGTCCACCGCGTAAGGTCCGAACAGGTCCCCCAGTCCGCTGGCGTGGGGCGGCCGCGCACAGAAGGCGCACAGCCAGGTTAGATCTCTTGTGGCCGCGTCGTATCGCAGCCCTAGCGTGGAGGCGTGCAGCCCGCGGCGCCGCGTCCCCCCCGCGACCCCCCCCGGCCCCCGCACGCGCCTCGCGTCTCCGCGCCCATTCCTCCTCCTCCCCGGTGCTAGCGTTCATCACGCAAACAGACACGGGCGAGCCGTCCGGACCGCCGCGGATCTATAACAATCAAGATAAGTTTAAGATGAGTCTTCTCGTGACCACGGCGACTATAATGTTGCCGAAACGTCGAGGTAGGTAAATAAAATAATTTCATTCCGCGATTAACCTTTTGTCTGACGGGATTCCAGACACAATGGAAAATCATCGTGTCTCGACCAAATCTGAGCTCCGACAGATAACCAGTTAAGTCCCGTGGAGCAATGATGTAAAAGTAAGTTCGTTGAGCATGTGGCCAATCCTGGTGACAGAGTTTTTAGGCCGCCTAGAGACCTCCGTCATGGCTTAACGACTTAAAAGCCGGGACCGACAATTTAACGTGCCCTCCGAAGCACAGAAGCGCTCACGCTCAGCTCTTGTATATCTTGTATATCCTCCTTCGGTTTCCGTGGCTTGGCGTGAAGTCTCTACCTTTTGTATCCAATGAACATAAGTACTCACTTGTATATAAGGTCCCCTTGACTTGCCCGAGCTAGCATTGCTCCCCGAGTCGTACTCCTTGGCCTCCTTAGAGGCGCCGGCAGCCTCCTTCGGTTTCCGTGGCTTGGCGTCGGGTTTCTTCCGCGGGCCCTTCCGCCGCGTCTGCGCTTCCGTCCGTCCGCGCGCCGCGGTGTATTTCCGCCGCTTGCTCGCTGGTGGTGGGTCTGAAAGCGACGAAAAGTGAGTCTATGGAATGGAAGCGTGGTATATTTCAACAAAGTCAAAGTCAAATTCACTTATTCGCTGATGAAATCACCGCTTGCGCGATCTGGACATATGGTGTTGTGTCGCCACCTTTACTGAAGCTCGTAGTGCGTAGCATGTCTATGTAGTTCATCTAGCGACAGATGGATGTCGCAACAAATATGATCACTGGTGTATCACTTTGAATCATCCTAAGAGCTAGGTTTTCTACTCTAAGCCGACAACCCTTCCGCGCTAGAACAGACAGTTACGCGTTAGGAAGAGCGGCAATGTTTAGGTGAATATCTCACTGCAATAAGCGCTTATGCGAGCTGAATTACACTTTGTTCCGTCGCAGAGTCGCCTTTTATCTAATTTTTTTCGCAAAGTGAGCCTTCTTTATTCTGTGCTACAAGCAATGTAAATTCGTTATTGGCTGTCAGTAATAAATTTAAGTTTTTGTGCCTACGTTTTATAAGAGCTGCGGATTTTGTTAAAGAAATAAATAAATGAGGCGAAAGATGTGTGTCAGGCTCGTAGCAAGTGGAAGTTCGTGGTCTCTGCCTACCCCTGTGGGAAAGAGGCGTGATTTTATTTATGTATGTATAAATAAATAAATACATAAGTCTACCTTTAGCAGTGTCAGGTTCGTTTGGTTCCTCTATGCCTGCGAACATCATCTCGAGCTGGTTCTCGACCTCGACGAAGCTGGCGGCCGCGGGCTCCGGGGGCTGCGGCTCGGGCTCCGCGGGGCGCGCCTCCGACGGCGACGCCACGGGCACGTTCGTCGCGGAGGAAGCCGAGTCCGCGCGACGACGGGGGGCCGCCGCGCCTGCGCCAGATACTGGCGCTGCAACGACAGTTTAACATTTTAACTTTGTGTAAGCTAATGTGTATTCGGTTACGTAACATTGTCCCAAGTATCGCTGGAGCGACAGAATAGAAGCTGACCTGCCCGACCTCGGAGCCGACAACTGGCTGGAGGCAGCAATGGAAAGAATGAAGTGGCGAATTCTCGTTTCGGAGGCCAAGACTCACTTTGGGTCCCTGAGCCAATGGAGTAAGTAAGCTAATATGTTGGCGAGATGATTTCGATGCCTTCCAGAGTGACTGGTGGGAGACGGCGAGGGATAGAGATAGATCGAGAGAATCCGGAATTTGACAACTTTTCAAAAATAGTTTTAAACGCTTCATGTGCATAAAATACGTACAAATAATACATACGGATTTTTTTAGGTCGCATAAAGGCTTCCTTTATGGCTTAACGACTTTAAAGCCGGGACCGACAATTTAACGTGCCCGCCGAAGCACGGAAGCGCTCAGCTCGTAATGCCACTTGCTGTCACCCATCCAAATTGTGACAGCACTCAAGGTTGCTTAACTTTAACGATAAATCAAGAACATCTCAGCAAGCTACGCCACGAGCGCTTAACTTTGTGTAAGCTAGCGAGACGATATCGATGCCTTCCAGAATGACTGTGGAATGGTGAAGAATGGTGGGAGACGGCAAGGGATACAGATAGATGGAGAGAATAGGCTATTTGAGAAGTTTCTAAAAACGGTTCCACATTATTTAGTAGTGTTTATGGACCGTAAAAATATTAATTTGAGTAATTTGGTTAAAAAACCATTACAAAATATACTGCTTACATTTATGCTGTCAAAATGTTTACTACTGCGGTATGGCGTCGAGTCAGACGAGTGACGTCATTGTCTGTTAATCGGCTCGTCCAGCTGCCTTCTCTCTGTGTCAGGCGCGGTTTCGGGGTTTGCCACCACCGAATGCAGTTTATCAACGGAGGGCAAAGGGCGCAGAGGGAGCTCCACCAAGGATCATCATATTACTGACTGGATCTTTCCAGATGTAGAGATAAGTGTGGTACTAACTGGTTCGCTCCGGTGTCGGTTCGTCGGGCTGGCGTCTCTCCGTGTCGGTCGCGGGCTCCGGGCTTCCCAGCACGGACTGCAATTTATCCACGGAGAGGGCGGGGGGCGCGGGGGCGGGGGGCGAGGCGGGGGGAGCCACCGCCCCGTCGGCGATCATCGCAGCGATGTCCGCTATCGTCTCCGCTGAACCTGGAATCATACATACATAAAATCACGCCTGTTTCCCATCATAGGGGTAGACAGAGACCACAGATCTCCACTTGCTACGATCCTGACACACTTCCTTCGCTTTATTCACTCTCATCACATTCCTCATGCAAGCTCGTCGGTTTAAGGTACTCTTGACCTGGCCTTTTCTCAATAATTCGCCAATTTGGTCCAGGTCTTCCACTTTCTTTCTTTGAAATCATACAAATATTTTGTAATACCGCATATATGTTGGGCGAGCCTAAGCCAGCGCGAGCGAAGACGAATTATTGATGCAAGGCGAGTGCTACCGTCCAGACGTTTGGCGAGTCTATGCAAACCAATACAAATTGGTGCTTGTGTTCACTCGGTCATGACAATTTTGTGCATTTTACCATTTTTCTGTTATTTACCAGATCGTGTTTTTCTCCTCGAGGCCTCCTCCTCTATCGTGGGCTCGTGTTGCGGGTGTTCCGGGGGCGCGGGGGCCGAGGGGGGCGCGGGGGGGCTGGCGGGGGCAGCGGCGGCCGGGGGGGCAGAGGGGGGCGGCGGCGGCGGGGGCGGGGGGGACGACGCCGGAGAGGGGCCGTTGCGCTTCGCGTGCTCTGTATCGCCGTTCTCTATCGTGCCTGGAAAAAAAAAAAACTTAGGCCTTTACATCTTTACTAGATGATTTATACAGTGTCTGGAGGCAATTTTTGCCTACACTTAACGGGACACTGTAGTGTCTGGGACAATGTTGAGATGGAGCAGGCTTGCCCAGCACCTACACTATCCTCTCAGCTTAACCGGCTATATCCACAGGAAAGACATGGTCAATACGTGTGGAGCTGACTGAGCCGTGGGTTTCCTCACGATGTTTTCCTTCACTGTTTAGAGCTCGTATAAAAGCGCATATAAATTTTTCTAAACGAAAAATCCATTGGTGCACGGCCAGGATTCGAACCTTCGGATCGAAAGTCGAGGTACTATATACCGCATGGTCAACGTGCCTGGAAAGGTACACAATTATTATAATCCTTGATAGATGACGAGTCTTTGCCTACACTTAACGGGACACTGTCGCGCTTGGGACAATGTTGACAGCTCCCAGGCTTGCCCAGCACATGAGAAACCGACTATACTCTAGCCAAAACCAATGTACAATATTTACTAACATTGCACTGACAGATCAATCAGCTGATAGCAGGAATAGACCTATCACAGAACACTGAGATTCATTACGATTGGCCATATTGAATCAGTGCCAATCATAGTTAATCTCAGTTTTCTGTGATAGGTCTATTCCTGCTATCAGCTGATTGATCTGTCAGTGCAATGTTAGTAAATATTGTACATTGGTTTTGGCTAGAGTATAGAGTGTGAAGATATCACCTGCAGTAGGACTTCACGCTGACTACGATCGAAGTAATGAGGGATCGACTAGATCAGTGGTTCTTAGCCTTTTAGTGATGAGGGACCATTTGGTACCTATTTCAAATGGAGTAAAATGTTCTTTTGTTCTCCTTTAATCTCACTCAACACATAGTCAACCAATAATTTGACTCAACATATCAAAAGCGGAAAAGTTTTCTCTTTCAACTTTGATCCTTTAACACTTGTTTAATTTTTTCGGATAGCTTCGCGGACCACTTCGGGTGGTTCCAGGGACCACCAGTGGTCCGCGGAAAAGTTGGGAAACACTGGACTAGATAGAAGATCTCACCAGCAGCGGGGCTCCTCTCCGGGCGCGGCGCGGGCGGGTGTGCGGGGGTCGCGGTGGCGGCGGGGGGCGCGGGGGGAGGCACGGCGGGCATGCGCACGGTGCGCTCCGGCTTGCGCTTGCGCTTAGAGCCGGGCACGGCGCCGCACGAGTCCGCAGAGTCCTGGGAAATGGCGACGAGCTTTTGTAATTTTTTTTTACATTTTTAGTATTCGCTTGAGTTTATTCAGTGATTTCTAGTTAGTGATTGTGTACCTAAATTAGAAAAAAAAATTACTTGTTGACATCGGCAACAACTCAGCTACCTTGCTTGAACGTTCTTGATTGATCGTTGAATGTGTATTATTAAATGTGCTATTGATCGTTGAAGTTATCGTTGAAGTTGAAGTTACGTTGTGCGCGGTCACTCTTGGGATGGGTGACCGCAAGTGGTATTACGAGCTGAGCGCTTCCGTGCTTCGGAGGGCACGTTAAACGTCGGTCCCTGCTTTTAAGTCGTTAAGCCATGTCGGAGGTCTTTAGGCGGCCAAAGAACTCGTTCACCAGAGTTGGCCACTTGCTCATACGAACTTGCTTGATCAATCGGATTTACCTCGTTAGATGAGGGCGGCGAGGGCGTGTTTGCGGCGCGAGAGTGCACTATGACGGAGTGCGGCGACGGAGCCAGTCGCTCCAGTAGCGCGTCCACGCGACGCGGCGCCGCGCGACCTATCAGACTGAAATAAATAATATTAAGTAAATATATCGTACACATAAATAAAAACATTAATGAGGACACAATTTTCACAGGATATTTTCGAGATACAATGTCCTACAATCGGCGGTATTATCGCTCATGGCGATTTCTTCCAGACCGAACTTATTAGACAGACTGCAGAGAAATAAAAGGCCGCCAAGTTGAAATGAGATTGGGCGGGTCATGTCCTCTGGTTTACTCCTCTGTTTATTCGCCGTTAGCAACAACAAAGGATAGCTCATTTCCTTACTGCTTAGAGTAAGCGAGATAAGATGATACTTACAACCAACTTCAGAGAGACAAAGATCCATTGTGACTATGTCAGTCATGTAGAGAATTTGGCACTTAAATATAAATAGTGATCGTCAAAGTTTATGAAATACTAGCTTCCGCGCGCGGCTTAGCTCGCGTGGGACCCAGATAAAAAGTATTCCAATTCAGTGGTTGTCGAGTAATAGAGCAACAAACATACATACATCCATCCAAACTTTCGCATCACATCACACTAATATTATAAATGCGAAAGTTTGGATGTATGTTTGTTCCTCTGTAACTCGACAACCACTGAACCAATTTGGCTGAAATTAAATAATAGATAGATAATAACCGGGAATAGAACATAAGCTACTTTTTATCCGGGTATCACTCGAGCGAAGCTGCGGGCGGAAGCTAGTTGGTAGTATTAGTGTGATAGTATGATTAGTAAGGATATGGTAAGTAGGATACCTGTTGATTGTAGGCGCGTCTCTGACAGAAAGAGCGGGGGATGAAGGGTGCGGCGCGGGCGGGGTGGCACCGTTAGCACGCGAGCCGAGAGATAGGTCCAGGGAACCTTGCCGCGCGAACGACAAGATCTCATCCGCACGCAGACGGGTCTCTGGAATTAGTAGTGTAAATAAGTACTTACATTGTGAAGAAGACGAATGTGAGTGCCTACACAAACCCAACAGGGTTTAAAGGCACAATATTATAATATATCATAAGTAATTTTTTAAAGTGAAATAAATAAAAAATAAAAGGTACACTCTCTTATAGTTCAACAGATAATAAATATAAATAAATAAAATAAAAAGCCTTTAATTTCTCCTTATAACAGTATTTTCTTATTACTAATGTTTATATCTATACTTATTCTACTTAGAGAACCCGTAAGGTGAATGCCTCCTCCAAAGCCAGCCATTTCAAGAGATAAACAAATTAATAAATATTGCTGGACATTTCACACAGCGCCATCTAGCCCCAAACTAAGCAAAGCTTGTACTGTGGGAACCAGATAACTGATAGGATACTGATATTTTTTTTTTTTTTTTTTTTTTCTCAGTCATATTTGCGATCAGTTATGAGACTATGAGCAAATGGTCTGTAGGTATAATATCGGGCAGAGCACACTCCTGCTTTCTATGCATTTGGCACTCTTCATTTTCAGTCATTGAGCTGCATGACATCTTTTCTCTTCAGCCTCCTTCTGTATAAGGGTGTTGTGAGCTGTTGTGCAAGTTGGTTGGGATGGTGTGACAGCTTGTCTTGGTAGGCTTTGGCAGCAGCTTTGATCTCTTCTGCTACGGTGTTGACTTTGAGTATGTCATGCAGCTCTGTGTTTTTTATAAACCAAGGGGCATTAGAAATGTTTTTGAGGATGCCATTTTGGAAGCGTTGTATGTAGTTTATGTTCGAGGTGCAAGCAGACCCCCACAGTTGGATGCCATAAGTCCAGATTGGCTTTATTACTGTTTTGTAGATGAGTAGCTTGTTGTCTATTGATAATTTAGAGTTTCTACCAAGCAGCCAATAGAGTCCTCTATATTTAAGAGCGAGTTGGTCTCTTTTCATTTGTAAGTGCTGATATAACTTTTTTTTTGTAAATACATAAGTAGGTACATAAAATACTTTATAACACCCAGACACAGAACAAACATCTATGTTCATCATACAAATGTTTGTCCTGGATGGTAATCGAACCCACGACCTACAGCGCAGAAGGCAGAGCTACCACCAACTGAGCTAAGAGGTCAGTCAATATTTGTGTGTTGGCCGAGTGGGTTAGTGGCCTTACCCAGCTGTGCATCAATGGAGCTATAAATGTAGTCTCTGTTTATGATTTTGATATTCTATGATGTAGATACAAGCATACCATCTTACTCATGAAAGATGTTTAAAGTTGAACTTGTTAAACAACATCCTGTCTCTGTTTGACACTATCCACAAATAAAGACAGGAAGTTGTTTAACCAGTGTTCAACTTTAAACATTTTTCATAAGAGCCATAATGTTTAATTGCATTTCATGAGCTAACAGGCTAGGTATAAAATAACTTCATGTATTTTTAACTGTTTATGTACAGTTTAAGAAAACCATTAATTACCTCTGCCTGGTCCTAAATGTTGGTAAATATCAACCGGTGGTCCTTTTACGTCGCCAGGAGACGGTGTGCCTCTGAAAAATGATAAATAATGTTTTAAATTAAATTCACACTATGACACAGAATAGGTACAGAAGGCGCATTCCGCACTTTAGGTGCAAAGCTATAAGTACATAGGCGGGCCCGCCCGGCCGGGCCTTGGCAGGTAGGGTTCACACTTGCCGCTCGGCTCGCACGCTAGCCGCGTCGCGCGTAATACCTATCACGCAATAACTCGACAACCCTTCCGCGTCACTCCGCGCCAGACATTGACAGAGTTATGCGTTAGAAAGAGAGGATTTGTGTAGGTCAGTGTAGGTGAATATTACACTGGGTAATGAGTGCTTGCGCGAGCTTAATTGCACTTTGTTGCGTCGCGGGAAGAGTCGCTATTTAAATAAAGGTTTTCGCGAAGTCAGGCTTCTGTTACCTATTTATTCTGTGACTATGATTAGGTACTGGTTGGAATACTATATTCATTAAGTTAGAGGAAGTCTATTAGAATGTTGTCATGCTTCAAAGAAAGGTACAATAGTGAAATTACCTCATCAAGTGTTTGTCCGGTGGGGTTGGCGTGTGCCGGTACATATCAGGCGGTGTCGCCGTATGACGGAACACTGAGTTTCCGCCCGCGCTTTTCATAGCCTGAAACATTTGTAAGCTGCTACATTCACTGTCATAATAAATAAAAATAGCTTTTATTCCCATCATAAGACATTCTGACATTATACAGTTGGGCCGACGGATCTAGGCGTTCGTGAAGTTAGGCTTTTCGCTGCGCAGTAGAAAATTTTGTACGAAAAAGTTGCACTGCGCATCGAAACGGCTAACTTCACGAACGCCGAGATCCGTTGGCCCTACTGTAATAGTGTAGGATGCACAGTACGAAATGCGTAGGCCAAAGAGCGAAACAGAGCGATGATTTCTAGGTTGGCTCCGATAAATTGAGTAATAACTACTTTAGACACGCGTTTCATCATCATTGTCTTTTAATATTTAGAGTTTGTTTCAAATCACATCAACTTTCTCCGGGAAGAAAAGCTCACTGAAATCCAATGCTCCAGCCATGGTGCTGCTGGAGCAAATGCTGAGGTAGCCTTACTTTGTTCACTCGAATTATTTTAACTAAGTTTTTCTTTGTGTTTTGTTTATGTTTGTTGGTAAAATAAAACTTTTTTATTCTATTCTAAAAAACCGTTGATACACAGCCATGATCAGGAGAAAAATGTAAATACCTACCTTAAATATTGAAGTTATTCTATTTCAGCTTCGCCCGCGTGGAGTACTACTTTTTATCCCACGGGAAACATGCATTTTTCGGGATAAAAAGTAGCCTATGTCACTCGCCAGCCCTCGAACTATCTCCACAAAAAAAACACGTCATTCCGTCTCTCTGTTTTGACGTGAAAGCAGGATAAACAAACAAACACACTTTCACATTTATAATATGGGTATGGATTCAAATATTTTACCTGTAAACCCTGCAGCGGGTCGGGGGGTGAGGGCGCGGGCAGGTACATGTGCGGCGGGGGGGTGGGCGTGTGCCACGTGACACCCCGGTCGTTCAGGTGCGCCGGGGTCAGCTGCTGACTGCGCGCCAGGAGATTCGCCATTTGCATCTGATGAGAAGTTTGCTGGTCAGGGTATAGACAAGAATATTTTACACTATGTTGACCATAATGTTGGTAAAGCCGCTTTGACACGATCAAAGTACCTACGCTCGGATATCTACTTGAATACAACCCAGATTGTGGAAACTCCTAATCCGAGCGCACTCAGACGACAGCATCCAATCAGAGCTAACTTGGACCGTGTTCTACTTATCTGAGTCAACTCTGTCCAAGTGTACTCTGATTGTGACAATTTTTTCAATTCCTATTGTGATTCTGCTATAACAGCCTTTTTAAGCTCGCTGATTTTAATGCAGTAGCACCAAACTGTGTGTGAAGTCTGTATTTAAGTAGGTAGGTACCTACCAAAGTGAAATATAAAATGGAGCAAAACATTATAAAAAATCACTAAGGCTGATTTTAGTCTCACGTTCACCGTCAGCGCTGATAGGCGAGTGTTTTTTATTACAATGAAATAAGGATACTGTTTGTTTAGTAGAAATGGCTACGCTGATTGCTCTCGTCAGTGCTGGACAATCAGTATCCTTATTTCATTGTAATAGAGATCACTCGCCTATCAGTGCTGACAGTGAGCGTGAGACTAAAATCAGCCTAATTATCTAAAGGGCATATAAGTTATTTTTAAAATTCACATTGTGATGCACCTTCATATTATTCACCTAAATACATTACCAGTAATTCTCCCTTACTTATTTACTCACTGTTGAGAAAGTTTAACACAAATTGAATATTCATTATTGACCAAACTGTGAAATTCACCCACTAAATATTCATTATTGGGCATAATGAATAAATAATTGTTTTAGACATTCCATAAGTAAATAACACAATAATTTTTATTTTTTTTAGATTTTACTTATTAAAAAAAAATATATATTTATTTATTTACAGTTAATATTCTTAATTAGTGCTTTAACCGACAAATGAGCTTATCAAGATTTTCAACATGACGAATGTGGATTCCATGGCTGAGTTGGTTAAGCCACTCTGGCTTGAGAGGGATCGCTTGTATCAATGCGGGTTCGAATCCTGTTGGAATCATAAATTTTGATAAGTCTTTTCGTTTTCAAGTCAAACAATGTTAATACTTAAATTATGAACAACATAGTGTAAGCTTCTACTTCAACTCTGGTCTTGTGTTAAGCGCAGTAAATGCAAATAAAGCATGGAAATATCACTAGTAGTTATGACTTAGTGCAAAATGAGCCACAGCGGGTTGGGCTTAAATCACGAGCAATGATCCCAAAAGTCCATGGTAATAAGATCGATTTTAGCACTGTGCGGAACATCCAGACTTTAATTTTAACAAATCAGAGACTTCTGATGTATGGTGTGTGTTTCGATTTTGTTTATTAGGGAAGAGAGTTCATTGGACTTCAAGAGAATTAGACACACATGTGTGTCTAATTCCATTGAAGGAATACCATAATGTTTGTGTTCACTGGTCATAAGTCAACACAGTATAGTGCGACCAAAAAATACCAATAAGAATATAGCTGTAGGAGTGATAGAAAAAAAACAGACTTACATTTTTATGTAAATTGTCACCCACATAGAGAAATATAAAAATTATTGTGTGTAAATAAATAGTTTTGCATCTTGAGAAAGTTCTCAACAGGTGTTTTGATGAACCAACATAGGTAAGTAGGTAGTAACATAGGTAGTAGCACAGATTACTAATTACTAACAGATGGCGCACTCCGCGCGTCAGGTACAAAGCTACAAGTACATTGGCGGGCCCACCGGGCGGGCCGAGCTCAGTGGAGTGTCACGCGCCGCCGCGCCACGCCGCGCCGCGCCACGCCGCGCTCGGCTGGCTCGGCCGGAATATTTATAAAATGAAACCAAAAAATTACTGTATAGTTTATGGCTGTGGAAATAATGACAGCAATCGGGATCTCTCGTTTTTCTCTCTTCCCAATGACATGGAAAGGTAAAAAGTACTTACTTACTTTTATCATTTATTATTACTTATTACCTACCTCGTATTATAGGTTATTATAGATGTAGTAGGTATGTTTTTTAATAAGTACCTACTTTTGTGTTAGACATTATTTGACACACGGGAATTACCTACTCACGTAAAAATTTCGTCGATTTAGATACCGACAATGTTTCGATTCATCCGGATTCCGGAGAATCTTCATCTGGGTTAAATAATGTCTAGTACCTATAACTCACGAAAGTTTTGAAAGTGAAATACTTTTGTGTTGTTTGGGTAGGTACCTAGGTACTAAAGTTACTAAAAAGATTGAAAGCTAATACCTACCTACCTACCTACCTAGGTAGGTAATACGTTTTGATTTGCTCAGCGTCATTTTTTAGGAACACTGACTACCTACCTACATTCACAAACTTAGGTATAGTAGGTACCTACTCCTAATTCCGTACAAAGAGCAAGGAGCAAGGATCCATTAGGTAGGTACCTACCTATTTTGCTTTCTTCGTAATCTACTCACCTAGTGTAGGTAGGTACCTACCTTTGAGATTGTGATACCACCTTTAGAATAGAGATAATTATGTAGGTACCTACCTGCATAACGGTAGATCAATTTTACTAAAAGATAATAATACCTAATAAATATTATGTCGCGAGAAGCAACCCTGAGTGCCACGCCAGATAGAAGACAGGGACAGAGTTACGCCGACAGACAGAGTTAGAATGAGGCGCCAAGTTTAGGTATAAAACGAGTAGGCATGAAGTGCTTGTGCGAGCTGAATTGAACTTTGTAGTATTGATGATAGATTCGCTATTTAAATAAACGTTTTCCCGGAGTCAGGCATCTGTTAGTAATTAGTAATCTGTGGTAGTAGGTAAGTCTCACCTCTATGAAAATTAAACATGGTCTGGAATATTCTGTTTTTGTATTTTGTTTGTGAGCAACATTACACTGCTGACAAGTGTTATCTTTTCCTACCTACCTATCTTCACAGGGTTGCATTGTTGTCAATTCAAACAGCTGATTGGTTTAGGTATTCACTTTCCCACACAACATGAGGCAATACAACCAAACAAAGAATGCGCGTAAAACTATCGCGGAATTTAGTAGTACTACTTGGCACCCAACAAATTTCAAGGATGTTGTGTTCATGTAGTGTGTGACGAAACATGCGGCTAACTTACTTCCCGCAGGATATTGCGAAAATAATGACTGTTTTAGTAAATAAGAAAGATAATCACAACCTGCATAGCTGGGTTCCATCCGGAACCCAGCTGCGATTGTCGACCATTGGGGTTGTGCTGCGAGCCTGACATGGTGTGCCCGCACACGATGCGATTGTTTACAAAACGTATTCCGCGTCGATCCGACAATAAGACCGCCCTCAGTCCACCATACTGATGCCGGCAACTCGTATGCCTTCGCCCGCGTAACTGCGCTGCCTTACGACGTGTACAGATTATCCTGAAACTGTTTCACATGCACACTTCCAAAGTCCGAGTCCTCACTGCATTCCACATGTATGCTGAGCGAGCGACGCCACTCGCAGACTGTCAGGGTCCGCTTTTCACAATGAAAACCAATTTTATTTTGTGCATGGTATGGTGTTCACGAAACTGATGCTCACTTCGCGTGACATTTTGAAAGCATTCATGTTTTGGTATTAGTCACTTTAGCTGGTAATTACACTTTGATTTAAATTCACTGAATATCAGACGACAAAACTATCGTTACACAACGATTTATTTCACCAATAATCAACACAGAAAACAAGAAAACCATCAAACTTTTCCGCAGAATCGCCTTCACAATGGTGGCCGATTGAATTTTTTGAAAGCTTCTACAGCGCCATCTTTTGTAGCTTTTGGAAAATTTAAACATGCGTCGGTAAAGCAGCACAGCGGAAGTAATCAAAGTGTTGTCTATGGCAAATGCTAGCAACTGGAATGTTTGCTAAAAAGCGGTATCGTTTTTTCTGTCAATAAAATATGTTATTTTGATTACAAAAAATACACGAAGACCTTTAAGTTTTTCCTTAAGTCAAAGCGTGATAGAGCAGTACACGGCAGGCAGGCTGGCTGGCCAGGCAAAACGCTGAGAACACATGGCGTAGCTGGGCATGTTGGCAGCACTGAGTACATTGACATTGGACTTCGTTGCTATTGGTGGTTGCTATGGGCAACGTTTGTTTTGGTTTATTTTAGTGAGGTTATCTGAGATAATTTTCAAAAAAACAATTTTTATCAATGAGAGAAGGTGAATTGATAAAATTTTTAGTCTCATTCAGTGGTCAAATTGAATATGTGACTTTTCCTAGTGGAGTTTTCGATGAGTTTCTGTACATTCAGTATGATGTCGTGTGGGGCCCGGACTGGGAGCCTGTATCGGGGCTTTCTACGGGAACCAGTCAAATGGCGAGGGCTGGAAACGACCCTGAGAAAGTATTTTTCAATATGCCGGTTGACATGGTCTTCAGCAGCACTAATATATCTGGGTGTTAGTATCAACCTAAGTTTACACAGCTTGTTAAGACCTACCTACCAATACCAGTGCTGACGCAGACTCTACCATTGTATTCATGGAGGTACCTACCCAGGCTATATTTACATTTGACGAATCTTGTAGTTTTTATTTGCAATACCTGGGAGGTAGGTAGGTATTTATTTACCTAATTTTATTTGCTTTGTTACAAATGTATGAAAAATATTATTTGGTAGGTACCTAGGTACCTACCCTGTATTAAATTTTGTGAAAGGCAGCTTGTCATTTTCAACAACACAGGAAATCCGAAGCTTTGTTGCCCTATTGCATCTAGGTAGCCTATGCTAGAGGCACATTTTTAGCAGCACCGGCCCCACCCCACCGCAAACCATCAGTGCTGATGACCCTCACTGCTTCTTCCAAGGCTCTCATGTCAGTCTCATCGTCCCAAGGCTTCACATCCAAGATTCTGTTAGACTTTGGAATAAGGGCTGGCTTCTTAGATTTCTCTTGTATGCAGCAAGGCGTTCTTCACGTACTTTGTCTGCCCATCTCTATCCCTCAACATTCTTCATCATGCAAAATTCCGAACCAAACAGATCATAGATTTATAGCCAAACCTCGTTAGGGGCCTAAAAATCATGTCGGCCCCTCAGAATAAAGAACTCCTCAGAGGGGACATCATTTTTCAGAACTTTGAGTTGGATTTCAATTCAATTCAAAAGCTTTATTTATTTACTAGACAATTAAATTTAAATTAGGTATTTTACAAAAAAGTTTAAATTGAAAGAACCTAGGTACAAAGTAATTATTATTTAGTTTATTTAAATGTATGCATTGGTGTTGGTACTTAATACCTATATCTAAGTATTGCTATTTGTTTAGTTTTGACACCTACTTTTTAATGGACCTATAAATAAGTACCAATGTCAAAACTAATCATTTAGGTAGGTACCTAAGTACCTATCTGAATAATTTAAAAGATATGCCTGCCACATTAATCCATTGCCTCTACAGGGCCGCAGTTAGTGTTGACCGTGCGGGCCCAGAACCCCCTCACGGGGGATTCGTTGCGGGGGTACGCACTGGCCCTCCTCCCCCCCACCGTCGGCCCCCGCGTCTCCACCGCGAGTCTACTCCGCCCGCAAGCATCTACGCTGCTAGGCGAGTGGCTCGTTTGGCTCACCGGCAGGTATCCAGAGCTAGTTGACCCGAAGATGCTGGCTAGCGGAAAAGATAATTATTGTAAGGTTCTTTAACGAGCTGAGATTTTAGCTATTTAAGTAGTATTTAAATTAATGCAAGAGTCACCAGAGTTGGCCACTTGCTCATACGATCTTACTTAGGTACTTACTTTTTAAATAATGCAAGATTTATGAAGAGGAAGAAGGGTTACGATTTGTCTGTCCCATTGCTGGACAAAGGCGTCGCCGTTTTAGAGAATAAAAAGTTTTGAAAGTTAGTTACCTAGTAACTTATATTTGCTCACATTTCTTGCTTCTGCAGGGCTATTTTGACTCATACGTAGAGTCGTTATGTAACTCGGATTTCTTCCTACAGATTGATTTTTTACGAACAATATTGAAGTTATAGAATGCAGAATTACTTTGAATATTTTACACAATATAAGTAGGTACCTACCTAAATGTCTATCACTTTTTTCAACCATCTTCTACCATTTCAAAGTTTTTAAAGTACCTAGTAGTCTATAAGCTCGAAGTAGTAGGTAGTAAAAAAACATTTTTTGTAGGTTGTTTAAAGTTTAAAGTCGAAGTCATGTTCCCCTAGAAAGATGTTTAGGTACCTATAGTTTAAACATCTTTCATATGTAACGGGGTTAATGACTTTACTTTGTTTTGTTCGGCCCAACTTCTTTACTTACAATTATTACAATTTGTATCAAATACCTATCCGACACTGTAACTAATTTGTAGGCTTTAAAGGTCATTAACCGAGCATGAAATTGAATGAGCATGAAATTGCGAAATAGGTAGGTACTACGTTGTTATGCGTCATTGATAACAAGGCTCATAAAAATTTACGTTATTGAAATAATATAAATATTCCAATTATTTCATTCGCGTTGCTGCCATCATTATAAATAATTGTATTGTTTTTTGAAATTGCAAAAAGTAGTCTTTAATCCGCAAGCAATAGCTTTATTGTAACCCAATGGCTACTCTTAAAAGCGTAAGGGAGTGTCCACATTGCGTTTTCTGCAGCGCGTTTTTGAGCTGCGCGTTTGTATCGATACAAACGCGCGTTCGCAACGCGTATTTTTCCATACAAAAGCGAACCGGGAGGGGCTGCGCGGGGGGCTGCGCGTTCGCATCGCGTTTGTATCGATACAAACGCGCTGCAAAAAACGCAATGTGGACACTCCCTAACTCCAAATCCCGCCCCAGTAGGGCGGGATAGCCTTTAGTGGCCCAAGTAGGGCCAGGTAAATGTATTACCTATGCCGTCGTTCTGACGAGACGCACTAAAAAGGCTGATAAAGCAATTCTCCACAAAACTGTCAAAAAGATGAACTAATTTCCTTTAAGAATCATTAGCTAGACGAATCTTAGTCAATTTTGTGATTTCTAACACGAATTATATTATGTCTCTGCTTTAGCGACCTATTTAGCCACGGTTAATATGGTTCCTTGCTATAAAAAATGATTTTTAAAATCGGATGAGTACCTTCTTACATCTAAAAATAACATTACTTCTTTAGAATACCTACTAATATCTAGCTAGATAACCTATGGATGATGCCTTTCACAATCGATTAGGTACCTACGCCTAAATAAAATATAATCTAATCATTTGATTATAATGACTGTAGCTTTGATGGTGTGAGGGTGATACCTACTGTTTATAGCGCATTTCAGACTACGCTATAATATTTTAAACTGAAAAATCTTATCAAAATTTTCAATTCCGAAAATTTAAACAATTTAAATTAAATTAAATTAAAAATTAAATTTCAAAATTTAAAGGAGGATCGCTTGTATCATTGCGGTTTCGAATCCCGTCGGAATTGAAAATTTTGATAAGATTTTTCAGTTTAAAATGTAAATACCCAAGTGTGGATTAACACTATAACAAATAAAATTATACGCTATAATAGCATAAAGCATATAGCTCATAGCACAATAATATCGCGCACCATACATTTATTATGGACACGTTCACACTGTACTGTACGATATATTATTGGCTTAGGTACTATAAAATGTATGGTGCGCGATATTATTGTGCTATGAGCTATATGTATATATTATAGCGTAGTCTGAAATGCGTTTAAATCTTCTAGTAGAAATTTACCCCCTTACTTATGAAAGATGTTTAAAGTTGAACACTGGTTGAACAATGTCCTGTCTCTGTTTGTCACTATCCATAAATAAAGACAGGACGTTGTTTAACCAGTGTTTCACTTTAAACATCTTTCATAAGTAAGGCCCTTAAAGGCCTAAGCTTTCGGAGTAGATAATATTTATTGTTTTTTTTCCGTTTTCAGTGCTTCGAATGGAGTCCTACGGCACAGTCACCTTGAATTTATCCATGGTATCGAAAGATTTGAGGAAACTCGGCTACGACAACCAACCAGCTATGTATAAAATATAGAATAGAGGATAGAGACTATATTCATAACCAACTGTCAAATTAGTACGTCTTTAAGTGGGTGATTGACGTAGTGGTACGAGCCTATACCGCGGTTTTAAAGAACTTCGGTTTTACTCGCGGCTCGTTGGTGCTGATCGACAGATCGACTAACGAGTGAAACAGTCGTATCGTAGTCGAATTGCCAGGCTCGTCAACTCACAAAACTGCGGTATTGCAATAATACACCACCGGCGAGCTTTGCCGACGAGCCATAAGACCGCGGTTGTACTAGCTCGTCGATCAGGGCCTTATGAGAATGTTTTTTTTGTCACTTAGGTAAATCACATGAATTTTGTTCCATAAAACTTAGTACAGAACAAATGAAAAGAAAACATATCATTTTTGCTGTAAAAAGGTTAAAAATTCAATTTGCTTTTCGATTATATTTACATTTTTTTCAATTCAATTTACATTTCGTTTCAGGTAAGTTTGTAAGTAGAGCTAGAGGGGTGAAAGTATGAGTTATGTTCGCGTAATAGCGAAAGTTTAAAAAAGACATTTTTGTTTTCATTTTCGATGAATTATTTCAAAATATAAATAGCAAATTAAATTTTGAAAGTACTTACCTACATAATACGTTACTTACCTAAAGCAGCTACTTGTTACAACTGACTACCCCTATAGACATTTTCAAAGGATCTTAAAAAAAAAAATGCCTAAAAAGATCTGAGTGAATGTATACCGCGCGGGATACAATCGGTTAATTTTTTTTTTCATTTGTTACAATGGATGTATTTTACAAAAGTTGAACAACCGGACGGGCTTTTAACGTTTTTAAAACATAAATACGTATCTTTGGAACTTTCTAAATAAAAAAACTCATGTTTTGCTTCTTCAACTTCAAGTGCAGGAAACAAGCTGGGGGTTTCTTAAGGTAAATAAGACATAACAGTAATATAAAGTACAAGGGCCCATGGAAAGGCCCAAGCAAACAAATCTGGGATTTTTACAAGAAAATATTGCGTATAGACACAGGTATATACGTAGTACTATTGTTTATTCTGTGGTTTATGTAAGCACGATATTAACCGTTAGTGTGAAATTACAGTGGCAGCGGGCGGGGCGGATGAGCGGGGACGCGTCGAGCGGAAAACGCTCATTTCAATAGATGAACACAGTCTCGCCCGCCCCGCCCGCACTTGGTGCACCTTGGTACACAAGTATGTGCTTGTCTTACACGCCAGCGGATTCCGCTACCCGCGCCGCTCCCACTGTAATTTCACACTTAGGGAGTGGACGGACACACACCGCGTTTTTTGCAGCGCGTTTGTATCGATACAAACGCGATGCGAACGCGCTCCAGAAAACGTCGTGTGTACTTTTACTTGTAATTATAATTAGAAATAATTAAGAAGTAAGTAAGTACCTACTATCCTAGTTATGTCAAACAAACCTTGTAATTTATTACGTTAGTTTGAATATAAATTTAAGTTTGTAAAATAATGTTTTATTTCAAACTTTAATTGGTATAAAATATTTGAAAATGAAAAATCTTATCAAATTTTTCAATTCCGACGGGATTCGAACCCGCAATGATACAATACAAGCGATCCTCCTTCTGCCTGAGTGCCTTTACCAATTTGGCTACGGAATGCTTAGTCGTCAGGGTTGAATAAAATAACCCTTTACTTCAACATATTTATTTATTTTTATTTCCTGGGGAAGCAAACAGTCTTAAAAACTAATACCAAGCAAGTCGTTATTATAACTATGGACCATTTAAAAGTTTCTAACGCATGATAATTAAAACTACTTACATAATTGTAAAAAAAAGAAACTTAAAAACCAAGGAAAGAAAACTGTGGAAAGCCTAGCCTAAAGGGAATGCGTGCCAAACCAAAGATTAGAAATTTCTTTTATACTTTTTGAGGTTTAGTATTAAAGAGGTCAGCTAGTTCATTAACACATATTATAGCAGGTAGCATACAGTTGTGTCAGCTTATATTTTAAGTTAAAGTCAACGTAAGCTAACGCGTTCACTGCCACCCTGCGATGCCCTCCGAAGTACGCCATGGTATCGTTCGCATTTAAGGACCACGATTTTCATTAATAGCTTTATAAAGTACATACTTACATACATCTTTCCCATAGGAGTAAACGAGTTCTCGAGTGGAGACCACGTCTCGGCAAACATAGTGTAGGACGCCCGCCTGCCAGGTGGAGTGACGATCTGCGAAAGGCTGCCGGCACAAGTTGGATGCGTCAAGCTGAAGACAGGGCGCGATGGCGCTCATTAGGGGAAGCCTATGTCCAGCAGTGGACTGCTATAGGCTGATGATGATGATGATGATGATAGGAGTAGGCAGAGACCACGGACTTCCACTTCCTACGATCCTGACACACCTCTTTCGCCTCATTCACTCTCATCACATTTTTCATACAAGCCGGCTTAGGGTACTTTTGACCTGGCCTTTCTCTAAAACATCACCAATCTGATCCAGGTATGTTCGCCTAGGTCTTCCCCTTCCAGCTGTTCCATTCACACGTAGGTATAGGTAGACTTCCAGAAAAGTGAAATAGCTAATACTTATCTAAAGTGATGTGACATAAAAACCTGTTATTCAAATCTAGAGATCATTATTTAGAAAATAACCTTGACAAATCATCTTGTATAGAGTCACAGAATAAATAATAGTACATGTCTGGTGATACAAGTAGAGTTAGAGGTCGCGTCGTGCAAAAAGAACGCTAAAAGTGGAGGGGGTATGTTTTGTCTCATGTTTGCGCATGGGTTACCTATTCGCGAACATGAGACAAAACACACCCCTCCACTTTCTTCCAGCGTTCTTTTTACATGACGCAAACGATACCTTTGATAAAATCGACACGCCTCGGAAAACTCCCAAACTTCGTCCCAACGTTAGTGCCAATTTATACTATTTTCTAGACGAGTGGCGTTAGGACCAACGTTGAGGCCAACGTGTGGAGCCGGCCTGTACCTATTACCTATTGATTTATTTACCTACAACATTGATTTTCATGACATCATTCTTTGAGTTGGCCCTAATCGCATACCTACTTAGGCCCTGAATTGCCTGTAATTACCTACCTACAGTAGTTATCTAGTTATTATTAGTTACCCGCATGTGTGCGTGCTCTAGATATACCTAATATGTTTAAAAATGCATTTTCATGTAAACAGTATAATGAAGGACAAAGTCTCTATAACCCAAGGTTTGCTGATAAAACTCTTTTAGGGTTAAGCTCGCCTTTGTACATTACCTTCTTAAATCTATATAATTATGTTTGCACCTTTATTCTATTTTTTCTGTGCAATAAAGAATTAAAGATTTAAGAAAGGCTTCATTAGCACATAAGGTGGAGAAACCTTTGTCCTAAGGAAATGCGCCGCTTCGTCGTATATGAACTTTAACTAACTTTATTTGTTTTAAAATTGTTTGTGGTGTGTCCACCTAGAATTAAGCCACTTCGGACCCACCGTACCATTACACTAACTATATTAACGCGTTCAGTGACCGAAACTCACGTGTCACACATTCCTTGCTCCGCCTGTGCGTGCTTTCTGAAAGAGGACGCCACAGGACAGACAGACTGCACCAGGAGCATTATGTGCGTTGTATTACTGAACAATTTAGGAAACCTATTGACCGTTTTTCCATTAGCCGGCACGGCACCGGTAAGTGGAAAAGCGAACCGTACATTTTCATACATTTTTGCTTCCCCGGCGCCGCCGCCGGTGCCGGTGCCGGTGCCGGTGCCGTGCCGGGCTAATGGAAAAACGCCCATTCAGTTGCACAAAGTTTGTGGTGATTGTCATGGATCTTTCCTACATATTTGTAAGTATAAATTTTTTACTTGTGACGATTGGCACATAGCAAATAAATAAATAAGTACACTACAACTCGCCTCTTCTTGTAAACTGATGAGTTTCCTTATCTTTACAAAATAGGTAGATAGCTACATAGAATCATTGATTTTTTTTATTCTAACTGACACATTATACTTTGGAGGACCAAATGTTTATTGTTCCTTTATTAATAGGTGCTTAATAACCATGACCACGGACCATTGTTGTCATCTACGTCACTATTTATCTGTTAAGACGTGTCTAGATCATGTTGATGTCACCGATATCGTCACGAGAGATTTTCCGGCTCTTTAGGAAGTTGTGCAAGGCCTCACGTCGTGACATTGCTATTCCACGATAAAGGTATTCCCGTTATATTGAGGACAAACCAACAAGGCCACCTTTATCACTAAAATTAAGTCACACAATAACAAAAGCACCTGTTGTGTATCAAAGTTGGGCAAAGGTCTCTTTCAAACTCTTCCGCGTTATCCGATTTGATAAATCTCACCACTCCAAATTCGTCCGTCGAACTCGAAATTGTTTCACCAAAATCCGTGCGCGAGTGTGGAGAGGCCTTTGGAATTGTAAGGAAAAAAATTGAGAAAATATTTACAGTACGAGTATCTACCTACTTACAAATACCTACAGTTAAACATTGTAAAACTTAAATTCCTTGTTTATTTTTATCTACCTGAATACCGCAAAACCAAAAGAAAGTGCTATCTATGAAGCTGTCTATGAATGTTTGTATCACTGTAGCACCTAAACATGTCTGCAGATAAATCTATTTAGATTAGGTACCCGATCTGTGTCAATCCATTCGTAAGGCCGGACTTACACTAGTGAGTTTTTACGTAAGTTTTACTCACGCAAGTGACAATGCAAAGAAAATAAAGTAGGTAGCTTTCGTATTGTTGCGTGAGTAAAACTTACGTAAAAACTCACTAGTGTAAGTCCGGCCTTATGAAGGCCCAGGTGATATCTTATGCCGATACATGTTGGGCGAGCCTAACACTGCTCTGCTCGCTTTCTCGCTCGCACTCGCCTAAGCTGGCCTAAGCTGGCCCAACATGTTTGAGCCCTTACCGTCCAGACGTTTTTCGAGTCTATGCAAATAATGGAAGTTTGTATTCACTCGGCCAGCTAGGCGAGCGATGGCAAGGCAAGGCAAATGGTGCTGTCCACAGTATTGGCGTTCACTCGGCGAGCCTGCGCCAGCGTGTAGCAGCGACTTTAGACCATTTTTAGGTCAAATTTTATTATTGTTCTAGTTTAGTTTCGTAATCATTTAACAACATAAACCGGATATCGTAAGATAAAACTCTGCTAGGTATTACTTTATGGAAGTCTAGACATTACAAATTTGTCTGTAGGGGAATTCCTAAGCGTAGATATACTCATTCGTTAAGAAAGTTTCCTCATTAGAAGGTAGATATTAGGTTTCTTGTTATAGTCACATATTCCTATGAGGGTTAGCTGTATCTACTAAGAGCGCTTGTAGACGTCCGTTTTTTTCGCCGGACAACGGACCGTCAATAAACGGATATCCTTATAAACGGTACAAATTGTTCGCAGGATTGATATCCGGTGCGTGTACAGTACACACATTCATTACGCATACACCACCGCGAATCCGGTGAAAAACACGGTCCGTTGTCCGGCGAAAAAAACGGACGTCTACAAGCGCGCTTAGAACCTAGAAAATAATTGTTACACCCGTACATTTTTTATTTACAAAACTTGACCTATAACTTAGTGATTTAAAAATAAGTGTAGGTATGTAAAGGTCATATTATTCTCTCGTACTATGATTGTGGCAAATAGGCAGAGCTTTTTTATCTACTAATGACATAAAACCGGTTCGCGATTGCAATCCCAGGCACAGGATACATTCTCTCAGATCTTTATTTATCATAGAATCTTCAAAAATACCTTAGGAGGTTAGTCAGAGACAGTACAATACAATACTTGGCACGCGTCCACAGAATCTGAAAAATGTAGGGGCCACTCTACCGGGATATCCCATCGGGTCCATCGACATATTCCCGTAGGTTCCAAACTCCTGCCTTAATTTCTGGCTTTATTATGTCGGTTTATTGGGTGGCCACACCAACGAACATCGGCAAACACTCGGGCATATTCCGTTAGTGGTTCCTACATCAGAAATAGGTATTTTATTGCAAAACTATTGTACAGTACTTCAAGCTTTATAATGGACATCACTTATTTTCCGAATAAGTCCGACAGCAGTGTATCATTCCACAAAACAGAATGCGACAGAAATGCACGTCGTAGCACCGCAGCTCGCGCAGCTTGAAACTAAATTTGCTTTTCTTAAAAATGTCATTGATATTTATTTGTTTGCGATAAAGTTGTTATTATGAGTAATTTTCATTTCCAAACTTGACTTTTGGTCAATCGTTTTTGTAATTTTATGCGATTGTTACCGATGTTTTCCGAAACGCAATATTTGTCTGGTTTTACTGTACAAGGATAGGTCACATTTTGCAAAGTAGGTAGGTACTTAAATATTCCACGTGACAAACGTAGCAAGTTTATCTCAGGCGCGGTTTTCAAGTGGTACTTTAGTAGTAAACAAAATACTTAATAGACATTTGTATTTTACCATACTTACCTCAGAACAATAACTTAAGCTACCTATTTTCCCTATGTACTTTAACACATATTTAGATAGGTTAAGTACCTAATATGAAAACACTTGGAAATAGTGGAAAATTTGAAAACGTTTCGAAAGTAGATAAAATTAACAAGAACAAATTTACTAAAACTGTTATTCTAATTTTGTTTTTTTATTTATTTTTCGTATGTCCATTCTTAATTTTGTCATTTTCGTAGCTCGATGGTAACTGGGATGGTTCATCCTAGTTACTGTGCTACGTTAATGCTACGGAGCTACGTGGCGTAGCCGTAGCGAGAGAAATTTTACGTGCCTATATTTTACATGATATTATATTTTATTATTATTTTGTGATTGAACTCACATGCACTTTAATGTTTTTTAATCCTCGGTAGAAAAGTGGGGTGGGTGCTTGAAGTTAGGTTTAAAGAATTTTATTCTCAAAAAGACATTCTTATAATAACTTACATGAGAAGATAACTAAAAATAAGTAGAATTTGTGTAGAAAGTCGTCGTAAATTAGGTAAATAAATTTGGTAGACATGGTGGCAGGTTGTAAACTGTTGAGTAAGTTTAAATTGATACCCACTCGTTCAATGTATTCAGCCAGTTAGGTACTAAAAGAAGTGTGTGTATCCGTGTCTTTGTGTATCTGTGTGTCCGTCTGTGGTATCATAGTTCCTACACATAGGCTGCTTATGTGTAATCCACGTGGTATCCAGGTAGGTACCACGCGAGCGAAGCCGCAGGAAGCCAGTCTTTCATATTCAAGAAAAGTTCTAAGGGAATTTGGTACTGTAATCGAAAAAAAGAAGAATATAGCATACAGAGTTGGTAAATAAATCCACAATGAGTCACGTTGTCTAGGTGGCTACGTGACAGTTGGATTTATTTATGTACCAGCTCACCCATCGAACTTAGCACCGTTTCAGAATATCATCATCATCGAGATATCATCAAATGCCGTTCCATACAAAACGTATGAGAAAATGAATTTTCTTCAAAGTAGGTACCTAATATTCTTTCGTAGGTAAATGTTTTTGACCCCCGCCCCGTCGAAAATAAGTTTGTAGTGTGTATCGTGTGTCCGTCTGTGGCATCATACGGATGAACCGATTCATCATCATCATCATCCCTTTTCCCACTAGGTGGGGTCGGCACAATATGTTCTCTTCAACTCCCTCCTATCACTCGTCATCTCAGTAGTCACTCCTTTCACACTCATGTCCTCTCTCACAAAGTCCATCCATCTTTTCTTTGGCCGTCCTCTACCTATGTATCCTTCCACATTCATATCCAACACTTTCCTTCTTTGATTGTAGTACTAGTATATATGATTTTTCCCTACGCATAACATGATCATACCACGCTAACCTATTACTCCTCATTTTTTCTGTCAATGGCGCTACTTTCAAACTTCCTCTGTATGTACTCATTCCTAATCTTATCCATTCTTGTTCTTATTTTTTTTGTTTGAAAGGTGTCTTTGACGAGAGTGTTCTTAGCTATAAAATAAAAAAATAAAATAAATAAAAACATTTTATTTCGGATAACATTGATCCATACTTTGTTAGTAATCACTCTCTTAAACCTAATGTTAGTACACTAAACTAAACTAAACTACACAAAATAAACATACCTCAGATTACTCTCCGAACAAAGCACTGCCAGATCGGAGAAGTAACCCTACCAGCTATAGTTTGTAGGATGGTGTTGGGGCTGCCTCGTACTCTGCGCATCAGGGACGCCGTCTTCTTACGGAGGATGGCAGCAAAACCATCCGTCTCATACTCTGCAAACATTCCTGATGCACTGCAGAAGCGAGGCAGTCCCAACATCATCCTAAAAATGTTATTATATTGTAGGTACACGTAGGGTCTCTAGCGGTCGTTTGGTATAGCTAACCCATAGGTTCCCGGTGTAGAAGCTTTGACAGTAAGCTTTGACAGTAAGCTATGTTTCATGAAAATCTGTTTAGACGTTTGGAAGATCTTTTCTAGTTTTTGATGGTTTTGACCGAAGTTTTTCATTTAATCTATGTAAATTTTATATTTTTTATATAAATAAATAAAAATAAAAAGCCTTTAAATAATAAAATTCCTTAACTTAATTAACATAGATTTCTAAATTATCATACATTTTATTTACCTACCTATAGTCGTATTGCTCATTATACGGACTAAAATTGAAGGAAAAAATGTCATTTTTCCTTCAATTTTGATTAGTTTTGATACGTTTTATGTCAAAATTGAAGGAAAAATGACATTTTTTCCTTCACTTTTAGTCCGTATAATGAGCAATACGACTATACTTAATTGTTAATATTATCAAGAAAATAGTAAGTAAGTAATGTAGTAGGTACCTAAGTACTTATAGTAAATTGTAATTGTAATTCTTCTTATTAACATTAATTCATTTCATTATTCAGTATTCATTTATATTTGTTAATTATTCAATAGATTAAATCGTGCATTTTATTTATTTGATTGTTAACATTATTAAAAATATAATAAGTAAGTATACTTATTAAATTGTATTGTAATTCTAATTCGTATTACTAACATTAAATCGTTAATTATTAAATGTCATACAACATAATAAATATAAAATAAATTAAGTTTTAGGACCCCTCTCGGGTAAAGGCCTAAGGTAAGTAATTTAAATTTTAAATTTAGTTGTTTTAATAGTTACTTTGTATTCGAAGCGGAGACAAATCCAACAAATCAAAGATCATAAAACCAGTCCTGCGATTTTTGAGTTATATAAAACTCGACTTGTTTTATCGATCTAGCGTGCGAAGCGAGCTAAGATCTTAGTGGCAAGTTAGGCGATTTTGCTTTGTAGATATGTTTGTATGTTTGCATGTATGTATGTTTCATTTTTATTTTCTCGCATAACTAACGAACCGCTTATCCAATCTTCATGAAACTTGGTATGTCTATGTCTATAGGATGTGCTATGGAAATTTGCTGTGGAGGTTATGAGCGTAATCGATGAAGGGGTTGTAAAAATATTGGGTTAGGGAAGAAAACTAACGATTAAGCTACACAACGAGCGCTTCCTGCTCATACTTCTATTTATTAATTTATTTATATTTGGAAAACCAACAGCTAAATCAAAATAAAATGTCATTTATTCAGTAGGACCGTTATGACCACTTTGAAACGTCTTAAGAACTAGGTGATTCTACTCCTGTTCTTTCTAATATACAAGATATATATCAAATATAATATATATCAAAAATATATATCAAATATACAAGATAGCAGCTAGAATAGATAACAGAGAGCCAATTATAGGTTTTCACTGATGGAAACATACATTTCTTGGGTATTCCGAAAAAAAGAAACGAAAAATGATCAAGACTGTATCCCCGAGGTGCGGTAGACACTTCTCTCAGACCTTTAAATAGGCATTTAAGATCCTTAGAGAATGTCTAAGGGGGTATTCAGAGGTATTTCTAACTAAATACTTATTTGTTACAAGCCCACTTTTTTGAAAAATATAAAAAAAATCAGAAATTAGCATCCTATACGTGACAAGTTGCAAGCCCGTCGCACTGTTAGAAAGCTAACTGGTTTTCTCTATATATTTTCTTCACCGTTTAGTTAGAGCATACTTTTATATCGTTTTTCTTTTCAAGAAATTTACATGCGCACCTAGGTGCTACGAGCTAATGCGCACGCACCCGCCACCGGATCGTAAGTTAAGGTACTTACCTACTCCACTCGAACAACACAGCTCTTGGATATTCCAGTTGTAATATTACCTATGATGATTAAACAGCCTGAATTTCATGCGACGCAGCCTAATCACGAAGGATGCGCATACGCATTCGAGGTTACATTTAAGCCGGCCGCTATCACCTTCGGCACAGTACAGCTCGCCGCTCTACCGTGGAGTGACGTGCCGCGATGTCAGGCTTTTGAAACTCGATACATTGGTACAACTCAAGTGGTTTTTATCACAGTACACCGTGACGGACGGCTTAGAGTGAATATAGCGGCTTCTTCGCTTCTTCATCTTGGATAACAAGGTAATTTTAGCCAACATTCTCTCAGGTCATTCGACATTTAAGATCCTGTGTCCCAAGAGGGTAGTCAGAGGTATGTCCTAATACATTTTGGTACATCACCTTTTGCAGAAGCTAGCTATCCATACGCTGCAGGTTGCAAGCGTGTAGACGCCATTAGAAAGCTAACGGGTGTCCTCACGATGTTTTCCTTCAACGTTTATGGCTCATGTTAATGCTCATATCAAAACGGAAAATTCATTGGGTGTTAGTGCTCATAATATTATAGTTTTTTCAAAACAGGTATTCATTGATGCACGGCCGGGTTCGAACCCACGACATTCAGATCGAAAGTCGAGGTACTAACCTACTCGGCCAACACGGCTATAGATTTACAGTTTCTCTAAAACTTTTTTCGTAAATTAAAATTTCCTAAGCACGTTACTATCTAATTATAGGAAAAATACTTTCTTGTTTACCGAAACGTTATCGAACATTGCATATCTTATCGAATTACAGTCACAAGAGTTTTCCATAGGTACTTTAATTTAGTTTTAGCAAAGATTATATCAATAAAACTACCGGCTGTGCGATTCAGACTTCCGAAAATGCATCCGATTCGGTGATTTTCTTCGGAAAGCTGTTATTTTTCCAGCTAAAAAAAGTGACATTCCAATTCTGAATTCATTCCGAGCAGGTATGAATTGCACTGCAGAACCGAAACTAAAATTCAAATTATACACTTCTTTATTTGCCAAGAACCTTCTTGTTATTTGCGAAATAACTTGGTCATGCATGGAATTGCCATAGAAAAAGTAAATGCAAATGAGATATGTTACAACAAAATATTCCCTGAACACACAACGATAGTAAAGATTTTGATTATAAATAATAGATAAATCGGTAGATAAATATATCTATCTGACATAAATAGATCTATCTGACAGAGAACCCTACATTCATCTTGAGTTTGGCCTATTCGATTTCGATAAAAAGATTGTAGGTTCGAATACCAGCCATGGTTTTTCATTTTGAATTATATGCGTATAGATAGGTACTCAATTCATATGTGCCGTAACACGAGTTTTAAATGGTGAACGAAAACATTCCGAATAAACTTATACACCGTTTATTTTTGGTCAGTTTAAAGCCGGCGCCTACGTAATCTATATTGATAACCTTACTCAAAAATAATAATAAAAATGAGATTTATTTTTTTGCAATTAATAATATCACGAAACATAGGCAGGATAAATCACGGAGATACGTGCTCTGTGCTCAGCTGTTGCTACGGCGTAGAGTCTACGCTATGTCGTAGTCATACATACATACCTATCTATTTATCTATTTTTATGTAGATGAAATTTTCAGCAGTGCGATTCAGACCTCGGAATGTAGTCCGGATTCCAAACTTGACGTGTCTTCGCTGAAAAAACGTTAAATTTCCGAAGAAAAATATCGAATCGGATGCATTTTCGGAAGTCTGAATCACACTGCTGAACTTTAACCTTTTAGTTTGCCGTGATTCCAGACACAATAGAAAATTAATTGTGTCTCGTTTGGATCCGCGTTCCGGCATTATACGAGTATAAAAGGTTTCACACAACCACAAAACCTAACTATTTTTGATTCGTAGAGTAGTCCCAGGAAATAAATTGTAAAATATGACTATACTTTTTAATCGACTTCAAAAAAAGGAGGTTCTCAATTCGTCGGAGTATTTTTTTTCTCTTTCTTTTTGTCCTTTTTACCGATTACTCGAATGCGCCTGGACCGAGCTGGAAAATTTTTTTTTTGAAAGGGTTACTTACCGATTGGTGCCACAAAAATTTGGTGAGGATCTGTCGAGCCGTAGAAAAAAACACTATTTTTTCCGAATTGCCGGGCGTTTTTCCCTTAATTTTTTTTTTCGACTATTTTACATTAGCTAAATCGAACCAGCTGTTCTAAAGTCATGTAAGCACACCACGTAGTATTTAATTTTTATTATTACATACAAAAATATATAAGAGACACAGTATTATCATTTTTTAGTTTTTTATAGTGTGCCACACTTATTTATTTGCGGGTTCGAATCCCGTCCGAATTGATAAGATTTTTCATTTTCAAATAGTATTATCAGTCATCATAACTTTATTGTCACATCAAAAACCTCAAAATACTTATTGGAATAGTTCTAATGTGCCGGCAAAGTGTCGGCCCATCTTAGATGGAATAGTTCCACGGAAATTATATATGACCTTACCAGTTGAAAGCCAAGGCAAAATAAAATCTCTTCCTAGTTTTATCAGTCTTATTTTGGACATTATTTCATGTAGGTACTTTAAGTAAAAAAGGGTTTTACTTGATGATCTATCGGCTCGTATAGGAGCAATCCATAAATAAATAAATAAATAAATAAATAATGCTGGACATTTCACACAGCATCATGTAGCCCCAAGCTAAGCAGAGCTTGTGTTATAATAAGTAAGCAAGGATGAGAAATTTTATAAAATGTAGGTAAAAGTTGAGATCAACGGCTTGCGAGCCGACCTCTCACTAGGAGGGATACCAATTAATGACGCTTTCTGTACCTAAAGTAAGTTCGTATGAGCTAGTGGCCAACTCTGAAATAGATATCTAAACCAATCATCATCATTTCCTTGCCCTTTTCCCACTAGATGGGGTCGACACAACATGTTTTCCTCTTCCATTCCTTCCTATCACTCGTCATCTCAGTAGTCACTCCGTTCACATGCATGTGCTCTCTCACACAATCCATCCATCTTTTCTTTGGTCGTCCTCTACCTATGTATCCTTCCACATTCATATCCAACACTGTCCTTGTAATATGACTATCTTCCCTCCGCATAACATGCCCATACTACGCCAATCTATTACTCCTCATTTTTTCTGTAACTGGCGCTACTTTCAAACTTCCTCTGATGTAGGTACTTACTCATTAAGTTGCGCAAGCGACTTCCAACGTGTAAACGCTCGCGCAAGTGGACTTCTGCAAGTTTTAGTAACTTATCGAACTTGCTGCAAGTCCCACGTGTATGCAAATAGAAAAATTGCAGTTAGTGGAAACTAGTCGTCAATTAACTTCTGCAAAAAGGTGCGGAAGTTACTTGAAAATGGACACTTTACTTAGAACCGACTGACTGATCCGAAAGCAAGCTGGGCAGACGATTTAGCGAGCGTTGCTGGAGCTGACATTACACCATTAATACAGTGCACTAAATGCAAGTTCATTCATAAATTAGGGTAATTTTTTTTTTATTCATTTTAAGCAAAGGTTATTCGGTGCGGTGATGGTGCCGAGTAGATCTTAACAGCTATGCCCTTAAGTGTGAATATCCAGGAACGGATACAATTATATACTACTTAAGTAAGAATTTACTTGGTCTTTACTTACATAACAATTATAAAAGCTAAAAAAATCCACATCGAAATTATACATACATACATACATAAAATCACGCCTGTTTCCCATCATAGGGGTAGGCAGAGACCACAGATCTCTACTTAATTATTATTAATCCAAATTATTATTAATAAAAGCCTGTTGTGCCCCACTGCAGCCAGGGCAAAGGCCCCAGACAGACATAATAAAATAATTTTGCAAAATGTGCGCTATGCAAAATGCCAACCGGTCGAAACTAGTTTTTATTATATTTTAGATTGTAAATCTTGGTCAATCAATTTGTCTGTGGTACCTCACCTACTTGGGATCTCTAATACCTACACTTTTTATCGTATTAGAATTCGGCGAAGACTCTTAATTAAGTGAATAACCGTTTTTAACTAAAAAACACGCTTTAATGGAAAACCAACTAAAACTAGAAAATAATTTAAAAAAAGTTTTAAATATAAGTAGGTAAGTACTTATAAATAAATAAATATGCATAAAATCGCCTCTCAACTTGAACACTAGTTAAAAAATGTTCAAAATTCTCCCTGTCCCTATTTGTCTGTCTAAAAGAAAAGGATCACTATGTAGTTTAATCAAAGTTTAATTAAACGGTGTTTCAATTTTGACAGGAGTTGAATGGAGTTTAAAAGTAGAGCGGAGAGAGATTAACAAATTAAATATTTGTTTAAAAAACAAAAACAACACGCTTTTGCAGCAGTGCGAACAAAAAATTAAAAAAAGTTTGAAAGCATACAATTAGCACGTGTCTGTACATACGAAAAGAGGATGCTTATGTTATAAGAACGCTACGCAGTAGCAAAAAAGCATGCTTTATTTGCATATTTTATCATCTTGGTAGAGACAAATGAGATTTTTTTTTTCTAATCTGGTGATTATATTTCCGAAGGTTCTATCCTCGCAGTGTACTATGTAAGGCCAAATCGCAATAATTCTCATTTCAAGGTACAAACAGTTACAATAGTTGATGAGCATTTATAAACATTGCACGTGCCCAGAAAAAAGTTAATTTTGTTTATATAGTGTCTGACCACAATTTTGTCAATCATCGTCAATTTCGTTTTTGGTGCCTACCTATTTTCGTTTAACTTGTGCAAGATTTATTGCCAGTGGACACTTTGCTTAGTATTCAGTTCTAGGATACAAGATGGAAAAGGTTTAATGATATTTATATGATTTGACATGACACCTTTTTGCATCACCTGTGCCCCTGCTAGGATGACCCTGAAAGATAAAATCACACAGACACGGACAAAACGTGCAAGATTAGGCCGAAGGTTTGATAACACAGGAATTATTCTTGTAATGATATCGTTGGTTTAGATTCTTCATTCGGAGAATCCTCAATAATTAAGAAGGCTCGGTGAAGAAGGACGCGGTAATCGCTCTTTGCGGTCGCATTGAATCTACATCATTTTGATTGAAATACGAATACTTGATGTTTTTGATTCGACTCTTCTCCAAAGGCGCTAACTTATGTTGGGCCAGCCTAGGCCAGCTTAGGCGAGTGCGAGTGAGAAGGCGAATTGATTCAAGGCGAGAGCGAGAAACAATGCGACCCTGGGCCAACATGTGTTAGCGCCTCAAGAGTAAACATCTGTTTAGTTTTTTGATTGTTAGTTTCTGAGTAGGGCGGCCGGCAGACACCTTACAACTTGCAGTGAGCTAACCCTTCCGGCAGTTTCCGCAACTAATTTTCGTAACCAGTTGCGAAAGCGGAAAAATCTTTCTTTACACGCAACTGGTTGTGGCAAAAGAATCAATACTCTTCAACCGCAACCAGTTGCGAATGTTGCGATTGAAGAATTTTCTGTGAAGATAAGGCCGGAAGGGAGCTAACACATTTCCAGCATTTTATCTAAAGTGCGTATATGGGGACTATATTTCATTGCATTTAAAAAAAATATTTAAAAAAATGTATTTTAGTAAAAAAAAAACTATGTCTACCATCTCATCTACACTTAAATATAGACATTGTATTAACTTTATTTTATTACTAAGATCAACTCTTGACAGTATTTTATACCTACTCATAAACTAATTGGCTTGGTGATGCTGTAACGAGTCGAAAACAGGTTTCCATCATTCTAATTGACATACACATATAATGCCTACTCCAATTAAGTTCGTAACTTATCGTATCATTATGAGCATTATTATCTGGCTCAAGGCGTTACAGGTGGGTAAACCCTGCGTTTGAAAAAGTAGTGATCGGGATTACTTGAATTATCTAGAGATCATTTTCTTATTTAGTTATTAGTATCAGTTTTTAGGATAACTTGTTCTAGGTTTTCTCCATTATTGACTGATACATGAAATACCTACTTAACGAATAAAATGAAAAACTAACTTCCCTCGGCTTTGATTCCTATATTCCGTCGTAGGTATTTAGTTATAAGTCGGTCACGATCTGTATTTTTTTCGGACTTACAAAAGAGTAATCCACGCGGGCGAAGCCGCGGGCGTTCACTAGTAAGTACTAAAACAAAGATCAGTTTCTTATCTTTGAATTTTTTTTTAGATTTTATTCCTCGCTCTGACGTTCGAGGTATTGAAACACATAATGCATATTATTAGTAAGGTAGCAGTATTTCGAACTGATCTTTCGTTAGAACCAATATGCAAAAAGCAACGGAAAAGAAAATACTTTTCCTTGTTCGTGATCACCAAGACCAAGGTTTTGTTAGTGAATATATAATGCTCGTTTCAATGTTATGGCATGATTCATTTGATCTGGGCTGGTTCACTAGATCTTTAATTTGGAACTAGTCTAAATTGATTGTATTAATATAATTACTTAACATATTAATAAATATTAGGGCCATTTTCTGCATTTTTTTTTTAATTATCTTATGTCGTTCCCACAGTTGGGCAGAGGTCTCCGATATCTCGACAACCACCTCTATTTTCGAGATTTCCCATCATTTTTCTGCATTAACACATAAAATATATTCTTGTAAAATGAATTAGGTACTTATAAGTTTTTTCACATGTAATATGCAAAAACCTCATCGATCCCCCATCCTCTACGTTTGTCTACACACCCTCTACGTTTGTCTACGCACCCTCTACGTTCGTCTACGCACCCTCTACGTTCGTCTACGCACCCTCTACGTTCGTCTACGCACCCTCTACGTTCGTCTACGCACCCTCTACGTTGATCTACGCACCTACCTACGTATAGTCGTATTGCTCATCATACGGACTAAAGTGAAGGAAAAAATGTCATTTTTCCTTCAATTTTGACATAAAACGTATCAAAACTAATCAAAATTGAAGGAAAAATGACATTTTTTCCTTCAATTTTAGTCCGTATAATGAGCAATACGACTAGTAGTATTGCTCATTATACGGACTAAAATTGAAGGAAAAAATGTCATTTTTCCTTCAATTTTGATTAGTTTTGATACGTTTTATGTCAAAATTGAAGGAAAAATGACATTTTTTCCTTCACTTTTAGTCCGTATAATGAGCAATACGACTTATAGGTCTACGCGTCCGATACCATTTCTTTCTACAAGGACAATTTAAACTTGCCCTTTACGTTAAATCCAAAGTAAATAATGGCGACCTTCGTGGCGCAGTGGGTGAAGGCCCGCCAGTCGCATGAAGCTGCGGGTTTGATCCCCGCCGCGGGACAAATGTTTGTATGATTTACAATTATTTGTCTCGGGTTTGGGTGTTTTATATGTATAATGTGTATGTATTTGCAAAGAAAAAAAGTATGTAACTAGTATATCAATCATGTGGTTCCCATAACACAAGCTCTGCTTACTTTGGGGGTACATGATGCTGTGTGAAATGTCCAGCATTATTTATTTATTTAATTAATTTAACTTCATACGGCATTTATATATTCTGCACATTATTGATGCTTACTCCGGGACTAAAAAGGCCGCTACAGCAGAATCACGAGTACTCTCAGTCTATGAAAATAGACGGCATATAGTGCAATTCCTATTGTGATTCTTTAATGGCCTTTTTAACCCCGCTGATCTATTGTTGTTTTTCCTCATTCTACAGTTTCACAATATTGTCACAAAAATCATATCACACAATAGTTGTTCGTGACTGCATAGCTAATCTATTTCTTTACGGATAATTACCTAAGTATAACGAGAGGAACATTGTTATTAGCAAGATTGTGCCGTTGTAATCTAAAGGTAATGGTTTCTGGTTCCTGCATCATCATCTTTAGTCATTGTCTTTATCTTATCACGTTTTTAGAAAGTGAGTTTATAGCGCTTTGTAAAAACTCCTCGAAATAATACTTACTTTTGAATTTTTTATTTGTTTGTTAAACCACACTTAGATATTTACATTTCTCACCTTATCAAAATTTTCAACTCCGACGGGATTCGAACCCGCAATGAAACAAGCGATCCTCCTTTAGCCGGAGTGCCTTTACCAATTCGGCCGTGCTTTAATCGATAGATTATGGTCCTATCATGATTTTCAACTCTGGCGACTAAAGGTTCCGTGGCCGAATTGGTAAAGGCACTCCAGCTAAAGGAGGATTACTATTGAATAACTGGATATTGTAAAAGTTGGAATCAGATTTTGTGAAAGTTCTTACTCAAACTTTCGCGACCTCGACTCGTATTTATTGTCTGACACAGGATTTTATAGCGATTTGTGAAAGTTACACACTTGGTGGACCAACTACAACCATCCAAGCGCGGAGTCTCTACATCATTTCATATCAATGTTACATGCAATAAATGAATAATGCTGGACATTTCACTGGCCCCAAAGTAAGCAAAGCTTGTGTTATGGGAACTACCTATATATTATGACTGATATCAGGGACGTAGCTATAGCTTTGTTAAGGGGGGGGGTCCAAAAGTTCCAAAATACAAAGATCTTTGTTAAGGGGGGGGTCCAAGGGTTCCAAAATACAAAAATTGACTAGGTTTCCTCCGAACTTAATGGGCTAAGGGGGGGGTCCGGACCCCCTAAACCCCCCCCTTATATACGTCCATGACTGATATAATATACTTACTTACTGAATATGATTGAGATACAAGCGATCCTTGCCTTTACCAACTTGGCCACGGAATCCGAATTCCGTCGGAATTGAAAATTTTGACTTTTCATTTTCAATGAAATAATACCTAAGTGTGGTTTAACACTATAAAAAATTAAAATTATGACTGAGATACTTGTACCTTTTTGGTGAATACATACATATTTCACATAGAAAAACACCCAGATCCGAGACAAATATTTGCAGATCATACAAACATTTGGCTCGCGGCGGGGATCGAACCCGCAACCTTCTGTGTTTCAGGCGGGCCTTCACCCTCTGCGCCACAGAGGCCGTCAAAATGAAATGAAAAAGCTTTATTGCAACACAATTAGATTAAATAGGTAGTTGTAATGTATAAAAATGTAAAAGATAAGAAAACATAGCGAATAATTTCAATTTATTTAAATTAGCTATTTCAAACGAGTTAGTTGTAGTGGTTGTAGGTGCTAATACGTCATGATAGGCACGGCCGGGGACGCTGGACTTTACACCGACACACCTCCAACCACAAAGTGGTTGCAACGTCAGCCCTGAATCATATCGAAAAATAGGGAAAAAATAAGTGGTTACCTACAGGTAAACAAGTGACGACACAATGCACTTACCGTTTAGGGTTTACCACTACATAACTGCATACTTCACTAATCCTTTGACTGGAGTTGCCGAAGCGCTAGTAGCGTAGCTTGCTCAGACGTTCTTGATTGATCGTTGAAGTTAAGCAACGATGTGCGCGGTCAAATCTTGGATGGGTGACCGCAAGTGGCATTACGAGCTGAGCGCTTTCGTTTTTCGGTGGGCACGTTAAATTGTCGGTCCCGGTGTCTAAGTCGTTAAGCCAAGACGGAGGCCTTTAGGCGGCCTAAAAACTCCGTCACAAGAGCTGGCCGCTTGCTTATACGAACTCATTCACTCACTAGAGTTGCCAAAAAACTTTTTAAGTAGGTACTTATATTATTATTAAATAGAAAATAAAAACCAATATAGGTAAGTACTTAGTGTTTTATGATCCTTGGTATTCGGAGCATTAACCTAAAGAATATCTACGTGTGAAACCGTATGGAAATAAACGTAAATTTTAAGACTTTAGATAAGGAATTACTTTTTGAAAATAGTGCCTATATATTCTCCGATTTTAATATAATAAAATAAATAATAAATAAACAATGCTGGACATTTCACACAGCATCATGTAGCCCCAAGCTAAGCAGAGCTTGTGTTATGGCAACTACATGACTGATATACATCACTAATATCACTTTATTTCTCGTGCAAAAAGTTAGCAACTCTAATTATTTGGCTCTTACGAAGTACAGATTAGTACCTACTCAACACTAGGTAAGTGGGTAAAACACACCCACTTAGATTTTAGTTTAGTCACACTTACTAGAAATTATCCTTGAATAATGAACTCATATGTCACTCAACACTAGGTAAGTAGTGACTTACCTAGTATTGAGTAGATACATAGGTACTCTAAATGGGTGTGCTTTACCCACTTAGTTAAGTGGGTAAAGCATATAGAGTTTCGTTTAGTCACACTTACTAGAAATTGTCCTTGAAAATGAACTCAAAAAGCACAATTTAAATTAAAAGTGCGAAGCTGTACATACTCTTTAAATAAACCACTAAATATCTGTCAAGAGTTATTTAACAGTGTACAGAAAGCGTCATTAATTGGTATCCCCCTAGTAAGAGGTCGGTTAGCAAGCCGTTGATCTCAACTTTTGTAAAAACTTTTACATCCTTGCTTACTTATGGATATCTTATTTCGCTCGAGTTCCTAAACAAAAATAGCTGATATAATACCCGACTGAAATCCAAGGTTGAAATGAAAAGAGTCTTTGTTCAAATCAATAGGGGGATACCGATTGATGACGCTGACTGTACATACACTTATTAACTACACTATTTAGGTACATATCTATACAAAAGTAATAGAATAAAAATAAATGTACATAGTCTTAATTACATAATTGATTTAATACATCCCCCCTTATTATTACCTACCTAAAGGAGTGGGCACACTGCGTTTTTCGTATGCGCGTGTATCGATACAAACGCGTAGCGAATGCAAGGCAGTCGGCAAGCTGTGAGAAAGTGTGTACCTACGCGGTATGCGCATTTGTATCGATACAAACGAACTTACGTGCTGCAAACGCGTTGCTCAAATACGCTCGTACGAAAAACGTAGAGTGCCCACTCCCTAAATTTTCGTTTTAAAACCGTGGGTTAACTACCTACTCGTTTTTTTAATTTCTGTAGTGAATACAATATCAATATTTAACAAGTTTCCGAATTAAATCTTTCACACCTTGTAAATGGTTTATCTTATCTTACTTCGACTTCCACGTGATATTTCTTCCACTTAGTTATTTGTACAAACAGGTATTGTGGCATTATCTCTTACTCATTACCACAATTGCTTTGTTTATTTACATCGCACTTGTGGCAGTTTATGGGCTCTGTCATTGAGTTTCAAGAGCAAATAGTTCAAATCCCATTTATATAAACTAAGCTTCGTTCAACATTTTAGTTTTTCTTCTTCTTTATTTTGGTTCATCACGGCTTGTGCATTCAGCCAGTGTCAAGTAATTATTACCTACATGTTGTTTATACCTACAAGCGTTTTATAGAAAACTAGCGACCCGCCCCGGCTTCGCACGGGTCACATCACACATCACATTCACATCACATCAGAAACCTCTAAAATGATCAGTGTTTCTCTACTATGTTATGCATGTAATATACATATAAACCTTCCTCTTGAATCACTCTATCTATTAAAAAACCGCATCAAAATCCGTTGCGTAGTTTTAAAGATCTAAGCACATATAGGGACAGACAGCGGGAAGCGACTTTGTTTTATATTATGTAGTGATAGCACGCGATAGTGAAGAATCGTTTGCCACTTGGCTAGGGGGCTGATAACGATTCTACATGAACTGCCTACATAAACCTGATTATTCTTTATGTCGGTGTCTATATCAAATAATATATAGATCTTAGATCAAAAATCGGATGTGACTATTGCAAACAATAGATAGTTAAGCTTCATTGTTTATCGCTGATGACGGCTCTGGAACGATGTTGACTACGTGATATATGCTGCTGGTACTAGATAATTTGGCTGCGATCAAGTTATTTTGTTACACGTTTAACTCTCAAAGGTTAAATTTTGCCAGTTGTTGCGACTTGTGACCAACCCTTGCGTTCAACCCTTGTGTAATGTGTAACGGTGTTGAGGAACGGGGTTAATCCCCGTTACTGAACGGGGTTAACACTAGTTATTCAAGAGTTGAACGAGAGTTATTTTAATCATCATCATCATCATCAGCCTATAGCAGTCCACCGTTGGACATAGGCCTCCCCTAATGAGCGCTATCGCGCCCTGTCTTCAGCTCGACGCATCCAACTTGTGCCGGCAGCCTTTCGCATTATTTTAATAGGATGCACTCAGGGTGCACTTAATTTACGCTCACTTGTAGACTCAAGACGGCCTTTAAATGAAATATTTTTTTCTTTTGACGTGTTAGCGTCTTATAAATCGATGAACACCAGCTGCATGCACAAAAAAGTGTCACGTTTCGCAACTAGAACACACACACACATATACAATACACACACCTATAGCACTATCGGTGTTAAACCTGATTGTTAACCCATAGTTTTAGGTACCATTCTGTGGTTTTAGTAGGATAGTTGGATAAGTAGTTAGACAAATCAAATCTAGATGACGCTATCTGTACGGTGTAGGTACAATCGGCCTAAGTTTCGTTAATACCTACGTAAAATTATCGTCCGTAAACCGACTTTACAGACAACTATTTTTTTATGCATTTTTCCTGTCCCACTGCAGGACAAAGTCAATATACTTAAGTAGGTACTTATTTTTTTTATTTTTATAGTGTTAAATTACAATACAAAGTCAACAAAGATATTTTCGCGGTTGATATGACAATGAGATTTGAACAATGTAGATCAAATGGCCATAGCGTCACGGTCACGCTGGTGTAGCTTACCGGCAATTGATAAAAAGCAAGGGCAAGGTTTATGCGGGAGAACCCTTGGTGATAAGAGGCCGTTGTAGGCCGAGCACTGGAAATTGAAGCACATGAAATAATTAGAATTACCTACCTTACTAGAATACTTATAGGTAAACATTTTCAAATCAGGTGGTTTTTTTATACTAAGGGCTGATTTTTCAATACCTACTCGTAGATAACTTTTATCTCAGGAAATAAATATGCGATTTGACAGGTATTGTATTGAAAATATGTCATAACGCCATATTTATTCCTCAGATAAAAGTTATTTATCGATTGAAAAATCAGCCCTTAGTAAATTAAATTTTTATAATCACTGTACAAAGCGCTCGTGGCGTAGCTGCGTAGACGTCTTGATTGATCGTTGTAGTTATGCAGTATGATCTTAAACTCCTGTTAGCAACGAGATTAATAAAGTAAATCATTGCCTGTTAGAGTGTTCGGGAGTAATTTCTTTAAAACCTGTATCTAAATTCAATCTGACTGAGCCGAGGTCAAGCAAGTCATCTAAGATAATAATATCGATATTCGGTGACCGTCAGATTGCCAATAAGAATTGTAGGACAATCACTAAATGGCTTGGTTCATGGCCACGCAAAACATAAAGTACATTTAGATTTAGGTACTACTAATATAGGTACCGCCCGCGGGTGCGCTCGCGTGGTGTTTACCCAGATAAAAAGTAGCATAGGTGTTATTCCAGGTAAAAACTATGTACCTAGGTATAGTCGGATTGCTTATTGTACGAACCAAAAATGACATATTATGTCAAATCCAATCTTGCCGCTTTTAAAAAAAAAAAAAATACTTAGTGATCTGCTAAAAAGTTTGATTCAATCAATCAATTTCATGTGTGTGATGAATTTCATTATAAGGGGTACAGAAAAGGACACAGGGTACCTTTCATCTACCGAAAATTAATGTTCCCGAGCGATAAAAATATCTAAATTGACATTAATCAGCGGAAGCCGCGGGCAAAACCTAGTAAGTTTATATAATAATCATAATAAACAAGTTATTTTCATAATATTTAAGTAGGTACATTTATTTACAGAAAATAAACTATAAACAATATAGTGGTCGCTGAACTCGCGTCTCTTTGTGAGCTATTGGTTGCGCATCCATGATGACAGCGCATAACAGATGGCGCTGCTATCTTAGTAAACATTGGCTCTGTGTAATTAAATATTTTAAAAATAGTAAAACAAGTGTTCGGGTTATAAATAGTCAAGATAGATAGATAGATGGCATTTATTGTCATACAAGCAACACAATAACTTACATGTTATTTATCACATAAATAAAAATTAAAATTACCTACGTGCTCATTGTATGGCTCGTGTGGTACATACCTACAGGTTAACTTATTATTAATAAAAATAATATTTTTTTAAATTGAGCAACAAACAGACAAATTACGCTATATACCTAGAGGCGTGAAACAGTCAACTTACTAGACTAGTAGTTCGCCCCGAACTGAGATCTCGCGCACCGTAGATGGCTTACATTTGGACTTTCTTCTGACTACCTACCCCTATACTTTCAAGTGCTATTACTGCCCAGTATGCCTATTGCGCTAGCTCGTCATGGTAAAAAATACTGGCATGCATGCCATACATAATGTCGTGTCTAATTTTTCATTCATTTAATATATGAATTCTCGTCGTATTTCAAAAAGTACCTAGATACCTATACGTCCTAGAATAAAAATAATAACTATTTTGGAATGTACAACTAAAGACTTTTCATTTGACACCCCACTCAATATATTTGTTTAAATTTTTTTTACCCCCTTCGGAACCCAATGTCTTGACAACCCCTTTATTGATTAAGCTCATTATGCTCCACCTTAAATTTTCATAGCACAACCTATTGACCTACCAAGTTTAGCTTACCTAACGTAACCTACGTACGTAATTTATTTTCAGGTTCCCAGACAATTATTTTCATTCATTACCTACCAAAGAAAATAAATCAAGTAGCAACTAAAATAATTGCAAACCAAACCGCAACGATGCCACTCTCTTTCTAAGACCGACCAGTCAATGAGCTACGAAGACATCGAAACTCTATGAAACGGGAGCTCTTGCAGCTCTGGTGTGGGTATCTCTTTCTCTCATACTTCTTGTACCGTTGATACTTTTCTTTTGATAGTCTGAAATATTGCATCTGACATATTTTAAGATTTCAAAGATGTACTTACCAACGAAGTTTTATACCTACGTACTTACCTACACGTGATGTACTACACTGAAGTTGATGTCAGGATTTTTAGCGTCCTAAAATAATTTCTACAGGAATCTCTATATTTTGCACTAACTAAAACACGTACCTAATGCGCGTTTTTGCATTTTTAGTAATCTTTCGCAGTCGGTGGAGTTTGATCAAGATGATCCCATAATTAGCTGCATCCATTTATGCTGGATTAGGCACTCTGACCGAGAGACAATCATCTGCAGGATGCCGTTGCGGCTGGCTCGCGTTCGCTGTAATTAGGAAAGCGACTTTTTTACGCAACTTTTTTTGCATTTACAGTATTGAAACCGAACGGATCGTTCTGATACCCGTACCCCTGACTTAAGTAGGTAGGTAGGTACCTATATTCAGTTTTAATCGAATGAGTGATAGAGCGTTACAAACAAACAAACTAACACTTATAATATTATTTTGGATTTTATTTCTTTGTTTATGTTCATAGTTTGCAAGTAATTACAGGCTATTCGGACTGTTGGAATTGATTCGATCACCAGAATTGGTCGAATCGCAAAAACTCACGATAACTGTAGTGATACAAATTGATTAGATAGCCATTAACATAGTACATTTTCGATTTCAGATGAAACGACTACTTTTGGTGGTGGTGGCGGTGGCCACGGCGGTAGGAGACGTTCTGCCCCCTTCCTGCGAGCGGCCCGTCTACTGCAACAGCGACCTTCTTCACTTCGTGCAGCTGGCACGCCTCTACACAGACTCCAAAACCTTCGTCGATCTCCCACTCCGAACAGATGAGAGCGTCGCGCTAACAGCTTTCGACGATCTCCTCAACAAAACCAACCGTAATCCAACCAAAGAACAAATTCGCTCCTTCGTCCAAGAATATTTCGACGAGTCATCCCAAGGTGAACTTAAAGAATGGACTCCGCCAGATTTTAAGGAAAATCCAGACTTCTTAAAGAATATATGCGATGAACAGCTGAGGCAGTACGCCAAGGACATTAACAACATCTGGCCGACGCTCGGACGGGAGGTGAAACCTGAAGTTTTTGAAAAGCCCAACCGGTTCAGTCTCGTGCCGGTCACCCACGGCTTCATCATTCCCGGAGGACGGTTCAAGGAGATATACTACTGGGACGCGTACTGGATAATCGAAGGCCTAATCATCAGTGGCATGGAAGAAACAGCCAGAGGCATGATAGAGAACTTGATAGAGCTGCTCGAAAAGTTCGGAAAGGTTCCCAACGGCAGCAGGTGCTACTATCAGGAGCGCAGTCAGCCACCCCTTCTCTCGGCGATGATGATGATATACTACGAAAGGACGAAAGATAAAGACTTCTTATCAAAGCATATCGAATCTCTCGTGAAGGAGATGAACTACTGGCTGGACACACAGGCGGTGACTTTTAAGAAGAATTACAGAAAATACACTCTTCTTAGATACTTCGCTCCTAGCGCGGGACCTCGACCCGAGTCCTACTACGAGGACTACGAAGACGCGCAAACGTTGGATTCAAATGACGATCATACTGATTTCTACATCGACATAAAGAGCGCTGCGGAGAGCGGGTGGGATTTTTCCACGCGTTGGTTCGTGAGCCCTACAGGCGATAACTCTGGCAACTTAACCGACATCCACACGCGGTACATTATCCCCGTAGACTTGAATGCCATCTTCGCCAACGCTCTTGAAAACACTGCTAAATTCTACGGTATCTTAAACAACCCTCGTAAAGCTGCGATCTGGAGTCTAAAATCCGTTCAATGGAAAAATAACATCGAGAAAGTTCTATGGAACGAGGAAGATGGAATTTGGTACGATTACGATATGCACAACAAGAAACACCGTAAATACTTCTTCCCAAGCAACATGGCTCCACTATGGAGAAAGGCGGTGACCGAAGGCTTGGTAAAGAAGCACACTCCTAAAGTTTTAAACTACTTGAAAGTATCCCAAGGGCTGGACTACCCAGGAGGTATCCCTGCGTCCCTCGCGAGGAGTGGACAGCAATGGGATTTCCCTAACGTCTGGCCACCAGAAGTGAGCATCGTAATCAAGGGTTTGGAGAACATGAACACAGCTGAGAGTAATCAAATGGCGTTCCAGCTGGCACAGGATTGGGTGAGGATTTGCCTGAAAGGTTTCAGTGAAAACAAACAAATGTTTGAGAAGTATGATGCTGAGATTCCTGGGAAGTTTGGTGGTGGGGGAGAGTACAACGTGCAGTCTGGCTTCGGCTGGTCCAATGGCGTGGTACTGGAGTTCCTCGAGCGGTATGGCGATGTCATGACAGCTAATGAATCCATAGCTAATCAGATTGAAAGCGACTCTTTGTTATTGGAAGACGAGACAGCTGACATACCAGCTGACAACAAAGCGAGCCACTTTGATTCCCTGAGTGTGGTGCCACTTATGGTAGGGGGAAAGTATATGGCAAGGTCCTAACCTAGTACGATTTAAGGAAATACGAAAACCTAAACGAATTTACCTAGTTATAGTATTTAAAATGCAGCAGTATGATATATTTAATGTTAAATTAATAATAATTCATACTTTTATTTGTTGGTTGTGAAAATAATTAATTAATTTTGTAAGTTATTAGTAGAGTGCCATATTGTCATCACAATAGCCAAAATCAAAACAGCTGTTTAAAGTTTGAGGTGAGTTAGGTATTTTTTGTACCTAACTTACACTCGACTTTACATTTTTTTTAACAGCTTAGATACACCAAATATTACGGGAAAATTCGATTAAATAAATCATCGATAGGTTTTAAAAACGGTTTATAAGTAGCACTGTCTAAAGAGTTACTATTTAATATTTATTACAGTTATTGCATAAAATGCTATTTACTAGGGTTAACATAGAAAGCATTTACTTATTCTGTTAAATATTACCAGAATAGTTACAGGTACCTACCTAAATAGATTTCATTATTATCAATAGGTATGTACTTACATAGAAAATTCAGTCACCTACACCTAACTATTAATCCTAATCGAGATTTTTAAAATGTTTGCTACATTCAGGTACAAAGTCTTTGGCTACATTCTATAAAAAAATATTCTTGACGGAATTGAAATCTGCAACATCGACCTTGCCGTGTCGTCCTGACCAAGCTTAAAAAATAAAAAATACGCTTTGGCAGCAGATCGAGCAAAAAAGGTTTGTTTAATTTTTGTTACCTATATATTAATTTTTTTTTATTTAAGTTATGTATTTAAATTAATGCATTTTCATCGGTCCTCGATAAGTGTACAAAGTTTTAATTTAATCCGTCGTTTTAAAGTGGGTCAAAATCACGTTCAAAGATTCTGTTACCCTAACTTACATAGATAAATACAAGTTAAGATAATAAAATCGTAAATAAAAGATCACTTTATGTACTTACTTACTTATTTAAGCGAATATTATAAATTAATTTAAAGTTAGTACCTACCTACATAGGTATTATATTTTAATTGTTACAACATACCTTCATTCCAATGCGAAAATGAAAATAAAGGCTGTGTTCAAAATAATAACTCAAGTGGTTTTTTTAGAAAGGTAGATAATCCACATTTACTAGTTGCCCGCTCCGGCTTCGCACGGGTGTTCAGTCTTCCAAAAATGCATCAGATTCCATGATTTTCTTCGGAAAGTTGTGTTTTTTTCAGCGAAGAAACCATTTAAAAACATAGCATAGACCAGTTACCATTTCAAAACCTAGTAAGCGCCTGGCGCTAGCTAGGTTTTGAAATAATCAGTGCGCCTTACTAGGTTTTCAAATGGGGAATCTGGTTTATAATTTTTAATTTGCATTGGTTTTTTACTCGTAAAAACCTAGTGACGCAGCGTTACTAGGTTTTTACGAGTAAAAAACCAATTTATGTGCCGAATTACCGTGTTCTATCAAGAAAACACGAGAGAAAATAAATTTAGCGTCAAGCTTAGGATATTATACACAACTTTTGGTGTCACTCCCGTCAAGCTGAGTAGGTATCACAGTTTAGTAACGGCACGACATCAAAGTGGCAATGTAGTGTTTTTACTCTCCTGTAAAATTTTGTTTTTGGTTCATACTATGTTTTAAAATGGAACAGCCGAATTTTTTGAAGATCTATCTTCTGTCTATTAATTAATCAAATCTTCTGTCATACTCACTCACTTTTTTGTATGAAGATTTTTTAGCCTAATTTTTTCACTTTTCCGTACTTACATTTTTTTAATTTTATCTATTGGACAGGAAGATGAATGATATAATAAGTTGATAATTATACAGGGTGAATTTTTGAGATGGGGCAGTAAGGGCAGCTACCTTAACCGTTGTAGCTAGAAGAAAACGTTCTTAGGAGACCATCCTTAATTTTTGAAAATATTTCGACCTGCATTCACAGATTTTGAAAAATATGTACAGTCAGCGAGAAAATGGGCCATTTACACAAAAACTTTTTTTGATGCCAATCGATCCTGTTTCATCTAAGGATAAAAAGGCTCTTTCAGACCAACTGAGGTTAGAGTACTAGAAAAGTCAGAAATCGCTAAAATGTATTTCTGAGACAAGACAGTAAGGGCTACCTTAACCGTTGTAGCTACAGGAAAACGGTTTTAGGAGACTACCCTTAACTTTTGACGATATTTCAACCTGCATTCACAGATTTTGAAAAAAATGTACAGTCAGCGAGAAAATGGGCAATTTACATAAAAACTTTTTTTGATGCCAGTCGATCCTGTTTCATCTAAGGATTAAAAGACTCTATGGGACCAACTGAGGCAAGAGTACTAGAAAAGTCAGAAAACGCAAATAACTTTGATTATACATTTCGTACGAAATCATTTTGTCATTTGTCATAATTTTTCATCATTTTGTCGAAATATCTTCAAAAGTAAGGGTAGTCTCCTAAGAACGTTTTCCTGTAGCTACAACGGTTAACAAACTGCCTTTACTGCTCCGTCTCAAAAATACATTTTAGCAATTTCTGACTTTTCTAGTACTCTTACCTCAGTTGGTCCGAAAGAGCCTTTTAATCCTTAGATGAAACAGGATCGACTGGATTAAAAAAAAGTTTTTGTGTAAATTGCCCATCTTCTCGCTGACTGTACATTTTTTTCAAAATCTGTGAATGCAGGTTGAAATATCGTCAAAAGTTAAGGGTAGTCTCCTAAAAACATTTTCCTGTAGCTACAACGGTTAAGGTAGCCCTTACTGTCTTGTCTCAGAAATACATTTTAGCGATTTCTGACTTTTCTAGTACTCTAACCTCAGTTGGTCTGAAAGAGCTTTTTTATCCTTAGATGAAACAGGATCGATTGGCATCAAAAAAAGTTTTTGTGTAAATGGCCCATTTTCTCGCTGACTGTAGATATTTTTCAAAATCTGTGAATGCAGGTCGAAATATTTTCAAAAATTAAGGATGGTCTCCTAAGAACGTTTTCCTCTAGCTACAACGGTTAAGGTAGCTGCCCTTACTGCCCCATCTCAAAAATTCACCCTGTATAGGTAAGGCGTGGGGAAACCTAGGGAACATAAATTCGTGTTCATGAATTGCAAAATCAGGTAAGATTTTTGTCCGAAGTTTATTATTTTCCTCATACAACCTAGGTACCTACAACCTTAGGTATAATAGTTGGTAGGTACTTACTATATACTTAGCTGGATTACCTAATGACATTATGGAGTACTAATAACAGTCTCGTTAGGCATGAACCTAATAAACACAATATATGATTATGTAGGTGTAGGTACCTATGGACTTATTTACCTAGTTGCCTCAAGTTGTGGTACTTATTTCTAAAAATAAATACCTTCTTGTAGGTATATCGATGGTGTAGTTATCTAATAACTACAAAACCAGAATATGATATTTTTATAGACAGCGAAAATAACGTTAATTTCGTTTTTTGAATCAACAACTCACATAAATTAAATAAAATTGTATAAAACCATACCTAGTGATTTCAATCAAATATTTCAGGCTAGGGATTAAATAAATACTTACCTATAAAATGGGCAAGTTCCTTTACCTATTGTTTAAAATTTAACTGACAACCTGGTATTTATCGCCTAAATACAATGGAATTGCTTTATAAATAAAAACAACTTGCATTTAATTTACTTATAGGTAAGTGTATCGTATTTATTTTTAACAAAAAATATTACCTACTTAATAAAAATTAAAGCCTGAAATACATAACTTACCTACGCTACTAAAAAGCATGCTTGTTTTGTATGCTACTACCTAGCGTGCTTATATCATAAGCATAGTACTCTTTTCGTATATAACGCCTGTTAATTGTATGGTACCTACTGCTCTATCCTAGCTAAGATCTTATTGGCAATACAAAATATGAAAAGTATGTGCAAAGTATATACAATAAACAGGTTCAACGAAGTCTCCTTGAAGAAGTGATTTGCAAAAAAAGTCAGTCGCGTCGCGCATCGTGACGTGAAGATAATAATCCACGTTTAATTACCCAAACCGCGATACTCGGAACCAGGAAGAAACGACGATACTTTGATCTTTGCTCGGAAAAATAATTAGCCACGATACCACGATCATAGACAATGAGATTAGCAAATAGCTGTCAGATTGACAGTTGCTCGTAAGATTCTTAGAAGGAGGACGTACCGTGCGTTTTGTTTATTTTATCACCGAACAAGGTAGAGTCCCTGGTAGTGGTCCAGTGACCTACATTCCGCGCGCCTGAGCCAAGTGACCCAGTGATCGAGTTTGTGAAAAGCAGGCGGCATGATGCTTCGATCAGGCGCAAGAGGAGTCCGACAGCGATGACGTCTAGCCTGCGTCTGGCTGGATGGAGTGGGACATCATTGGGACCGGACGGTCGCGCGGCCACTCGCCCCGCGGCACTCGACACCGCACGCCGCGTTCAAAGGTTATGTTTATCGCGAGTTGACATACGACAAGTGCATGCAAAACAATGCTGATACTACCAGTAAAACTACGGTACCTCCCCTTTACCACGGTAACGTTGGGTCTGCTCGGGGCATGCGCACAGGCTTTCTCTTTCACCCCGGTCTGTAATTCCTCAATCTACTGTTCCGGCGAGCTGCTCCATAAAGTTCAACTCGCGCGCATTTTTCCTGACTCAAAGACGTTCGTCGATCTAAAACTCACTCACTCCGAAAATGAAACTCTATCCAACTTTGCGAAGCTCATGCAAGAGACTAAGAAAAACCCAACACGTGAACAACTAACCAGATTCTTGGATAATCATTTCGAGGAAGGGATGGAGCTCGAGCATTGGATGCCGCCAGACTTCAACCCAGAGCCGTCGGTGCTGGACCATATTACGGATTTGAAGCTGAAACAGTTCGCAAAAAATGTGGTCGGCATTTGGGCAAAATTAGGAAGAAAAGTGGCATCTGATGTTGCTGTTAATCCTGACCGATATAGTTTCCTCTACGTTCCCAATGGAATCATTGTGCCCGGAGGTCGATTCAAGGAGTTGTATTACTGGGACTCATTTTGGGTGATACGCGGTCTCCTTATCAGCAATATGACGCACACAGCCAAAGGTATGATTGAGAATCTTTTGTATCTCGTTGAAAATATAGGTTACATACCAAACGGTAGTCGGAAATATTACCTCGGTAGGAGTCAGCCGCCTCTACTCGCAGCGATGGTAGCCAGCTATTTCGCGGCTACAGGAGACTTGGGTTGGCTGGAAAAGCATGTACCCACCGTAGAAAAGGAACTACAATATTGGTTGGATAAAAAGAAGGTGACGGTGAACGTAAAAGGTTCAAACTTTATGTTGCTACGCTACGTGTCAGAAAAGAGTGGGCTTGGTCCTAGGCCTGAGTCTTATTATGAAGACTACACGAGTGCTCAAGTTTTACCAACCGAGGACGCGCGGGAAGACTTTTATCATGAGATGAAAAGTGCAGCTGAGAGTGGATGGGACTTCTCGACGAGGTGGTTCGTGACAGCTGGTGGTGAAGCCATCGGCAACTTGACTGATGTACACGCGACGAGAATCTTGCCTGTGGATCTGAATGCTATCTTTGCCGGTGCTCTCGAACTGGTAGGCGACTTTCGGAACCGTCTAAAAGACAGGCGCGAGGCGCAGAAATGGTGGAGTCTGGCTAAATACTGGCGAAATGCAATCGAGAACGTCATGTGGGATCCAAACGACGGCGTTTGGTATGACTACGACGCGGAAGCGAGGTCACCTAGAAAGTACTTCTACCCGAGCTGTGCGACGCCGCTATGGGCGGGAGCTATCGAGCAGTACGATGCTCCGAAATACGCGGCGAGATTTGTCGACTATCTTCTATCATCTGGAGCTTTGGATTTCCCGGGTGGGGTGCCAGCTTCGATACTTCATTCGGGGGAGCAATGGGACTACCCGAACGCCTGGCCACCTTTGCAGAGCATCCTCATCGGTGGCTTGGAGAATAGTGGGTACGAAGAGGCGAGGAAGCTAGCGAAGGAACAGGCGACTTTGTGGCTGCGAGCGAACTATATCGGATACACGCATTGGCAGAAGATGTTTGAGAAGTATAGCGCGGTACAGCCAGGTCATCAAGGGGGCGGTGGGGAGTACGGGGTACAGGACGGGTTCGGGTGGACCAATGGGGTGGCGCTAGAGCTGCTGCAGAGGTATGGGAAAGAGCTGACGTTGGATGAAACTTCTCTACCTTCACCCTACGTTCGACAAGTAAAGTAGGTAACTGACTTATGACTCGCTGCATGGCAGCCAATATAGGAAAATAACTGACTGTATTTGAATTGATTTAAGGTTAAGTAAAGTATTGTAATCCAGTGACAATGCAACATTTGTAAAATGTTAAGCGTAGCATCAAGTTAGGAAGTAGTGCGTAGCATAACGACGCTGGCTGACAAAGTACCTATTGCTGTTGGTAATTTGTGTGATAAAAACAGGATATACCTACTTTACTATTTATATATTACTTATACCTAGTTTCTTTAAGTACTAAGTATTTAAAATTATACATAGAATTGTTGATAACAGTATTTGTGTCAGCCTGTATTTATAAATAATTTTTTGTATGTTGTTCATGATTAAATGGTAACTTTAAACCTACGATTTTTTTTTTTTTGTTTTACTTACTGTAGGTATTTTACTGTAATTTCTTGGAATTCTCTACCTCTGAGCACATTTACAATTGTTTAAAATTAAATAAGCAAAATGAACAAATAAGAGCAATACCTATAGTCGGAATGTAGGTTTCGAGGCATTAAAATATAGGTAAGTAAACAATGCATTTTACACTCATATATTCATAATATATTTTCAGCCACAAACCAGACAGCTGAGTGTGGGTAATTGGAGACTTGTTTACCTAGTTTTTTGTACGAATAAAATGCTGTGTTTAATTACAGTTAATAACGTAGGTTTTGTGGGTGGATTGGTAGTCAGATTAATTACCTATACAGGTATATCCTACTAGCAGCGCCCTCGCGGCGTTACCCCCGTAGTGATGGTAGGTATACCTATGATGATGAAAAGTAGCCTATAATCTTCCTCAAGAGTTTAGCTATCAGATGCGGAAAGAGAAAGAGATTTTTTTTCAAATCTGACTGGTAGTTCCTGAGATTAGCGCGTTCAAACAAACAAACTTTTCCGCTTTATTAGGTATATTAGTATAATATTAGTATCCATCCACATCCACTCATCAACAGCCTTAATTAATACTCTCCTATATTTGTTGCAAAGAGAACGGTTGGAGGATCAGTTACGTGCAGGTTAAACATACCTTAAAAAACGAAAGTGTATTATTTGTGTCTATTGTATGTAAATACGCTTGAGTTTCAGTTTTCAACATAATGTATACGAAAGTAAGAGCTGGTACACATTGGGCGCTTTCAAACGCGCGCTTTGTTAACGCGCGTTTTGAGAACTAAGAGAAGCGCGCGCTTGCATGTGTACACATCAATTGAAACTCTTAGTTCTCAAAACGCGCGTTAGCAAAGCGCGCGTTTGAAAGCGCCCAATGTGTACCAGCTCTTAATCTCACATAACCTTTTATGTGAAGACGTAAGCAGGCTTACGACTTAGTTTAAGTTTTTGTCCAATTTTTATAAATTGTTTATCGGTGACAACTGGTGGACCAGTCTTGTCCGGTCTTGTCCATTGTGTTGTCAGCGATAGATTCCTCTTTTAAAGGGTCAGCAGCGCGAGTGTGACACATCTTTGGTGTCAAACCGTCCAAAGGCTACGGTAACCGCTTACCATCAGGTGGGCCGTATGCCGCTCGACTACCATACCATCCTTATCTTGTGGACATTCCATCCACTCGTACCACGCGGTTCGCCTCCACCTTCATCATCCGCACCGCTAAGGTCTGGAACTCGCTGCCGACTTCTGTTTTCCCCGAAAATTATAATCTGGGTCTCTTCAAGTCAAGAGTGAATAAGTGTCTTCTAGACCTTTGTGATCCATCGTCAGCCACACACATCGTCACTTACCATCAGTTGAGATTGTGGCTAAACAAAAGTCCTCTAAATTAAAAAAAAAAACTTCATCCTTGCCGAGGCAAGGAACGAAATCAAGAGCTAAATAAAAAACGTCTTTCTAAATCCTTTTTAACCTCTAACGAAAAAGAGGGGTGTTAAATGTTTGTATGTGTCATGCATGTGTGTTTGTTTGTAGCATCATAGCTCCTGAACGGATGGACCGATTTTGATGCGGTTTTATTTGTTTGAAAACTGACGTAACCGAGATAGTTCTTTGCAATAATCTATGAAGATCTGTTCAGGCGTTTGAAGATTATCAGTTATTTTCTAGTTAATAAAGGGATAGGTGGGCGTTTTCCATTAAATTTTTAATTGAATGATTAAATATACAGGGTCTGGAAAATTATTGGACACTTAATCGTAGCTACCTTTTCTTTTGTAGTTAGAAAGTTTTGTTCACAAGAAACTTTAGGTTTTTTTGAATAGGTAGGTATAAAAATAATTGCATTTTTAGATTTTTGTTAAAAGGGCCTATAAAATTACATTTGTCAAGAACTACAAGTGTAATTATTTTTGTCTTCAAAATAAACCTATACTTAAGGCGCATATAGGACCTGATTGGTCTTCTTTGGAGGCATTCTCCTCATAGAGGAATCAGTTTTGTGTGCTCAAAAAAATATATGTCATTCTTTGACCTTTTATCTGCAAATTGCAAATACGAAAAAGTTCTACCTGTTTATTTACTATGTGAAAAAAAATAACAAAGTGTAGCTGTTTTCGACTTTTGATTCGATTCAACCTCTAAACGACATAAAATTTTGACATTTTTTTTTCACTAAAATGTGCGCAAAGACTTTACCTTCAAATTACAAATATGATTTTGTGCTGCGACAGTTTTTCACGTGGCAATTAATTATTTTCCATTTTTCCGAATAATTAGTGGGCGTTACGGTCGCAGGGGCGACGGGCGGCAGAGTAATGCTGACTGTCGTACGGGATGGTTGTGTCCGTCTGCCTCGCACTCACCTTTTTTTGCTTGTCGACTTATTGGTATTTTATGTTATTCGCACACAGACGATTTATTTAGAAATATAAGTTATCCGCGCATGAACGTTTTATTTAGTGTTACGAAATTAAATGTTATTAGCGCATGGACGCTTTATTTAGTGTTAGATAATAATTTGTTGTTACTTACCTACCTATTAGAAATATTAAGTAGGTATTCATGTAGATTTTCATGTTTTTAAGTAGGTATGTTTGTTATTTTAGGAGGTCGTGAAAAAGACAACTTCCCGATAAAGAAAATAGGTAAGTAGGTAGGTATTATACCAATTCCAAAAGAAAATGATCTCGTGTAACCTACCTATACCTACTACTACTAGATAAGATACCTACCTACTACATACATAGTTAGGTAGGACCTCTCTGGCGCATGTACATAAGAGTCAATTTCACATTGTAAAACCAACCAGTAGGTACCTATAGGTGCTGTGTATGTATAGCTATGTGTTGTCCTTCAATTCAACACTAGCCGATTCGTATGCTCTGCACTCAACTCGCGCGCGGACAGTAGGTACCTATAGGTAGGAAAGAACAAATGAACGAAGATAGATGTAAATAAGTAGGTATGTAGGTATTTTACTTAGTAGGTAGGTACCTACCTAACTTACCTGTAGGGACCTAAATACACTCGAGAAAAGGTAATGAATCTGGGTCACCGACGACACATCAGAGCGATCCGTATTCTTTTCTTCTTATTCTTACTCATTATTGTTGGGTAGGTGTCTACCGTACCTACTGATCTCACGTACATTATTATTCATTTACATGTACAAAGACCGAACAAGTTCAAGTTGAAATTGGAGTAATAATGCTTGAGTAGGTATACCTACTAGAACATCCTTGGTAAAACATCCAAAGTCAAAGTCAAAAATCTTTTATTCAATTCGAACACAATAGGATCACCTTGATTTGGTGACCTATTCATTCGCATAATGTTATTTGTCATAAAATCATAAGACATAGGTAGGTACGTATCTAGTCATAAAATTTTGTAGTCATATTATTACATTCGCATAATTATTTACAGGCAAACATTTCTGATGTCCTAATATTTTTCAAACATAATGGTAATGAGCATAATGGTGACAACTCCTAAAACTTTTTGTCATACTACATTTTGATTCTAATTTTGTTAGTAATAAACCTTTACGTCCTAATATTTATTGGACATAATGTTTAGTAGTCCTAATTTACTGTTTTATCATAAGTAGGCAAAATAGGTCAGGTTTATAAAATGTTTCATACATCCACGCAGATAGGACTTGCTCACAGAAAAAATAAGTAGTATTATGTTTTTTTATAGCACGCGTTTCACACACCACGCAGAAAGGACTTGCTTACAGAAAAAATAGTAGGTTTTGGTAATTTTTTTTATAGCACGCGTTTTACACACCTACGCAGAAAGGACTTGCTCACAGAAAAAAATAGTAGGTTTTGGTTTTTTTATAGCACGTGCGTTTCACACACCACGCAGAAAGGACTTCCTTACAGAAAAAATAGTAGGTTTTGGTTATTTTTTTTAAAGCACGTGTTTTACACGGGTTCCCATTTTGTCTCCGAAAAGTGATCGTCCGAATATCACCATTAATAACAAGTGTCTCCGAAACATCACCATTCATTATATTATGGTCTCATAAATATCATTTACAATAATATATTGTTAACCCTAAAGTTTGAAATTCATTATGTTACCTAATTTCTCAATCCCTAACTTTCATAGTTATAAACTTACGTGTCATAATAATTACGAATCATAAAACTTACACTTCCGAATAATCATGTTTTCGAGTGAATTTTTAGTAGATTTGGTAGCTGAGGTAGTAAACAAACACAAAAGTAATGTGTGAGTGGTATTTGTAATATTGTGTATTTAAGTAACTGTGCTTATAATAAATACTTAAATAAACTGTATAATAATAGTGAGGTCACCTACAGGTATTTGTAACATACCTACTTAAAACAGGTTCGAAATGAATGACAGATCTGACACGCAGCACCCCGACTCGAGTAGGTTAGGTTTAAAATGAGTGACAGATCCGACAAAGAGCACCCCGACCCCACGTGGTCTTGTGCGTGACACCCCTAGAGTGTATATAAAAAACGCGAAGCCAGAAGCTCGCGTGGGAGGTCCTGAGTGGACCAAGCCCTCTCAACCGAGCGAAGCGAAGGGGGGAGGTGGCGAGTGAAGCGAGCCGGCGACCTCCGTAGCGCAGTGAAGGTTGAGGGGGTGAAGTGACACTCAGGGGCGACTTCGCGAGAGTTCTGGCGGTAGCCCAACCCAGAAAAGTAAGGGTAGCACTTCAATTTAAGGGAAGTAAGAAGTGGGCGGTTTCTCCTTCTCCGCCTCTCCTCCTCTCCTCTTCTCCTCCTCTCCTCCTCAGCGGCCGCCAAAGCGCCAAAAATGTTGGCTAACCCATGGGACCTCATGGGAGTATCCAGCATTAGCTGAGACTGGGCCTTTTTGGCACCACACTGGTATGTTAACCTTTTTATGGTCTGTTCTAATGTTTATAACCTTCTCCGTATTATCTTTTTTCCTGTTCTGTATTCTCTGTGTGTGTGTGAAATAAACGTTTATCTTATCTTATCTAACACGGTGGTGCTGTAAAGGAGGTAGGTAATATTTAGGTAAAACTCCAAAAACTTAGTCAACTTTTTTTATTTAAGTACCTATAGGTAACAAAGCGCAGGGGGCGCTGTTCCATCACTCAACACAACACTAAAAGATTTTAAAAATGTTCTAAAAATATTATAGATTTTAAAATTTATGATAATACATAATTAGGAGAAACAATTTATGAGTTAGTAGTGTTATGGAATGTAATATTTATTGCGAATGACTTTATACATTTTAATCATTATGGATGCTGATATTAGTAGTAACTATATTCGGAGTCCCTACATTATAGATGCCGATTACTCGGGTAATCGATAATTATGAAAATCGAATTTATAGATTGTAATATTATGGAAATAACTTTTCGAAGACAAAATAGAGAACCGTTTTACACACCCACGCAGAAAGGACTTGCTCACAGAAAAAATTGTAGGTTTTGGTTATTTTTTTATGGCACGCGTTTCACAAACCCACGCAGAAAGGACTTTCTCACAGAAAAATAGTAGGTTTTGGTTATTTTTTTTATAGCGCGCGTTTCACACACCCACGCAGAAAGGACTTACTCACAGGAAAAAACAGTAGGTTTTGGTTATTTTTTTTATAGCATGCGTTTCACACACCCATGCAGAAAGGACTTTCTCACAGAAAAAACTAGTATGTTTTGGTTATTTTTTTTATAGCACGCGTTTCACACACCAACGCAGAAAGGACTTTCTCACAGAAAAAACTAGTAGGTTTTGGTTATTTTTATAGAACGCGTTTCATACACCCAGAAAAGACTTGCACACAGTAAAAACATTAGGTTTTGGTTATTTTTTTTATAGCACGCGTTTCACACACCGGAACCCTCGGCGTACGAGTTCAACTCGCACTTGACCGGTTTTTATTTTTTATAGCACGCGTTTCACACACCCACGCAGAAAGGACTTTCTCACAGGAAAAATAGTAGGTTTTGGTTATTTTTTTATAGCACGTGTTTTACACACCCACGCAGAAAAGACTTGCTCACATTTTATCATAATTAGGCAAAATAGGTCAGGTTTATAAAATGTTTCATGCACCCACGCAGAAAGGACTTGCTCACAGAAAAAAAACAGTAGGTTTTGGTTATTTTTTTTATAGCACGCGTTTCACACACCCACGCAGAAAGGACTTTCTCACAGAAATAAAAAACCGGTCAAGTGCGAGTCGAACTCGTACGCCGAGGGCTCCGTACCTAGCCATGGTGCCAATTAAGCTAGCCGCTTAATTGTATGAGCGCCCATACAACTTGGAGGACAATTTTAATTGGCGTCAACTATGTATGGGAACACCCTTTAATTTTCAACTTTTTTAACTTTTTGGAATTTTTCCTTTATTTGTGATATAAGACCTTGCTTTTTCCCAAATTTCGTTATTCTAGGTCAACGGGAACTACCATTTAGGTTTTCGAACCAAAACCTCTAGGGTACTTCCGGTTGACCTAGAATTGTCAATTTTGGTTACAAGCAAGGTCTTACAGCACAAGTAAAGGAAAAATTCCGAAAAATAAAAAAAGTTGATAATTAAGGTAAGTTTTGGTACTCCCAAGTTTTCACGAAAACCTAAATTTGCCTATATCTTTTTATAGTGTTGACTCAGGACCTTGATTTTTATACTCACAATAGGGACTATAGACCTTAGTATGGTATAAATTTCAACTTGCTAGCTTTACCCGTTCCTGAGATAATCGATGGTGACACACGGACGGACAGACGGACAGACGGACAGACGGACAGACGGACAGACGGACAGACGGACAGACGGACAGACGGACAGACGGACAGACGGACAGATGGTCAAGAAAGTGATCTTATAAAGGTTCCTTTTTTTACCTTTTAAGGTACGGAACCCTAAAAATAGTAGGTTTTGGTTATTTTTTATAGCACGTGTTTCACACACCCACGCAGAAAAGACTTGCTCACATTTTATCATAATTAGGCAAAATAGGTCAGGTTTATAAAATGTTTCATACACCAACGCAGAAAGGCCTTGATCACAGAAAAAAATTTTAGGTTTTGGTTATTTTTTTTATAATAATAATAATAATATTAATAATAAAACGTTTATTTCAGGCAACAATAGTACAAGTGAAAGATGTTAAATACTTATAACTACATATATAGCATTATAAACATTTATAGCACGCGATTCACACACCCACGCAGAAAGGACTTGCTCACAGAAAAATCACACACCCACGTAGAAAGGAATTGCTCTCAGAAAAAATAATCTAGCTAGGATACATTTTATCCTAGCCGGGTAAGCTATGTGATTCTCGAATAAAACCGTAGTCTTCACATAATTATATCGTTGTATTGCTTGAATTCAAGCACAGACAGTGCAGGAAGTAGTTTGGGATGCGACAGGACACTAAAATATTTTATGATTTTCAATGAATATGACTTCAAAAATTATGACATTAAAAACTATTGTTTATCGAAGTAGTATGGTTTGATACTATTATGACGATAAATATTATGCGTACCTACTAAATTGTATGTCAAGTTATAAATATGGCTAAATAGGATTATCAATGAATAGGACTTAAAAAATTATGGCATTTATATTTTATTACTAGTTGAATTATTACAAGTGATGGTAGGAGTAGTGATGTTATTATTACAAATGCTTATGAATAACAAATATTAGGACGTGAAACGTTATGGCTTTTAAAACTATGACTAAAAAAAATATGCGAAACGTGCTATAAAAAAAAATTACCAAAACCTACTATTTTTTTTCTGTGAGAAAGTCCTTTCTGCGTGGGTGTGTGAAACGCGTGCTATAAAAAAATAACCAAAACCTACTATTTTTTTCTGTGAGAAAGTCCTTTCTGCGTGGGTGTGTGAAACGCGTGCTATAAAAAAAACCTAAACCTACTTATTTTTTCTGTGAGCAAGTTCTATCTGCGTGGGTGTATGAAACATTTTATAAACCTGACCTATTTTGCCTACTTATGATAAAACAGTAAATTAGGACTACTAAACATTATATCCAATAAATATTAGGACATAAAGGTTTATTTCTAACAAAGTCAGTATCAAAATGTAGTATGACAAAAGGAGTTGTCACCATTATGCTCATTATCATTATGTTTAAAAAATATTAGGACATCAGAAATGTATGCCTGTAAATAATTATGCGAATGTAATAATATGACTACAAAATTTTATGACTAGATACGTATGTCGTATGATTTTATGACAAATAACATTATGCGAATGAATAGGTCACCATGCTAAACATTTTATTCAAGGTGAAAGTTCTCAAAAATCAGTTTTTTTTTTTATTTTTCAGCCAAACGGTTAAAACACCACCTATAACCGTAATTTTGTCTCTAGGTCCAGTATTCCCTTTCTCCTTTAGCTTAGAGATTTTGTTTCGAAATCATTCCACCCGTATCTTATTTACGTAGGTACCTACTCGTTGATACAATAACATTAAACCTCCACTAGGTAGTCCCTACACTAGGAATCCGACATGGGTATCAAGAATTTCGATTAGGTACCTAGTTACTCACATTATGCTAGGAAGTTAGGTACCTAGGTACCTACTTACCACAAAATGCAGACCAGGAACAAATAGGTACTTGCAGATCTTGTAAAAATGTATCCCGTAATGGGAATCGAACCCGCATCTCTCGCGTCTCAGCATTCGTTTACCATTCCACGGATGTCTTCAATTGCGGTTTAGGTTACGCGCGAAAACTATTTGGCGGCCGGCGCGGAACTGCGCGGAAGGTGCGGGTGGTGCGGGGCCGAAATAGTAGCCACACCCATTCGCTCAAGGTCATCGGCTGGTATAAGCACCTTAAGTAGTTTCTTCAGAATATAATTTTCTAACTACAAAAGAAAAGGTAGCGTGCCCAAGCTATACCCCGTATAAACAGTAGGAACTACCTATTCTACGTGAAAGATTGCTGGCTCATCACCGCTGATTGTGACTAGAATATTAGTAGATAAAATAATACTTCCATTTGACACTTATGTACTTACTTAATTTATTCCTTTAATTTTTAAATTATTGTGACTAGAATTAAAAATTACTAAACTTAAGTTCTAAAATTTCAAATTTTGGTCTTTTGGCGCATTTCTTAGTAAAATATCGAAGTTTAATTTAGTAAAATCGCTACTACATTTAGAGAAAATTTTATAAAGAAGAATTTTATGAAGAACTTTACAATCTATTCTTGATTATTTTAAAAATATTGATCTAAATAAAAACTAAATTCAATTACCTATGTCTTACTTACAATAGCTTTGTTTCTGTTTATGTACTCACTCAAGTATTTTATTAGGAAGTTATTCAAATTAAAATCACCCTTTGTAATCAGGGTTTTTAATATCAGGGATTTTTTACACGCTGTATATAGGTACAGTGTGTTTTAAAATCCCTGGTCGATCCTCAATTAAATGAGAGTGTTATAAAAATTAGGCCTAAAATAATTAAGTATTTATAAAATTATGTATAATGGTTAAAACTTGGCTATTATATTCCCTTTTTTCATAATGGACTTACAAGCTTTCTAGAGCAATCATGACTGCTAAATCTGTTGTCGTTTCAAAAGAGTGGCAAGAAAAAAAAACACGCAGAAAAAAAGTTCTTCATTACACCATGCTGAATTCAGTGCACTTAATGCTTGTTAATTCATAAATTAGCGCTCTGTCTCGCTTTTTGGCGTAAGAATTGCGTATTGTGCATCCTACTTTTACTTTTACCGAGGCTAACTGAATGAAGTTAGCAACAGTTAGCCTCAGTAAAAGGAGGATGCACAATACGCAAATAATAGGCCAAAGAGCGAGACAGAGCGCTAATTTAATTAAGTGCACTGAATTCAGCATGATCTAACTAAAGTTATAGTTATAGTAAATTAGACAGTTGAATATGAACAACGGGGCTAGTTTTTGACAAACTGATTGTAAAGCTTTACAGACCAAAATCACTGTGATCCTTCACAGTCGCTGACCGACGAGACGCAAGGCATATCGCCTCCTTGTCCTTGAGTACCGAACTCTGACTCATACAAGGCTTGCTGGATCTTCAGCCGAGCCACAGCATTCTGCTTCGAGTTCAGCCGCTTCAGCGTCGGTGCGCAGCTATGAAGGAAGAGCTCGTCGGGGTCGTTTCTGGACAAAAGAAAGCTTGGTACAAAACAGCTTAGTTTTATAAGGCGTAAGTCATGCTGACTTACCCTCGAGCGAGACCGTTGCAGCCTCATGTTTTACCTGTTGCAGAAAAATGTTGTGTAGATACTGATGCATTTTATTGTTGGACAGCGCTATGGTAGACTGTCTACTGTAGCTTATGCTGAGTGGAGGCCTTTTTGTTAACTTAGCTAAATATGTATGTTCCTACCTTATAACTTGTGTGTTTAACAGTTAACAAATAAAGTTATTTGATATTTGATAGGTTCTTGTTCTCTGATCATTGATCTGCCGGGACCTTTGGGAAGTCACTTAGCTTTGACGATAATCTAAGAACGGCAAGTTTTAATATTCTATCCATCTGCTATTTGCAGATTAAGCAAAAAAACCGGCCGTTGTCGCTCCAGGGAAAAAGGGAAAACCACAGAGAGATGGAGTATGAAAACTAACCGTAACCTATAGATCTTTAAACTTTTATTCTACTTCATATTTCGATGGAAAGGAGTTCTACAGACCTGTTACAATGACAGTTGCTGTTCTCATCGCCACTGGAGCTGGTCCGCGCTCGCTTCGGAGAGGGCTGGGGGGAACTGTTTTCGTATGCTGACTCCCCCATGAACGACAGGTCGGGGAGGCACTGGATCGCGTGGAGCTTCTCTTCTTCGGCATCTGAATCGGAGGTCACTGCTGGTGTTCTGTAAGAAATACGCAAACTTAAGGGTGTTGAACACAGATTTTTTCATAGAATCCTTTTTAGATAAATAGGTAGATACCTAATATTTTTATTATTATTAGAACTGTTCGTGGATAAGTTGTCCGTTCATTTATAAGCGAGATTACATCTTCTCGGTGTCCGATTGATCTGATATTTAGTACACTTATTGATGTGGTGACAGTACAAATTTATAGTGACGAGCTGATCTGATGAAGGAGTCAGGAGCCTTTGGACGGAGCTCCTCGGTGAATAGCACCTGTATTCAGGCGCATTCGAATCGCCCCTACTAAAAGCTGTTTTTTTTTACAAAAACTTTATAACATGTCAAAGACCAATTTTCAGTATTTGGCAGTGTCTTACTCTTCAGGTTTAGGCTCCACAACGTGAGGCTTAAGGAACTTCATGGCTGAGACGTAGGGCCACCGCGTGCGCCCTCCGTGCGTCCTCTGCAGTTTGATGTAGGAGTCTCGCAGCGAGCGCCAGCGCTTCTTGCACTCTCCCTCTGTTGAGCATACCCCTCGTCAAGCCGACATTACACGATGCTGAATTCAGTGTTCTAACTGCTTGTTCATTCATAAATAAGCGCTCTGTCACGCTCTTTGGCCTAAGAATTGCGAATAGTGCATCCTACTTTTACCGATGATGACTGAAGTTAGCCACAGGTAGCCTCAGTAAAAGTAGGATGTACCTACAATACGCAAGAGCTAGACAGAGTGCTAATTAATAAATAAACAAGCAGTTAGGACACTGAATTCAGCATCGTCTAATGTCAGCTTCAGTGATCATCTTTTAAAAAACATAGACTCACAGGCTTTTTTTAATCATTAGTCAATATCAAAAATCGTTTATTCAGAGAGAGCTCACGGATCACATTGAAACCTAAGAGCTAGGCGATTCTACTCCTGTTTCTACTGGCTTAAAACTATATGCCGTCTCGTTTCATTGACAGAGAGTGAAAAGAGACGGCATATAGTTCAATTCCTATTGTGATTCTGCAATAGCGACCTTTTTAAGCCCGCTGGTCTCGGTCTCGTGTCTCGGTCTCGAACGTGAACCACCCATTATCTACTGATGATGTCAATTTTGCTAAAGTTATTTTAGCAAGAACTTAATTTAGGTACCTATACAATAAAGTAATAAGATAACACACAAAGACACGATAAGCGAACATTATCAGTGGCATTAGTTTACGTAGGTATATTAAAGGTTAGGTACCTACCTACCTAGTTATCCTACGTATTGACAACACGTGTTATTTTAATATAGGGATTACAAGTGTTCTCATTGAGTTAATGCTTGTCAGGTAAATTTAAAACCTCATGGTTGGCTCTTTATAAAATTCTGACGATTTTTAAAAAATGATGGGTTAAATTTAAAAAATTACGGGTTAAATTAAAAAAATGACGGGTTAAATAAAAAAATGACGGGTTAAATTTAAAAATTTATATGACAAGTGGCATTGTTTTATTTTATTCCAGAAAACAGCGAGTTAATGTGCGCTTAGCTTTATAAAATTCTGCTTCCTTTCGCATGGAACTTGTAAATCAAACCGATGATAAAATGAATGAACTACGATTTAAAAGTCTCTACCTAAAAATTAACAATCGATAACTTTCAAATTAGGTACCTATCAACTACCTACCTACTTAGGTACTAAGCTAAGTTTTTCATTTTCTTCGGAAATGTTTGGACATAAGTAACTACCTACTTACATGAAAATACTCCGATTTAACCCCTACATCTATCATTGCGTGTTTATTATTTATTTTCACCTCATTTTGGAATAAAATTAACCCCTTGTCAACACAGCCCAGAAAAATGAATAACTCCGTCTCGGTCGGACAGCTACTGTACCTCTCTCTCGCACTTAAAGGGCTATAAAAAATATAGCATCTTCTATTCTACTTACCAGAGGTATTCAGTGCGTCTTGGACTTCCTTCCATGCTTTGTCTCGCAGTTTCGTCTTGTTGAATCCACTCACCGATTTATCGTATAAAATCGGCCTCTTTTCAACTTCTTTTATAAGATCGAGCTCGTTCATTTTTAGGCGTTTACTTCTCTTAATTCAGGAAACAACTTACACTTCGACGGTTTAACAAAAAACAAAATAACTGTACTAACGAAAAACTATTCGCAATGATTGAAGAATTGTCCCTAATCCTCCTTGTTTATTTTCACGTTTAGTTTTTTTGTAGGATTATTAATAGAAATGATTTTTCTACAGTAGTTTTAGTTGCCGCGTTGGTTGTTTCTAGGACACTGGGGTGAAGCGAGGGTGCGGCGACGGACGAGACGCGCGTATCGAGCGGCGCGGCAACAGCGGCGCTGCGGCAACCCCTGCGGCAATTACCCACACGTAACACAACTTTACCCACCTTAGAATAGAGCTCAAAATCAAATGAACGCAGTATTGGAGGGATGAAGTATTTGTATGTAGCTATAGAATTAAGTGTCTCTGTACCTATGTAGATACCTTCGAGCTTGGTAGATACGGAATTACAGCGTTGGTATGTTTTGTAGGCGCAAAGTATTGAAATTAAATTTGTCGTAGGTAAATGGAAAAAGACAATGCTTTGCCCTGACCCACTAAGTATGTGCATGACGTTGAGTCGTTTTTATTCATACCATAGTTCTTCAATCTCTTTTTATTTATTTGAATGACAGCCGCGAAAATAGACCTACAGGCAGCCTACAGGCAGTTCCGCAGAATAAATTTTATTTGCCCTGCAAGTGCCTGCAAAATTCAAATAGGTACTTAGGTAGTACTAGTACCTAGTACTTTGAAACGTCGACGTGCTAGGTGATTCTACTCCTGTTCTTTCGCGACCAACACCGTGTAGAATCAGGGCAACAAACACGGTATGGGGCCTAGCTTTCTTTTTAGTCAAGCTCCAGTGAGGAGCCAGTCGAACAATGTGAGTCTCGTCAGGGACGTAGCTATAGCTTTGTTAAGGGGGGGGTCCAAAGGTTCCAATATACCAAAGATCTTTGTTAAGGGGGGGGTCCAAGGGTTCCAAAATACAAAAATTGACTAGGTTTCCTCCGAACTTAATGGGCTAAGGGGGGGGTCCGGACCCCCTAAACCCCCCCCTTATATACGTCCCTGAGTCTCGTCAAAGTCAGGTCGTCAATCAGTGCAGTAGGACACATCACACATCATCAGGCCTCTTTCTTTCTTTTCTTTAGCACAATTTAATATTTGCTTAGTAATTCTGTGCCTTTATACCTAAGTACCTACATAAGGTTTAACAAATGGCTAGGTAGGTAGGTAAATTAAAAAATATAAAAAACCGACTTCAATGTTATACCTAGGTAAACTGAGCAACTCAACTTTTTGCACTCTCAAGGTGCATTTCTGTTCATAACTCCGAAGATCCTCGACGCATCCTCACAAAATTTTTATGGCACCACATGATTTTTTTCAAACTGGTTGGTCTAAGCTTCTTCAAGTAATCGGGAAACATACATAAAACTAGAAAACATTACCTACACAATGTTTAAAGCCGTGACACTAGCAGCGCCCTCGCGGCGTTGCCCCCGTAGTGTGATGGTCTTAGGGTAATGATGATGATTATGATGAAAAGTAGCCTAATCTTCCTCAAGAGTTCGGTTATCAAATGCAGAAATAAATTTTTCAAATCGGACTGTTAGTTCCTGAGATTTTCGCGTTCAAAAACTTCCGCGTTAGTTAACTTTAAACACAGTAGATAAGTACCTACCTACCTACCTAAAGATAGATAAACTAGAAAAAAGCTGATGATCTTCAAAGTCTTCAAACTGCTGAACTGATTTTGATGAAACATGCCATGCCAGAACCATCGCTAGAAAATCAGCTTTCAAATAAAAAAACTGCTACGGTGCCACAGCACAGACACACAAAGCGGTAAACTTAAACTTAACAACTTTTTTTTGCGACGGGATGTAAAAAAGATTTCTACGAATTGAGAAACTCCTCCTTTTTTGAAGTTGGTTAAAAAAAATCGTAAGCGTTTTTACTTATAAGTTTCATTCCTAAGGGCTTTTGTTCTTCGTCATCGGGTACGAAGTACCTACCTAGGTATTCTATCCTCCTTTACCTGAAAGTGGCTACTTCATCCTAGCCTGAAAGGGAATGGACGTAGGTAGATACCTACCAACATAGAGTTTTACATAGAAGTACTTACCTAGGTAAACTCTATTCTTAGAAATCGATTTTTAAATGAATCTAGTTCGGTACTTACCTACTTAGTTTTTAAAAGAAAAACATCAGCAGTTTTGATTCCTGCTGTGTTTCAAAAACCGTCTCGGTCATTGACCGTGTTAATTCCTAAGTATGGCTATTATGTACCTATCTACCTAAAGCTTTATTTATGAGCACAGCTGAATTTTTGTATTGACGTCATTTTCACCGCATGATAAATCTCGAGGCATTCGTGAAGTTAGCCGTTTCGCTGTGCAGTAGAAAAAGTATGAAAAAGATGCACTGCACTGAAACCGAATCGTGAAATTACCGGTACGCACGATAGATCTAGCTATAGGTACATAAAGCTAGATCTATCGTGCGTACCCATACCGTACTACAACAAGCGATGTACCTACATATAATTAGCCAATTGGAATTAGATTAGCATGATTGCAATTTATAAAATCGACACACACGTGTTTTTGCTCCAGAAGTAGGTAGGTAGCTCTAAAGATATTATTTGTTTAGAAGTTTGGAGATCATTATAAAAGCAAGCAACATAACAAGATCGAATTCTGGCTGTGCATCAGTGGATTTTCATTTCGGTAATAGTGCGCATTTTTTTGAATTTCCCTCCCCGCGTTCCCGACACTATTTACGGCAAATATTTAAAAAATTGAACAAACCGGAAGTCTGATTTGTCATATAAGTTTTGTATTGTACACCTATGACGAATTAGACTTCCGGTATAGTTTTGTTATCTGTTCTGTTCTTCCGATTTTTTTAATTTTTAATTATTCCCAGACCACAGATTAAAATATTTTTTTTTATTATGTCTTAACATTAATTAATGTCAGTGTCACTTTAGTGACAACTGATTGACATTTGACAGAATATTTTGCGCCGGCTGAACTATTTTTTTTGTTGTAATCTAATATATTTACACAACACAAATTCAACACAATCAGTCCTTCATTATTAGAGAACCTAGACCTACTCTACACAAAGAGTTGGCAGCTGTCGATCACAGAACACTAAAATCCTACTGTGCTGAGTGAGAGATTGCTGAGTCTGTGTTGTGATGATTTGAAGATTTCGTATCCAAGTACCTACCCTCGAGCTTCAAACACAGAATCAAAAGATCAGTGACCGCAGTAAGTATTAGTGGAGCTTTATCCTACCGAGACATCTGTTTGTTGAGTGAGCTCTGTCTTTTGGTATTGCTATTGAAATTGGAAATACCTTTTCTATTTTTAGTAGGTACCTATCAGTTCAAAATTACCCAATTTATATGTTGTGTGCTCGTGTGTGTGATAGTAGGTACCAACTTAGTTAATTTAGTCAGACATAATTATCAGTGTATTAGGTAGGTATAGTTACATTATTTAAACAGCGTTATCTCTCAGGTATGTACTTAATTTTATCATGATACTAAACAAACCATTTTATGTTCACAGGGTAACAATTTCTATTGTTCAGTAAAAGCATCGCCTAATGTTGAAAATGTCTTCACAGGTAAGAAATATGCAAAAAAGTTAGGTAAAAATATAGCCAACCAGTTTAATTTATTTGATTTTATCAAAGAGGAAAAGAAAAGAGGCTTTCGTACAGCAGTTTTTGAAAGTCACTTCAGTTTTAAATAGTTTATATTTTACCTATTGGTAAATCTGAATGACTTGTTTGAAGCATTGGGTTTTGGTTGTCTGTAAAACTATTATTATTATTATTTATTATTATAGCTTGTAATTCCATACAACAAATTATTCTCAAATGTTATGTATTCTTTTGTTTCTTCTTTTTCTTTGTTGTATGGCCCCCAAGGGTAAAAGCCTCCTCCATTTCTCTCCAACTCTCCCTGTCCTTGGCAGTGTCCATCCAGTTTTTTCCTGCTGTGTTTGTTATATCATCGGCCCATCTTTTCTTTTGCCTTCCTACACTTCTTTTGCCTGTTGGGCCCTAAAACTATAGTAAATCACTATCATTTTATTTATCTGTGTTATATAGGACATTGAGTAAAATAACATGTCCAAATTCTGTTAAAATATTAGCTAAACAGTTTTTTTCGTATTTCAGATAGAAAATATTGTAAATGCCTACAAAACTTTGGCAAAGATACCATCTGTAGCCAGTGGCAAGTTAAACCGGGCCGGTAACAGAATCTCTGCGAAGTGGTCGGTACGGGCCCTGGACAAAGGAAGAACCGCCAAGTATACCTCCAGCTACATCCTGGATGACAGCTTGAAGGTTATAGCTCAGAGCGACTTCGGTACTGATGTTAGCAATGAGTAAGTTACAGTACAATTAAAATTAGCCTTTTTTTCCTTTTCAATAAACATTTAACAAGATTACTTTCGCATTTGTAGGTAGGTACCTAGGGTGATTTGATTACAATCAATTTTATTTAAAAGTTAGAGGTAAGAAAGGTTTTTTTGCAAAAGCTCTACATTTTTGCTCTCGCTGGGGACAGCGGGACAGACAGCCTGAAAGCGGGATGTATGGTCACGTTATGCATACATAGTGTTTAGTTAGACAAACATAAAATAGGCTTAAAACACTATTAACCCCCTTGGTTCGCTTCCATTCCATTTTGGGGTGTTATAAAGTATAATAAGTATGTACAAATAATATTTATGTATTCAATCAGTTTTCTGTTTCCCATAGTACAAGCTTTGCTTAGTTTGGGGCTAGATGGCGCTGTGTAAAAATGTCAATTTATTATTTATTCTGTTCCGCGGCAATGTAAATTGAGCCTTAAATTGGAGCTAGAAACTATTTTTACAATATTTTCAGATTGCTATCAGCTGTCTCTCCTCAAGAGACATACAAAGCGTTGATTCGTGAAGAGAAGAATGGTAAAGACACCAAGAAGCAATATTTGGAGGTTTGGAGTAAAAGCACCTTGCAGCACTGCATTGATCTGACTGCTTTGGATGTACATGGAGATGTGTATGCTGATTGTGAGTACTGTATGTATGTATGTGGACTCCCTTTTCCGCATTTAGACTCAAAGGTGGTCCTTTATGCGTGAGGATGACCTCGCTCATTAAATCTGAAGCCAGCCTAGCTCCTCCCAGAAGCACAGAAGTTTCCTGTGGATATTGACAATGGGATTCTTTCCTGTGGATATTGGCCGGTAAGCTGAGAGAATGGTTTAGGTGCTAGGCAAGCCTACTCCATCTAAAAAACATTATCCCAGGCACTACAGTGTCCCGTTAAGTGTAGGCAAAGATTGCCTCCTGACACTGTATAAATCATCTAGTAAAGATGTGAAGGCCTAAGTTAAGTTATCCCCATAGCTGCCAAACCGATTTTGATTAAATTTGGAATGTAGATAGTTTAGGTTCTGGAATAACACATAGGCTACTTTTTATCCCGGAAAAATGTATGGTCCCCGTGAGATATAAAAATAGTAGTCCACGCTTTTCGCTAGTTATTTTATATTGATAGAGATAACATTTTGTGGTGTAGTTTTCAAACAGCCAGTTTCCTGTGTGGTTTCCTGTTGCTTTGGTTAAATATTTCATTTTCATTTTTTATGTCCAGTATCTAACCACAATAAGTAAAACCATAGATAAATAGAATATAGAAACTGCCCGCTTTTTGTTTTTAATAAATTGATATTAAGTGGAGTTTTTCAAGGATAACAGATCGATCGGTCGTCAAGTCATGACGGAGGCTTTCTAATAAAGAACTTAAGAGTTGGCCAATCCTACTAATATTATAAAGGCGAAAGTCCGTGTGTGTGTGTGTGTGAATGTTTGTTACCACGTATCTCCATAACTACTAAACCGATTTTGATGATATTTAGAATAAAGATAGTTTAGGTTCTAGAATAACACGCAGGCTACTTTTTATCCCGGAAAAAAATATGGTTCCCGTGGGAAAAAAAAAGTAGTCCACGTGGGCAAAGCAGCGGGCGTTCACTAGTATAACATAGAAGCGGTCCGAGACGTATCTATAAAATGTATTGTATTACCTATTTTTCTGATAATGCAATCATAGGAGTAGCCTTACTTTTTGGATGACTTCCAGCCGAGTTTGGCAGCCTGGGCTGGACACAAGACGAGAGCGCACTGGTGTATATCGCAGAGAGGAAGCCGCCGAAATCAGAACCCTACATTAAGAGGAAGCCAGAAGACAAGGCCAAGAACGACGGGAGTGGGGAGCCCGCACCGAAAAAGGTAATGACGTCACTGAATACTGTAGAGGCACAGAATAGCCTGACTTCGCGAAAACGTTTATTTAAATACTCTTGCTGCGACGCAATAAAGTGCAATTCAGCTCGCGTAAGCGTTTATTGCTTAGTACAATATTCATACAAATCCTCGCTTTCTAACGCATAACTCTGACACTGTATAAATCATCTAGTTAAGATCTAAAAGCCTAATGCCCGCGCTACTTAAATATTTGAGACGTACTTAACTATTGGAGACGTTCTTACTCTTTAGAATTGTATACAAAAAGGACAGCTAATGTCAAAAATTAGCTTAAACCACAGAATACTAGTACTACGTACAGAAGGGTCACTTCGCGAGTAAATTTGTTTAAATAGAGACTCTCGCGGCGAAGCTATAAAGTGCAGTTCAACTCGCCTATGGGCCTATTACCTATCGAGATATTTGCCTAAACATTCCCATCCTGCTCTAATGCGTAACTGTCTGGCGCGGTGTGACGCGACTCGTAAGGGTTGTCGAATTTTCGCTTGCGACAACACAAATAAATTAATTTATTTTATCTGTCACAAAAACAGTACCTACTTAAGTTCTAAAATAAGTAGGCCTAAATATAATTTAATCTACCGTTACCACAGAATATATAGTAGTAAGTAGGTACTACGTATTGTACGTAGGTAGGTGAAGTAGGTAGATACATTATTATCTCGTTCGTTTTGTAAACAATTGCATTTCAAAATATCTATACCTTCATACCTACCTAGACATCGATCAGACACACACAATCATCATCATCACACAACTAGACCGGGAGCCGTTATCCGATAATCACCCTTTTAATGTTAGGTTTGCAAAATAAATGCACGGCCAGGACTCGAACCCACGACCTTCGTCTCGAAAGTTGAGGTACTAATCACTTCGACCAACATGGCTCTATGAATGTAATGTAACTTCTAAACACTTACAATTATTATATTAAGTAGGTTAGGTACCTACTTAACGGATAAGTTACTTTTAGGTACATATGTAAATAAACAAAACTGTAGGTACCTACCTACCTACAGTTTTGTAGGTAGGTAGTTTTGTAGGTGTATTATGTTTGTTTATTTGTAAAACAGGTACCTATTCAATCAAAAAGGAATCGAATAGGTACCTATAAAATCTCGTTTTCATTATGCACCTACAGTTACAGAGTAAAAGTAAGTACCTACCTAGGTATTTATTGATGATTTATTTAAATAGGTACTTACAACAAATTATAGAAAAGCTTAGTAGCTACCTACCAACCTTTCAATATCTTCCGGAATTTTGTGGAATGTTAATGTCCATTCATTGCTTTTCCTTTTGTTTAGACACCCGTAGACACAGCAGTATCTTTTATACGGATTAGATCGTTTAGTTATCGTGCAAAAATCACAAGAAACGATGTATACGAGATCACGATAATTACGCACAATACGTCTAGTCCGCAAGCCGAGCGAGCGGCAAGTGGCAACCTATGTCGCGCGCCCCCCGAGGCGGCGCGCGTCCGATAAATACCTAAAGTGAGAAGTGAGACAGGCCTGCTTAAACTAAGTATCGTTTCAGTTCCTGTGAGGATACAGTCGTTAGCCTGTTTTTTCAGGGCGAAGAGTTTCTATACAGACAGGACTGGGGGGAACAGCTAGTCGGCAAGTTCTCATCCGTGATCGTCGTGTGTCGGCTTCAGGATGAAACGCTCGCTGTGCTCGACCACTTGCCCGCTGGAGACTGTCCCGGACAGGTAAGTTTACTTTTAAAACTCTAGCAAAGTTAACGGGCATTTTTTTATTACTAAGGGCCTGCCCTGGATTTATCCGGCTTAATATCTGTCTGGAATAATGTTCTGTCTAACAAGTGGCTAAATTAAAAATGAAAAGAAAAAACCGACTTCAATGTTATTTACTGCAATCTCGAGGTGCATTTCTGTTCATTACTCCGAACATCTTCGACAGATCCTCACCAAATTTGTATGGCACCAATCGGAAAGTATAGGTACCCTTTCAAACAAAAAAATAATTTCCCAAATAGGTTCAGGCATCTTCGAGTAATCGGTGAACATACATAAAAAAAGCACAAAAAAAAGATTCCTACAAATTGATAACCTTCTCTTTTTTTGAAGTCGGTTAAAAAGGAAATACATTTTAATATGTTGTTCTGAAACCTTTCACAAATAAATAACTAACTGAATTCGCACTCTTCTTAGGGCTGATTTTTTAATCGATAAATAACTTTTATCTGAGGAATAAATATGGCGTTATGACATATTTTCAATACAATATCTGTCAAATCGCATATTTATTTCCTCAGATAAAAGTTATCTAGGTATTGAAAAATCAGCCCTTAGATAAATAAATATGTACTTAGAAATAAGTGAATCTATTTCTTTGAATGTATATTAACTAGGTGAGATTCAGCCCCGACGGAGCCAGCGTGGTGGGCGTGGCCTGGCCGACGGAGCCGCGGCGTCTCGGCCTCATCTTCTGCACCAATCGACCCAGCTACATCTTCTCTCTAACTCTAACTGGAGAGATGAGTAAGTAGCCAACATGAATCTACATACTTCGTAAACTGGATAACGCACGAAGATTTAAAATCAATATTTCATTCATACAAACTTACGCTGTAATTCCTATAAGGTTTGTTTTTCTGTGTCTCAACTCAGAGTAGAAAAACGTACCACTTGAGAGACTCGAAAGTAGTAGTTTTTCCTTGTCTAGCAAGTTAGTGGTGGTATAGGGTATGCTGTAGGTACTCGTATAGGTAGTTGTATAGGTTGTCTAGCAAGTTAGTGTGTTAGAAAGAGATGCGTTACTACTCTGGTGCCTCTCACCGGGCACGTTTTTGCGCAATCCAGTTTATGAAGTATGTAGATTCATGGTAGCCAATGTCACGCTCAGCTACATCTCTCTCACTCTGACAAGTCCATTGGCGGGCCCGCAGCGGCGGAACTTTTCTGTATAATCCAGATAGAAGACAGTCTAAGACAGAGACGGGAGAGATTGGGAGACCTCGAAATGCACACAATTTTGTTTCACTTGTCCACACTTATGCACGTTCACGAACACTCAACGGTTAATAATCCACCATTATTACACATTAACATTCGAAGAAACACAAGTTATGGAATATAAAACAAATACAAAAACTTCTCAAATTCCTGCCAAACAGCCATCTTTTTATGTTTTCATTATAAATAATGATATTATGTCCACAGAGAAGCTATCAGGCTCTGGGCTATCAGTCCGCTCTCCGCGGTTCAGTTCTCTCGGCGAGCTCGTGTGGCTACAGCGTGTCACAGACGGACCTCACCACGCCTGTCACCAGCTCGTTGTTAGGAGACACAACTCTGTAAGTTATAATAATGATATGTCTATAGAGAAGCTATCAGTCTCGGTGCTATCAGTCCGCTCTCCTCGGTTCAGTTCTCTCGGCGAGCTCGTGTGGCTACAGCGTGTCACAGACGGACCTCACCACGCCTGTCACCAGCTCGTTGTTAGGAGACACAACTCTGTAAGTTATAACCAGTGATCGGAATGAGGCGGGCTAAAATACCTAAAGTTCGAAAAATAACAGAGACAAATGGAGACGCCTTAGGACTAAATATTTTTCGACCCAATTATTTCCGTTTCCGGGACATTAATAGAGAACATCTAACATTAAGGTGAATCAATTTTTTACCTGAGCTAATAACAAAAACTAAAATGTAAATTATAAGGATTAAAAACTTTTTTCCGTCGGTCAAATAGAAAAATTATTTGAATTAGTTCACAATATTATTAACATTAATTTTAAATGTACTTACTCACTGTGAAAATTGTGCCAACTATCAATAAAATTCTTACTTACTACAAGAATTTTATTCTTGTAGTAAGTAAGCACGGCCAGGATGCGAACCCACGACCTTCAGATCGAAAGTCGAGGTACTTATACCCCTCGGCCAACACGGCTCAATCAACAATCCCGTTTAAAATAATTCTTTATTTTTGTGATGAGAATGTGGTCCCACAATGGCGCACATGGGAGGGATTGATGGAGCCTCCAGCTCCTAATACCTAGTAGTTAGTAAAGGGCCGAGTTTACCTATGTTTATCACCAGCTCATCACCAGGAAATACAACTCTGTATGTATAGCAATAAGGTTTCAGGTTCTACAGTTTCCTATGCCCTGATAACTGACAAATATAGTCAAACATTCTTTGACGAATAAACTAAGCCTACGGTGTTAGATCTTTGGTCTTTCGTAAGTTGAAAGCAAACCTGATATTAGTCACAAACTTATAACTGTCTCTTTCCCGCAGGAAGAAGTGACAACGGTGATAGACATAGTGCAGAGCGAGACAGCTATATCTAACGGATCGTTCACGGGTGTATACTGCCAGAGCTTACCTTCGAAATGCTTCAGCGAAGATGGACGAATTGTGTTCTCAACGCCTCAAGTACATCAAGTTTGCAGTTATGTTGTTGATATTGGTATGTAAAACAAATTAACATGAAATAAATAAATAAACACGACCACAGATTAAATAGGTACAGAAGGCACTGCGCACTTTATAGTCGTATTGCTCATTATACGGACTAAAAGTGAAGGAAAAAATGTCATTTTTCCTTCAATTTTGACATAAAACGTATCAAAACTAATCAAAATTGAAGGAAAAATGACATTTTTTCCTTCAATTTTAGTCCGTGTAATGAGCAATACGACTATAGGTAGAGTGCGCCGCAAACTTTATGGCGGCTAAAGTGCGCGGAAGATTCGACTTTGCGCAGGTACAGTCAACGTAATTGCGAAGAGGTGAATGCGGTGAGAAGCGGGGCTATGCGGGCTATGTAGTTAAAGTTTACTCAATTCTATTGCCTTGACTGTACCTGCACAAAGTCGAATCTGCCGCGCACTTCAGCCGCCATAAAGTTTGCGGCGCACTATACGAAGGTACAAGTACATTGTCGGGTCCGGCCGGGCGGGCCTTGGCTTGGCAGGTAAGGTTCCCACTTGCCGCTCGGCTCGCACGCTAGCCGCGTCGCGCGTATTACCTATAACACGCGACAAGTCGACAACCCTTGAAGAAAGAGAGGCAATGTTTAGGTGAATATCTCGCTAGGCACTTAAGCGAGCTAAATTGCGCTTTGTTGCTTCGCAGCAAGAGTCTCTATTTAAATAAACGTTTTCGCGAAGTCAGGCTTCTGTACTTACCTTTTTTCGAGAATTTACCACGTATCTATTTATTCTGTGGTAGCACAAATCTGGGGGCACGGCAGTGCCCCGCCAAGTCTCGAAGCAAGGCCGTACCATCCTTTTCTCGAAGCCATTCGGGCCATTTTCGACCCCTCGTAACTTCGTTGTGGAAAAGACTAGAAGCCTAAACTTTCAGTGACCAAGAGGGCATTACATAGCTAGATATATTTCCAAATTACATTAAATTTGAACCAGTAGTTTATGAATTATTGCAAGTCAAAATTCCTAGTTTTGTAAGTGACTCACTGACTCACTGACTCACCGATCATCAAAATTAAAAGCCTACTTCTAGCAGACCCACAAACTCCAAATTTGGCACACATGTATAGTTTAGTGTGTATAGCAAGGAAAAACTCTGACATTCCGAATTATTAGTCCCGATTTTAATTTATGTAACTTTAGGTTATAATTTGCTTGTGCAAGGGGCCGCGCCGCCATTTCTGTACTGCGCGGAGCGCGTGACGTTTAGTTTCGTATGGCAGCTAGTGTTGAGTTGAGTATGATCTCGTATGATGTTCCGCGGTGTAGGGATGTTCGATATTTCGGATTGTAGGTATTGATATTTAAAAAAATAATAATCATTTGTTCATTGAAAACAAGTTGTACATGGGTTGGGATCTCTTCATTTATGTTTCCCGTAATCCTGATTCCGTGATCCTGGTCTGTGATCCTATGATACTGATCCTACGTGATCCTAATCCCGTGATCCTATGATCCTGATCCAGTGATCCTGCGTAATCCTAATCCCGTGATACTGATCCTACATGATCCTAATCCTATGATCCTGATCCTGTGATCCTGATCCTATGTGATCCTAATTCCGTGATCCTGCATAATCCTGATCCTTATCCTGTGATCCTGATCCTACGTGATCCTAATTCCGTGATCCTGATCCTGTGATCCTGCGTAATCCTGATCCTGTGATCCTGATTCTGTGATCCTAATCCTGTAATCCTGATCTTCATCTTATGGTAAATAGAAATGTCAAATATACCTGACATAGAATTTCTACGGGAAGAAATTCTCTCTAAGGACGAAAAGTACCTACTACTTTCATCCCTCTGTTCAGATAACTTCAAGCGTACTCTCTGTGTATGAGAAATGAAAAAAATATGTAGGTAACTCTAGTTGCACGGGGGGCTCAACTGTCCGGGCAACATGCCTCTGTACTTGTATGGGCGCTCAAGTCGTTGTGCATTGAAATGAAATGAACTGAAATCATTTCTTCATCCATCAATCAAATCATTGATGGATATTGGTTCGTCAGTATTTACATGCGGTCAAGCGTATGTGGCACTTTCGAGAGTGACAAGTCTAGGCGGTTTACCTACATCTAATCAATGTCAACTTTGGTTGTATTAGAGCGCAGGAGTCTGCTCTGAATATAATAGACTAGATGCATTTACCATCCAGACTTGTCAAAAATCAATACATAAAAGCCTCTGAGAAAAGCCCACGAAGACAGGGAGTGGGCTATGAGAAAGCCCACAGATAAGGCACAAGATATAATAGGTAAAAGAAAAAAAGGAGGACTACCTACAAAAAGACGTGAGATCCCATCAAAAACATAACATGTACAAAAATGCACAAGTCTCGCAACGCAGTTCTTCTGCCGTAAAAAGTTGTGAAATCGAATGTAAACCAAGTCTGTATAGAGTAACTTGGCAAACACACACAGCAAAATAATCTACTTAAAACGTTTACGAGCTTGCTGTGTGTGTTTTTCAAGTTACTCTATACAGACTTGGTTTACATTCGATTTCACAACTTTTTACGGCAGAAGAACTGCGTTGCGAGACTTGTGCATTTTTGTACATGTTATGTTTTTGATGGGATAGTATATTTCAGTACAAGTTCGGAAAGGCTGTCATTACAACGAGTTCCGACAAATGTCTACCCGAGCCGAGGCGCAGCCGAAGGCGAGGGTTGACAGTCGGAACAAGTTGCAATGACGGTTCCGAACGTGTACTGAACGACTATTTTTAATACAGTTGCGAAAAAATGAAGCAATTTAATCTAGAAAATGGCGCCAACCGTAGATATTTATATATAACCGTAGATATAAGAGATTTTTTTTTCACCGATTGTGGTAGGCAAAGGGAACTATGCCCATACAGCCAAGTCTTCAGTAGAATTTTTTTATTGATATGAAATGAAAATGAAATTTAATGAGATGAATTGAAATGAAACCTAACCAACTCATTCAATCAAATCATTAAATCTGATATAAAAAACAAATTATTAGCTTCTTTTTAGAAATATACGTATTTGCATGAATCATAAAACTTCTATGATTTTTTTTTAGTAAAAACTTCATGGTTAGTTTTTCTTTTTAATAGACATTATTTTGACAGTTGGGAAAGAGAACGCACGAGTGCGGGAAAGGTAAAAAAAAAGCACGAGTGTGTAATAGCCCACTTCCCGAACGCTATACGTCCCTGCAATACGCCACTTTTTGAGCAACTGTATTAAAATAGTTATTTGTGCAACAAGAGAGCAAAGTTGATGTTTACCACGAGTGCTGATTTTGAATCCCGAGCGAATGAGGGATTCTAAGAATTGAATCACGAGCGTAGCGAGTGATTCTACGTTAGAATCCCGAGTCTAGCGAGGAATTCAAAGGCACGAGATGTGAAAAACTTTGGTCTCGTGTAGCACACAAAATTTTTCACCTCAGCAGCGAGAACATTAACCTACAAATAAAAGATACAACTTTGTACATAATGAAGCAACTAATCCATAACAGGTATTCATTTAAATCTATTTAAAAATAACGTATTTTTTCAGAAATTAAAAGAACATTTAACAGTTATTATAGTTTTGTAAATTAAAAGTTTCTGTTTTGTTCAGAACTTACCTACGTGCTTCTCAGGAAGGGAACTTTGTTCATCACAATCACGTTTTGTCTCAACTCTTCTCTTTGGAGATAAATTAGTGTATTCGCCACTGGTTTCACTCATCTTTATTGTTTTATGAATTTTCAACAAATAACTAGCGTAACAGAAACAAATTCCCGCTATTTTATTTTAAAAGGTGCGTTATTTGTTTTTTTTTTCATAGACAGGCTAGCGATTGACCGCCATGCACTATCACGTGTCAATCGACGACATTCGAATTTCAAATCACTTTTCCTCACTGAAACCAGTGTGCAAAATGCGATTTTGCACACTGGTTTCTCGCAGCAAACGATGCCATTTCGAGCTGCTGAGGTGAAAAAAATATTTAGGCAGCGTAATAATAAGTTTACTGATATTGTCACCAGATAGCGGTAGAATAGTAGACATCTCGAAGAGCCAAGCTGGTTCAATGTCGGTGCTTGACGTGAGATCTGACGTCATTCTAGCTACCTTCTCCAACATGAGCACGCCAGGACAGGTTTGTAGTCACACTGTCACACAGATAATATTATAAATGCGAAGGTTTGGATGTTTAGATGGATGGATGTATGTTTGTTCCTCTGTAACTCGACAACCACTGAACCGATTTGGCTGAAACTTAAATTTAGATAGATAATGACCGGGAATAGGACATCTAGACTTTTTATCCGGGTAACACGCGAGCGAAGCCGCGGGCGGAAGCTAGTATTAAATTAAATTAAATATGATCACAACTGTATAACCAAGTGCTGTAGACATATTCATTCAGATATTTAGACTATTTTAGAGCCTTTGTAATACTAATGAAAGTTCGGAAAAACTCGACAACCACTTAACCGATTTGGCTGAAATTTAAAATAAAGATAGGTCGATTTCTATTCTGTAGCGACATCTACCTATTGCTAGAACTACATAGACATGCTACGCACTAAGAGCTTCAATATAGACCACAACATACGTCATTATGTCTAGATCGCGCAAGAATTTCTGCAGCAATAGACATAAAATATATCCGACCAACCAACAACAACTACCGGTCGAAAGACCACGGGCAAGTGGGCCAGATGGGCCGGCCCTTTGCAGATAAACCACCTACTCTGCCGTTGGGGAACGATTCCACCATGTTGTCCAAATATTCTACCGTCATTACCGGGTATATAGAAAAGAATAGAAATAGGTTCTCAATTCGTCGAATTCTTTTTTGTTTGTGCTTTTTTGCACCTCGAGTGCAGAAAAATGTTCAGCTTATAACTTAACTTAGGTTTAATTATAAACGAAAGTCATTTAGTACCATTAGGATACAATACAATGATGCATATCGTATTTTAATGATAAAGCCCCGATTTTGTAGCGTCAAGTATGTTCGCGGAGGATGGTGTTCCGGACTTTTTTGGTATTATAAGATCGCGGATAGCATCCTTTAGGAATGGGCTCAGAAAATCTAATAACAGCATCCTTCATTGCTTATCTGAGAATCTTGCAGCCCGATGGACAGGTTTTGGCTTTCTATGCATCAGAACAGGAACCGGAAGTAGGTAGGTATTTATTTTGGTTATACTTGGTTATACTTTTTGTTTTGGCTCTTTTGGCTTTTTAATGTATGATTGTAATGTAACCTACTGTGTAATATGGGTTAAGTACCTCAAATAAAACATTTTTTTTATTTATTTATAATATAACATTGGAGTCGGGTTTTTAATGTTTTTGTTTGTCCACTTGTAGCTGTTCGTAGCGAGACTGCCGCCTAAAGGCAGCGAAGGGAATATCGAGTGGATACGCGTGAGTGAGCCGGTTGTAGTCCCGCCGTCCGTCGCCGCGACGCAACTACAACGATTAGAACTTAAGCATGACTCCGACGATGCAGTCAGTAAGTAGATTGTTTGATATAGAAAACAAAGTTTAATTTGAATGTACAGTAGTTTTAGGGCTGATTTTTCAATACCTAGATAACTTTTATCTGAGGAAATAAATATGCGATTTGACAGATATTGTATTGAAAATATGTCATAACGCCATATTTATTTCTCAGATAAAAGTTATTTATCGATTGAAAAATCAGCCCTAAATAAAGTGAATTACATTTGGATATATTTGGGGGTTTGACTTGATTTTACAATAAAATTGGAAAGTGGATGATTGATGTAATGGCGGCCGAGCACAAAGAGAGTGAATAACTTCGTTGTCTGCCGTACTGTCATGTCAGGCTCGTTCCGCGTGCGAGCTCTGTGGTGTTTTATTTTTGAGGTGCGTTCGGTGACAGCTCGATATGGATACTTACCGAGATAACTGCCCCCTGATTGTACAATCAGTGCACCTTTGATAGCGACCAAAATCAGTCTCAAACTGACAAATATGACAGTTCACTGACTACGCAAGTAGCTCTGACATTCTCATCTCAACGAGATCAAACGCGACAAAAGATACCTACGCGATCGTTTTGATAATTTGAGGTTTCAGACAAGTGAGACAGTCAGCTGATGAAACTTCATGCATTAAAATCTTATTTATCCTAATCTTATCCTAACTTAGGTATACATGCACATCTGTGACACATACGAGATGACAATAAAACGGAATGTTCATTAATAAAAGGTTGCATGTTTTCTTTCTTATTGTAGAGTCATTCTCTGCATTATATTTCGCGCCGCCGGCCGAGGCGGGGAAGCGAGTTCCGTTGATAGTGTGGCCGCACGGCGGGCCGCATTCCGGCTTCGTGGACGCATTCTCTATCGAAGCGGCGCTTTTCAACATGCTCGGTGAGTTTGCACTTTTGTAATGCTTTAAGCAGCCATTTCATCGGCTAACAGTCCTCAGTTTTGTAAATAAAAGATACAATACAAATACAAAATACATTTATTATAAAAAATAAAGATTCACAATAATTATTGTTACTGGTGGTCCCCGCACGGTTAGCCTGATTCGCAGGAGACCGGTTAGTATTTTTTTTTTTAATTAACCTATCATGTCCCACTGCTGGGTAAAGGTCTCCCCCTTGACCGGTTAGTATATTTTGGTAAAAAATAATTGACCAAAATATACTAACACATCGCAGCAGAGAAAACAGAATTTTAAAATACAAATCAGAATACAGTAAAACAAGCAAATACTTTCTTGGGAACTTTAGATAATGTAAAAGAAAAAGTAAACTCATGTAGATTCAAAAGAGAATAAGTCAATATCTTCACAAAGTATCTGATCTAACAATAAAACAAATAATGTATGTGTCTTCTTATTTTTTGCTCAACTGATTCAAAATAATAACAGAGATTATCTAATAAATGTTTTTGGCACTTAAAAAGTGTGTTTAAAAAATGATAAAAAATACTAGATATCTCAAGGCTTTCTCTCTCTCTTTCGCTCAAAATTTCCAGCTATATCTACAAAAAATAAAAATAAAAAAGCTTTAAAAACGTAATATAAAATAACCTCAAAATTATTGACTGAAAAGCAAACTTAAAACACCAACATTTGCAGGTTTCGCGTGCATACTAGTGAACTACCGCGGCTCGACCGGCGCCGGCCAATCTTCCATATCTTTCCTTCCCTCCCGTTGCGGCGACGCGGACGTCAAAGACTGCAAACTTGCCACAGACTACACCTTACAAACATACCAAATAGACGAGAAAAATGTGTTCCTAACAGGGGGTTCCCATGGGGGCTTTTTAGTGACACATCTGAGTGGGCAATACCCGGATATTTACTCAGCTGTGGTGACCAGAAACCCGGTGACGGATGTCGCAACTATGTACAACTACACGGATATTAATGATTGGTAAGAATCACCTGCGGGGCTAAAAAGGATAGAGCAGAATCACAACAGAAATTTGCAATGTATGCCGTTCTTGTCACTAGTCTGAAAAGAGACGGTATATAGTGCAATTCCGGTAGTGCAGTGACGGTATATATTGTGATTCAGCTGTAATGGCCTTTTTAGCCCCGCCGTAGGCCTAACATGCGCAACATCGAGAGATTAAACGAGAAATCTCGATCTCTAGCCATGGCCATGGGGCGAAGTTATAAAAAAAATGTTTTCATTTTAACAATAGTTAGGTGTGGATTTTTGATTCTGTGGTGCATTTTTTCTAAACCAAAACTTATTAGCTAACTAACTTGGGTAGTTAGAATGGTTTGCAATACTATTCAAAATCTTACATAACTTATTACTTAAAAATACTAATAAAAAAATATCAACCTATAAAAAGTAAGCGGTAAATAAGCGTAACTTAACATAAGAACTTATACTTACCCAATTTAATTAATTATAAAGACATTTATAACGAAATTGACCAAACTGTTCAATATTTACAACTGAGCACTGTTAGCCGTCTCGCTCTAACTATTATGGCGGCTGTACACACTCGTCGAGGGCCTCTCGCCGAGAGCCTCGGCCGAAAACACTCTCGTCGAGAGCATGTCTGTACACACTCGTTCTAATGGTGCTGTTACACCTAACGAGTACAGTGGCGAGTCAGTGCCCTCGGCCGAGCGCTCGGTTGGTATACTACGGCCGAGTGCTAGGTCGAGCAGAGAGGCGAGACAGTCACTAGAATCCCAATCTGTTTACTAGGCCGAGTACCCACCTCCCCGCTTCATTCTTCTGCCCCCGCAGCGACTCGGCATCCCACTCGGCACGCATGAACACGCACTCGCTTGTTACTCGGCCACTCGCCAATCGTTCGTTCGAACTAGACAATACGAACGCAGTTTGTATTGTTTTTGTTTATAAAATTTTAAATTATTATTATCTCAATTAAAATCCCACAATTCGTTAATAATGTCTGGTAACAGCCGGTTGAAAACTCTTTTAAATTCCTTTTTTTTCGATCCATTGCAGACGTTGCGTGATCAAAACTGAACTGACTCACCACTATACAAATACGTGTGACCACCCACTCGGTTCGGCGACTCTCTCGGCCGAGAGCTCATTTACTGACTCGCCACTGTACTCGTTAGGTGTAACAGCACCATAACATTTGAACTGAAGACTTACGCGACGATGGACGTAGAAATTGCTGCTGCTATTTGTCTTTGTACCGTGAGCTATTATAACTTTTTAAACATTTACTATAAAAAAAAAAATTCGTAAACCATGGAGAAAAAGAAGATGGTGGATGATAACTATGCACCGCAATAGAAACAGGTAAATACATAATAAAACTAATCAGAAAGCAACTAAATGAACGAGTGTGTACATGCTCGCTCTCGTTTACCTCGCGAGAGCCAACGAGACCCTTTGACTCGGGCGCAAAAAACCGACAAGCCACCGAGAGCGATCGAGACGAGGACGAGAGATCGAGACGAGACGAGAGCGCGCTGTACACACTCGCGCTCGGCCTGTCTCGGGGTGCCTCGACGAGTGTGTACAGCGGCGTACAACAGAATGAGGCAACACGCTTTCTTTAGGTTTCGCTGTTCTAAGAGTGAATTACCGCGGTTCGACTGGACAAGGCGATGCTAACGTCAGATGTCTTATATCCAACGTCGGATCCTATGACGTAGACGATTGTTATCTCGCTCTAACCACCGTGAAGGAGAGAGATAGCATATCAAATGTGGTGTTATACGGCGGTAGTTATGGTGGACTGATTGTCAGCCATTTATCGGCAAGGTATGACGAATTTAATGCAGTGGTGATGAGAAATCCACTGATAGATTTGGCCACGAAAGGACATTATGCTGATAATTCTGATGGGTGAGTTGCATTGGATTTTAGAATTTATTTCGTTAAACGTAAAATAAGTTTTGTATGGACAAATGTTTTAGAGGTAGTAGCGTAGTTAATTATTTAGTATACGCTCATTTACCGCTTATTAATTTATATCATTTAAATAATTACATAGGTAGGTACCTAAAAAAACCACCAGAAAACAAGTACCTACAGTAAAACCAGAACAAGAATGCGTTTACAAAAACCATTGACAAAAAGTCATCTGGAAATGAAAATTACTCATAATTTCAACTTTATCGCAAACAAATATCAATGACATTTTTAAGAAAAGCAAATTAGAGCTGCTGACGCATTCTGTTTTGTGGAATCATACACTGCTGTAGGACATATTCGGAAAACACGAGAATAACCGAGATCCAATCTAGAGTTTGAAGTACTTTCATTCGTTACTCACTTTACATTCGTTTTACTTATTTACAATAGCTTGTTTTACGGCTATACAGAAACATTTTAAAACGTTAAACACCTATTATAATCATTTCAATGGTGGCGCAGATTTTGTTGTACACTGACAAATAACTAAAATATAGTAACTTTAGAAAAGTCACTCAGGCTGTCGTTTTGTTTTGGTCTTTAGCGTCAACGAAATAAGAGCGGTTTTAGTTCTAATTAGTTAGTGTACAAGAGAATCAGCGTCAGTGTATAACAAAACCAGAGGGCCTAGCCAACCGGCCTTCGCTATGAAGCGAATTGATTTCTAACTTCGCTAACACTCGAACGTGAGGTTTTCATTGGTCGAACCAAGGTCGAACGTAAGGTCACGTGGTCTTCCACCAATGAAACATCGGCGATAGCGAAGCGAATTGTAGAATAGAAAAGATTGATGCCACTTGGCTAGAGGCCCAGTACCAGTGTTGAGTAAAGGATTTTTTTTTATAGTGTATTCGCTATAATATCCAGGTGCGCTGTCGAAGCCGGCTTCGAGTTCACAGAGCAGGGTCCAGTGCTAGAGGAGCATTTGCTCGCGTTAAGACGTTGCTCGCCGCTAGCGCACGTTCACAATGTGCGGGCGCCCACCGCCCTCATGCTGGGCGGCGGAGACAAGCGCGTGCCGTGTTACCAGGGACTGGAGTATGCTAGGAGACTCAAGGCTAATGGCGTCGAAACCAGGTGAGGCTATATCAGTCATCATTATCATTTACTCGCGTTAAGACGTTGCTCGCCGCTAGCGCACGTTCACAAGGTGCGGGCGCCCACCGCCCTCATGCTGGGCGGCGGAGACAAGCGCGTGCCGTGTTATCAGGGGCTGGAGTACGCCAGGAGACTCAAGGCTAATGGCGTCGAGACCAGGTCAGACTATTGAAAATTTTTTAGGACACGGGATTTTATCGCGTTTACCTTATTTATCCCGACGTTTCGGCTATGTTACAACAGCCGTGTAGTGATCTCGAAAGTTTAAAAAGACTATATCAGTCATCATTATCATTTTTATGAGGATTTTATTAGGCCGAGGAAACTCGCGGCTTAGTCAGCCCCACTATTGACCATGTCTTTCCTGTAGATATGGTCTGAGGATGGTTTATGTGCTGGGCAAGCCTACTCCATCTCAAACAATGCTCGAGGCACTACAGTGTCTCGTTAAGTGCAGTCAGAAATTGCCTCCTGACACTGTCCAAAATTTAGACTCTAAATCATTGTGTAAAGATGTGAAGGCCTATTTTCGTATTTATTATTATTTTTAGCCTATCTTTTCCCACTGCTGGGCAAAGGCCTCCCCTTGATCTCTCCAAATATCACGGTCTTGTGCCATATGGACCCACGCCTTATCAAAGTTATCTAGATCGTCACGCCATCTCTAGGCCTGCCGCGACGCCGCCAATTTATTTTTTACTTTACAAAAACTTAGGTAACATATTTCTAAATGAATTGTTTTTGTTGCAGAGTGTATATGTATGATGACAATCACTCGCTTTCCTCAGCGCCGGCGGAAATGGACAATCTCATCAACGGCGCTCATTGGTTCCTCACGCACTTGAAGTAACAACTTCCTCTCTCTCTCTATCTTTTAAAAGTGAGAGAGAACCAAGGAATTTGTATACAACTGGAAGGTTCACTGAGACAGAAAATTCGGTCCGCTTGAAAGATAAAACTTGGGCTGTGTGTCTCTTTCTAAAGGGCGACTATAATTTATGAACTAACCATTCCTAATCCTTAGTGAATATCCTGAAATTTGAATGACATGGGCAGACTATTAATCCAACAACGAGTGTGAAAGGGACAAAGCTACCATGAAGTCCTCTCAATGAGACCGACAATCCTTATAGCCAAGATTGAATTATAATAGAACGTTGTTTAGTCGTGATAAGGTTCAAAATCCCTTTTACATTATAGTCGAGTGAACCATCCAGTTACGTTAGTTTATAAAATCCTTGGAGAGAACACAATCACGGATATTCAGTGAACGAGAATAAGAGAAGCAAATCGTGTACCATCGCTAGAAATTAACCTAAAACTGAGCCGCGGTGAACGAAGCTCACTTAATGAGCCGCGAGCGAGGAAGTTCTTAAATAAATGGCTAAATTAAAAATAAAAATAAACCGACTTCAATGTTAAACTGAGAAATTCTCTATACTCTCGAGGTGCATATCTGTTTATAACTCCGAAAATCTTCGACAGATCCTCACCAAATTTTTGTGGCACCAATCGGAAATTATAACCTTTCAAGATTTGAATTGAGAACCTCCTCCTTTTTTGAAGTCGGTTAAAAATTACATCAATTTTCAACTGATTAAGCTGTAATTTTAATTAATGTTCGCCAAACCTCAAACTAACATAACAGAAGCCTTCTGGTATGGTTTAGTACCAAAAATAGCGGCTAACACCCGAATACTGAAACGCTAATTAGTTACCGTGATGCTCAAAAAATGACAGTTAATGTCAATGATTAGGTATCATTCTGAATACTATACGATTTTGCAGAATAAGAACATCCAATAGACAAATACGTCTTATATTTTTAAGTAGCGTTTTAGTATTCGGGCATAATTCTCTTAAAGCAATGCTTCATGTCCTATTTGCGTTCACTGTAAGGCTGATTTTAATCTCACGCTCACCGTCAGCGCTGATAGGCGAGTGATCTTTATTACAATGAAATAAGGATACTGATTGTCCAGCACTGACGAGAGCAATCAGCCTAGCCATTTCTGCTAAATAATGAGTAAGTATATTTCTTTCATTGTAATAATTATCACTCGCCTATCAGCGCTGACGGTGAGCGTGAGACTAAAATCAGCCTAAGACTTTGATCATGAAACTAGTAATAAAATTCAGGTGCTAAATACGAGTATAATAAATAAGCCATATTATTCTTAAGGTTATTATTATTATGTAAGTAGTATTTTTATTCTGTAGCAGTAGGTAGATACCTACTGAAAAGGATTTGAAGTTTAAAGGTCGCTGCATACGTAACGGGATAAAACCTCGGACGGGACGGAGACGTGACATAACATCGTCTCTAACACAGAACACTAAGGTCCATAACGATGTTTTTTCACCTGCTGTTCCGTCCCGTCCAATTTTTCGTTACGTGTATTTTGTTACTATATTTTTATATGAAACGATGTCAAGAAATCGTCACGTTCCGTCCGGGACGAGAAAAATCACGTTACGTATGCAGCGACCTTAAATTAGTTTTTTGCTATAAACAATCTCGTAAATTGTTAGGTCTAAAGGAGTGGGCATACTGCGTTTTTTGCAGCGCGTTTCGCGATACGAACATCTCAAAAACGCGCTTCACAAAACGTCGTGTTTCTAAATCTCTAAATCACGAAATTGATGATTGTTATATTTTTATACCTATCTATGTGAATAAAGTCATGTTTTTATTATGCCATTATGCCTTTTTATTTTTTGTCCTCTTCTAATTAACTGTCGTATAGGTATAACGTCTTAAATTTTTGGTTAGTTTTCGTTTCTGGCGAAGACATAAGCGAAGAAAATTTCAAAACCCAATTACAATATTTTTTGAGCCTTTTTGCAGTTTCAGCAACAATCCAATCAGTTTTGAAGTAAGTTTCTAGCTTTTTGAAAAAATATGAGATTCCGCACCTTAAACAGAAAGGAATCATATGACCATCAACGCAGCAGGTAACTTTTCTAAAATTGTTGGTTTCTTAGCACTGTTTAAAAGCAGTTCTTATTCTAGACCAAATTTTGTTCATACCTATTCATTCTACTAGCCCATACTGTCCCATTAATGATAAAGGCCTCATACCTAATAATAATAATTTATTTTCATTTCTCATACACGGAAAGTACGCTTGAAGTTACCTGAACAGAGGGATGAAAGTAGTACTTTTCCGCCCTGGGAAGCAATTTTCCCTGCTGTCAAATTAAAAAAAAATCATTCTATTTTGACATTTCTATTGAGTCATGTTGAAACTTTTTACACAGCAAAAGTAATATTTGACATTTCTATTTCACCTTTTTATTGAGAATTGCTGTAAAAAATATTTTCAACAATTTATTACATGAGTATTGTTATTAATAATTACTTTTCACTAAATTATTAAAACAAGATTTTGAGCTTGAAATATTTACCATCTTCAATGACAAAAAATACTGGCTGAAAAAAAAAGGTGGGCGCCTTTTTTGTTTTTTTTTTTCAGAGGCAAGCTACCAGCCAGTATTTTTTTTAAAGCACCAATTCGATTTTTATCTGTTTTGTCGATCGAGAGCAGAGATTTTTATAAAATGAGCTAATCAGGTTTTTATTTACTTTCCTAATATTCGAAATGAAAAGCAGAGTGTTTACCTCGGGTGAAATACCTATTACGGCACTCGAACTATTAGCGCCCTCGCTACGCTCAGGCGCCAAACCATCTCGTGCCGCAATAGGTTACTTTCAACCCTCGTGCAACAATCTACTATTAATAAATACATTAGTAGGTAGTTATTGGGCACGCTGGACCACATCGGTCTACTCGTTGCACTCGTAGACCTGTGGTCCAGCTGCCCAATAACATTTCGTGGTCCAGCTTGCCCAATTACTTTTTTGCGGTCTAGCGTGCCCAATGATTTATTATCGTTTTGTTGGAATCAGAAAAGTAATGGAACTTACCGAGTTACAGAAACACGTTTTGAAATTAAACATCACTTATTTACACTTTGATCACTGAACACTAACATTCGTCAAACTTAAAGATTTGAGTAGATTCAAACACATTGGTAATTGATAGAGTAATACCAATCACATAATGCCAAGAAAGAAACCTCTAATGTCATAATCTGTTTACTTTGTTCTTTCCCCAGTGACCAGATTTGGCTCGAAGACTTTAATAAGAATTGTGTTAAGTTTTCCACCGGGTACTTTGTCCGTTCCCCAGAGACCAGATTCGGCTCGAAAACGTAACAAAGAAATTCTTAAGGTTTGTCTCGAAGACTTTAATAAGAATTGTGTTAAGTTTTCCACTGGGTACTTTTTCCGTTCCCCGGAGACCAGATTCGGCTCGAAAACGTAACAAAGAAATTCTTAATATCTTCCACTGGGTACTTAGTTTACTTTGTTGATTCACAGACATTAGAAATTAAACTTATCTTGCATCACCATGTTTCAGATCGTGTACCATCCACTGGGTACTATTACTTTCCCCAGAGATGTATGAAAATCAATTAATTTCCGTTATGAATGAATTACTCGCGTCTTGTAAGTTTTAATAAATAAAAAAAGACTAAAGCGTGATCTCAAAACGGGCGCACTACCTACTGAACTCATACTGAAACATAATATTTTCTCGCGTGTGGGAACCTTAAGGCAGCGTTTCGCGTCGGAGACCGATACCAGCAAAGTTATTATGATTCACTTGTTAGCTCGTTAACTCTTTCCGTTTCAAAAAACGTAAAAACGAGGAATGGTTGATTGATTACTGAAATTTACCTATTTTATAATCTTATCTTAATCTACATGAAAACACATATACGGAAGAGCGAGATACCCTAGCACAGGTATTTTTATACTTAAAAGGGTATCTCAAACCCATGAAATGTAAACTTTGGATTAACTTGAAGAAATAAACATGTTTTTTTTTTTTTTTTTTTTTTTTTTTTTTGGTATCTAACGAGTGAATCAAAATAGCCCTAAACAGTCAGGCTTTGTAAGGGCGCGTGAAAGTGACATGAGACAAAGAAACGTTATTTTATATGAAAACGCGCTCTGTCTCTGGTCTTGGTCTCCAACGCGAAGCGTCACCTTAACTTAGCGTATACCTAGGTAAGCAAATTCACTAAAGTAGTTGTGCTACAGACAATGCGATAAAAAGCTATGCGAACTAAAGCTATACAAAATTGAGTTGGTAGGTGCCACTAACTTTTTTTACATTAAAGATTACTAATAGGTATCTCCCTTTTACTCAAGTACCCAAGAGCCCTCAGTTTACATTTTCACGTTTTGCCAGGAACGCAAGTAGGTAGCTACAAAATAAGAAGGTAAGTAGATACAATTTACATTCATAAGTATCTAACAATAATAAGTAATTATCAAAAGTGAGTCCAGAATCTTTTCTAGTTAGTCCATCTTTATTTACCAAAGTATACAACATAGGCAGGTACTATCATCTTTTCTTTGGTACACATGACGGTTAAACTACATTAATTTATAGCTTTGTTTACTCTTCTATCAGTGTGCACACGGCTACGTAATTTTGCAAAGTTGCAGAATAGGATAAGGATGATACAGTCCGCACTCCGTGCTGTGGGAAAAACTATTTGTAAAAGGATATTTTAACTAGTTAACATTTTCATTCGGTTTTGGCTAGCTTTTTACAAACAAAAATTAAAATTTTTGAAAAAATATCTTACTAACACTTGTTTACTGTAGGTACCTGGTATTGCAATATTAGGTAGGTATGGATTTACACTATGTATTGTATGTATGTAGGTGACCACCGTGTTTACCGATTAGGTAGGTTTAAAAACCTATTACTTAAGAATATAAATAAAATACTCTAGGCGTTGGTAATCACATAATACCTACCAACCTACCTAGAAACCTAAATATAATTCAAAATTGTCAGGTAGGTAGCTACTTGGAACATAATATTTTTTATTTCTTATGATGGAAAACAAAAGGAGGTAAGTAGGTAGTGTTATCAAAGTGAGGCAGGGATTGTTAAAAACTCGTGCTAATTAATTAGTAACTCGTGCTAAACCTAGAATCAGTGCCAAACCTAGAAAGTCCGCGCCACCACTGAAGTCCTATAGACGCGGCGCTGCTATCGCAGAAATAGGTTGGGTAAAAAATTACTAATAATAATTCTCCAAATAAGGCTTGAACAATAATAATTATGCAAGTTTTTACGTTCGTTAATTCTACACACCAGAACAACTAAACAACCGTGACTAAAAGAGCGTAATAAAGTAAATAAAACAATTAGTTCCCGCTTTTGCCGTAGGACTTGAGTGCTGGCGCGGACTCTACCTAGTAGGGTACAGTAAAGCCGTTTTCACACAGTTAGTGTCAGCGATTTATGAGTAGGTACTAGGTGGGTAGTAATTTGTATCTAACGCAACTAAGGATTACAAATAGGTAAGTAGTATACGAAGTAAGTAAGTAGGTACGTACATGGGTTGAATCAAAAAAGTCGCTTTCGTTCGAAAATTATTTAAAAAAAAATGTTTTTGGGAATTGTTGGGAAAAGGATCTCAGACATAACCTCGGTACCTAATATGGTAGGTAAGGTAGGTACCGTACCTAACTAGGTAAAATTAAACTTCAAATCATGGACATGTCTAGACTTGGCCTAATAAAAAAATATGATGTTAGCTTGATGTTAGTACCTTGGAAGTAAAATGCAATAATGCAATTCTTGCAATGATGTTTAATTCCTGTAAAACAACACTTTTCTTGCTGTTGATAAGGATGTAATTTCTTTGTCCTCAATTTTGTGATTTATGTCCAATTAAAATACACAATTTACGTTTATAAAAACTCTATGTTTTTAAGTTAATTATTCATTTTCCATCGGATCTTTGAGTGCATCAGTGCTACGTCATCTTCACCGTCCGTAGTCGATCGTTCGTTACGAGCCTAACTACTTATTCTGTGACTCTGCCGCAGAAGAACTAGTACCTACGGTACCTACTATCGCTGTCGCTGATATTTCATCAAGACTAAAATGTAAGTAAGTACCTATTGACATCTTTTAACTCATTTCAGAAAAGCGCTCTTGGCGTAGCTTAGACGATCTTGATTGATCGATGAAGTTAAGCAACGTTGTGCGCGCTCACAATTTGGATGGGTGGCCGCAAGTGGCATTACGAGCTGAGCGCTTCCGTGCTTCGGAGGGCACGTTAAATTGTTGGTCCCGGCTTTTAAGTCGTTAACCCATGACGGAGGTCTATAAGCGACCTAAACATTCCGTCACCAGAGTTGGCCTCATACCTACGAACTTACCTAAATACTTTACTAAGTACCTATAGGTAATCTCATTTTCCAGATGCTATCAGAGTGATTTTTTCGTTTATTAACTTTCGCTTGAATTGTTTACAGGTCTGATTCAGAAGTTGAAACCTTTGTTGGAAAGACCAAGGGCAAGAAGGGGAACTCAGGCTCTGCCGCCGCCGGTACCAGCAGCAGCGCCACAAACAAGCGCAAAGCCGAAACTACTAGGTAAGTACCACTCTAATCTTTATACAAAACTAGTGAACGTCCGCGGCTTCGCCCGCGTGGACAACTATATTTTTAAGCCACGGGAACCGTGCATTTTTACCGGGATAAAATTAGCCATGTGTTAATCCTGGTCATAAACTAGGTATGGGAGATGGGGGCAAAACCGCCCCCATAACAATCAGTCAATTAAACTATAAAGAAATTAAAGCAATTTAGTAATTTTCAAGGCTTTATTAAGTAATAGTACTATTACTTCACACATTTTAATTACTTTTCACGCACAAAATCATCATAAAAAGTGGTAATAACCTAAAAATTGCATTAATATAAAAAAACGGTTTTGCCCCTACAGTGGGGCACAACCGACCCAGCAATTTCCAATGGGGGAACAACCGATTTTAGCCGTTATTGGCAAAAATCACAGACATCATCGAGATCATCTTCTTCATCTATGCCTGCACAAGCATCATGAGCCCAACTAGGATACTTCGTATATTTAATCCTACTGTTGACTTAGATTTAGAGTATATCTCCGAGCAAAATATGCATTCATTATCTTTATCTGCATCATCTGTATCTTCATCTTCACTGTTGCGTTTAGCTTTCTTGATTGATTTATTCACTGCTTGTGTTTTCTTCCACTTTAATTTTTTCATACCCGAACCCTATGCGGTTGTGCCCCTATGTGGTTTTGCCCCAGGTACTGATTTTGTAAATTGACATTCGCTGTGTCTGGTATTTTGAGGGTAGGTAACGAACAAGCCATGTTAATAAAGCACAAATAAAGAGCTCGCAAGTTTAGTAAATTACCCAATCATAAAACTAATAATCGGTGTACCTATCACATTTTTAAAATTGTAACGTAATTATAAAAAACTCACTAAATTTAACAAAAATGCACATAAGTTTTTCTTCTCACAACCAGCGACACTGACACAAACATAGAAGAGAGCGGCCATTGATAGGGTGTGACCATTACGAAAAAAATTTAGCTATTCAACAAAAAAACACCCGAAATGATAGAAAACGGTTGTGCCCCCATATGTGGTTATGCCCCCACCTCCCCTACGTAGGTACTTATACCAACTTATTCCAAGTTTCATCCATATCTGTGCAGTATTTTTTGCGTGATTGAGTAACTAACTTAATTAAACTTAATTAAAATAAACTTTAACGCGGTTGATGTCTATGTATCTAACAAATGTACTTAAATATTGTACTTATATAAATATTTTTATCAGTTTCAGAGGACGTAATAAGAAGTCGCGTGTTGCGGACGTCTTCGGACTCTGCGACAGCGACATCGAGGAGGGGGCCGGCACGCAGGCGTCGTCGGCCCGCAAGAAGCTAGCATCGAGCTTTGTTAACCGGGTAATGACCGGTAACCAACGGCGGGTTGCTGAAACGAGCGGCGAATACTACATCGACCTAAAGGTTTACAACGCGCAAGAGGCGCAAGCTTTGCCGCCCGAAGAAAGGTGGAAGAAGGCAGTCGTGAGGTTGCAGTTCTCAACAGACGAGGACACAAAACAGTGGGAGTGCGTCCAGAAACTTGTGCGCGAGGCGCACAAGTTATTTTCTGGGTGCAACCCGGTTCACTATTCAGACAACATACACTTCAAATGAAAACAAATTAAGAAGTTTCATTTCAAATTAAAATAAGTACTTAAATTGTTTTCATTTGAAGTGTATCTTGTAAGTACTTATTATTTTAAATTAGGTACCTACTTAATAGTACCTATTGTACTTAGCCACGTAGTTAAAACGTGTTAAAACGTTAAAACGTTTATTAAACCTAAATAATTATTAGGACACTTACACTGTTTTCATTTTAACCTTTAGATTAATTGATAGGTTGGTTGGTTTCACTAGGTAGGTAGGTACATAACTTATGTAAGTAGATAGGTAACATAGACAAGCTTTTCTGTTAGTTCGATAAAAGTTTATTTTTCATTTTGTAGGGATAGGCTGGTATTCAAGATGCCGTTTTGTTCTGTTTGCAATTTATCTATTGATAACAAACGATGGGTAGGTCATTTACGAAGCAATACACATAAAAATAGAAACATAATCCTGTGTTCTGATAATGTACAGATGATACAGACTGCATTTCAAAATCGTATCGCGAGTTACAGAATTACAACAACCGAAGAGACAGATACATGTGTAAGTACTTTTTTTACCAATAATCGACTAAAAATAAAGTCACTCATTGATCAATCTCTTGAAACTCATACCTGTGTCAAAGTAAACTTTGAACTGTTTTCAAAGTTTTTGTTGTTCAAAAGTGATTCAGAAGAACTGAAATCATTTTCAACCAGTAATGTAACATTGCATTTAAATTATGACTTTGAAGTTTTATTTACAAAAGTCTTAAACAGTATTACGAAAAAAATTGAAGAATTCGAAGAGAGAGACAGCGGGTGGACATTTTTAAATAATTGTCACCTAGAAGTGAACATTAATAAATATGAACCCTTGCGCGGTTCTAACTTTTTAGATTTGCCAAGATTTATTAAAAACAAAAAAGCATGTGTGAATATTCGTAACAATGATGACTTTTGTTTTTTGTGGAGTATTACCGCGGCTCTATATCCAACCAATGATCACCCTGATCGAGTAACTTCATATCCGGATTTCAGAGATATATTGAACATCAAAGGTTTATCATTTCCAGTAAACTTTGCAGACATTTCAATTTTTGAAAAAAATAACCCTGGTCTTTCTGTTTTTGTATACGGACTAAGAGACGGTAAAACAATAACAGGACCGTTGTATAAGTCTAACAGCAACAACAACAACGCAAAACGCATTCATTTGTTGTTACTTGAACAAGACAACATTTCACACTATTGCTTGATAAAGGATGTACCTCGTTTAGTGCGAAATCAGATAACAAAACATCATGGAAAATTGCACTTTTGTGAAAGTTGTTTGTTATTTTTCACTTCTGCTAAAAAGCTCGAAGAGCATGTTTGCGGGGGTGTCGTAACCGTGCTTCCGGAGAAAGGATCAGTGATTCAGTTTAAAAACTATGATCGAAAGCAAGATGTTCCGTTTGTTATTTATGCTGACTTCGAATCAATGCTACGTCCCGTTCAAGGTTGTGAACCTAATCCAAACTTCGCAAGTACTTCTGACGTACACCAACACATACCAGTTGCTTTTGCGTATAATATAGTGTGTTCCGCAGATGAAAGTTATAATCGGTGTGTTAGTTATCGCGGTGAGGATTGTGTAGATAAATTTATTAAATTGCTTTGCGATGATGTTAAATCAATTTATAAAATATTAAATGAAAGTAAAGCAATGGTTTTTGATGAACAAGATGAGTACGATTTTAATACAAGCACACGATGTCACATTTGTCAAAATTTTTTGTGGGGTGATAAAATACGTGATCACTGTCATATCACAGGGAAGTATCGTGGTGCCGCTCATTCACACTGCAACATAAACTACAAAATTCCGAAATTTATTCCAATATTTTTTCATAACCTTTCAGGTTACGACTGTCACTTGTTTATTAGACAATTAGGAGAAATGCCTGGCACGATTAAAATTTTACCTAAAACAAAAGAAAATTACATTTCGTTTACCAAGTTTATTCAAGTTACGGAAGAAGAATATGTACCGTTGCGGTTCGTTGATTCATTCAAATTTTTGGGCACAAGTCTTGATAAATTAGCGCAAACATTAACCACGAACGATTTTGTGAATTTGCAAAAACATTTTCCTGATGAAAATCAGTTTAAATTGCTGACTCGAAAGGGAGTTTATCCATATGAATATATGACCGATTGGAAATGCTTTAAAGAAAAAAGGTTACCACCGCAAGAAAAGTTTTACAGTTCTTTGACCGATGAAAATGTATCAGCTGCTGATTATAAGCATGCTCAGTCAGTTTGGTCGCAATTCGAGATCCATAATCTAGGTGAATATACAGATTTATATGTCAAAACTGATGTTCTTCTATTAACGGACATTTTTGAAAAGTTTCGAAAGACTTGTAAAAAACATTATCAGCTAGACCCAGCATTTTATCTAACTGTACCAAGCTTGTCTTTCGACGCTATGTTATTGAAGACCGGAGTACAACTTGAGCTCATCGATGATTTAGCTATATTGCGTATGATACAAAAAGGAATTCGTGGAGGTATATGCGTGTGTACGCATCGCTATGCTAAAGCTAATAATAAATTTATGTCTAATTACGATCCAACGAATGAAAATTCATATATAGTTTACCTGGACTGTAATAATCTTTACGGGTTTGGGATGTGCAAGTCACTTCCTTTGTCAGGTTTTAGGTTTTTAGAGCAAAGTGAAATAGATAGATTAGATATAATGAGTGTAGCTGACGATGCCGATGAAGGTTTTATTCTTGAAGTTGACCTATTTTACCCTGATCATTTACATTCAACACATAATGATTTACCATTTTGCCCAGAAAAAGGTATACCAATAGGTGGGAAGAGCACAAAGCTTGTTCCAAATCTATACAATAAATATGAGTATGTCATTCATTATGTACATTTGAAAAAGTGTTTAGAACACGGACTGATATTGCGCAAAATACACCGCGTAATTACTTTTAAACAAAGTCCGTATCTTAAACAATACATCGAGCTAAATACTGAACTCCGACAAAAAGCTGTCTCTATATTTGAACAAGATTTTTTCAAACTTTTGAATAATAGTATGTTTGGCAAAACTCTTGAAAACAACGAATTAAGAGTAAATGTGCATCTTGTTAATGAGTGGGCTGATGAAAATAATACAACTAAAAAGAGGACCAGTGCTGATAAACTGATAGCTAGTCCATACTTCCACAGCGCATCGGTTTTTACCGATAATTTAGTAGCGATTCAAATGAAACCCGATCGGGTTGTACTAGATAAACCAATATATATAGGCTTCTCTGTATTAGAATTATCGAAAGCCCACATGTATAATTTTCATTACGATGTGATCAAACCATTTTACAAAGATCGCGTTCAATTGTGTTATACAGATACTGATAGCTTTATATATTTTATAAAAACTCCAGATTTCTATCAAAATGTAAAAGATACCTTTCTTCACCATTTTGATACCAGCAATTACGATCGTGCTAATCAATATGGTTTGCCAACAATAAACAAAAAAATACCTGGATTATTTAAAGATGAAATGGGTGGGTCCATCGTAACTAAGTTTGTGGGTTTGAGATCAAAGTTATATTGCTTAAAAACTGATATGCGTACAATAAAGAAAGCAAAAGGAGTGAAAGCATGCGTCGTTCGCAATTTAGATGTGTCAGACTACCAAAACGTAAACTTTAATGAAAACATTGTGCGTAGAAAAAATGTCTTATTTAAATCAATCAAACATCAAATTTTTACAAGGACAATAAATAAGGTAGCTCTCTCTGGAAATGATGATAAGCGTTGCGTTTCTAAAGATAGGATTTCAACTAAAGCCTGGGGCAGTTCCCAGATATTGCAGTCTTAACCAACCTCCCTTGGATTGTATTAAGATAGATATTGTAGTAGATATGTAATATTATAAGTTTTAGTATTAAGATAAGTAGGTAGGTAGGTACTCTAAAGTTAAAGCCGTCAAATTCATAGACTAGAGATAAGAAAAATGTTTTCGGATAAAATATGTGAATATTATTATACTAATATAGTTTAGCATAGTATTTGATATAAGTACTTAGTACCTAACAGTTTTTACCTTAAACAATAATGATAAACCTATTTACTTAATTATTAAGTATAGATATTTAGCTACATTTTAATAAAAATAAAACATTCATAAAACTTAAAAAAATGCATTTTTATTTTACTAAAGGTCCTTATGATTATGGTGCAAATTATTTAGTACAAAAAGCATAATTTCTAAGAAACTAAGGTTTTAAATACTAAGCCGGTAGTAGTGAAAATTGATTCCTGTGGGATTATTTGAACATTCAAGTTAAGACCTGTTTTATAGAAATCTCACAACGAAGCAAGTATTAGCTAGGTACCTACACGACAATTGTGTATTTTATCAGGAAAAAGCTCATTCGCTTGGTATCCTGAGTAAACATCAGTTGTGTTTGAATACACCAGTCAAGTTCCTGTGGATTTTTTACGTAAGTACCTACGATTTCTGTACCTACCTATATTAATTTTTCATTTATCTAGGTACCTACCTAAGTGCGCAAAGTTGTTTTAAATTCATAAATCTAATAACTTTTTTTTTTTTTTCAGATAATGACATCAGAAGATGACCCTTATTTTCAATGTGCCCAGGACCCTTTGGCGGGCTGGGATGAGTTTATCACAGAAAAAAGAGTTGAAGCTCAAGCGAAGCTTGCTGAAGCGCAAGCTGAGAGAAAACGGAAGTCGAGGAAGAGGACGAAAAAAGATGCGGTATCTTTCGTGGTTAGCAAGGCTCCAAGAAGAGGGTACCGGATGCTTAAAATCCAAATTTTGGACTACGATGAAAGACAGAATAGTTATAGTGAAAGTGTGCGTGTGCAATATGTAGTGACTGAACCAATGGACGATATTATGGACTCGGCGCAAAACATTATAAATAAGATATCTAAGAAATTGTATGATGAATAGAATGAAATAGTAAGTATTATATAAATAAAGTATTAAGTATATTAAATAAAATATTATTAGCCCTTCTGATTATTTTGTATTTTAAATAATAGTTAGGTACCTAGTAACTTGTATTAGTTGTAATTGAATTCAAATAATAAAATTAAGTCTATTGTTTAAGTTTGTAAGTTTGTAGGTATGTTAATAATTTGATAATAATATTAGCCCTTCTGATTATTTTGTATTTTAGATAATAGCTAGGAATCTAGTAAGTTGTATTAGTTGTAATTGAATTCTAATAATAAAATTAATTCTATTGTTTTAGTTTGTAAGTGGGTATGTTTATAATTTGATAATAAAGTTCACCTAAAATATCCTGTGTTTTATTTTTAGCAGTTAATAATAGGCAGGTAGGAACTTACAAAAATTAAAAAAGAAACAAATAATATTTTAACAACTTTATTAATTACTAGAATAATAAAACCACTTAAATATAACTTAATTTAGGTAGGTACATACTTAATATAACTTTTACTAAAATAAAACAAAATTGTACTCCATAAATCATAAAAACTTAGGGTTTTTATTACATTTCATTGATAGATACATTCACATTAAAATATCAAAACAAAATTATCATAAAAATTAGGATTCAAAATTACATTTTACTGATAAACACATGTAGATTATTATCATCCATCCAGTTTTTAATGCACATAACATTTTTTAATGCACACTTTTTCTTATGATGTACACAGTTTAATGAAATATTTGATTTAGTGTCTTTATATAACTTAGCAAAGTTCGGACAACCATTTTCACCAATGTCTATAACTTCACAATATTCACATAAATTTTGAATCCATTTACTTTTTTCCAGTCCCTTCGTTATAACTTTTTTACTATTTAAATATGATGCAATAGTTTTTTTAAATTCTGCATAATCAATAAATCCTTCACTCCAATAAATTCCACTATTTCTCTCTAACCACCGCACTTGTTTTTTTTCATCCTGTGTTAAATTTTTAAATGGATATGGCGGTTTGACGAGGAAAGTTTGTGTATATCCATTATGATATAATATAGCAAATTCCTTTAAAATAAATTGATTTTTGGCATCCTTGAATCCTTGCACATCCACTACTACTACAGATTCACTAGAATTGGGAATCATTATGATATTTTTTGTACCAAATTACAGAGTGGTCTGTACTCTATCACACAATCGTTCAGAATGAGACAATAAGCTGCAGTTTGATCAGGTATCTCTTTATTGCATTCAAGTTCCACACGAACGCTAACTACAGGACCCGACTTAAGATTTTCACTTTGTCTTGAACAATCAACAACAAAAAGCGGAGCCTTATCTCTAAATTGAGAATAACTCAATAAGGGTTCACTTCTGCGTCCATAATATGATTGTTGGAATTTTACATATTGTTCGTATATTAATGCTGCATGATGTTGAATAAAATCTGCATTCAAACTTTCGTAAGGGAAGTAGTTAGAATTAAGATAAACTTTAACATCTCTTAAATTACAGTGATCAAATTGTGACATATCTTTGTCCTCTGAATTTTTTCTGTTTGTTTGTAGGCCAACGATTACATATCTAGGTTTTTCAATCTGAGACGAAGTTTTAATTGACCATGTATGCTTAGTAGTTTTCGGTAACAGAGGATACTCATACAAATCCCAATTCCTGAATGCAAACTTAATAGGATGATCTTTTTCTAGAATCTTTAAAAAAGTAACCTTTTCCTTGTCCGATACTTTAACATGCGGAACACGCCAAACCAATTTATTTATTATTATATCATCAAGAGTCTCAGTAGGCGGAATTTTTAAACAGTTTAAATTGGTATTGCTGCGTAACAATATTAATTCATGTTTACAATTCATTACGATCTTATTATAATCTTCAGCGAAACCCAAAATATGATTAAGTGGTATCGAAGCGGAAAAGGCTCCCCCGTGAGTTGACTTTGTTCCATTTATATCCCAACCCCAAGCTTTCGATACTTTAGCTTCATTATCATTGAAAGATATTAACCCTTTAATAGTTGTTGTCACTCCAGCATTTTTGATTCTATCTATTTCTACTCCATTAAGTTCATATCGAATATCTTGAAAGAGAAAAAGGAATGGATTGTTTGTAAATTCAACAGTGGTTACTTTTTCTTTGGTTTCATTATTAAATATGTTTACAGTTCCTTCAATATATAGGGTACTCGCTGATGGCAATATGTACAAATCCTGTTGATTGATAGGTATGCGGATTTCGTCATTCTTGTTAAAACTTGTTACATATGGTTTATATGAATGATATTCGATACCATCTATAGTGTTATCATATGTTGGTGATCTTAAAATATCCAAAATACTCATTTTAATAGTCCAATAAACTTCAGAAATTTTTTATTTTCTTCGGTTATTTTAATCTTTTTTTTAGTTGTTCTCTTACGGATAGTTCGAACACTACTGCCATCTTTTATTTCTGAACTACTATATGTATTATAGTCTATCATCTTTTCTTGATATGTAAATATAATTGAACTTCTTCACCTCGTAGATTAATTAACTTGTTATTAGTATCCAACAGCCTGATATTTATTGAGCTAATAGTTTTTTGATTTATGGGAAAATAAATTATATTCTTAGGCACTTCTATAATTCGGTATCCTGGTGGTACGTTGGGTGCGAATTCATAAATGACGTGACTTGATTTTCCATTAATATACGAGCCGGTAACTATATCACATTCGATTCTCACCACGGTCGTTGATAAAATGTTAACTGGAAGCTGTGACTCGTGTATTATATTACCTTTTAGAGTTTGAATTCCAAATCCCAGTAAGTTTCCAAGAGAATTTTCTTTTTCAAAGTGTATGTCTTTAGTACAATAAATAAATGTTTTTAAAGTGTTGTTGTTGCAAAATAAATTAAAAGTCGTTCCTTTTCCTACCATAGATTTTAAATAATCAGATATATCTTGAAGTTCGTAAGTACCTTCCGGTATTTCTATGACTTCATTATTACCAAAATGAAATTTATTGTTTCTACGATCAATGTTAGGGATGGAATTAAATGTTGACAAATGCAATAGAGCACATTCATATTCACCATCAAATTGTAAGGCAGGATAATAATTAGTAGATAATAACGATGAATTGCCTGTTATAGACAACGTGAAAGACATTTTACGAATGATATAAAAAACACTGGATCCTTAATTTATATTACTTTTATTCAGTAAGTACCCATAATCCATTCTTATTCCAAAATTGACGAAGAAATTTTAAACATAAATGTCCACAGTTACTTGTATCAAAACTTTGATACCTACTATAGTTATAAGTAACGTTTGATTTCAAATATTTAATTAGCTCTTTTGGAGGTTTTAGATCTCCGAAGCTATCAAAATACTCGCAATAATTGAAAAGTTTAACGTAGGCTACCCAATGAGTTCCTTCATTTTTTGAACTATCCAAATTAACAATACCACATTCAATGTCTTCTGTATTTTTAGGTAACTCGTCTCTCATAAAGACTCCTTTAAAATAGGGTATGTGATTACTTGCATAGTCCAATATGTCTCTATCAGTAAGAGCACGCTTGGGTAACCTTTTCACTAGTTTTTTGAGCTCCGTACACATAAACCACTACCAGTCTTGTAAGGTTTTATATACAACCCTTTTCCTAATGCGATGGACTCCATCATTTTATTATGTCGTTGAGCCTCCTCCAAGTTCTTTTGAGCTGATTTATGGTCATTTACAGCCTTTGCGATTCCTGCAGCTCCTCCACTCAATGCACCTAGGGCAGACAGTCCTGCGAATATCGGTATTAGTGGGAGAATGCCTCCTGTTTTTGGTAATGGTATTATACGAGGCAGACAAACTCCTTTCTTCTTTTTTAATAGTTTTTTCGCTGCTGAATAGGCAACTTTTATTGCCTTTAAGTTGCTTTTTGGTTTTGATTTCTTTACACAATTACTTATTTTAGAAACAATAGATTTAAATGATCTTGCACCAGCACCGTGCTTCACTTTGGTTTTCATAACTTTGTTGACAAGCCAGGAAGCTAGTTTTTCTCCTTTTCCTGCATTTTTTGATTTCATGCGCTGTTTTGCCATGTTCATTAGTTCTAAATCTGCTCTGTGTCGATCTTCTAAATTATTCGAGCTATCGTATGCGATATCGTGTCGCATACAAGCGTTATCAAGCTCATTAACCCCTTGATCACCTCTCAATAATCGTTTCTTTAATCGAGTACCAGGTCCACAATAATTATATCCAGGTAAATGTAGCTCGAATGGTAAGCTATTTATAATGCTATTAACTAGTCCACCACCTTTCATAGTCGAGATAATAATGAGATAATTCACATTGACATGATTAATTTTATAGAATCATAAAATTGATCGTTTTTCAATCCAACTATTTTCTGTATCAGGGAGACCTAGCCATTTAACAAAAAGTTTAGTGCCTTTTGTTCTAATAACTCTTTCGATAAGATAAACGTTAGGACAATTTGTTTTTTGAAGTTCTTGTTTGTAAAAACAACCTAGTATTGGTTGTTTATGTAAATCTTCTATCGAATATGTTACAGGATTAGTATTATTAACTTTTCTTATTAAAAATAATTCCGTAGACCAGTTTGGGGTGTATCCTTTTTCGAAGCTACCTTTATATTTACTTATGCGAACATGATCACCAACGATTAATTTATTGGTCTTGGTTAAAAAATTTGGTATATTATTATGTTTGTTGTTTAAATTTTTCATAACCGTTTTCTGATTTGATAGATTTACATCTATTGGTTTGTATTTTGTGCTACGATGCAATGAGTTATTGTAAATTCTCATTACACTTTTCAAATCTTTACCGATCCAACGATAACTACCGTTTAAACTAAAACATTTATACAACTTGTTTTTAAGTGTTTTTATTAGTCTTTCAACAATGGAAGCCTTTTTTATAGAGTATGAAGAGTAATGATTGATTTTATTTTTGATCATAACTTTTTTGAATTCATCATTATAAAATTCTGTTCCCATGTCAGTTTGCAAGTGTTTTGGTTTTCGTTGATTTTTAAATAATAAGTTATTGAATGCATTTGCTATTTCGGATTTCGTTTTAGTTTTAACCGGGATAGCCCAAGCAAACTTTGAAAAGCAATCTATAACGACTAAAATAAATTTATGTCCATCGTTATAATATTTCAAATTACAAAAATCAATAAGATCTGCCTGCCATAAGTCATCAATTCCCTTTAAAACCACAGATCGACGAGTAAAATTTTTACGTGCTGTTTTATGAATTTCATTAACAACTTGTAGCTTACTCATTTTTTTGATTTTGCTTCTAATTCAGCTTTCAAATTCTGAATAATATGTTTTTCAATATCTGATTTCAAGGCGTTAAGTATCTTATGCACTTCTTGCTTTTTCATATATAATTCGCATTGTCTATCTACATATTCTTTGTTGACAGCATCGGTATCTTTCAATGGCGTTATAACACCTGTTAATCTTGCTGTCTGTAAATCGAACTCGCCAGTTTCGTTACTCATAAGAATTTTACTAAAATTTTCTAAATAATCTGGTAATCGTAACCGTTTATTAAGGTGATTTCCAAACTTATCCATACCTAAAAGGTGGACTGATAGGTTGTAGCGATAAAGTGCAAATGAAACAAATTTCACAAAATATAGTATTTATTAACATATAATGCCACTTTCACGCAGTTCCTCGATTATTGATAATATTTCATTATCTAACCCAGTGTTACCAGCATCTCTTGAAGCAATTAATAACTTCAATCTTTCGATCAATTCATTAGGATCATCCCAGTAAACGTAATCTATATTTTTCTTCCATTTCTTTAAAAGAGGAAGTCCTTTTCCTTGATGTAAGTCGGGTTGACTACTGTCAGTACTTGCTGAAACTTTACGCAACTTGAACATTGGTTTTATGATATTCAAGTATTTTCGCCCTCTGTTACTTTTTATTGGTTTATGTGGCTCGTAATCTCTTCGGTGAGCATTTGTTTCAAGTAACATTGTTTTATAATATGCAATGTCTTCTTTAGTAACTGTAGATAAGTCAGGTGTTTTTTTAAATAATAGTTCATTTATACCAGGCGTAACTCTAAACTTGGTCGGACCAACTTGAATATAATCTTCATGAAGAATCACACGTGCAGATCCCATCATAAGTTTACCACGTTCATTTCTCACACCAAATGGAACATCCGTGTAGGTATCGGAAGATTTAGACCACGAAGAAATGTTAGGACTCTTGCCACTTGAACCTGATTCAACCGTTTGAAAGGATTCATCATTTTCGTTACTTTCTGAATCTTCACTACATTCCTCTGTTTCGTATGGAGTTTTATCTATATACTCGCTAAATCCAACATTAGATTCTCTTTTAAGTGTCTTGTCTTTGTCTAATGGACTCGAAGTTTGCAAAAAATTTTTTTCGAAATCTTTCGAGGTACGGTTTTGCTTTTCTTTCTCTATTATTTGATTAAGAGGATTTGTAATTGGTTTAAAAACAGATTCTAAAATACTATTTTGCTCAGTTTCAATGTTTCGCATCTTTCGAACCTTTTTCTTTACAGCTTCTGCAGCTTTCACAATATCTCTTTTAAGATTTTTTTCCATAATAAAAACAAATAATAAAAGTGTCTTTAATTGATTTATCTCTAAGTGTTCTCTCGGAAATGATTACATGTGAGCCATATTCAGGTATTTATAGTAGGTAGTGAATCAGAAATATAATCGAGTAATATGATTGAATACTCTTCTACAAATCGGGCATTTATTACCTATTGACAAAGAGCACTTTGCACAACACACGGCATGACCACAGGGAATGAAACAGGAGTTCATCTCTTCTTCTAAACAAATTTTGCAGATTATTGATGACGATGTGCAGGCTTTCAAACATGACATATTATTATTATACACGGTCTGATGACACTGTGCTTTTATTTCTTCATAAGGGGCACTTTGCACATACTCTTCACCCTTCATTACTAAAACATGTGTACAAAATTTAAAAAACCGTGCATGTACCACCCATGGTTGATCTTCTGGAGTCCAGTCTTTCAGTCTTCCATTGCAGTAGTAACAAATAACTTTGTCGCTTTTTCCAGTGTAAAAAAATCCGGCTTCAGCCATTTCTTGTGGTTTTTGAGATAAACCTATTGGCCATGTATCGAAGCTTCTTAAGCGGCTTAATTCACTTGAGTACATGCGATATACAGGGCTAAATGGCATGATTTATTATTAACTCAACACAAACTCAAATTAAGTTTTTATCATCAGCTATTCGCTGTTTTCAACGCAATGTTTCTACACACAATGACTCAAATGGCATCAATCTACTTACACGACTTAGAATTAATGAAATACAACAAACGTATCAAATTTCTTTCTGTAACATCCTTTGTTCTTTTCACAATCCTTGTTTATCACTACATAGCTGTAGGGCTCTTGCCATATGTTTGAACACATTTCTCGGAATTCTTGCCATGACATGTCTGAATTGACATGTTCATCATAGATGTGTTTCATATTAATTTCATCTTGCTTAAATAGAATTATTAAATTAGCATTATCTCTCACTAACTGTTTAGGTATTTTACTGTAACTTTGATTCAAGTAAAAACAATCTATATTTTGATGTCTTCCCATTGCAAAATAATCACGCATGTTTTTTTGATTCTCGCACGCTACGTCATCGAATATTATAATTGAATTGGACTTTGCTAGCTCGGAAGATAGGACTTCTTCATTTTCACGAAATTTAGAAAACGTTACACTTGGTACCATTTTAAGAACTTGCTCTAAAAATATGTACTTCGGCTGATAAAGGGTTTTTGAGTACACGTACACATTTCGATATTGTAAACCATTTTCATGAAGAAGTAGACCAATCACTAAATTAGTTTTTCCACAATTAGACGGTCCACATACTAAACAACGTATCGAATTAGGTAAAAGTTTTCCATGGCGGAAACTGCGTTTCTCAGCATCAATACGAATGTTCTCGAAATGCAATGATACAGGCTGTTTAACGAACTTCATCGCAGGAGTGTTTGAAGAAGAGTGATAGTACCATGAACATATCAATCATAATTATAGAGGTTGTAATTTAACAATCATAGAGTGATAATTTAACGGAAGTTCTTTTATTACAATAACGGGTTACGTAATGGCGTTTTTCCGATGCATCATAAAACATTTATACCAAGGTATATCAGCGTTGTTCTGTAAGTTACGTTACATTTTGTGATTCCAACAAAACGATAATAAATCATTGGGCACGCTAGACCGCAAAAAAGTAATTGGGCAAGCTGGACCACGAAATGTTATTGGGCAGCTGGACCACAGGTCTACGAGTGCAACGAGTAGACCGATGTGGTCCAGCGTGCCCAATAACTACCTACTTACATTGTAACATACACATAGGACACTAATAGTTTCAATAAATAGGGCAAATAATTGACAAAGACCCCGCACTAGGACAAGCCTCTATCGCGGGAGTCAAGATTAAATACCTTACAGACTACCATACATACAAAAATTAAATAAAACTAGTTAGGGCGCTTTCTTCGTAGGCGGTGCTTCCCTATACCGTCTGTAAACTACTCCTGCAGTCCAGAAGTCCATGTTAATGAAGTTCATGGCACGAGCACGCACTTTTTTTTCATTTTTTCAAACAATTCCATTTATCCATTTAGCGCAAATAAATAAAGATATTTCTTTCAGATCTTTAGGCATTTTTAGATCCTTTGAAGATGTCTAAAGGGGTAGTCAGAGGTATGTCCAATCACACACATTTACATTTTTAATTTTTTTGGCCCCACATTTTGCAAAAGTTAGCATTCTCAGCGCAAATGCTAGGAAAAATCGATGAAAGATTTCAAGGCATTGGCTAGTAGGCCAACTATGCATTTTTAACGTGACTTGCGCTCTACTGCCTTTTTCCCATCGTTTTTTTCAAGGTAAGCACCCCTATTTTGTAACACACGGTAAGTCGCTAACTCAAATTCGTTCAAAAAAAATTGTTTTTTTACGATGAATAGGTATACCTAAGTACTTTGAAATGGTAGATGGTTGAAAAAGTGATACTTAGACATGTTTGTTGTGTAAAATATGAGAAGTGATTTTTCACTAAATAACTTTAATGTTGTTCGTAAAAAAACAATTTGTTTTAACGAATCCGAGTTAGCGACTTAGTGTGTGTTACAAAATAGGGGTGCTGGTCTCGTAGTTTTTAACGTGCCTTGCGACAGCCCATTTTCCCATACTTCTCATCCTTTACAATTGTTCAGGGTTAAGAGGTCTCGTAGATCAACTAAACAACTAAAAGTAAGTAAATAAGTAATCTATTAGTTATCTGGTTCCCATAGTACAAGCTTTGCTTAGTTTGGGACTAGATGGCGCTGTGTGAAATGTCCAGCAATATTCATTTATTTATTTAAATACAAAAATTACAGACTATTACGGACTAGGTAATATAAGATACAGACATGCTTTCAGAACTTTTTTTTTACCTACTCTGTCCCACTGCTGGGTAAATGTTTCCCCTTTCTCCACGCCACACGGTCCTATGTCCCATACATTTTTTTTCGTAACGATTAATCCATTTATGCACGACCGGGACTCGAATCCACGATGTTCGGATCGAAAGTCGAGGCATTATCCCACTCGGCCAACATTAACCAATGAGGTGGTACCCACGAAGTTCGTAGACGCCGGGTCAGCTCTAGTTTTAAATTAAAAAAAAAACCTAAGGATTTCAAATATTCATCACCAGCGTAAGTTACTCGGATTAGTTTTCTTTCTATAAATGTACCTTCGACCTGACGCTCAAATCTTCAAAAAAATACCTAAATAAACATGATAATAATCACTTCATACTCCCTACCGAACCGAACTCCATTATCAAAATGACCAGTAAAATAAAACCTGCACTTCAAACGATTGCACCAATCACCCAATATGTCGATCACTTATTAATTAAGGACAAATCGTCCGAACAACCCCTACTGCGCCACTTGTGGGGTAGAGCGGGGTAATAACAACACGAGCACATGTCGAGCACCTGTCTGTGGTGTCGAGGGTGACGTATGATAATGTAAGCAGACTGAAATTACAATGCGAAAACGAAAATCATGACATCGTTGGTAGTGAGAAAGTTATTGAAAGATAAAGTTCATGCTAAATGAAAGAAAAATGAAGATAAATGCTTCAGCATTAAGTCCTCCTTGCACAATTTGTCATGTGTGAAAGTGTTAAATAAAATAAATAAATAAAGTTCAGTGGAGCCCAGCCGGTGTGTGTAACGTGCAACAGCGAGAGAGATATCTCGAACGGTCGAACTGCTCTAAGAAACTCAGATTTCTCGATCTAACGTATGCGACGTAAGTACAGTTTAACCGATCGATATCTAAATATGGTTTCTCGACACTCGATGTTGCACATGCTGGAGACAGCAAGGCGAGACGAGACGCAACGTCTCGTGGCAGACAAAATTTTGTCTAAGGCGCTCACGATCTTGAAACCTTCGACATTATGTCGTTTCAACTGGAACAGTTAATTGGATAGACCAAGACCTTTTCCAGTTGAGGTACACTACAAGCTGACTATCATCTAGTCTAGATAAGTACCTACCTATCTACCTTCTAAAATTCTAAATTAACGATCTTGTACTGTCGTGAGCTTCTCATATTTTCTTTATTAAGTTTTGTTTCAACACCAATTCAACATCTAATTTTTTTATAGTTTTATCGTAGTTAGAGAGACACTTTTTATGTGTTGGGCGCAAAGTCGTAGATGCACCTTCAAACCAGACGTTTGGACTTTTTTCATTTACAAATATTTCTGGGTCCGGTATTGGTAGTAAAAACAATTAAATATTGATATTACGACTTCAAAGGGAACTTAAAAGGACATTAATGTGAGTTTGGGTATTTTTTACCTACCTTTTAACTCACCAACTTAGATTTTACGTATTCCCGCGCAATACATTCTTACATCTCACAATTCCACCCGTCATGGTAACCTGCTCACCACCCGTGACGGCAGGTATGGTACCAGCCACCCGAACCCCACAGCACAGCACAGTCTCCCCTAACCATAAACCCACCCTATGACAATAGCCGTAAAGTTATGTGATGGATGACTTGTAAACGGGACAGTCAAAATAAAGTGCACGATTTCTTATATTACCCATATAGATGCAGGTTGGAAACTAAAGGATGGAACTTAGAAATCTTCAGATTATTAGTTAACACTAGTAGTTCGCCCCGAACTGAGATCTCGCGCACCGTAGATGGCTTACATTTGGACTTTCTTCTGGCTACCCCTATAATTTCATGTGCTACTACTGCCGAGTATGCCTATTGCGCTAGCTCTTCATGGTAAAAAATACTAGCATGCATGCAATACAATAATGTCGTGTCTAATTTTTCATTTACTTATTTCATATTTATGAATTCTCGTCGTATTTCTAAAGTATACGTCCTAGAATGAAAATAATAACTATTTTGGAATGTACAAAATAAGACCTTTCATTTGACACCCCACTCAATATATTTGTTTATTTAAGTTTTTTTACCCCAATTATTCTCATTCTTTATCAAAAATTTTTTTATCATGAAAATAAATCAAGTAGCATCTAAAATCATTGCAAAATAAACCGCAACGATGCCACTCTCTTTTTAAGACCGACCAGTCAATGAGCTACGAAGACATCGAAACTCTATGAAACGGGAGCTCTTGCAGCTCTGGTTTCGTAGTTTTTGTTCTTTGGTCGTATTTCAAAAACTATACATCCTAGATTAAAAATAAAAACCATTATGGAATGTACAAAATAAGCCCTTTCGTATGACACCCCACTCAATATATTTGGGTAACTTTGAAAAAAATTTACCCCCTTGGGAACCCCATATCTTTACAACCCCTTCATCGATTACGCTCATACGCTCCACAGCAAATTTCCATAGCACTACCTATTGACCTATCAAGTTTCATACAGATTGGATTAGCGGTTCGATAGTTATGCGAGAACATAAAAATGAAACATACAAACATACAAACATACAAACATACAAACATACAAACATACAAAGCAAAATCGCCTAACTTGCCACTAAGATCTTCGCTCGCTTCGCTCGCTCGATCGATTAGAGTTAACCAGCATACTACCTACTCTACTAGTTGCAAGCCTCTACTCTACCAACCAACGTTGGCTACATTGTTACAGTTAGTACTCTATCTACTGCCGTTAACTGTACCCGTGTACGTACGTGTACCCCAGGCGTAGACATTGATAATGGGTGATTTATTAGTAGTCTAAATATTCGCAAATATAATACCCAAAATGACTGTAACCTCACGCTTCAAGTCACACAAATTGGGAACAAAGGGCAAAGGTCCACGACCTCCTTAATTAACGACCTTTAGCTAATTTGAATAGGGTTGATTTGTTTATTACCGGCTCTTATAAAGCTAGCCAAAGTAAAGGATTTTTCAGTATAGTTTTTTTGGCCAGCGTAAGGCCGCTAATTCTTTCTTGATCTCTGTATGAACGAATCACTGTAGGTGCTGAAATCTACGATATTTTTGACGCGGTTTTTCATACCAAATTGCGTAGGGCAAGTACAAATACTTACTGCTTTTCTAACTACCAACTCTATGTGACTCATAGGTTCATAGTAGCTATACCTACTTACCTAGTTATGTACCTATACTTATTAGGTACTTTTACTGATTTCATCATATTGCGTAAAACATCGCTGTAAATTAAGTAGTCTAGCTAGGTACTAAACGAAGTACCTACCTAAGTTAAGAGGTAGGTAAGGTACCTATACCGAAGCAAATATCGTGTGCTTATTGCGGAAGTACCCGCAGCTTTGCTCCGAGGCGCAAGTAAGCATTGATAAGACAACAAGTACAGGGTAGCACTGAGATCAGGGGCAATGGTTCTACTAAAGATTCTGATTAAGTATATGTCACTCATATCAGCTCAAAATGGCCAGAAAGAAAATTTTCTAACAAAATACATGCAACATGTTCTAAACAGCAATTCTCAAAAGTTAAAAGAATAATTTAGGTAAGTATTTAAACTATCCATTTCAAATTGTCTTTCATGAACGAGAGGAACTGCTCCAATATCTCATTGCTCCTTTAAAATCAAACAAAAGAAACCTTGGAATTTACAGCATTGCCCCTACGCCATATGGTGTTATTGGTTCATTTGTCTAAAACACCTACTTTTGATACGACTCGGAGGTCTTCGCCGCCGGCTCTAGCTCCAGCTCTGGCCGATAACCGTGACTAATTGTCCGGAGCTATCAGCGATGCGGGCCGGCCGGCCGCCCCACGGCGGAAAAATATCGACCCACACACACACCTGTCCGTCCAGCGGGTACGAACGTACAGTAGGGACAATGGGGCCCGCGCACCTGCCAGTGCCACAAGCGAGCGCGCCGCCGCACCGCGCAGTCACCACCACGCCACCACGAGCTTCGATCGTTGACCAGCGCGACGTCATTGCGACCGATCGATCGTCCGGCATCTTGGATGGTCACCACCCACCACCATTCTCTGGTAAGTTGCGTCTTTCTCAATCCAAAACTCCATTTCTAGTTTTATTAGAAATCCCAATTATTATTTTCAATAAAAACTTAATTACCTATGCTGAATCATGAAGTGAGTCATAATGTCGTAACATTTTCAGGTGTGCGATGTAGCGCAAGATGCACATAACATCAGGACTGTCTCCAGTGTCCGGCGAACTGCTGGACCCGTCCATCAACTTTTACGGAGATGCCGACGACCAGTGCGGAACCGCATACTTTGCCATCGACCACACCGTCCCGGAGTCATCCCACACCGTCGAGATAGAATACGTCTACGAGCAACCGGAAACCTACACCGTTCATACAGTTATAAACCAAGATGCTCCGAGTGAAACTGTACCACAAAAGAAAGATGCCTCGAAGAAGATACAGACGAAACACAAGCCGGAGAAGATGGCGGTGGACGAATCGGAGGGGGACCTGACGAACCTGACGTGGCTGCAGAACATAACGAACATAATGCAAGTCCCTCAGTTTCCGTTCCCGGTGACGGCGAACGTGCCGGCCAAGCCGCCTCCGCCACAGAGCACACGCCTCGAAAAGTTCAACAAAACTATCGCTAAATGCCAGAAAGACTTCACCGAGAACAAGGAGGAGTACCAGACGAATTCCGAGAAGAAACCCCCGTACTCGTACAGTACCATGATCTGCATGGCGATGCGCTACAACAACGACAAAATGACACTATCCGCTATCTACTCCTGGATAAAGGATAACTTCAAGTACTACAGGAAGGCGGACCCCACGTGGCAGGTGAGTTATCAATTGTCAACGGTAGTAGGGTTCTGCCTGATTTAATAAAGGGATCATCGGTAGATAAGATTATGCGTAATTAGATCGCGGAATGGATTATATTGTGGAGTGCTCGATTGATGAATTATGGTGATAAGTTTTGTACACAGGGACGGTCCGATATAAGTCTATGTAACTTAAAATATCTTTAATTAATTATGTTTTATTTTTATTTGTTACAGAACTCGATTCGTCATAATCTATCTCTAAACAAAGTGTTCGTCAAAGTGGCACGCTCCAAACAAGAGCCCGGAAAGGGAGGCTTCTGGAAGCTGGACTTGGCTCATTTAGAAGGAGGCTCGCGCATCTCAAACAGACCACAGAAAAAGAAGAAATCTACGCCGAAACCAGCGGAGAAAGACAGTGTAGTTATCCAACAAGTGAATATAGACGATGTTGCGAGTGAGGCTGCGAATGCGGTGACCTTGCATCTACCGGACTTCAACTTGGGGAGTATCCAGCCGCTGCAGGACATAGATTTAGAGGCGCATGTCGGCGCGAACGTGATTGTGGAGCCGACGGAACCACCACCGTTGATCCCTGAAGATGTACTCTCCTCGCTTCTCATGACGCCTACGGATTGGGACGATTTGCAACTGGACATGTTGGATAACTATCTGGACGGGTGTTTCAAGTAAGTTCGTAGGGTATATTTAAATGATGGTTCGATCGGTTGCCAGACCGTTTTATTGTAAATACCTACCTGTGAACCTTTAGAATATTGAGATGAGATTTTTACAGTATTATGGTGATAACATTTTACAATAGACAATATTTATTCAATATGTGGTTCTATCGCATTGGTTTGAAAACTTAAGTGCGACAGCTAAACTGGCGTCAAAACCGACCGGCCATGGTTCTAGGGCTGTAGTTGATTTGTATTGATCTAAAATGTTAGGTATCTGTGTAGTGGGTTTTGTTGTGTCTGGATAAAAACTTGCTATTTCGATATAATTTCTCTAGTCAACGAATGGCTTAAGCGAAAGATTACCTAACACTAGATGAGATAGGTTTAGATAATTTCTATCGATTTAGATTTTAGGAAACTTGATTGCACAATTCAATTTAGGGTAGAACAAGCAATGTAGGATGCAAGTATAAAATACTTTAGATTTGGTCTCAATTGAAACGCAATATTTTGCTCAAGAAAGCTCATTGGTTTCGACAACGCTAAAATAAATTAAATAAAATTATCCAGTATTATAAATCAGATAATTTGTCACGAATTTCTTTAGCTTGTGGTTGTTATAAATTGGAAATTTACTTACCTGAGTATTATCAATTAGGTAACTTAGGGCTTAAGTTATTAAAATCCGTCCAAAAGGCACAATTTTCTTTAGAATAGTATAACTTAAAGTAAATATTTTATTTAAATTGTAGAAAAATATAAATCATGACGTTTTTACCGTGCAGTATTAACATGTATAGATTGTAATTACATAGTTTTTGTAATCATTGTAATGTGTGGCAATATTTTAAAGTTACGTAGTATAAGTATTTGAAGCATTATCAGATATTCCGTCCAGAAGAATATATACCTAAGTATAAATTTGTGAGCAGTTAACTGCGGTTTTGTTGCTCAGTGTGGCGTGCTATGAAAAATAAACGCAAAATATTATTCTGATGTAAACAGATTGTATAATGTTTTTAAATGTTAATGTAGATACTTTAAAATTAGAGTGGAGTTGAAAAAGAATTAAAAAAGCTTATACTTACTACATAAAAAAATTGTGCATTTCTGTCAAGATATATAGGTATAGTCGTATTGCTCATTATACGGACTAAACACATATGAAAAATGTCATTTTTTCCTTCAATTTTAGTCCGTATAGTGAGCAATCCGACTATAGGTACTTGTTTTACACAAAGGATGGTTTCCCTGCTCAAATGGCAGTTAAATCTATTGCCGTCTCTTTTCTTTTCTTTTGAAATGAGAGTGACAAGGAACAATTATGGTGTGAAAATGAATATGATATAAATAACGAGGCAATAATCACTAAAAATGTTTATGATAATTTTGGAAAATTGGCAATTTAAAGAACAGATTTTATAAATTTTAGAAAATGTAAGAAATATCTTCAGTAACCTCAATACATAGGTACATTAAAGGCATTTAAGCAAGAAATAATGAAGCGCTCATGGCGTAACGTTCTTGATAGATTCTGAGTGGTTTGGATTGGTGACAGCTAAGCTCGGCGCAAACGGGCCACCGACTACAGCCACAAAACGTCAGCGACAGCGACTTTTCACATATTTTGCAGCTGTAGCGAGTGGCCGCCACCGGCTACACGCGTGCGGCGCGTCTATACAAAATATATGAAAACTACAGGAAATAGCTGAGCGCTTCCGTGCTTCGTTGGGCACGTTAAATACGGCTCTATACGACTCTATACAACGTATACGCAGCACATGTGCGTCCAGCAGGGCTATTTTGACTCACACGTAAAGTCGCTATCTCGGATTTCTTCCTACAAATTGATTTTTACGAACAATATTAAAGTTATAGAATGCAGAATTACTTTGAATATTTTACACAATATAAATCTATCACTTTTTTCAACCATCTACAATTTCAAAGTATTCATCAAAAATCATTTTTTGTAGGAAGCAATCCGAGTTAGCGACTTTACGTGTGAGTCAAAATAGCCCTGCTGGACGCACATTATGCTGCGTACACGTTGTATAGAGCCGTATTGGAGCCGGGGCAGAGAATATGATAATAAGTGCCCATATTTTACTAATATCGAAACGAAAAGTATTAAAACACTTAAGCGTGTTTCAAATCCTATGTCTAGTCATTTAGATGTTTATTATGCATGTTGCGAGCTAAAAAAAAAGAGGTTTTTAGTTTTTTTTTTATTAGGTTGTAGGTAAGTAGGTTCTTAGTTATATTTGGACATACCTCTGACTACCCCCTTAGACATTTTCAAAGGATCTTATATGCCTAAAAGATCTGAAAGAATATGCTTGCACGTCGTGGTCATTATTTAATTTAATTTTTTTAATTGATTCTTCCTTACTTTTTTTCTCTACGGTTAATTTTGGGTCTTTCTAAGGTCTAATGAATGAATGAAAATACTTGATTGCACCTTAAAACTACAAAATAGAACCAATAATAAAAGTATGAAATAAATAGTGTACAATGGGCGGCCTTATTGATAGCGATCTCTGTCAGGCAACCTTTGGATGTATCATCTTATGTATCTTTGGTCTAATTGTATTTATCAAGGAAAACGAGGTTGTTTTTTCTGTATAATTGTGGAGTTAAAAGTAGGTAACATTAATCGAACATAGATTTTTAGCACAAAAAATCTTCATTTAAATAAATAATTATTTATTTGTTGAAGTAGGCGCTCTTAGGTAGGTATACATACAGTTTTGTTACTTATCAAATAACTAGTCGTAACTTAAGTAGAATTAAATGTTATAGATAACATTGTTTTAATTACTTAGCGATTACCTTATTTTTAACCGACTAAAAAAAAGAGGAGGTTCTCAATTCGTCGGTATCTTTTTTTGTAAATCAATGTGAGAAGAACATTATTTAGGCCTTTTTTAATACTTTTGTACCAATGCACGTTTTTTTTTATGTTTCAATAAAATATGTCTATGGCTCAATTATGAAACAAATTCTAATATAAATAAGTAACAATATTATTCAAATAGTGTAACAAAATGAATGGTTTCAATGTTACTATTTATTAATATCAGCCTGTGTTGCCCACAGCTGGGCAAAACACTTCCCTACTCAATATTACTAAATAACATTACTTAAAAAATGCTTAACTTAATGTATTTACCCATAACTATACATATAAGTGGACTACAATGTTAAACTACCTTTGTTTTGTCTTTGGATTTGTTTAAGCTCACTTTTTGTTAAGATACAGTATCTACAGATTTTTAGGTAAAAACTGGCTTTGGTGTTGCAATTATTTTATGCTTATTTTTAACTAAAATTAATAATTTATAAGGGCTGATTTACATCAAAACTTTAAAATTTAAATTTTGTATTCCATCTGATTGTAAGGATAGACCAGTTGAACATTTTCATAATTTTATAAATGTTTTTTTTTTAATCATTGTGTATCAGCCTTTTTGCTCTGTAAGCTCAAATTGTAAGAAACGTGCAGTATTTAATGTCTAGAAGTGTCCTTATTATGTCAATAAATAAACTAATAATAAATAGCCTTTTATTGAATTTTTCCTTTGTAGGGAACTATTTCATGTTACAAAAACGGAATAAACTTTCATTGAGGTAATCACCTTTATAACAAGAATTATAACTATTATCTTTGGAATAAGAGCCTATATTGGTATCAAAGAACACACTTCCCATCATCGCTACAGCGGCATTTATATTGCCACTTGGCAACGTTGGCAACACCGACGCATCTGCTACATACAACTTTTCCACCCCTAAAACTTTAAAGCTAGTATCTACAACACTATTTTTTGAATCTGGCAACCCCATAGAGCAGGTGCCCACAGGATGGTAGCTTGTCAAAGTTAAATGTCTAATGTAGCATTCGAAATATGAATCACTGAATTGAACTTTGTCTTCGCATCCCGGGAAAGGCGTTGGATTCAAAAAAGCTCCAAGATTTTTCATCGCATCAGTCTCTAGTAATCTCATCATGATTTTCAAGCCTTTTATAAGAGTTTCCACATCGTCTTGGCTTGATAAATACTTAGGATCAAACACTGGTGGTTCTTTAGGATCAGTACTTGCGATATAAACTTCTCCTTTGCTTTCCGGATGTAAAACTATCGGTAGTATAGTGGCTACATACTTATCAACATTTTTAGAAAAATAACGTTGCCAGACTTCATCCTTCACCCCTAAACTTTTACTAAATAAACTTCCTCTGTCTGTTGATAATCCTACTGGCAACACCATAAATTGAACATCTGGTATATTATCGTTTTTTGTCGAAACGAAACCGATTGCCTCGCATCCAGTAGCGGTCATCGGACCCTTACCATTGAATAAATATTGAAATACATTCACTGGATTAATCATATCAAATGCTTGAACTGATACTGACTTATTGAACAACACCAAGTCCAATCCTGTAGCAATATGATCTTGTAAATTTTTCCCTACTGGCAATACTTTGACTATGGGAATATTTAAACTTCTTAACACATTTTTAGGTCCAATGCCAGATAGTTGCAATATTTTTGGTGTATTTATTGTCCCCGCTGATAAAATTACACTTTTCTTAGCGCGTATTTTATATTTCTTATCAAATAAATTAACATTGACACCACAAGCAGTGTTGCCAACAAAAATAACACTCTCCACTAAAGCATTAGAAATAACATGTTTCGACAATAAATTGTCTGATGTTGTCCATCTTTTCCCATTTTTCTGGGAGACTTTGGACATCGAAAACCCTTGCTTAAACTCTTTGGACAGTAAACTGTAGCCTAATTCTTTTGCTGCTTCTAAAACAGCTTCAGAAAGCTCACTTTGGTATTGCATATCATCTAGGTTTATCATATATTTTTCTAAGTATTCAAATTGTTTTTCAATGTAATTCTTACTGTGTCGTCCACTGAACCAATCCACGTAGTGCGATGTGTTGCCTCTCACGTGGATCATATTGTTTATCTTTGATGAACCTCCTACAATTTTGCCTTGAGGTAGTCTGCATTTCTGTAAAGAGATGAAATTTCTTTAATTTAGTGGGTAAATTAGGCATCTGTAGCGAAAGGATCTTAACCTGTTTAGTAAATTAGTAATAGGTATATCTGTTATTTATAATATTAGTGTGATTAAAAAATAAATACTTTACATAAAGCTGATTTTTCAATCATCATGTAAATGAAGACTAAATAATGAGTATAAAATAAATATATTTTAGCAATTTTAGCTAATACATAGTAGAAAAATATGTAGATTATGTACTTATGTAGGTATACTTCGTGTTTTGTAAAAAAAAAAAAAAATATGGCAAGTTTGCACGTTCTTACCTATTATTAAATCGGTTAGAAAAAAAATTAAATAAGTACTACTTTATTAAGGCTTATTTTTATTTTGTGTTTTTATGGTGTACAATAAAGTTATATTCTATTCTATTGTTAAGAAGAAAATAACTTACATTTTCCTCCATAGCCCAGCAGGCATACTTCTGCGGAACACTTTCAAACTGCCAGTCGAACACCGAGCGATGCAGGAAGGGTCCTATAACTGGCAACTCCAACAAACTGTGGCCGTATGCACCAGCTTCTAACACTATAAAAGTGTGGTTGGTTTCTGTCGCTAGTCTGTGAGCAATCACAGAACCCGATGTTCCGGAACCAACTAAAATACAAAAATGGTGTGGTCATTTGCATGGTTGTATAAAGTCAGTCACAAAATTATACAGGATGTGGCAAATTTTGGGCACTTAAGGGTACCTTTCCTTTTGTAGTTAGAAAGTTTTGTTCCTAAGAAACTAGGTTTATTTTGGTGAAAAAAATAATTGCAATTTTAGATTTTTGAAAAAAAGTACCTACCTACAGTTAGCATAAAAAATACGTTTGTCAAAAAAAAAACTGTTGGTCTTAATCAACTCTATACCTATCACACCAGGCAAATTTTAGGGCACTTAAGGGTAGCGAACCCTAGTGCCCAAAAATTTGCCACACCCTGTATAAGTCTCAAGCCAGCTGCTGATTTAAATAATTATGATTGATCGTAATTTTATTAGGTATAAGTTTACTTAAATAGGTACTACAAGAGAATAGGATAAATAAATTTTGAACCTATTTGTTTTTAGTTTAGTGTACCTAATGTGTTTTTTAATGTTTTAGTTATCAATTGTGTGTATTTTATTATTGTTTTATTTTTATTATTGTTTTTAATTATGGACACTGTAAACTAATGTTGTCTGAAATAAATGAATTGAATTGAACTGAAAATTGAAATATCTAGCAATTATTTTAACTAACTGAACTAAACGTTATGCACGAAAATATATTTTTAATAACCTATCTAACTAATTAGATGTTTAGTAAACTAAAACTTACCAATAATATAATCATATTCTTGCTGAAAATCTTTATGCGAGTATAACCTGTCACTGTAGTAAATCAAATAACTGATTATAGTGAACACATGCACACAACAACTGAACAAGAAGAACTGAAAACAATAAAATGGTGACATTTTAATTCACAAAGCACTTTAATTAATTAAATTAAATTTTAGGGATTGCTCCCGGTGTGTTTACATTTTTATCAGCTGGTCGAGAGTTAGCTGTCATTGTCATCTGCTGTAACTGTTGCCGTTAAGAAAATAAATTTCCTACTAGCAATCATAATTTTTAATTGTGTAAAAAGAAAATGTCCAAATAAATTATATACTGTCTTTAATATATTCTCTTAAATAAATACTTGAACTTTATTATATTTGTAAAATCTGCGGTTCTAATTTGAGTCTATCTATAGTTTCTTGCGGCATACAGTATGTTGGGTTTACAAGCTTTATAGTAGAATTTCCTAGTAAAGATAAGCCGGCTAGACCAAACAGTGTATGGAATGGGTCTGGTATATCGCCTGGTCGATCGCTAAAGCCTCCTGTTTCTGTATCCTGGCAGGCAAGGATAAATTCTTCCAATGTCTTCTTGTCTACCCAGTGTATTCTGTTCAACATTGACAGTGATGACATCACCCACCTAAAATAAAAATTTATAAATAAGAAACTACCATTTAAGAAAGATTCCATGTAGAGTTGGCAGCCCTAAATGATTCCTTATTATGGCGGGAAATTTAAATTATTGTAACTTGAGGAATGAAATCTTTAATTAAATAAAAAAAACACTGCTGTTAACGCTGTGCTTGGGTTGCTTGCTGTTGATCGCGCGCTGAGCACTGTATATTGTATAACTATTGAGTGCCTGGTTGAGACGCAAAAGCATAACGCAATAGATACATAATCTGCAAATATTTGGTCCTGGTAGGTAGCTAGCAGATATATGATCGAAGGTAGCTAGTTAATAAATAAATGAAATGCTGGACATTTCACACAGCATCATCTGGCTCGAATGTAAGTACAGAGTTATGCACACACATGACTGATTCTTTTTTTGTAAAAAAGTACAATGTTACATAGAAAAACCCCCAGACCCGAGACAAATATTTGCAGACAATATTTGTCATGTCAATAATCATGAATGAAATTACCAAGAATAGCAGAGATCTGGTAGTTTCTCCGGGCGTCCGTTGAGGCCGCCGCTGGGCAGCTGCCGCTCGCATAACCACCACGCCAGCTCATCCGCCTTTAGCGCGTCCATGCGCTTGCATATCGACAGAGTGCCCACACAGCAGTAGATTAGACCTGGAAATATACTTGCTTTATAATGGACTTAGGCTGGATTCGACCAAAATGTCATTTTACTCGCAGAGTAGTTATTCCATTAGCTGACAGAATTCAAAATACAATTGTTTAGAAAGCGCAAACGAACATTATTAGGTGCATTCAAATTATCCTGGTCATAAGGTGTCAACTTTACAATTTCAAAATATTCAACAAACAGCAGTTTATCTGTGGTTTAATCTCCAGATAAAACTTAATCCAGTTTGGTAAAATCCAGCCTTAGCCGACTACCACGTTATACCAGGCCTGTCTCACTTCTCACTTTAGGTATTTATCGGACGCGCGCCGCCTCGGGGGGCGCGCGACATAGGTTGCCACTTGCCGCTCGCTCGGCTTGCGGACTAGACGCATTGTGCGTAATTATCGTGATCTCGTATACATCGTTTCTTGTGATTTTTGCACGATAACTAAACGATCTAATCCGTATAAAAGACACTGCTGTGTCTACGGGTGTCTAAACAAAAGGAAAAGCAATGAATGGACATTAACATTCCACAAAATTCCGGAAGATATTGAAAGGTTGGTAGGTAGCTACTAAGCTTTTCTATAATTTGTTGTAAGTACCTATTTAAATAAATCATCAATAAATACCTAGGTAGGTACTTACTTTTACTCTGTAACTGTAGGTGCATAATGAAAACGAGATTTTATAGGTACCTATTCGATTCCTTTTTGATTGAATAGGTACCTGTTTACAAATAAACAAACATAATACACGTACAAAACTACCTACCTACAAAACTGTAGGTAGGTAGGTACCTACAGTTTTGTTTATTTACATATGTACCTAAAAGTAACTTATCCATTAAGTAGGTACCTAACCTACTTAATATAATAATTGTAAGTGTTTAGAAGTTATATTACATTCATAGAGCCATGTTGGTCGAAGTGATTAGTACCTCAACTTTCGAGACGAAGGTCGTGGGTTCGAGTCCTGGCCGTGCATTAAATTGCAAATGTGATTGCAAACCTAACATTAAAAGGGTGATTATCGGATAACGGCTCCCGGTCTAGTTGTGTGATGATGATGATTGTGTGTGTCTGATCGATGTCTAGGTAGGTATGAAGGTATAGATATTTTGAAATGCAATTGTTTACAAAACGAACGAGATAATAATGTATCTACCTACTTCACCTACCTACGTACAATACGTAGTACCTACTTACTACTATTTATTCTGTGGTAACGGTAGATTAAATTATATTTAGGCCTACTTATTTTAGAACTTAAGTAGGTACTGTTTTTGTGACAGATAAAATAAATTAATTTATTTGTGTTGTCGCAAGCGAAAATTCGACAACCCTTACGAGTCGCGTCACACCGCGCCAGACAGTGACACAGTTACGCATTAGAGCAGGATGGGAATGTTTAGGCAAATATCTCGATAGGTAATAGGCCCATAGGCGAGTTGAATTGCACTTTATAGCTTCGCCGCGAGAGTCTCTATTTAAACAAATTTACTCGCGAAGTGACCCTTCTGTACGTAGTACTAGTATTCTGTGGTTATACCTTGACCGTGCCATGACCATATCAGGCTGAGACTCCACCAAAGCGGGGGAAGAGAGGAGATCTGCGGGCTGATTGTCTAACTTATCTCAAACCTCAAATTGGTCTTAAACTGTCAAAACGATCGCGTAGGTATCTTTTGTCGCGTTCGGTCTCGTTGAGATGAGTGTGACAGACCTACTTGCATGGTCACTGAACTGTCTTATTTGACAGTTTGAGACCGATTTTGGTCGCTATCAAAGATACACAATCAGGGGGCAGTTTTAACAACCATTAAAATTTCGTTATTCACACATGTCATTTTGTCTGTGTCTTGAGATGTGTGAATAACGAAATTCAATATTTTTATAAACTAGCATTTAGTGCACTAAGTTTGGCATGGTGTTATGAGCGCTTTAAATGAATTGAAGGAAAATCGTTAGGAACTTCGCTCATAACGGGAGTTTCGTTAAGAAACTAACGTTTTCACAGTTTTTAGTTTATTAAATAGAATATCAGCTTTACCCGCATGACTCTCTGAGCCGGGTTTAGAGCCGAACCCTCCATCGAAGTTCATACAACTGAGTACAAACTCAACAGCCTTGTTGACGTCGATAGCGTCAAGGCGGTGTAGAAGCGACAGACACATCACTGCACAGAATGAGAAGCGGGTGTCCACTTCACCCCATTTGTCTCCTGGAGAACAAAAAAAAAGTGAGGCTTATAACTTTACAATTATTATTACACACGGGAAGTCTCTCAGAACATGAGAACTCACGTCAAAATATCGTCCATTTACCGACAATGTTTCGATTTATCTGGAGAATCTTCATTTGGGTAGGAGGGAGAGACAGTCACTCATCACAGTCACCAGGGACCACGGAAGTGGGGAGCAGAGGGGGCTAAATACCCCCCTTAAATAAAACGGGAGGGGGAGAGGGCCGCATCCCCTCCAATTTTTTCTTCAGTCCCTCTAAATATCTTGAAGGGGTGACCAAAGAAGTTTGCCCCTCCCCATCATGGAGTACCTACTTCCATGGTCCATGCTCCTATCCAGATGAAGATATTGCGCTCCCTACGCTACCTAAGCAAAACTATTAAGCTACTAAAAAAAATGTGTTTACAACTTGAATTGATGTGATTACAATACTCAACATCAGGGTCAAGACATTAGGATCAACACCAGCTACTTACCAAAGAAGCTGCCATTATCTTGCTGCATTGCCTTTACAAATCTGACCACTCCTTCAACATCAATGGCATCCAGGCGGTCATACATCGCCAGCACCTTAAATAAAACATTATAAATAAAATAAATAAAAATAAAAAAGCTTTTATTACTCCTCAACTATAAAATTAAAAAAAAAAATAATTTAACTCTAAAAACGGGTTCTTTCATTGAGGCCCCTCTACGGGTATAGGCCTCCTGGAAGGCTTTGGAGGGTCTTCTCGTTGTTGTGCTTTTTCAGCCTACTTGTTGATAACTATCTCAATAAAACACTACCTTAATACAAAAATTACTTACTTCAAATGTTAGGTTGCAGATTAGTGATCAACCAACAAGAAATTGAAACAAACAGAATTAATTTTTACATGTTGAGTGCCTACAATGCACATAATGAACTAGTGCAGCCTGTACATTATTGCTGAAATAGCTGTATAAATGGAACCAAGATTATCTCCAATACCCAACACCAAAAAGCATAATTTCTGGAACCACTTTTCCTATTGGAATGCAATCTCTTATATAACATTGTCTGTAGGCCAATTATTTAGATACCTGAACAGCACTCAATGTGTACAGCATGTGGGGGTCATGTCCTTTACTGGCCGATATGCCTCCGCTCTCAATGTCCTGGCAGGTTGTGATGAACTGTATTATTTCCTCTTTCGGCATTCTGGAATCAAATATGAACACTATATAAGACTAGTACTTGCAAAAAATAAGGAAGAAAGCTTTTTGAATTATTAGGTAGCTCAATAGCACCTTATTCTTTAGTATTTTCAAAAAATTGTCGAAGGAAATGCGACTTGACTGCAAAGTTTTGGTAGCGTTTTTGCAATTCTTCGCGGCAAGGCTTACTCTTTCTATACAAAGTATGATACCTGGATGATTGTCCCATTAGCTCCATTGCTGTTAAAGTCCAGTAAATACCAGACATTCGGAGGTATTCGGTCATACAGTACTCGTAGTCATCTTTGTTCAAACCGTACGCTGCTAAATAGTCTGAATGCTTCTGGAGTAGCAAAGTTTTTGGTCTGTCATCTTTAAGAACCACATCTTTAGTTGTAAAAGCCATTGAATGTCTAACTAACTAAATACACAAATTTACAGTACCTAAGTAAGCAGGAAAAGGTTAAAATTATTTTTGTTCACTTTGTTTTGTTGTCGTATTTTTTTTTTGCACAACAAATAAAATGTCACTCGGCACGTCAATTACGTCAACAATGACGTTTGTTGCAATTTTGACGTTGACAAAGTAATGTCAATGTCAGTCACGACACTAATGACATGGCTAAATGAAATGAGGTGAATGCACAAGACGTGCGAAGCCAAAATAAAGAAAAAAAAAAAAAGAAAGAAATGAGGTCAAATGAGGTACATCCGCACAGGTAGCCCGCGAAATTCAAATTTTTTGTAATTTGCTCAACTGCTCGTTGTATTTTGATCAAAATGATTCGTAGGTATTGTATTTCCGTGGTATTTCCATAATGATAAACAAAAGAATACTTAATCAAGATATTCAATAACTTAAGTGGTAGGTAGGTACTTAGATTATTTTATTGTGTGTGAATGTTATTTGCGCGAATCATATTTTAATCAACTATCCACCATAAGTTTAAAATTTCATTCTTCAAATAAGTATTAAAAAATGTGGGTAAGTAGCTTAGAAAATATGTAGGTACGTGCGTAGGTAAGTACCTACATATCAACGAGATACTCAAACAGACAAACTCATCATCAACGAGAAACATTGCTAAGCAAGTGATTATGACTCCACCAGCTTCCTATAGCCATAGGTACCTTTACCTACCTAATGACATCAGTAGGTACCTAGCGTTAAAAAAACAACACCTATGAAATTATTTCTTTAGGTACTTGGGTCCTTTGCAAAAAAGTTGTACATTTTGAAAAAAAATTGTTCCCCTCCATTCAATTAAAGATTAAAACAAAAAACTATAGGTGGTACAATGATAAAAATTAGTTACAAATGTTGTTTGGAAATCATGTATTTAATCTAACATAGTATTTATCTTTATTTCTATTATTTTCTATTTCCAAATTAAATTCAAAAAACTGCTAATTTCTCTCTCCATACAAAATTCTGATGTCCACTTTCGGTTTTCGCAGGTTCAACATTTAAATTTATGCTACTAACTTCATAATATTACTAGATTAGTTAATGGGTACATCAGATAAGAAGTTGCGCTATATAAAAATGACAATAATAGTATTATAACATTAAAAATGAATTATTTATTCGAGTTTAAAGTCGTGGTCCCTGTTTTTGGTATTTTGTGTAACTTGCCCTGTGTAACGCTCTAGCTGAGGTATTTGGCTTGTTGTGAACGTATGCATAATTTATTTTAAAAGTGCACCATTGGAGGAAGCTACCAATCTAACAAAATATAGCGTAGCGATTTTGGTTTAGTTGTTATTCAACAAAATTTGTGGTGGTTGGGTTTTTCACAAGATGTTTTTGTGTAACATAACGCGAATATTTATGGAAGTTGAAGTAAAAATCACAAATATTTTACTGCGTTGTGTAGTTTCATTCAATAGACATATAATACAAATGATAATTATTACAAAAAGACGATATTTTTTTTTATTAAATTTTTTGTTGTGACACCTCGGTGATATTTTATACACAAATGTACGTAAAATCGTTACACAAAAATACCTTCTGAGACAAGAAAATGTACAACCTTTTTGCAAATGACTCACTTACCTAGGTACCATCTACGGAAAAATTGGATAAAGTTGCACTCTCTAGTAAAAACAACAAACAACACGTGCAGGTTTTAATCCAGTTGATTGATCTATCTACCACCGACCAGTCGACGCTGTGGGCGGAAATATTATTACTACTTACCTACTTACGTTCCTACTACCTATTAATAACTTATCGTGGGTGGGTAGGTACCTACCCTAATAAAAAAAACTTGTAAGTACTTATCTACTTAAATACTTACTTAGCTATCGGAATCTGCCTACTAGTAAAGAAAAGATTAAGTGCTTATTCTTTTCTTTTAAAATAAAAAAAAGTAAATAAATAAAATGAAATACTTAGGTACTTAAGTAAGCTTTATTTCCGAGTAGGTACACTGTTGTAAAAGAAAAATACACAATATTTAACAAAGAAAGTGCACAATCCCGCCAGTATTCTTTTCGTCGTAGCAGTGCTACGAGGTAGTTAGCAAGTGCTACGCTTTCCTTATTCTTTTTCTTGGTGTGCAGTGTGGAACGTTGGTCGCTGCATTTTGAAAAGCTCTGAAAAGCGAACTATCGCCGATCGCTGATGCTGAAAGGGGCATGTCTGCTAAGGCCCTTTAGATTGATTGAAGTGGCGGAACACCTTTACATTGCCAATGAAGTAGGTAGGTACATGTGCGTTTTTAGTCATCATTAGCACTACATCACTACAATATAGATATGTAGTACCTATAAAACAAAATCGCTTCCCGCTGTCTGTTTCTAATGTGTTCTTAGATCTTTAAAACTACGCCACGGATTTTGATGCGGTTTTTTTTAATAGATAGAGTCATTCAAGAGAAAGGTTTATATGTATAATACATACATAGTATAGTAGAGAAACACTGATAATTTTAGAGGTTTCTAATGTGATGTGTGATGTGACCCGTGCGAAGCCGGGGCGGGTCGCTAGTAGGTACACGCATATAAAGTAATAATTACATTATACATCATATACCTATATATTATATATACGAAGACCAATTATTGGTCTTCGTCCATTACATTCTGAATATCCACTCAGAGTAGCTTAGGCTTTGGAGCTCGTGTTATGCACCTTTAAATTTTCCGAAACGAAAAATCCATTGATGCAAGGCTGGTCTATCCATTTAAATAAGTTAGGTAAAACTACTCATGAAAAACTTTTCATCTCAAGATCTTGCTTTAGAAATAGAATCATGAATAAAATATTGCTGAAATATGCTAAGGCGTAGAATTTATTCACAGCTAGGCAGGTACATAACTTCATCTGAGGTTCTTCACCCTCATGGGCTGTCACAATAGGTTAGCCTAGCCGCGCGTGGTGGAGGCGAATCGAAGCGATCAGATGAAAGATTGACTGCTCAATGCACTCATATCCATATTATATTAAACACCTTGATGACGTACTGTCAGTGTAGTAAATTTATATATAAACCGATTTCAAAAAAGGAGGCGGTTCTCAATTCTTTTGTATGTTTTACAAAATCTTTTTAATTTGTATGGGTAGGTACCTACCTAAGTGATTTTTTTTCATTTGTTAGTGTTTAATAATATGAAAGAAATAATAATATGATTTAATATCAATAAGTGTAGGTAGGTACGACTACTAAATGATAGTTGGAATAAAAATGGTAGGAAGGTAGGTATGTACTAGGTAAGTAAGTACATACCTGCAATACTCGCGTAGGCAACTAGTATTGATCTACTATACGAGTAGATGGACTACTAAACCTCTTAATTGATCAGTCAGCGACAAAAATCGATAAACATTCAGCACGAGCTCTAAGCTATGAGGGATCTTGAGGAAACCCTTGGCTTAGCCAGCTAGTCTTTCCTGTGGACAAGGCCGATAGGATGACTTTTATCTGACATTACACTTGGTTAATAATCCCTTGCGAGAAAGACGGATAAGACTATCAGCTGTAAACAGTTACTTAACTAATAAACTCGTCACATCGTATCATTCATTTAGTTTACTATTGAGCTCAGCAATGCACAGAATAGGCAATAGTTTCTATGGTCGCTTGCCACAGATGAGGTAGTAGTTTCTACTCTTATCAAAGTCAAGGGGCAATAAACAGTGTAGATAGTGTTTCACTATGTAAAGTTATATGCACAGTGTAGAAATAATTTATTTATATTGAGCCTGAATCGAGCTTTGCAAAACTCAAGTGGGCTTGGGCCGGACATGTGTGTAGACGTGGAGACGGCAGATGGACCAAATTCATCGTGGAGTGGAGACCACGGCTCAGAAAGAGGAGCGTTGGTAGACCATCCGCCCGATTGTCCGACGACATAAAAGCATATGCCGGGACAGACTGGACGAGGAAAACCAGTGATAGAGCTGTGTGGAAGAATATTGGAGAGGCAGCCCTGCAGTGGGCGAATATATGCTGAAGAAGACGAAGAGCTGTATATCCTGAAAGACGGAAGATGGACTAGGAGAGTGACGCATTGGGAAGGTCCAAAAGGATGGCGCTGGAAGAAGACAGGATAGCAAGACCACATCATAGAATTGATAATACTCGTAATACTACGTATAGAATGGCCACTGTCCCCTCCCCACCAATTGGGCCTTCCTCACCGCGCGATCGAATTTGGGCTGGCGAGGGGCTGACTTTGAACTAGGGACGCGCCACGCACGCAGACGCGACGACCGACGAGACACCGAGACCACAGTCACAGAGAAATCCACAGTGTACAATAATTATTCATTCGGTGACAACCTTACTTCACGCACACAATTGTGCGTGTACAAAAATTACATTATCTAGTGTCTGTGTAAATAGGTAGTTAGACGCCGCTTTTGCATAGAGATTTCGTCGAGTGTCCGGGGTGTGACCATACGCTTGCTGGGAAGACGACAAGCCCAACTAATGTCCGGTTATGAAAATGACAATCTAAAATGTCTATTCATTATAATGTCCATTCATAACGGCTGGACAAAACAGGCTCAGAGTGGCACAAAATAGGGATAAATCGCTGTCTTTGGAGGAGGCCTTCATCTGAAAGGGGTTCTCATAAAGTGTTAGTAAGCATTCGTATTTAGGAATGATTTGCAAAACAGATAAGGCTTTTAGTCCAGATTTCCCCTGCGATGATCCTCTGCGAAGGGGTTTTTTTAACTTTAAAAAAATATATAAAAAAAAAAAATTACAAACAAAAAGTGTGTCACCGAAAAGAGTGTTAGGCCCCAAACCGTGTTTGTTGCCCTGGTTCTTCACGGTCTTGGTCGCGAAGGAACAGGAGTAGAATCACCTAGCTCTTAAGACGTTTCAAAGTGGTACACTTGTGATCTTATTGAATAAACGAATTTGACTTTTGACTTTTGACTTTTTGACTTTTGAGTATTGTCTAACATTATCACATTCCTCCTTGTTGAAAAAACCATTTTAAGAAAAGTACCTAATTATTTTAATCTATTTTAAATTTTTATAGAAAACGAGAGAGAGAGAGAGACTACGACTACTACTTCTACTACTGCAGAATCTGCCATAGGTTCAGGGGTTCAGTCGATATTTTCTTTAACTCCTTCATGGCTTTCTGCGTCGCTGTCGCGCTCCGTGGTCGACTTATTCTACGATTGTTCTAAAAAATACGAGTAAGTAGGTATATCAAAGTACCATAGATATATCACATTACTTATATAAAACAAATGCATTATCCATTGAGCACTGTGCCTAACAATTTATTAGCAACGTACAGTTTGCCATCTCTCAGTGAACGAGCGTGCGTGTTTTCTGTTCACGGATTGTAAGCGAATGTAAGTGTTGCATTGTAGTCCTTATAACTGGTAGATAGGGTTCAGTAGCTAGTTTACTTCTACTCAATACTCAAGGAGGTGAGGCGTTGTTTGTTTTCACTGGGTTTCACCTTGTTTTCCCCGCAAAATAAAGTAGGCTAGGGACTAGGTACTCATGTATAAATTCAAATACCAAATTTAGTATCGTACGTTCAATAGAACCAATAAAAGATGATCACGGTATACCTACCTACTCGTGGATTTATTGAAGTCAATAGAGTGGTATTTTCTTTAATTACCTACTTACTAACCTAACGACGAATATATTATGATAAAAAAATGTATTAGACTATTTTGAAGTAAAGTACCTACCTAGTGTAGGTATTTTTTATATAAACGCGATTCAATTGTTGTTTCTTTGTAATATGAAAATAAAATAATAAAATAATAATATTTTTACACTCAAGATTTGCAGAATTCAAGATATTTTATCAACTCATTTTATAAAAATTCCTAACGAAATAGGTTTCAGGTGAATTTTATATTACTTACCTAACTTCTTTAAAATTCAAGGTGACCTTTTGCGCAAATCTCAACTTATTTGAAAAAACATTGAACCTGGAATATCATAAATAATATCGCAAAGTTATGAAATAGGTTTATTCTCATTTCCTACCGGCCATTCGTAAAAAATAAAACAAAAGAGTACCTACCTAAGTACCTATTAAAAAAATACTTAAGTAGGTACCTAAGTGAATAAAAGAATGCTGGATATTTCAAACAGCATTACCAGCCCCAAAGTAAGCAGAGCTTGTGCTATGGGAATGGGAACTATATTATTGATACCTATAGATAGGTACTTACTTTTTTGTAAATACATATACTTATACATATTAAACGTAGAAAAAAACCCTGACCCGAGACAAATATTTACAGATCATACACACATTAAAAAGTTGAGCACGCTGAGATTGGACCACTTAGCAACACCATGCTCAATACTGAATGGGAAGGGCTATTATTATTCTATAGCTGTAGGTACCTACCGTCCTTATCATTTTTGTGTTTGTGTTTTTCTTATTTGTAGATACTTATGTCTAGTCCTTTTCCGCTTTCTTTCTTCTTTTGTAGGTAGGTATCTATTGTTTGTGTGAATAAATAATGTGTATGATGAATAAATGGTTCTATTTTTATTTCAATTAGGTATTTCTACATTTGCATCGCTTAGGAATTCGAACCAGCAACCTTCTGTGTTTCAGACCTGTGTTCTGTGTAATTTTAAATAAGTTTGTCAAATATAAAGAGCAATAGAGTGAAAAATATCTGATGTTTGGCTCCCAGAATGGCAGAAGAATTAAAAACTTTAGTGAAAAATTAATTGGTTGAGCTTTATGAGCAACTGAATTATTTTTATTGAATGCATAGCTGACCTTGTTATGACGTTATACATAGGTATATAAATAAATTACATAGGTATAGATGAAAATGTGAAATCTTATCAAAACTTTCAATTCCGACGAGATTCCAACCCGCAATGATTCCGTGGCCGAATTGGTAAAGGCACTCCGGCTAAAGGAGGATCGTTTGTATCACTGCGGGTTCGAGTCCCGTCGGAATTGAAAGATAAGATTTTTCATTTTTAAATGTAATACCTAATACCTAAGTGTGGTTTAACACTATAAAATTAAAAAAAATACATACAGATGACCGAAGCCGTACCTAAAGGTGAGGCCACACTGCTGCGGCAGGCGCGCGACAAGTTCGCCGCTACCTATAGACGCGTGCCGACAGTCGCGGCGGCCGCGCCCGGCAGGGTCAACCTTATTGGAGAGCACATCGACTACTGCCAGGGATATGTGTTACCTGTGGTCTGTATGTTTATTTGATAAATTAAATATCCCCCCTCAGAAAAATAACTGCCCCAAAATACTTAAGTACTTAGGTAGTTTTATTTCATTCAAAGTTTAATTTGTGGTTTTATGTGGGTTAAATAAATATTTATTAAAATATGGATTTATTTCAGTTCTTCCAGTATTATTTTAATGCCTTTTTTTGCCTGTAACTGCAAAATAAAAATAAAAATCAACCAGGTAAAAAGTATTTTTTTTACGCTGGCGCTCTATTGGTGTTTTTATGGAAACCTTCTATTTATATTCCGAGATCTATTCAAATCCTTTCAAACACTGAAGCATGATCGAATTTGATCATCTGTCAATGACACTCCTCACAGCTCATTTCTAGGGTTCCACATTCAAAATTTTAAACGGTATAATCACAGAAGCAGCAATACTTACAAATATATAGGAAAATATACGAGGATAATTAATTTATAGTTAAAAAAAATAAATTTTGTGACTTAAAAATACTTACTTATTTGGCTCATCGGATCAGAATTGCCATCCAGCGCGGTAATGCTGCCAGTGACTTGGGCTCGCTTCCAACTGGCAGTGGCTTGGATCAGTTGAGCTACCTATAGGTCGTTTACAACGGTCCTTAGATGGCGCAAAATTTGAATTTTGTACCTAAGTATTCAAACTTGTATAAAAATACCGACCAACGACGCCAACGTATGAAAAACTACTAAGTTAAGTTTGTCAGTACCTACTTCAATCCTACCTATGCAATGGTTGCACGCTACCGTTACCACACTTTACCGTTCAACCTTACACTACACACTCGACTGACTTCGGTCGAATAAGTATGGTTGAACGTTTTACAATATACCCGTATCGGTTCTGACCATCTGACGATCCGCGACAGATCTCTTGTCCGTTTCGTCCTAATGTGGCAGGTGGGCAAGGTTTCATATGATTTCATATAAATCATTCTAAGTTCGTTTCGGTCGATTCGTTCGGCGTGTTTGACTCCATTCACCATTAACGGAACTCTCGGTGTGCGAGTCTATCTCGCACTTGGCCGGTGATATTTCCATATTTTCAATATACGTGGAAACAACTGTGATTCTATTTTTCGTTACTTATTTTATTGACACATTACATTTTACCAACAATAGTCCTATTTATTGCTTCAAAAAATAAAAAAGTCGCGTCCCACAGCCCACAGTTGAGCAAATATCTTCCCCAAACCATACAACCTAAGTACTACAACAAAATATCTAATAATAATGGTACTTTTAAAATAATTAACAAACCTGGTTTGGGTAGTCACAAACAACAAGCTAATTAAGTTTTCTAAGAACGAAAACTAGATTAAACTGTAATTATTATTGATGATAAAGAAAATACCCAAATCATTTTTCCTGTAGCAGCTGCCTTCAAGCTCTGATTGAGAAACTAAATCACTTAGGCCATTATTGGAGTAAACAATTATAATTGGATTAAACTGTTCACAATCTTTGAAACTAAGTAAATTATTGAACTAAGAGATGATTCTAGCGTGTTCAATTAGCTTTCTTTTAAAATATTATTTTTAAATTATTAAATATACTTATAAGTAGGTAAATTTAATTTAAAAGTTTTACTACACATAGAGGGCCTTACTTATGAAAGATGTTTAAAGTTAAACACTGGTTAAACAACGTCCTGTCTTTATTTGTGGAGAGTGACAAACAGAGGCAGGACGTTGTTTAACCAGTGTTCACCTCTTGCCACTAAGCGTGCCACCTGCAGTGGGGCCTTGGCTTTAGAGCAATGTTAAAACAAGCTTGAAACATGACAACGAATGTCATTTCTAAAGCAGTAGGACTGTTCCATTGAGAACATTGCTCTAAGAGTTCATGGTAAGGCCCCTGAAACAGTCCTGAAAATTGCAAACAACGCAAGAATATTTGAATTTCATGGGCTACCGAACTTACTAGGTGATTTACGGTTTACTATGATGAGCGTATTGTGATATAAGTATGTAAATCTAGTAAAGATGTAAAGGCCTTTTCTCCTCCAGGCCCTTCCATTCCTGACGGTTGCAGCGGGTGCCCACAATGGCACCCTCCAGTGCAGGGTGACGTCAGTGCTGACTTCTGGCGAGGAGCTGCAGACCAGCTTCCCCACACCGGCTGCAGAACCCCTGAAGCCAGGGGAACCCGCCTGGGCGAACTATGTCAAAGGGGTCGTGGCCAATTTTCCTGGTAAGGTTTTCTTTTAGCTTTTCCGTGCAAAGTTTGCCTGGAGGAAATCGCTCTCAGCGATAGGCCATTATTGTACTAATTAAAACGTAAGCTTGTGCCAAATGTGTGTTTGGACTAGCCACTGACTATCTTTCTAGACTTCTTAGAACCTTTAGATTTCAGTTAATAGCGACTGAGAGTTTGAATCAAAAACTTGTACTTACTTATAAGCGTTTTCCTTTATCTAACTCTGCGCTCTTTTAAAATTTCTCAAACTGAAGTGTTAACGACCTTTTACTCAAAATACAAAGCTATGGGAGAAGGCAGATGGCGGTATAGCCTAAAAGCTCTCCGATAAATCCAATAAATTGCAAGGTGAATACCCTTTGAAGCTGTTTTCGATTTAAATTCGGGTTGGGTTTAGAAACGTGCTAGGTACCTTGTCACGTCTACGTTACTACTACCTACGTCTTGTGTCACGTATAACGTTACAACCTCAATATCAGTATAGTGACCAGTTGGGGGGGGTTAGAGGGGGTGTAGGTACCTACTTGATACTACTTTAGTACTATAATACTGTTTTTTGTTGCAGGAGACTAACAGTTTATTAACCACAGAATAAATAATAGTTAACATAACATAATAACATAGTTTTCGTGAACAAAATGGTTTCGTTTATTAGAAATTCTATATAGTACCTATACAATTTTTAATGGCCCGTGTGCTTAACAACATTACTAGTCAAAATCGATAAGCATATTATATTTAGTAGAACCGCTAGCTAGGATCACTTAGGATTGTTACATCTCTGTTCTGTTCGTGAAGAATCAGGGTAAAGTGGAAAGTGGTTACATTTTAGAATCGTGCTAACTTGAGGAGGGTGGGTTTAGGTGTAAAACTACAAACTGCTGGTATTTTTACAGGTGTTATCAAAGGCTTCGATGTAGTGATCGTGTCTGACGTACCCATGGGCTCCGGGCTGTCTAGCAGCGCCTCCGTGGAAGTGGCCATCTTTACTCTTCTGGAGGGACTAGCTGGGGACAAAATCGAGTAAGTTACACCTAGGGTTTGTGTGGCTACTACCTATCGTTACTCAAGTTAAAGTAATGCTACGAATGAATGCTGATGAATGTTCCTCAATGATGGTAAAAGCCTTTGATATACCTACTGACAGATTACTTGGGTCTACTTAATGGTGAAAGAAAGAAGTATGTGTAGTTACTAACGCCACTCTGAAAGGATTCTTTCGTGAAATTTACTACATAAAGATCCGAAGGGCGTAGGCACGAATCCTGGCCGTGCATCAATGGATTTTTCGTTTCAAAAAATTTATATGGGCATTAACACGAGCTCAAAACGGTGAAGGAAAACATAGCGAGGAAACCCGCGGCTTAGTCAGCCGTACACGTATTGACCATGTCTTTCCTGTGGATATGGCCGGTTGAGCTGAGAGGATGGTGTGGGTGCCAGGCAAGCCTTTAAGTTTCCCGTTAAGTGTAGGCAAAGATTGCCTCCTGACACTATAAATCATCTAGTAAAGATGTAAAGTCCTTAAGCCGGAAATCACTATTTACACAGTTAGCCACTAGGGGCCTTACTTATGAAAGAAGTTTTAAGTTAAACACTGGTTAAACAACGTCCTATCTTTATTTGTGGATAGTGACAAACAGAGACAGGACGTTGTTGTTTAATAAGTGTTCAACTATAAACATCTTTCATAAGTAAGGGGGTAGCTTATTGGAGGTTACTTTTACTTAACCATTGCAGTGCCGTGGAAAAAGCGAAGCTGTGCCAGAAAGCGGAGCACGAGTTCCCCGGAATGCCGTGCGGCATCATGGACCAATATATTGTCACCATGGCGAAGAAGGATCACGCTCTGCTTATAGATTGCAGGTCACACTACTCTATTTTTTTTTCTCATACATACATACATAAACTCCTCTTTCCCACAGGGGTAGGCAGAGACCACGGATTTCCACTTGCTACGATCCTGGCACACCTCTTTCGCCTCATTCACTCTCATCACATTTTTCATACAAGCTCGCCGGTTTCGGGTAGGTACTTTTGACCCTCTATTCCCACTAGTTCAGTTGTCCAGTTCAGTTGACTGAACTAGTGTTTTGACCTGGCCTTTCTCCAAAATATCACCAATCTGATCCAGGTATGTTCGCCTAGGTCTTCCCTTCCATTTCTATTTTTTTCAACCTGTTTAATCCCTCTGCTGGGCTAAGGTCTCCCCCATACTCTTCCAACCATCCCTATCCTTCGCCAAGTCCCAACGTTTTCTCGGCCGTTACTACTGTTATCATACTTTTTCTATAGCTCGAAGAAATTGTAACCGTTGCGTTGGGGAGTGTTTTCCAGTGTCAACGTAACATTTCTAGTGTGTAAAATCATTGATTGTAACTGTTTTCTTCCAACAGATCTTTGGAAGCATCTCTGGTGCCGATGCGTACCGGCGACGCTGTGATTCTGGTAGTAAACTCCAACGTGAAGCACCAGCTGACTGGCAGCGAGTATCCACAGCGGCGCGCGCAGTGCCAACAGGCAGCTGACCGGCTGAACCTGCCCTCGCTTAGAGGCGCTAGTCTTCAAGATTTAGAAGGTACTGTGACCTCAATCATCATCATCATTGGCCTCTCAAATAATACCCTACTGCTGGGTATAAGCCTCCTCCCTCAAACGCCCTTCTAATAGACCCTGTGCCATTCTCATTCATGTCTTTCTCTCTATGGCCTCGATAAATCATCAAAAAAGTATCAATGCAGCCCATGTGTATGACAAAGACCCACATACATTGCCAACAAGCGGCTGACTAGCTGCACAAAATATGCTATCTATGCTAATATTATAAAGAGGAAAGATTTTATTGTTTGTTTGCATTGAATAGGCTCCGAAACTACTGAACCGATTTGAAAAATTCTTTCACCAATAGAATCCTTCATTATCCCTGATGAACATAGGGTATAGTTTGCGTCCCGACTTAGCACGGGTACTTTATAAATTAAACCCATGCGAAGGTGGGGGGAACCGCTAGTTTATAATAATTTGTCAAGTTAGCAAGGCTTTATTTCGAGAATGTTTTTTTGTCACTTTCATATCAATGGAATGAGTAGATAACAGATTTAGGAGCCATCTAAGCTCTAGGAAGGTCAGCTACAGGACGATTGACTTCTCTTTCAGAACTGTCGAAGCAGAACTGTGATGAGCTAGTCCTGATGAGGGCGAGGCACGTGGTTGAAGAGATCGCCAGAACAGTTGAAGTTGCCAAGAGACTGAAGGAGCAGGACTTGAAACGGGTAACTAATAACACCTAATAGATTAATGTATGACCTAGGCACCATAAGATTAAGAGCAGTGTTAACCGAGTGGCTTCTCGACTTTCGACCCGGGTTCGAATCCTGGCCGTGCATCAATGGATTTTTTGTGTCGTGTTTGTTGCCCTGATTCTTCACGGTGTTGGTCGCTAAAGAACAGGAGTAGAATCATCTAGCTCTTATGACGATTCAAAGTGATCCTAGTGGTCCTACTAAATTAATTATATTTGAATTTTTGAATTATGTAGAGTCTGTCAACGAATGGTGCTGAAAAAAATGAAATATGATCACGAATGAATAAAAATGAAAACGAAAAAATGAAATATGATGAAATATGATATGACACAACACCCCAAGGTGCGATAGACATTCTTTCATGTATTTTTACTGATACAATTTGTAGCGACTGCTACAGGAATGTGTAACATGATTTTGGCTGACGCGGTTGTGTAAGCGTCGCCAGTCGTCTCTGCCCCCTCGTTGTGTTAACCTGTATTGGATCGTGCGTGAACAATAAATTACAACTGAAATCATGAAGACTATCTAATTATCAATCCATGAACATCGACCCCAACACAATTATTTTAGGTACCTACGTAGTACTAGTATTCTGTGGTATAACCTAGAGCCCTTGAGTTTTACAAGAAATATTACACAAACACCCTTATTTATTTATAAAATAACTGTTCATATAAGTAATTAGAAATACTGAGAACTAGGTACTTAACTTTACTAAGAAGGTTCAATAAGGTTCTATTTCTCATTCCTAGGAGAGTCAGCTTTAGGAATTTCCTATTTTTCCGTATTTAGAAACATGTAAACACATAAATTGGTTCCTCTTTTTCGAATGGTTATAATAGTGATGAGAAATCTCCAAAAAACTGCACTTTTGACATGTTTCGGAGCGTGAAGCTGTCGTAAGCGCCGCGGTCGAACGCATTCTAAATTAACCTTTATTTTAACAAAGCTAAATCAAATATTTGAAGTTGCACTCATCAATGTGATAATTAGGTACTGTGTAAATAAGACATCAAAACATCACTTTTTATGAAGTTGGCAAAGGGCGTCAGACTAAGCACAGATGTCTGAGAGAAATTCATTGGGCTGAATCGTAGCGAATACTGTCTGTATTTGCATAGATGAAGTCGTTCATTTACATACTAGAGGGGTTTATGACACTTACTCTACAGTACCTACAATGGTTTGTTCTTTTTAGAGTGGTATTTTTTAAATATCTTTTTTTATTTTGGTAGACATTTCACACAGCGCTTTCTGAACCTAGATAAATACTCCCTTTATCCAAATAATAACATAAAATGATAAAATATGCTCACATTTTAAATTATTATGGTATTACGTTTGTATGGACAATTCGCCTGTCGCCGGTCCCCTAAGGCGCGGGACATACAGAAAAGACGTAAGACGAGGACACGTCGCAGAAATTATCTCTTCCGCGTTCCTTTCATAGAAAATGTATAGAAGCGTCGCGCCGCAAAACATACAGAAGAGACGGGGCGCCGTTACATTTTGTATGAAAGGGACGCGGAAGAGACAAATGTCTGCGCCCCGTCTCTTCTATCTGGCCTGCGCCTAAGGAAGTTTCAATGTCCACAGGTGGGCGAGTTGTTCTACCAATCACATGAGTCCCTCAGCAAGTTAATGCAGGTCTCTTGTCCGGAGCTGGACCATCTAGTGGAGATCCTGCGCGGTGCGCCCGGCGTGTATGGCGCGCGCATGACGGGCGGCGGCTTCGGCGGCTGCGTCATTTCCTTGGTAAGAAAATGTTTTGAGCTGTGTTGGCCTAGTAGGATGTGTATGTTTATAATGGTCAAGTTTTGGAAGTTTTTGACGGTGATCTTTAAGATATTTTTATATGTCTGTAGCGACATCTACATGTCGCTAGATGAACTACATAGACATGCTACGCACTACAGATGGCGCCACTCAACATCAACATGTCTAGAACTCGCAAGCAAAGTTTCCAACGGAGTTAGACATAATAGCCGACCAACCGACATCAACTGTCGGTCGAAAGACCACCGGCAAATGGGCCAGATGGGCCGGCCCGTTGCATAGGAAACACCTCCTCTGCCTTTGGGAAACGATTCCATCCTGTTCCCCAAATGTCATAGATATAGGTACATAATATCTTCTGTCCATTTTTTCTTAGTAAAAAAATTAGTAGTATCTGGGGGCACGGAAGTGCCCCCGCCAAGTCGAGCACGGCCGTACCATTAATTTACACTTCTTCCAACGGATCTTGGCATTCGTGAAGTTAGCTGTTTCGATGCGCAGTGCAATTTTTTCATGCAAAATTTTCTACTGCGCAGCGAAAAGCCTATCTTCACGATTGCCTAGATCCATTGTGACAACTGTATTTACCTCGCGTTTTCTTTTGTTCACAGATAGAGAGATCTGAAGTGGATGGTGCGAAAAAGCGGATCATGTCGCAATACAAAGGCAAGCCCGTGTTCTTTGTAAGCCAACCCAGTGATGGAGCGCGCCTACTCGCTTTCTAAATAAATGCATATAAATTTTTCCAAATTTTTAATCAGTTTGTTTTTGTCAGTGTGCAGATTTGTCCCGATCATTATGCTCCTTTCTCACATTATAAAGAAACCCGTATCGGTATAGGTACTATGTTTACTGATTTAAATATGGAAATGTTTAGTAGGTTTTGAGTTTATCCATTAAGTACAAACATACAAAATATTAGTGTAGATTTTATACAAATGTCGCGAGGCGCAGCTTCTTACTTCATATTATATGAATGAACTTTTCTAAGAATTAACTATTACACGAATGAACGTTGGGTAAAATATTAACGTGGTAAATACCCGGATTATCCGGGTATTTAGAACACATTATAAATACATATGTATCCGGGCCGGATACATTATGTATTTATAATGTGTTCTGCCCCTTGATTGTCTATTTTTAATAGCGACCAAAATCGGTCGCAAACAGTCAAGCCGCGTTGACACGATCAAAGTACACTACATCCTAGTGCTACTTGGATGACTCTGATTGGACGCCGTCGTACGAGTGAGTCACGTGAGTCCGACGGCATCCAATCAGAGTCATCCAAGTAGCACTAGGATGTAGTGTACTTTGATCGTGTCAACGCGGCTTCAAATAAGTATGACAGTTCAGTGACCACGCAAGTAGCTCTGTCACTGTCATCTCAACGAGACCGAACGCGACGAATGATACCAATGCGATCGTTGTGACAGTTTGAGACAAGTTAGACAATCAGCCCGCTGATTGCGAAAGTTTAAAAAAGACAAATGAACTTTTCTCTCGAACAAGACAATATACAGCAAAACAGCTTCCAAAGTTAATAAAGCGATGTTCACGAAGGAAGTACACTCAGCAACAAAAGTTAATTAAAACTTCTGGTTTCGTAACTCCATTACATTTCCCTTTCAAAACTTTCGTGAGTTGTACTAGACATTATTTAACACACGGGAATTACTCACGTAAAAATATCGTCGATTTAGATACCGACAATGTTTCGATTCATCCGGGCATCCGCTAGTATAAATTAATAAATAAAATAAATGCAATTTATTTCAGACTCATAGCCCTTATCATGAATGACATATTTTAAAAGTTTAAACATTTGCAAAGTCCTTTGACATTCTCAAAACGAAACCACGTACCTACAAGATAATATCCGTAGGTACCCATATTATAAATGTGAGTGTGTTTATTTGTTTGTGTATTTGTCCTGCTTTCACGTCAAAACAGAGCAACGGATTGACGTGATTTTTTGTGTGGAGATAGTTGGAGGGCTGGAGAGTAACATAGGCTACCTTTGATCCGGGTACTACGCGAGCGAAGCCGCGGGCAGCAGCTAGTTTCAAATAAATTTAAACAATCGTCAGAATCGTAGCTGACTGTATCATTTCAATTTGGGATAATACGTTTCAATAGGAGAAGTGTGTGTGGAAAACTCCTTAATGCTTTTATTACTTTGTAGCAGTTTTGGCCGAGTGGGTTAGTGCCTCGAATTTCAATCCGAAGGTCGTGGGTTCGAACCCGGCTGTGCATAAATGGATTTTTCGTTTCGAAAAATTTATATGCGCTTTAACACGAGCTCTAAACGGTGAAGAAAAACATCGTGAGGAAATTAGTTAACTTTCTAATACCATCGATGGGCTTGCAACCTGAAACGTATGGAATGTTAACTTCTGCGAAATGTGGGAATGTACCAAATGTGTTTGGACATACCTCTGACAACCCCCTATAGACATCTTCAAAGGATCTAAAAATGGCTAAAGATCTATAAGAATATGTCTACTATTGTCTACAGCACCTTGTCTACCGCACCTTGGGAATAAAGTCATGATCTATTTCTTTTTTTTTACATTTTCACTTCAAACTTTACTAAATTAAACCTGGCTTCACTGTTGACATACTTTATCCGGTACTAAGGTACAAAGATACACGAATAATAAAGTATGTCAACATACACGACGGCTTGGCGCACAAGTCCCAACTGAGACGTACGAGTGAGTTTAATTCGTGTAACAAATGTTTTGCATTACCAACAGACCTTTTGTTTTATGTCTGAGTGTTGTGTAGTACTCGTAATTTTATAGAACAGCGAGAAGTTATGGTTTGGGATCAGCAGTGCAATCCACTTTCTCGGAATGCATTCAGAATTCGGAAAGGGATTTTCTTCGCTGAAAAAACGTCAGCTTTCCAAAGAAAACTTTTTTTGCAGTGCCCCAACGGGGCTCTTGTTGAGTTCAAACCCTACCTGACCTAAGACCTGCTTGAACCTATAAATAAATATGAATATGAAAATCATCGAATCGGAGGCATTTTCGGAAGACTAAATCGCACTGCAGGACGTGATTGATTGTTGGGTAAAATTTTATTGTATTTTCGACTGTGATATTGTCAGATATCAGTGATTTTATGACCGAGAAAGTTATGTGAGTAAGTTTTCTGCTGAAAAAACGTTCTTTTTTTAATTTAAATGCATTGTATTGAGTTGTAAGCTACCCTAAAAGTTTCAGTCGGATAGCTAATCGGGAAGTATCAAGATTCCACCGATATATAGACAGACAAGAAAGTGATACATAAAAACGTGGTAAAATTATTTGATTCCTCATTCCTCAGTCCGAACAAAACAGAGGTGCTATCAAATTTGCATTTAAATGAGTATCAATAGAAAAGGCAGACATAGTCTTCATATGAATCAGCCTTATTTATAATCATTCTAGAACATAAATAAAGTTATGAATTGCTTAATAAAATAACTTAACGGCCTAAGGCAACTCAAACTAATTAAACATTGTTTATGGGCGCGTGCTACGGTGCTACGCAAAATACTACGTAAGCTACGACCGGCCTACGCCGTAGAATAATCTTTTCAAAATATTTAGATTTCACAAGATACTCGTAGCTTCAGTATCTCGCGAGTGGCCGTGGTGAGAACGCGTGTCTTTCGTCGCTTCGTCGCGAATAAACACTTTTTGCGAACAATGTTGTTGATAAACAGTGAATGCTAGTTTATGATAATATTGCTATACCGTGATTTACTGAAAAAAACTTTTTGAAAGTAAAAGGGTTTTTGTAAGTGACGCTTGAGGATTTAAAGAGGTGAGAACATTAGCTTTATTGAAGAGTTAAATGGTAGTGTAATTTGAGATACCGAGTAAGTCTTTACTTAAAAATATGCTTAAAATATCTAGACGTATGTAAAGGATTTTTATGAAAATGGAAACGTAGAGTGGAAACGTATTCTGGAGTATTTTATTTTTTTAAATGTTTACTACAAATATATACCTACCTGTTTTTTTCACGAGTAAAAGAGATATAAGTACATACTTACTTGAATTTTTTAATGTTTTTTTAAGATTTTTCTTGACCTTTCCCCACCATCAGATGGGAAAATAACGCTTAGGAGAGAGAGAGAGAGAGATTATTTTTAAGATCGACAGGGGGCTTTTAGGTGGTTTAATCTGGCATCAGATTTTTGAAATGGTCTAGTCTAGACGGTCAACGTCGTGCAATTTTCATCTAGGTTTTAACTTTGAAATGGAGTCTAGACCGGAATATTTATCTAATAAGCTATCTAGCCAAAACCTAGATCAACAAAAGTTCAGCTCAATCGAGTTCAAATGTTGATTTTGATCACGGTTTACTTTACACTGATTTCGCCAGCTCTATTTTGATCGCGTTTATGAAAACGAAGTTTACGTTCGACATAATAATGTTTCATAATAATGTGTTTATTACTATTTCACTAAAACTACTGAACGGTTTAATATGAAACTTGGAACATCCATACCTGGAATCCTACTCCTACTAATATTATAAAGCCGAAAGTCCGTGTGTGTGTGTGAATGTTTGTTACCACGTATCTCCATAACTGCTACACCGATTTTGATGAAATTTGGAATGTAGATAGATAATGACCGGGAATAGGACATAGGCTTCTTTTTATCCCGAAAAAATGCACGGTTTCCGTGGGATAAAAAAAAAGTCGTCCACGCGGGCGAAGCCGCGGGCGTCCGCTAGTAACACATAAGCTTTTTAGCGTAGGTATTAGGTACCACGGTAGCGTAAAACTTTTTATCCGGGTAGATATTAGGTAACACGCTAGCGAAACTGCGGTCGGAAGCTAGTCATGAATAATTGAATACCTGCTTTTTACATCATCTGCAAGTAAGTAGGTAAGTAATGTTTCTTTACCTTTTTTCGAATTAGTTCTACCTACTTTGGGATGGCGAAAGCTGTGCGCAATTTATTTCTGACTATACTTAGGTACTACTAACAATCATCATCATCACCTCAGCTGTTGGACTTCCACTGTTCGACATAGGCCTCCCTCAAAATTTTCCTGTGTTGCGGTTGGAAGTGGCCTCTATCCACCGCCGACCTGCAGTTATTACAAGGTCGTCTGTCCATCTTGTCGGTGGACGTCCAACACTACGCTTGCCGGTCCGTGGCCTCCACTTGAGAACTTTTCAGCCCCATCGGCCATCCGTTCTGCGTGCTATATGGCCTGCCCATTGCCACTTCAACGTGCATAGCTAACAAACGTACAAAAAAAATATTGAATTGAGACCCAACCTCCTCTCGTTAAAAAATACCAGCTAATTTGATATTCTCCTTGAGCGGTTGCTCTGTCCTACTTTTATAAATCCTACAACTTTCTTATCATCTGCCTCTCGATTCTAGGTACCTACTAATAAACATTTCTCAACTAAAGGAAAACGTCTAGGTACTATTTCGTTTTGTTTCCTAATCTATTCAGGAAGGAACGACGGTACTTGATCTTTTGACCAATGTAGATAGGTACTCTGTTGTGATGACGTTTTCAAACAAATTACCAATGAGGTTTCGCAAATAACTGTCATTTTGGAGAACGAAATAAAAAGTAGCGGTAACGAAACCGGAATGGTTGATGGTGTAAATTAGAGAAATTGGGGTCCAACGAAATGAAAATACGTCCGATTCGATGATTTTCTTCGGAAAGATAACGTTTTTTTAATTCGGAACACATTTTGAGAAGGTCTAAATTGCACTGCTGGGCCTGAATTCTACTAGATGACAACCGCTTTGGTTTTGGTTCGATCTCTTAAATGTCAGCCATTTGGTGAAATAGTAGAATAACTTTTCAAAAATTTGTTCTGCCAAAGTTCAAAACCTCACCACAACTGAGTCGTTTGTTATTAGTAGTCATGGAAACAGTCGCTTTAGTTGAGGTTTTGGTTGAGGTTGATAAAAAGTTCGGTACCAGAATCGACGCCCGATCCATTTGACTGTTGTCAAAATTTGTGTAGACATCCGAAATAGCAGCGACATTATATTAGTATATTAGATAATCTCTTTTGCGAAATTTCTCTGGTGTCTCGTCCCAGTCCCCCTGAGGCAAAACAATTTCATTTCTATATTTTACTTTGATACTCGTATTTACGTAGCCGTAATTATGGCAGTAAAAAATACTTAAATGGAACAAGAGGCGAGCCAGATTCGCGCCCTTAAAGGTTCATCACTGAATTTTATAAATCTACTAGCTGATCCTGCGAACTTTGTACCGCTCTTTGATGAACGAATGTCTAGATAGAGTTTTTCGCTACAATCGCAACAAGAAAAACAGGCCAGCTTTGAAACGTAGATATTCGTTCATCAAAGGTACCGCTTTAGAATCCGTGAAATCATCAATAACGCTGTTCCATACAACATATTCTAGATGGCCAGCATCCGCTTCGATGATTTTTTTTTTCTTTATTTTGGCTTCGCACGGTAGTGCATTCAGCCAGTGTCAAGTAATTAAATAAACTTCAAGTTTATAGATAAATAAGATATATAAATACATATTACAATACATAAATATAATATCCCACCCCTCCCCTTGTGCCTCAGTATAGATGTGGGGCTTTACTGAAACATCAACACGGACTTTTTGGGAGAACTTGAAAAGCAATGTTATCCAATTTTGTTTCACTTTCCTACACTTATGCACGTTCACGAACACTTAACGGTTAATAATCCTCCATTATTACACATTAACAATCGGAAAAACTCAAGTTTTGGAAAATAAAACAAAAATGAAACTTGACTTCTCAAATTCCCGCCAAAAAGCCGCTTCGATGATTTGCTTCGGAAAGTTTAAACTTTTTCAGTAAAAAAAAACGTCACTTTTCGAATTCGGAATAGACGGAGAGCAAGAAGGTCTGAATCGAACTGCTGAATCATGTATGGGTTATTTTTTTTTCCTATAAGCTGGGAACCCTAAACATGGTTTATAATATATATAATTTATGGCCAACTGACCATAAATTATACCATAGGTACTAGTTTATAGCTAGAGCAATTGATTCATTCAGCAATTTCTACCGAGCAGGGGAGCGGCGGGGGTGTACGTACACCTAAGGGAAACCTCTTATTGTGGAATAACTATAACCATTACCTACAACTACTACATACCATTATAATGCACATATATTTAGCTAATTCATTTTTGCAAATGAAACAAATCAGATAATCAGAAGTATTTTATTTTTAATGAAAAGAAAATATAGAGAATTACGGTATTACCCGACGGTTGCGGGTGATTCCGTACAAGAAAATATTCATTATTTTACGTACCAAAAACACAAATGTATCCATCTGGCTTATATTGATCGCTGCAAAATGCATGTACCCAATTGCCACACATTAAGCAACGATACCAGAGATCTTGGTTTTACCGTACAAAAGTGTACGGTGCTGACCCGAAGTAACCATTTTGAATTTGTTGATGCAAAACAGAAAACTTATCAACGATTTAGACAAAACATGGCAGTTGATGCAAGCTTTAGGTACCATTCTATAAGTTAGATAGACAAGTATAACAGTAAGGTATAAAAAACTGTACTTACAGTGCAAAAAACTCTCAACACTTTTTATATGAAACGGTGCGAAAACGTAAAGCATGTCTTGTCACTGAAGTCGAGCGGCAGACTGGCAATCGCTGGTCGGGGGACGTAAAGGTAGACTAGTCTGCATGTTAAACAAGGACATACATATTCTCTGATTGTTTCGTTCTCGAGATATCACGTTTACGGTATCAGCCGCTTCACGGAATGACCCTCCGCTCCCCTACCTACTCTCTCTGTTTTTATAAGAGATTCGTTTAATACAAAATTGCTTTGATGTTTTCTTCATCTTCTCATAAGGCAAATCTTTCCATTTATCTCTAGTACACACTGAAACTAGTTGTTATTCATAGAAATGTTGTTACATGACTCATCAATCTTTCAATGGGCAGGCTATGCATTCTAATATTGTATGAACGTGTAGAAGCTATAACTGTATAGGTATAGAGGTCAATGTTGTATGCACAATGCTCATGTTTATACGCAGTGCTTGTTTTCTTAGTAGGTACCTAGTAAAAATGTAATAATGATCACGGCTGTATTCCCAAAGTGCGGTAGACATTATTCTTTAGGCATTTTTAGATCCTTTGAAGATGTCTAAGGGTAGTCAGAGGTATGTCCAAATTCATTTGGAACATTCCTACATTTTGCAGAAGTAAATATTCCATAGGAATATTTACAATACGTAAATATTCCTACGTGACAGGTTGCAAGCCCATCGACGCTATTAGAAAGCTACCTGGTTTCTTCACGATGTTTTCCTTCACCGTTTAGAGCTTGTGTTAAAGCGCATAAACATTTTTCGACACGAAAAATCCATTGATGCACGGTCGGGTTCGAACCTACAACCTTCGGATTGAAACCACTCATCCAACACTGCTCTTCTTAGTAGCAGGCACTTTCTTACCACAATTTTCAATCAAAGTAGAGATCACTTTTAAAAAACCGTCTTAGTATCCCCGATACGGTAGACTCAGACGGGATTTGAATCCCCAACTGACCATCGCTCTACCAACTGAGCTACCGTGAAACAACATCGTGGTTGTTTTGTGGAAATAGATTTCTTTTAGCTTTTAGCTATGGTAAGGCCTTGGTGGACTTGGTGTGAGCAAATGAAACAAAATTGGATAGCAGTTACTTGACACTGGCTGAATGCACACCGTGCTTAGCCAAATTAAAGAAGAAAAAAAATGAAATAATGGTAAAGCACCACGGTAAATAATATTCCATTGCCAACATATAGTTTTTAGAAATCCAGAACTCTGTAAGTAATAATAAATCAGTAGGTATTGTTATTTGGCCGCTATTCATAAACTTTATGGTTTACTTTCACACGCGGCGAACACCAGACACCCAATTAGTGTGGCTCACAAACCCCTCCAGTTTATCAATCACCATTCAATACCAACCAACTTATTTTAGGGTTCTGTATAAAAATTGCTGGAAAGTCCATTAGTTTCAGATTGTCGTCGTGCTACTGATTCTCTCTATGTATCAGCGGAATGATTGTCTAACTTGTCTCAAACCAATAATTCTCAAACTGTCAAAACGATCGCGTGGGTATCTATTGTCGCGTTTGGTCTCGTTGAGATGAGAGTGACAGAGTTACTTGCGTGGTCACTGAACAGTCAGATTAGACAGTTTGAGACCGATTTTGGTCGCTATCAAAGATAGACAATCAGGGGGCAGATCAACCCTTAGACGTCAACTTACTCGAGACGTTACAGTGTGACCTTTAAAATTAATCTTAGAGAAAGCGACAACTGTCGTCATCAATCAACATTCATAATACAGACACAACCTCTCAAAATAAATTATTATTTACCTACACTTTTATTTTTAGATTTAATTATATTAAGGACCCCGGAAAACGGGTCAATATTGTAACACTATGGATGCTAGAAGGAAGACAGAGAAGAGGTCGACCGATAAAGCGTTTTCGAGACGATATCGATGCGAGAGCGAGGCAGGTCTCCTCGCTCCTTCATTCATCTCATCGAGATCAAAATAAATGAAGGGACTCTTTTAAACTTTACCCAGCAGATAGATAGATAGATTAACATTGTACACCACATGAACATTAAAACAAATTACAGACACACAGAACATAAGGAGCGAAGTACAATGGGCGGTCTTATCGCTATAAGCAGTGGAACGAGGTAGGTTAATGGAATACTGGAACGTGAAAATGACCCAAAACTTGGTCCAGGTTCATTTATGTGCTCCTCCAGATGTTGTGCATTGTGCCTGGACATCACTGGTCCACTGGCACTGGTACCGAGGGAGACAATCATGAACTTGTTTTTTTGGTCATTTTTTTGTCGAAACCCACGTCAGTTACATAGACTCGCACTTGGCTTAACTCGTTTTATTTTAAGATGGAACTTCGCGTGATTCGTTTACCACTGATTGATCAACTTCTAATGAATCTATTGTAATGAGAATTAAGCACCAGTCAATGACCTTCAAGGTTACGTTTGGCTTTAAGACCTCTTCTAATTGATGTCATACTCGTAATAACGTCTTTCTAGATCAAAGATGAAATAAATTCGTTTTGGGTAGGTATATTTCTTGCTATAGATATTAGGCTAAGTACAGATGAACGCGCGGCGACGCGAGTGGCTCGGCGCGCTGTTTTAGATTGTAACAAATCAATGTTGTTGTGTACATGACCGCGCGTCAAGGTGACGCGCGGTTGACGCGCGGTCATGTACACAACAACGAGCCAACCGCGCGTCGTCGCCACGCTTTCATCTGAACTTAGCCTTAGGTTGAATCATGAAAAGGTTTATTTTGAACACCCAAAACCTTTATAGTCAAATAATGTAACGTAAAGTTACAGATTTGAAATTTGGCGCGCGAGATTCAATACAAATTCAAATATTGCCGCGCAAAACTTGTTTACATACACTCACACATCCGTAGAACAAAGGAAATTCTCCTAATTGGCTGACGGATAGTCTTAGTAAATAGATTTCGCTAAATTGCGCCACCAAATAAGGTAATGTTGAAAATCGACCAATGGCACAAAAACAAATAATCACGCCATGTCGATCATGTAGTAAATATCAATTATGTATTGCCCCCGTACGAATCTGGAAGGGAGGCTGCTTAAAAAGGCTCGCCCGGTCAAACGGAGCCTGATTCTGAAAAGATCATCGCTCGTGATACACTCGTTATAGTGTCAAGCTACTAAATATCTATAGAAGGCAGTTACTATGCCGAAATAATATTAGAACGATGTCCTAAAACATCGTAGTATAATTTATTAGTGTTTCAATCCCCTACTTGGGTAAGTGTGCACAAATATTTAAACAGCTGTTAGGATGTACTTTCATTTCAATTGTGTGTATTTCTCTCTTCTAGGTTTGTCTTTAGAGAACCTGTGTTTTCCTTCACAAAACCTAGCTTTAATTATTTGCAATTGCGCTAATCATTTATCCGTGTACATAACCTACCCGCATTAGCGCTTGCATTTCAATTTATAGACTTAGCCTACGCTTCACGCTAGCCTGATCTTTATTTCTTCTATATCATTGTAAGAATACTAGGTACCTACTTACCTACTTACTTTCTTCACCTTGTAAACTCCGTCCTGCTTGGCCACCACCACTCACTACTTCACTACGGCTTCCCTGTAGTAAGCATCATCATCGTCAGTGGTGGCCAAGCACATGAAAATGGAGTACATCATATTTCAACCTGGACATGCTCATTCCAGGGAACGAGACCTGGGGAACGAGAACCAGTTTGTAACCAGAGCGGCGCCAGCACCTCTCCGGGACCGGCCAGGTCGCCGTACGAGCCCATTCCGCCGACGTGGACATTTTTCCCCTCGGCGGACTTTGAAGCCGTCGCCTGCGACCTGGACCCCGTGCTATAGCTGCCCCTCATCAAGCACTCCGCTGCTACAGGGAAGTGCCGTTCTCGGTGCAAAGTGATAATTAGGCGGGCCATAGAACCTACGATCCTAGATTAAAGATCTCGTGATTTAATAAATTTATGTTAACCTCGTCATCGTTGTTCATATTTAAATACCTCGATAGGCGACCCTAGGTTACAATAAATAAAATTGGATCATGTAAAAAGACTGGCACATAATTGGCTCAGCGGATCAGCATTGCGTTTTAATTGGATACAGTCACAGATTAAGTAGAGATACTACGTATCAGATGGAAATGTCGGGAACATTTTAGTGTGGACTTGTGTTCACAGATTATATAGATGTTACTCGCTCCTGATTGGCTATCAGAAAACGATGTATGACGTTTCTTTTTTTTTTTCTGCTACACCGGCACCGAGCAGAATTGTCATTCTACCAAACAAATTAATTTGGTAGGATTGCTTTTTTCATTCAATATTTCTAAGGCATTGATCTCAATGTGTACTATTGAGATCAATGCCATTAAGGGAAAGAAGGTGTTGTTGATAGAAAACAACGAAACATAGATAACCATTTATTATTATTTTTTAAATTTTTTCTTAATATTACATAGTACAAGGTATATTGTATAATAAACAAAGTCGCTTCCCGCTGTCTGTCCCTATGTAAAAAAAACATCATCAAAATCCGTTGCGTAGTTTTAAAGATTTAAACAATGCTTAGATCTTTAAAACTACGCAACAGATTTTGATGCGGTTTTTTTAATAGATAGAGTGATTCAACAGGAAGGTTTATATGTATAATACATGCATAATATAGTACCTAGAGAAACACTGATAAATCTTAGGTTTTTGTGATGTGTGATGTGACCAGTGCGAAGCCGGGGCGGGTCATAAAGGCCTCAAAATGTCTGTGACACACTTGGCGTCTTGAAATCTCGTTCAAACTCACGTTTCTCAACAAATCACTGCATAAACAATCGAGCCACTTTTTGAGTCTGATTACACTACACACTGGGAATATGGAATACAGCGGCCTTTCGCAAATTTGTACAACCTGGTACAACACAAGTTAACACAACATATAAAATACATCGTAGGTACTGAAGGTACAAACCGTTTGCAGCTAATAAGGAACAGAAATAGGCGGGGAAAATCAACAAACTAAATACACAATGATCGTTAGACATTAGACCGCAGAGCACAGACTACCCACATCCACAGAGATACCTACCCTCAAAGATCTCAATCATTCATTGACATTGACATTGTCATCAAAATAGCAACTCATTCGGAATCGGAAGAGTTGAGGAGCGGAGAACGAACTGTCATACATAGTTTTCTGATCAAAGCACAGATTAAATACAAGTCCAAGCTTCTGACTAGGAACATTTCTACCCGTGGATACAGTAAAAGTACCTACATGATATACAGAAAAATTAATAATTATTTATAGAGAATATTTTATGAATAAGAATAGTGCCACCACTTATTTGTCAGGTTTAAAAGATTAGTAGCCCCATTTTTCATATTCCACTTTTTTCTTGTCACTCACATGAAAAGAAATGACAACAGACTTAGGGGCAGTTTTAACTATGACAAAGCTTATTATGTCCATTATGAATATGACTATAGAATTTGAAAATGAAAAATCTTATAAACATTTTTCTATTCCGACGGGATTCGAACCCGCAATGATACAAGCGATCCTCCTTTAGCCGGAGCGCCTTTACCAATTCGGCCACGGAACCTGTCGCCAGAGTTGAAAATCATGATAGGACCATATCGGTCGATTATAGCATTGATGCATCGATGAAATAAAAAAAATCATGACCAAGTATAGAACTTTAGACGATGAAGCAATGCGTCACAACCAGCCGTCTGGCCGTTTGATACAAGTACAATAATAGTAGATTGTATTATATGGGGGGAAAATAATATTTTTACGGCGAGGGCGCTTTTTTGAATCCAGAGCGAAGTGAAGGATTCTAGAGTAGAATCCCGAGCGTAGCGAGGGATTCTTTAGTAGAATCCTGAACGAAGCGAGGGATTTAAAGTACGTCGCCCGAGCCAAAAATATATTTTGCGCCCGAGTGATACACTCTACTTTTCATTACAATCTATGAGAAAATAAAAGGGAGGAGAAAGGAATGTGTTAAATCAACGAAGTTCCACTTGAGAAGAGTAATCGGGGATTAAATTTTTTTTATTCAGACGGTGGCCGCGCGCCGGCTGAATGGTGGGCCGTATGTTTATCCGATACTAGCAGCGCCCTCGCGGCGTTGCCCCCGTAGTGATGGTTTATGGTGATGATGATGATGATGATGATGAAAAGTAGCCTATAACCTTCCTCAAGAGTTTAGCTATCAAATACAGAAATAATTTTTCAAATCCGACTGGTAGTTCCTGAGATTTCATTTCATTTCATTTATTTATTTATTTCTCTCACAAACAATATAAATATAAATAAATAGCTAAATAAATATACAGAATAATGAATATTAAAAACGTTGTAGGTAGCTATTATAAAAACCTGTTTTGTGAGATTAGCGCGTTCAAACAAAAAATCTCTTCCGCTAGAATTGCTCAATAGTTCCACGAAAACAAACTAGATGGCGCCAGTAGACCGTCGTTCTAGATCGCGCTGACGAAAACGCACAGGATTTTATCAGGTTGGAATTACAATTATGTATGGATAGAAAACTGCAGAGTAATAAATCTCTAAATGTGTACAACTGTGGTGTTTTGGAAGAGTCCTCCCTCATTCATCTTGGTAGATTTGAGATGAATGTGGAAAGTAGTTGTACCTCAAAAGTGCGCGGCAAAGATAATTCAAAGATAATTCCGGCGCACTTAAAGGGGATTAAAAACTCATTACTGCCCGCTAAACTTATAAAGAGGATTAAAAACTCATTACTGCCCGCTAAAAGTTCCTTGAAGAGGAATCATCTACTTTGGGCGCACTTAAAGGCGAACAAAGTCGTCCTTTTCGAATAGATGGAATGAAAAAAACATTTACCCTCCTCCATCTCTGTATGGCCTCCAAATAACACTGGACTACTTTATAGAAACACGAAAAGCTTATTTTTAACCGACTTCGAAAAAAGGAGGAGGTTCTCAGTTCGTCGGAATCTTTTTTTTTTTTAACAACGCAACTCGACTTCAGAACTTTTGCTCAGTAAAATCAGAAAACAGTAAAAGTATTTTATTGAATTGAAAAGATATTGAGGCGGAAGGATATAATAGGCAAAGTATCTTGACCAGTTGTATTCCTGGAAGATTTTTTAGTAAAACGGGTTTTCTATTGTCTTTGATCCAACATGCAGGTACTCAAGTGGCTTTCGACTTCATAAGCTCGAATACTGAAACGCTACTTGAAATTTGAGACGTAGGTACTTATCTGTTTGAGACGTTATTAAGGTTGATTCACGTTACACCGGGCCGGGCCCGTCCGGAACATTATGGTATACATTTTGTATGAATTTGACATGAATATAACATTTTGATTCACGCTACACCGGGCGCCGGGGCACGGCCGGGGCACGGCCGGCGCCCGGTGTAGCGTGAATCAAAATGTCAAATTCATACAAAATGTATACCGAAGGGCCCGGCCCGGTATAGCGTGAATCAACCTTTACTCTTCAGGATCGTTTACAGAAATGTCAGCTAGAATACGCGTCACCACTGAAGTCCGATAGACGCGGCGCTGCTATCGCAGAACTAGGTTAGGTAAAAAATTACGAATTGTCCAAATAAGGCTTGAACAATAATATTATAATTCTACACACTAGAACAACTGAACGGCCGTGACTAAAATAGCACAATAAAGTAAGTAATTATAACAATTAAGTAGTTCACGCGTTTGCCGTAGGACTTGAATTCTGGTATTTATGTGTGTTCGTATGAGCAAGTGGCCAACTCTGGTGACGGAGTTTTTAGGCCGCCTAAAGGCCTCCGTCATGGCTTTCTGAATCATTTCTGGCGTCACGAATTCTGGTGCGGACTCTAGCAGGTACTTAAACTAAGTTAGCGTTTCAATATTCGGGTGCTAGAATCAGAACGGAACAGTTTTAATTGTGCTCTGTCTCTCATTTATCTTCGACATTTGCTGAAATCTTTAGATAGTCAAAATGCTAGGCATAAGGGACCCGAGGCCCTGAGAGAGGCATGCAATTAACATCTGTTCCGTGATCACTTTTTGCGAGTACCTAGTATTCCTCGTGAAAGGTTGAAAGGTTTTCGCCGCCCATTACTAACTGGAGTAGGTACTAACTGATTTTCTCACAATGTTTCCTTTGACCGGTCAGGGCTCGTGTTAACATTTAACGAAACGAGGTTTTTTTATATCTGCCGTAATTTGAACTAGCAAATGAAAGTCGAGGGCGGACTGTTTTCTGTAACAATATTACTTATACTTTCTCCGTGTATCTTTTACTGTTCTGTATCATCTGTAAGTTTTAATTATTTTAAAGTGTTAGTAGTATTTCAAAATAAAAAAAAGGAAATGATTGCACTGGGCCACCCTGACGAAACGGTTTTGGTGGCAGATGCCCTAGATCAGGGGTGCCCAAACAGTCGATCGCGATCGACCGGTCGATCGCGAAGCCTTTCGAGTCGATCGCAAACAATACCATCATCATGAAAATTACGCGGATAATATGCAGTGCTATCCATCATCATCAAGACCTACCGACCTACCTACATAGTATGTAGTTTAGTCGATCCTTTGCTTTCAAAATATTTTCTGGTCGATCGCCGACACTATAAGTCTGGGCACCCCTGCCCTAGATGATAAAAAAAAAGAAAAAGGCGGCAACTAGTTTTGGCGGGAGCGAGAACGGAGGTTTGGGGAGCGTTTGAAAAATATTGTAAATTGGGTTATTAAGTTAGTGTTAGATAGTAAAGAGCTGTAACGTTATGAAATGAATTATATTCGACCCATTGTACGAAGTTTAGACTTTAGAGTTTGTTACTTCTGAGTTACCCTACACATGTGTGTGTCAAATAAAAGTTTATCCTATCATAAATTAATTTTATTAATTTATTTAGGTAAGTAGGTAAGTATATTAAATTTATTTATTTTGTTTTGTTCTCTTCCAGGGTTCGTGCGACTCAATGAAGAGACAATCGTCAATAATGTGAACCACAATGGCTTTTTGGAAAACACTACTCTTCATCCTACTCATCACCACAAGTTCACAGACCAAGCCGACTGATGATCCTCTCTCTCTTTCTTTCGCCCAAATGGAAAACCAAACCTTCGAAATCGACAAGGACGATTTCTTCTACAACACAACCGATGACAAGGATGCAGCTATTGATATAAACACTCTAATAGACAAAAGTAAATGCGAAATGAATTTAACATTCGAGGAAAGTTCTTACACAAATGAGAAGAAGCTGGATTCGGTTTATCTGAACAATATTTATTCGAGTGTTACAACAAATTTGATTGAAGAGAATCTGTCAATAGATAGTTTGGAGTTGGATGGATTGGACCTGTATGATGTAGTGGGGAGAGATTGTGGGGCGGCGAAGGTCTGCCCAAACATGAGAGAGAGCTGGATGCATAATAAGACGATCACAATAGGTTTCTTGGGAGCATATAGGCGGAGTCAGGTGAGTAAATTAAACAACCTACTCGGATTTAATATTTTTGGCTCTGTGAGCTTTACACCTCGCGAGTCTGTTTTTGCATAGATTAAAACTGAAATGTTTAATAATCTCTAGTTTAGTGACAAGAAGGTGGTCCCAGGTGATCCATCAATCATTACCTAGTAGTTAAAGGGCCGATTCCACTGGTAAAAATCTAAAAGTGAGCAATATACTGCATTTTGAGGAGCTATTCTGCTCATCACGCTGAATATCCTCGAAAAAAGGACCATCGAAATCGAAACTATGTCCAGTAACCTCCTTTTTGCCCCTTTTTGGAGGAAGTACCCCATCAATCAAAAATCCCCGTCGAAAAAAAATTCTAAGTAAGCATAAATTATCGAACTCACAAAACACGAGAATCGGTTGAGAAATGCGACCTGTAAAGGAGAAAGGCAGACATACAGACAGGCTGACAGGCGGACAAAAGCATTTTTGGCTAATCTCCCTTGAAAAAACAATAAATATAAAAATAAATATTGCTGGACATTTCACACAGCGCCATCTAGCCCCAAACTAAGCAAAACTTGCACTATGGGAACCAAATAACTGATAGAATACTTAAGTACCTACCTAAGTATATACTTTTTACCCGACTGCGCAAAGCAAAGGAAGGGTAATGTGTTTATCAGTCTATGTATGTATGTTTGGATGTTTCTATGTGGCATTCTAGAGGCCAAACGCGTGGACCGATTTTGATGATTCTTACGTCAATCGATTCGTCTGAACCTTGGGAGTGTTGTTAAAGGCATGACAGTAATCAAAATTCACCAGTGCCACCACCAGACGCCTTAATGTCAAAATTAAAAAAATCAAAATCGTCACACCATGTCAAGTGGGGTATCGTTGAATAGGTATTTTAAAATCAACTTTATGTTTCATTTACCATTTTTCATTTTAAGTAATAGTTTAGGAAAAATAACGGTTTAAAGTTGATTAATAATTATTCTCGCTATGGATGTTTCTATGTGGCACTCTAGAGGCCAAACGCGTGGACCGATTTTGATGATTCTAACGTCAATCGATTTGTCTCAACCTTGCGAGTGTCACTAAAGACATGAAAGTAATCAAAATTAACCAGTGTTACAACCACACGCCATATTGTCAAAATTGAAAAACTCAAAATTGACGAACTATGTCAAGTGGGGTATCGTTGAATAGGTATTTAAAAATCAATGTTAGGTTTCTTTTACTATTTTTCATTTTAAATAATAGCTTAGGAAATATAACGGTTTAAAATTCTGTTTGTGTGTATCTTGGCCGCGCATCACGTCTCGGTCGAACGAAACTACTGGACGGATTTAAATGAAACTTGGTATTATTTGAGTGCATACATACCGATGGCAGCAAAGTAGATGCGGACATCTACAAAAACGCTACTTTACAGGAGAGCACATTTAGTAAAAACATGTTGCCTTTTTGAGAGTTATGAACCGATTAACATGAAATTTTCTGAGGTGCATTAAAATAACCTTCTTTATTGATTGTATAACAGATTTTTTTGATATATCACTGTTTTACTGAAATAATGTAGATGTACTTTTATACTCTGAAAAAACTTCGACGTAGAAGAAGACATCTGCCTGATATCCGTTTATACGTTGTGATAAAAAAAGCGTTCATTCCACCTAAAATATCTAATAAACTAAGATAATGAGCATCCGGTAATATTTCTAATGATATTTAAAGAAAATCTAAGCACCATGCAAACAGTATTCTCCTTTTTTTGACCAAATTTTGTAGATGTCTTCATTTACTTTGCATTTAACATTTCACTAAACTTCATCTACGTCTATCAGTTAAACTCATTTAGTTCCCAAAACTCACAAATTAGTAAAGGTATTTATACCTTTTTTTAAGAAAACATCATGAAATTTATTATTAAGTAGGTATTTCACTAGATACCAGTAACTATCAACTAAAACAAAAAAAAATCAAATACCCATCAATTTCTAACGTTTCTCTTTCTTAAAAAATCAGTCTTAGAAAGTTAGTTAGTCAATTAATTATAGGCTTCATTGGCCAATAGGTACATGGGAATTTATTAGTAATTCCCATTGTTTATCATCATTACCCAAACCTTAAAAATAAATCAAATACCTACTTACCTACTTCGTGTTACTTCGTCACTAATTTTTACAGTTTTCGCATGAGAGCTGCACATCTTTTTATTTTTTTATCAATATTAAGAAAAAAAATCTTCTTCTATCGATCGAATTCTCTTTTCTGCATTTTCTGCTTTACTTCCTAACGTCAACTGTAAATTTACATCGTTTTCTCCGAAGGAGAAAATCTTTCACTAGAAGCACCATTGCTGATGATGTTGCACTAGAATCAGTGATTAAAATGTATGGTAAAGTGATTTGTGGATTGAAAGAACGTAAATGATCATCCTCAGTAATAAGTTCCAGCAAATGCGATTCTGTTTCAAATGAAATAAACCCATGAGGTATAGGTGTTATTGCGCGTGATTGAGGGCAAACAGTTAAATTGGCTAGACTAGCATTTGGCTTAGAATGTATTTTAGCAGAGGTTGTAAGTGATAACGCTCTTTATCATCAATCAAACGATGTTCAAGTGTGTCATTTCCTAAGATCAGTAAGCTGTAAATAATATTAACTTATGTACCTAGTCATATTGAAAATTTTATGGACACGGGATCTTATCGCGTAAATAAGGTAAATTACGCGATAAAATCCCGTGTCCATAAAATTTTCAATATGAATGAATAGTGATCGCGAAAGTTTAAGAAAGACTATTAAGTACCTAGTGGTTTGATGTAGAGGAAATATATGAAAATATTAAGGGAGGACCTAATAAACGCCACATACGATGGTGTAAAGATGGCAAGGTTCTACACGAATTTAATTTATTTGTTGTAAACCTGAAGATGTAGTTGAAGAACATTCTAAATATTTTTTAAAGTAGTTTTAATAAATGGCATTAACCTGCTTTTATGAAAAGACCCTCTAAACATATAGGTATCTTAATTGCCGTAAGTGTCTGCTTGTAGATCAATTACCTGAATTAATTCATTTTCTGCATCTTAATTTGAAAATAAAACAAAGAATTTGATAAAACCAATGTGTAAAATAGTGTATCTACAGAAAAATTAATGAATTTCCTTATAAAACACAGAATAGTAAATTAATTAGATTGGGATATATGCAAAAAGTACGACGGATAAACGGATAAGTGGCAGATGTCCGTGCTTACGTCGTACACATTTTTGGGCCACCTGTCGAAGCTCCGAAGTAAAGGCGGTCATATGTAAATGTCCGTTTCTACTGCGACGTTTTTTAAAATTCGTGTGTAGATGTCTTTTTATACGTGCCAGATTTTCTTCATTATTTTGAAATTCGAAATTATTTTAATGCAGACTTGTAGATAAGGTTAAAATAAGCTCATTTTTGTAAAAAAAGCATTTTCGTAAAAATGCAGATGTCCGTTTCTACTTTGCTGCCATCGATACTATACTACTACGAGGTATAAATAGGATACTTTTGATTACTATACCTACTTACTTACTGAAATTCAAGACGGTTCCCTTGGGAGAGGAAATGAAAATCAAAATGAGTAGGTAGGTATCTGGTTGTAATTCATTAACACATAGTACGATTTTATTGATTCTTTTTACCCGACTGCGCAACGCAAAGGAAGGGTAATTTTGTTAGAAAGTAGGTATGTACCTACTTTAAAATGTTCTGTAAAAATTTCAAGGACATCGGTTTTGTAGTTCAGAAGTTACAAACATCGCAACCCTCAGTATTATTTTTTATTTACATTAATTACCAAAAACACAACTAGATGTCGCTGCTAAATCTGAACCAATCCTAGATCGCGCTATCGTTGCGTTTTGAAAAGTTTACCTATTCTATCAATTTTTGAGGGCCATTATCGAAAGTTTTTGATATTATTGGATTGGATTGAATTATTGGCTGATGGGGAATTGGATTGGATGGATTTGATGAATAAAATTGAATAAATAATTAGGGCGATACGAAGTTACTTAGTTTAGTTGGTTTATTAATTTCTTGTTGGGTAGGTAATAGTTAATCAAGGTATTTTAAAATCAACTTTATCATCAGCGTTGCCATATCTACCAACTTGTAGGTAGATCTACCTACTTTGCCTCGAGTCTACCTATCTACCACCTCAAGCCTTGAATCTACCTACTTTTCTAAATCTTAAGGAACCACATTGAAGAACGTTTCTTTCAAGTTTCATGTGAAATGTCAGTGCAGTACGGTCATGTAATGTTTAGCCTGCCTGCAACCTGCCCAGTCAGAGGGTTGTCATCAATAAAAAGAAGGAGAAAGATTTTCCTTGTTGCAGAGTTTACTTTGGTTGCATGCGTTGTGTTTGGATTTAAAACTTTTAATACTGTAAACACTAGGTATATACGGGATATTTACCATGAACTTTTATTACTACTGTGTATAGTGCTGTTTTAATCTTAATGGATACCATTTATTACTGTTTTCTATGTTATTTGTTCCAAATGAATGTAGGTACTTACCAAGGTAGGTACTTATTTGAATTTGAACTGCCAGAGAAACAGACTGCATGCAAGTAAAAAATTTACATATAAGGCATTAGAGTAGACACTAGCTAGAGATTGTTCCATACTTTAAAGATTTTTATCTTATAGCGGGCAACCTAGCTCATACATTTGAAATTTGTAAATAACAGTACCTACGTATAAACTTAGAATATTAGATTTTTATTCTTGAAAAATCCTTCGAATTAGGGTGGTAGATCTACCAATTTTTCATTTTACGTTCTACCAACTTCTACCTATTTTTGGCCCCTCATCTACCAATTTTAAACAATTTGGGTTGGCAACACTGTTTATCATAACTAAAAAGTGTTAAATAAAAAAATATTTTAAAAAAACAAAAACCCGACTGCGTCAAAACTAAAAAGAAAAAAACAAGCCTGCAAAGAATTACTCACAGTCGGGACCCATAACATTGGGAAGATTTGATTGGTAATAAAATGAATGGGTACCGACTGTGAGTTATTCTTTGCAGGCTTGTTTTTTTCTTTTTAGTTTTGACGCAGTCGGGTTTTTGTTTTTTTAAAATATTTTTTTTTTGTAAATACATACATAGAACACTTTATAACACCTAGCCACAATGAAATCATAAATTAATGATGGGAGATTGCCTGACACCAAAGCTCAAGTTTCCAATAATAAAATGTCGCCACACCATATTTTTGTAAAGTCATCATACTTTATTCTCTGTGATTGTGAAATAAATTAGTTTACAAACGTGTTTGCGAGATACACACGTGGAGTTCTCGTGAAATTACATTATTTACGATTCAGTGGACAAACATCTGAAGCCACGTCATTAACTAAATCAAAACAAACATCTCGTCTTTGTGACATCGCATCATGTCTATACAACTATTTATTGCGGTTATATAAGGCTGGTTATATGTATGTAGGTATAAATTATGTGTATGTGTAGGTGTATATTTCATTTTATTTCATTTCATTTATTCATTAACAATTTCACAATCGTATTTGAATGTCGTCTAAACTAAAATCGAATAAAAATGGATTACAATGAACATAGAGAAAATAATACTAAAAATATACCGTGGTGCAGTATGCGAAGGCTCGCCTGAAACACAGAAGATTGCGGGTTTGATTCCCGCCGCGATGCAAATGTTTGCATGATGTAAAGATACTTGTCTGGTTTCTCAAAAAAAATAATGATTATGATTAGGTACTTACCCAAAATTTTCATGTTTTAGAGAGAATTATGTTACCAGTTATTTAAAATATATTCTAATGATTTGATTGAGGAGAAACTTTGAGGTGATAATTTTCCAATGAATACATAAGGGTAAGTAATTAAATTATTAAAACGGAAGAACAATACGAGGCAATTAAAATGGATACAAATAGACTTTCAATAACAAGACAGTTTCAATATTCTATCTACTTTCACAGACGCCTGAATCGATTTGGAAAATTCTTTTTTTGTTTGAAAGGGTATACTTTCCGATTGCTGCCAAAAATATTAGGTGAAGATCTGTCGAGGGTCTTCGGAGTTGTGAACATAAATGCACCTCGAGAGACCAGAAAATTGCTGAGCTTCTATGTAACATTGAAGTCGGTTTTCTTTAATTTTTAGGGTTCCGTACCTTAAAAGGTAAAAAAAGGAACCCTTATAAGATCATTTTCTTGTCCGTCTGTCTGTCTGTCTGTCCGTCTGTCTGTCTGTCTGTCCGTCTGTCTGTCTGTCTGTCCGTCTGTCCGTCTGTCCGTGTGTCACCATCGATTATCTCAGGAACGGGTAAAGCTAGCAAGTTGAAATTTGTACCATATACTAAGGTCTATAGTCCCTATTGTGAGTATAAAAATCAAGGTCCTGAGTCAATACTATAAAAAGATATAGGCAAATTTAGGTTTTCGTGAAAACTTGTAAGTACCAAAACTTACCTTAATTATCAACTTTTTTTATTTTTTGGATTTTTTCCTTTACTTGTGCTGTAAGGCCTTGCTTGTAACCAAAATTGACAATTCTAGGTAAACCGGAAGTAGCCTAGAGGTTTTGGGTCGGAAACCTAAATGGTAGTTCCCGTTGACCTAGAATAACGAAATTTGGCAAAAAGCAAGGTCTTATAGCACAAATAAAGGAAAAATTCCAAAAAGTTAAAAAAGTTGAAAACTAAAGGGTGTTCCCATACATAGTTGACGCCAATTAAAATTGTCCTCCGAGTTGTATGGGCGCTCATACAATTAAGCGGAATAGCTTAATTGGCACCATGGCTAGGTACGGAACCCTCGGCGTACGAGTTCGACTCGCACTTGACCGGTTTTTAGGGTTCCGTACCTTAAAAGGTAAAAAAAGGAACCCTTATAAGATCACTTTCTTGTCCGTCTGTCCGTCTGTCTGTCCGTCTGTCTGTCTGTCTGTCTGTCTGTCTGTCTGTCCGTCTGTCTGTCCGTGTGTCACCATCGATTATCTCAGGAACGGGTAGAGCTAGCAAGTTGAAATTTATACCATATACTAAAGTCTATAGTCCCTATTGTGAGTATAAAAATCAAGGTCCTGAGTCAACACTATAAAAAGATATAGGTAAATTTAGGTTTTCGTGAAAACTTGTGAGTACCAAAACTTACCTTAATTATCAACTTTTTTTATTTTCGGAATTTTTCCTTTATTTGTGTTGTAACACCTTGCTTGTAACCAAAATTGACAATTCTAGGTCAACCGGAAGTACCCTAGAGGTTTTGGGTCGAAAACCTAAATGGTAGTTCCCGTTGACCTAGAATAACGAAATTTGGCAAAAAGCAAGGTCTTATAGCACAAATAAAGGGAAAATTCCAAAAAGGTAAAAAGGTGAAAATTAAAGGATGTTCCCATACATACATAGTTGACGCCAATTAAAATTGTCCTCCGAGTTGTATGGGCGCTCATACAATTAAGCGGACTAGCTTAATTGGCACCATGGCTAGGTATGGAACCCTCGGCGTACGAGTTCGACTCACACTTGACCGGTTTTTATTATTAATTTAGTCACTGGTTTTGTAGGTATGTAGGTAATAAGCTCGGTCACTTGAGTGCATTCGAAGTGAGTTTTCAGAATAGTTCTACTGTAAGCAAAATGACAGATCATTCATTCATTGGCCTGTGAACATCTATTGCAGATGATTTAGATAACGTCAGTCAAGTTATGGAACAGTTTATAGAGCATTTTCGTTCATGGCTAAAGAGGCCTATGCGGGAGTGGCAGCCTCGACCACATTTTTAGGGTTCCGTACCTTAAAAGGTAAAAAAAGGAACCCTTATAAGATCACTTTCTTGTCCGTCTGTCTGTCTGTCTGTCTGTCTGTCTGTCTGTCTGTCTGTCTGTCCGTCTGTCCGTGTGTCACCATCAATTATCTCAGGAACGGGTAGAGCTAGCAAGTTGAAATTTATACCATATACTAAGGTCTATAGTCCCTATTGTGAGTATAAAAATCAAGGTCCTGAGTCAACACTATAAAAAGATATAGGCAAATTTAGGTTTTCGTGAAAACTTGTGAGTACCAAAACTTACCTTAATTATCAACTTTTTTTATTTTTCGGAATTTTTCCTTTACTTGTGCTGTAAGACCTTGCTTGTAACCAAAATTGACAATTCTAGGTCAACCGGAAGTACCCTAGAGGTTTTGGGTCGAAACCTAAATGGTAGTTCCCGTTAACCTAGAATAACGAAATTTGGCAAAAAGCAAGGTCTTATAACACAAATAAAGGAAAAATTCCAAAAAGTTAAAAAAGTTGAAAATTAAAGGGTGTTCCCATACATACATAGTTGACGCCAATTAAAATTGTCCTCCGAGTTGTATGGGCGCTCATACAATAGGGAACTCCCACAATTTTTTTTTATGGTTTTATACGATAGGTTATATCGTCAAATAACCGTAATAAAAATTCCAGAGCCGAAATACTAAAATTTTATAACAAAAATAATTTTTGAAATTTACCAACATTTTCACGCATCTGAAACACGATTATTATTGTTGTCACAGATTACTGTTGTAGTAACAATTTGTGAACTTTGACGTGTGACGTCAAATTGATACTAAGTACAACAGTAATCTGTGACAACAATAAGTTCGAGTATAGGAATTGTGAAAATTAAAAAAAAAACTTATCTATGGATCGTCATATCTGACTCGTCCTTGACTTTTCTTATGAACTCGTGACGTCACATCCTTTCACATCCTTTTCAAGTATTTTGAAATTCCTACTATTTTTTGCAATTTTTAAAATTTATTTTCTAATCGAAAATGGTTTAATATTAAAAAATAATTACACACACATACCTCTAAAGCAACAATGTTCATAATAAAATACATTTAACCCGCTTTTGAATCAGACGCATATTGCCTATTAAGCGGACTAGCTTAATTGGCACCATGGCTAGGTACGGAACCCTCGGCGTACGAGTTCGACTCGCACTTGACTGGTTTTTTTTTACAAATAAAAGACCCTGGAGATGTTACAAAAAACAAAATATACACTATACAAACGATGCTGAGTAGGTATCTATTACAAAATGACAGATACGAGTGGAATATCGAAACTGGACGTTAGACGGCACTGAACACATAGAAAAGGCGTAAGACGCAGACGGGGCTCGGACATTTGTCTCTTCCGCGTCAGTTTCATATAAAATGTATAGAAGCGTCGCGACGCAAAACATACAGAAGAGACCGGGCGCGGGCAGCGCAACGCAAAAGTCTGCGCCTGTCCACGACGCGTCCTCGTCTTACGTCTCTTCTGTCTAGCCTGTATCATAATTATAGTTTTGGTTTACAAATATCAACCCAGTCAGAATTCCTAATCTTCGCCAATATTGTGATCAAAATGTTACCTACTACTTACTTATTTTCAAAGTTATTTGACTTTAAAAACTTTAAAATGTAAAAGAACCTACTTTTATTCCTGACTATACAAATGATGCTGAATAGGTATCTATTACTCATTTAAAAGGTGAGTTCCGAATAACGAATTGAATTACATTGGCCTCTAAACGTTGAAATTGCGTGCTGCATTGCAGAAAGTCATTGAAATCGAAACCTCCTTCCGACCTAAAATTTTCGATCGGATGTTTTCAGTCGATTATCTATTGGACCTTTCAGTATTTCGCTAGGAATTTGGATTGCGCAATGTGCTAAGCATCTTGGCCCCAATTCTTCTGTTTTACAACGTCAACCATTCCAGTATCAATGCGTTTTGTTTCGTTCTCCAAAATTACAGTAATTTGCAAAACCTCACTGGTAGTTTGTTAGAAAACGTCAACACAGATAACCTAACCCACTGAAGGAAGTGGTGGGGTCGCTTAGACAAAAAAAAATCTCAACGACCCCACTGACTTTTTCATGAATAAATCTTAATCTAATAAACGACCTCTGTGGCGCAGTGGGCGAAGGCCCGCCTGTGACGCAGGAGGTTGCGGGTTCGATCCCCGCCGCGGGACAAATGTTTGTATGATCTGCAAATATTTGTCTCGGGTCTGGGTGTTTTCTATGTATATTATGTACCTATGTATTTATAAAAAAAAAAATGTATTTAAGTGGTATATCAGTCATGTGGTTCCCATAACACAAGCTCTGCTTAGCTTGGGGCTACATGATGCTGTGTAAAATGTCCAGCACTATTTATTATTATTTATTATATTTATCTCAGACGGTGCTGGGCGCTATGCCCCTCGCGGTGGCGGCAGTGAACCGCGAGCCGAGCCTGCTGCCCGGAATGAAGCTGCGCTTCGTGGCTGCGGACATCGGACCCTCACGATTACCCATCATGATGGACAAGGAGAGCCTGTCTTTGAGGTACGCCCAATTATATTGTACCCTAGATCAGTAGTTCCCAAACTTTTTTTTCTCATGTACCCCTTTCAAAATTTTACTGGTTTCGGTGGACCCCCCTGCTGCTACATTTCTACCATATTCCCAAAATTTCTCGCCAACGTGGACCCCTTTCGAGTCTCCCGTGGACTCCTGGGGGACCACTTTGGGAATCACTGCCCTAGATCCTACTTTCCGTACCCATATTATAAATGTGAAAGTGTGTTTATTTGTTTGTTTATTTGTCCTGCTTTCACGTCAAAACAGAGCGACGGATTGACGTGATTTTTTGTATGGAGATAGTTGGAGGGCTGGAGAGTAACATAGGCTACTTTTTATCCAGGTACCACGCGAGCGAAGCCGCGGGCAGCAGCTAGTTTATAATAATTACCTACATTAAAAAAGATATATTAGATACAAAAAGTGTATCGTCGAAAAGAAAGTTAGGCTCCACACCGTGTTGGTTGCCCTGGTTCTTCACGGTCTTGGTCGCGAAGGAACAGGAGTAGAATCACCTAGCTCTTCAAAAAGGTACACTGTGTTATCCTATGGAATGAATTTGACTTTTGACTTTTTACGTTCATAGTTATCGACGTTCAAAATATGGTCGCACTGGTATACATACCGATATAGTGAACACTATGTTGACAAGTTCCGCAAATAATTAGTACCTACCTACACTGTCGAGTGTTCGTGAACGTGCATACTTAAGTGTGGGCAAATGAAACAAAATTGCATTGCAGTGCATTTCGAGTTCTACCAAAAAGTCCGTGTGATGTTTCAAGCTCTACATCTTTACTGAGGCACAAAGGGAGGGGGGTGGGATATTATATTTATGTTTTGTATTATGTATTTGTATTAGCTTGTGTATATTTAACTTGAAAATAGTTTTTTTTAATCAATTAATTACTTGACACTGGCTGAATGCACAAACCGAGCGAAGCCAAAATAAATAAATAAAAAGAAGATTCGCAAAGGTAGGTACGCTTTGCTTTTAGGCCGGCCGCATACGCACGTTTTCCGTATACGTTTTCCAAATTCGGAATGCACGCATTCAATACAAATTGTTCTACATGCCGCACACGTTCTTATTTTTTCCGAACGGAAAAAAACTTGACGTTCATTTCGAAAACAAACCGTGCGTACAGGTCATACGAACTAAAATTGAACGTCTGCGTAAAAAAACGAATTCGGAAAACGTATACGGAAAACGTGCGTATGCGGCCGGCCTTATAGTTGAGTGTCCAGTGAGGTTCTACTTGGGATCGGAAAGAGGTCATGACCTAATGCCGACAAGGTTTTGATAGGCACTCACAACAGTGTTGATTTAGGTTTACGTTTACGTAAACCTTACGTACGTTTTGGGAAAGCATCAAAAATATTTGTATTTGTGAACGTGGAAAAAATATTCTAGTAAACATTTAATTTATGTAATGCTGTGGAAGATTTATGAGCTTACTTGACATTGCAATGCGACTTTTGTTATACTTTTCTTGGTTTTTCAATTTGCTCTCCTATTGCTAACAGTTCGCCTCATCGGGATGCGCCCTTAAGGTTGTAGCTAACTTACCGCACCACACTGCTCAGGGCGATGCGATGCGGAGTTTACATGTTTTTTTTTTTAATACTGCTACGGTAGCAGACAAGCATACGGCCCACTTTTTTCTAGTTACAATAATTAGGTAAGTATGTTTGTTCTTTATGGCAGGGTGATGACTCAGATGCGAGATCTCGGCGTGGTGGCATTCTTCGGTCCAGACGGCACCTGCCACACCGAAGCCCGGCTCGCCTCAGCGTGGAACCTGCCGCTCATTTCACATGTAAGTAGGTCCTTCACTTTGTCAACAGTAGAGTCATTCTGTAAACTTATTTCGAATTCACTCATGTGACCGAGCTCACTAAATACACAAAAATGTATTGTGAGATTCAAATTTCGAATACGAAATTCAAATTTCGAATTTGAAGTTTGAAATCTCACAGCGGATTCAGCTCTTCGACGTTCGAAGTGAGTTTACAGAATGACTCGACAGTTTCACTTTTATAACATTCGTAGTCGATTTCAGATTAGAGTTTTTTCTTTGCATATAGGTACGTGTCTAGTACTTACACCTACGCGTTCGTATGCGAGTACCTCTGCGAAACCAGTGCGGTAACGAAACATCTGCGGACGATATCATAGTACCTACACTGCACTTTCTTCGCAAATAAATTATCTGGTCGGTGTAACAACAATTTCGCAGTTACATACTTGCAAAACGGTACTGATAAGAACGCCGCTATCTTGTAGACATCGCTGGAGCTGCCAAACAATTTACAATTTTTTCGCTGAATTGCTGCCGCATCTCGGTGACAATGCAATACTATGGTAACATTGAGCTGATCTAATAATGAAGTCAACAAAAAACTTATTGGTTTATTTTTGCTATGTGCTGTCAGAAATTGGAGATATTTCCATACAATGCTGGTGCCGGCTACAGAGTTGTGGTCCAGGTCCATCCAGGTGTCTTAAAAATCCGCCACAGGAGTAATCACACGAACTTAAGTCAGTACTAAAATCATAGCTAAAATTATAATAAGAATATAGGAAAGACTTTTAATGTTTGCTTTTTGCAAGACCTAGAAATCATTGCTCGCTTGAAGTTTGGTTAATATTTGCTATACCATTGAATCCTATAGATAAATAAATGAGTAGGAAAAAAAAAATCGTTTCAATAAATTATCGTTCAAGTAATAAATCAATGAAATTAATTTCACCAATTTCAATTACCGTTCCTGCCAGACTGATGAATTATTTATTGTAAAGTTGGAATACACCATTTATCAACGCCGTCCCAGGCACCATAATCCTGGTAAGTGTTGTGTAGGTATAGGGTACCTCTATACATGGCTATTCATTATTAGCTAACTAAATTCAGGAATTAGGTTCAACAAATAAAATAAAAATATTTTTTAATTTTTTTATATTTTTGTTACGAAAATCCCGTGAAAATCGATGAAGATTATTCTGTTGTCTAACCTAATTCCTGAATTTCGTTAGCCAATATTAATAACCCCGTATAATATGTTGTACAAATCATTTAGTACAGTAATTGGTTGATTTACTGGAGTAACCTACTGGAGTAGGTAATATAAACCACAATTAGAAGAGACAGGATATTCTATCCTACCAATAATTTGTTAATATTATTATAAATCATACATCATACAATTCCGGAGTAAAGGTCATAGCTGATCACGTCAACCCCGCACCCGAACCTCACCGCCTCGCCGTGTGCGGTAAGGTATTCTTTGTATGGAATTCTATGGACCAACTACATTAGCACCGTAGCGTCTCCGGATCGCTACATCGCAAGCCAAAAGTGAATGTCAATAGGCGATGCGGTGGTTCGGATGCGGAGTTGACGTGATCAGCTATGATCTTAATAATTAGTAAAAAATTCTTCTCCTGTCCTGAGAGGACTAGTTGTATTTTCTCAGTGGTTCTTAGTTATGTTTTTGTTTTAAATATCCAATTTTTTTTACTTTTTAAATATAAAACATAAGTTTAAAAAAAATGTCCCTTCGTACTCATTTTCTATTATTACTTCTCACGGCGTTAGTCGTAGCAACGTAGCACATGGCTACGTGGGCTCTACGTGGGCTCTACGTGGGCTCTACGTGGAACGTAGACATTGCTACGAGGAAGCTTGGCTTGCCCTTTCGTGTTGTTTATTCAAGGTTTATACTAAGTAATTATAAGTATTAGAATTGCTTTGTTCAAATACAAAGAAATACTACACAAAAACATTGTTTAACCTGTACAACATAAACAAATTGAAACTATGCTTTCTACTAACAGAAAATTACTTTGTAAGTTAGTAAACCACATTTTTTTACAATTAAAACGACAATAACTTCTTATCCGACAAATCAAAAAGCTATTTACAGGTCCTTGTAGGTAAAAAAGGGTATGTTAGGCTCCATTTTCGTTTTAAATGCTGTGGGTTCGAATGTGGTGCGGTATTATATTTCACAACCAAAAATCCTCACAATCCAGACACAGAATTTTGTTTTGGAGATTTGAGTGTATCTCCTAAATAATGACAAACAAAAGTCGCAGTCTACGATAGTCATTATAACATCGGGTCAGTTATTTGTGTCTATAAACTGTTTGTCTCAAATGAACTCACTAGGAACTGTTTGTCTATTTTGCTAGCATACAGATAGTCTGAACAGTTTGACCTAAATTCACGTCCTCGTGGATGCTATGTTTGTGCATGACTTGTCTACTATATTGCTTCTCATTGAAGTGAGATTCAGAATTGCTCGGAAATTAAGGTTCGATTGTAAATATTAACTTTCGAGTTCTTTTGCTTTGCGGTCTTAACAAACGGTGACTGTTATAAAGAGATCGTAATAGTGAATTTGGATGGGTTACCGATGGCAAATCTGTGGCCAATGGCCGTCACCAGAGTTAGTCCCTATAGCTCATGTCATTCACAACGAAACTTATTGTAACTTTTTATTCAATAAATAAATTTTGTGAATAAAAATGTCATCTCATTTATTTATGTGCAAATAAACGTTGTTTTATTACAACACATCATGCGTCGTAGATAAGCCTGCGTTCCTCGTAGAGCCAGCGGAGCCACGTGCGACGCAGTGAGAAATAATAATAGAAACAAGTAACTAAATTAAAAAAAAAAAAAAAAAACGATTTTAATTTTCTGCACTCTCAAGGCATCTCTGTTCATAACTGACACCAATCAGAAAGTATACCCTTTCAAACAAAAAAAGAATTTTCCAAATCGGTCAAGGCGTCTCCGAGTATACGGTAAATATTATATAAAAAAGATTTCAACGAATTGAGAACCTTCTACTTTTTTGAAGTCGGTTTATGAGTACAACAGAAGGATGATGATGTACGATATTCATCTTGTTCCCTAGAAATGCGCAGGCGCGCACAACACGCGCGACCGCACGGGCCTCGGCGGCACGTTTGCGCGCACGCTACCTCCCGCCTACAAAGTCAGCAAGTCCGTGGTGGCGCTGCTGAAGGCCTTCGGATGGACCAAGTTCGCGGTGGTGGCGGGGGATGATCATACCGCCGCGCAGCAACAGATGGACGCCATCAAGGTAAGTGATAAAGAAAACTCTTTGGCTAAACCTAAAGCATAGATTCTCAACCTTATTTTCCTCACCGCCCATTTTGAAAATATTTTTTTTTCTAGAATAGAATAGAATAGAAACCTTTATTATCACAGGTGTAACACATTAACAAAATAAATTCACTAAGTATTTATAAATTATTAAGTGCACTAACTATGACTCGTCAGACAATTGGCAATATGCATCAATTTTTTTTATGGTTTTAAACGATAGGTTATATCGTTAAATAACCGTAACAAAAATTCCAGCGCCGAAAAACTAAAATTTTATAACAAAAATAATTTTTAAAAATTATCAATATTTTCATGCACTTGAAACGGACGTGACGTCACAAGTCACCAAAATTACACGCGCTTGTAGGTAGAAAAAAAAAACTTTCTGTCGAGTTTGAAGGAGTGTGACGTCACAGCATACGTGACAAATAGCGTTGCGTTTCAAGTCTTATGAAATTCCCACTATATTTTTGCACTTTTTAATTATTAATTTCTAAGCGAAAATGAAATAATATTAAAAAATAATTACACACACATAATTCTAAAGCCATAATGTTCATAGAAAAATACGTTTAACCCGCTTTTGAATCAGACGCATATTGCCTATTATTCAGGTAGATGCCTACCTAGGTATAAGAAAAATTGGTTGAAAATTGGCTAATAGATAAACATTAGTAAATAAAATATGACAGTGCATATTTTATTTAGGTACACATAAATTGATTCTCGCTGTAAAGAGGCGATTGTTATTATTAAAACAAAGTAAGTTACAGACTAGGCTCTAGATTTTTGGAATGTGCAGAGATGGAGAGATGGGTATAGTCATTGCATAAAAACTCTTTGATGCTGTATAGCGTTTTACTTACGAGCAGTTTCTTTACTTCGCTGATGAACATGTTTTCATTTTCTAGTAACCTAATGTGAATGGGGATCTTATTATATAGTTTTTGTCCTATTAGTTTGGGGAGTTTTTCAGATAAATTTAGTCGGTGGTAGATAGACTCTAAAGTAACCTTGTTCTTGTTACGCATGCTGCGGGAGCTATTGGCGCCTATTACAGTATATTCACCTAAGTTAAGTACCTAAGTTAAGTCTAGAGCCCCCCCTCCCTATCTTTAAACACCTTTTTGTAGGACAGTGGCTATTACTACTTTAACTGCTGGTAAAATTAAATCTTCCCCAACAGTATGTGGTTTCCCCGTTTTGATTTTAACTTTAGTATGTGATTAGTGATTTTTTGCCTATTTTAGACTACATTTTTGCCCCCTCAGCTTCATCTCAATGCCCCGTAATTTTCACTGGGTCTTCTACTGCCTCCCTGAAAGTCTCAAACGCCCACAAGGGGGCATTATCGCCCACGTTGAGAACCTATGGGCTAAAGTAAAAGTAAGTTCGTATGAGCAAGTGGCCAACTCTGATCACGGAGTTTTTAGGTTGCCTAAAGGCTTACGTCATGGCTTAACGACTTAAAAGCCGGGACCGACAATTTAACGTAACTCTCCGAAGCACGGAAGCGCTCAGCTCGTAATGCCACATGCAGTGCACCTATCCAAATTGTGACCGTACAACGTTGCTTAACTTCAACGATCAATCAAGAACGTCTAAGCAAGCTACGCCACGTGCACTTCCAGTTTGGCTTGTAGGTTGGTGGTTGTCGGTGGAAATTGGAAACTGAATAGCATTTACCCACTCATACGTCGCGTCGGTTCATCTTTTCAAATGTGTGAAAATCTTGCTCGAAAAAGTAGAATTTATTCGCTGCATGCCACTCAAATATCCGTTCATCTCTTCAGAAATGTGTTTCTAGCTCGAAAGTAGTGTTGAGTATGACGTGACTGACGCGGCTCTTTTGTCCCGTACAAAATTTAACTTTGTGTAATCGGCTCAACTTCTAAAAATGTCATGCTTAAATTCAAATACTACGAAGAAAGCGCCCTAACTACATAGTTTTATTTATAATTTTTGTATGTACTTATATATTAGTAGTCTGTAAGGTATTTACTCTGACTCCCGCGATACAGGCTTGTCCTAGTGCGGGGTCTTGGTAAATTATTTGCCCTATTTGTTTAAACTATTTTTGTCCTATGTTTGTATGTAACAATGTATTTATGAAATAAATATGAATGAATGGATTGATTGAAATGTCATGTGACCGTACACAATATGACAAAATCAGAAAATGACGTTACTTTCCTCAAGCTTTATTCAATCTTCAATCACTCATCGCTTGACAATGACAAGAAAGAATTCAGAACTGATCGGACAGATTGTCATATGAGAATGAGTGAGTAGTCCGCCAAAATAATGAACAGTCAACTGAAAATGACCGGCTCAAATGAGCCGGCTCACGGTACCGGCTCAAAATGAAAATGAACCTACTCTGACAAAAGTCAATCTAAAATCATGTCATACACACCCAACATTACTCGAAAGTTGAATTTGTGTAGAGCCGCACTGGTGTTCCGCACTGGTGTAATTCACGCCCACGAGGCACAATTTGCGGGTCAACACATTTTACTTTTGATGTTTCGTAGACCGTAACTTTCATTTCGAAAATATACATAAAATAATGTACAGTAAAATGTTCAGTATAATGTACTACATTGTACATACCTACCCTACCGGAGGTTGGTTCATTTTTTTTGAATACTACTCAGGTAACATTTCTAATCATGTTCTTGGAAAGTTTGACTAAAAATAATATGATCAGCAGGGCTATTTTGTTTCACTCCTAAAGTCGTAAACTTGGATTATTTATAACAAATTGTTTTTTTTTATGAAAAATGTTAAAGTTATAGAATGCAGAAAGAACTACTTTACATATTTTACACAATTAAAATGACTATCACTTTTTTCAAACATCTACCATTTCAAGGTATTCATCGTAAAAAATCAATTGTAGGAAGTAATCCGAATTTAGTGAACCAAAATAGCTCTGCAGCAGTGCGATTCAGAACTTCTCGGAATGTATTTTGAATTCGGAAAATGACGTTTCTTCGCTAAAAAATGTCAATTATCCGAAGAAAATTATCGAATCGGATGCATTTTCGGAAGTCTGAATCACACTGCTAAAGCTGTGAGATTAATTTTCATAATACTTATTAAATCAAAAATAGTATTTAACAGTTCAGCTGTTTCGTAATCCTTAATTTACATTTCGCTCATTTAATGAAATAATTCGATCAAATATAAATTTCAACTGTTTTGTAAACAGTATCAAAAGTGATTTCATGTCCCACATGATTTCAGAGCCCAGGAAGGGTCGATTTAATTAAACAGTTATATAGCAGCTTATTCAAATAGGATACAGCAGTGTTTGGGCTTCAGGAAGTAAATGAGAATATCACAGGAGAGAGATCTGTTAATTTTCGAGCTTACTGATGTTTCAACCAATTTTGGCAGTGTGTTCGAAAATCGCTTTCGCTGTTCAAACGCGTTGCATTGGTAGTATTACATTATCCTATCCTATTATATTAAACGAGTAATATTTGTTTGTTTGATTGTTTATTTGTCTGACCTCACGTTCTAGCAAACGGCTCTAACGATTTCGACGAAATTTGCTGTCCAGGGGTTTAAGGGGCCAAAAATAGATCTAGCTAGGTCTCATATTTGGGAAAATTCGTTTTCTCGGCATTTTCTCGTAAAAAGATTTACCAGTACAACCTCTCTGGCTGACGGAGTGCCATTCGCTATTCAATAAAAAATCTGGATGCGCAGGAGTTGGCGAAGCAGAACGGCATGACAATCACCACAGAGCACCGGGTGGCGGACTACATACCTCGCTACATTTCCAAAATGGAGAGCATCGTCGACCAGACCTACGACAAGACTAGAAGTAAGTTATTTAAACAACTTAAATAATGTTTTTGAACATTTGGGAAACATGTTGGAATTGTTCCCCAAAGGCTTTTCGGAGTTCTCTGCAACGTCTGCAATGGGCCGGCCCATCTGGCCCACTTGCCCGTGGTCTTTCGACCAACAGATGTTGTTGGTTGGTCGTATATTATGTCGATCTGACGACTTTGACGAGACTCACATTGTTCGACTGGCTCCACACTGGAACTTGACTATTTAGATTTTAAGCGGATGGATCACCGAACAGAAAGCTAGGCCCCATACCGTGTTTGTTGCCCTGATTCTTCACGGTGTTGGTCACGAAAGAACAGGAGTAGAATCACCTAGCTCTTAAGACGTTTCAAAGTGGTCATAACGGTCCTACTGAATAAATGATATTTGATTTTGATTTTTGATTTTGATCGCTCCTGAAAACTTCGCTTGCTCGATCCAGACATTATGATGTTGTGGAGCCATCTTCGCTGAAGCTCGTAGTGTGTAACATGTCTATGTAGTATAGCGACAGGTAGATGTCGCTACAAACCTTATTAAAAACTAGTGAACGCCCGCGGTTTCACCCGCATGGACTACTATTTTTGTATCACACGGGAACCATATATTTTTACCGGGATAAAAATTAGCTTATGTTATTCCAGAATCTAAGCTATCTACATTCAAAATTTCATCAAAATCGGTTGAGTAGTTATGGAGATACGTGGTAACAAACATTGACATACACACACACACGGACTTTCGCCTTTATAATCATAGTAGGATTCTTCAGCTGAAAAACAGTTGGAAAAGGTCATGTTACAAAAAACGGTCTTGATTTAATACGATTTTTCAAACCTGTTAAACTTATTATTGAAGAAAATCGAAATGGTTCGTCCTGCATGTTTGACTAACTGAAGTGATATTGGGTGATGAGTTGTGCTATAACATCGTTTGTAGAGGGCCTTCAATCTGATTTTGTGTACTTTGGAAATTGTTGAGATTGGAAATAAACTCCGTAATGGAAAAATGGACTGTGAGATCTATTTTTAAATAAGAACTAGAGTAAATCGAGATCACATTGAGTTATACAGAATTCTGTGGTTATACTACCATGCAGTACATTGTAGGATTTGTTTTTTTATAATTTTGGAAAAAGACCAGCGGGCTTAAAAAGGTTGCTATTGCAGAATCACAACAGGAATTGAACTATATGCCGTCTCTTTTCACTGACTAAGAGTAAAACGAGACGGCATATAGTTCAATTCTTATTGTGAATCTGCTATAGCGACCCCTTTTAAGCCCGCTGGTCAAAAGTACGCTGTATGTAGGTATGTATGTTGGTATGAGCTTATTCTGGTGACGGAGTTTTTAGGCCGCCTCAAGGCCTCCGTCATGGCTTAACGACTTAAAAGCCTGGACCGACAAAATATCGTGCCCTTTCGAAGCACGGAAGCGCCAAGCTGTTATTGCCACTTGCGGTCACCTATCCAAATTGTGACCACTCAGAAAGTTGCATCTATCAAGAACGTCTAAGCGAACTACGCCACGAGGACTTAGTACCCTAAAAATTGATTTGCAAGATTGTATAATGAATGTTAAGTGACAATCTGTGGTAGTTACAGTTTGTTTTATCTCACGAAGTCCGTTTGGTCTTAATTGTGTGTGTAGATGCACATGCACGTTGTTTCTGTGTGCGTGGGCTGATTCTGAGCGCTCCCGAGCTTACGCACACAGAAACAACGTGCATGTGAACACACACACACAATTAAGACCAAACGGACTTCGTGAGATAGAACAACTGTATCTGCTTACCCCCTACGGTAAAGCGTGTTTTTTTAAACTACTAAGGTAACAGACAAGCATACGGCCACCCTGATGGTAAGCTGTTACCGTAGTCTAAAACGCCTGTAACACCAGTGGAGTCACACTCGCGCTGCTGACACTTTATAAGAGGAATCACTGCGCCGACAACACAACGGACAAGACTGGTCCACCAGTTGTCACCGCAGCGCTTCCTCGCAGAGCTCTGGCAACCTTACTCACCGCAGGAACACAACACCAACAAGAATGATGTTATTTGGTTGCGATGTTCTGTAAGGCGGAAGTACTTTGAAAAAATTGAATTGAAAATTGAAAAAAGTACTACCAGTCGGGCTGCTTGAATTTATGCCCTTCCTCCTATGAACATTCAACTTGTATGTAAATTTTAGGGGAACATGTAAATTATTGCCTCAAAAGCTACTAAAATATTTAAAACTCACTAAGGGAGTGTCCACATTGCGTTTTCTGAAGCGCGTTTTTGCTACGCGTTGCGAACGCGCGTTTGTATCGATACAAACGCGCGTTTGTATCGATACAAACGCGCGTTTGCAGCGCGTATCCGCGTTTGTATCGATACAAACGCGCGTTCGCATCGCGTTTGTATCGATACAAACGCGCGTTCGCATTGCGTTTGTATCGATACAAACGCGCGTTCGTAGTTTACTAGTTTGATTGCTAGTTTGCCTGCTAGTTTGTCTGATGTTTGTCTGCTAGTTTGTCTGCTAGTTTGTATGCTAGTTTGTCCCTTATCAAAAGTCCCTTCGTAAAAGTGTCCCGAAGCAAAAGTGTCCCGAAGAAAAAGTGTCCCGAAGCAAAAGTGTGCCTTAGCAAAATTGTCTCTTAGCAAAAGTGGCCCGAAGCAAAAGTGTCCCCAAGCAAAAGTGTCCCGAAACAAAAGTGTCCCGAAGCAAAAGTGTCCCGAAGCAAATGTGTCCCGAAGCAAAAGTGTCCCGAAGAAAAAGTGTCCCGAAGCAAAAAGTGTTCCGAAGCAAAAAGTGTCCCGAAGCAAAAGTGTCCCGAAGCAAAAAGTGTCCCGAAGCAAGTGTCCCCAAGCAAAAGTGTCCCTTAGCAAAAGTGTCCCGAAACAAAAGTGTCCCGAAGCAAAAGTGTCCCGAAGCAAATGTGTCCCGAAGCAAAAGTGTCCCGAAGAAAAAGTGTCCCGAAGCAAAAAGTGTTCCGAAGCAAAAAGTGTCCCGAAGCAAAAGTGTCCCGAAGAAAAAGTGTCCCGAAGCAAAAGTGTCCCCAAGCAAAAGTGTCCCCAAACAAAAGTGTCCCGAAGCAAAAGTGTCCCGAAGCAAAAGTGTCCCCAAGCAAAAGTGTCCCCAAACAAAAGTGTCCCGAAGCAAAAGTGTCCCGAAGCAAATGTGTCCCGAAGCAAAAGTGTCCCGAAGCAAAAGTGTCCCGAAGCAAAAGTGTCCCGAAGAAAAAGTGTCCCGAAGAAAAAGTGTCCCGAAGCAAAAAGTGTCCCGAAGCAAAAAGTGTCCCGAAGCAAAAGTGTCCCGAAGCAAAAGTATCCCGAAGAAAAAGTGTCCCGAAGCAAAAAGTGTCCCGAAGCAAGTGTCCCCAAGCAAAAGTGTCCCTTAGCAATTGTCCCGAAGCAAAAGTAAAAGTGTCCCGAAACAAATGAAAAACTTAGAGCAAATAAGCAAATTAGCAAACAAACTAGCAGACAAACTAGCAGACAAACTAGCATACAAACTAGCATACAAACTAGCAGACAAAGGAGCATACAAAAAAGCAAAGTACAAAAGCAAACCCTGCTTAAACACGTTTGTATCCATAAAAACGCGATGCGAACGCGCGTTTGTATCGATACAAACGCGCGTTCGCACCGCGTTTGTATCGATACAAACGCGCGTTCGCATCGCGTTTGTATCGATACAAACGCAAACCGGGAGTGTACACATTGCGTTTTCTGCAGCGCGTTTTTGAGCTGCGCGTTCGCATCGCGTTCGCAACGCGTTTGTATCGATACAAACGCGCTACAAAAAACGCAATGTGGACACTCCCTAAAAGAGATGACACGGACTATATTGTCCTCATGTGAGGTGTTGCGTCATTGCGGCTATGAATTTGTATATTATTTTTGCCCCGAAAATATTGCGACATCGCATCGTTACCTCTACTAAAGTAAGTTCGTATGAGCAAGTGGCCAACTCTGCTGACGGAGTTTTTAGGCCTCCTAAAGGCCTCCGTCATCTTTATTCAGACACATTTCAGGAGATAGATGAATATTATTTTAGTTATGTTGATAGTGCTGTATACAAATAATTCGCATATTTTTCTAAAGAGTGTAATTTTTGTTTCAATCGGCTTGTTAGTTTTTACCCGGCTGACTGTCAAGTCAGACAGGGTTATGTAGATCGCGCGTTTCTATGTATGTTCGTGGGTATGTAAGTAATATTCTTTATTACCACGTTACTCCTAAACGGCTGAATGGATTTTGATGAATGAGGTATCGTTAGAATCGTCTCCATCTCGATTGTGCTCTAGGATACTTTTTATTTCGATAAATCAAATAGTGCGGCTAGAAAATGCAACAATGTGTGAATTTTCAAAATGAAAATCACGCCATCATATCAAAATCCATGTCAAAATCAAGAAGTTGGTGGACTGATATCAAATATATTTTTAAAAAAAATCTACATGACGTCTTCGAAGACTAAATCGAGTCGCAAAATTTTTGAAAATCTATTTTTTGCCCCAACGAGAATTGCTAAACAAAATGCATAGGGTAGACCGAGGCGAATCGGATCAATTTTTTTTTGAGTTCAAAAAAATCACACTACAGTATAATATATGAAACTTTTATTGACAAAATAGTAATCAGTAACAATCTAGCTACGCAATAAACATTTTAAAACCTTAATTTTTCATTAATCGTCCAAAATATTAACTAAAAACTTGAAAGACAGAAATATCCGAATCGCCCCAATTCTCGGGGCGAATAGGATCATACATAACTTATATGACTGAATGAAATTTTCTTAACATTTAGCTTTGGAATCATTACTAACACTTAAATAATTAATAATTAGATCAATATTAACTAGTAACACATAAATCTCATACTATTTTTTTCTTTTTTCCTCCCTTATCTGCACATTTTTCGTGGCACCATTCTTCGCTTGCATGCCACTGAATACAATCCTCTGATGGTGGATGGATTTTTTTTTCTGAGCAGTAAATGCAATGCCATACTCTCTGTTTTGCAGATGAACCTTTAATTTGTATTCCAGGCGTTCTTTTATTCTTCTTCTTCTTCAAATTTTCTTTATGATCAGTCTTTTTCTCCTTTTCCACAGTTTTTTTGTTAGTCTTAAGCTTTTTTAAGGCTGGCTGTCCACCATGAGTTTAAATGACACCTCTGGTGAAGTTAACTCTTCTTAAAGACTCTTGTTTGGTAATTCGTAATCTCAGCACTCCGACGTAAGGCTACCTCTTTGACATAAAATTTTTTTGCAGCTTCTCTCATTTTTTCTTGGGACCATTCTCCCGCATTAGTATTTCTTATGAACGTGCAAACTATCTACAAGGAAATAAAAGCGCATCATTAACCTAAAATATAAAATAAATCATTTTAAAAAAGTGATCCAATTCGCCCCCGATGACGTGATCCGAATAGCCCCATATTAAAGACTTTTGAAATAAATATTTTACACATTAACCTATAATATTTTAATTAAAAACTTAAATGTATTCTGAAATAGGCCCTATACCAATCATTATAAGACATATAATTCAGAGTTTTAACACAAATCCTTAGAATTACACAAAGAAATGCTAAGTACCTACATTAGTTGCGCACCAAAATTGTGACACACACAAGTACCCGACGCACTGGAGCGCAGTTTTGACACTGATGTAAAAGTCGAATAGAAACACTGCCAACGGCAGAAGGTGCAGGGTGAAAGGGTGTCTTATGGCACCAGTCGCTTATGTTCCGTGTCAACGCGTTTTTCAAAATATTTCCAAATTTCTTATTTTGATCCGATTCACCCACCGATCCGATTCGCCTCGGTCTACCCTACTAAAACTTTATATTTAGTCACACGCAACGTTTAGAACAACCTGCATCGAAATTGGTTCAGCCATTTAGGAGATATCTCATATTTAAGAAATATCTTACACGCTTTTAATTTTACACACAGAGCCATCTGTGTGTCAACTGTCACAACAACGTTTAGAAAAATGCGCACGGCATCGAACCCTAGATACCTACCTATTAATAAAATTGTAATTTAATTTTGTGATTGATAAGATAATGCTGTTTCCAACTTTTCAGTTCAGCCGGGTTTTTTTATTTTTGAATAAATTGCTTGTTTCAATCTATGATTCTGGCTTTAGCCAATAAACAATGCTTTTTCAGATACATAATTTTACTATAATGTTCAGGGCTCTTCGTTTCGCTCAGGTAGGTACCTACTTAATTTTTTTTTTAACTGTTGTCACGTTATAAAAACAAAGCAAGGATAGCAAGATATTTCATGGAAAAGTTGTAACGTTATTTCTTTTATTTATACCAGTTTTGTGAAACATGAATCGACGTACTTAGTATCGATTTATCGATAACGGCGAAAGTTAGACTACTTCACAGAATAGCTTAGGTACAAACTTCATAAAACTTTAAAATGGCGAGTAAGTAAGATCAGCTAGTAAACTTGATGAACAAATAAAAGTTAGTAAATAACTTTTGAGAGTTAGACATCATGTTATAGTTCTTCGAACAGAAAATTGAAACAGTGCAATTCTTGAACCATAAACATTGATAAAAGCGAAAAAACTTCACGATCCATTCCCGCTTCGACGCACGGTATAGTTACACGATCCACGCTCGCGTAATAATATGGATACCTACATTCACCGTCAAAGTGCCTAACGCAGATGTCGGAAATAGATGTTGTAATAACATCTATTTCCGACATCACTATCTTCCTGTTGATGTTCTACACATGAATCTACATACCTACTTCGTAAACTGGATTACGCAAAAACGTGCCCGCAGAGAGGCACCAGAGTAGTAACGCATCTCTTTCTAACACACTAACTTGCTAGACTACCTATACAACTACATAAACGAGTAAAGTAAGTTCGTATGAGCAAGTGGCCAACTCTGGTGACGGAGTTTTTAGGCCGCCTAAAGGCCTCCGTCATGGCTTAAACGAGTACCTATAGAATACCCTATAAAACTTATAACTTACTAGACAAGGACAAACTTTCGAATCTCTCAATTGGTACGTTTTTCTACTCTGAGTTGAGACACAGAAAAATAAACCTTATAACATAGGAATTACAGCGTAAGTTTGTATGAATGAAATATTGATTTTAAATCTTCGTGCGTTATCCAGTTTACGAAGTATGTAGATTCATGATCCTACATTACGCGGTGTACAACTTGTATTCATATTCCATTTACCTCTACTAGCCTATCTATTTCCAAAATGGTAGTTATTATCTATATATTTCCGAAATAAGAGTGAAATATCATCATCATCAATCTGTAGCTGCACTCTTATGCCGCGTTCAGAAGCTCGCGTGCAAACAGAAATTCAACGGACCATTTATCTTTTGTCGCGTTCGATCTCTTTGAGATAAGAGTGACAGAGCTACTTTGTGCTCGTTCTGATCATATCTCTGTCCTCTCTGTCTCGTTGAACGTCTGAGTACGCGGTATTAAAAAGTTGCCTGAACACATTCTTTCATTCTTTTCTCTCTTTTCTTTTTCTCAGATCGTTGCTCTGATCACCAATTCAAATATCCATTTGGTTTTACTTTCAAATTCAAATTCAAAAATCTTTTATTCAGTAGGACCTCTGAGAACATTTTGAAACGTCTTAGCTAGGTGATTCTACTCCTGTTCTTTCGCGACCAACACCATGAAGAATTCAGGCAAACAACAAATCAAAAGCAAATCAAATCAAATACTTATTTTATTTTCAGTTTCAGTTACATAGGTTTGAGGCCTCCTTTTAAGTATTGTAATACCTGTATTAGGAGACCTCGCTCTTCCGTTACAAAGTTTTAGTCATTACACCAACACGGTATGGGGAGCTTTCTTTTCGGTGATCCATTCTCTTATAATCTTATCTCCAGGGGGAGCCAGTTGAACAAAGTGAGGCATGTCAAAGTAAGAAAAATTACTTGTGGAATTTAGATAAACACAAGGGATTACTTCAACAAAATTCGCCTGGCATCACACGCTACGCTTGCCTAACTTAGGTGATGTATAGTTATTTCTTAAAAAGTATGTCAAAACTAAGCAAGACAATAAATACCGTGTAAAGACATTGTTCAGTATCAGCTGTCGAAGGGCTACTATGTCCGACCTACTGCCATTTCGTCTTAGTAATCAAATTATTCTTCGGGGAAATGTCAACCCCCTTAGCTATTTAACCGATAATAACATTTTTGTTTCGGATCAACATTGTTTTATTACATTTTTATTTGAGTTTAGTTTATGGATGGCTTTTATTATATACCTACCCAAAGTTTTATGCTTGATTTTGTCGTAAAAATGAAGGATGACAACAAGTTATGCCTAGCTGAGCGCTTTCGTTATTGGAAACTAGCTAAAATATGGTAATGTTACCAGAACTTTTGACCAGAATTTATTAGTGTTTACTAGGAAAAGCATTTAAAACCTTTTAGCTGGATGGTTACGATGACAAATAGTCCAAGCTCCTGTGGTCAGTCATAATGTAGCGGATCACTACAACAAATATCAGAAGTCAGAATGTGGTCTGCATATTATTTTGTAAACGAAAACCCCATTGAGTTTGGACTAAAAGCCTTTCTAAAAAAAATATATAAAATATATAAAAGGCTTTCTAAGCGGGCTTTTTCCGCGTCACTTCGCGTTCTTTTATTTATCCTGCGATTGCAAATTTCACTAAATAATTCCTGTTCTTTTGTCCTCTAGTATACGTGTTTCTCGGAGAGCATATAGCTCTGGTGGACTTCGTGAAAGTCCTGCAACGACGCGGCTTGCTGACGACGGGGGAATACGCCGTGGTGGCCATTGACGATGAAATATTCGACCCTAGTTCTTCATCCATCACACATGCAGGTATGATTCTTTAAATCACAGTTTCTCAACCCTATTTTGCCCACCGCCCACTTTGAGAAATTTTTTTTTCAAGAGCCCCCCATCCCATATCTTAATGCGCCATCTCAATGCCCCCTAATTTTCTCTAGGTCTTCTACTGCCCCCCTGAAAGTCTCAAACGCCCACAAGGGGGCGTTATCGCCCACGTTGGGAACCTATGCTTTACTAATCTTTTATGCATGGAGTGAACGCCCGCGGCTTCGCCCGCGTGGACAACTATTTTTTATCCCACTAAGTATACGTTTTGCCGGGACAGAAAGTAGCCTATGAGTCATTCCAGAACCTAAATTATCTACCTACATTCCAAATCAAAATCGGTTTAGATGTTATGGGGATACGTGGTAACAAACAATCACACACACACATACACATACACACGGACTTTCGCCTTTATAATATTAGTAGGATGTTTGTATGAACCAGTTGCTAACTCTCATGAACACTGATTAAACAACGTCCTGTTTCTATTTGATAGATAGTGACAAATACTAGAGACAGCACGTTGTTTAACCAGTGTTCAAGTTGAGAGGCTTTTGTAAGTAAGGCCCTTATGTTAAAGCAGTGTTCTGTTCTGACTGATAAGTGTGTTTGTGCTTAGAATTGTTGAGTGTTTTTGATCTGAAATTGGTTTTAGATACATAATGTAACATGTTGTTATTGAAGCTTTGTAGGCTGTTTGGTGTGTTAGCATTATAATGTGTGTTTATTTGTTTTTCTTACTAACCAGCAAATCGTCGCTTGGCATTCAATACCGCGAACGTGACATTTTGTTTCATTCGATTTGCAATGCTATGATACGCAATCCTACAAATCAATCTGGTTTTGGGTAAAAAATTCGCTTTCGCGGTATTGAACGCCTAGCGACGAAATGGAAATTCTAGAAAAATTGTGTGATGGAAACCATGTTTTAGCTTGATTTTGTGCAGAACTTATAATGACGAGAAAAAAACATAGCGTCACCTAGTTTATAAGAAGTTTTGAAGTGTATAATGAATAAATGAAGAATTAATAAGAATAATTAAATAATTAAGAAGAGTTGCAGGTAAAATTTACGAGTTGATGCTCTAGTTTTCATAGTATTCAATGTTAAAATAATGGAGCTTAATGTAAGCTTAATGTAAAAAGTAAAACTGTGAAAGCGCACGACATACGCTAATTACCTACCCTTCCAAAATCCGAGCTTCCAAATGAACCAAAACGGCATGCAACGGCAGCCAAATGAAACACCAAAATTAAACTTTATTGCGCGTTTGTAAATTTCATTTTTGAATGAGAATTGCGATTTTGCTCTAGTGTCTCGAGCCTTGCTAAATAAATGCAATAAATAATATAAACAAATCTAACTTTTATTAAGGGGGCAGCGACAGACGAATTGTCCATACAAACGTAACACCAAAATAATTTAAAATTTGAGCATATTTTGATCACTTTATGTCATTATTTGAATTAAGACAGTATTTATCTAGGTTCCTGTGAAACTTTTGTTCCAAAAAACTTACCTACAGAACAAATGAAAATGAAACATGACATTTTTTCTGTAGACAAAGGTTTCATTCAATTTGCTTACATTTCGTTTTAGGTAAGTTTTTTGGAACAAAGTTGTAACAGGAACCTAGATAAATATTAACATAATCTGATAAAAATATGCTTCAATTTTAAATGGTTTTCTAATTACGTTTGTATGGAAATTCGTCTGTCGCAGGCCCTTAACTCCAAAATATTTCATTATCGGGTTCAATGGACGACATTGAAACAATGAGATTAGTGTATCCTCCTATGTATTCAAGGCTCTACCGGATAGGGTTCACTTTCGACAATTAGGAGGCTTTGACCGGCGTGTTTCACTGACCTTTGGCGGTAGTGGCGTGTGAAGCTTCGAATATTTCGAGTCCCCGTGTACAGTAAGTACCTACAGCTAAACGAAATATCAGATGCATTCCCGCATCTGATTCTAAAAATAGTTAAGTCAATAATTTTTTACGCCTTACTGGAACAAAAATTTTGCACTTTAAAGTTTAATATTTCTTAAATGTTCATTTTAAAAGTCCTATTCAACGATATCCCACACGATGGGGTAGACGAAGAAAAAAAAAACCGGTCAAGTGCGAGTCGAACTCGTACGCCGAGGGTTCCGTAGGTACCTAGCCATGGTGCCAATTAAGCTAGTCCGCTTAATTGTATGAGCGCCCATACAACTCGGAGGACAATTTTAATTGGCGTCAACTATGTATGTATGGGAACACCTTTTAATTTTCAACTTTTTTAACTTTTTGGAATTTTTCCTTTATTTGTGCCATAAGACCTTGCTTTTTGCCAAATTTCGTTATTCTAGGTCAACGGGAACTACCATTTAAGTTTTCGACCCAAAACCTCTAGGGTACTTCCGGTTGACCTAGAATTGTCAATTTTGGTTACAAGCAAGGTCTTCCAGCACAAGTAAAGGAAAAATTCCGAAAAATAAAAAAAGTTGATAATTAAGGTAAGTTTTGGTACTCACAAGTTTTCACGAAAACCTAAATTTGCCTATATCTTTTTATAGTCTTGACTCAGGACCTTGATTTTTATACTCACAATAGGGACTATAGACTTTAGTATATGGTATAAATTTCAACTTGCTAGCTCTACCCGTTCCTGAGATAATCGATGGTGACACACGGACAGACGGACAGACAGACAGACAGACAGACAGACAGACAGACAGACAGACAGACGGACAAGAAAGTGATATTATAAGGGTTCCTTTTTTTACCTTTTAAGGTACGGAACCCTAAAAATCACCCCTACAAGTGGGGATGAATTATTTTTTCAATCCTATTCAGCAATCCTAAAAAAAATATTTTTTTATTTTACCAATTTGTCAGCGTAATTGATATACACAACACACCCCTACAAAATTACAGCTTTGTAGTATACACTAACAGTCTTTTAGCAAAACCTTGGACAGACGGGCAGCAGGCAGACGGACTTAACGAAACTATAACAGTTCCTTGTCAGGACTACGGAACCCCAAAAAGTGCAAAAAAATTGTGGGAATTTCATAGGACTTGAAACACAACGCTATTTGTCAGATGTGTGATAGAATGTGACGTCAAACTCCTTCAAACTCTATGATGAATGACTGAAAGCTATTACAAGCGCGTGTAGTTGTTGTAGAGTGTGACGTCACGAGTGTTTAATAGTGTCCGTCCATAGCTGTTGGTTAATTTAAAAAAAAAAATCAAAAAAAATTGTGTACCTACTTATAATATAAGCATTCCCGTTGTACGTTACAGTCCAGCGATACAGTCGACCACAAAAGTTGATGAACAATCAAATTGTTTACAAGCAATAAAATTAAAAATTTAATGAAAAAATAAGATAAAATAAGACTTTTTGTTTGTTTGTACAGAGCACCTGGGTCAGAACACCAGCAGTGACATCCTGGCGTTCCGATCTGTGCTGAAGCTTACACCATCTTTTCCAACGAACCCTCATTACCCGTAAGTACTTCCAACGGGATTCCAAATCACACTCATCAAACAAAAAGCTCTTCTGGCGCAGCCTGCTTAGACGTTCTTGATTGACGTTGTGCGCGGTCACAATTTGGATGGGTGACCGCAAGTGGCATTACGAGCTGAGCGCTTCCGTGCTTCGGAGGACACGTTGAATTGTCGGTTCCAGTTTTTAAGTCGTTAAGCCACGACGGAGGTCTTTAGGTCTAAAAACTCCGTCACGTTAGCTTACTTTTTACTTTTTTATCGTAAGATGTAGGTATAGTTCGCGTCATGTAAAAGAACGCTGGAAGAAAGTGGATGGGGTGTGTTTTGTCTCATGTTTGCGCATGGGTTACCTATTCGCAAACATGAGACAAAACACACCCCATCCACTTTCTTCCAGCGTTCTTTTTACTTGACGCGACCTTTACCTACCTATAAATTAAACATAAGTATATGTGACTTCATATCATTTGACCCTTCATAGATTATAAGCAAGTAAATAAAAGATGTAAGTATAAACTTCTTGAAAACGGTTCTGATGAAGAACGTTTGTTTTATTTTTAGTCTATGAACTAGCTGTACCCGGCATGCGTTGCAATGCCACGTGAAGTGAAGTAAAAAAGTGTTTGGTTTTATATTCTGTACATAAACAGATTTTTTTGGATTTTAAATTAAATAAGTTTGTGTCATGTATCCCCGTCCCGTCCCGTCCCGTCCCATCCCGTCCCGTCCCCGTCCCCGTCCCCATCTCCTCCTCCCCCTCTCCCCCTTCCCCTTCAGCTCGATGTCACCATATCATTACATTATATTGGAAACTTGACAGATATGCTGAGTTCCGAGTTTCAAATCAATCGGCATATTTACTGAGGAGTTAGGGAGTGTACACATTGCGTTTTTTGCAGCGCGTTTGTATCGATACAAACGCGATTCGAACGCGATGCGAACGCGCAGCCCCCCTCCCGGTTCGCTTTTGTATGGAAAAAAACGCGTTGCGAACGCGCGTTTGTATCGATACAAACGCGCAGCTCAAAAACGCGCTGCAGAAAACGCAATGTGTACACTCCCTTATGTTGAACAGCTCCTGACTCCATCCTCAGATCAGCTCACTGTCACCATATTATTACATTGTACCTAGTTGAAACTTGACAGGTTTGCCGAGTTTCAACTCAATCGGCCTATTTACTGAGGGGTTCTGTAGAACAGCTCCAGGATTCCATTATCAGATCCTGACCTGATCTGAGCAAGACACCACCTTTCAATCAAAAAAATAATGTTCCAAATCGGTCCAGGCATCTTCGAGTAATAAATAATCGAGTACCTCCTTTATTTTGAAGTCGGTTTAATAAAAAAATGTTTTTTTTTTTTTTTTTCGGACGGACTTTTATGTTGGCTGGTCACGTGTCGACCTTTGCAACGTTACCGGACTATGGCGAGAGCAGAAGGCTCTACGCCGGGGAAAAAAATGTTTTAGATCACGCGTAGACTAAAGTGACTGCCGCGTGTTTTCATCAGCGCGATTCAGAAAATGGTCATTTTTAGTCCCGCCATCTAGTTTTGATTTTTTTTCAAATCCAACTGGTACGTCCAGAGATTAGCGCGATCAAACAATCAAACAAACTCTTCCGCTTTATTATATTAGTATAGATTAAAGATAAAGATAAGTATAGATTATTTCCAACTTTTCAGATCACCGGGTTTTTTAATTTTTTATTAATATTTTTTTTGGAGACACACAGCGCCATCTAGCCCTAAACTAAGCAAAGCTTGTAGCTACTATGGGAACCAGATATCACAATCTGGTTTCAGCTAGCTCCAATAGATGTCTCTATGTCCTTTGTACTCGAAAAAACTTTAAATTTAATGATTGAAGTTGTCGTATTTAATTACTTACTTGTGATAAGAGTTTTTTAATAATATTGAAACTCATGCAAAAAGTTCATTGTAACTTGGATATGCTGGGTAACTGTGGGACTTTAGTTCAGAACAGAACTATGCTGGGTAATATATGACTCATCTCAGAAATGACTTTACCAATTTTTATGCAGTTTTCACTGTTGTATTGTGGTAAGCTTGGGTCATTTTTTAGTGTTAGTTTCATCAAAATCCGTTCACAAATAAAAAAGATACATCCTTTTTTATATTATTTTTTTACTAAAGTCACAGTACATTCTTTAAATGGACATATCTTTTTTATTTGTGAACGGATTTTGATGAAACTAACACTAATAAAAGGTCCAGACTTACCACAATACATCAGTGAAAACTGCATCCAATTCGGTTAAGCCATTTCTGAGATCAGCGCGAACAGCGAACAGAGAACTAAAGTCACAGATTACAGCACTTTTTGCGCTCTAGATCGCGCTTACGAAGTGTTTTGAGGCTCTAGGGTTATATAGATCAAAAACTGACTTCACTTAATTGAATACTTATAAGTTTGGGCTTAGACATCATTCTTATTATAAGTATAGATAGATTCAAAGAAACTCGGATTACTGTGAAATTTATAAGCAATTAATCTGTAATTCCAGCTCTTCGAATGAAAGCTAACAATGAAAGTTGAAAGCTAACAGCGAACATTGGCAGTTTACGTTAACTTCTTAGGTTTCCAGGAGCTATACGTATTGATAACCAAAGTATTCTGCAGAAATTGATCGATAATGCTTACCTACCTACTATATCATCATCATAATTTCTTTGCCCTTTTTCCCACTAGGTGGGGTCGGCACAACATGTTCTCCTTTTCCACTCCTTCCTATCACTCGTCATCTCAGTAGTCACTCCTTTCACACGCATGTCCTCTCTCACACAATCCATCCATCTTTTCTTTGGCCGTCCTCTACCTATGTATCCTTCCACATGTATTAAAACATATTAACACACTCACAGTGTTAGCTACATAAATTATGGAACTAAGAAAATGTTTTGGGCAAATTCATTATTTTATCTTTAACTGAGCATCGCCGGGCGCGCTCAGTTCCGGATGGGTGACCGCACTTCCTGCACTCTATAAAATATTATTATCAACGGGATAATTACCATGATTATTGAGTTTTCTTGCTTCCCGATATTTCGACGCTCTAACTCTATAAAATGTTAACTTTTTTAACGAACGAAGTCGCAGGAAACAGTTTCAAATAAAACTGAACAAAGCACTTTGTCTAGACTAGAGTCCCTAATGATATTAATTTAAAATAACGATCTCACAGTATTTCTTTGAGAATATTTGTCTAAAAATAAAATTGTTATAAAAGTATACCACTTTGTGTAAAAAGCCAATATTTTGGAACCCAACTAGTTTAACTTCATTCACGTCGAGTTATTTTCTTCAATAGAGCGAAAAACCGGCTTTCTGAGTATTTATTTCAGAGCGGAATATTTTTACGCTATTAAATTTTTATTCTGCGTGTTTTTGGTAGCGCAATAGTTATTTGTGCAACAAGAGAGCAAAGTTGATGTTTACCTCGAGTGCTGATTTTGAATCCCGAGCGTAGCGAGTGATTCTACGTTAGAATCCCGAGTCTAGCGAGGAATTCAAAGGCACGAGATGTGAAAAACTTTGGTCTCGTGTAGCACACAAAATTTTTCACCTCAGCAGCGAGAACATTAACCTACAAATAAAAGATACAACTTTGTACATAATGAAGCAACTAATCCATAATAGGTATTCATTTAAATCTATTTAAAAATAACGCATTTTTCTCAGAAATTAAACGAACATATAACAGTTATTGTAGTTTTGTAAATTAAAAGTTTCTGTTTTGTTCAGAACTTACCTATGTGCTTCTCAGGAAAGGAACTTTGTTCATCACAATCACTTTTTGTCTCAACTCTTCTCTCTGGAGATAAATTAGTGTAGTCGCCACTGGTTTCACTCAGCTTTATTGTTTTATGAATTTTCAACAAATAACTAGCGTAACAGAAACAAATTCCCGCTATTTTATTTTTAAAAGGTGCGTTATTTGTTTTTTTTTCATAGACAGACTAGCGATTGACTGCCATGCACTACCACGTGTCAATCGACGACATTCGAATTTCAAATCACTTTTCCTCACTGAAACCAGTGTGCAAAATGCGATTTTGCACACTGGTTTCTCGCAGCAAAGGATGCCATTTCGAGCTGCTGAGGTGAAAAAAATATTTCTATGTAATACAATTTAGCGAAATATGCAGGTTGCAACAAAAACTACTACGCAGTACGATTCGGACCTTCTCGGAATGTATGCCGAATTCTGAAAGTGATGCTTCTTTGCTGAAAAAACGTCAACTTTCCGACTGAAATCATCGAATCGGATGCTGATTCGGAATACTGAATCAGCATGCTGATCTATAGGGAGCCGTGTTAGCCAAGTGGGATTGTGCTTTGACGTTTGATCCAAAGGTCGTGAGTTCGAATCCCTGCGTATATCAATAGATTTTTCGCTTCGAAGAAAATAATTATAATGTGCAATACCGCGAGCTCTAAACAACGAAAACATCGTAAGGAAGCCAGTTAGATTTCTAATAGCGGAGATGGGCTTGACACCTGTCGCATGGAATGCTAAATAAGGGCCATGTTCCAAATACGAATTTGGACGGGCCTCTGACTACCCTCTCGACACTTTCAAAGGATATCAAATGCCTAAAGATCTGAGAGAATGTGATGACTTGGTTATGCAGTCCAGCAGTGCTATTCAGACTTCCGAAAATGCATCCGATTCGATGATTTTCTTTGGAAAGTTTACGTTTTTCAGCGAAGAAACGTCACTCCGAATTCGGAATACATTCCGAGAAGGTCTGAATCGCACTGCTGATTATCAAATTGTTCAGTAGATAGATAGATATTTTATTCATCAACATAATACAACACGTTCTTTCAACCTTTAGGTAGGTATATATGTATAAACTAAATAAAAAGCTAGCGCGCACAGGGACGTCCTTTCATTATAAGTTCGCAATACTTTGTTTAGCGGTAAAAATTCTATTTAGTAGGTACGCACAATGGATCTAGGCATTCGTGAAGTTAGCCGTTTCGATGTGCAGTGTAGCTTTTCCTTACAAAATTTTCTACTGCGCAGCGAAGCGGCTAACTTCACGAATGCCTAGATTTATTGTGCGTACTGTAATAGATCTGTTGGCCTAGAATAGGGTTGATAACTGTGTATTTAATTCACAGGGTGCTCTGCCAAATGATCCGAGCCCTGTCGGCGGCGCCGCCGTTCTGCGTGCCTAACTACCACAAGATATTCGAAGACACTTCGGTGAGTCAAATTGTCTACACATTCATATAGTAAACAAATACCCCCTTATTATGAAAGATGTTTAAAGTTGATCACTGGTTAAACAACGTCCCGTCTCTATTCGTATCTAACTATCCACAAATAAAGATAGGAAGTTGTTTAACCAGTGTTCAACTTTAAACATTGTGCATATAACATATAATGTAATAGTAATACCTGTTTATGCAGATATAAGTACAACGAAAAGGTGATTTACTGCAACATAATAATCCTTGTAACCAAATAAATACAAACATAGAATTCTAACCCCACACAGAATTTGATTTAAAGGTCAAAGTCGAAGCTTCGACGCCGTATCAACAAATCAGAACACATGCTTGCAGATCGTAGCAGCATTCATTATTTAATACAATCGCATCGAATCACGTCTTCCCACCTTCACAAGCGAGTGTCTTAATATTCACCGTGTGAAATCATCAAATATCAATCAAATCATTTTCTTCCTTCTGCTGGGAAAAATTGTACAAACTTCTACTATAAAACACGAATAAAATTGCACTGCAAACAGTTGTAGTTAGTCGCATAACGTTAAGGCTTGTTTTACTGTCACGCGTACCGTCGGCGCTGATAGGCGAGTGATCTTTATTGCAATGAAATAAGGATACTGATTGTTTAGCAGAAATAGCTACGCTGATTACTCTCGTCAGTGCTGAATAATCAGTATCCTTATTTCATTGTACTAAAGATCACTGGCCTATCAGCGCCAACGGTACGCGTGACAGTAAAACCAGCCTATAACAGTCGTCGACGCGCCTCACCCTAGCAACCCTCTGGAAAGCGACAAGTTTCTTCATAAATTTATTTTTCAAAAGAATACCCAAAGGAGTTTAATTTCGTGCGCAGTGGTAAAACTTTCATATTTCAACCTTAATATTTTTTACGATATTTATTAGGCCAGTGTTATTTTTCTGTTCAAAACCACAATGTTGAAAATTTATGAAACCTAATTTTCAAAGCTTAGTTCTACCTACCTCATGAATTAGTGTTAGTAAGGTAAAATATGAGGTGAATACTGATGTAGTAAACATTTTCAGTTTTGTATTTATAAATAACTAGCTGCTGCCCGCGGCTTCGCTCGCGTGGTACCCGGATAAAAAGTAGCCTATGTTACTCTCCAGCCCTTCAACTATCTCCACACAAAAAAATCACATCAATCCGTCGCTCTGTTCTGACGTGAAACCAGGACAAATAAACAAACAAATAAACACACTTTCACATTTATAATATGGGTACGGATTTAGTAAACTCGAAACTATAACAATAAAGGAAAACTAATGTAGAGTTTCCTCCAGTATTATGGTTACGAGTTTCAGCTGAAATGGTGCAAGTTAAATTATACCTTACTTCATAAATTGTGGATGCAAGGCGAAGAGAATGCCGTCGCGGGTTGCCTGGCAGAAGTGAAACATCGAAATTATTTGACCTTGACATTGACCCTGCCCTTGACCTTGATGATCATTGATCATCATCGAATCATCGATGACTTTGACTTTGACTTCATCGCATCACTACAATATCGCGTTCAGTGACGCACGTGGCGATGTTGCGTGCATTCGACCACGGCACTCTCCATCTTCTCATCATCATCACAACCCACCACGGCGCTCTCCTTCAGAGATGATGATGATGTAAATCGAGGCACATTCAGCCAAACTTCTAAAAGTAAAAAGTCACTCAAATTCATTTATTCAATAGGATCACACAGTGTACCACTTTGAAATGTCTTAAGAGCTAGGTGATTCTACTCCTGAGGGCCTAGCCAACTGGCATTCGCTATGAAGTGATTCGATTTTTATAATTCGCTAGCACTCGAACGTGACGTTTCATTGGTCGAACGTAAGGTCACGTGGTCTTCGTTTCATTTATCCACCAATGAAACATCGGCGATAGTAAGCGAAGCGAAGCGAATTGTAGAAATAGAATCGATTGATGCCATTTGGTTAGAGGCCCTGTTCTTTCGCGACCAAGACCGTGAAGAACTAGGGCAAAAACTTTTTTTTTGGCGGGAATTTGAAAAGTCAAGTTTCATTTTTGTTTTATTTACCAAAACTTGTGTTTCTTCGAATGTTAATGTGTAATAATGGTGGATTATTAACCGTTAGGTAAGTGTTCGTGAACGTGCATAAGTGTGGGGAAGTGAAAGAAAATTGGATAACATTGCTTTTCAAGTTCTCCCAAAAAGTCCGTGTTGATGTTTCAGTAAAGCCCCACATCTTTACTGAGGCACAAGGGGAGGGGTGGGATATTATATTTATGTATTGTAAATTGTATTTATATATCTTATTTATCTATAAACTTGAAGTTTATTTAATTACTTGACACTAGCTGAATGCACAACCGCGCGAAGCTAAAATAAAGAAAAAAAAAAACCAGGGCAAAAGTTGTGATAAGCATCATCTTGTCCAGGTTCCAATAGAAGCAGCTCACCTTTACGACGCAGTCACGCTGTGGGCTCGCGCTGCCACCGCCGCTATGCGGACCGGCCTGCCGCCGACAGATGGGGCTACGCTGATGAAGCTACTGCGACCTACTACCTACAGATCTGTTCAGGGGTTTGACGTAAGTTAACTTACTTGCTTATGTGTCTCTCTAAAAATCATTAGATAGTTTTGTCGGCAAATGTGTCATAATAAGGGCGCGTGCCCACGAGAACACGGCCCGGTTTTTTGCCGACGCCGGGGGCTCATGCCCACGAGACGGTTTTAACACGGCCCTGTGTGCCCGGTAGCCGGGGAGCCGACGCATTACTACCGACCACATACATTACTGTGACGACCCGGTTTAACGCCGGGCTTAGCTCCGGCGAAAAACCGTCTCCTGGGCACGCGCTCTAACGCCTCTAAAAAGATGACTTCATAGACCAACGGGCCACGGGTCACCAGTTCGATTGTATTGGAAATAGCAGAATCGAACAGTAGGTAATATAGCAGGCTTTGTAAGAAGCACACTGACCTACACTGAGGGGTATGATAGAACAGCTTTCCCCCAAAACCCCTCACAGTGTAGACACTAACTCCCCAAAACGAAACATCGTAAGAAAACCAGTTAGCTTTATAGATGGCAACGAGCTCTCAACTTGTCAAGTATGGAAGGCTAAATTTTGCAAAATGTGAGCATGTACTAAATATTAGAAGGTGCATCTGACTACCCCCTGAGAATGTCTACTGTGCCTTGAGTTAAAGTCCTCAACCAAATGCTACAGTTAAAAGTTTTTTCTAACCCCCTGTGGAGTCGTGCATTAAACAAACAAGAAAAAGTATTATCGTGAAGAATATTTCACTTTTTATGTGTCTCGCCATCTTTGCGTAACATAAGTGCCCAAATGGTACTTGGATATAATAAAATACGTGTAGGTAGGTACTCCGTTTTCCATTAAACAGTGGGAGTATAAACTCTAGTATGAACATACAATAAATAGCAACTCAGCATTCACGTGGGTTATATCGATTTTGTAAATATTTAACTCATCGCATAGTTGGCAGTTTGCGTTGCATTGGCTAAACCAATATTGTTTATTAACGTTACAACGTTAATGTCACGAGAACAAAACGATTAACAAACATCATAAAATACAAGCTAAATTAAAGATTAAAAAAACCGAATTCAGTGTTATAAACTGAGCAATTTTCTGCACTTTCGAAGTGGATTTCTGTTCATAACTCCGAAGATCCTCGACAGATCCTCACCCAATTTTTGTGACACTAATCGGAAAGTATACCCTTTCAAACAAAAAAATAATTTTCACCTCAGCAGCTCGAAATGGCATCCTTTGCTGCGAGAAACCAGTGTGCAAAATCGCATTTTGCACACTGGTTTCAGTGAGGAAAAGTGATTTGAAATTCGAATGTCGTAGATTGACACGTGATAGTGCATGGCGGTCATTGGCTAGCCTGTCTATGAAAAAAAACAATAACGCACCTTTTAAAAATAAAATAGCGGGAATTTGTTTCTGTTACGCTAGTTATTTGTTGAAAATTCATAAAACAATAAAGATGAGTGAAACCAGTGACGAATACACTAATTTATCTCCAGAGAGAAGAGTTGAGACAAAAAGTGATTGTGATGAACAAAGTTCCCTTCCTGAGAAGCACGTATGTAAGTTCTGAACAAAACAGAAACTTTTAATTTTCAAAATTACAATAACTGTTATTTGTTCTTTTAATTTCTAAAAAAAATGCTTTATTATTAAATAGATATAAATGAATACCTATTATGGATTAGTTGCTTCATTATGTACAAAGTTGTATCTTTTATTTGTAGGTAGTAATGTTCTCGCTGCTGAGGTGAAAAATTTTGTGTGCAACACGAGACCAAAGTTTTTTACATCTCGTGCCTTTGAATTCCTCGCTAGACTCGGGATTCTAACGTAGAATCACTCGCTACGCTCGTGATTCAATTCTTAGAATCCCTCGTTCGCTCGGGATTCAAAATCAGCACTCGAGGAAAACATCAACTTTGCCCTCTTGTTGCACAAATAACTATTTCCAAATCGGTCCAGACGTCTTCGAGTAGGTAATCAGTGAACATACATACCTATAAAAAAAAGAATCCGACGAAGTGAGAACCTACTCCTTTTTTGAAGTCGGAAAGTGGATTTATGTTACCATTAGATTGAATGTGTTTGGAAAGTTAATTGAGAATAGTGTTCTAATACTGCTAGGGACACTAAGTGCCCGAATACTGAAGCTCGAGGCGGTTACGTTACGATTGTGTGCGTTGCAGTAGGGAGTTTCATACGAAGAATACTGAACGGCTCGAGTTAATACGGTTACGATCCCTTTCCAAGTTAATATGTTTGCTACGACCTTTAGTACAGTTCTTCCAATGGATCTTGGCATTCGTGAAGTTAGTTGTTTCGATGTGCAGTGCAAATTTTTCATACGAAATTTTCTACTACGCAGCGAAACGGCATAGAATAGATAATAATACTACGTAGAAACGGCTAAACTTCATGGATGCCTAGATCCATTGTGAGAAGTGTAAGAGAAAATAAGATGGTGGAGACTACTTTATGTCCTTATACCTCTTAGACTACTGTTGTTACCTACCTGTTATTAATACCGTACAGTAGGTACTATATTAACGAAGTATTTTACCCAATACCAGAACGAGTGGCAAGAAATGGAGGCCTTTACCCAGCAGTGGGTTACTACAGGCTAAAAATGATGATAATAGTTATTTTATTAAGAATTTCTTTTGAAACAACGGAAACATGAAACATCCCTTTCAGATGATGTTGCACAGCATTCCAAAATGCTCTTTTGATCTTCATTAGACAATAATACCTTACTCGAAGGACCGAATGAAAATTAAATGTTTGTTATTTCACAGTCTGACCTTCTATAACATTGACATAACTTTGAAATTTCGGGATAATTAAGGCTATTTCAGTTTAGAAACTTAGTTTGGAAATTCTACCGTATGGTTATTGAGTCGCAGTTTACGCTACGACGAAATTGCGACATTCTTAATTGAAACAATGGAGAAACATTCTATAATAGGCCTCCATAATTTCACCCGGTTTGCATCCATCATCATTGCATCAAAAAAATCCAAACAGTGGATTTTTTTTTTCATTCTACTAAGGTAGCAGACATGCATACCATTGATGGTAAGCGGTTACCGTAGCCTATGGACGCCTGTGACACCAGAGCAGTCACACACGCGCTGACTCTTTAAAAGAGAAATCATTGCGCCGACAACACAATGGACAAGACTGGTCCACCAGTTGTCACCGCAGCGCTTCCTCGCAGGAACACAACACCATTTGAGAAGAACATATTATTTGGCTATAAGATTTTGGATACAGGTTTTATCTTTTTTTGCCATTCTCTTCGCACTGTTATAAGTCTTTTACAGTCGTTTTCGATTATTCTGACAATGTCTGACCGGGCGTCGATTCTCGTACCGAACTTTTTATCAACCTCAACCAAAACCTCAACTAAAGCGACTGTTTCCATGACTACTAATAACAAACGACTCAGTTGTGGTGAGGTTTTGAACTTTGGCAGAACAAATTTTTGAAAAGCTATTCTACTATTTCACCAAATGGCTGACATTTAAGAGATCGAACCAAACCAAAGCGGAATACAGGCCATGCTGGTAGGCTCCTTGCTGAACGTCCATTGGCCACCTTTCATACTAATAATAAAGTGTGTTTATTTAATTAAACAAAACAAAAGTTTTTTTTTGTTGAAAAAATATTTTCATGAATTAAGCATAAGGTTAGGTAGATGGCAGGATGAACTCGATCAATTCTTGATAATAGTCCACTCGGGCAAGAATTAGGTATTCTTGCCCGAGTGGACTATTACAGCTCAGGACTATGATGTGTGGAGGGAATGGGGAAGGAATTTGCCCAGCAGTGGGACACAATAGACTTGTAATAATAATAAGCATTAGGTTAAAACAAGCGTGAGGTTGAAGTGTTTCGAATAAAACAAGAGTATTTTCATATTAGTGAAAATAAAAGAAATTCTAAGGACTTTTTTCTCATTCATTACACCAGTTAATAAAGAACTTAAGCCGGTCGTACGATCGCAGTATCTGCTAACTTAAACTTATTACTTAACAAAACTCATCTGCGTAGAATGTTCTACGCCCAAAAAAATAAAATTGTAAGGAAGTAATATAAAAAAAGTCTATCACTAGTTTGATTAAAATTTCATAGCCTATGCCGCTCTCATATTTGAATTCATCAAGCCCTTTAGGTTCCAGAGCGTACAAAAATAGACAAAGAAAGAGCACTTATAAGCTTCAAGACTGTTGGGTGTGTTATCTCTAAAGAAAAAAAAACATTGATAGGTACATAAGTGTCCCGTGTGAGTAACAAAAACTGTTCACGTTTGCTCAGCGCCTTTATACTCCTAACCTAATTTGACTTTCAAAAGTCATGTAAATAATGTATTTTCTGAAAATAATGTGTTGTGAATACTTGCCTACTTATTTATAAAATTATTCATACATTCTAAAATATTTCTTAAAATAAAAGTATACCTACCTAGGTACATATTCAGGTAAATTGTATATTGAGAGGAAGATAGAATTTGGTTTATTTTCCTTTCAATTATTGTTAGTATAAGTTGATATCAATATCATTTAGTCTAATTATTTATGGTGAAAACACGCTGGGCCAGCCCAGGCGAGTGCGAGCGAGAAGGTGAATCGATGCAAGGCGAAAGAGAGGCAAAGGCAACGCGTTCACTCGGCGAGTCTGGGCCAGCGTGTGTTTTTGCGCCATTAGACACTTCGATTTTTATGATTTATTATTAACCTCTTGAATAGGTCCTATTCTATACGAATTTCACAAAAACGAAATCTATAGGTACCTACTAATATAATAAACAAGAAGTTTGTTTGTTTGATTGAACACGTTTATCTATACAGGGTGAATTTTTGAGACGGGGCAGTAAGGGCAGCTACCTTAACCGTTGTAGTTAGAGGAAAACGTTCTTAGGAGACCATCCTTAATTTTTGAAAATATTTCGAACTGCATTCACAGATTTTGAAAAAAATGTACAGTCAGCGAGAAAACGGGCCATTTAAACAAAAACTTTTTTTGATGCCAATCGATCCTGTTTCATCTAAGGATAAAAAGGCTCTTTCAGACCAACTGAGGTTAGAGTACTAGAAAAGTCAGAAATCGCTAAAATGTATTTCTGAGACAAGACAGTAAGGGCTACCTTAACCGTTGTAGCTACAGGAAAACGTTTTTAGGAGACTATCCTTAACTTTTGAAGATGTTTCAACCTGCATTCACAGATTTAAAAAAAAATGTACAGTCAGCGAGAAAATGGACAATTTACACAAAAACTTTTTTTGATGCCAGTCGATCCTGTTTCATCTAAGGATTAAAAGACTCTATCGGACCAACTGAGGCAAGAGTATTAGAAAAGTCAGAAAACGCAAATAACTTTGATTATACATTTCGTACGAAATCAATTTGTCATTTGTCATAATTTTTCATCATTTTGTCGAAATATCTTCAAAAGTAAAGGTAGTCTCCTAAGAAAGATTTCCTGTAGCTACAACGGTTAAAGTAACTGCCTTTACTGCTCTGTCTCAAAAATACATTTTGGCAATTTCTGACTTTTCTAGTACTCTTACCTCAGTTGGTCCGATAGAGCCTTTTAATCCTTAGATGAAACAGGATCGACTGGCATCAAAAAAAGTTTTTGTGTAAATGGCCCATTTTCTCGCTGACTGTACATTTTTTTCAAAATCTGTGAATGCAGTTCGAAATATTTTCAAAAATTAAGGATGGTCTCCTAAGAACGTTTTCCTCTAACGACAACGGTTAAGGTAGCTGCCCTTACTGCCCCGTCTCAAAAATTCACCCTGTAGAACTACCAATCGGATTTGTATTTTTTTTTCTGCATTTGATAGCCCATTTCTTGAGGGCGGTTATTGGGTTATTTCGTTTAAATTAAATGGCGGGTAAAACCGCCGGGCAAGTCTAGTGTACCTTAATGGTAATTAATCAACAAAGGTAATAAAAATGATAATAATGAAAACAATCTCAATTTAGTGTACAATTCTCGAGCACAACCACCTCTGTAGATAAATTTAAATTTATTGCTAGCCATTATGTAGATGCTCTGAACATAAAAGTCGATGTCCACTATTTCGTGCCGTACTATAATGGTACTGAGCACGTAAAATACACTATAGATTACGTCCAGTAACATGAATCAACAATAGAGCTCGCCCATTTTATCTCAGTAGACATAAACACTTCAAAAAAAGTTTGCGATCAGTTTGAATGACACAATTCAAATAAAATTGCTTGAAATTTGAATAGTTTCATCATAATTACTGACAGCCCGATTTCACTAAAACAGCTGGGCATGGAGCCAGCTTCCCTTTAATCTCTTTAATGCCATCAACACGATATCTCCGCGTCAAAGACGACCTCTGTGGCACAGTGGGGAAGGCCCGACTGAAACAAACTATAAAACGTCTGAATAAAACGGCTCTGTATGGTCGTGGTATGTTACGTTGTAGTGAGCGAAGTCCTTAATGTGTAATAGTGGAAGAGCGCTGAAAACACAATTTGTAAGCATGTCACCCTGCCTTACCGCCCCACCCCACCCTTATCTGTTCGAAGCGAGTTTTATGATACTACTCTATTATTGGACTGTGTTTTAGCAGTTTTTCTCGCGGTCAACTCATGTTTTGAGATACATTATGATTATGATTTTATCGCGTGTGTGTGTTACCTTTTTCTCTATACAATTTCGTTTCGTGTTCGCGGGCAGAGAAAAGCAGGTTTGTTACAAAGATTAATAACGGGTTAAAATATTGTGCTACTGTAGGAATTTAAAAAGTACATAGATAATTTGATTGTTGACAAAAATACATATTATGCAAAATTCTCAAATCTATGAATAAAGAGACTTGCCCAGCCGTGGGCAGCAACAAGCCATCAATAATGCTGATGATGATGATGATGATGATGATGATGATGATGATATTAAGAGGGTACCTACTTAAAACTTTATTACTATAATAAAACTTAATAGTCGTTTTACTTGTTTTCGTGATATTATATTACAACTTTATGTGTAAGTAAGTAGTTATAAAATAAAATGGACAAGTGCGAGTCAGGTTTTCGCTCCGAGGATTGCGAACTGAATTCTGGTGTCAAACATCAAAATGGAAACATAAAAATTCACTAGAAGCCCGAATGACGGGCAGGGTTGACGACAAACGACCAAGAGATCGTAGCCCCACGAGATTGTCTGATCAAATCCGATCATCTCTTGACATAAGCTTCACAATGCTCTCCATGAAGCCAAGGATAGAACCAGGTGGCGAGAAATTGAATCGAAATCGAAAGATTAGCCAAAAGAAATAAATCTATACTTAGATGATTATTGATCTTATAGGTAGGTACGCCGGTAGGTAACCATAAAACCATAAAAGTTACTAAAAAGCTCTACTTACGATAAAAACCAAGATAGGTATTTTAGTTTTATTACATGTTCACGTTTGACCTCTGGCAAGCACTATGTTTACTTACATGTATTAGAATAAAAAGTTGTAAAAGGGTTTCCAAATCCACTGTTGGGTAATCAGAATAAAGAATAAAAATGGAAAAGAAGGGCTAACCCTTATCACGGTTCCGACGTAATTTAGATAAACATCAATTTAGTAAGAGAGAAAATTTAGGTAGGTACTCAAAGATTTTTTTAACCCCTAACGAAAAGGGGGTTTATAAGTTAGTAGTGTGCACCTGTGTGTCAGATGAACCTATTTTGATGCGGTTATTTTTGTTTGAAAAATGGCGAGATCGAAATCGCTCTAATCTAAGCTATAATTTTTAGTCGACTTCAATAAAGGACCTCCTCCGTTTACTTTTTGGTTTAATTTTTGAATTTTTAGCTGGTTCGATTCCCGGGTGAGGCAAGCGAATTTTAGGAAATCTTTGTATGCAGTTTTGTTTCTTTTTGAAAATAAAGGAATGTTTCCTTTGAGTAAAATAATCTATCTTAGGCTGGATTCGACCAAAAGTCATCTTTTACTCCCAGAGTAGTTATTCTAGTAAGCCGACAATTCGAAATAAGTACCTACCTACAATCTTTTAGAAAGCGAAACCGAACATTATTATGTGCATACAAATTATCCTGGTTATAAGGTGTCAACTTTACAAAGTCAAGATATTCAAACAAACAGCAGTTTACTCTCCAGATAAAACTTAATCCAGTTTGGTCGAACCCAGCCTTAAGGATTTAAATTGGCTTCCCTTTAGGGCCCATTGATTTTTTCCGGTTTAGTAGCTTTAGATAAACAATAGTAAACGACCCTTGTTATCAGACATAGTCTTGTTACTCGGGCTGTTTCTGAGCCACTATTCTGTCAGCGACATGTTTATTCCACACTCGACACCGTGTTTCATTAAGTACCTAGGTATAAGTATTGCACGTCAGGTCACGAGCAAAGAGAATACAATACTACGTTCTGTGGTTTCTGTTCGTCTGGAACACGTTCTAAAAGTTCTACTTAGCACACTTTAACTTTTCTAATATCTGGGCGACTGAGATAATTATGCTCGGGTGCAAATAGAGAAAAGTTAAAAAGAAAAAGAAACTTATAAAAAAAAAATTCACTGGCTGAGATTCGAACTCGAAGCCTTCGGCTGAAAGAGCGGACACCCAATCCACTCGGCTACACCACTGTAGCTACAACGGTTAAGGTAGCCCTTACTGTCTTGTCTCAGAAATACATTTTAGCGATTTCTGACTTTTCTAGTACTCTTACCTCAGTTGGTCCGATAGAGCCTTTTAATCCTTAGATGAAACAGGATCGACTGGCATCAAAAAAAGTTTTTGTGTAAATGGCCCATTTTCTCGCTGACTGTACATTTTTTTCAAAATCTGTGAATGCAGTTCGAAATATTTTCAAAAATTAAGGATGGTCTCCTAAGAACGTTTTCCTCTAACGACAACGGTTAAGGTAGCTGCCCTTACTGCCCCGTCTCAAAAATTCACCCTGTAGAACTACCAATCGGATTTGTATTTTTTTTTCTGCATTTGATAGCCCATTTCTTGAGGGCGGTTATTGGGTTATTTCGTTTAAATTAAATGGCGGGTAAAACCGCCGGGCAAGTCTAGTGTACCTTAATGGTAATTAATCAACAAAGGTAATAAAAATGATAATAATGAAAACAATCTCAATTTAGTGTACAATTCTCGAGCACAACCACCTCTGTAGATAAATTTAAATTTATTGCTAGCCATTATGTAGATGCTCTGAACATAAAAGTCGATGTCCACTATTTCGTGCCGTACTATAATGGTACTGAGCACGTAAAATACACTATAGATTACGTCCAGTAACATGAATCAACAATAGAGCTCGCCCATTTTATCTCAGTAGACATAAACACTTCAAAAAAAGTTTGCGATCAGTTTGAATGACACAATTCAAATAAAATTGCTTGAAATTTGAATAGTTTCATCATAATTACTGACAGCCCGATTTCACTAAAACAGCTGGGCATGGAGCCAGCTTCCCTTTAATCTCTTTAATGCCATCAACACGATATCTCCGCGTCAAAGACGACCTCTGTGGCACAGTGGGGAAGGCCCGACTGAAACAAACTATAAAACGTCTGAATAAAACGGCTCTGTATGGTCGTGGTATGTTACGTTGTAGTGAGCGAAGTCCTTAATGTGTAATAGTGGAAGAGCGCTGAAAACACAATTTGTAAGCATGTCACCCTGCCTTACCGCCCCACCCCACCCTTATCTGTTCGAAGCGAGTTTTATGATACTACTCTATTATTGGACTGTGTTTTAGCAGTTTTTCTCGCGGTCAACTCATGTTTTGAGATACATTATGATTATGATTTTATCGCGTGTGTGTGTTACCTTTTTCTCTATACAATTTCGTTTCGTGTTCGCGGGCAGAGAAAAGCAGGTTTGTTACAAAGATTAATAACGGGTTAAAATATTGTGCTACTGTAGGAATTTAAAAAGTACATAGATAATTTGATTGTTGACAAAAATACATATTATGCAAAATTCTCAAATCTATGAATAAAGAGACTTGCCCAGCCGTGGGCAGCAACAAGCCATCAATAATGCTGATGATGATGATGATGATGATGATGATGATGATGATATTAAGAGGGTACCTACTTAAAACTTTATTACTATAATAAAACTTAATAGTCGTTTTACTTGTTTTCGTGATATTATATTACAACTTTATGTGTAAGTAAGTAGTTATAAAATAAAATGGACAAGTGCGAGTCAGGTTTTCGCTCCGAGGATTGCGAACTGAATTCTGGTGTCAAACATCAAAATGGAAACATAAAAATTCACTAGAAGCCCGAATGACGGGCAGGGTTGACGACAAACGACCAAGAGATCGTAGCCCCACGAGATTGTCTGATCAAATCCGATCATCTCTTGACATAAGCTTCACAATGCTCTCCATGAAGCCAAGGATAGAACCAGGTGGCGAGAAATTGAATCGAAATCGAAAGATTAGCCAAAAGAAATAAATCTATACTTAGATGATTATTGATCTTATAGGTAGGTACGCCGGTAGGTAACCATAAAACCATAAAAGTTACTAAAAAGCTCTACTTACGATAAAAACCAAGATAGGTATTTTAGTTTTATTACATGTTCACGTTTGACCTCTGGCAAGCACTATGTTTACTTACATGTATTAGAATAAAAAGTTGTAAAAGGGTTTCCAAATCCACTGTTGGGTAATCAGAATAAAGAATAAAAATGGAAAAGAAGGGCTAACCCTTATCACGGTTCCGACGTAATTTAGATAAACATCAATTTAGTAAGAGAGAAAATTTAGGTAGGTACTCAAAGATTTTTTTAACCCCTAACGAAAAGGGGGTTTATAAGTTAGTAGTGTGCACCTGTGTGTCAGATGAACCTATTTTGATGCGGTTATTTTTGTTTGAAAAATGGCGAGATCGAAATCGCTCTAATCTAAGCTATAATTTTTAGTCGACTTCAATAAAGGACCTCCTCCGTTTACTTTTTGGTTTAATTTTTGAATTTTTAGCTGGTTCGATTCCCGGGTGAGGCAAGCGAATTTTAGGAAATCTTTGTATGCAGTTTTGTTTCTTTTTGAAAATAAAGGAATGTTTCCTTTGAGTAAAATAATCTATCTTAGGCTGGATTCGACCAAAAGTCATCTTTTACTCCCAGAGTAGTTATTCTAGTAAGCCGACAATTCGAAATAAGTACCTACCTACAATCTTTTAGAAAGCGAAACCGAACATTATTATGTGCATACAAATTATCCTGGTTATAAGGTGTCAACTTTACAAAGTCAAGATATTCAAACAAACAGCAGTTTACTCTCCAGATAAAACTTAATCCAGTTTGGTCGAACCCAGCCTTAAGGATTTAAATTGGCTTCCCTTTAGGGCCCATTGATTTTTTCCGGTTTAGTAGCTTTAGATAAACAATAGTAAACGACCCTTGTTATCAGACATAGTCTTGTTACTCGGGCTGTTTCTGAGCCACTATTCTGTCAGCGACATGTTTATTCCACACTCGACACCGTGTTTCATTAAGTACCTAGGTATAAGTATTGCACGTCAGGTCACGAGCAAAGAGAATACAATACTACGTTCTGTGGTTTCTGTTCGTCTGGAACACGTTCTAAAAGTTCTACTTAGCACACTTTAACTTTTCTAATATCTGGGCGACTGAGATAATTATGCTCGGGTGCAAATAGAGAAAAGTTAAAAAGAAAAAGAAACTTATAAAAAAAAAATTCACTGGCTGAGATTCGAACTCGAAGCCTTCGGCTGAAAGAGCGGACACCCAATCCACTCGGCCACTTTGGTCTGAACAAATTCTGTGAAATTACGAACCACATTGCACTGGTAAATCTTTTTGCGTGAAAATGCCGAGAAAACGAATTATCCCAGATATGAAACCCGGCATTAGCCTTCTCAGCATCGTTGGCAAGTTGTATGCAAAGATTTTGATTGAAAGGGTTGTGAAAGAAACCGATAAGAAAATATGGGATGTACAAGCGGGTTTTCGAAAGGGGATGGGATGTACGGATCAGGTCTTTTCCTTACGAAGCGTAGCCGAAAAATTTTTGGCCAAAGGTCAAAAAGTCTATTGCGCATTCGTGGATTTGGAAAAGGCCTATGATAAAGTGATGAGGAATGAACTTTGGTCGGTACTGTCGATGTATGGAGTGAACAGCAACCTCGTTCGAGCTCTGAAATCTCTCTATGAGGATTCCAGTGCTTGCGTGAGGATACATGGGTCATACACTGAGTGGTTTAGCATCCAAAAAGGTGTTAGACAGGGATGTGTAGCGTCACCATGGCTGTTTAATCTATTCATGGACAGTTGCTTGGAAGATTTGAATGATAGTGAATGTGGTTTAAGAATGAATGAGTTACTCGTCAAATGTCTTCTCTATGCCGATGATCAGGTGTTACTTGCGTCGTCGGAAAATGAGTTGCAGGAGATGGTAACAGTTATGCATGAAGCTTTTGAGCGTAAGGGAATGAAAGTTAATGTAAGTAAGACGAAAGTTATGATATTTGAAAAAGATGAATGTATGACAGCATGTAATATTATGATTGGTGGTGAAAAAGTTGAACAAGTGAAAGAGTTTGTATATCTGGGGACGTTATTTACTAGAAATGGAAAGTACGATAATGATATTGAAAGGAGAGTGAATGCTGGAAACCGGGTAAATGGGGCACTACACAATTTTATGAGCAGCCGGAAAGTGTCCGAAAAGGCACGACTGGCAGTCCATAGAGGAGTGTTAGTGCCGACACTGATGTATGGTAGTGAAAGTTGGGTATGGCAGAAAAAACATCAGAGCAGAGTGAATGCAGTTGAAATGAGAGCGTTGCGTAGTATGTGTGGGGTAACTTTGAAAGATAGAGTGAGAAACAGTGTGATAAGGGAACGGTGTGGAGTGAAAGAAGATGTAGTGATAAGAATTGAGAAGGGTATGTTAAGATGGTTTGGGCATGTAGAGAGGATGAATGAAAGTCGTTTAACAAAACAAGTGTATGAGGCGAGTGTGAACGGAACAGCCGGAAGGGGAAGACCTAGGCGAACATACCTGGATCAGATTGGTGACATTTTAGAGAAAGGCCAGGTCAAAAGTACCCTAAACCGGCGAGCTTGTATGAAAAATGTGATGAGAGTGAATGAGGCGAAAGAGGTGTGTCAGGATCGTAGCAAGTGGAAGTCCGTGGTCTCTGCCTACCCCTGTGGGAAAGAGGCGTGATTTTATGTATGTATGTATGTATGTATGAAACCCGGCTAGATCGATTTTTCGCCCCCTTAAACCCCTGTAATAGTTAGTTAAAAAAACAAATATTGCTCGTATAATAGAATAGGATTAGGTACACTGATTAACTACAAAAAAAAAGCTTTGATTTCAATCACTCTAAACTAAAGAATAAAACATAATGAAAGCATGAGTGCCAATTTCACCAACGAAGCTGATCGCGATTAATTAATTTAGTGTCAATGTTCATAGCAATTATGACAATGACAGCGCTTAAACTCAGTTTAGATGTGCTAATCGCGATCAGTTTCGTTGATTAATTTGCTTTAAATGAGTGTTTGTTAGTAGAATAATTTAAGACCAATTTTGTTTCAGTCTAAAACTACTCATAAGGACGCAAAGCAAGATACTTTTAGAAATTGCGTTTCAATGTCTTACTGTTTTTATCTATAGCGTGAACAAAATAAGCAAAAATCCGTATGAAATTAAGTAGGTAGGTAGGTAGGTAGGTACCTACTTATAAATTAAGATTTTTAAAGTTTTTTTATTTTTTATTTTTAGGTAGTGTTTTATAGTGTTAAGATTTTTTAAAGTTCCAATTTCTCTGCATTCACGTGTACAACTTTTTCACCAGGTGAACATGGATAGTGCTGGTGATGCTGAAGGCAACTTCACGGTGATCGGGCTGGTGGCCGACAAGGCGGCCCCGGGCGGCTGGAGCGCGCAGCCTGTGGCTACCTTCAGATACGCCAACAGCTCTGTATTACTACCGGTAAGCAACCACATACAGGTTAAACAGCTAGAAGGGGAAGACCTAGGCGAACATACCTGGATTGGTGATGTTTTGGAGAAAGGCCAGGTCAAAAGTACCCTAAACAGGCGAGCTTGTATGAAAAATGTGATGAGAGTGAATGAGGCGAAAGAGGTGTGTCAGGATCGTAGCAAGTGGAAATCCGTGGTCTCTGCCTACCCCTGTGGGAAAGAGGCGTGATTTTATGTATGCATAAAGGTTTAAGTCAAAGTCAAATTTATTTATTCAATAGGATCACTTAGTGGTCAAAGTCAAATTCATCGATCGAGCGAGCGAAGCGAGCGAAGATCTTAGTGGCAAGTTAGGCGATTTTGCTTTGTATGTTTGTATGTTTCATTTTTATGTTCTCGCATAACTATCGAACCGCTTATCCAATCTGTATGAAACTTGATAGGTCAATAGGTTGTGCTATGGAAATTTGCTGTGGAGCGTATGAGCGTAATCGATGAAGGGGTTGTAAAGATATGGGGTTCCCAAGGGGGTAATTTTTTTTCAAAGTTACCCAAATATACTGAGTGGGGTGTCATATGAAAGTACTCAATTAATACATTCCAAAATGGTTTTTAGTTTTCTTCTAGGTTCTATAGTTTTTGAAATACAGTGAAAAATAAAAATGATGAAAACCAATTAACGGAAGTATGGAGAGAGCTCCCGTTTCATAGAGTTTCGATGTATTCGTAGGTCTGGTTAACAGAGAAAGAGTGTGGCATCGTTGTGGTTTGGTTTGCAATGATTTTAGTTGCTACTTGATATTTTTTCTTGAGATTGAAAATAAAAGCCGTGTTGGCCGAGTGGAAGTGTGCTCGATTTTCGATTCATAGGTCGTAAGTTCGAACCCTGGCCGTGCTCATCAATGGATTTTTCGATTAGAAAAAATTAAATGCGAATTAACACGAGCTCTAAGGAGGGGGAGGGGGATCGGGAGCGGAGGGGGAGTGGAGGGGGAGCGGAGGGGGAGGGGAGGGCGAGGGGAGAGGGAGGGGGAGGGCGAGGGGAGAGGGAGGGGGAGGGCGAAGGGAGAGGGAGGGGGAGGGCGAGGGGAGAGGGAGAGGGAGGGTAGGGGAGGGGGAAGGGAGGGGAGGGGGAGGGGAGGAAGTTGATTTTCTCATACATTTTGTATTGAACTGCTATTTTAATAATTTCTCGAACTAAGAGGCCTTCCCTGAGGCGCGGTACGAAGTTCGCGGGGTCAACTATTGAATATCAACACGACACGACTTAATGTATTGCATGCATGCCTATAATCTTTACCATACTGAGGTAGCGCATTAGATATCATTGTGTGGTAAGCACTAGAAGGAGCACTTAACGTAGGTATAGGGGTAGTCAGAAACAAGTCCAAATCTAGGCTATCAACACAACGGTGCGCGAGATCGCAGTTCGGGGCGAACTAGTAGTTTATTCAGATCACTTAGTGTACCACTTTGAAACGTCTTAAGAGCGAGGTGATTCTACTCCTGTTCCTGCGCGACCAATCGGTGATATCAGATTCACTAGGATGTGTGTTCACTGGAGTGAATGATTCACTTTTCTTTCATTCCATGTTCACACGGCTTAGACGGAATGATATAGAAAATAACATTCACTGTTCTATTCTTTTAATAACTCTAACATAAATAGCTCGCGTATAATGTATATAAACGCGGTGAAAATTATGATACTTATTACAATATCTCTCCGCATTAAATTCAGTTTACTTTAGGAAAACCTCTGTTGTAATAACAGTGGATCGAACTCTCATTCATAGGAATATTATTGTAAGTTGCAGTCTGTTGTTTTATTGGAAACAAAAGCATAAATAAACTTGTTTCTGCAGAATTTTTAACAATCTCCTTTCATTTGCATAGGGTGACAAGAAACATTGCAAGCCTGGCTGAGACTCCACCAAAGCGGAGATGTGTGAGAATAGAATTTCGTTATTCAAACATGTCATCTCGTCTTTTGAAATTCTATCGGTTGTTTAGAACACATCCCACACATCTCCGCTTTGGTGGAGTCTCAGCCTAAGTCAGTCCTGTAACTGCTTCCTGATCAGAAAGTCGAATTTCCAAAATTCCTAGGAAGTAAATTGCTTAAAATCACACCCGTATTTGACTGTAAAATATGATAACCCATGGTCCTGGGCTGGTCGATTCTGTGCCTATCCAGGGTCTGCATTTATCTGGTCACTACTGGGCAAACCCCTAGTTACGGTACTCTCGTATTTCACCAATCCTCTCCTTTACCAGGAGTTAGTGGGAGCCAACAACATCGTCTGGATAGGTGGAAAGCCTCCAGCTGCTGAACCAGCTTGTGGCTTCGACGGCATCAAGTGTTCGTTACCCCACGACCCTGGGGTGTTGTCTGCGGCAACAGCGGCTGCAGCAGCGGCCATCTTGGCTGCAGCACTCCTGGTGCGGCATTATAGATACGAGCAGAAACTTGCCTCAGTGCTGTGGCGCATCGAAGCTAAGGACCTGCAGTTTATACCCTGCAATGATAAGGTAAGATATAGTGAAATAGGATTATAGGATAACGATAAAAAAAGTGGCTTAGGCTGATTTTAGTCTCACGCTCACCGTCAGCGCTGATAGGCGAGTGATCTTTATAACAAAGAAATAAGGATTATTATTATTATTTCTTCTTGGCCGATTTCGGCCTCGGTGACTGACTTTTAAGCTTTACACGGAAGAGCTTCGTTGGTGTGCTCTTATATGACTGATGTAATCTTAGCTGTAAGCGTGCGTGTGCAGAAATAAGGATACTGACTGTCCAGCACTGACGAGAGCAATCAGCGTAGCCATTTCTGCTAAACAATCAGTATCCTTAGATCACTCGCCTATCAGCGCTGACGGTGAGGGTGAGACTAAAATCAGCCTTAGTGTTTATTACACAGGATGGTAAATTTGAATTTCCCTTCAAGAGGATTTTGGGATTTTTGTGGCAAAATTCAGCCTGAACTTGCTGCTCCAAGTCGGATAGGTATTTAAAGGGGTTAAAACGTTAGTAATTTGTTTGGTTTGACCCAGGACCTGTTTGGTCATCATAATAATATTAAGTAGTCATAATTAAAAGTAATAAATTATGAAAAAAAACTCTACCAAATTCGAAAACAACAGCAAATTTTATTACCAACAGACAATCTTAAGAACTTCTTAGAGAGAGAAGCTTGTTCTCAGATAATTTACTGGTGACTGGTTTCTATTCCATCATCGCTCCAACACCTTTCATTGATTCAATCAAACTATTTGTAAAAGATCGACGAAATCAATTAATCAGAAAACGTAGCAATGTAATTCTTAAAATCAAGGTTCAATTTCAAAAGGAACGTGTCGTATAGATCTTTGAAGGCAGCTTTGTAATTGATTCCAAGAGATTTAACCACCTACACAGGTTTACCTGCTTTTCAAAGGTTGTCCTCAGATTATTATTACTTTAGAAGGTCTCCTTTTGTATGATGAGAAAAATAAGACAAAAAATGGTTGATTCCGAATTAATTTTATGGACAATAAAAACATCCGCGCTCAAATAAGGATTTCTTTCTTTTTCTTTTCTTTCATGTAATGGCGCATTCTTTTTGTCGTACCAGTTCGAAATTTAAATAAAACTTAGGTCAGTTACCTCATAAGTAAACATGTTCGGATTAAAAAAAAAAGTTACATTTTCAAATCACATTGCCAGCCACTCGAGCAGGCCATATAAGAAATTGCTGGACACTTTTTGATCCAGTCCCTACTGCAACAAAAAAGATTTATCCCAAAGAATGGTGTGTAAAAAATGGTCGTAGGTAATCGATCGTAGTATGTTTGAGAAAAAAAAAGCAACTGCATTATCATTAAAAAAAAATTATAAACAATAGGCGTCAGTTTCAATCATAGATAAAGAACCGTCGTCGTTTCTCTTTTTTCTTAGGTTTCAATATTCTATTAATCTGTGGGTTTGCTTACAGTAAAATATTGTCTATATTCTATTTATTTGTGGTTTTGCTTATGGTGGAACATTGTAAATAATGCTTAAAATATAATAAAATTAATACGTTTATAAAAATTAGACATAGAAATATTATAAAATTAGTCTTACTACAGTACCTAATCGAAACCATAGATAGATAGAATATTGAAACGGGCTATAAAGGACAACAAGTCTCGATGAATAGCTGTTATAAAAGTTATTTCCATAGGTCCCTACCTACTTATACTATTAGTTTAATGGATACAAACATGTTCAAATTGAGCCGTTTTTTCGCTATAAATCCGCCATTTGAGCTCAGCTCAACCGTCGTCACGTCTTTAATAGGCTTTCGAGATCGTGAACACTCTTTTATGATGAATGAATAAATTGGACAATGTAACAAAATGGGAGATACGTGCTCACTATTATAAACGTTCTGTATTGTTACATCATTTATTTTCTGATAGAGCGAATATTGGAGAAAACGGCTGTGTCAATTGCAATTTAATATTCTTAAATTATGGCACAAACATTAAAATTATGTTATTTCTATAATTATTTATTTTTATACTGTTAATCCACACTTAGGTAGTTATTATTATTATTATAGTTAGCCCATTATGTCCCACTACTGGGCAAACCTTGATCCTTAGGTAGTATTTCATTGAAAATTAAATCTTTTTCCTGAATGAAATTGAATCGCTTGTATCAATGCGGGTAAAGTTAAATTGAAAACTAAAAACTCCGTCACCAGAGTTGGCCACTTGCTCATACAAGCTTACTTCCTAACTTTAAGGGAGTGTCCACATTGCGTTTTTTGCAGCGCGTTTGTATCGATACAAACGCGATTCGAACGCGATGCGAACGCGCAGCCCCCCGCGCAGCCCCTCCCGGTTCGCTTTTGTATGGAAAAATACGCGTTGCGAACGCGCGTTTGTATCGATACAAACGCGCAGCTCAAAAACGCGCTGCAGAAAACGCAATGTGGACACTCCCTAATGCGGGCTCGAATCCCGTCGGAATCGAAAATTTTGATAAGACTTTTCGTTTTCAATGTAATAATTAGCTCGCTATTAAATTAAAGCAATATGCTATTGTAATGTTTAGTGTTATTCGTATGGATAGGATTTTATATTGCCTGGAGAGACAGATTAGCGATTTGTGACATTATAGCCGAGAACACTGCGTAATTTTAATTTGGGGAAAGAGGATTTCATTAACATTTACCCCTTCTAAGTAGTATAAAGTTCAGAAGCGTAATACTTCCTCGTCGATTTAATATTAATCTCAGTTACCGTGTTATTTTAAAACTTTCTTCAATTTAGCAAGGCTTTATAAGCTTTTTTTTTTTTGAGTCACGTGAGTCCAACGTCCAATCAGAGTCATCCAAGTTGACTAGGATCGTGTCAACCCGGCTTTACGAACGCGGTTATAGAGGCGTGTTATCCGACTCTGCGAAGACTATCCATTACTCGCTAATTGATAACACTTACGGGGCTGGCGCGTCTTGTAGTCACCGCCACGTGTATCTTCCTTGATACCTACTTGTTTACACTTACTTAGTAGGTTAGTGTTTGCTGTAGGTATTTATTAAAGCGGACACCACACCTACTGTATTGAACGGTGCAGTCTCTGTGCATGTATCCTACATTTATATTATTATGGATAGAGGGGAAGAGCATGATAGCGTCCATGTTCTAAATACTAACTTTATATTTCAACGATGAAATAAATATAGGTGGATATTTTATTACTAGGCTATTGCTTACATTGCTTATTATTGCTTATTTGTTTATTTTACCAGAAGAGAGTCGCGAGAGACTGGGAGGAATGGCGTAATAAGGGGAGGTTTAGAGTGAAATTGTGTGCAACAACTTACCACCTAAAAGTGGGTGCAAACGGACTAATAATAATCGATGATTTCTTTTATTCTGCTGGACATTGATTTTTCTCGTACAGTTACTAAATTACAGTGATATTTAAGTATTAGAAAAAAGGTGTTCCTTGCAAATATAAGAGACGTTTCACATGTATTTACGGAGTCAACCCTCGTCAAAGCTGCATGTTTTTTTACAACACCGAATCTAAGACTTGAACATAGATTTCTTATTTTATTTTCTTTCAACAGAACTCGGTCACACAAGAATTAGACCCACGTCGAGCGCACACCACCATAGCTTTCTACAGAGGAAACATCGTTGCTATCAAAAGATTGCAGAAGAAGAGCATTGACGTCACCAGAGCTATAAAGAAGGAACTGAAACAGGTAACATTATTATAGGTTCCTTAGCTGCTGCCCAGGGACGTAGCTATAGCTTTGTTAAGGGAGGGGTCCAAAGGTTCCAAAATACAAAGATCTTTGTTAAGGGGGGGGGGTCCAAGGGTACCAAAATACAAAAATTGACTAGGTTTCCTCCGAACTTAATAGGCTAAGGGGGGGGTCCGGACCCCCTAAACCCCCCCCCCCTTATATACGTCCCTGCTGCTGCCTGCTTTTTAAAAAATCGATAGGTACCTACTCCCATTCAAACTACACTCCCTTTTTTCTTCCCTTACTTATAAGTACCTACACTTGGCTAGACGAGGTGATGACAGGTTGCGTAAAGCGTTGACGGAATGTTGGCCGAGGACTGGCAAAAGAAGCGTCGAATGTCCGGCAGAAGATATTGTAAAGGGGAAACAAACGCTGGGCTAGCCTAAGCCAGCGCGAGCGAAGGCGAGTCGACGCTAGGCGAGTGCTACCGTCCACACGCTTGGCGAGTCTATGCAAACCAATGCAAGTTGGCGCTCGTATCCACTTGGCCATCTAGGCGATTGATGGCAAGGCGAGGCGAGTGGTGCTGCCCATACGTTGGCACTCGCGTTCACTCGGCAAGCCTGGGCCAGCATTCAGTAGGTACCAAAATGTAGGTAGGTTACAACAATTCAACAAGTGAGAAATATGAGCGACTGTGCACAGCGATACAAAAGTGGTTGCATACATTGAAACGTTTAACGTAGGTAGTAGGTACGTAAGTACTATTATTCTGTGGTACCTACAACAGATTAACTTTTCCAATGTAACAAACATTTCAGGATAAATTTATTTTCTGAGATTGCATTTTATTTAAATTAAGTACTTACTTACTTATTTTGAACACGATTCAATTTGGAATCTTATTTTTACCATGTATTTTCGTCGACCGAGAGAGCAATTTGTGTAGAATATTTTCTTGTTTGTCAATAAATCGTTGCCGTCTGTACCTAATCGTTTTCTGGAAATACATAAATTATTCAAGATAACTAGACAATACTGACGGCCCTTGTGGAAAGTCAAGAGGGTCGCCTAAGGCGCAGGCCAGACAGAAGAGACGTAAGACAAGGAGGGACGCGTCGCGGACAGGGCACCAGCGAACAGCGTTGCGCCCGCCGCGCCCCGTCTCTTTTGTATGTTTTACGTCGCGACGCTTCTATATATTTTGTATGAAAGGGACGTCTTTTCTGTTTGTCCAGCGCCTAAGGCCGTCCGCAGTTTGGATCCGATTTTGCAACGTGCATATACGTACGTCGAATGGACCTCGCACACTGGTTGCGTTTTTCTCCGTTACATTTGTATGAATTACAACAATTTTAACATGTGTTTGTATTACATTTCTTACATTTTGTATCCGTACACCAAATTAATAATTTTTTCTTTAATAATAGGTATTGAATTTTACGTACGAACGCCTAAAAAATCAGAGCAAGCTAAGATTGATTTGGGACGTCGGAATTATACGCAAGTACACTCACGTCTAATTGGAAAGAGTGTGCGAGGCCCCGTAGTACTCGGAGTGTTAGGATCGTTTGTGCGTGTTCGTACGTATACGCACGTCTCAAATTCCTAAGAAATCCGGATCAACTCAACTCAAATCATCAAATCAACATCAAATCAACTCGTACCTATGGAATCAAAAAGTCACTTGCGAAATGATGATCAGAAGCGCACAGGACCAATATTTTTGATAGGAGAAAAAGCAAGGATATCGGTTGAATGGATGATGATGATGATTTCAGAAAACGATTTTCTCAAACATTTTCTACATAATATCACTATTTTCCACGAATTCCACGAATACAGCGGGTGTTTCCGTTGAGGGCATAAGGCAATCGCTTTGACGATGTTCTTTCAAAGCTGTTCTTTGACATCGTCTAGCGAAAAGGCTTTAAGTACCTACCTAATTGATTTAGCCTTTTGCCTGTCGATGAATTATGCTTTCAGATCTTCTATAATATTTTCTTTATGTACCTGTATTAATGTAATATAATAATAGAAGTAATAATAGAAGTTACTTTAGTAAAAGTAGTACCTACTCATTTTTGTACTTTTGACCTGAAATATAAGATCACAGCACTCGGCGACGTTGCCTCATCTTCGACTATGTCTGCGACTCTAAAATGGACATTGTCTAAAATAATGAGATCAACACAATTATCGTCACTAAGATCCTAATCATAATACCAACTTTATTAACAGGAGGATAACCACTCTTTCAGCATTCTTCAGTAGATTATTTAAGCATCGTGTTCTTTTTTTAGTTTTCTCTCTTCAATTTCAATAAACAGAAAAAGATACCTAATGAACAAAACATTTTTTTTTTTCTCGCTACTTTCATTAAAGATTAGAAAAGAATTGGTTAAAATTTAATAAAAAAACAGTTGATCTTAGTCGACTCTTCCCACCAGGAATACTTTTCCCGAAGTAACTTACTATAATTAATGATGTTAATACTAATAAGTATCTATAGATATTGCTAGATTGCTACACATTTTTCTCTTAAAGACGGCTCTACACTCGTGGCGTGAACGCCCGCGAAAGCCCGCGACAACTGCGAACCACGAGTGTAGATGTTGTTCACGCCTTCTCGTTCGCGCTTCGCGCCGTTCCCAGATCAGTGTCAGTTTTTGTCCCGCGACAAAGGGTTCGCAAAGCGCAACTAGGCAACTAGGCGCAAACCTCTGCGAATGTAGAACTGTGGTAGTTTTTGCCGTGATACGCGCGCGAGTGAAGAGCCGGCTTAATAAAAAACTCCAAAATCTCCATTCGATCAAAAACAACTCCTCTGAAGTTTTTTGGCTTATATAAAACCAGCTACCCACGTAGTCCTAGGACGCGTGGGCAGCCCTACGATAAATATGTGACACAAACAGAAAACCAATACCTCTACTATGCAATAGTCTAGAAATAATTTGGAGCGTGAGAGGAAAACCAGTAACCGCGAAATTGAGATAAAGACGACCAAATGCCGTCCCGGTCACTTGTCTCAAAACAACTTACTAGTTTCCACCCGCGGCTTCGTTGGTGTGATACAAAGTAGCGCGTTATTCCAGGTCATACACTATGTATATTCAAAGTTTCATTAAAATCCGTTCAGTAGTTTTAGCGTGAAAGAGTAACACACATCCTCAGATCTTCCATACATTCTTACAAACTTTCGCATTTATAATATTAGTAGGGTTTAGTTTAGCCTGAATCGTCAATTATAGTGCAAAGGCCTACAATCTCTACTATTCAACACCGAACTTCAAGGAAACTGTGTGACCTTTAAGATCGTCCCGCCTTCTAGGTCTGCCGAGATCGGTTTTTTTGGGGGGCGCAATAATAATTGAGCCCCACAAAAAAGGCGGTCGTTTTGGCAGTTATTTTGGCCCAAAGTTTGACGCGCAAGATTCTAACATAACTTTGAGCTTCTACAAATATAACTATATCATTACTATAAGGGTATCCTTTTCAAACATTAACATCTCCACAGATTCGGGAACTTCGCCACGAAAATCTAACAGCCTTCGTCGGAGTCTGCGTAGAAAGCGGTGCTTCATGCATCGCATCCGCTTACTGCTCCCGAGGTTCACTCGCGAGGGTTCTCGCCGACCGAGACCTGCACTTAGACGATATGTTTGTGGCCAGTCTAGTAGCCGATCTGCTGAGAGGACTGACGTATCTACACGACTCCCCGCTTATATCTCACGGCAATTTGACGTCCAGCAACTGTTTGGTGGATAGCCGATGGGTGCTGCAGATAGCTGATTATGGATTGCATAATCTGAAGAGTAAGTAGAATGAGTCGTTTTGTTTATGCACAGTATACGGTGTGATATAATAGGAGTAACCGAAGAAGAATCAGTAGCCCACGTAGTCCTAGAATGCGTGGGCATAGCAGCACAACGGCAGCAAATCCTCAACATTTGAAGCTCGAAGCCTGCGAAGAAATCTTCTGAATGATTTCCAGGAATCTTCTGCGCTTCTGGGAGGAGCTAGGCTGGCTCCACATCTAGTGAGCTAGGTCATCCCCACGCAAAAAGGACCACCTTTGAGTCTAATTGCGGAAAAGGGAGTCCCCCATACATACATACTTACGTACAAGATAATAGGAGACCTACTAAACGAAACGTGATCACGGCTGTATTCCCAAGGCGTAGACGTAACCTCTACGTCTTAGCTTTATAGGTACGTATTGATCCTTGTTGATATAAAGATTAGGTAAGTGGGTATAAAACTTGAGTTTCTTAGCCTTTCCCAACAAAAATGATCTTAAAATTTACAGCTTAGCTGTTGTGATTTGTGTGAAGAAAAAGTGACTTGAAAAACTCAAAATGTTCATCGATTTTTGTCGCTAACAGTACCATAGCCCTTTATTGGCGTTTTCTACGCGATATTAATACTTCGATTTAAGTAATATTATGCATTACACATTACTGCCTCGAAGTAAAACTCGAGAGAGGTGAGCTCGGTTCTTTATTTATTTTATTCAGGGTAAAAGCAAACTCATTTTGTAATCAGCAGCGCACTTCCATTCTTTGTTGAAAAATAAAACGGAACACATACATGTTTCTGTGTTCAATTTACAAATACAAAGCTGCAGTTTATTCGAAATAAACTGCCGCCAAGGAAACGTTTCTGTGAAGAGATGGAACAATTACTCTACTTCGGGCAATCATGGCGGTTTATCTTATGTTAGAAAAAACATTTTAACATATCCTTAACCATGAAAATTGGCATGAATTTGGCGTCATTGAGCTATGCTTATGATCGGGTACCTACGCAAAAGCTTGGTAAAAAAAGTGTGCCAATTGGAGCGTACTAACCATGGATTATATCAAATACCCGTGTTTAATTGAAACATGACATTTGTAGAAATTGAGCCGATCACACAAAGTCAAATTTTGTACGGGACAAAAGAGCTGCGGCAGTCACGTCATACTCAACACTATATTATGTATATCAGGTGGTTGCGCCGATGCAGAAGACGCATTGCGTACGGAGCGACGCATGTTATGGAGGGCACCGGAACTGCTCCGCGAGCCCAACCCTCCGCCGAGGGGCTCGCAGCGAGGAGACGTCTACTCCTTCAGCATCATACTCTACGAGATCCTGGGAAGAAACGGGCCTTGGGGAGACACCAACTTGACTAATGCTGGTGAGCTTAGCAGTCAGTATTGGGAACGTTGAACTGCTGCGAAAGTTAAACAAAATTGTGTTGCAGAGTCAGCGCCCTCTTTCGGCAAACAAGTAGGCAGGGTTCCAGCCAAACAAACAAGTAAAACATATTAAGTAACGACTTAAAAAATAAAATGCCTAGAAAATATTTTTTCTAAACATCATTTTCCATAGCTTGACTTCACCCACTTCTGGTTTTCTAGTGATGGTGCTTAGACGTGTTTTTATCAAAATCGGTTCAGCCGTTTGAAGATCATCAGCTCTTTTCTACTTTATGAAGGGATATGTTTAGGTTAGCCTTTTACATTATGGACATCCTCCTTTAGGCTTACCGCAGACCTGAGTCACGACATTCTTAAGACAGACTATTGCTGTAGGTACAAAAGTATGACTTCAAACAAAACGTCTCACAAACAAAATTGTCTAAAACCTACAGGAACTGCACAAGAGAGAAAAAGAAAAGTCTGTCTTAAGACTGTCGTGCGTGACTCAGCAGTCATTCTGTAGACTCACTTCTAATTCACTTAGGTAAGTGACCGAGCTCACTAAATATACAAGAATGTATTGTGAGATTCAAATTTCGAATCCGAAATTTGAAATCTCACAGCGGATTCAGCTCTTTGACGTTCGAAGTGAGTTTACAGAATGACTATGCAGGTCTGCGCTCAGTCTTAAGTTCTTGTTACAGAAATAATAGGCCGAGTGCGGCATCCAATAGGAGGTTTTCACTTCCGGCCTCCACTGAATGGTCTGGTGGCGCGCCCCTCCGTGCTGGCCGTGCTCAACTCGTGCTGGAGCGAGCGGCCCGACCGCCGGCCGGATCTGCGGCTGGTCAGGCTTAGACTGAAGGATATGCATGCTGGGATGTAAGTCTCACACCGCGTTCAAACAAAATTTCAAAATTCAAATATAATATATTCATATTGAAAAGTTTTATGGACACGGGATTTCATCGCGTAATTTACCTTATTTATCCCGACGTTTCGGCTATGTTACAATAGCCGTGGTCTCGGGCAGACTGATAAAAAAGACTATAATATATTCAGTAGGACCGCTATGACCATTTTGAATCGTCTTAAGAGCTAGGTGATTCTACTCCTGTTCTTTCGCGACCAACACCGTGAAGAATCAGGCCAACACGGTATGGGGCCTAGCTTTCTTTTCGGTGATCCATCCGCTTAAATCTAAATAGTCAAGCTCCAGTGGAGAGCCAGTCGAACAATGTCAGTCTCGTCTAAGTCGTTTAAAGGACTTCCAATTCCGAGCAAACGGACATTTAAGGAGCAAATATCTTCTGTCGCGTTCGGTCTCCTTGAGATGAGAGTGTCAGAGCTACTTCGTGCTCCCAGTATTATACTGTAAGTCTTTTGGCGCGTTTACACGCTCGCGTGCAAACAGTCATTCAACGAGACAGATTTATGATCAGAGCGAGCAAAAAGTAGCTCTGTCACTCTCATTTCAAGGAGACCGAACGCGACAAAAGATTACGTATCCGTTGAATGTCTGTTTGCACTCGAGCGTGTGAACGCGCCATTATATCGCGTTTCAATCGCGTGCTAACAGACATTCAACGAGACAGATTTATGATCTGAGCGAGCACGAAATAGCTCTGTCACTCATCTCAATGTGACCTAAGGCGCGGGCCAGATAGAAGAGACGCAAGACGAGGACGCGTCGCGGACAGGGCGCCAACGAACAGCGTTGCGCCCGCGCCCCGTCTCTTCTGTATGTTTTGCGTCGTGACGCTTCTATACATTTTGTATGAAAGGGACGCGGAAGAGACAAATGTCCGCGCCCCGTTTGCATCTTACGTCTTTTCTGTGTGTCCAGCGCCTAAGGCGACTAATTAAATTCCAATGTTTTATATGAACAGGAAGACCAACATATTCGACAACATGCTGGCGATGATGGAGAAGTACGCGACCAACTTGGAGTCCGTGGTGGCAGAGCGCACCAACCAGATGCTACAAGAGAAACGCAAGACTGACGAACTACTCAATAGGATGCTGCCAAGGTAAACTTCATCATCATCATTATCATCATCTATGGATGATGATACGATTTAATAGATTTTGATGTTCTTTTTGTACATTACTTATAGCAAAGATGATTCTTAGCTTAGTTGGATCCAGATCCAAAAAATCTTGATATTGACAACAGTCTACATACCAGTATGTAGACTGTTCAATATCAAGATTTTTTAATTTTTTTTGTCAAAATGTAAGGTGTAATGGTGTGGAAACGTCTGCCTATTCAAGCGCGCTGTTAAAAGCCTATGCCGGAAAGTATGCCTTTTTTGTTTCGCGCGGCCATCAACCAAACATTAAAATATAAACTCTTAGGAGTATAACAAACAATATTGTGAGCACAGTATACAGCTTCACTCAGCCAGGACCGATTTATACAGGGTGAGTTGTTCAAGAGTGCCTCTAGGGCCAAATCTGAAACTATTAGCAATAGCGAAAAACACTCAAAGGAGTCTCATAAGCGATTTGATAAAAAGTAAAACTGCATCATTACATTTTAAAAATAATCATTTTCCTGGCCAGGAGTCGAACCTGTTGGTTACAAAAAAAAAACTTTTTGTATTATTATACCATCCGATAGTGTAGATGATAAGGATCAATTTCTGAGAAGAAACTACATGCGTCAAACTAACGGAAAGTGTTGATTTTTAATAAACTGATTTAAACTTTTAGTATTTCGTAGATTACCCATAACTTTTTTTTATTAGTTGGCCGTATATAGTTTTTTCTCAGAAATTGATCCTTATCATCTACACTATCGGATGGTATAATAATACAAAAAGTTTTTTTTTTGAACCAACAGGTTCGATTCCTGGCCAGGAAAATGATTATTTTTAAAATGTAATGATGCAGTTTTACTTCTTATCAAAATCGCTTATGACACTCCTTTGAGTGTTTTTCGCTATTGCTAATAGTTTCAGATTTGGCCATAGAGGCACTCTTTAAAAACTCACCCTGTATAACTCGGTCCTGGCTGAGTGAAGCTGTATACTGTGCTCACAATATTGTTTGTTATACTCCTAAGAGTTTATATTTTAATGGTTGGTTGATGGCCGCGCGAAAAAAAAAGGCATAAACGTCCCATACAAAATCGGCATGGATAATGTGTAGTTTGTGCCATTCGTCACGATCCTGCGCCAGTCCAATCCATCTTTTGCCCGCGACTTTGTCGATGTCGTCTGCCAATCTTGCCACAGGACGACCAACATTTTTGTAACCTTGTCTCGACCACCATTCAATTATGGCTTTACTCCACCTGCCATCACCTCGCCTCGCCATATGTCCCACCCAGCTCCATTTGAGTTCCAAAATCCGATCACCAACATCTTTAACCTTAGTTCGTTTTCGGATTCCGACATTTGGAACTCTGTCGTTAAGTTTGATGCCTAACATAGGTAAACATACTCCTCCAAAAAAGATCAAAAAACACGTTAACCTTACTAGTTTTTACTTTCCAAATGTAGCCTTGATTGAACGAATCAACATATGCTATTTTGATACGCTTTCGGAGCTCTTGAGTCACGTTAGTTCAGAGGGACAGACCTTGACTGAATACTAATGACTTACAAAATGTGAGAACGTGTATGTGCCAAAAGTCTTTGTAGGGTTGTTGTTGTCCCTATCACGTCTTTTATCTTCAGTCTTTTTTTACGTTTTTATATTCCTTTTATTTTTTGTCAGAGCCGTGTTGGCCGAGGGGTATAGTACCTCAACTTTCGATCTTTGCTTGTGCTTTTTAAATATCGATATTATTGATTTTCTGTATTTTTATTTCGAGAAGGAAGTGTCTAAGCATATTTTCATATTGGCCCGTGAAGGGGCAGAAAAGCAATAATATCGATATTTAAAGGGCGCCATAGCGATCAATCAGGCGCGCTGATTCTGAAGATTGGCCCATTTACGTATTGTCTTGTCTTCTATTGTGTTCAAAATCTATCATTAGGTATTACGAAATGAACTTATTTATAGACCTTTGTTTTCGATTACAATCAAAATAATTAAGTTACATAAGTACCTACTTATTCGAATTTGTTTGCCTAATTTATTTTTTCGTAATTTTTCCTTTATACTTTGAAAAAAGTTTTTGGAAGTTAATGATCTGAAATTAAGTATTCGATTAATATACCTTCTACTTTTGCATTTTTAAAGTTATCGATCGAGCGAGCGAAGCGAGCGAAGATCTTAGTGGTAAGTTGGGCGATTTTGCTTTGTATGTTTGTATGTTTGTATGTTTCACGAATTGTTGTTCGAGCATAACTGTCGAACCGTTCATCCAATCTGCATGAAACTTGGTAGGTCAATAGGTTGTGGTAAGGAAATTTACGGTGGAGCATATGAGCTTAATCGATGAAGGGGTTGTGAAGATATTGGGTTCCCAAGGGGGTAAAAAATTATGAAAGTTACACAAATATATTGAGTGGGGTGTCATACGAAAGGGCTTATTTTGTACATTCCAAAATGGTTTTTATTTTTAATCTAGGATGTATAGTTTTTGAAATACGAGCAAAGACCAAAAACTACGAAACCAGAGCTGCAAGAGCTCCCGTTTCATAGAGTTTCGATGTCTTCGTAGCTCATTGACTGGTCGTTCTTAAAAAGAGAGTGGCATCGTTGCGGTTTGGTTTGCAATGATTTTAGATGCTACTTGATTTATTTTCCTGATAAAAAAAATTTTGATAAAAAATTAAAATAATTGGGGTAAAAAAAGTTAAGTAAACAAATATATTGAGTGCGGTGTCAAATGAAAGGTCTTTATTTGTACATTCTAAAATAGTTATTATTTTTATTCTAGGACGTATACTTTTAAAAATACGACGATAATTCATAAATATGAATAAATGAAAAATTAGACACGACATTATGTATTGCATGCATGCTAGTATTTTTTACCATGAAGAGCTAGCGCAATAGGCATACCCGGCAGTAGTAGCACTTGAAATTATAGGGGTAGTCAGAAGAAAGTCCAAATGTTGGCCATCTACGGTGTGCGAGATCTCAGTTCGGGGCGAACTACTAGTTATAAATGTTCAAACAATAAAGGCCCAGTAGAAATAATCTATCTTATTTCCAAAATATTCTTTTATCTGTGCGTTCGAGTCAGACTGGCAAACGGTGGCCTTGGAGCGTGATGTGTGGAAGTTGAAGGGGGACCTTTGCCCAGCAGTGGGACATGATAGGTTAACTAAAAAAAAAAAATATTCTTTTACCTTTCTCATGAAATTGTTTAACAGGACGGTAGCAGAAGCGTTGAAGAGAGGTGAGAGAGTGCAAGCGGAGAGTTTCGACTGTGTCACTGTGTACTTCAGTGATATCGTCGGCTTCACCAAACTGGCTGCTACAAACACTCCCATGCAGGTAAGACCACATAACTTTGTCTTGATTTCTTGTTAATAGTACAGTACTACCAGATAAATAATGGATATCGGGAAACATCGGAAACAATCGTTAAACAAAAAAAAAAATACAAAAACGATTGACAAAAATTAATTTGGAAATTAAGTATAGTTTACACCAGGCCAGCGCTGGCTGCCAGTCTCACTAGTATTTGCCTTGTGTAAACAATTTTTCAAGCGGAGGCGGAGGTCACTGGCTTAAAAAAATAGACGGGCGCTCTATTGTCGCCAGCGCTGGGAGCCAGCGCTGGCCTGGTGTAAACTATACATTACTTACAATTTTAACTTAATCAAAGATAGATATAAGATAAAGAAGATAATCAAAGAAAAGCAAATAATGCAAGCCGTGCGAGCTGCGCAGCTAACGACGTATTTGTACTGTAGGTTTATCTAAATAAAATATGATTATTTGAATTATGTTACTGCATTCTGTGAAAAGACAATTAAAATATGAAATAGAATATGCTGGTAAAGATTCTCAGACGGTTTTGCAAACCTCGCTGCTAGATTTACAGAATATAGTACTTTTAATTAATAATTAGCAATAATTTCTACATTTTAAATGAACGTTGTTATTACTACGCTATTTACACTAATAGGTATATTAAAAATGCGATCAGCCCTCAATGGCTAAAGCTGTTATAAAATTTCGTAATTTTAAAATTCAAAATATAAAATCGAACCATGTCACTTCGATTAAGTATTGAATTCTTAAATAAGAAATGTCTGGCGAGCGCAGGCAGAATAAAATCTACTCAGACATACTCGTAATACGTTGAGATTGTAAACTAAAAGATTTCACGTGTATCGAATATTTATTAGAAAACTAGTTAGTGTTGTGGATAGAACCATGTAGGTATGGGATACATTTTATTGGTTAAAAATTCGTGATCATAGAGCTATGTTATGCACTAGACATCCTATGGTTGAAATGACGTTAAGATTAGATATGGACGGAATTTCTTTCATGGTTTACACAGAATAGCGTGTATAGTAGAAAATGCCATGATTACGTTGCCAATTCATTTGCGTATAACTAATATTGCTAAGGTTACTTGCGACTGAGAGCTCATAACAAAGAGAGACAATAAAAAGACAGAGAGGACCCTTAAGATAGACCATAGTTTCTCAACCTTATTTTGCCCACCGCCCACTTTGCGAATATATTTCTATCAAGAGCCCCCCTCCCATATCTTAATGCGCAATCTCAATGCCCCCTAATTTTCTCTGGGTCTTCTACTGCCCCTGGAAGTCGCAAACACCCGCAAGGGGGCGTTATCACCCACGTTGAGAACCTATGAGATAGACTGAGGAGGGTACTGACTAAGATTCTTAGGGCACTCTAAAGGTAAACAGATAATTCACGACACTAGAAGGACACTTGTGGGACCACAAGAGGACACAGAAGGGATGAAGATTAGTGGTAGCTAAAACGACACTTTGTTGATTCTCAGTGGACACTAAGAGATCAATAGAAGTTAACTGGACAGGTGATACAGAATCACTAGTGATACTACGGAGAGAATAAATTCACCGAAGCGTGCATTGCGAGGCTTTGCGTGACAAAGCCTATTAAATCCTAGGACAGGCATACAACACGAACCTTCGCTGAACCTGAATAATGTAGCTTATTCTGGCTACATTATTCAGATTCGGAGAAGGCTATGTAGCCATGCTACAACAGGCTAAGTTGATTCCAGACAGGAAATGCAATAGGATTCAATGGAAGAGGGTGCGAACTGCATCGCTAAGGGCCGATGTCACTGTTGCAATTGGCAATATGCGTCTGGTTCAAAAGCGGGTTAAATGTATTTTATTATGAACATTGTTGCTTTAGAGCATAGGTTCTCAACGTGGGCGATAACGCCCCCCTGTGGGCGTTTGAGACTTTCAGGGGGGCAGTAGAAGACCTAGAGAAAATTGGGGGGCGTTGAGATGAAGCAGGGGGGCGATAATGTAATCTAAAATAGGCAAAAATCACCTAATCCAGTGGTCGTCAAAGTGTGTTTGTCTTAAAAAATTTGGCTCGCTGCGCTCCTTATTTATAATCCTTTTATTAATCCTTATTTATAAAGTTATATTGTGAATAAAGTGAGTTAAGTCTAACCACAGAATATGAACCGATAAGCAGCGAGTTTTTCCTTTGAACACCGCAAACAAAATCAAGTGTTACATGTTGCATTTGTCTTAAAAAATTCGGCTCGCTTCGCTCACATTTAACTTCATGAGTAGGTAAAATATATTGCGAGTAAAGATCGTAAAGTCTAACCACAGACTAGGAACCAATAAGCAGCGATTTTTTTCTTTGATCACCGCAAACAAAATCAAGTGTCACAATGTTGCATTTGTTTTAAAAAATTCGGCTCGCTTCGCTCGCATTTAACTTCATGGATAAGGTATATTGTGATTAAAGTGAGTAAAGTTTAACCACAGAATAAGCACCGATAAGCAGCGAGATTTTTTTTTTATCACCGCAAACAAAATCAAGTGTCACAATGTTGCATTTGTCTTACAAAATTCGGCTCGCTTCGCTCGCATTTAACTTCATGGGTAAGGTATATTGTGAGTAAAGTCTAACCACAGAATAAGCACCGATAAGCAGCGAGATTTTTTTTTTATCACCGCAAACAAAATCAAATATCACAATGTTACATTTGTGTTAAAAAATTGGGCTCGCTTCGCTCGCATTTCACTTCATAAGTAAGGTATATTGCGAGTAAAGTGAGTAAAGTCTAACCACAGAATATGAACCGATAAGCTAGCTTTTCTTAGAAAACTGCAAAAAAAAAATCAAATGTCACGTATTGTATTTGACTTACAAAAATTCGGCTCGCTTCGCTCGCTTGGTTTGAAGCTCAATTCACTCGCATTTTAACTTCATGAGTAGTTATATTGCGAGCAAAGTGATTTATGTCAGACCGCAGAATAGGAACTGAAAAGCAGCGAGTCTTCGAGCCCCGTAAACTTATGGTAAGTTTCAAGTTAGTTGGTATCTTGGATTTTAACCCCTTTAGGAATTTAGAAAAATCTTCAACTAAATAATTCAAGAATGTGCGGCCCGCAGTGATACCTCACAATGTCCTATGCGGCCCTTAACCAGAAAAGTGTGAAAAATTCGCGACAGTTAGTAAGAAACATAAAAAGTAGGTAAGATAGCGGGGGGGGGGGGGGGCTCTAGAAAAAAAAATATTTTCAAAGTGGGCGGTGGAGAAAATAAGGTTGAGAATCTATGCTTTAGAGGTATGTGTGTGTAATTATTTTTTAATATTAAACCATTTTCGATTAGAAAATAAATTTTAAAAATTGCAAAAAATAGTAGGAATTTCAAAATACTTGAAAAGGATGTGAAAGGATGTGACGACACGAGTTCATAAGAAAAGTCAAGGACGAGTCAGATATGACGATCCATAGATAAGTTTTTTTTTTAATTTTCACAATTCCTATACTCGAACTTATTGTTGTCACAGATTACTGTTGTACTTAGTATCAATTTGACGTCACACGTCAAAGTTCACAAATTGTTACTACAACAGTAATCTGTGACAACAATATTATTCGTGTTTCAGATGCGTGAAAATGTTGGTAAATTTCAAAAATTATTTTTGTTATAAAATTTTAGTATTTCGGCGCTGGAATTTTTATGACGGTTATTTGACGATATAACCTATCGTTTAAAACCATAAAAAAAATTGATGCATATTGCCTATTGAACGCGATCAACACTCTAGTTCAAGAGTCAATTTTTCATAGGAGATATGACAGTGACAGCTCTTGAACGCGGTTTAAATGTGCTGCGGGCTTAAAAAGGTCGCTATAGAATCATAATAGGAATCGAACTATGTGTCGTCTCTTTTCACTTTGTCAATAAAAAGAGACGGCATATAGTTCAATTCCAAGAAGATTCCAAACTACGTAACTGGAGTGCTAACTGACATTTAATGTACAAAGGATTTTGAACCTTATCACGACTACACAACGATCTATTATAATTTAATCTTGGTTATAAGGATTGTTGGTCTTGTTGAGAGGCTTTCTTGGGTGCTTTGTCTCTTTCACACAGTTCAATTATGGTCGCCCTTTAGAAAGAGACACACCGCCCAAGTTTTATTTCTCAAGCGGATCTTGTTTTCTGTCTCAGTCAGCGTTCCAGGTACGTAGTATAGAAATTCCTTGTTCAATTGCTATTGAGATTCTGCAGTAGCGACCTTTTTAAGCCCGCTGATCGCGATCAGTTTCATTGGTGTTGGCACTTAGTGCAGGTACTTAAGTAGTTCATACTCTGTGGTAGTTCTGCAAGATACAAGTTTTCTGACATTATTTAACACACGGGAATTACTCACGTAAAAATATCGTCGATTTAGATACCGACAATGTTTCGGTTCATCCGGAGAATCTTCATCTGGGTAAGGAGGGAGTTGCGGCAAGGTTACCCCTAATTCCCGTGTGTTAAATAATGTCTAGTACAACTCACGAAAGTTTTGAAAGTTTTCTGACATTACAGGTTTTCTTTAACCATCTAGGTACAAGTTAGGTAAACAAACATTCAGTTAACAGTAGACGAGACTTGCGAAATCGATATTCGAGAAAGGAAGGATGATAAATTCTTGTTTTATTTAGCTAGTTGTCTTCTGAGAGAGAGAAAGCGAGATAAATGTGCGAGGTCTTAATTGAGGAAAACCAGTTTCTACCTTATTACAAATTAAACTAAGTTAAAAATGCCCTTTGGCTTCTCGTAATAAAAAAAACACTCAAAAATGATGTGGCTTTTTCCTAGAAATAGTAGGTAGAAAACTTTTACAGAAACTGAGCTAATCCAGAGTTAGTAGAACTAATTTTGACTAGTAGTAGTAGTAAAAATGCCCTTTGGCTTCTCGTAATAAAAAAAACACTCCAAAATAATGTGGCTTTTTCCTAGAAATAGTAGGTAGAAAACTTTTACAGAAACTGAGATAATCCAGAGTTAGTAAAACTAATTTTGACTAGTAAGTGAGAAATTTCACAAAGCGGAGTTGAGTAGCACTAACTAGCAGATGTTAGTAGAAGTTATTTTTACTTTCCATTAAATTATAATCATCTCTTTTCTTAGAGATCTAACAAATCCCCAAGTGTATACCTAGTCATGAAGGTCCTTATAAATAGAGCAAACTCGACACCTCTACTAATTATCTAAAGTGTCACTATCTGCAGGGTTATTTTGATTTACTCAGATTACTTTCCGTTACTTCGATTGTTTACGAAGAATGATTTGAAATGGTAGAAGGTGATAGAATTTGACCTCTGTGGCGCAGTGGGTGAAGGCCCGTCTGAGACGCAGGGGGTAGCGGGTTTGATCCCAACCGCGGGACAAATTTTGATGATGTATCTATGTATAATAAGTATGTATTTACAAAAAAAAGTTTGTAAGTAGTATAACAGTCATGTGGTTCCCATAACACAATAGCTCTGCTTTACTCTTTTTGGGGCTACATGATGCTGTGTGAAATGTCCCAGAATTATTTATTTATTTTTCTGAGGGAAAATCCTCAAATTAATAACAAGCCGTCTCGGTAGAGACGGCTAGAGGTAGAGGTTTTCATTTTTAAATTAATATTTTATTTAATAAATAATTTAGTTTAAGGTTGTGACACATTGTTCTATTGTATTATCGAACTGTTATCAACTATCCCGAGTTAGAAAGCTTTTAGAAAGGATGACCTTTGAAGTTCCAAGCAAACAGGATATGTGGAGGACCTAACATTACAATAGGACTAGTCACAATACAAGTCACATAACTTCACGCGTAGGCGCCTATAAACTAATAACTAATCGAACAATATCGAACTAAACAGGTGATGCGTACAGAAACTGACCTTAATTGATTTTCCTCACGAATTACATTATACGTCAACTGACAGTTACAAAGACTCAATTATATCTATATATAACTAAATTTACCAACCCGGGACATGAAGAGCTGAGTTATGGGAACTTCAGCACGTAGCACCTATACAAATACATACCTATCTAAAATGTATAGTTATGTACTTAAAACTTAAGGTAACAACTAACAACCAGTTTCAATATACCTACTATCTATTGTGATTTTGCTTATTGTGGTTAGAAATTAAGGGCGCGTCCCCATTAGGCGAACAGTGAGCGGCTGACTGTCAGTTGAAGTCTCTGAGCGGCGGTCGCTAACTCAGGGCTTTACTTACAAAAGACTCTAAACTTTGAACACTGGTTAAACTACTAATAAAAAGAGACAGGACGTTGTTTAACCAGTGTTCAAAGTTCAGAGGCTTCTGTAAGTAAGGCCCTCCATGTCAAATGAAATTCTACAGAAGAAAGAAATGTAAATCAACCGCTCACTGAAAGAGTCGGCAAGCGAAATGTCGCAAACTGCGTACCTACATTACTGTATGGATGGACACTCCATTTATTAAAATTATAGGGAGGCAAACTGAAAGCAAACAGTTATGGTGCAAATACACGCTGGGCCAGCCTAGGCGAGCTCGAGCGAGAAGGCGAATGGATGCAAGGCGAGAGCGAGAGAGAGGCAATGCGAGCCTGGGCCAGCGTGTTTAGCAACTCACTGTTCGCCTAATGGAGACGCGGCCTTAGATATAAAATTGAAACTGATTGTAAGAAAACTTATAGCATATCTATATTTTCGTAGCGCGTCTACGAATCCGTAGCATAATTGTAGCCAGTCGTAGAACATTCTACATCGTATAATTATCCTAATGTTTTATTTCGCAGGTAGTGGAGATTCTCAACGACCTCTATACTTGCTGCGACGCAATCATATCACACTACAATGCTTACAAGGTAAGTTTTTTTCATCAAATATACAAATAATCGCGATATGTAAGTACATACCTAGTAAATCTACACCTACAGGTATGAATATTTGTCCCTTTTCCTTATTGTTTGAGAAGCTTCAAAAAACATTGATACGCAATAACATAAATATTTACAACACAGTTTTTTTTACTCTCCAATCTTTCGTTATTTTTTCCTTGTGATATATAATTTTCCTTTGAACTCTATTTTTCTCTACACGAAACTTACGTAAAAATATCGCCGATTTGAATACTGAAAATTTAATTTTAGTTTTTGTTCGGATCGAACAGTTACGACGAGTAATCATAATCATCACAGTAATATTATAAATGCGAATGTTTGGATGGATCGAATATGTATGTTGGTTCCTCTATAACTCGACAACCGCTGAACCGATTTAGCTGAAATTTAAAATATAAGTAGATAATGACCGGGAAAAGGACATAGGCTACTTTCTATCCGGGTACCAAGCGAGCGAAGCCGCGGGCGGAGGCTGGTAGGTATATAACAGTCGTATGCCTCGAATTTAGGTCATGTCAGGAACTCTCCTAAGCCCCGGGTCAAGGCGACTTTAATGACGTCATCGTCAACTGGTTTTCTCACCGCTGAATTCCCACATCCATTATGCAGCCACACTTTGCAAAACCACAAATTTCTGAGCCTGGCTACATTAGGTAAAAGTTTAACACAGAAGTTGTAACGACCGACTGTAATAACTCAGTCGCAATTCTACTTTTTAAACTTAACCGGATAATGTTTGAGAAAGCAGTTTTCAAATTATTACTTAGTAGGAATTGAAGCTATTTAATAGGAACTATTTAAACTAGTTCCTGAAACACGAAAGATGATGGTCGGTAGATAGAGGCAGTAAAAATCGTTAGTTTTGTTACTATGTGATTAAAAACATCGTGAGGAAACCCGCGGCTTAGTCAGCTCCACACGTAGGTATTGACTAGTCTTTCCTGTGGTTATGGCCGGTTAAGCTGAGAGGATGGTGTAGGTGCTGGGCAAGCCTACTCCATCTCAAACAATGACCAATTGTTAGGCAAAGATTGCCTTCTGACAAAATAAATCATCTAGTAAAGATGTTAAGGCCTATTTTTTTTTACTGGACCGCAGGACGACACAATTGCGCTGACTGTAAACGCAGTTTTCACATCTATTCAAACTGTGATTCGCCAATTAAGTAGGTATTCCATCTGTTTAAATACTAAAACCATCATAAATTCAAGTCAACCTAGGACCTAGGATCGTAATGAAATACGAAAGATCAAGATAGCTTGCAAGAAGAAGAAGAAGCTTGCATGGTTTATGATGATCGCTAAATTCACTGTCATGGAATCCCATAGGACCGTGAATTTATAAAAAAAAACGTTTTGTTTGATTCATGAACCTATTTAAAATAAAAACCTATTTAAAAAAAATGTCTTGTTTCTAAGGGAACTTGTATCAAATATTCCAAGGCCTTGGTTTAATAGATATAATAAAATTTACCTTCTAAGAATCCTAACGAATTTATTCTTTATTCTTTATCGAACATCTACACAAAACAACGAAACAATAAAAATACACAATAAAAGGGCTTGTACAAAGGCGAGCTTAACCCTAAAAAGAGTTTTCTTCCAGCAAACTTTTGAGGCTAGAGAGATGATTAGAAGCGCAGGATCGTGCATACATGAAAATTAGATGAGAAAGAAAATAAAATTAAAATAAAACTAAAACTAATGCACAAATCACACTAATTATTATAAATGCGAAAGTTTGCATGTTTGGATGTATGTACGAGTATGTTTGTTACTCTATAACTCGACAACTTCGAACCGATTTGGCTGAAATTTAAAATATAGATAGATAATGACCGGGAATAGAACATAGGCTTTTCATCCGGGTACTACAACGCGAGCGAAGCCGCGGGCGGAAGCTAGTATATAATAAAATACATTTACAAATTAAGTTTTTTTAAGGCTTTTTGGCGGGAATTTGCGAAGTCAAGTTTCATTTTTGTTTTATTTTCCAAAACTTGTGTTTCTTCGAATGTTAATGTGTAATAATGGTGGATTATTAACCGTTAAGTGTTCGTGAACGTGCATAAGTGTGGGGAAGTGAAACAAAATTGGATAACATTGCTTTTCAAGTTCTCCCAAATAGTCCGTGTTGATGTTTCAGTAAAGCCCCACATCTTTACTGAGGCACAAGGGGAGGGGTGGGATATTATATTTATGTATTGTGTTATGTATTTATATATCTTATTTATCTATAAACTTGCAAGTTTATTTAATTACTTGACACTGGCTGAATGCACAACCGTGCGAAGCCAAAATGAAGAAAAAAAAAAAAAGTTTTTTTAACAAAAAATAAAAACAAAGGGAATAAAAAATAAAAACCGGTCAAGTGCGAGTCGAACTCGTACGCCGAGGGTTCCGTACCTAGCCATGGTGCCAATTAAGCTAATCCGCTTAATTGTATGAGCGCCCATACAACTCGGAGGACTTTTAATAGGCGTCAACTATGTATGTATGGGAACACCCTTTAATTTTCAACTTTTTTAATTTTTTGGAATTTTTCCTTTATTTGTGCTATAAGACCTTGCTTTTTGCCAAATTTCGTTATTCTAGGTCAACGGGAACTACCATTTAGGTTTTCGACCCAAAACCTCTAGGGTACTTCCGGTTGACCTAGAATTGTCAAATTTGGTTACAAGCAAGGTCTTCTAGCACAAGTAAAGGAAAAATTCCGAAAATAAAAAAAGTTGATAATTAAGGTAAGTTTTGGTACTCACAAGTTTTCACGAAAACCTAAATTTGCCTATATCTTTTTATAGTGTTGACTCAGGACCTTGATTTTTATACTCACAATAGGGACTATAAACTTTAGTATATGGTATAAATTTCAACTTGCTAGCTCTACCCGTTCCTGAGATAATCGATGGTGACACACGGACAGACAGACGGACAGACGGACAGACGGACAGACGGACAGACGGACAGACGGACAGACGGACAGACGGACAAGAAAGTGATCTTATAAGGGTTCCTTTTTTTACCTTTTAAGGTACGGAACCCTAAAAAGTAGGTACCTAGGACATTTAAAAAATGTAGGTAACTTTCAAAATCAGATTCAAATAGTCCTTGAATTTATTACTCTGAAAATGTCCGCTACAGCAAATACCTACTCGTAAGTGTCTTGATCGGATTCAATTTGTCCTACTTGTAGCAAGGTGCACTGCCTTTTTCTAGGTCAAACGAAGCCAGGGCTGACTTATTCTTAGGATACGTCCGGGTCACTGGAGAAAAAAACTTTCAATAAAATAACACTTTTCAGGGAATATTTTAACCGTAAACGTAAGTACAAGAAGTACAAACGTCAAGCTTAAGAAATGAATATTTCAAAGATTATTATCAAAGAGATTTTTTGTGAAAAGAATGTGTTTGGAGTTCATTCGAACGATAAATGCCTGAGCTGCGATAGATATTATGAAAAATTTTCAGATAAATAATGGGCATCGGCTAATTTCGTGTTTTCCGAATATGACCGACAGCATCTAAGTAGGCAGTATTGATATAGAGAATGTGACAGAAGCACACGTCGTTAGCTGCGCAGCTCGCGCGGCTTGCAACTAATTTGCTTTTCTTAAAAATGACATTGATATTTATTTGTTTGCGATAAAGTTGAAATTACGAGTAATTTTCATTTCTAAATTACTTTTTGTTAAGTACTAATCGTTTTTGTAATTTTGTGCGATTGTTTCCGTTTTCCGATACCCATTATTTATCTGGAAGTTCTGTATCTGTTACGCTTTCGGTACAATAATTCACCTTGACCTATTTACACTCTCTCCTATTTGATTACTTGTATGCTCGATTACGTTCGCATAGATGCAGTATTAATAATGAATACAATGCCCTTTTATTCGGATTAGATATTATGTCAGTAATTTCCTTATAAGCATTAATAAATAAGAGAGAGATACTTCGATAGCTCTACAAGCTGCAGTTTAAATAAATAAGGATGACAATTCTACTAACAAATTTTTATGAACCACAAACAAAACGTCACCTAACTCTTAGCTTTTCGTGTTTCCTATTCAACTCATGACCAACGACACTGTCGTGGTGACGTTTCAGCTATGGTACCTACGGTCTTTGGTAGAACGAATGTATGTTTGAAAAATTATTCTACTATTCTAACCAAACCAAATGACTGGCATTTTGAACGAAACAAAACGCAGCGTTGACGTTGTAGAACTGCTCAACTAGAATGTAGTCGATTTAGGCTGGATTCGACCAAACTAGATTAAGTTTTTACTCGAGAGTAAACTAGGTACTATCTATATGTTCGAATATTTTGACATTGAAAAGTTTACACCTTATAACCAGGATAATTTTGCACCTCAAGAATAGAAGTGACTCAATTAAAAAAATTGGGAAAATGACTTGAATATGTAGAAAGACTGTGACAAAAAACTTTATCTGCTAGTTATTCAAAAACTTACACTTTTTGGTTAGAACGTGAGAAACATAATAGCTGTGTTTCTTTCATTTCCGCAGTTTCTCCTCCCTCTCCCGCGGAAAACGGCCATTTATCGCATTTCCCAAAAATCATGATTTTTTAATTGAGTCACTTCTATTCTGAAGGTGCGATTTGTATGCACATAAATGTTCGGTTGCGCTTTTAATAATAATTGTATTTCGAATTATGTCGGCTAGTTTACTCTGGAGTAAGATGACTTTTGGTCGAATCCACCCTAAATAGTGAATTCTACAAACTGCTAATGCGATAGACAGACCGCTCTCTGTTATAGCTTCAACAAACACGAATTATTTATTTGATGGTAACTTGAGACATCTTGAACACCTGTTTCAAGCTTGAGAGATTTATTGAACCTTATCTCAGAGGTGACTTCTACGTAACACTTATACTTACATAATTACCTATGTCATACTCAGACACATCGTAATTGAATGCTCAGCGGGTTTAAAAAGGCTGCTATAACTGAATCATAATAATGAATTGTATTCTCTTTATAGACACGAGAGTGACAAGGAAAAAACATAGGTACTTAATACGAATACTTAGTATGATTCAAACAATTGGCTTTAAAAAAAAAAAAAAGAGTTCAATGTATAAGCTGAGCAATTTTCTGCACTCTCGAGGTGCATTTCTGTTCATAACAGGCAGCTCCAACAGCTACCTGCAGCTAATCGCTGAGAGACTGGATACAGACTGCCTCTTCATGGAGCATTAGACAGGAGTGCACATCAAGCTCTCCTGACCAATAGCTGCTTCACCTACTTAGTATCTTTTTATCTTGATGCTCGTGTATTTGTTTTTTGGTGTAGTGTGTTTTTATTGTTTTAGTTTTCAATTGTGTGTGTTTTATTATTGCTTTTACTATGGACACTATAAATTATAATCGTATTTAATTTATATTATTTTCGTATTGAATTGAATATAACTCTGAAAATCCTCTGCCAAATTTGTTTTTGGGCGTGCAAACTAGCTCTTAAGGCTTGTTTCACTCTTCAGCGTGTCACCGGTCGCGTCCACGAGTTGACCATTCACAGCACAGAGAAATTAATTTTGACCATTCACAGCATAGAGAAATGTGCTGTGAATGGTCAACTCACGGACGCGACCGGCGACACGCTGAAGAGTGAAACAAGCCTAAGACATCTTCAATGACGTTGAATGCCATAAATATCCCAAAAACTCTACCGCGCGTTGCAAAGCTGTGATCTGTTTCATCATTTTCTAGGTGGAAACAATAGGAGATGCGTACATGGTTGTTGGAGGTCTACCAGAGAGGTGTTCAAGGCACGCGGCCGAAGTAGCTTCCTTGGCGCTGCACGTGCTGGATGCCGTACCCAAGATCCAGTCCGCGAGACTGAATATTAGGATTGGTAAGTATCTACTCTCATGTTCTCTAGCAATACATACATAAAAACATGCCTCTTTGCCGTTGAGGTTGACCCCAGGTTTCCACTTGTTACGTTACTAGGTACACATTTTTTGCAATAATTGACAGGATCATGGAAAAATCTGAACATTACCGTGAATGTGTGTAATGTATTTCTATTGGTAGGTTTTTCTTCTAATTAAACAAAGATGCTATAGTCTTTTTTAAACTTTCGCGATCAGAACACATTATAATTATATACCTACACGTGTGGGTATCCAAGTATTTATCACGTAAATTACCTTATTATTTTACCCGACGTTTCGACCGGATTGCACCAGCCGTGGTCGCGGGAAGACTTACGTGATAAATACCCGGATACACGTGTATATTAAGGATGCTGTAGACTCTATAATTCTATAGCATCCTTGTTTTAGTACCTATAGAGATTTCGTGTATAGATTCTATAAAGGCAATCTTAAAGTCGGATAACCACCTTATAAAATTAATTACACGTGTACGTCGCTACTCGGTACTAAAGTGCGGATTTAAGATCCATCAGCCTACGTAATGCTACTTTATCCTGTAATTCAAAGCCCCATTCTTACCCACACCTAATGCTTGTTGCCTAATTGTTGTTTGCGGAACGAATTTTAATTAACTTAATAAAATAAATGTGAGGGGGATGATGGAAGTTTCTAGTGCTAATAGGTACCTACATTATTTTGATGCAGTAATTACGCTGAAAGCCCGTAAAGCTGTTAACTAAAACTCGACCGGGATCAAGTAATAAGAACATTTTAAAGACAATTGGTAGAAATTGGGAGTATTTTTGCTCAAAAATGGGAATTTAGGCCAACAATAGCTTACAGAACTTACTTTTTTGGAATTAAACGATACATTATGAAGTTATCATGAAATAACTGGAGGAACTAAGAAGGAAGGTCTTTGTGAAGTGGGAGACTAATGGGCGTTTTTCCACTAGCCCGGCATGGCACCGGCACCGGCACCGGCACCGGCGCCGGCGACGCAAAAATGTATGAAAATGTACTGCTCGTTTGTCCACTTGCCGGCGCCGGCACCGGCACGGTTTCATACATTTTTGCATCCCCACCACCGGCGCCGGTGCCGGTGCCGTGCCGGCTAGTGGAAAAACGCCCATTGGCTTTCAATAAGTGAAAGTAAATGGCAAAAAAGATGTTAAATATGAAGACTCCTTGATTAGAGTACCTAATAAGAACTACATGCAGTTTACATCACTCTGATACAACTACGAGCGCTGGTGCTGCGCGGGGAGACCAAGTCGATTGTCATCATTTCACATCGAATTGGCTCTCATCGCACACGGGCATCACGTGTTCGGCGGAGTGTCTATAAAGGATTGTGAATAAGATTATCCTGCATCTATCCAGATATTTCGAGAGATCCTATGTAACAGATATTGAATGTGATCTTTTTCTCTTCGCCCGACAACTCACGCCTAATGTCAACGTAACCATAGCAACACGTAAATATGAAGTCTCCTGTTGCTCCTGAAATCCACAGATTTGATGGTGTCCCTTCAAATATTATTGCTTTGGCTAGGTATTCACAGCGGGCAATGCGCCGCCGGTGTCGTCGGCGTGAAGATGCCTCGCTACTGTCTCTTCGGCGACACAGTGAATACCGCCGCGCGAATGGAGTCCAGTGGGGAACCTCAGCGCATCCACGTCAGCCATAGCACGTACACGCTGCTCAAGAAGCACGGCGGATACCACTTCAAGGAGAGAGGCATCATCAACATCAAGGTAAGGCTGCTAGAAGAAACTGCGACGCACATATAAAACCATAGTGAATTGCTTGCATGGAGTTTAGCAGCGAGCATCCACGTCAGCAACACGGCGGATACTACTCCAAAGAGAGAGGCATCTTCAACATCAAGGTAGACTTTGGAAACTGTGACAGTGTCATCTATAAATGCGACTGTGTATATAGCCGCTTGCTTAAAGACTAGCGGGGATTCTCAGCGCATCCACGTCAGCCATAGCACGTACACGCTGCTCAAGAAGCACGGCGGATACCAAAGGAGAGAGGCATAATCAACATCAAGGTAAGGCTGCTAGAAGAAACTGCGACGCACATTGTCATATATAAAACCATAGTGAATTGCTTGCATGGAGTTTAGCAGCGAGCATCCACGTCAGCAACACGGCGGATACTACTCCAAAGAGAGAGGCATCTTCAACATCAAGGTAGGCTTTGGAGATTGCGACAGTGTCATCTATAAAGACGACCGTATAAATACCCGCTTGCTTAAAGACTAGCGGGGATCCTCAGCGTTTCCACGTCAACAAGAGCACGTATGACACTGTTGGAGCAGCAAGGCGGATACCAGTTTAAAGGGAGAGGCATAATCAACATCAAGGTAAGGCTGTTGGATAGAAGAAACTGCGACGCACATTGTCATATATAAAACCATAGTGAATTGCTTGCGTGGAGTTCAGCAGCGAGCATCTACGTCAGCAACACGGCGGATACCACTTCAAGGAGAGAGGCATAATCAACATCAAGGTAAGGCTTCGGAGACTGTGACAGTGTCATCTATAAATCATCATCATCATCTCAGCCGTTGGACGTCCACTGTTGGACATAGGCCTCCCACAAAAATTCCATGTATTGCGGTTGGAAGCGGCCTGCATCCACCGCCGATCTGCAGTTTTTACAAGGTCGTCTGTCCATCTTGTCGGTGGACGTCTAAAGGTACAAGTCCGAGACCGACCGCAGACTGCAAAACTCTATGAAATTGACAGAGATACTAATGGTTAATCTGTGTCAATTTCATAGAGATTTGCAGCCTGCGGCTGCAGTCTGCAGTCTACGGTCGGTCTCGGACTTGTACCTTAACACTATGCTTGCCGGTCCGTTGCCTCCACTCGAGAACTTTTCGGCCCCATCGGCCATCTGTTCCGCGTGCTATATGGCCTGCCCATTGCCACTTCAACGTGCTAATCCGTTTGACTTTCCTCATTTCTGATTCGATCCCGTAGTAAATTCCCGCTTGCTTAAAGACTAGCGGGGATCCTCAGCGCATCCACGTCAACAAGAGGTATAGGTAGGGATAATAAATAGAAGAAACTGCGACGGTAAGTGTCTCAATATAAAGACCGTAAATATCCTTTCTATTTTAATCACAAGACGCTAAAGCTCTAAATTGTATACTGAGCAAACTTATCGCAGACTCCTCGTGTTGATTTACTTCAGCAGAACAAGTAAATAATCCCTTTAATAAACCCTTAAGGTGATGAACCGCGAGAGAAGTGGTTTTCCGCGGCAGCTTTCAAAATGTATTGAACGTATGCGAACTTGACGTCGTTTATTTATTTGGGTTAAACTCAGTTAACGTAAAGATTTGAATTGTGAATTGTGTAAGTACTAGCTTCTGCCCGCGGCTTCGCTCGCGTGGTACCCGGATAAAAAGTAGCCTATGTTACTCTCCAGCCCTCCAACTATCTCCACACATAAAATCACGTCAATCCGTCGCTCTGTTTTCACGTGAAAGCAGAACAAACAAACACACTTTCACATTTATAAATGGGTATGGATTTGTATAACGTGTGTCTAAGATACCTACTTTATAACCCTGCTTCATTGTAATTTACGCACATTAGTAGCTTTTAACTCATCACATCAAGCAATTAATTTTAAAAGCTTTCTGCAAAGAAGTTACAAGTGCTAACGTTTATCGCAATTAAACAATTTCTTCTTTATACAGCCTACGCATAAGTACTTTCATTCTTTGCTAGGAAAGTGCTTTCTTTATAAATAGTCATAAAAAAATATGATAGCGTTGGGACCGCACCGAAATTAATGAAATTGAAATGAAAATAATGTAAATTGGAATCTGTTTTTGGCACGTATCCAGACTTGAATTAAGATAAAAATAGCTTTTTCGATGTAAATCATTTCTGAAATCATAATGAAGAACTAAGTTGATTTATTTTTTAGTTTCATTGTCTTACGATTATTAAGTTCTATCCTAACCTATCTAAAATGTTGCAAAACAATTTGTAAAAGAATCATGAAAATGTTTGAGACTAAGCAATTGCGTCCAGAGGAGTAAATGTAAGTTCACTGTTAGGTACGCGAAAGAACAGGAGTAGAATCACCTAGCTCTTAAGACGATTCAAAGTGGTCATAACGGTCCTACTGAATAAATGATATTTGATTTTGATTTTTGATTTTTGGTACACTTCAATGGTTAACTCGATAGACTTTTACTTTGACCCTTACTTCAAGACGAAACAACTGAAAATATAAACTAAAGTTTCAATTAATTATGTATTCTTGTAATAAAAAACTTGTTAATAAGTTTTATTAAAAGGAACTTGGATAAATGAGCGACAGTTTGGCAAAACTTTTATCTCTTTAACTTTTCAAACAGATATTGCGCAAAATACGTCATTTCAATTCTGTTTAATATTAACAAAGACGAATTCAACTTACGTAGGTACTACCATTATACTTACTTATTGGATGACAAAAAACGAAAACGCGTAATAGAGACAGTGGTAGACCAATAAACATTTAAATGAGACAGACAACCTCAACACCTTTAATAGCGCATGAATCTTATTATCCCAGTTGAAATCTAGTCAAAAAATATTTTAATATAAGTATGATTGATATAGGTACTCTTTGATGTAATATCGTGGGATGCGTCGTTAGCTTTCATGTAAGAGTGAGCTAACATGTCAGACAACAGTGCTCGATAAAAGCTCGTAAAAGTGATTTTACAATTTATGCGGTGCGAGAGTTGACTTGACTGTCTCATGCGAAAAAACAAAACCACAGATTTTTGGCACCACGCCGTGACATATCTAACTATTACTATATTAAAGAAAATAACAAAAGATTCGATGTAACGGTAAACCTATAAGTAGGTATCAGTAGAATTAGGTTGACAAGGACCAGTTTTATGATGTTTTTATTTGCAGAATATTTTATTTAAATGCGAATATAACTTGAACTTTCAGGGGAAAGGCGAGATGAGGACATGGTGGTTAGTTGGTGAATCGCACGCAAGGAGGAAGAACTCTTTCTACAGATACCGTAAGTCATCATAATCGTTAAAAAGTAAGACTTACTTTAGTGTGCTAAAAGTATCGCCATCCTTTTTTACAAGCTTTTATTCAGTGATTCCCAAAGTGGTCCAGGTGGACCCCCAGGGGTCCACGTTGGCGAGAAACAAAATGGGGGTGCACAAGTTTTTTCGGAATATAGTAGAAATGTAGCAGCAGGGGTTTCACCGAAACCAGTAAAATTTTGAAAGGGGTCCATGAGAAAAAAGTTTGGGAACCTATGATTTAGCTGGAGTAGGTAACTAATGTTAGTTTGGGTCAAATCTTGGAAGCTTGGAAGAAAGAATTAGAACCACTTCCTGACGTTCGATTGGGTTCAAATTTGGTATAGGTAGGTAGGTAGGTACTTGTGTATATTCGGTGACAATGCAATATTATGGTAACAGTGATCTGATGATGGAGTCAGGAGCTGTTCAAAGGAACTCCTCAAGGAACTACTCGAGTAGTGTTAGGTACCTAAAAAGTTATTTCAAGCGAGAAATTATGAGGACAGCAAATGAAGTATACGAAAATGACACACAGAGAATTGACACCAGTACCTAAGTACCATTAACATGAAGTGTAGGTATCAAAAGTGGGCGGCCTTAATATTCACTGGGCGGATAAAGATCAAAGACAACACGATCAAAAATCCCAGATGAGAACAGAGATATTTTTTTCGTGACAAATAACCGTTTTTTGTTAGTACAGAAAATGGAAGGCCATGGAGGTGATAAGCAACAAAATAATACATTTACAGAAATTAGGTTTGATGTTGTCTAAGTGGTTTAATGGTGTTTGCTAAAGACCGGAAAATAAAAGAGATGGCCGATTCCTTGAATAAATTTGCCCCACAGATGCCAACAGGAAAGAATGCTTGCGTCATGACCAAATTGGGATTTTTGGGTTTGTTTTTTTATTTCATAATGAGAGTCCATTCATCTTCTTCCTCTAAAAAGTGGGATTTAAAAGTTATTCTAATATAAAGCAGCAGGCTATGACGCCCAGCATGAACGGAGAACCTAGGAAACTATATTTTTAAGGTTCATATAGTAAAAGCTTTGCTTACGTTGGGGATAGATGGCGCTGTGTGAACATTTACTTTTTCATTATTATAATTAGGACTAGCAGAATTTTAAGTGAAGTAGGTATAGAAAATAAATGACGCACACAAGTGCTCCCAGTACCTACAATTTCAAGTAAAAAAGAAAAGTACTTAGGAAAAATTGGGAATTTCATCAATAAAATTATCTACACTCGTGTGCAGTGATTCTGTACTTACAGCCTAAAATAAAATATGACATAAAAAAATAAAATAAAAAGCCTTTTATTTCTCTATAATTAACATTTTTTTCTTATCACTAATGCTTATAATCTAAGTAGGTACTAGAGAACCCCTAAGGTGAAGGCCTCCTCCAAAGCCAGCCATCTGACCCTGTCTTGTGCTACTTGGAGCCAGTTTGGTCCAGCAGTTTTCTTGATGTCGTCGTCCCAGCGAGCGTATGGTCTTCCTATGCAGCGTCGACCTCTTGGACCCTCCCAATTTGTCACTCTCCTAGTCCATCTTCCATCTTGTAGACGGGCTACATGTCCAGCCCACTTCCATTTTAGTCTGTAGGTATGCATATCCCAAGGCGTCAGTACTTTTTGTTATTTTAAATAAAATACAGGGTTCGCCGATATATATCAACGGATATATATCATGATATATATCACGATATATATCAATTGATTTTTATCTTGATATATATCAATGGATTTTTTCCTGTCTTCTGAACTAAAAATTTTGGAGATTAATGTTAACCCTGGCAACACGTAGCGAAAAACTACAATTCCGAATAATTTAGATTGTTTTTAAGTGTTAATAAAAAAAATATTTTGAAAATGAAAAATCTTATCAAAATTTTCAATTCCGACGGGATTCGAACCCGCAATGATACATAAATGTAAATAGGTACCTAAGTGTGGTGTAACACTATAACAAATAAAAAAAATATAAAAAATTCTTTCTCAAATAAACACTAATTCTTTTGATACCTTTATTAAGTTTTTTAAATAAAAAATGTGGTAATTTGACACTTATCATATTTTACAAATTACTTTCACATTTTAATCCCCTTACAGAATGAAATTTGCTTCTTTTTCTTAGCCTGGATATATATCCGATATATATCGGATAAATATCAAAAAATCGGATTTTTGATATTTATTATAAAAATCGGATTTTTTCGAACCCTGATAAAATATGATAAATCCTCATAAATCACTCATCACAACACAATCACACAACTGAAACTCAACGAAATTCCTTTTACATCTGTCAAATTCTTGTCCGTCTGTTTTGTTTACTATTTGAGTGTCATGTAAACCGCGAAAAAGAAGGTAGGTCTATCTGATAAAAATATTCTCTGTGATACCTAATAGCCCCTCCAGACTCTCGGCAAGAAACCCCGACAACACCCGAGAAGCGTGAATGTGAGGAGTTTCTCGCCTTCTTGTTCTCGCGCTTCGGTGTCGGTACCTATTTTTGGCCGAGACAAAGGATTTCAAACAGATCACGAGTGAGAAAATTGAGAGTGTGGATAATTTGTTTGTTCTTCGAGAAGTCTCGGTGAAACTTCTCGCCGTGAGTCTGGAGAGGCATTACGGACTGTAGTACCGGAAGTGACTAAAGTTACTAATAAAATAACATAATTATATTCCCACAGGGCACGAGATATCTAAGTATTCTGTATGTACCAGTTAATTTTGTGATATTTTATTTAAATAATATTATTCAGACGCATAGTCTAATTCGATATTCGGCTCTGGGGCAGGATCCGTCCAGATTCTTTGTTACACAATAAACATGCCGATTTTGTATGGGAGGTTGGTGCCTTTTTTCTCACGCGGCCATCTACCAAACATTAAAATATAAACTCTTAGGAGTATAACAAACAATATTTGTGAGAACAGTAGGTATACAGCTTCACTCAGCCAGAACCAAGTTATACAGGGGTGAGTTTTTCAAGAGTGCCTCTAAGGCCAAAAATGAAATAATAACTCCTAGAGTTTATATTTTAATGTTTGCTTGATGGCCGCGTGAAACAAAAAAGGCACCACTTTCCGGCACAGGCTTTTATAAACACTGTTTACAGACCCTCAAAATCTCTGTGGTGCCAGAAATACCTACATAATCCAGTAAAGTTAAATCAATATTGGATCAAAAACATTACCTTTATTCCTCAGATTAAGTAATCTAAAATGTAAACCTAAAGATAGTTAATTCTTGTTTATTCAATGGTTAGTCACTTATCCTGTTTTCGTAGAACCAACCTTGATCAAAGATTTGGAATCACTTATCAATATTATCTTCATTAGGTAGATACTTCATCAATTTCAATATTACTTTAGTTGATCGAGTGAGCGAAGATCTTAGTGGCAACTTGAGCGATTTGGCGTTGTATATTCGTAAGTTTCAAGTGTTTGTTCTCGCACAACTATCGAACTGTTAGTCCAATCTTCATGAAATTTGATAGGTCAAGTTTCATATACATATAGACCTATAGGTAATGCTATGGAAATTTACTGGGGAGCATATGAGATTAATCCATGAAAGGGTTGTAAAGATATTGGGTTCCCAAACGGCTGGTAAAAAAGAATCAAAGTTAAACAACTATGCAACACAACTAAATATTAATTTGTGGTTCCTTGGACAGAAGTAGATCCAGCCCAGAGCCAAGAGATAGACGAGCCGTGGTGGGACCCAGAGCGGTCTATCCAGAACGTTAGAGATCGCGCGCGCCTCTCGTGCGGCGGCTCGCTCGGCCCCGGCTCCGCCCTCTCGTCCCCCGGCCCCCCCGGCCCCGCCTGCAGCTGCTTCATCCCCCCGCGAGACCACCACTCAGCACCCGTCGTCCTCTTCAGCAACGACTGACGCTAACACACAACCGACCTCAGGACTGACGGCTACGGAGATAAGAGATTTGGACACGGCCATAGATTTAGTGAATGTGAACTTGTGAGTGAGGAACGTTCATTAGATAAAGCTTTGGAAACAGATAATAAAGGTGTTAACTGTTTAGCGAATAGTGATTGTAAAGTTATAAAGCAAGGCTCTGTAGGTGAGAAGGATGACGAAGTAAAAGACCGTGATAAAATTTTAAATTTTACAGAGTTAGATAAGAATGACAATGAAAGTGTGATTAAAAAACGCGAAAGGTATCGAAATTTTAAGGCTAATAATAAACGTGTCAATTTTGATGGTGAAGGGAGAGTTGAATGTTTCGAAAACAATGTAAGCATACTCAATGCAATGTATTTTAAAATGGGTCAAGAAATCAGTGATATTATAGAGAAAGAAAAGAAAAGTAGTGCTGTATTTTTGCAGAATGTTTTAGAGAGCCGCGCCAATTCTATCGGTAAGAATGATGATCACAATTTTTGTACTTACAATATAACAGGGAACAGTTTAGATGAATTGTATCAAAACGGTACTATAGAGAATGGTAAAACGTTTAAAGACAAAAATAATTCCGTCAATAAGAAAGTTTATGATAATAATAATTCACCTAGATATATCGCAGATAGATTTAAGGAATATAAAATAGTGTACGACTGTGAAGACGATGTAGATAATAGGGCTAGAGGATTGGCAGCTTTGCAAAGGTTGTACAGTGCTGATGTTATTATTGATAAGAACTGGTTGTAAATAAAAGAATGAAACAAAACTGGGAATCGTAATTGATGTTTAGATAAATGTATGTAGATGTCTTTGTTGTGTACAGTGTTTTGACCATACATATCTACAAACGGACCTAATACGCAGTATGGATATTTTGTGCCAAATATTAGGTCTTTACCTATGAAATTGCCGTTTTTCGTGAAAATAGTTAACGTAATTTTTTTTCTACATTTTTTATTTCTATTAATCAAAGTAATCACCTATGCAATCAATGGATCTTGGTCAATGCCGTGGCAGTTCATTATGCCCTTCTTGAAGAAATTAGCTGGACAGGAGGCCACTAATTCTTCAAAGGCATTTTGTACTGCCTCTCGGGAATTCAATTTTTTTCCCACCAAGAAGTTATCCAAATTCTGAAAAAAGTAGAAGTCTACAGGCACAAGGTCTGGTGAGTACTGTGGACGACGGAGAGCTTCCAACCCTAACTCTTGCAACTTGGAGACCGTCTACTATGCAGTATGAGGTCACGCGTCGTCGTGCAGGAGCAGCGGTGACGAGCGATTGATCAAAGCTGGTTGGGGATTGCAAGCTTCTCCATTATTGTGTTCAATTCTTCACAGTACACATCTGCAGTAATGCTCATCCCGTTTGGTAAGAAGCTGTGATGAATCACACCGGCGCTAGACCTTCAAACAGTAACCATCACTTTGCTAGGGGCAATTTTTCGTTTAGGGGATTGTTTAGGTGCTGAATCCGGATCCAACCCACGTGCTTAGCGCTTGCGATTGTCAAACAGAATCCATTCTTCGTCGCAGGTAACAATGCGGTTCAAATTCCTTCGTATGTTGGCCTGGTGAGCAATGCAAGGCACATCTCGACGCGTACCTCGCGCTGGCGATCATTGAGTTCGTGGGGCACCCTTTGTGAAGCTTTTTTACCTTGTCAATTTGACGCAAATGGACCAATATTGTTTTGATGCTAACGTTGAAAGCTGCTCCTAATTCAGCCGTAGATTGAGTATCATCAGCTTCCACAATCGCCTTTAATTCGTCATTGTCAACCAAAGTTTTTGGATGAGTACGGGGTTCATTTTCAGGCCGAAATTTCCAAAACGGAAGCTGGCAAACCAATAACAGGTAGTGCGTTCGTTTGTAGTGTTCGCTCCGTAAGCGTCATTGATGCTGCGTGCCACTTGTGTCGCGTTGCTGCCACGACGGTACTCATATTCCATAATTACTCGATTTTTTTACGTATCCATGATGACGAAAAAGATTCAAATGTGACGAAAACATAACGCTAACCAATAAACAAATGACTAATTTAGAAAAAAAAAACCCATGTTTTTAATATAAAATTAATTTGTAATTAAAATTCTTAGTCAAACCAAAAAATATTTTGATTTGAAATGACCAGTACTGAAGAACGGCAATTTCATAGGTAAAGACCTATTAAATGTGTAGCAGCTAGTTTAGGTAATTTATATTTTATTATTATCAGTGTTTTTATATCAATAAGAATAATTGTGAAGCAGTTCGATTAGGAATAATTTCGGATAACCAAGCTGTTGCGAGAATTAATGTTACATTACAAAACTACGTTACAAAAATATCATCACAAGTAATAAATTAAGATTAAGATTATACGTTGAAATGTGCCACCCAAAAATGATAATAATTACTTACCTATATATTTGTAACATTCTAATCACTTATTTACATTAATTATAGGCGTGGATGTGTTCATGAAAACCATGTAAATATTTCAGCGCATGTTGTGTATGTTGCAGTCAAAAATCTTAACTAGCCAAAAGTTATTTTATCTGTAAAAATTTGTCAATAATTTTGAGGCTCTCGACAGTAGTAATTTTGACTGAAATTACAGTCAAAACCAACTGGTGTTGGCAAAACTTTGCACAAAGCAGTTTGGTTAAAAGCAGGTAGGTACCTATAGGTCGCGTCACATAAACAGAACGCTGGAAGTGAAGGGGCATGCACACGAAAGTACCTACTAGGCTTATTGTATTTTTTTATTATTTGTTTTTTTCTATGGAAAACCTTTTCGTAATTAAAAACTTTAGTGCGCGATGGTATCTGATTCCGTCCAATTAGTATTGAATGGTTAGGTCAAAAGTTAATCGAGGGCGGATGGCTCCACATAAAAAACTCATAGGTAGATTCTGTTACTGTCGATTAGGTTAGGTATTGTGACCACGCATCAAGCTGCATGTATCAATAAAAGTGATTTTGACTGATTTTCAGGTAGTTAAAAGTTTTTTTGACTGACGCTCTTAGTCAAAACTACTTTAAACCACAAATATCCAGTTAAATTGACCAGACAAAACGACTTTTGACAAACCTGTAGTCTTTTTAGGGTTCCGTACCTTAAAAGGTAAAAAAAGGAACCCTTATAAGATCACTTTCTTGTCCGTCTGTCTGTCTGTCTGTCTGTCTGTCTGTCTGTCTGTCCGTCTGTCCGTGTGTCACCATCGATTATCTCAGGAACGGGTAGAGCTAGCAAGTTGAAATTTATACCATATACTAAGGTCTATAGTCCCTATTGTGAGTATAAAAATCAAGGTCCTGAGTCAACACTATAAAAAGATATAGGCAAATTTAGGTTTTCGTGAAAACTTGTGAGTACCAAAACTTACCTTAATTATCACTTTTTTTATTTTTCGGAATTTTTCCTTTACTTGTGCTAGAAGACCTTGCTTGTAACCAAAATTGACAATTCTAGGTCAACCGGAAGTACCCTAGAGGTTTTGGGTCGAAAACCTAAATGGTAGTTCCCGTTGACCTAGAATAACGAAATTTGGCAAAAAGCAAGGTCTTATAGCACAAATAAAGGAAAAATTCCAAAAAGTTAAAAAAGTTGAAAATTAAAGGGTGTTCCCATACATACATAGTTGACGCCAATTAAAATTGTCCTCCGAGTTGTATGGGCGCTCATACAATTAAGCGGACTAGCTTAATTGGCACCATGGCTAGGTACCTACACTACAGTGTCCCGATGAGTGTGGGCAAAGATTGCCTCCTGACACTGTATAAATCATCTAGTAAAGATGTAAAGGGCCTGAGTTTTTTAGGTACCTACGGAACCCTCGGCGTACGAGTTCGACTCGCACTTGACCGGTTTTATTTTTTTCAGTCAAAAGTACTTTTGACCGATTAAGAGTTTTGACTGTAACATAACATAGGTATTACCGCGCGTGACGATGCATTAATACTAAATACTAGCGCGTTTAATAGAGCCACGGTACAATATTATTTGCAGTAAGCCTTTAATCCTGGAAGATTCGTTGAATCTCATCGAATTACTTTTCGCCTGCAGTTTTCGTAAAGTGGGTGATCGACGTACGAGCCTATGCCGCGATTTTAAAGAACGTCGGTTTTACTCGCGGCTCGTTCAGGGCTTTTACAGTCGAAGCGATTTGAGCTTTTAGCGCTAGCTAGCTTTCGCCAATTACCTATTTATCGGTATAAAAAGCCTTAGATCATATTTTCACGAAGTTATGTAATCGTTTATGGTCTGATTTGTATTAACTAATATTATTTATTAATAGCAGCAAACCCTTGAAGGGCTTTTCGAAAGGGTTTATTTAAGGTGTTGGTAAATAACCCATTCCTTAAGAGTTACAGTATTGATTAGAAACCGTTTTTACAAGGAAACCCATTAATTTTGGTAACCTATTAATAGGTTTTCAATAGTATTGGGTAGGTATTCAAAAATCATTCCTTAGGGTTACCCTTTCGACTGCTGAACCACGATAACACATTCCGAATTGAAGCAGTGTAATTTTGTCTTTATCTGCTATACATTAGACTTAAAATCCTACTATTAAACGAGCAATATTTGTATAAGTATTGTATTCTTGTATACTTGTGTATTTGTACTTTTGTTCGCCATATTGCTACAAAAACCCTATCAAATGGGTTTTCTCTTCATTCCGTTACCTCAAGGGGTTACCCCTCCTTTTGATTAACACAATGAAGGGGTTACTACTTCACTTGGGTTATGAAGAGGTTTGTAAAATAAAGGGTAACCCTCTCCATGCTTGAGAATAATAAATATGAACCCCATGAGCATTCGTCATTGTAAGATAAACATGAATAACAAACAAAAATCAAATTGCTTTGCCATTTACTTTATAAATACTTTTTTAGATAGGTAGGTAGGTACTTACTATAATTTTATTGTACCTAATGTAGTAAATTTTGTATGTAGGTATAGGTACCCACCTACTAGTAGAGTGCGCCGCAAACATTATGATTAAGATTCGACTTTGCGCAGGTACAGTCAACGAAATTTCGGGAAGGTGAAGGCGATGAGGGGCGGGGCAAGGCGGGCTATGTAGATAAAGTTTACTCTATTCTATTGCGTTGACTGTACCCGCGCAAAGGCGAATCTGCCGCGCACTTCAGCCGCCATAAAGTTTGCGGCGCACTATACCTACTAGGTACCTACTTCGCATAATGGCAACGATGTAATGTCCTAGGCCCCAGGGCGGTAGAAAGGGCAAAAGTAGGGTACCTATTTAAGCTTGGGACGAAACTGAGGGCCAATTTTGCTGACTGAGGGCAATTTAGATCATTTTGAAAATATTAATTGTGGTTAGTATCTAAGATTGCTTGCTAAACCATGATTAAATATTTAAAAGACGAATTTATATTCACTTTGATCATGGATTGCTGAATTCCTGAATCTAGCTAAAATAAATAACCCTTATCTACAATAAGATGGGATACCTATTTAAATTGTTTTTGTAATATTGTAAATAGAAAAAAAAAAAAACGTGCTGTATGTAAAATAACTGTAATATTATGCAACGTCTATATTTTTTGAATGAATAGCAAGTAATTTAATATACCTACAATGTAAAGATAAATTCAGCACTAATTATGTACCTATTTATACAACTTAACTATTATTTACAGATTTTTGTCTAAGATGAATGTAACACACAATGTTGTCTGTTGATAATAAAGTTACAAAATATATTTTTTTTATTTATTTATGCTTGTAGTGTAACCTAATTATAAATACTACATCACTATAATATTACTCTCTATACATATCAGAAATATTATAAATATTTCTTTATTTTATTTATTTATTTATTTTATTTATTATTATATTATTACAAATATTTACACATTAAATAAATAATCACATTACCCATATAATTTAGAATATCTAACAAATGGTAGGTACCTATATCACAGACTTTTTTTCATACTCTTATAAGGGAACAGAGAGAACTAATCCAAAACAGTGAAGTCTTTATCAATGCTCAATCGGAATTGGCCATTTGCTCATATTTTTAAGTAACAGTACTTACAATGGATCTAGACAATCAGGGTTCACTGCACAGTAGAAAGAAAAAGCTGCACTGCAAAACGGCTAACTTCACAAATGCCTAGATCCATTGTGTGTACTGTAAGCATGTATGATGGCTATATAGGATAGGTTGGCATTGTAAGATGTTTGGATTGTTTGTTATACCTACTTAGACTAAACTATTTTGTTTTATTCATTTAGGCTCCAGATTTGGTTTATTATGGTACTGGCTACCTATTTAATATAAATTTTGGCTGGTTGATTAGATTGACATAAATATGAGAAACTGATGGATCTTATAGCTACAACAACACTTCTAACTAGATAATGATTCTAACTATAAAAAATTCAAATTCAATCACTAATTATTGAACCCTACAACTTACCAACCTCATTTATTCAAGCCCCGAAACCTTAGCTCCATTTCCAAGTATGCCTTCATCGAAGGATCATCTACCATTTTGAGGATCTTCTCACAGACCTCAGGACCGGCGTCTTTCATCTTAGCTGTGATTGCCTCAGCCCACACTATAAAAACACAGTTGGAGCAACCGGATTGACAGCATGCAGTCGGAGGTTCATCAAGGGAGGCCTGGAAATTGGAAACTATTGGACAGGTAGCTTGCATACATTTAGTAGGTAGGTAGCTTAAATGATATAGGGATGCAGGGTTCTTTCATTTTATAACCTAAGGAAGCGCTCATGGCTTATCTTGCTTAGAAGTCCTTGATTGATTGTTGAAGTTAAGTAACGTTGTACGCGGTCATAATTTGGATGGGTGATCATGAGTGGAATTACGAGCTGAGCGCTTCCGTGCTTCGGAGGGCACGTTAAATTGTTGGTCCCGGCTTTTAAGTCGTTAAGCCGTGACGGAGGCCTTTAGGCGGCCTAAAAACTCCGTTACCAGAGTTGGCCACTTGCTCATACGAACTTACTTTTACGAGGGTAGGTAACTGTGCTAAATATGGAGATGAGTTTACCTACCTACGTATTAAAGTAAGTAGGTAACTTATTCTTACCTACTTCTTTTGCAATTCTCTCAAGTTCTCTCTTTTTCTCGTCGCTATCTTTATCCGTATCGAGAGTTGAACATAGCTTGGACTGGATAGTGAAGGTTTTCCGGGCAATTGTTTGAAGCGGTGAGATTCCAGATTTCTGGAAGTTGAGAATTTTGTTCTGTACCTCGGTAGGTCAAGGGTAGTTTTATACTTAGTACAAACGTGTGTATGATTTTAAAAGGTACGTACAATCATTTCAGCAGAAAGTCGAAAGTCCTAGTTAATTAAATCTACAAAAATAAAATCTGATTTATTTTGTATTGTAGAGTTTTTAGGTTACGTAATGTTATAAAATTTGGAAAATCAAAACATTTGCCTTTTGTCTCTTTCGTTATTTCTGATTTTGGGCCATGTTAAAGCGAGATAGCTAGCACAAATAGTCCAAGTACTTTTCTATTCTTGGCCTTGGATTGGTTTATCTGACGTTGAATTTGACATTTAGAAAATAGACGTCATTTGACAATCAACCGGAAACCGGTATTGCCACAACATGATTTTCTTGTTAAAAAAAAAAAAAAAAGAAAATACCGTTGTAGTGTGGAACATTTATTGTGTTCGATTCATGAAAAAAAAAAAAAAATAGAGTTCGATGACCGCCCGGAAGCGAGCATTTTGTCGGTTTGTCCGTCATATTTTTGATCGACTTTTTCAGGATTTGTAAAAAAATCTAAAATAAATTGCAGTGCTAACCTAACTATTAAAATTTATCAAAGAAGCTTTGTGAGTTGTCAATAGGAAGAACTAAAAATTTTAATGTAAGTAAAATGCTTTCAGTAATCGGTTTTGAGTTGTCCGATATCGTTTTCCAATTACGGCTCAATGACGAAGCCGCTTATTTCTGTTATTATTTACCGTGACATCTAAACTGAAGACCAGAAACTTCAAAGGTCTTAATATATTCTCTGAAATTGTGAATTAGTGTACATAAACGGGATACATTTTGGGCGGTTCCGGAAAACCGCCAGCTCTTCTAAAATCAATGAATAGCGTTATCTATCTCTAAATTTTCCTGTTACCCCGCATCCACACGTTGGGGCCAACGTTGGTCCCAATGCCTCTCACCAACGTGTGGTGCTGACAAAATAGCTTGGCGCCAACGTTGGGGCCAACGTTGGGGCTTGGCCGTGCCGTGTCGGTTTTATCAAAGGAAGTTGGCGCGCCAACGTTGGGGATCCGTCCACACGTTGGCGCTATGCTCAGTCCCGTTTCGACGCGCATCGTGAGCGCACGTGTCGACTGACGAGCGAGAATGTCATCGTATTCCTTATTTATTGTGTTTGTAGGACTATCGGGCTGAAATTTTGCACACTTATAGATTCTCGGTGACAATGAAATATTATGGTATCAACAAGCTGATCTGATGATGGAGTCAAGAGCTGTTCAACAGAACTCCTCAGTAAATAAGCCGATTGAGTTGAAACTCGGCATATTTGTCAAGTTCTGACTACAATGTAATAATATGGTGACAGCGAGCTGATCTGATGATGGAGTCTACTATTTTTTTTTTATGTTACGGGAACCGTGCAATTTTTTGGGATAAAAAGTAGCCTATGTCCTATTTCCGGTTATTATCTATCTATATTTTAAATTTCACCCATATCGGTTAAGTGGTTGTCGTGTTAGAGAGGAACAAACATACATCCAAACATCCAAACTTTCGCTTTTATAATATAGTGTGTTGTGTGAAGTGTGATAGTGACATGATGTGATGTGATTGTGATAATATTGGTATTCAGTAATGTAAAATCACTTAGAGAAATTTCAATTTCTGTATCGGACGCGCAGACATCGGACGTCTGCACGTTGGCTCTGACGGAACAAGACTGGTGTATCGCCAACGTGTGGACGGTTCACGAAATCTTGGTCCCAACGTTGGGACCAACGTTGGCCCCAACGTATGGAGCCGGCGTTAGGCGTAGCGGTGACCTACGACTTTATTCAATCAATCTTGAAAAATATCTATCCTTGAAGGATAAACTTACCTTCTCAACTGGACGTAGTTCCGCAGAAAGGACTCAATCCACACTTTGGTCAAAAATGAGTTAAATATACCAATAAGGTCCTAAAGGTCGGTCCTGTCACCTCGCAAAAAAGATCCGTAATCGCATAAGGCTAAGGTGGTTTTTTGAAATACCAGAACCAAGCCACATGTATGGCGGGTATTTTCTTGCAAAACACTGTAATAACCCAGGCTACATGGATCCTTTTAAAAAAATCCAGTCTCAAACAAGTAAGTATGTAAGTAATTTAGCAGAAGTGTCTCATGACACCTGAATCATTTCAGTTAAATTTACTTTGATAAAAACTAGTCTATTTTTTATTTAGCTAAAACGACTCAAACTGTGTAGGTCATTTCTGACAAATTAATTAACTAAAAAACTACGATTTTACTTTTAGCTAAAAGGACTCAAACCATGTGGGTCATTTCTAATAAACTGATTTACTAAGAAACAAACCGATTTAGCATTTAGCTAAAACAACTCAATCTGCGTGTGATATTCTGATAAATTCATTTTAAAAGAAACTAGCCGATTTTGCTTTCAGTTGCAATGACCCAGACTATGCGAGTCATTTCAGTTTAACATAGAAAGAATTGGACGTAATTCCGCTGAAAGGACACAATCCACAAAATGTTACTTTTGAGTTATGGCATTTTAAAGTTTAGACGATAATTCAACATTGTTATTGTGTTCGGAAGATATTGATATTATTAAGAGTGATGACCAAAAATACTATTATTCTTATGTGCCTAATTATATTACACGGACTGTAGTATTTTTTCAGTTATTGCGAAAAATATGGGGTTGAGTCGTTTCTGCTAAATTGGGTTTCACATTACTGAGTGTTTTTTTTTTAATTCTCTAAAATGACTTGAGTGACAAAAAGGAGTAAAAGGTATGTAATAAAAGTATTTTTTTTTATTAAAAGAGTTTTATTACTGCGCAAAATATCATTTATACTTATAACAATAGTTCCTAGATGATATTATTATCATAAAAGTTTTCATCCTGATCCACCGCAAAATCTGGATACCGTCTACGTCCACATCAAAATTCATTCCATTCAAAGTATTACAAAAACCCTGGCAGTCTTTTGGAATCAGGTGCATCATTGACTTAAGGTCATCTAATTTAGCTTGAGCAATTTCTTTACCGTCAGGCCAAAGACAAACGAAATCGTTTTCCGTATTATGCGATATTATTTTTCCTTTAATGGTTTTTTTTATGTCAATCTCCTTTCCTCCCCCGTCTATATTCATAAATATGGAATGTTCACAATGTTTTTTTAGCAAAATTTGTTTGGTTTTTAGCCAGTTGACTTTTTCTTTATTTGTAAATACTTTTCTATTGACTATTTTCTTTTCTATTTTGGATGTTCCGAAGAAATCTATTTTGGATGTTCGGGAGAAATGTATGCCCAGACTCTAAATATTTCAAACGTATTGTTTGCAGAGTCGGGTGTGAATGTAATAGAGCTTTCAGCATCAACACTATTTTGATGTTACGATTTTGGCCTCCGCAACAATCGCTCCAAAGTGCTAGCTCTGTAACATTTGCGTCGATGTTATTTTTTATGTAGTGTATAAGACACGATCCAACCTCTTGTGCTCCTCGGCCTGCCTCCCCTTCCAACCACACGTTGCAATGCCCGTGGTATCTTTCGATCCGTTGTGTATCCCACAGTTAAATAGCCATAGCTGGCGGTTGTAAAAGACTATATTAGTTGGAATGCGTGGAAGGGGGAGGCAGGCCGAGGAGCACAAGAGGTTGGGTCGTGTCTTATACACTACATAAATAATAACATCGACGCAAATGTTACAGAGCTAGCACTTTGGAGCGATTGTTGCGGAGGCCAAAATCGTAACATCAAAATAGTGTTGATGCTGAAAGCTCTATTACATTCACACCCGACTCTGCAAACAATACGTTTGAAATATTTAGAGTCTGGGCATACATTTCTCCCGAACATCCAAAATAGATTTCTTCGGAACATCCAAAATAGAAAAGAAAATAGTCAATAGAAAAGTATTTACAAATAAAGAAAAAGTCAACTGGCTAAAAACCAAACAAATTTTGCTAAAAAAACATTGTGAACATTCCATATTTATGAATATAGACGGGGGAGGAAAGGAGATTGACATAAAAAAAACCATTAAAGGAAAAATAATATCGCATAATACGGAAAACGATTTCGTTTGTCTTTGGCCTGACGGTAAAGAAATTGCTCAAGCTAAATTAGATGACCTTAAGTCAATGATGCACCTGATTCCAAAAGACTGCCAGGGTTTTTGTAATACTTTGAATGGAATGAATTTTGATGTGGACGTAGACGGTATCCAGATTTTGCGGTGGATCAGGATGAAAACTTTTATGATAATAATATCATCTAGGAACTATTGTTATAAGTATAAATGATATTTTGCGCAGTAATAAAACTCTTTTAATAAAAAAAAATACTTTTATTACATACCTTTTACTCCTTTTTGTCACTCAAGTCATTTTAGAGAATTAAAAAAAAAACACTCAGTAATGTGAAACCCAATTTAGCAGAAACGACTCAACCCCATATTTTTCGCAATAACTGAAAAAATACTACAGTCCGTGTAATATAATTAGGCACATAAGAATAATAGTATTTTTGGTCATCACTCTCATAATAATATCAATACCTTCCGAACACAATAACAATGTTGAATCATCGTCTAAACTTTAAAATGCCATAACTCAAAAGTAACATTTTGTGGATTGAGTCCTTTCTGCGGAACTACGTCCAACTCAGGGAATCAAAGTCACCAATAAAGGTTATGTATGAATATTTGCATTGTATGATTCATAGATAGAATCTTAGTCGCAGAATTTCTCAATAACGCTTCACTTGGTAAACAAACTCCAATCCAAAACTGAAATAAATTGAATTGCATGCTCAGCGGGGCTAAAAAGGCTATTAAAGCAGAATCAAAATAGCGGCGTTGCCCCCGTAGTGATGGTATAATGGTAATGATGACGAGGAAAGCCTATAACCTTCCTCAAGAGTTTAGCTATCACATGCAGAAATAATTTTTCAAATCAGACGGTTAGTTCCTGAGATTAGCGCATTCAAACAAACAAACTCTACTGCTTTTTTTATTAGGTAGTAAAGATAAAAGAGTGAAACCATCCAATTTTTTTGTTTCTTTCCCACTTGATACATAATTCAATGCATAATACCTACTATTAGTCAATCCATAATAGCTTTGATAATAGTCACTGTCACTATTCTCAAATAGTCAAACACAAGGGTCTGTCCATCAACTAAGGATCTACCTACCATCAAGTCTTTTCAACAAATATAATAGCAGAGTTAACCAAACATTTTTTTTAAATATGCTCTTCGACTATCTGGCTTATTGACCCGTAGAGCATTCCAGCTGTGTCCGAGGTCGGCTCCGCTAATGTCCCGAAACTAACCAAACATTAAATCATCAGAAAATGTCCGGAGAACCTGAAGTAGCCCACACTCCCGACGAGACCCCAGAAGAGGAAATCAAGTCCACATACAAACCACCGCCAGAGAAGAGCATCGAGGAGATCTTGGCTGCTGATCAGGAAGATGAATCCCTTCGGAAATACAAAGAAGCATTGCTTGGACAGGCTCAAACTGGAGTTGTGATTGTTGGTATGTAGTGAAAATAGTTTATATCTAAGTATTTTTCGCCATGGTCTGTCGCTATGGTCTGATGTTAGGTTTAAAATAATATTCACATTAAGTACCTAAATAAGTTCAAATGGTGCTAGTGGCTATCTCTGTGACAGAGTTTTTAGGCTGTCTGCTGCCTAAGTGACATTTTAACAGCTGAGCGCTTCCCTGTTTCAAAGGGCACGTTAAATTGTTGGTCCAGTCTTTTAAGCTGTTAAGCCTTTATGGAGGCATTTAGGCAGCCTAAAAACTCCGTCTTTAGAGTTGGCCACTAGCTCATACGAACTTACCTATACCATATATTGTTGCGAAATATGGAAGGACATGACCATTAGGAGCAGTTTATTTTGTTGCTCTATCTATATCTAAGTGTGTATTTATGTGTTGTTGCAAATAAAAACCTGTAGAATTAAGAGCCATTATACAATTTCGCACTCGACAAAATCAGCGCTCGGAGGGACAAAAGTTGCTAAATTCTAACACCCAATGAACAGCGCTCCGTTTCTTAGACTAAACGGTTTTGGTAATTTTCATGTGATTGATTTATTTGAGATAGTAAAAATACTTTTTGGGTAGGTACTTAGGTAGGTACCTATAGGTATAACACAAAACAAAGTCGGGTTAGTTACACTTTGAATACAAATAATTACAAAAAAATAAATGTTTGTTTTTTTTGTCCCATAAACCATATTGTGCTGATCTGATGGAGTCAGGAGCTTTTCAACAGAACTCTTCAGTAAAGTCCGATTGAGTTGAAACTTGGATCTCAGCATGTCAGTCAAGTTCCGACTACAATGAAATAATATGGTGACAGCTAGCTCATCTGATGATGGAGTCAGGACCTGTTCCATGGAACTTTTTAATGATATGGGTATCAAATGACAGGGCTTGATGAGCGCAACACAATGCTGATCTGATGATGGAGCCAGGACCTGCTCCATGGAACTTTTTAATGATATGGGTATCAAATGAAAGGGCTTGATGAGCGCAACACAATGCTGATCTGATGATGGAGTCAGGACCTGTTCCATGGAACTTTTTAATGATATGGGTATCAAATGAAAGGGTTTGATGAGCGAAACACAATTCTGATCTGATGATGGAGTCAGGACCTGCTCCATGGAACTTTTTAATAATATGGGTATCAAATGAAAGGGCTTGATGAGCGCAACACAATGCTGATCTGATGATGGAGTCAGGACCTGTTCCATGGAACTTTTTAATGATATGGGTATCAAATGAAAGGGTTTGATGAGCGAAACACAATTCTGATCTGATGATGGAGTCAGGACCTGCTCTATCGAACTTTATAATGATATGGGTATCAAATGAAAGAGCTTGATGAGCGCAACACAATGCTGATCTGATGATGGAGTCAGGACCTGTTCCATGGAACTTTTTAATGATATGGGTATCAAATGAAAGGGTTTGATGAGCGAAACACAATGCTGATCTGATGATGGAGTCAGGACCTGCTCCATGGAACATTTTAATAATATGGGTATCAAATGAAAGGGTTTGATGAGCGAAACACAATTCTGATCTGATGATGGAGTCAGGACCTGCTCCATCGAACTTTATAATGATATGGGTATCAAATGACAGAGCTTGATGAGCGCAACACAATGCTGATCTGATGATGGAGTCAGGACCTGTTCCATGGAACTTTTTAATGATATGGGTATCAAATGAAAGGGTTTGATGAGCGAAACATAATTCTGATCTGATGATGGAGTCAGGACCTGCTCCATCGAACTTTATAATGATATGGGTATCAAATGAAAGAGCTTGATGAGCGCAACACAATGCTGATCTGATGATGGAGTCAGGACCTGTTCCATGGAACTTTTTAATGATATGGGTATCAAATGAAAGGGCTTGATGAGCGCAACACAATGCTGATCTGATGATGGAGTCAGGACCTGTTCCCTGGAACTTTTTAATGATATGGGTATCAAATGACAGAGCTTGATGAGCGCAACACAATGCTGATCTGATGATGGAGTCAGGACCTGTTCCCTGGAACTTTTTAATGATATGGGTATCAAATGAAAGAGCTTGATGAGCGCAACACAATGCTGATCTGATGATGGAGTCAGGACCTGTTCCATGGAACTTTTTAATGATATGGGTATCAAATGAAAGGGTTTGATGAGCGAAACACAATGCTGATCTGATGATGGAGTCAGGACCTGCTCCATGGAACTTTTTAATAATATGGGTATCAAATGAAAGGGCTTGATGAGCGCAACACAATGCTGATCTGATGATGGAGTCAGGACCTGTTCCATGGAACTTTTTAATGATATGGGTATCAAATTAAAGGCCTTGACGAGCGCAACACAATGCTGATCTGATGATGGAGTCAGGACCTGTTCCCTAGAACTTTTTAATGATATGGGTATCAAATGAAAGGGCTTGATGACCGAAACACAATGCTGATCTGATGATGGAGTCAGGACCTGTTCCATCGAACTTTATAATGATATGGGTATCAAATGAAAGGGTTTGATGAGCGAAACACAATTCTGATCTGATGATGGAGTCAGGACCTGCTCCATCGAACTTTATAATGACATGGGTATCAAATGAAAGAGCTTGATGAGCGCAACACAATGCTGATCTGATGATGGAGTCAGGACCTGTTCCATGGAACTTTTTAATGATATGGGTATCAAATGAAAGGGTTTGATGAGCGAAACACAATGCTGATCTGATGATGGAGTCAGGACCTGTTCCATGGAACTTTTTAATGATATGGGTATCAAATTAAAGGGCTTGACGAGCGCAACACAATGCTGATCTGATGATGGAGTCAGGACCTGTTCCCTAGAACTTTTTAATGATATGGGTATCAAATGAAAGAGCTTGATGAGTGCAACACAATGCTGATCTGATGATGGAGTCAGGACCTGTTCCATGGAACTTTTTAATGATATGGGTATCAAATGAAAGGGTTTGATGAGCGAAACAAAATTCTGATCTGATGATGGAGTCAGGACCTGCTCCATGGAACATTTTAATGATATGGGTATCAAATGAAAGGGTTTGATGAGCGCAACACAATGCTGATCTGATGATGGAGTCAGGACCTGTTCCATGGAACTCTTTAATGATATGGGTATCAAATGAAAGGGTTTGATGAGCGAAACACAATGCTGATCTGATGATGGAGTCAGGACCTGCTCCATGGAACATTTTAATAATATGGGTATCAAATGAAAGGGTTTGATGAGCGAAACACAATTCTGATCTGATGATGGAGTCAGGACCTGCTCCATCGAACTTTATAATGATATGGGTATCAAATGAAAGAGCTTGATGAGCGCAACACAATGCTGATCTGATGATGGAGTCAGGACCTGTTCCATGGAACTTTTTAATGATATGGGTATCAAATGAAAGGGTTTGATGAGCGAAACATAATTCTGATCTGATGATGGAGTCAGGACCTGCTCCATCGAACTTTATAATGATATGGGTATCAAATGAAAGAGCTTGATGAGCGCAACACAATGCTGATCTGATGATGGAGTCAGGACCTGTTCCATGGAACTTTTTAATGATATGGGTATCAAATGAAAGAGCTTGATGAGCGCAACACAATGCTGATCTGATGATGGAGTCAGGACCTGTTCCATGGAACTTTTTAATGATATGGGTATCAAATGAAAGGGTTTGATGAGCGAAACACAATGCTGATCTGATGATGGAGTCAGGACCTGCTCCATGGAACTTTTTAATAATATGGGTATCAAATGAAAGGGCTTGATGAGCGCAACACAATGCTGATCTGATGATGGAGTCAGGACCTGTTCCATGGAACTTTTTAATGATATGGGTATCAAATTAAAGGGCTTGACGAGCGCAACACAATGCTGATCTGATGATGGAGTCAGGACCTGTTCCCTAGAACTTTTTAATGATATGGGTATCAAATGAAAGGGCTTGATGACCGAAACACAATGCTGATCTGATGATGGAGTCAGGACCTGTTCCATCGAACTTTATAATGATATGGGTATCAAATGAAAGGGTTTAATGAGCAAAACACAATGCTGATCTGATGATGGAATCAGGACCTGTTCCATGGAACTTTATAATGATATGGGTATCAAATGAAAGGGTTTTATGCGCGAAACACAAAGCTGGGTTAGGATTTACTTTTGACTTCGATTTTTGATGTTTGATTTTTCATTTTTAATCTTGATTTTAATTTTAAAATCAAAATCAAGAAATAAAAATCAAAATAAAAATCCGAGATCCGAGAATCGAGAAATGAGAAACAAGAATCAAGAATCACAAATCAAAAATTAAAAAATTGAAAATCAAGAATTAAGAATCCGAGATACAAGATCCGAGAATCGATAATCGAAAATTGAAAATCAAGAATCAAAATCAAGAATCAAGAACCCGATATCCAAGATCCGATAATCAAGAATTGAGACTCGAAAATCGAAAATCAAGAATCCGAGATCCGAGAATAGAGAAGCTAAAATTGAAAATCAAGAATCAAGAATCAAAGTGAAAGTCAAAATCAAGAATCAAAGTCAAAGTAAACCCCGACCCAGCTTTGTGTTTCGCTCATCAAGCCCTTTCATTTGATACCCATATCATTGTAAAGTTCCAGGGAACAGGTCCTGACTCCATCATCAGATCAGCATTGTGTTTTGTTCATCAAGCCCTTTCATTTGATGCCCATATTATCATTAAAAGTTCCATGGAACAGGTCATAACTCCATCATCAGATCAGCATTATGTTTTGCTCATCAAGCCCTTTCATTTGATACCCATATGATTAAAAAGTTCCATGAACCAGGTCCTGACTCCATCATCAGATCAGCATTGTGTTTCGCTCATCAAACCCTTTCATTTAATACCCATATCATTAAAAAATTCCATGGAACAGGTCCTGACTCCATTATCAGATCAGCATTGTGTTGCGCTCATCAAGCCCTTTAATTTGATACCCATATCATTAAAGAGTTCCATGGAACAGGTCCTGACTCCATCATCAGATCAGCATTGTGTTGCGCTCATCAAACCCTTTCATTTGATACCCATATCATTAAAATGTTCCATGGAGCAGGTCCTGACTCCATCATCAGATCAGAATTTTGTTTCGCTCATCAAACCCTTTCATTTGATACCCATATCATTAAAAAGTTCCATGGAACAGGTCCTGACTCCATCATCAGATCAGCATTGTGTTGCACTCATCAAGCTCTTTCATTTGATACCCATATCATTATAAAGTTCGATGGAACAGGTCCTGACTCCATCATCAGATCAGCATTGTGTTTCGGTCATCAAGCCCTTTCATTTGATACCCATATCATTAAAAAGTTCCAGGGAACAGGTCCTGACTCCATCATCAGATCAGCATTGTGTTGCGCTCATCAAGCCCTTTAATTTGATACCCATATCATTAAAAAGTTCCATGGAACAGGTCCTGACTCCATCATCAGATCAGAATTGTGTTTCGCTCATCAAACCCTTTCATTTGATACCCATATCATTAAAAAAGTTCCATGGAACAGGTCCTGACTCCATCATCAGATCAGCATTGTGTTGCGCTCATCAAGCCCTTTCATTTGATACCCATATTATTAAAAAGTTCCATGGAGCAGGTCCTGACTCCATCATCAGATCAGAATTTTGTTTCGCTCATCAAACCCTTTCATTTGATACCCATATCATTAAAAAGTTCCATGGAACAGGTCCTGACTCCATCATCAGATCAGCATTGTGTTGCGTTCATCAAGCTCTTTCATTTGATACCCATATCATTATAAAGTTCGATGGAACAGGTCCTGACTCCATCATCAGATCAGCATTGTGTTTCGGTCATCAAGCCCTTTCATTTGATACCCATATCATTAAAAAGTTTTAGGGAACAGGTCCTGACTCCATCATCAGATCAGCATTGTGTTGCGCTCGTCAAGCCCTTTAATTTGATACCCATATCATTAAAAAGTTCCATGGAACAGGTCCTGACTCCATCATCAGATCAGCATTGTGTTGCGCTCATCAAGCCCTTTCATTTGATACCCATATTATTAAAAAGTTCCATGGAGTAGGTCCTGACTCCATCATCAGATCAGCATTGTGTTTCGCTCATCAAACCCTTTCATTTGATACCCATATCATTAAAAAGTTCCATGGAACAGGTCCTGACTCCATCATCAGATCAGCATTGTGTTGCGCTCATCAAGCTCTTTCATTTGATACCCATATCATTAAAAAGTTCCAGGGAACAGGTCCTGACTCCATCATCAGATCAGCATTGTGTTGCGCTCATCAAGCTCTGTCATTTGATACCCATATCATTAAAAAGTTCCAGGGAACAGGTCCTGACTCCATCATCAGATCAGCATTGTGTTGCGCTCATCAAGCCCTTTCATTTGATACCCATATCATCATAAAATTCCATGGAACAGGTCCTGACTCCATCATCAGATCAGCTCGCTGTCACCCTATTATTACATTATTAGTTACACAACAATTCAGATCATTATTCTGCTTTAACGGCCTTTTTAGCCCCGCAGAAAATATTTAAAAATAGGTAATTAATAACTTAGCAACCAATGTATCAAACGCTCCTATTTCGCTATATTCTTCGTAGCCGGCGACGTGCTTTGCGAGTCGACTCAGTGCGAGCTCCGGGATGCAAAGCGATACGTCCACCCCCTAGAAGCGCTCGGCGCGGTCTGCTTGCGTCGAGTAGATAGGGTAGTAGATACGACGCGTTTTAGGTTGTTTTAAAAGATTTTTCATTGCCAATTTTTTAATCTTTTTGCATTTTTTTTTTCAGAAAAGGATTGATTTTGAACTCAAGTTTATTTCTGTTTTGTTAATTTTACGAACAAGAGTTCTAAGTCAGTTCTAAGTAGCCAAAATCAAAAGCAATTCTTTGGCCGTTTTCTCGAAATTTGGACTAAGTTAAAGATTTTTTTACTCAAAAACTAAATAAAGGTAGTAAAAAGTGATCCATTTAATAGTTTGGTTGACTATCACAGCAAAACATCGTAATTTTTTTATACCATTTGGACGTCAAAATGATTCGTAAATATGGTGATTTCTAAACCTCTTACAGCAAAAATTCACAAAACAGTCGCCGGTTTGAGGTCGATTAATCAAAAAGAAATAATAAAAATACAAAAGTAGCTCATTTAATAGTACAAAATTGAAATGATATTTCATGCTGTGCCATAATTTTTTTATAAATACAGTGTTTTCATTGAAAAATCCTGCCCCAAAACATCACGTAAATCAGAAAATTTTGTCTAATGCCTCTTAAATGTAGAAATTGTGCTCAAAATTTTTTGGGCTTATCACGGTTTTCACAGATAGTATTTAATATCACTTCACATTATCTTATCAAAACACTTGTAGAGTTGTTAGTAAACAGGGTTTTTATTGGAAACAATGGATTCATCTGAATAAATAAAACAAAGTCAGGTTAGTTAAGAGAGCAAGGGCATAGTGGGTTTTTCTTACTCTATAGTCGAGCAGCCCTACTGGGGAAGTACCTCCCTTATAGAATATCGCAGCCAAATAACAAAATTCTTCTCGAATGGTGTTGTGTTCTTGCGGTAAGGTTGCCAGAGCTCTGCGAGTAAGCGCTGCGGTGACAACTGGTGGACCAGACTTGTCCATTGTGTTGTCGGCGTAGTGATTCCTTTTTACCCGACTGCGCAAAGCAAAGGAAGGGTAATGTGTTTATCAGTCTATGTTTGTATGTTTGTTTGTATGTATGTTTGGATGTTTCTATGTGGCACTCTAGAGGCCAAACGCGTGGACCGATTTTGATAATTCTTACGTCAATCGATTCGTCTCAACCTTGGGAGTGCTACTAAAGACATAACAGTAAACAAAATTCACCAGTGCCACAACCAGACGCCATATTGTCAAAATTAAAAAAACCAAAATCGTCACACTATATCAAGTGGGGTATCGTTGAATAGGTATTTCAAAATCAACTTTAGGTTTCTTTTACCATTTTTCATTTTAAGTAATAGTTTAGGAAAAATAACGGTTTAAAGTTGATTAATAATAATTCTCGCTATGGATGTTTCTATGTGGCACTCTAGAGGCCAAACGCGTGGACCGATTTTGATGATTCTTACGTCAATCGATTTGTCTCAACCTTGGGAGTGTCACTAAAGATATGACAGTGATCAAAATTCACCAGGGCTACAACCAGACGCCAGATTGTCAAAATTAAAAGAATCAAAATCGTCACACTATATCAAGTGGGGTATCGTTGAATAGGTATTTTAAAATCAACTTTATCATAACTAAAAAGTGTTAAATAAAAAAATATTTTAAAAAACAAAAACCCGACTGCGTCAAAACTAAAAAGAAAAAAACAAGCCTGCAAAGAATTACTCACAGTCGGGACTCATAACCAGTGATCGGAATGAGGCGGGCTAAAATACCTAAAGTTCGAAAAATAACAGAGACAAATGGAGACGCCTTAGGACTACATATTTTTCGACCCAATTATTTCCGTTTCCGGGACATTAATAAAGAACATCTAACATTAAGGTGAATCAATTTTTTAGCTGAGTTAATAACAAAAACTAAAATGTAAATTATAAGGATAAAAAACTTTTTTCCGTCGGTCAAATAGAAAAATTATTTGAATTAGTTCACAATATTATTAACATTAATTTTAAATGTACTTACTCACTGTGAAAATTGTGCCAACTTTCAATAAAATTCTTACTTACTACAAGAATAAAATTCTTGTAGTAAGGAAGTCTCCCCTTTTTTGCCTCTGTTCTTTGAACTTTATAGGGCCTCCAGACTCTCGAGAGAAGGCTCGGCGAGAAGTCTCGCCCGAGACTTCGCGAAGAACAAACAAGCTATCCACACTCTCAATTGTTCTCAGTCGTGATCTGTTGCTTATCCGGTATGGACGTCGATTTTGAAACTGCACCCGGTTTGGCTCTGTGTGCCATTGCATACTGTAACTTTGTGAATGTTGTAACTAAAAATAATGTTAAAAAAAAAAATACTTAATGTAAAAAACTTTTATCTTAGTAGTTTCGATATTTAGCATCCCATAAAATAGGCTCAGATTGAAAAAAATCGATAAATTTCAACTCTATTTATTATTCCACATTTTTACGAAAGAAAATTCTCGAAAAAAACAAACAATATGGATGTCTGCCCACCGCCGCTCATTAATTTGCAATGAGACAAAACGTGAGTGTAGGACCCTTCTCTTTTCTCGCCCGAGAAATCCTTTGGCTCGGCCAAAAATACCGACACCGATCGGAGAACAGGCGAGCCAGAGAACGAGAAGGCGAGAAGCTCTTCACACTCACGCTTCTCGGGTGTTCTCGGGGGTTCTCTACGAGAGTCTGGAGGCCCTTTTAGGTATTTAAGCCCGCCTAATTCCGATCACTGCTCATAACATTGGGAAGATTTGATTGGTAATAAAATGAATGGGTACCGACTGTGAGTAATTCTTTGCAGGCTTGTTTTTTTCTTTTTAGTTTTGACGCAGTCGGGTTTTTGTTTTTTTAAAATATTTTTTTATTTAAGGGGTATGGAACGGATTTTGTGATGATTCCGAGGTGTTAAGTTAGCCGGGTCAGCTAGTATTAACATAAAGTTTTACGGCAATTAATATTATTGGACTAATATAGTCTTAATCGCGTAAAATACGGAAACAACTAAAAGAAGCCATACAATGAATTAAAAACTTATAATGCTTCACAACAACGGTGGCAATAATATGAACAGGAAAGACACATGATAGTAAACAGTATTTCCACAGATAAAACTCTGTATTTATAGTAATAATTGCTGTATTAAATGTCCGCATAAATACGGTAAAGGAAAACATCGTGGGAATAAGTTAGTATTCGAATTAGTGTTGGGTATGACATGATTTTAGATTGACTTGTAAGAGTAGGTTCATTTTCATTTTGAGCCGATACGGTGAGCCGGTTTTTTTTTAAGTTTCAATTTAAATTAGGTGCCGCTCGCGGTTTCGCTCGCGTGTTACTCGGATAAAAAGTAGCTTATGTTCTATTCCCGGTCATTATCTATCTATATTTTAAATTTCAGCCAAATCGGTTCAGTGGTTGTCGAGTTATAGAGGAACAGACATACATCCATCCAAACATCCAAATTTTCGCATTTATAATATTAGTGTGATTTTTTTTTGAATATAGGTATGTGATCTCCATAAGTTTAAATGTCCATTGGTAAAAAATTTACATCCTCTGGCATGCCGTCCGTCTGCGTAGGCCCCTAGTCGGTCTCCGGATTTCGGTCTTCTTGATCCTGTCTATGAGGCATATGCCTAACATAAAGCTCTCCATCCACTCTACTCACTAGGTTCAATTAACACTAGGTTTTATCAAATCATCACTGTATGCGAATGTGATTCACCTGTCTAGATGCCGGGGACCCGCGCAAGGTGATCGTCAAAAAGCTTGCCCTCTGCGTGGCGGGGCGGGACGACCTCGAGTTGGACCTGTCTGGAGACCTCACCGATCTCAAGAAACAGGTTAGTACGTCTCTATTTATTTATTTTGTTGAGGTCCAACAGCTTTCTTATGTACAGTAAAACCAAAAAAAAGGATGGTTTTCGAAAGACATCGGAAACAATCCCATAAAATTACAAAAATGATTGACGAAAAGTCATTTGAAAATGAAAATTACTCATAATTTTAACTTTATCGCAAACAAATAAATATCAATGTCATTTTAAGAAATGCAAATTTTAGTTGCAAGCCGTGCGAGCTGCGCTAATAAAGACGTGCACTTCTGTCGCATTCTGTTTTGTGAAATGATACACTGCTGTCGGACATATTCGGAAAATACGAACATAACCGAGATCCATTCTAAAGCTTAAAGTATTGTAAGAAAGCTGTTCTTACAATTTCTGACCGGTGTTTTATTTTTTAAATTAAAAATAAAGTTTGTTTTTGCTTGCATAGCGGAATTCGTTTACATTGCAAATATTCTGAACAACTAGATTTAATCCCATTTGAATGCTGTAAAGTTTGGTACCACTGTAAAGTTCTTATCACAATGTCCTAGTAATTTCTCATGAAGGTTTCCTGTTGACATGTATTTATTTGACCGTTTGTTATTCAATTTTTATCCTTAAGCTTTCGATCCTAACGTATAGACTTGTGACGATCTAGTCTAACGCTTGAAGCGCTCGTGGCGTAGCTTGCGTTCTTGATAGATCGTTGAAGTTATGCGATGTCACAATTTTGTAGTGTGAGTGCAAACTCAGCACTAGTCATAGCTAACAATATAGTTTATTATACCATGTATTCGAGACAGAACCGTTTGCACCATCGTACAATAAACACATATCCACAACAATGCACCTGTATCACTCGCAACGTCCTCCAGAGCTACTACTTTAAACATCTCTCATTACAATTTGGATGGGTGACTGTGACCGCTTCCGTGCTTCGGAGGACACGTTCAATTGTTTGTCTTGACTTTTTAATTTTAAGTCGAGCCATAATGGAGGCCTTCAGGCGGCCTAGAATCTTTGTTAGTAGACTCTGGCCTACTAACAGATATATAGCTATACTATTAAACGAGCAATATTTGTATACTTGTATATTTGGATTCTCGAAAACGGCTCTAACGATTTGGATGGAATATTAAAAGAGATGGCCGATTCCTTGAATAAATTTGCCCCACAGATGCCAACAGAAAAGAATGCTTGCGTCATGACCAAATTGGGATTTTTGGGTTTGTTTTTTTATTTTATAATGAGAGTCCATTCATCTTCTTCCTCTAAAAAGTGGGATTTAAAAGTTATTCTAATATAAAGCAGCAGGCTATGACGCCCAGCATGAACGGAGAACCTAGGAAACTATAGTTTTAAGGTTCCTATAGTAAAAGCTTTGCTTACGTTGGGGATAGATGGCGCTGTGTGAACATTTACTTTTTATTAATTAAATTATTATTATTGAACATTATTATTAGGACTAGCAGAATTTTAAGTGAAGTAGGTATAGAAAATAAATGACGCACACAGGTGCTCCCAGTACCTACAATTTCAAGTAAAAAAGAAAAGTACTTAGGAAAAATTGGGAATTTCATCAATAAAATTATCTACACTCGTGTGCAGTGATTCTGTACTAACCGCCTAAAATAAAATATGATATCTATAAATAAATAAAACAAAAATCCTTTTATTTCTCTATAATTAACATTTTTTTCTTATCACTAATGCTTATAATCTAAGTAGGTACTAGAGAACCCCTAAGGTGAAGGCCTTCTCCAAAGCCAGCCATCTGTCCCTGTCTTGTGCTACTCGGAGCCAGTTTGGTCCAGCAGTTTTCTTGATGTCGTCGTCCCAGCGAGCGTATGGTCTTCCTATGCAGCGTCGACCTCTTGGACCCTCCCAATTTGTCACTCTCCTAGTCCATCTTCCATCTTGTAGACGGGCTACATGTCCAGCCCACTTCCATTTTAGTCTGTATGCATATCCCAAGGCGTCAGTACTTTTTGTAATTTTAAATAAAATATGATAAATCACAACACAATCACACAACTGAAACTCAACGAAATTCCTTTTACATCTGTCAAATTCTTGTCCGTCTGTTTTGTTTACTATTTGAGTGTCATGTCAACCGCGAAAAAGAAGGTAGGTCTATCTGATAAAAATATTCTCTGTGATACCTAATAGCCCCTCCAGACTCTCGGCAAGAAACCCCGACAACACCCTAGAAGCGTGAATGTGAGGAGTTTCTCGCCTTCTTGTTCTCGCGCTTCGGTGTCGGTACCTATTTTTGGCCGAGACAAAGGATTTCAAACAGATCACGAGTGAGAAAATTGAGAGTGTGGATAATTTGTTTGTTCTTCGAGAAGTCTCGGTGAAACTTCTCGCCGTGAGTCTGGAGAGGTATTACGGACTGTAGTACCGGAAGTGACTAAAGTTACTAATAAAATAACATAATTATATTCCCACAGGGCACGAGATATCTAAGTATTCTGTATGTACCAGTTAATTTTGTGATATTTTATTTAAATAATATTATTCAGACGCATAGTCTAATTCGATATTCGGCTCTGGGGCAGGATCCGGCCAAATTCTTTCGGGGTTTGCGGGGGCGAAAAATCGATCTAGCGCTTTATTTATTACCAATAGTTTTACCTAAACATTATACAGTGCCATAATACCCCGAATTCTTCTTTATTGTGCCAAACTGTGTTTACTGCCATCCAGTCGGTCAGTCAACAACAAAACAGTTTTATATTTAGAATATAATGCTCTCGTAAATGTCGAAGCTGAGCTATAATAATCTTTACACTGATTTACGATCGCACTTTGTGTCAGTTTTGTCCCTTGTAAAATAGAAAGATGGTAACTCCGAATACACGATGTGACGTGTGGCATCCCACAGGTTTACAAAATGTTATTATTTACTTTGACTGCTTTTAATAAGTTATTTGATATTATGATTACATTTGAACCAGAGAGAAAGGGCATAGTGGGTTTTTCTCACTTCGAAAATTCGAAGAAATTCGAGCAGCCCGACTGGGGAAGTACCTCCGCCTTAGAATATTGCAGCCAAATAACATCATTCTTTTCGAATGGTGTTGTGTTCCTGCGGTGAGTAAGGTTGCCAGAGCTCTGCAAGGAAGCGCTGCGGTGACAACTGGTGGACCAGTCTAGTCCATTGTGTTGTCGGCGCAGTGATTCCTCTTTTAAAGGGTCTACAGTGGTCAACGAACCAATTTCCAAACTCTAAAATATCTTAGAAAAAGACCATTCGATAAGATCTTTTCGTACTCTAGCTATCATAGCCAAAAAAATCCACAAATATCACAATCGGTGACCAGAAATTCCAAGCAAAAGTAAGGCAGCATTACATGTGAACATTTTGTAATCACAGCGTGTATTATGAATTATGATAGACGCATGTGTACAAGAATAAACAGCTATCTACATCCAACACTCAAACTTCACCAGTTTGTACTAACAAACGGTTACCGTAATCCTTGGTTAAACCGTCTAATAGTTAGCCCATAATTTTTATTCTTACTACTATTCTTTATACTACGCCTATATATCACGTCACAATTTAAAAATAAAGAGCCTTGCTTACTGTTACTTTTTATCCGGCCGGAAACCTTACGAAAAAAAAACAGGTAGAAGTAAGTACCAAATAATGTACAGAATTGCGCAGAATGGTACATAAACGAAAAGATAGAAACCCATCAACGGAACATAGAGCTGTAAATGATGATGGATGTCTAAAACCGGTGTTTTAGACGGTTTTCAGTACGCTGAAGCTGACATTAGACGATGCTGAATTCAGTGCGCTAACTGCTTGTTTATTTATAAATTAGCGCTCTGTCTCGCTCTTTGGCCTAAGAATTGCGTATTGTGCATCCTACTTTTATTGAGGCTAACTGTGGCTTGAGGCGAACTTCAGTCAGTTACCATACCATAAAAGTAGGAAGAAGCGCTCGTGGCGTAGCTTGCTTAGACGTTCTTGATTGATCGTTGAAGTTAAGCAGCGTTGTGCGCGGTTACAATTTGGATGGGTCACTGCAAGTGGCATTACGAGCTGAGCGCTTCCGTGCTTCGGAGGGCACGTTAAATTGTCGGTCCCGGCTTTTAAGTCGTTAAGCTATGACGGAGGCCTTTCAGTCCAAAAACTCCGTCACCAGAGTTGGCCGCTTGCTCATACAAACTTACTTTTTAGGCCAAAAAGCGAGACAGCACTAATTTATGAATGAACAAGCAGTTAGTGCACCGAATTCAGCATGGTGTAATATCGGCTTGGTTCTACCAACACAAAACGTCCGGTTTGCTAATAGTCCTAGTATTCGTAGAACTGTTCAGCACTGACCCAATTCACTATTTCCAACTGATTTATGAACTTTATGATATTCATAACCGGAATAAGTATCTCATCAAAATTCATATGAGTACGATGACCTTTCCCTCCGCACCATCGTTTGATTACCATGATGAGTAATAAAATGAAGAATTCTGAATTCGGATTTTTCCGTTTACATTTCAATAAATCTGAATTTTCGGAAGAATGTTTGTTTATTCATTCACGCCATACCGGCACCGATTCTTCGCGCCCGTCAATGATGTTTTCAAAAGGGAAGACAAGTGATGCCCTAACATCGTATGCAAAAACTTGGGCTCGGTGCACCACTACGTACACCAAAATACACACATTGCTCCATTTTATAGATTGCCAATAAAAGGATAGAGACAACAACTAAAGCAGTCGTCTGCGATGGTTAGCGGCCAGGTTCTGTCGACTCCGGCCGATAACGATACAGCCCGGCCGCTCTGCAATGATGTCTCGCTCGCACAACTGCTTTAGTTACTCTCTCAATCCTTGTCCATTAACAACTTCAAGGTGCGTTCGAGACGATGTTCCGCGCAGGTTTGTCCTTAACCTCGCATCCACACGTTGGGGCCAACGTTGGTCCCAATGCCTCTCACCAACGTGTGGTGCTGACAAAATAGCTTGGCGCCAACGTTGGGGCCAACGTTGGGGCTTGGCCGTGCCGTGTCGGTTTTATCAAAGGAAGTTGGCGCGCCAACGTTGGGGATCCGTCCACACGTTGGCGCTATGCTCAGTCCCGTTTCGACGCGCATCGTGAGCGCACGTGTCGACTGACGAGCGAGAATGTCATCGTATTCCTTATTTATTGTGTTTGTAGAACTATCGGGCTGAAATTTTGCACACTTATAGATTCTCGGTGACAATTAAATATTATGGTATCAACAAGCTGATCTGATGATGGAGTCAAGAGCTGTTCAACAGAACTCCTCAGTAAATAGGCCGATTGAGTTGAAACTCGGCATATTTGTCAAGTTCTGACTACAATGTAATAATATGGTGACAGCGAGCTGATCTGATGATGGAGTCTACTATTTTTTTTTTATGTTACGGGAACCGTGCAATTTTTTGGGATAAAAAGTAGCCTATGTCCTATTTCCGGTTATTATCTATCTGTATTTTAAATATCACCCATATCGGTTAAGTGGTTGTCGTGTTAGAGAGGAACAAACATACATCCAAACATCCAAACTTTCGCTTTTATAATATAGTGTGTTGTGTGAAGTGTGATAGTGACATGATGTGATGTGATTGTGATAAAATTGGTATTCAGTAATATAAAAGCACTTAGAGAAATTTCAATTTCTGTATCGGACGCGCAGACATCGGACGTCTGCACGTTGGCTCTGACGGAACAAGACTGGTGTATCGCCAACGTGTGGATGGTTCACGAAATCTTGGCCCCAACGTTGGGACCAACGTTGGTCCCAACGTATGGAGCCGGCGTAAGACTCAGTTGAATAGGACCAGGCATTTTGGTGAGTCACCTATCTTCCCCTTTTGAAAACATCATTGGCGCCCGGGTTTTCTGATAACAGTGCCTTTACTCAATAAATCGACGTTTAATATATCAATTCCTTATTCTAGGTTAGTATGTTATTGAAATCTGTACTGAAATGTTTTATTAATATATCTGAAACAAGAAACAACCGATAAGAATAGTTTTTTGTAAAACTGTAAACAGATGTTACAAATAAGAGCTCCAACAGTCTACCTACCCATTTTGGGATAAATCGTCGACCGATAGTTTTAAGCTTCAATAGAAGAGGGATCTGAAATAGGTAGGTATGTGTGTTTCTTATCATTGTATTTTGAGCCTTGTTTATTAGGACAAAAAAAGAAGAAGATATAGTTTTAGATATTTGGTGTAAAGATCAATAGCACTAATAAACCACAATATTTTCTAGATAATTCAGAATATTTAGATGTTTGTGGTTAAATAACGCTTAGCGTACCATCTAAATATCCTCACAATTTTTGCATGTGTTATGCCAGTGGTATGAAATGATATTGGCAAGTAGTTACCTACTTGGCCGATCAAACGAATGGGCATTGTAAACTACGAAACTTCTTCCAACGGATCTTGGCATTCGTGATGTTAGCCGTTTCGATGCGCAGTGCAACTTTTTTGTACAAAATTTTCTACTGCGCAGCGAAAAGCCTAACTTCACGGATGCCTAGACGCGGCCTTAGCGGCCTTTACACGTAAAGTTCGGAACGCGGAAAACAGCACGCGCCATTTCATCCTTCGCTCCAAAACCTACATGTAAATGCGCGAGGCTGACAGTTCTGACAATGTCGACAGACAGTTTTTGCCACGCATCACTGTGTGGACGCCAGTCTAAACTGTAACAGTAATTAGCACGACAGGTGATCCGCGGTTCAAACTGCACAGATCCATCCGCGGTTCGGAACGAAGTCCAGATGCGCGGTCAGAACTTTACCGTGTAGCGGCCGCTATTGTGACAACTGTACTAATTGAATGTGGAAACAATTAATCAAGCAAAGTCGCGCCTCACCTGTTAGAAACAAATCGACGATTAATCACCCGAGCGACAGGTGCAATATGCCGTGATTTAAGGGGCGTCTCCACTGAATCAACACTGCCAAGACTGCGCTTGCGCCGCACGTCAATGACGGTCAATGTCTAACTATAGTAAGCAAAACCACAGAGATAATATTGAAACTGGCAGTTGACTTTCCCTATACTTTTTATTTGGACTTCTAAAGGAGTGTGCAGACTACGTTTTTCGTACGCGCGTATTGAGAAGCGCTTTCGCAGCGCGTTTGTATGTATCGTATCGACACAAACGCGCGTACATAAAACGTAGTGTGCACACTCCCTAACTAGTGTTGAATCCATATGAATAAAACAAAACGCTTACAGATGCTCTGAAAACTTGAACGTATGGGAAAAAACTGAAAAGTCTATTAGGATTTTATTTGAACTCGAAATTAAGACGACAAAATCTGTCGGGTCAGCTAGACTTTGATAAATGCGTTATTCCTGTTAGTCCCCGAGTAATATAAGTTGAGTGATGATAAATAAATAGATCTAAACCTGTTATTCATAATGGACTTTATGTTGTTTGTACTCAGAAGACCCTACTAAAGTCCCATCAATGGTTTAGTAGGGAGTGGGCACACGTTTTCTGCAGCGCGTTTTTGAGCTGTGCGTTCGCATCGCATGTATTATCGATACAAACGCGCTGCAAAAAACGCAGTGTGCCCATTCCCTTAAGAACGCACAGAGGACAAACATACAAACATTACTTTTTATTTAAATAGATAGAAAAATGTATTACTCCTAAAAGCCTCTGTCCTAAAGAAATCCATCAAATAACACTGAAATAGCGCCTTAATTTGTCGCAACAGTTACTGTAACTGAAGCGCGCTTGGCATTCTTCCAACAGCTGGGCACAGGATGTTTTGTTCAAGACTGAATCAAAGAGATTTTATCTATTTTGACCTTTTTATTCGTTTTTCAGCGAAGCATTTTGTAATAGAGATTGAGCATGTTTCTAAAGCATGTAATAGCGTGTGTTCGATCGACTGAATTGTTGCATGAAACTTTATGTACATAGCTAAAATAGATAGAAAATTTCCATTTGTTTCTCGTCGGTACTATCTTTTTAAGCGACTTCAAAAAAGGAGGATGTTCTCAAGTCGTCGGAATTTTTTTTTCTTTATTTTTATGAGTGTTCACGGATCACTCGAATACGCCTGGACCAATTTGGAAAATTCTTTTTTTTTTTGAAAGGCTGTAATCTCCGAAATTTGGTGAGGATCTGTCAAGGATCTTCGGAGTTATGAACAGAAATGCACCTCGAGAGTGCTGAAAACTGATCTGTTTATAACATTAAAGTCAGTTTTTTACCTTAAGGAACTTGTACCATTAGGTAGATAATGTCATTGATTATAATTCTTGGTAGGTACCTACCTAGTTTACAGACTACTTGTCATACTTATCTTTCAATGAACAATACGATGAGCAATACGACTATAGAACTATATTTCTCCGTGTACCTTTTTCTGTTCTGCCTTCTGTGTGTGTGCCAAATAAACGTTATCTTATCTTATCTTATCTTATCTTATCAAACATTTCTTTGAGATTATCTTTTTCAACATTTCTTTGTGATATACTTAGACGAGCCTTACTTAGATGGGCATTCCACTCGAAATTATTTAGAATTAGATCATCACCAAAGCTATAAGCTCCAAGCCGTGTTGCCCTGATTCTTCTCGTTATTGACCATGAAAGAATATGATTGAAAAGCGAGTAGAGTCAATATAGAACTTATTGACCTCTATTTTCAGTGTGTTGAGCTCTTTCTTACATAAAAAAATTAACAAAGGGAATATGAATCGGTTATCAGTTAAATGTTCCTATCTGTTATTTTTAGATAAAGAAAAACATGTAGGTACTGATAATGTTTTTTTGATGCTCTACGCCAGCGTTCCGCAAACTTTTTGTGTTCAAGGTACTCATCTAGGAAATCGGAAAATTTAGGAGATACACCATACATCAAAAATCATTTTTTTATGCGAAACATGAGCTTGTTTAGTTGAACATATGCGGTCCAAATGTGGAGTAGCTTAACTGATAGGTAACCTTATTTTTCCGAGGCACACCAACTAATGACCACGATACACCAGTGTGCCGCGGCACACCCTTTGCGGAACACTGCTCTACCCTATGATTAAATTATTTTAGTAAGGTACAAATCTTACATCTCAAATATTTTAACCATTCGTGGTCTGGTCGAGTATAACCTGATACGCAGGTTTGATCCTTATTTAGAAAACTAGAAACTCAGGCTGACTATCTCACCTACTATTAGTAGTGTGGTAATCGTGAGAATGTTTATTTCCATGTTTCTGGTTCAACTGTTGTTTTGACAGTTTATTTACACGTTGAAACAGTTGGTGCCTTGGAGTAGCGTAATTTTCTACTGTTAACGTACTAATGAATAAATAATGATGGACATTTCACACATCAATATTTGCAGATCATACGAACATTTGTTACGCGGTGGGGATCGAAGGGGGAAGGGAAATGTGGGCGTGTACCAAATATGTATTTATACCCTGACCCTTAGACATCTTCAAAGGATTTAAAAAAGCGTAAATAACTGAAAAAATAATGTCCGCACTGGAATATAGTCGTGATCGTATTTCAATATCTGGGAGACCGAGCTATGCTCGGGTAAAATAGAGAAAAATTAAAAAAGAAAAAAAAAATTACTGGCTGAGATTCGAACTCAAAGTCTTCGACTGAAAGGCAAACCACCCACTCCATTCGGCCACTTTGGTCTTAACAAATTATATTGTGAAATTACGAACCAGATTGCACTGGTAAATCTTTTTGCGTAAAAATGCCGAGAAAACGGCTTTCCCCAGATATGAGACCTAGCTAGATCGACTTTTCGCCCCCGTACTGCAAATTTCATCGAAATCGTTAGAGCCGTTTTCGAGAACGTCAGTACAAACAAACATCGAACAAACAAATATTGCTCGTTTAATAGAATAGATAGATTCGCCGCTGCAGAACGAACATGACATGTGTGCATGGGGGTTTAGGGACCCTAGCCTAACACATTGTGACTGCGGTGCTTCAGCACAATCCATGCCGCACCTGTTGTGCCCTTTGTGCCCAAACACCTGCAAAGGAAGGCCTCAACGCTGCCACAGAAAGTGCAGTTTAGGTGGTAACCTTTTATGCAAAATTAATATAACCGTGTGGCATAGACACGATAAGAATCATATTTAATTTTTAACCGACTTCGAAAAAAGGAGGAGGTTCTCAGTTCGTCTAAATCGTTTTTTTTTTTGCTTTTTTTTAAATTAGATAAGTACCTATAGCTTTGTCAACGGCTTTGCTCGCGTGACACATTTAGTTACACTGTGGTATTCCAGAAAACTGACATAACAGAATCAGGACTTTGATTCCAAAGTACTTAGTAGTAGACTATTTTTTGACGTTTACGTTACTTTAAATCATCAAGTCATCTTTCTCGACTTACTCAGACGGAGATACAGAAGGTTTTTAAATATTTTTTTTAAATTTAGATCTCTGTCTGTCTACCCCCTTTTCAAATCTTCACAGAAATATTGTGATTGCACTTGAATATTTTGCATCAGCATTCTTTACAATCAAACTCTCGCGTAAACGATATAGTAGGAAGGCAGACGTTATTTTCAGTGAGTGACGTGGCTGGGATTAGTGACGTCACGCCCTTGGGAGTGGCTGATGATTCTGATCTCACTGTAGTCGCGTCTTTACGAGTTACTCTCTTTTATTTTACGCGGATGGATGCTACTGAGTTTAACGAGATCTAATATACTTCCATATAAGTATTTTATTATACAGGAGTTTACCGTTTTTCTAAATTGATTAGTGGAAGAGGGTTTAGAATCTAGGCATGGTTTTTAGAGATTACATAGATACTACAAAATATTTTGGTCTCGGCAACACATTATTGCAAATTCAAAATTACACACGCACTCCGTAAATTCAAGCGAACATAAGCTTGGTTATCATCATCATCATCCACAGCCAGTAATATCCCACTATTGGATGTAGGCCTCTCTTTGTTTACGCCGCTCATTCCGGTCCTGTGCCCTCATCATCATCACCGGCAGCTCAAATAATAGCCCACTACTGGGTATAAGCCTACTCCCTCAAACACCACTCTAGTCGACCCTGTGCCTTTCTCATCCATGTATTTCCCTCTATGGCCTCGATATCGTCCACCCACCTGGCTGATGGTTTGCCCCTGCTTCTATTACTCTCTCTTGGCCACCACTCGGTCACGGCCTCGGTCACACGCATTCAAAATGTATGGCCTTTGGTCTTTCTTGATTTCGTCTACCCATCGCGCAGTTGGACGACCTGGTTTTCTATGCCCAAGTCTTGGCTACCACTCGGACCTCTAACCATTTGGTGTGTGTTACCATAAACATAATTTTACGACATGTATTTCATGCAATAAATTTTACTTTAATTTCCAGGTGTTCGTGATCAAAGAAGGCGTTCAATACAAGATCAGGATCGACTTCATCGTGCAACGCGAGATCGTGCACGGACTCAAATACGTGCAGAAGACCTACAGACTGGGGATGCCTGGTAAGTTCCAATCAGTTGCAGCGCTTATGACGTACCTAGCTTGTTTAGACATTCTTGAAAGATTTGAAGTTAGTCCGGAACAAAACAGCTGTTTCCTTTGAATAATATAACCAAAAGAAATATTTAGTTAAGGCTGGATTCGACCAAAAGTCATCTTACTCCAGAGTAGTACTCTAGTTAGCCGACATAATAAATACAATTGTTTAGAAAGCGCAACTCAACATTTCTAGTGCATACAAATTATCATGGTTATAAGGTGTCAACTTTACAATGTTAAAATATTCAAACAAACAGTAACTCTCGAGTAAAAACTTAATCCAGTTTGGTCGAATCCAGTCTAAGACTAAAAACAGTCATTTTTGAATTTTGGACAACTTATACGACATGACAGCTTCATAAGGAACATCATAGAAGGAAAAGTAGAAGGAAGACGAGGAAGGGGAAGAGTTAATTACATGAGTCAGATTATGAAGACGGTAGCTGTCATGTCGTATAAGCTGCCGTCCAGTAGCTAAACCGCCGCGCCGTTAAGTGACAAAACCATTTTTTGAGATATCACTAATAAACGCGCCGCTTCTTTACTACGAGTATCTTGCTTTGCGCTTGCCGTTTTCTTAGGGAGTGTCCACATTGCGTTTTCTGCAGCGCGTTTTTGAGCTGCGCGTTTGTATCGATACAAACGCGCGTTCGCAACGCGTATTTTTCCATACAAAAGCGAACCGGGAGGGGCTGCGCGGGGGGCTGCGCGTTCGCATCGCGTTCGAATCGCGTTTGTATCGATACAAACGCGCTGCAAAAAACGCAATGTGGACACTCCCTTACTATCTCTAATTCGAAAACTATAAACGATAGGAACCCAGTTCCAAGACCGATCGATAGACAATTTTGAGCTTTTTATCATGGCATTTAAAAGTGAAATTTGACCAAATGTCACTTAACGGCGCTTAGGCTAGCGGACGGCAGTAAGGAGGTTAAGGAAATGGCATTAGAAAGATATATTTGGACAAGAGCTGAGCTCTTAAAATATTTAAAAAACAGAATGCAGATGTTTTTGAATTGTCTATTTAGATATTTTACATTTCCTTAGTATTAAATAATATGAATGGTATTCTAATGATGAATTGTATTTTCCACGCGGTCCCGAAGTGCCCGGTATGTACTTAGTATTCAAGTGGTAAACATCGCCATAACTCGCACTCGCATTGTTAATCAATGTTGTATTGTATGCAATACTGTCCTATCCTTGAATACAACCATAATTGCAATCTAATGATCACTGTACTCTATAGTAAAAAAAAAAAAACACAAAACTGACATTTTATTGGTTTATCAGACAGACACACAGATCAACATTTCGGCCTCTATTAATAAACTCCACTCAACTTCTGTCATAGTTGCACCACGGATTTAACTATTGCCATCCTTATTTATCACTGTCTAACAAAAAAGGATGGCTTTGGGGAACATGGTGGAATCGTTCCCCAATGGCAGAGTAGGTGGATCCTCTGCAACGGGCCGGCCCATCTGGCCCACTTGCCCGTGGTCTTTCGACCAACAGTTGATGTCGGTTGGTTGTATATAACCCGATCGGCGATGAGTAGTGCACTTGCGCGATCTAGAAATTCTGATATTGAGTGGCGCCATCTTCGCTGAAGCTCGTAGTGCCCAGCATGTCTATCTAATGAAATACCAAAGTGTGGTTTAACACTAAAAAAAAATTAAAAATGTCTATGTAGTTCATCTAGCGACAGGTAGAGGTCGCTACAATGGCAATAGTTAAATCCGTGGTGCAACTTTGACAGAAGTTGAGTGGAGTTTATTAATAGAGGCCGTTAGATTTAACACCCATTTTTTGCATCGAAGGTTTTAAGTACAGTGTATCATTTTATTTTATACTAATACATATATAGCAAAGTAGTTTGACCTAAATCTTGCAACGATTTCGTTAGAGAAAATACGGGAAAAACTAAAAGTCTATGTTTCTATGCAATTTCCAGATTCAGTATCAAATGATCGGAATTGTATTCAAGAGTAAGACAGCGAAGCACAAATATTAATATAACCTTTGTCATTGTAATAAAGTTTAGAATTGCAAACCAGTTAAATATTCTGTTATTTCACACAATGCACTCTTGCAAGATAAAAAATGACGTCATTCATTTTTCACGTAAATCATTGCACTTTAAAAATTGGATGTTTAGCATATTTCTATTAAATAACTAGATGGCACCACTTGTAACTTTACTGTTCACGAAAAAATTTACTCATAATTTCTTTTATTTTCACAAGTTTCAATCTCCATTCTCCCGTTTCAGTTGACAAGATGACCCACATGGTTGGATCCTACCCTCCCAAAACAGAGATTCAGTCGTACACCACGCCCCCCGAAGACGCGCCGTCTGGCTTAATGGCTCGAGGGTCCTACACCGTCAACAGCCTCTTCACAGACGACGACAAAAACATCCATCTCCAATGGGAATGGAGCTTCGAGATCAAGAAGGATTGGAAGGATTAAACTGCTTGGCGTCATCTGGACGGACCTATAGGATAGGCTCACTTCGATTGAATCTAGTGTCAGCACATAATAAATAGGTACAAAAGCCTGACTTCGCGAATTGTTTAAATAGTGCAAAGTGCAATTCGGCTCGCGTAAGCGCTTACCTAGCGAGATATTCACCTAAAACCCGACACGACATTGCATGCTGCGTGCTAACTGCTAAATTAGTGCTCTGTCTCGCTCTTTGGCCTAAGAATTGCGTATTGTGCATCCCACTCTTACTCTGAGGCTAACTGCGGCTAACTTCAGTCAGTAAGCCTCGTAAGAGTAGGATGCACAATACGCAATTCTTAGGCCAAAGAGCGAGACAGAGTGCTAATTTATGAATGAACAAGCAGTTAGCACATTGAATTCAGCCTGGTGTAATGTCAGCTTAAACAAATCCTCTCTTTCTAACGCATCTGTCGCTGTCAGGCGCGGAGTGACGCGGAAGGGTTGTCGAATTGTCGCGTGATAGGTATTTATTTAAATCGCGAGTTTTGCTGCGACGCAACAAAGTGCAATTCGGCTCGCGTGAGCGCTTATTGCGTAGCGAGATAGTCACCTAAACAAATCCTCTCTAAATTCTGTCACTGTCTGGCGCGGGGGACGCGGAAGGGCGGCTAGCGTGCGGGCCATTAAAAACCCTACCTGCCAAAGCCCGCCCGGGCGGGCCCGTCAATGTATTTGCAGCTTTGTACAAACTGCAGAGTTCGCCTTTTGTACCTATTTATTGTGTGGTATCAGTGTGTACGCTCAAATTCCATTGGAAAAGTCAATGCGAGCCATAAACTAAATTCAGTATTAATATGGCTGTATACCTCTGTGCCATAATAACGCCTTGGAGCGGATATTTCTGAATTAAAAAATTACGCACACGATATCATAAGTGGCCTTACAAGTAGGTAATGTCCAATCCAATAAAAACGTGTCGGAACTGACTGACTGATATTCGAAAGTATTATGAAATCTTTTATCTTCCTTTTCTTAAATTTTGAGATATTCCAATATTGTTGGTCGTTATTTTAAGTATCCTAAGACAGATATTTGAAATAGTTTAAGGTTTTTTACCTCGGCTAGTAATCATAAATTGAAAATTTAAATACACACGTGCCACAAATGCGGCGTTTTCTAAAGCGTCTTTCAAACAAAAAAAAAAAAGCATCAAAATCAGTTCATCCGTTTAGAAGCTATGATACCACAGACACAGTTACACACTACAAACTAACACCGTTCTATTTCGTCGGGGTTTAAAATATTCAAATTAGTCAACAATGTTGCCATACGCATCACAATTTTGTTCGTCAGTCTGCTGTGTCGACACATTATGCTTTTAAAAGCATTCCTAAAGCATTTTGAGCCAAGCTATGTTATCAGAGGGCTTATGTAGATACATTGATTTAAAATATCTACTTCCAATGGTTTTCCGCGGTTATCATTTGTACAGTACGGCCAACGGATCTCGGCGTACGTGAAGTTAGCCGTTTCGATGCGCAGTGCAACTTTTTCATACAAAATGTTCTACTGCGCAGCGAAAAGCCTAACTTCACGATCGCCGAGATCCGTCGGCCCAACTGTATATAGAAAAAATCTCGCTTTATTTTTACTTTTATTAGGTACTTTTTCTTGTCAAGTAAGTCAAACTAGATACAAAGTTCAAATTAAGTTACTTGGCAGAGTTATGCCCGAATACTCAAACGCTACTTAAATATTTGAGACGTTGTTACTCTTCAGAGTCGTAAATAAAAATGACAGTTAATGATAAGCACCTCTTAAACTAAGTAGTGTTTCAGTGTTATTCTAGTAAACGTTTGAAATACGGCTAAATCAGGGTCCTATTATCACCATCCTATTTCGTAACATTTACACTATCAAAGTATATAAAGCGCTTGAAACCATTGGGAGTGTTTAAAAGTTATACGTTTAAATATTATGGAAAAATATGTCTATTTAGTCTATTGGTCACCAGTTTACTATGAAATCAATGTGTAAGTACCAAAACATAGTATTAAAACATAAGGGTAACAGTGCACCAAGACAAAGAAAATATATTTTTAATACATTGTATAACTTCTAGTGCTACTTGCCGGTATCAGAAGGCAATAATGAAGTATTATCGGTGTATGCACTGTGGTTCCCTTAATGCCAGCCATACACGATCAAGTTCAGCGTCAAGTTTGCAGCGGACTTGATGCGGCGTCCAGTAAACTTGACGGGGTATGGCTATGGGTGTGCATGACAAGTCTACTTGAAGCGAATTCTGCCGACTTGATCAAGTTTGCAGCGTCAAGTAAACTTGAAGATGTGTGGGCGTTCAAGTATGCATGACGGTTGGTCAACACGTAGTCGTCAGTCACTGACGCCATGGCTTCGACTGGCTGCGCCATCAAGCGAACTTGACGGTAAACTTGATCGTGTGTGTTCTATATGAACTGCAAACTGGATGCCGCATCAAGTCCGCTGCAAACTTGACGGTGAACTTGATCGTGAATGGCTGGCATTAGAATTAGAATAAGTGTTTGCAATAAAGTACAGTATATCCCGGCTGAATACTCTGTAAAATTTTAGCATTTAAATTAAATGTTGGCAGAATAGGATAGCTTGTGCATAGGAATGATGGAATGGGTCGGACGCTTCAGTATTGCACGCTTTATTTTAGGCTGATATATGGCCGAAACGCATTATCTTAAAAATCTACCAAGAAATTTTATAAACGCCAAGGCATACCTGCAGGCTGCTTTTCTAACTTGTTTCAAACTGTCAAAACGATTGCGTAGGTATCTTTTGTCGCGTTCGGTCTCGTTGAGATGAGAGTGACAGAGCTACTTGGGTGGTCACTGAACTGTCATATTTGAGGGTTTCAAACCGATTTTGGTCGCTATCAAAGATAGACTGGATCCTAATACAAAGCAACAAATCCTTACGCTCATTTTCCTCTCCACAGTATGACTGTTGAATTTAGTGATGTAGGAGGTATTAGCCTGCATTATTGTAGATGGCATTTTTGGTTTTTTGTGCAATGCTGAAGCGTGCTTGTAAAGACCCGATACGGTGCTTCAGTGTTGCTGTCGCCACTGGTGCTCTTTCCAGCGGGTCTAAGAAGGTCACTATAGCAGATTCACAGCGAGATTCGTATTAAGATTCAGCTAAAGCAATTCCTCTTTAATTTTGTCAATGTTAGCTGAATTGTATTCCTCTCGCTCGAGTAACTCGCGAATGACAAACACATGACAAAACTCTATTTGATTGACACTTCAGCAACTCAGTGGCCATTTTATTTTACGATTCTCCACAAAACTGTCAAAAAGATGAATTGCCGGTACGAATCAAGGAATTGTAATAGGAATTGTCAGTTTTGTGATTTCTAATACGAGAATCTCGCTGTGAATCTGCTATAGCGACCTTTTTAGACCCGCAGTGTACCATCCAGTGTTATAACAAACTTATTGAGCTATCAAAACAGTTGTACATACAAATATTAATCATCTAGCCTTTGCGTGTTTCTGCGTAGACTATTATTTATCCTAAGCTGATTGTTCTGCGAAGAAATAGTTTAGGGATAGTCATGCCACGGTTAAATGTACAAGTTCGTAGCAGGCCGACTATAGACATTGATACACTTTTGTTAGTTAAGGTTTATTTTAGTACTGTATGTTTATGGTGTACAATAAAGTGATAATCTATCTATCTATCTATAGACAGCAGCATAAGACGACATGTCGCCTAGCGACAGTTTCGTCTACCATTCGGTCCGGCGACGTGTCGCTAGCCACGAAAGGTATTTCATAAGACTGGTACCCACCTAGCGCACAGGCTCGCGCGGCAGCCTCGGTGTCCGGATCGCGAGCGATGGCTCCCGAGGCAGCCTCAGTAGTTTTGTTCAATTTACACGAGGAAGCCTTGCGAGGCCGGCTGAGCCATCATAAGTCCGCGACACACGACCGTTCCCACCTAACGCACAGCGCTCACTGAGGCGCCTTTGAGCGCGTAAAGTTTACCGACAACAGATGGCTCGGGGCCGAGCGAACGCGCGCCCGAGGCCGCCCGAGGCACGTCCACATCAGCCGAGCATTTGGCTCGCGAGGCTGCCGCGCGAGCCTGTGCGCTAGGTGGGTACCCGGCTATAGAAATACATAGAAACTAGTAGTCTCGCCGGCGACACATCGTTTGTAGTCGGCTACGAACTTTGTACCTTAAGTTGTCAGAAACAAGACAAGTGAGGTAATGGTGCAAGTAAGCAAGACTCAAGTCGAAACACTGGATGGTACTCGATTTAATCTTACGGCTTCCGTTTTTAATTTAAATAAACTTTTCGAAGTGTAAGAGTTATTGGTGGCAAATGTCATGGTGCCAGTTGTACCCAAGATTTTCGTTATCAGCATCATTTTGTGTAACTGGCAACCAAGGATTTTATATACCTACTAACGTAACTGGACGGTTCACTCGACTTTAATGTAAAAGGGATTTTGAACCTTATCACGACTAAACAACTTTCTATTATAATTCAATCTGTGTTATATGGATTGTCGGTCTCGTTGAGAGGACTTCGTGGTAGCTTTGTCTCTTTCACACTCGTTGTATTATTAGTGTGCCCATGTCATTTAAATTTCAGGATATTCACTAAGGATTAGGAATGTTTAGTTCATAAAATGTGGTCGCTCTTTAGAAAGAGACACACCGCCCAAGTTTTATCTCAAGCGGACCGCGTTTTCTGTCTCAGTGAACCTTCCAGTTACGTTTAGTATACAAATTCCTTGGCATAATGTCATCGATCGCCATGTTTTGGCATCATAAAATGTTGCCAAATTTTCTTAAAAATAAATGAGTAGGAATTCTTTCTCTATTTTTTTTGTAGAAGAAATGTTGCCATGCTACAAATAATAATAATATAAGTTTTTTATTTAGACAACAGAGCCCATAAAATGTTAGTAAAAAACTTAAATAATTATGTTAGTACTTAATAGCTAAAACAGATTTCGTCCTCTGGGAGAACTTCCACATGAGAGGACACGCATAATTATCAGCAATTGCTTTTAGGATACTGTTGCCACTCACGCGCACTCTGCTCAGTAGTGAGGCCGTCCTTTTCCGCCAAATGGCATCAAATGTGTCAGTGCGCGCGTCAGCGAACATGCCTGACGCACTACAGAAGCGCGGAAGTCGCAACAGAATCCTAAAAGCGTTATTATACTGGACCCGCAGAGCATTGTAAGCCTTTTGCGTATGCCGAACCCACAGACTCGCAGAGTACATGGATGTACAGTACGCTTTGAAGAGAGTAATTTTAACAGCGTCTGTACATCTCGCGAACCTGCGGGCCAGCATATTGGCTCTGACTGACAATGCCCTGCGTTCCCGTTCCATATCGGCGTCATCGTGCAGGTTTTCGGATACCAAATGTCCGAGGTATTTAAATTGTGACACCCTCTTAAGAGGGCTACCGTAGATGGTAATGGGAGGAACAAAACTGGGACATTTGGCACCCGCTCCAAAGACCATAAACTCCGACTTTTTTACATTGTAAACAAGCCCATGTGCGGCCACATACGACTCACATACGGAAATTAGCTTCCGGAGTGCACTAACTGAGGGAGCCAGCAGCACCATGTCATCAGCATAGCTTAGGTTGTTCATGCATACACCTCCGACATGGCAACCAACAGGCATGCTACTGAGTCTCTCAATCAGTGCGTTCACGTACAGACTGAAAATTGAGGGAGAACTAAGCCCCCCCTGCCTCACCCCGCATTCCAGCCTGTATGCGTCCGAAAACTCGCCCGCCCATCTCACACGGTTTTCTTGATTTAGATACCAAAATTTAAAGGTTGATATCAGCTCCGGCGGCAACCCTGCTTCCTCTAACTTCTTCCATAATATGTCATAAGAGACCAGATCGAAGGCCTTGGATAAGTCCAGAAAGCAGGCATAGACTGGAGTCTGTCTGTCCGTGTAATACCTGACAGCATGCTTCAAGCTTAGAATGGCTGACTCGGTGGACAATTCAGGTCGAAACCCGAACTGAGCGTCATTTATTTTGATATGCCTATTCAAGCAGGAGTTAAGCAGACTGTCAAGCACTTTCGCGACTATAGTAGCTAAAGAAATGGGTCGGTAGTTATTCTTGTCAGACACATCTCCAGTCCTGCTCTTAATTATAGGTACCACCAGAGTCCGCATCAAGTCCGGTGGGAGATAGGCGTGATTCAGACAAAAACCGTACAACATAGCCAGTAACCGAGGCAAATGGACGCCCGCATGCTTTAAGTGTTCAATGCTGAGCCCATCATGACCAGGTGACTTCCCTCTTGTCATTTTATTTATCACGGCACGTACGTCCTTTGCGAGAATAATAGTGGAAATTCCCGGATTCCAGGTCTCAGCATTGACACTCGTATTTACTTCTGTTGACGGACCTAAAGGCGACTTTACCGAAAAGTGGTGTTTAAAAACATTGGCAATCTCCTTAGGGTTAGAAGTACCGTCAACACTTACTGGTATGCCCGGCCGAGTATTGAGTTTATTTGTACATTTCCAGAAATTTTTGAAATCAGATTTAAAGTGGTGTTTGGCTATCAAGTCCATTTTTATCTGTTCCTGATGGTTTTGACACCACTTTAACTTTCCCTTAAATACTTTTCGCGCCTGAACCATGGATTCGAAAATTGGACCACCTGTGGGTTTCCCATACAACACCCATGCCTCAAATTTCTGCCTCGCATTCGAGTAAGAGTCGCTCACATGATGGTTCCACCCTGCAACTACTTTCTTGTTTTTTCTATTTCTTACTTTTACAGCACTCGTAGCAGTAGCTGCACTACACAAAATATTAATTATATTGCTATATAATTGATTAATTACATGTTTATGACTTGCGATATTACAATGTTTACCACAACAATTCCTCAACTCAGCGGGAAAGTCAATGTTCCTGAAATGAGTATTACAGAGATACTCATACTCAATAATTTGGTTTTCACTTCTGTCTCCCCATTGAATTCTACTGTTTTTCGGAGTAGTTGACATAGTTTTTTGCCTAACAAGATCTAAGTTACATTTAACAACTAGTGGAAAATGGTCAGACCAAAAAACATCATACTGTACGTGAGTATCTATAACACATTGCCACGCAGCATCCGTTACGAGACAATGGTCCAGCCACCGCACGGACCCGTACACGTCGCTTATAAAAGTGAAAGTATCGGATAACAAAGTTAGCTTACTGATATCAGCGCAGGTCCAGTCTTGTTCAGCCGAAAAATCCATTAACTCACTGTAAAACCTCTCACCAGGATGGGCATTAAAGTCTCCGAGAATAAAAACGGATTCGATACTATTTTCTTCTATTAGTGCACTTATAGCACTAAGACAGTCCGTAAACAAAGACAGGTTCTCGGTACAGTCAGTAGGCATGTACACACAGATAACTAGCACTGGTCGGCCGTTTGTTGCAAGCCGAATAGCCGTAATTCGCGGGTTCGCACACGGTACCACAGACACACACTGGAACGTTGACTTCCGCCAAAGCAGCGCGACGCCACCGTAAGGTCTCAAAGGCTGGGTTTCGAAAATATTGGGTCGCATTTATTCTAATCGTATTTCCCTTAGTTTAGACCCAATCTGGGTTCCCAATTTTCAGTCTGTACGTAAAATGATTATAAATAGTTCATGGTAAATCCAGGTTAAAAATAACCCTTACTGAAAAATTGTATTTTGAAAAGGCAATATTTTGACCTGGGTCTATTCATCGTACAATACGTAAAAGCAAGTGTTGCAAGTATTGAGACATTTGATAAACATAGTTGGTATATTTTTCTAGTTATAAATAAGAGAAAATGTAGATTTACCTACCTTTATAACACATTTTTGTCGTATATTTAGTATTTAGCCAGTTTTCCTCATTTTAATTTTATGAAATTAATTTCTTTTTTATCTACAATTTCATTTCTTTGATAGAAGTGTAAAGTTTTATGCAATGTAATAGTTTGGCCAAAAATAAAGCTTATTTATTCAATATTTGTTGTTTGTATTTTTTATACATAGGTAGCTTACCAATTAGTCAAAATAGGTACCTATTCAACTAGTTTAAAAGTAGGTAGGTAGGTAAGTAGGGTGGGTTGTCCAGCAATGAACCAGGTAAAATTCAAACGTCCATATCTTTTACATTTTTTGACTTACAGACCTAAGATTTGGCGTGAAGTAAGGTGATTAATCTGGCTAAGATTGTGCATTATTAGTTTATTCATATAATCTTTAGATTTCTTAGAAATACAGATTTAGCAAAAAATGAGAATTGGTTCATTGCGTAACACGGGTGGTACGCATTGAACCAGACCGAATTCTGCAATGAACCATCTATTTACCAAGAGAAGGGCAATGTTTTTACTTTAGTATTATTACCTATCAGCAAAATTATTACTAACTATGAAATATAAGCTGTTAGAGGTACTGTTAATTATATTTAGGCTTGAGTATCTTAGTCTTAATAAAATCTATGTATTGACATCAAGCAACATGGTTTTTTTATCATAATACTAATTATAAGTAGGTTATCATACAAATCTAGTTGTAATAAGTAGGTGGTTCAGTTTCTCAACGTATATGAATGGTAGGTGCAGCTCGGACTGGGAAAATATATGTGATAACTATGGTTCAATGCAGGACACTATGTCATGGCTCATTGCTGGACACACCCCATTGACAAAACAAACCTCAGAATTTCACCTGGTAAATGATGATACAGCAAACTAACTATAGTGTAATTTACAACGTTATGTATGTGTAATCATACGTAACAGGCAAAAACAACTGTAGGTAACACCCAAAAAATGTAGAAAAAGAATGAAATCAACACAAAAAACTGACTTTTGTGATACATTTTTATAAATTCGATCACTGGGCGTACGTTTTAAGCTTGCGCTGCTTGCAATTTGGGGAGAGAGTGAGGGATGCGTATGCGTTCCTGTTGGCAGTATTCGTAAAGAACGGCAATGTCACAATTTTGAAATATAGCGGTGGCTCATTGCATCTGCCTGGTTCACAGGTGGACAACCCACCCTACCTACTAAGAATCTAATTTAAAATCTAATCTAATCTAATTTAAGTTTTATTCTGCGCTGAAAAAATTCTCTATCCGAAGAAAATCATCGAATCGGATGCATTTTCGGAAGTCTGAATCGCTCTTGTAGGTACTGAGCGTAAAAAATAGCGAGTAAGTTCGCGTCATGTAAAAAGAAAGCTGGGAAAAAATTGGAGGCGTGTGTTTTGTCTTATGTTTACGAATAGGTAACCCATGCGCAAACAAGAGACAAAACACGCCCCCTGCGGCTTAAAATAATCACTATTCTATTCACCTATTCATGGTGAGTATTTAATCCAAAATCTCATCTAAATTGACGTCATAGATTCTGCTCTTCGGCGTGTTCCGTACCAGATTCTTCTTCAGCGTAAGTCCGACCTGGCGATCTAGACCGCCTGTCTTGTACGCTGGACAGAAGGCAGTGAGCCTGGTTGGTACGTAGTTAGCGTTCAACAGCTGCAGGGGAGACGCTATCGTCATGCAGCCTTGCTCTGAAAGGAGTTTAACCCAGTCATTATCGTGTCAGTTTTCTTTTTAAACTTTATGGTAAGTAGGTAATATTTTAACAAGATAAAGTATCAGTGTCATTCCTAGTATTTAATAGTGCTAAAAACTGACCGCGCACAACGTTGCTTCTTCAACGATCAATCAAGAACGTCTCGGCAAGCTACGCCACCACGAGCGCTTCAGCAGCTAGGCACTTCTGCTCCTTGCGTTAGCTTTTACAGTTGGGCCGTCGGATCTAGGCGTACGTGAAGTTAGGCTCTGCGCTGCGCAGTAGAAAATTTTGTATGAAAAAGTTGCACTGCGCATCGAAACGGCTAAGGGAGTGTCCACATTGCGTTTTCTGCAGCGCGTTTTTGAGCTGCGCGTTTGTATCGATACAAACGCGCGTTCGCAACGCGTATTTTTCCATACAAAAGCGAACCGGGAGGGGCTGCGCGGGGGGCTGCGCGTTCGCATCGCGTTCGAATCGCGTTTGTATCGATACAAACGCGCTGCAAAAAACGCAATGTGGACACTCCCTAACTTCACGCACGCCGAGATCCGTTGGCCGTACTGTACCTAAGTCCATTATGAATATCAGGTTAAAACCTTTTCATTTTGGTAGAGTTTTTATTATAAAGAATATCATTTATAAACATGATGTTTGCTAATGATAGGTATTCTCATCATAGACACGCGCTTTTCGCATAGCAGTCGGGTGCTATAGGCCATCGTACCTGGCATTTTCCTCCTAATATTGACGTTCTCGATCATATAAACCCCGCTCTTCCCAAGCAGGTTGGAGATGGTGCGGCTGGAGAACTCCCTGGTCTGATCCGACTCCAGCGTGGGCGCGTCGGTGGCCACGCCCACCACGTGGGACATGTTCGCGGATATCCATTCTGCTAGCTCGTAGCTTAGGCCTGGAATTTGATTTTTTTTATTCTACCTAGGTAGATAAAAAAGCCTAGCCTAGTTTTTACAAGCTTTCATTAGGTAGGTAACTTTACATTGAGACTCATATCTATTTAGTTCAAATCTTGCTAGCAAGAACTTTTCGGAATCGTTATGTAGGTACCTAGGCACCGAATTTTAATTTTGGTGCCTAGGGACTAGAGACCTACCATGCACTTAGAGCGCGTGCCCACGAGACGGTTTTTCGCCGGAGCTAAGCCCGGCGTCAAACCGGGCCGTCACAGTACCTAGTGTAGGTACCTATCCATGGGACACTATGGAGCCTAGCACACAACGCCGGCGCTAGCGCCGGCTTCCCGGCAGCCAGGCACGGCGCTCGCCCTCGCAAAAAATCCTCCGCAAGCTTAGCTCCGGCAAAAAACCGTCTCGTGGGCACGCGTTCTTATTGAATTTTCTCGTTAACAGTGCAATAGGGTGAGTGGGGGCAAGATCGAACGGTTTTTTGATGAGATGAGCAGTGTTGCGTTTGATCCCTTGTAGAAGAAAATATATTAACTTATGCTAAAAATTAATTAGTTGTCCTGAAAGAGGAAAGAGTCTACTTTTATATTACATCAATAATTGCGTGTTATATCTGTTCCAAAAGAAGAAAAAAATAAGTTAAAAAATTTTATCACGAAAAAAAAGTTGGGGGAAGATGAAATGGTGGCGGGGAAAGATCGAACGTTTTTCTAAAATCGTAAAATCAGACAATAAATGAATATTAGGACGTTGTTGATGGCCCCTAGTCGATAGCATTTTTTATCCTGAAAACTCTAAACTGACTCTTGTCCCAAAATTCCTGTTTTTAACAAAGTTATAGCAGATTTTCATGTTTAGAATATATCAATCTTACCCCACCGGGGGAAGATTGAAGTAAAGGTTCTCAAACTTTTCCACTCCAGGTCAAAGGTCAATGAACCCGGGGTCAACGGTCAATGACCTCAAGTTGACCCATCGTCGTTCCCCCACCCTAATACTCCCGCATCCTCCCTCTCCCAAAGTATGATATGGCGTTTTTTTTTGTGAAAAAAATTCTAAGCATTTTTTTCATAGTGATGCGTTTTCTACACCTTGACCCAAATATCTCAGAAATTATAATTATCACTTACGAGATTCAATACTTTTTGTTGGTATTGTAATCACTTCCTCTATCGATTGACACATTATGTTTCATCTCTGGCTTTCTTTATCTTTTGCCAAAACTATTTTTTTTTAATGGCGGACAGTAGGTATGCCTGACTCCATACATAAATGTTCGCACCTCTTTGAAACATAAGAGGGTACATACATACCTATTTCATACATCTGTAGCGACATCTACCTGTCGCTAGATGAACTACATAGACATGCTACGCATTACGAGCTTACTACGAGCTTCAGCAAAGATGGCGCCACGCTCGACATCAACGACTTCTATCTGAGTTATCCTTGGATAAAGAACGTCCAAGCTACTCCAAAGCAACTACTACTGCAAAGGAAGAACACGCTGTGCAGTATCAGACCCTCAGATCAGATTGCAGGCTAAATGGGCAACGGAATCACCGCGCAACATCAGAATTCCCTAGATCTCGCAAGCGAAGTTTCCGGCGAGTTGAAGTATATCAGGGACTATCAAACATCAACTGTCGGTCGAAAGACCACGGGTAAGTGGGCCAGATGGGCCGACCCGTTGCAGAGGAACCACCTACTCTGCCTTTGGGGAACTATTCCACCCTGTTCCCCAAACATCCAATATCTGTTCAGGAAAAGTTTGAGAACATCTGACTCTTACTATGAGTTTTGAAAATGAGGTAAGATTGGTACTTGTATATGTTCGTCTTACCCCGCAAAATTGAGATGGGGAAAGACTAAAAGTTGAAATAAATCCTAAACTACGAGAAGTAGCCATATTTAGACGTAATAACACAAGTAAGAATTAAAAATAATGAGTAGATATATCAATAAAACACTCGTACTTACCTTGTAGCTCAAGCTACTGGACACGGGGTAAGATGAAAGGACTTGAGCACTTTGCGTAAAAGTCACTGTGTCAGAAAATTGCACTTTTTACACAACCCCTGGATCTAAGCAGCAAATGTTGACTGAGGAATGAGACGTGACAAAATGGTGGTCTTGACAATATTACCAGCACTGTAAAAAGATTACTCAATCGGGAGTTATTGACTACTTTTTGTCTTACCCCGTTTTCGATCTTGCCCCCACTCACCCTATTAAATTGACAGTGAGCTAATCTGAATATAGATACCTACCTACCTAGTGTCAGAAGATGTTCGACGGAATTCCCTAAAGTAGAGTCAAATCGAGCCAAAACACGTCATCCCTGTTATTTTAGGTATATCCTGATCCTTTACCTGGTATCTTACAAACGCAGCTCCGAATCCTGAAGTTGTAGTGTTCCTCCTTCCAGCCGAACTTGAAGAGTAGGAGGGTGGGCTCGCGAGGGTCGTGCCTCAGGACCGGCCACTGCAGTGCGACGTCCAGGGACAGCACGAAGTTATCGTGCAGATTCGTTAGGGAACTTGCGTCTATTATTGCCACTAGGGAAAAAACAATATCATCATCATTAGAGACGTGTTGGCCGAGGGACAACCTTGATTTTTGATTCGAAGGTTGTGGGCAAAGACCTTATATCTAGAGTGCGCAGCAAACTTAATGGCGGCTGAAGTGCGCGGAAAATTCGGATTTGCGCAGGTACAGTCAACGCAATAGAATACAGTAAACTTTATCTACATAGCCCGCCCAGCCCCGCCCCTCACCACCTTCACTTCCCTGCAATTGCGTTGACTGTACCTCCGCAAATTCGAATCTGCCGCGCACTTCAGCCGCCATTAAGTTTGCGGCGCACTCTACCTGCCCTTTGGTTGTGGGTGTGAACCCTGGTCGTGCATCAATGGATTACCACGGTCTCTAAACCTACATACATACCTACCAACATACCTACATAAAATCACCTCTTTCCCAAGACCACGGGTTTCCACTTCGGATTTTCTAAACGGTGATAGAAAACATCGTGAGGAAACCAGTTAGCTTTGTAATATCGTCGTTGGGCTTGCAATTAGTGACGTATGGAACGCTAGTAGCAAAAGTGGGTAGGTAGGTACCTACCAAATTATGTAGGTAGGTATTGGTTGTACCTACTACCTCTGATTACCCCCTTAGACATCTTCAAAGGGTCAATGCCTAAAGATCTGAGGTATTCGAATCTTTTCACCCTAAGATTAATAGGAAGGTAGGTACTTTCAAGGTGCTTACGTTTCGTGAGAAGATATTCCGAAGGTATGACGGCGGGATGCATGGCCTCCATCGATGCGGCGTGCTCCAGGTGCATCGCGGTGCCCAGGCTCGGTGTTCCGCAGTTAATACACATTTTCCTGCAAAGTTTTTAGTTTTTGTTCCTATGTAAACGCACGCTGCTGAGCTAACGCCCTCCGGAGGGCATTGCAGAGGCTTGGCAAAGAACACGTTAAAAGTACCTACCTACCGGCCACTCGTTAAAATTATTTCATTGTAGAACGAGAATTTGGCGCGGATAGGTGTGTGTCACCTCAATGTTGAATGATGAGGGTGCATTCTACCTATGCCTACCATCTTCCACGCGGCCTTACCTAAATATTAATGGAGGTCCTACATAAAAGTTGGTCTAACATTTCCTTGGATGATTTAAGCCACTTTTTTTTAGCTTTATCTAAGTACAATGCTTCTCAAACTTACCAATGTTTCTCCAGAGCGCTGTAGTAATCCGACAAATCCTTCCAATTCGTGGGATGAGTGAGGTCAACTATATCAATCGTTTCAAAATCCTTCGCAGAAATCCTCTCAACTCTCCCAAAATATTGCAACATCACACAAATTGTTAGTAACATTTTGAAATAAACTGTTTCTTGGAATTCAAAATGTTAAAAGAAATTGAAAAATGAACCAGGTAGGTAGGAAGAATGAACCACACAATGTTAACCTAGACTCGTTTGAAGTCAACTTCTATCGCCTATGATAAAATAGCAACTGAAAGGTTTCAGTCCTTCAGTTTCCCTTACATCATCCCATTGTTCGTGTGTTATCATTTAGTTAGGAGTTTATGTTTGTGGTTTCAACAATGACACTCATATTTTAAAGCTACGCGTCTACTGGGTTGGAATCGTCGAAAAGTTGTTGCTTTGTATTTATTTCTATGGTACCTACAGGATCGGCAAATACCGACGCCGACGCGACGCGACGCCTCGCATGCTGCGTACGCTTCCATTCCGACCCAGTGAACGCATAGCTTTAGCCGTTTCCTCGAAACTAGCTCCAGTGAACCTTCACTCAACCTCAGCGAGGATGCTCGAATCTCCCTCAAAACTTCCTCATGTCTGGTATCTTTAAAGCTAATTTTGAAGAAATGAAATGAAATGAAATTATTAATTGCTAAAAGCATACTTAAACTCAAACATCTCAAATCACCTCCAAGTCGAGTCAGTTCGAGGAGATTTGTAGGTAGTCAATGGTTTTTAAAATTTCGGGAATATCCTCTTTTTCATCCTGTATTATACGTGATTATACATAGAAAAACACCCAGACCCGAAAAAAATATTTGCAGATCATACAAATATTTTCCTCGCGGTAGGAATCGAACCCGCAACCTTCTATGTTTCAGGTCTTCACCCATTGCGCCACAGAGGTCGTTAGCCAGGTCCAGATATTTTGTTTATTGTCCTACCTGCACAGTCCTACACTAATAAATTGTAGGTAGGTAAGTAGGTAGGTAGGTATGTGTTATTTTTTCTAAGTCTTTTCCGCGCGTGTTGATAGCTAAGTACCTACCTAATTAAATTTAAATCTTGTGGATATTTGGCGGATTAGATTGATAAGACGGTGTCTCAGTTATGCATAGTAATTTTTCTACAATCTAGTGCGTAAGTAGGTAGATAATTCATAAGTATTTTGTCAAATAAATGCTAAGTAGGTAAGTATTTAAGTATGTAGGTATACCTACTAATAGGTACCTAGGTATAAAGCGGGGTACTTACCTATCTAAGTAGGTACCTACATAATGTATAAAGCGGAATAGTTTGTTTGTTTGAACGCGCTAATCTCAGGAACTACCAGTCAGATTTGAAAAATTATTTCTGCATTTGATAACTAAACTCTTGAGGAAGGCTACTTTTAATCATCGTCATCACCAATAAAGATACAATCACTACGTGGGCAACGCCGCGGGGGCACTGCTGGTAAATAAATAAATTTCTAATCCTTTGATCGATGTAAAAATTAGGCCTCTTATCTTGTTGTGATTGTATTTAGGTAAATCCATTGAGGGATTAACTGTTAATTCATTTAACGTGCTTAATCAATCAGAATTATGATTACCTACCTAGGTACTTTGCCTACCATTAGACACTAATTTCCTCTCGCGGCTTCATTCGCGTCTCGCTACTCTAGATCAGTGTTCCGCAAACTTTTTGTGTTCAAGGTACCTACATCTAGGAAATCGGAAAATGTTGGAGGTAGGTACACCATAAATGAAAAATCATTTTTTTAAAGGGAAACATAAGCTTGTTTAGATGAGCATATGCGGTCCAAACTTGAAGTAGCTTAACTGAGATGTAACCTTATTTTTTCGAGATACACCAACTAGGTAATGACCACGGTACACCAGTGTGCCGCGGCACACCCTTTGCGAAACACTGCTCTAGATCTACATATTCTGTTTCTTATTAATCAAATTACCTACACCCTTAATTTTATCACATCTTTAGTAATTCACACCTACTTTAATACATACGCCCGTGACTTCACTCGCTTCATACCTGGATGGAGGGTCTCCGTGATTCCTGTAGCCGTACCATGAACTCTGAGCAATATTAAAACAAGCTTGAAACTTGACAACGAATGTAATTCCTAAAGCAATAGGACTGTTTTAAGCTTGTTTTAACATTCCTCTAGGAGTCTAGGAGCAGCGTGGTGGTGGTGGTGCGTAAATGGCCACTGAATTGTTTCAGCGGTTGAGGCGTCGCCATCAGCGTAATGGATTCATAAACTTACAAGATTTGATGAATTATAGTTAAACGTTAAACTATTGGAAAGATTACGACGGATTATAAGATTAACAAGGCGTCTAATGAATGTTATCGTAGGAATAATGCAGGTTACGTATGCAAATAAGCTGTGGGTAAATAAGTTATGCAACCGTGTTCTAGCTTAAACTTTCAGTGGCTTTTCGTATCGTTTCGTATCGAAAGCTTTTCTGAGATCAATAAATATTTCTAATTTCGATCAATGTTTGTTACCCGACTGCGCAAAGCAAAGGAAGTGTTTATTTTGAAAATGTTTCGATAAGAATTTTCATTTTCAATGATTTTATATTTTAACTTTTACCTAAATATGTCTCTCTCGCTCGATGTATAATTTAAAAGCTTGCTGTCTGTCACCTGTAATTATAATAGCATTTACCTTGTCTGCAAGTACTAGCTTTCATAATTATATTTGCATGATCGGATGTATACCTATTATGTTGGTGGCACAAATAAATAAATAATAGAATAATTTTATTCTATTAAACGAGGAATATTTGTTTGTTTGTACCTACTCACGTTTTTTCGAAAACGGTTCTATTTTTATATATATATATAAATTTGCGGTACGAGGTTTTTGGGGCGAAAAATTGATCTAGCTAGGTCTCACATCTGAGAAAATTCGTTTTCTCGGCATTTTCACTCAAAAAGATTTACCAATGCAATGTGGTTCGTAATTTTACGACATTGATGATACTAAAGTGGTTGAGTGGTCGGGTGTCCGCCTTTCAACCGAAAGACGCGAGTTCGAATTTCAGCTAAGTAGTGGAAGTTTATTTTTTTTGTACTTAAGTTTTTTTTTTTTTTTTTTAATTTTCTCTATTTGCACCTGAGCAGAGCTCGGTCGCCCAGATATTGCCCATAATGTCGAAGGATACCTACCTATGTGATTAATTTAATTGCTTGTAAATCGATATCCTCACTGTTAACTCGAAAGTAACACGGAAGTGTGAAAAATATAACCTTCAGTTAGTTTAAAAAAATGTCAGTACGGTTTCGACGACACACCAAACGGTATCGGTGCGATTAGAAAACTAATCGCCTAAATCAGTGTACGAAAGTTGAAGATAAAAGCTTAAAAGAGCAAGGTTGTCCGATAGTGAGGCAATAGTCGGCCATCAGTCGATATGCTCCGTTTAGCTGTTCTGTTGGCTGTGCTAGTAGCGGTGTGGGCGAGGGGGTCGCCCAACGCTGGATCTCTTGAGGACCTTATAAACTCCCCTGGAGGAGCTGGCCTCACAGAAGAACTTATCCAAGATGCTCTACTTGATGTGGTGAGTTTGGTCTTCTATCTATCAATCCATATCAACCCACTCCTGAGAGGCCTCATTTTCACACCACTTTTTTGATTCTCAACTGATCCAAGCCAGTCGGAAGTCGTGCTCAAGACACTGGCAGCATCGGGAGCATTGAGCATTATTACAACGCTGAAAGGCAATACAGAATGCAGATCCGTTGTGCCAGTGCCAGATCTTGACTCGCCTTGACCAGACATGCCCTGAAATTGTTTTGAAAATGCATCGGTAAAACCAATTGGTGACCACGCTGTGCATCCTTTACTACCCGCCAAAACGTTCTGTTCTGGGCCTTTTGCATCCAGGTAACTATGTCGTCCATCCATCTGGCAGGTGGTCGCCAAGAGGTCTAGTAAATCCCCGGGGCCACCATTCAGTTCAGGCCTTACTCCACCTGCCATCAGCAAATCTTGCAAAGAGTCCTGCCCAACTCCATTGTAAGTTCATAATACGGTCCCCAACATCGACTACTTTCGTTCGACGTCGGATTTCCGTATTACGAACTCTGATAAGAGTGTAGTGACGCAAAGTGACGGAAGCCAACAAACTTATTTCACCACAAACGACAGTGCGAAGAAATCATCAGTTCTAAGGATACCTAAGCCCGATAAAAATTAACCGAAGTGATAACTTCAAGGTTATCTGAAAACCTCATTAATTAACATTCACTTTCTTCAGTAAAAAAACGAGTCTTATTTCTGATGTCAGTAGCAATTATTCAGAAACAGTATTTGTTTTTAGCTAATACTGAGTACAAAATACTTTCCGGTTTTGTTGTTATGTGCGCCTTTAATCTAGTTGAATGTCTTGTTGTCTTCGTCTCCATCAGTTTCGTCTCATCCCTGTTTCACCCTGCATCACCAGTTTCTCTCAGTCTCGTAAGTACATAAACCAGCTTCCTCTGACGTTATTAGTGACTTGTGTGTTTCATAGGTCATAGGACTTTGTGAAGCTGGTCATTTAAGATTGTTCTTCGAAATCTTAGCTGTGGTGGACGAAACTTCAAAAACTTATCTTGACTTAGATTTCACGATTAAAAAAACTGTAATAACTATTTCTTAAATCGATTCTAAACACGTCAAGTGCCCGCGACATACTATCGACTAAGCCAGCGCCTTTCCACCTTAAGGGACCGGCGAACGTATCTACGTACCTAGGAACGTAATACCAAAATAATTTAAAATTTGAGCATATTTGTATCACTTTATGTTATTATTTGGATAAAGGCAGTATTTATCTGGGTTCCTGTTACACTTTTGTTCCAAAAAACTTACTATTGAACAAATGAAAAGAAAAAATGCCGTTTTTGGAGTACCTACAAAAATTTCAATTCAATTTGCTTACCTACATTTCTTTTTAGGTAGATACCTACTCTCCTAATCTAACAACATAAACTGATAAAAATATGCTTGAATTTTAAATGATTTCGGTATTACGTTTTTATAGAAATTCGCCTGTCGCAGGCCTCTTAAGGGTGCATTTTCTGTAAACCAACTATCAGTTACTTAAGCCTTTATATGTTCATAAAAACAGCAAACTCGGGAGCCTACATGTACATGTAGTAGGCTCCCGAGTTTGCTGTGACAGCACTCTCCTTCCTTACTGACTCACTGTGTTAAAAACTGTAGGTATCTATGCTATAATTCGTTTCTCCAGGATTAAAAGGTTATCTTCCGTTTCAGCCTGGTGTCATCAGAAACCACGGTTATCCAGTAGAAGTACACAACGTCGTGACATCCGATGGTTATGTCCTGGAGCTGCACCGCATCCCCCACGGCAAGGAAGGCGCGCCTGGCGCCAGGCCTGTGGCGTTTCTCATGCATGGACTGCTGTCGTCATCAGCTGACTACGTCTCTACTGGACCAAAGCATGCTTTGGGTAAATTAAATTTTCACATGCCGACTTTTTGACGAGAACTTAAAGTTAAACTTAAACTTTTAAAAGAGAACTTAAACTTTGTGGCGAGAATTTAAAGTCACGCTTAGGGTAAATTTTAATTTTCATATGCCGACGAGAATTTGAAGTCATTGTTTTGTTTTATTTTCTAAAACTTGTTTCTTTGAATGTGGATTATTAACCGATAAGTTTTCGTGAACGTGCATGGCAGAAAAAACAAAATTGAATAGAATTACATTTTGAGTGTCAGTAAAGGTCCCCACTTTACTAAAGCACAAAGTGAGGGTGGTATTAGATGAAATATCAAATTCATTGAAGAGAAAGAAATAAATCTCATACATAACGTAATCAAACTTCTGTCGCATATGTGAAGATATCCAGGTATACTTACTTAGGTACTTAATAAGAATAGAGAACTGATTGTATCATGTCTTCAATCCCAAAAAGTATGTAAGCGCGGGAACTGTTAATGACACAACACACGGCCCTGGGCGTCGATTCTGGTACCGAACTTTTTATCAACCTCAACCAAAACCTCAACTAAAGCGACTGTTTCCATGACTACTAATAACAAACGACTCAGTTGTGGTGAAGTTTTGAACTTTGGCAGAACAAATTTTGAAAAGCTATTCTACTATTTCACCAAATGGCTGACATTTAAGAGATCGAACCAAAACCAAAGCGGTTGTCATCTAGTAGAATACAGGCCCAGCCATGTAAAATGAGGAGTATGATGTAGAGTCATGTAGGCACTCCTTTTTGTGTGTCATTAACAAGAAATTTGTCGACAAGACGGAATTTGTTTCCAAAAAGATCTGATAGCGCGATAAATCTGTCTGAGCGATAACGATTAGCGATAATTAAACTAAACGCTCCCAAACTCTACCTACTTTTAATCTTTAATCCACTTTTTAACTTGGATCGCAAATATTGCAAATTTTTTGGAAATAGTACCTACCTAAATTTACAAAAAAATAAATAACAGGTTTATTAATTATTAATAAACTCATTATAACTTATTATAAACTGTCTAAAAAGCTGTTACGACCTGGCTGAGTAATGGGCGCTACTCACACATCTGCCGCAGGGGCAATCTAGGTGGCAATCTAGGTGCGTGGCGGTTGTCGCGATATCGAGAGTAGAGATACTCCCGATATCGCGACAACCGCCACGCACCTAGATTGCCACCTAGATTGCCTCTGCGGCAGGTGTGTGAGTAGCGCCCTTAAGCTCCAATCAAACTGTCGCATTCACAATATATAAAGGTGGAATCAGACGGTTCACTCAAGTGAAAGATCACTCGAATGAACGCTAGGGTTTTGAATAAAACTTAGTGCGCCTATCAAGCTTACTAGAGCTTTGTTTCCAAAAACCAAAGAGCACTCTATATAGGCTCGAGCCTGGGACTACACGCTAAAAATTTACAGCCAATGTTTACAGACATCAACATTATTTTTTTATGATAGTTTTGTTTTTAGTTCTATTAGGTACTTACATCTAGATTTATAGAATACTAGCTGACGCCCGCGGCTTCGTCCGCGTGGCACTATTTTGTTTATCCCATGGGAACCGTGCATTTCTTGGGATAAAAAGTAGCCTATGTCCTATTCTCGGTCATTATCTATCTATGTTTCAAATTTCAGCCAAATCGGTTCAGTGGTTGTCGAGTTATAGAGGAACAAACATACATCCAAACATCTATCCAAACATCCAAACTTTCGCATTTATAATTATATTAAGTGTGATTAGTGTGATTAGTGTGATAAAACATTTAGGATATTGACTACTTTCCTATTTCTTCTTTTCCTTTTCTTCAAATCACTCTCTTATATCTAACCTATATCCTTTTTTACTCAGGCTTTATACTTGCCGATGCCGGCTACGACGTCTGGCTTGGCAACGCCCGCGGGAACTACTACTCCCGTCGCCACAGTAGGTTGAACCCTGACAGCTTCCTCAACAAGGACTTCTGGAGGTTCAGCTGGGACCAGATCGGGAACTACGACCTTCCAGCCTTCATCGACTTCATCCTCGCTACCACCGGCCAGGAGAAACTCCACTACGTCGGTCATTCTCAAGGAGGAACCACGTTCTTGGTCCTGAACTCTCTGAGACCGGAGTACAATGAAAAGTTCATCTCCTTCCAAGGATTGGCTCCAGCTTGCTTCTTTGAACATAATGAGAACTCTATGTTTAATACTCTTGCGGAATTCGAGAGTGTTCTAGAGGTGAGTACCTACCTAAATATATTTTTTGAAATTAAATTCTCACAAGTACCTACCTATGTCATTTAAATAGAACCTACAACAACAACTCTGTCTCGCTCTTTGGCCCAAAAATTGCGTATTGTGCATCCTACTTTTACTGATGCTAACTGTTTCTTACTTCAGTCAGTTTCTCATCGGTAAAAGAAGGATGCGTTAAGGATGCGTTAAGGATGCGTAAGGATAAGAAGGATGCTTAGAAGAGCGAGACAGAGCACTAATTTATGATTTTCATTTTTTTTTCATTTCATTTCTGAATTCAGCATGGTGTAATAAAAGTCAGCTTTACAGAAACCTCGGTGCGTGAGTCTCAGTAACATATTTTTTTTCTAGATTTTTTTGAAGATTAGTTTCTTGTGTTTGTTACAGACTCTAGCTTTTGCGTTGAACGCTCAAGAGATTTTCGGTGATCGTGACTTCATGGCGCGGCACTGCGTGGAAGGGTCCATGTTCAACAACGTCTGTCAAGTTGCCTCTGCTGGTATTCACACCAGGAAATATTACAACTCGGTAAGTTTTGTGAGATGGTATGTGTTAGATGCAACTGAGAGAAGTGACCATACCTTCAGCGAGTCCCTCTCTCTACCTGAAGGTTCACCGAATGAATCGAAACACTGTCGGTGATTACCTAAATCGATGATATTTTCACGCGAATAATTCCGTGTGTTTTTGACCGAGCGAGCGAAGCGTCTCTGCTTCAGCTTGGACAAAAATGCTTTCTTTTGTCCGCCGGATGGCTGTCTGTTCTCCTCTACAGGTCGCATTTCTCAACCAATTCTAGTGAAATTTTGTATATACCTACGATGAAATATTTCCATCATCAAAATTCAAATATTTTTTATAATTTTCCTTATTTTTCGTCTACACAACAAAATTGCGATAGTTTCGAATAGTTTCCAATTATCTTTTTAGATTGATAATATGTTTATGTGCAGGTGTCAATCAAGGTAAATATTGTGTTCTCTACCAAAAGTACCTAATTTTACATCAATAAAATGTAGATAGGTACCTATCTACGAATTGATTATGCTTCACAATTTTATCAACGGATTGCGTATTTTTGAGGAAATCAAGACACAATTTAGTGTTTGTATCAAATGAGTAATCAAATGAGTAATAAGGTAATTGGCTGATAATAATCTAAGATAGGTAATCTAAATTTTTCTAAAATCTGTGCTTTTCCGTTTAAGATAAAATTCCGAAGTTCTTAATTGATATATCTTACTATTTTATTAACAAATCCCACCTTCCGTGGCTAGCGACACGTCTCCAGGCCGAATGGTAAACGAAAAAATCGCTGGGCGACACGTCGTCTGCCGCAGTCGGCTACGAACTTGTAGCTTAACATGAATTTTCTTCAACAGACGTTGGTGCCCGTGATAATGGCGCATACCCCAGCTGGTGCCGCCATCCGCCAAGTGGCTCATTACGGCCAAGTCATCCGCTACAACTCCTTCCGCCGCTTCAACTACAACATTCTCACAAACATTCGCGAATACGGTACCGCCACTCCTCCAGAATACGACCTCTCTCTTGTCACTGTCCCTACTTACCTTCACTATGGCTTAGCTGATGAGCAAGTGGACTACAGGGATGTACTTAAACTGGCCAACACGCTACCTAATGTCATATCTGTAAACCAAGCTGAAAGGGAAAGTTTCAACCATTTCGATTTCCTCTGGGCTATTGATGTGAAGGAGTTGATTTATGATGATGTCCTAGCTGCAATGAAAGACGCTGAAAATAAATTTGTTTAACTTATGAAGTTGAAATAGGAATGTCGATTGTGTGCAACTGGTTTTATAAACCTCGGTCAGGGGTTACACTGGGACTGATTTTATAGACCTAAATGGGTTCAAATCGGTCAGATCACGATTTAATTAACTAATTTAAAAATAGAATTACGACCTATATTTTATGTAACAAATCGTTTAAATAAATAACTTATTAAACATCATAATAAAGTATTTTTCCTTATTAAATTCTTTGAAGATTACTTTTTTAAGTTAAAATTAAGCATTATTACAATGATGGATGGTATAAGCAGAAAAATAAAACAGGAAAATTAATTTGTCGTAAATAATGCTTTATTTAAATAAACATAATAAATGAACTTATTTATCGAAAAAAAAAGAAATCAAAGAAAGTATAAAAAAAAAGTTTTTTTATGGATTGATGATAACCTTACGCATGCAAAAGTAAACTGATCCTTAGAGTAGTAATAAATAGAGTTTAAAATATAATTAGACAATCTTAAGTAAAATTTTGCGATTGAGCAAAATTACCAAGACATCATTGGCAGTTTCAAATAACTTGAGCAAAAAGAGAGTTGAACTTTTTGATTAGATTCTACACCTAGCGTAGACATAGCTGGTAATTTTGGACCTTATATCAAATAGTTTTTAGATAGTAAATATTTCAAAAAAGTACAATCTAAATCAAAGTAGATCCTAAAGGGCTATATTGCACTAGTCCTAAAAATAGGTACAGAACACTTAAATTAGTCGTTGGTCTTGAATACACTTTGTTTCTGCATATGAATGAACTTCGACTATCACCTTAGATATCCCTTGGTATTTCTCCAGGGATATGCGTAGACATTATCATATCATATGCAAAAGCATGAAAAAGCACCTATCAATATAGTCCAGAAGGCATATCCGTGACTTTGTGAACACCAAAACTGCTAGAAGTACCCATCGGTGAAAGAGTTCTCTTTAAATCTGCATGAGAGTGCGTTCCCGTCATCACTAAACTAGTCATCGAAGCCGGTGCGTCTCTCAATATAGACCCAGAATAAAATCCAGCATTGCTATGCCCTCTTTTGACCAAAAACGTGGAGCTATTAAACCCTGAAGAATTCTCGAAGGAAGATGCAAGCTTTGAGTTTGATAAGAAGAATTTCGGCTGATCGCATTTGATCGGAGATTCTTCTTTGGTTGATCGTTCATATTTTTGTTTTGTTCTGGTGACTGGAATCAACGGAGACTCTTTCCCGTCGCTACTAGTTCTGGAACACGATCTTTGCCGCTTTTCATAAGGCCAAACTGGCTTCTTAGGCTCGGAAAGTACCACAATATCAATCATAGAATTTAGACCTTCATCAATTCTATCCAGGCTTTTCGTCAACTTTTTTGACTCGATCAAGTTAACGATTTCGTCAACACGGCTGCATTTTGAGCTAGATCTTTGCATTGATGACATCTGGGACTCTGTATAAAACATGCTGTCTATGTATTCTCTTTGACGGGAACCTTTCTCTGATGTCTGGAAAGACTCGCTTCGTTTCACAGACGATCTTCTACTATCCTCTTTGGATCTTGTCTTAGATCTCTTTCTTTCCTCTTTCTCTGTAGAGTTGAAGACAGCTCTAGCTTCATTGAAGTCGAAGCTGGTTATTGAAGGTTTCTTAGTTACTTGGTTGATACAGCGGGATGCGCTTAGTAAGGAATCTGATCCTTCATCGCTAGAATAAAAGTTTTCATCGTAGATGTCTGGAGGCTTATTGTATATTCCTTGGTCAACAGTAGGTGGGACGAATAAATGTACTAGACTCTTTGCTTTTCGTGGCGGGTGTGGAAGGATCTTGCACGGTACTATTTCAGCTTCCTCATCGTCTTCCATTCTATCATCTGGGTAGTGACCGTTGCTTTTGATCTGAATGCTGTGCCTCGTGCTGGTTATGGAGTCTTCTTTTTCTGCGTCACGATGTTTTTGGCATTCTAAAGCATTGATAGAGACATTTATTTCAGAAGTTTGGTTACATCTAGAAGACCTATCATCGAAAGTTTCTTTATACTGTTCAGATTCAGCATGATTAACTATATTTCTAAGCTCTTGTATAACTTCGTCTATTGTAGTTTCCTCCTCTTCATCTGATGATTTTTTATCGTGTTTGGGTTCTATTTTCTTGTGAATGCGTTTATTTCGCATGAGGTCATATGTTTCATTCTTGACGTTGAAAACTTCATAGACCATGGATTCTCTTTGTGGGTCGCCTTCAGGACTCAGAGATCTCTCAGAAGAACTTATTCCTTCGTCTTCTGGTGGCGACGACTCGTCTGTAACAAATATAGGTAGGTACTTAATTACTCTGGAGAAATGAGTGACTCCTAGATACAGGTATCCTAGATATTAGGTTACAATAACAAGATTGTATCTATACCTACAAATGGTTTCGCACAAATAGTCTCAAAACCTTATGGCTTGTTATTACTTATTGTTTCTTACCTCTATTTATATGCCCTGAGTTTTTTTTCTTTACTAAGTTCTTCTTTCTGTTTGAACTACCGTGTTCTGACCGCAGTGTTGACACTTCCTCTTGTAATTCACAACATTTTTCTTTCAAGCATTTCTCTAGTGACAATAATATCCCTTTTTCCTCTTGTAGAATCTGAAACATTAAAGCACGTGTAAGTTTGTAACTTTTCCTTTTTTATATTTCATGTTTTTAATTTAGCTCTGCCTTCTACAATACATTTTTTGAACTTCTTAATAAGGTTGAGTCGTGATTGTCTTTTACGAAAGCTACAAATAGGAAGGTATTTTCAATTTTATAACATAGTTTATTTGCGATTCCTTTCATATAAACTATAAATATTACCTTAACTCTCTTCTCAAGTAGATCCAGTTTGTTCCGCATATCGTCCTTCTCTCTGAGCGCCTCTGTTGCTGTCTCGCTCAGAGTGTCGATATCAATCAGCTGCTTCTCGTAATTTTCTATCTCTTTCAGCACTTGCGTGTTCGGAGTCGGCAATTTGGCTACCATCTGAAATATTTTATGACTGTAATTGTATGTGACATTAAATTAATTCACTTTCTAGTAAAACTTTCGTGTAAGGTTTATAGTGTCCTTCAGGGTAACATTCTAGTTTCAATTTTGTTTATGATATTGGAGTTTTTAAAAAGGTATTTAAAAGAGATTCTTGCCTTAAAATTGTCCCCTAATGTATCATCGATATCTGCCAAAAGGCTTCAACATGACAAAAAAATATCTTACCTTCTTCAAAGTGTTGATATCAATAGCAGCTTGCTCCAACTCCGCTTGTATATAAAGCTTCCTCTGTGGCGTAGGAGCGCTGGTCAGTAGCGCGTTTATAAACGCAAGTCCTGCAGCTTGCAGGTCTCCAGAGCCTCCAGAACTCTGTAGCATACCGACGAGGAACCTGAAGCGGACTGGCTCGCCGAAGCGAAGTCGGAGGGTGGAGAGGGCTTCGGAGACGTGGTTGTGGCCGCTGGCTGGTGGGTAGCACGCTTTTGTGAGGAGCTGAAAGTTATGGTTGATTGTCAATCTGTCGTGGTTACTGGGGTGTTTGGTTAGGGTCGTGAGAGACAGCGTAGGATCACTCAAATTTTGAGATATTTTCAAGTAAAACCGTGGTTTTATATGGTGGAAATAATTGAAAACAATATAATAGATGGCATATTCTAAGTAGTTATAGCGATAAGTAACAATGAACTATCTGATGATGGAGCCAGGAGCTATTCTTCCGAAAATAACAAACTACCCGTGAAAATGAAATTAAAATCGAAATATGATCACGACTGTATTTCCAAAGTACGGTAGACATTCTCTCAGATCTTTTAGCATTAAAGATCCTTTGAAGATGTTTAAGGGGGTAAATTCCCGTATCAGGGTCGTCTGAAAGATGTTTACTAAAGCTTTCAACAAGAAACTTTTCGAATCAAATAATAACCTTACCTGTAAAGCCAGAACCCTAGATTTATTGACAGTGGACATGATGCAGACTGTCAAGGTGTAGACTCCGGTGGAACCGGCGACGAGGCGTCTCACGCAGTCAGGGTACCTGCTGCAACAACTCCAGAGGCATTGTCTGAAACAGAACAATTTTTTTAACAGCGTCAGGTTTACGGGTCATGAATTCTTTAGCAAGCTAATCTAAATGACTATGTAAACTGTCAGAAATGTTAAGATTCCACATAGGCGTATATATCGAGGGTGGGTGGGAGGTTAGGGGGGCCAGACTGATCTAGCCGTCTGGGAAGGTCATGTTTTGTGCAGAGCATCTCCTTGCGGTAATTTTTGTTAATGATTCATTATAATTTAAGGACTAGTTAGTTTAGCAAGTACGGCGGTTCTCACACTGGCAACGCACCCCGCAGCGGAGTGCGTGGCTGCAGATTTTCACATTGTATTTCCCGCACGTCGATGCGTTGTCAGTGTGTTGTTATATGCGTGTTTTCTATAAAAATTGAAATACTTGCGTACAAAGTTAAAATCTGCAGCCACGCACACCGTTGCGGGGTGCGTTGCAGTGGGAGAACCGCCTTATGCATCAGCCGTAGACAGTAAAAATAAAGGCGGATACAGAATTTTTTTGAAAATTCCAAAATATCTAATAGGTACTATTCCTCCGCTAATCTCAGTACCTATACCAAAAAAGTTTCGTCAACATTTTCACGCTAAAGCCACCCAACCACCCAGTTTCCACAGCCTAGCCAGGCTAGTCAGGACAAATCTGGATATAGAATATAGAAGTAGGTATATAGAATATAGAAGTATAGACACTTACAAACAAGCTAATTCGTCTAGTAAAGGTCTTCTTCTAACAGCAGGTGGGCCTCTCGCGCTTTCTCCGGACTGACTGAGTTGCACGTTGCGCAGGAGTTCCAACAGCAACGTGACGCCATCTAGAGGCTCACACGCGAACTCTTGAACGAAACTGAAAATAAAAGATAATTATAAGTTCATTATTTAATTTAATACAAATATAATAATGGTGAAATAATTAAGAGATCTTTCTTGTATAGGGCTAAAAAAATATTATAATGGATAGGTATTATTTAGAAGATAATGTACCTACTCTACATCATCTAGGTACCTAATTAATATCCATGGAATCTCAACATTTTATGCACAATGTAACTTATTGCAGATGAGGATATTTTTATGCCCATATATTTTATGCTTAAATACTTAATAATAAGAGTGTATTTACTTTAGCCTTTGAATATTATTTAACAGATAATTTTATGGTCACTGTTACCCCATAGGTACATTCATCTATAAAAAAACAATGTGGAGCCTTAATATTTTTATGAGCTAAGTAAATTGTCGGCGTTTTATAAGTGCACTGCATTATTATCAAGCTTTAAAATATTTTTACTGCATTATTAAACCATCGTCAGAGAGAACACTTAAATAGTAGAATAGAGTTTATAATTCCCAATTACTCGGTAAAAGGCGCAATAAAATTTGCAGTGTTATTTGACGACATAAATGAAATTACTTTTGCAATTACGGGATGGTTCTGGAGGAGTTTCTGCCTTGTATTTTGAAAAGCTACCAACGCCAGATTTCGACCGTGAAAATAGTACCTACAAAAATGACAAAAGCAAGTCAGTTAATTGATTCAGGCGTGACTTTGCTGAAGTCCATCTTTAGATTTTTTTAAAATTCCAAAATATCTAGTACTCCTCCGCCAATCTATACCAAAAAAAGTTTCGTCAAGATTTTCACGCTACGGGTGGTTGGGTGGCTTTAGCTTGAAAATCTTGACGAAACTTTTTTTTGGTATAGATTGGTGGAGAAGTACACCTACTAGATATTTTGGAATTAAAATAATAGTAGGTTATGTAGGGGCCATATTGTTGGTGGATATATTTGTGGGTATAACCGCAAGCCATGGCTAACATAATTATGGATATATCACTTCTAATCGGATGTCGTTTTTCAAGAACAATTTCTGTAGTAGTTTAGAATGGGATAAGGTTCTGTGGCTATTAAGAGAGCGGTGACAATGTAACTGACAACTTTACTAGGCTGATTCATTCCTGGTTGTTCCATCAAAAGACATTTCAATGTAATCTCACTATAAATAAAATTATGATTTAAGGATTATGTGTTCCCAAAGTGTTAGGTTTCATAGGTTTTGAGACGAAAAGCGCACCAGAAGTCTTTCTACTCGATGGCTTCAGTCACTATTTATTTTAATTTTCATACCACTTTATTTCAACCTAATGAAAATCGTATATCTTAAGAGGGCTGAGCCGGTGAATTTCCATAAAAACGTAATACCGAAATCATTTAAAATGTAAGCATGTTTATATCAGTTTATGTTGTTAGATTAGGAGAGTAGGTATTTATCTAGGTTCCTGTTAAACTTTTGTTCCGAAAAACTTACCTAAAAAGAAATGTAAGCCAATTGAATTGAAATCTTTGTAGGTACACCAAAAATGGCATTTTTTCTTTTTATTTGTTCTATAGTAAGTTTTTTGAAACAAAAGTTTAACAGGAACCTAGATAAATACTACCTTTATCCAAATAATAACGTAAAGTGATAAAAATATGCTCAAATTTTAAATTATTTTGGTATTACGTTCCTAGGTAAGTAGATACGTTCGCCGAGCCCTTAATTTGACTTGGCGAACCTTGTCTTGAAGATGCTGGTAGATCTGAGAGAATATTCAGCATTCCTTGGGAATATACAAAAAAAAACCAGTTATAAATATGTCGCATTTGTTTCAAAAGCATTATTTTCCCAAGAAAATCACTCAAGCAAAGTTAAGTAGGTAATGTAGTTCTCCTATCCTATGCTAAAAATAATTTAGAATTGAAAGTGTGTTTGGATGTTTGTGGTTCAGTCATGTCTTAACCAGTGAACTGATTTGGATGGAACTTTGAAATAAATTCGACTGTGATTAGTCTAAAATAGAAGGCTCTATTTAAAATGGTGGTAAGCAGCATGCGAAAGCAAGTACCTACCTACACTGTAAAAATAAAATTTCTCTTGTCTCGCGATCGCTTACTAAAGTAGCCCAACTGTAATCCAATGGCACTAGCCTGTCCCATTACAGGCATTATGCATTCCGTAACTGCACAGTAAGGAAAATAATCACTGTAGTCTTCATCCAGGGACACTTCAGCTGCATTGCAAAATTACCTTTACTGGGAAGACATTAGATTCTAATATTCTAGGATGTTCATGAAAACAGGAGAAATTGAAATAAATGGGTAAACACAATGTTTTTAAACAACATTTCAAAAATTATGATCTTACATCATGACCTAGGACTGGGAACATTTGGTCCAATTTTAGTATTTGATGCTATGGTTAACTCAGATACCTAGATACCTATAAAAATACGAGCCAGTACAAAATTCTTCTATACCTACCCATATATACCGAGTAGTCCGAAAACGACCCAGATTTACTTGGTTAGCTCTGACGAAATATATTCTAGTGAAATAAATTTTTTTAAAAAATCCTTGACATAATTCTTAAGGGCATATATGGAATAATCGAGACGCTAAATTGACATACCTAAGCCATTGTGTATATTCATGAAATAGCTTTTGGAACTTAGAATAGAATTAGTTTTATGAAGCGTTCAATTTAAAAGGCAAATAAGTACTACAGAAAGTAAAAAGCGAGGTAAAAACATCGTAAAACAAAATTGAATGAAACTCGAAGGTAAAACTATGAATATATTTTTATGGTCGCGGTGTAACCAGTTCGTTTTCTTTTATACTCTGCATAATTTTATTACAGATCTTCACAGTCATATTAGTTTGGAAGAGCTCCTTTCAAATATACTTACAAAAGGAATATTACTAGATTCAACGTATGTTGGCTGTAAGATAAACAAAAAATATCTAAAAAAACATCTAGAAAAGAAGTAGGTAAAAATAATTATGATTCAGTCTGTACTACAGGCTGATATAATTGTCAGAATGCATTATTTTATGAAGTTTTGTTCAAAATGTAGACAAGTATTAAAATGTATTTGGACATACCTTTGACTACTCCTTTGACATCTTTAATGGAACTTAAAGGCCTTAAGATTTGAATGAAATGTCTACCGGGTCAATCTCCAGAATCAGCGTGTTTAGTTGATCGCTATGGTGCTTTTTAAATATCGATATTTTTGCTTTTCTGTATTTTTATTTCGAGAAAGAGGTGTCTAAATAAGCATATTTTCATATTGGCCCCTGAAGGGGCAGAAAAACAATAGGTAATATCGATATTTAAGGGGCGCCATAGCGATCAACCAGGTCCGCTGATTCTGGAGATTGACCCTACCGCGCCTTGTGGATAACTAGTCTAGGATAAACATTCGCGAATGAATGAATAAATGAATGAATGAAGGAATTAATGAATGAAAATTCTTTATTGAACACCTTAGAATAAGCAAAATACAACAATGTCAAAACTAAGTAACAATGTACAATGGGCGGCCTTATTGCTAAGAGGCGATCTCTACCAGGCAACCAATGGATGGAGAAGAATCTTAAATAATGGAAGATTCGTGATCATATTTCAGGTTCTTTTTTCTGGAGTCAATTATTTATTATTTCCATGTAGGTACCTATCATTTCTTTCATTTATTGCCTCACAAACATTAAAAATAGTAAAATAAATATAGGTAGGTACAGAATAATTAATATTGAAAACCTATGATTATTTCAAGTTGGTGTAGGTACTTACAGTGTACGAAACGCGCTAATGAGATAACAGTCGATGTGATCAACGTTTTAACAGCCCATTAGGGTTTAATGAGTCGATAAAATTTAATTAGCGCCTCCATTTATGTGTAGGATTTATATGTCCTTCTGTGGGTAGCTGAGTAAGTTATTTCGGTTTTCGTTTTGGAACTTGACATTGTAACAAAAGTACGTACGCATGTAGCTTTAAGAGCATACTAAAATAAGATAAAGCCATGTATTAAAAGACTGAAGCTTAAGGAGCCATACCTTGTATTAGCTTGGGACTACATGATGCTGTGTGAAATGTCCAGCAATATTTATTTATTTATTTTATTTATTAAAGGACTTTGTAGATAGATAGATAACACTTTATTGTTTACCACAAAGAAACCTTAAGTATAAATTATCTAAACATAGGTAAAAACAATTGGCGGCCTTATCGCTTTAAGCGATCTCTTCCAGCTTTTTTTTGTAGCTCAATCATTAACAGGAGAGTGACGTAAAAATTATTCAATCTTTGCTAAATTGAATTATGAATAACGTGGTGGTTCTCTACCTCATAAATAATCTAGTGCACACGGTATGTGCTATATGTAAGTAGTACACGTCCGCAAAAACGCCGGAACAGCACATTCTTCGGCCAGAATTCTTCCATAACGATGGTCAAAAGATTATCAGTATACAACAAACGATTTAAAATCTTTATGACGCGACTCATACTGCTCGACCCTCACTTTTTTTTTAAATCTAGATAGATCTTTGTTTAGCCACAATCTCACCAGATGGTGATGATGTTTTTTCTTAAATCTACATAAGTAGACTCTTTAGAATCTCACCAGATGGTGACGATGTGGCTGACGATGGATCACAAAGGTCTAGAAGACACTTATTCACTCTTGACTTGAAGATACCCAGGTTATAGTTTTCGGAGAAAACAGAAGCAGCGAGTTTCAGACCTCAGCAGTGCGGATGATGAAGGTGGAGAAGAAAAGGTGGAGAAGAACCGCGTTGTACGAGTGGATGGAATGTCCACAAGATAAGGATGATCACTAAGATTTTTTATTTGTTATAGTGTTACACCACACTTAGGTATTTACATTTGAAAATGAAAAATCTTATCAAAATTTTCAATTCTGACGGGATTCGAACCCACAATGATACAAACGATCCTCCTTTAGCCGGAGTGCCTTTACCAATTCGGCCACGGAACCTTTAGTCGCCAGAGTTGAAAATCATGATACGACCATAATATCTATCGATTTAAGCATCGATGAGCGCCATTTACAGGATAACTACTTAGTTAACTCACTCAAGTTGAAATTTTGATAAGATTTTCATTTTCAAATCACTAAGATTAACTTGATCATACCTTGGAAAAGAGAGTCGGAGATCAGCTCGCAGCTTCGTCAGGAGTTCGCTCGGAGTTCCAAACTGACGGAGGCTCATCTCTTCTCCACCGTTCAGGCAGGGGTTTCTGAAAGATGTTAGATAAGATTAATTTCGTCAAATAGCAAACTAATAAGCAGGAAAACTAGTTTGTATGTGCTGTTGGCCAATTGCTATTCTATAGCGTTTGTTTTCTTAGGAGGTAGAGATGTTTTTCTGTACAGAGATCACATACACACACATACCTACAACAATAAAAGATAATTCAAAAATTTTATTTCTCAACCGGTTTCGTCCCACTGCAAAGGTCTCCCCCAAACTCTTCCGACCGTCTCTATCCTTCGCCAAGTCCCACCATCCTTCGTCGAACGTGACAAGATCGTCCCACCAACGTTTTCTCGGCCGACCCCGGCGCCGCCGCCGCCGCCTCCCGTCTCGGCTCAAATAATTACTCTATTCGACAGAAACATATCAGTAGTTTCATCATTTACCTGAAATCCTTGCTTCCCTGGTTGGGCAGAGTCCTGGCCTTCGTCGCGTCCTGAGCTGGGTCCAGCTCGTATAAGCTGGCGGCGCCGGTCTTCTTGCCCCATTTCTTCAATGACGTGGCGTAGTCTTCAGGGTTGTAGATCGGTGGCCGCTGCTTATCCTGAAAGAAAGGATTGTTTTAACTTAAACTCAAGTTCATGACGCTTATTCTATTTGCAAATGTTACATGTCCCCTATAATTTATTGAGACTGGCAAACATTGATTTACGGAGGCATTTAGGCGCCCTGGTAACTCCTCCAGTGAAGTTGGCTAAGGTTAAGGCTAAACTTTGGCTCATTATATTGAGTCAAAGGCTTAGTTACTAGCCTCAAAAAAGCTTGGAAAGGCGCCATTTGACCCAGTTTTCGTACTCAGCGCTTTTAGTCTACACTTTTCATACGCACGGCGGAAATGTGGAACTCCTTGCCGGGGTCTGTATTTCCAGAAATGTTTTGTTTGGGTTAAGTAGACCTCACTGTTGCTTTACATCAAGCGGGGTGTGGTCAAACGCGAACCTATTTTAGTTAAAAAAAAACAAAAAAAAAGGTGAGTAACAAAAATTACTTTATAGAAAGGTAACGTGAAGTCATATAAAACAACGATGAATTATGCTCTTACGACTTTAAGATGTGAAATCAAATGGCAAAAATAGAAAAAGTCCATAGTAAAGTACCACTCATTAATAAACTACTGTCTAGATAATCGTTTTATCGGAAAAACAATGTGGGCTACACACCAATTATATAACAATGCCAAAGAAAACGGTTCGGCTACATCGATTCTCATCACTTAGACCCAAGATCACAATGACAAGATGACATCAATTAGCGACATCTATAGATATAATTATCTATCTTACAGTAGCGTAGGCAATTTACTGAGCGGGCGACCGCTTCAAAACCGTAAGGAAAATTGCTTACAACGGTCGGAGTGCGAGCGATTTAAACAATGAAGCCAACTGCTGCGACGTAAAATCAAATCAAATTATATCTGCCGGGGTCCATATTTCTAGAAAAGTATAATTTGGGTGTTTTCAAATCGAGAGTTGAATAGGTTCCTTCTAGGTAAGCGTGCTCCATCTTAGACCACTCTGTTGCTTTACATCAGGCAGGGTGTGGTCAAACGCGAACCTATTTTAGTTACAAACATTTAAAAAAATATTTAGGAACAGTTACAGCGGCTCAGAATACAATTGATACGATGGTACCCGCAGAAGTCTATAAAAACTGTGTAGCAGGCACCAACGCCCTCCTGTAGTTTAGTTCAATCCAATTTAAAATTCCTAACAAAAAAGAAATGTAACTAGGTACATATTGCAAAAAGAAAAACATATAAGTAAGTATTCAAATTAAACATGTAGTAAATAGAACAAGTACTTTTAAGGCTTTTCAATCCACAAAAACAAGCGTTTCCTAAAGCATGCACTCTACTTGTTCTGTTAAATACATTATTTTATTTGATTTTATACTACTTCTGTTGAAGCAATGTTTTTTTTTATGGCATTACTCATGACAAATCTGACTCCGTTGATAGGTTAAATAAATCTTTCTTTTTAAAGTAGGTACCTAAGCTAAGAGTTCTGTAGAAAATAAATCGCTTACATTCTCGCTTCGCCTTTTGAGAACTCCATTCTGCGCGCATCAGTCTTGTTCGCAACAATAGCTTCGTTATGACAACTTCGAAACATACGTTTTTAGAAAGCCAACACAATGCTCGTTCAAATTTCATATTTTCACACAATGCGAGAAACAGAACTTAGTCATTGGTAAAAAAATAGTTTTATCTAAGAAAACCATGTTCCATAGAAACAAAATATTTCGAAAGAAAACAATCTTAAAAAGAACGATTAGAAACTTTAAAAATCCTTTTTTTTGTTAAAATAAAACCGATTTAAAAAAGAGAACCATATTTTATCAAACTAAAAAAGTTTCAATTGAAATAGATTTGAATAGCGAACACAGTTCTTTTTTTTGTGAGTTATAAGGAGTTCCACCGTGAATAATAGGTTAGTCAGCAACGCATCGGCGCACTCCCTTTTGTTGCCCTGTCTAATTTCAAGTAGGTACCTAGTCAAATCACCTCTTAAAATTTTTATGGCGGGTTACCGATATAATAAAAGGTATTAAATAATGTATGTAATAACTAATATAAGTATTTTGAGAAATAAAAAGTTTAATAATAATTAAATAATAACTCTGTACCAAAAATGTTGTTTTTTGATCAATTGAATTAAATTGCCTGTAAAACAAAGAAATATAAGGTTTTATGCTGCAACATTATAGTAGGTAAGTACTTTACTAAACTGTTTTTTTTTATTCAAAACTGTTAACAATCTAAAAAGTTTTTTCTTATCTTCTTTATTATTCCTATTTAAATTAATTCCCATAATTACAATGTAAACAGCATAGACAACATTGTTGAAGCTGAATTTATGGCTGAATGGGTCATAAAAAATATTTTCCAAATGTTTTAAAAACCCGGCCAGGCCCACTAAGTGGCGGTTTAGTTGAACTGTTTCTTTTTACAGATGTTTTCATACATTATCTGTTATTATCCTAAAGTTAAAGTGACCTCTCGTTTTACGAGTTAGTGAACAGTGGCATTTAGTTAATTAGAGAAGAATGAGCGGGCAATCATTATCTGTCATTACAATGAAAAAAAAACGCATGGGTGAAGTGAAGTTATAATAAAATACATAATAATTTTCTTCGCAATTAGTTACGTAAAGGCACTAAACCACGAATCATCGAATTAATTGCAGAGCAAAAGAAAGCTTGGGCTATTTACGAGGTTGACGAACGGAACGACTATGATGCTTAGACTTGGCTGCTTGTTAGAAGGTATTTGTCGAAACCTTTGCAGTTCAATGTGAATTATTAAAGGTTTGGACATCTGCGGGCTTAAAAAGGTCGCTAAAACTGAATCACAACATGAAATGAACTAAAATGCAGTCTCTTATCACCCTCAGTCAATGAAAAGAGATGGCAATAGAGCGATTCTGCAATAGCGACCTTTATAGGCCCGCTGGAATATCTTCAGAAATTTGGTCTTTCGGAATTTGAATACTTACCTAGTACATACTTCCTTACAAAAATTTTCATCGCAATAATTAATGCAAGTTTATATACTTACCTAATTGGCGTGTCTATTCCTCTCCTGATATCCTCTCTCTATTCATGTCTCTATTACTATATTCTTAAGAAGTAAATGATTAACTAATATTTTATTCACTAATTATTTTGATAGTAATAATGTACTTGAACAAATAATTTAAACTTATCTAAGTAAAATCTTTTCCTTAAATAAATGCGTGTTTGGTGTCTTTGTGTGCTTTTAAAAGATAATAAATAATAACACATACCCGCGGTCCTGATACTATATTACCTTCTCGTAGTACCTACCTACTATTAGTTATTCTGTGCTTCTATGTTACATACATACAACCGCCTTCGCTTTTACTTCAATCCGTTTCTACAATAATTTGGTTAATTTTGTTTTATGACGATTACACATCTTTTGTTTAGTGTTCCACGATGTTATCTGTCGTCAGATGCAACAATCCGTAGGGCTATTAGCTAAAATTTGCGATCAGCAATCATCGCACAATTATCGCGCAGCTATCGTGCAATCGATCGCTAGACGTCAAAAAAAATGGTATTACGTACGAGACCGATTGCTGATCGCTCGTTGATTGTTGGAATGCACTTATTGCGAAGATACTAGCGCCATCGCGATCGAGTAGCAATCGCTGGAACTAAAGCGTAATGCGAATGAAACAGCTGTGATTTTGTTTACAATCAAAAAGCTATTCAAATTCTACAAAAAAATATCGTGGCATGGTATTCCTACCACCAAATGTTTAAGTGCATTAGATAATTTGACTGTGAAGTGCTCTGAAGTGAACCATGGATGAAGTCAGTTGGACAAAATAACTTTTGTGTTAGATTTCGTTTGCATAATTCGTTCGTTCGTTTGTCCTTGAAATTGTTAATCAAAACAAGAGTGTCGAATGAGCAGCGTCGGAAATATTAGGCACACTGTACCTACATAAGTATGAATAAGTGTTTGCAGTGTTAGTAGTTTTAACTAGAGCCAGGCCAGTATTTGTCAGCTATCGATCGGTCAGGCACGCAAGAGTGGAATATTTACCAAGAAATAAACTGAGTGAACTTTTTGTGAAGTGATTGACCGTGTTCAAACAGACTTTATCACAGGCAGGCTGGTAGTGACGAAGATTCCTACAGATCTAAAGCATTGGCTTGATCTCGAAGACTACGTTCTCGCAGCCTTGGGTAGGTGTAGGTACAGTGTGGAGGATTTCATTTCTTCTCTCCTCTGCTTCCAACAAGATGCCAGATGAACATTACACAAGCCATGTCGAACGGTCAGTCAAACACAATCTATTTTTAGCTAATAGGTACTAGGTAAGGTATTTAATTACACTCCGCAGTCGTACAATAATATTGATAAAATATGTTTATTTGCTTAGATAAGTGATAAAACATCGGTGGTATAGGTTTTTATGAAATAACCATCATTTGTAATCAAATAATAGGAGGATGAGACACAAATAAAGTAAATAATTTCTTGGCAATCGCAAAGCAATCGTACAACAATGGATACAGAGGTCCTCGCAATTTGACAGTTGAAATTGCTTGCTAATTGCTTTATTATTGCTGTCAAAAGCGTACGTAATACGAAAACACTACAGCTTTATAGAGAACAATGCACATTTGAGTTACCGATTGTCCTGTAGAGGCAGCACTGTCGATAGATTGCGATGGCTTTGCTATCGTGGTTAGGTAATACGAATTAGCAATTTGAAAACAAAAATTGCTGGATTTTTGCTTTTGCTTTGCTATTGCAAGATACGTGATAGGGCGGCCGGAAACATGAGATAGGTAATTGTATTTTAATAATAACAGGTCGCAGTTAGAACGAGAGCGTCTGTTGTGTAAAAGAGTGATTGTTATCTAGTGTTTTGATCAGTACATTTTTTGATAATTAAAATTGGCGTGATTGATGTGATGAGGGAGCAAACGTTTGTAAAAAATGAAACTCCTTGGAGATATTATAAGATTGTAAGGTAGGTTTCAAATTAGTACCTACCTACATACAACCCGTTTTTAATTCAAAATAGTTTTTTTCGAACAGCACATCTTTTCCTGTTTAAACAAAAGTAATCATGGGTACCTAATTTAGTAAATAATTTAGGTGAAATGATAACTTATCAATACTAAATAGCGGTTTAGTTAAATAGTAAGTAGAGTGCGCCGCAAACTTAATGGCGGCTGAAGTGCGCAGCAGATTTGATTTTGCGCAGGTACAGTCAACGCAATAGAATAAAGTAAACTTTATCTACATAGCCCGCCTACCCCCGCCCCTCACCACCTTCACCTCCCCGCAATTGCGTTGACTGTACCTGCGCAAAATCGAATCTACCGCGCACTTCAGCCGCCATTAAGTTTGCGGCGCACTCTACCTAAAGCAAGATTTGAAACAAAAAACAAAAATGATTTCATGTTCAAAAACTTATATGTGCTGTGTTGAATTTCATTTGCGTTCAGCAGTGCGATTCCCACTTTTATGAATTCATCCGATTCGAAGATTTTCTCCGAAAAGTTGAGGTTTTTTTAGCGAACAAATGTCACTTTCCGAATTCGGAATGCATTCCGAGAAGGGGTGAATCGCTCCATCGCGCCTCAGCAGAGTCATACTTCGAATTCACTCAAGTGACCGAGCCCACTAAATACACAAGAATGTAGTGTAAAATTCAAATTTCGAATACGTTTGAAATCTCACAGAAGATTCAGCTCTTTGACGTTCGAAGTGAGTTTACAGAATGACTCTGCAAAAGTATGCACTGTGCTTGTCACTGTGACACGGACAGGCTAGTGATTACCATAGAAAAGCGTTTGATGGTGATTTGATAGGAGATTTAATTTTATACCAAGAGCTAAAAAAAAACAAGATATATCGTGACTTAAGATATATCGATAAACCTCGTTCAATCGTTCTTATTTCTTGCGCAACGACCTAACGCACGAAATTCCGCCATTTTACAACAATTAAACATACATTGGTCACACGCTCTCGTTTTCATAAACTTTTTCTTCCACTTAAAGTTCAGAGTAAGCAATATAGACAGCTCTCATAAAGAACGAACGAAAGATAGAACAGGAGTAGAATCACCTAGCTCTTAAGACGATTCAAAGTGGTCATAGCGGTCCTACTGAATAAATGATATTTGAATTTTGAATAAGTTAGAACGCACGATCTAACTAGGCATTCTAGAAGTTAGCCGAGCTGAGCGCTTCCGTGCTTCGGAAGGCACGTTAATTGTCGGTCCCGGCTTTTAAGTCGTTAAGCCATGACGGAGGCCTTTAGGCGGCCTAAAAACTCCGTCACCAGAGTTGGCCACTTGCTCATACGAAAGAAGAAGTTAGCCGTTTCGATGGGCAGTCGAAAATTACAGCGACGCAAGCTTGCACTATGAGAACCAGAAGTGCGATCAGACTTTCGAAAATGCATCCGATTCGATGATATTCTTCGGAAAGTTGACGTTTTTCAGCGAAGAATTGTCACTTTCCGAATTCGGAATAGGTACATTCCGAGAAGGTCTGAATCGTACAGCAGATTGGGTACTGATAGAATAGTGTACATACAGTGATACCTTGTGTTCGCACTTCACTATTTCTCTATGTAATTTTTCTACTCGTGAAAACCTTTAATTAGCTTTCTGTTGCTATTTAGCTAATCTTTAAGTAATCTTCTGCTGTTGGTTTTCCTACAAATAAATAAATAGTTCAAACCTATTTAAAACCTTCCATAGCTTGCTCTTAGCACTTCTAAGTCTTACCGCATGATCTGTCTATTAGATCAAAAACAATTCAGAATAAAATTAATGAGTGTGAACTACTGATGACGATGTGAATGGTGTGGGTTTCAATTGGCATTCGCAATTCTCATCAACTGAGACTAAAAAAAGAATTACTTTCGTGAGGATAACCATAAGAAATTGAAGCACTCGTGGCGTAACTAGCTTGCTTGTGCCAAAAGTGTGATCAGGCGAGGTGAACGGAAGAGTTACTTCAGTCGTGTGGTCTAAAGCAGTGTTCCGCAAAGGGTGTGCCGCGGCACACTGGTGTACCGTGGTCATTAGTTGGTGTGCCTCGGAAAAATAAGGTTACCCATCTTGGTTAAGCTACTCCAAATTTGGACCGCATTATGCTCAACTAAACAAGCTCATGTTTCGCATAAAAAAAGATTTTTCATTTATGATGTAGGTACCTACCTACCTCCAAAATTTTCAGATTTTCTAGATGTGCCTTGGACACAAAAAGTTTGCAGAACACTGGTCTAAAGCACACTCGTTTTTTTTTGTAAAATGTACTGTGGACTACGTACCTTGGAGACAGGCTCCTCGCTCCACCCTCCGCAACCCGCCATGCCTTCCACCAGCGATAGTTCACTGTAACAAACAAATATTTACTTAGTTAACTTACACCATTTAAATTTGTATATGAATTGGAGGCGATGGGTAACCTGAGAAGTGGAAAACTAACATAGCCATGTTCAAAATGTCAAGGGCTCTTTAAGTGCCTGTTGATTTGTCCCCTGATTGTCTATCTTTGAAAGCGACCAAAATCGGTCTCAAACTCTCAATTATGACAGTTCAGTGAGCACGCAAGTAGCTCTGTCACTCTCATCTCAAGGAGACCGAAAGCGACAAAAGATAACTGCGCGATCGTTTTGACAGTTTGAGATAAATTTGGGCTTGAGACAAGTTAGACAATCAGCCCGCTGCCTGTGCGATTGTTTTGACAATTTGAGACCAATTTGAGGCTTGAGACAAGTTAGATAATCAGCCTGCTGGTGGTGTGTATCTGCCGTGACACAGTCGTAAGCCTCTGCGAGAAATCACTGCGGTGATAGCTGGTGGACCAGCCTTGTCTTTTATTATGTTGTCGGCGCAGTGATTCCTCTTTTAAAGGGTCAGCAGTGCGAGTGTGACTCCTCTAGTAATGGCTTACCGCTTACCATCAGGTGGGCCGTATGCTTGTCTGTTACATCAGTACCTAGTATAAAAAAGCCTGTGTGCCTTACTATCAGGTCAGGTTATTTTTTTTTAAACAAAAGAAGGGCATTTTCATCTCAACCAAGAAGAATCAGGCCACAGAAAAGCCTCAAGCGTCTAGGTAGAAACATTTCGCAAGCCAACCCAATCATTTCTCAGCCATCGGATTTACGAATCCCATCAGTTTTCTCAAATAATAGAAACTAGAAGTTTCCGCGGGCGATCCGTCTAAGTGCGGTGTCGAAAGTGGGTTAAACTCGACATTGGTAATCACTGCTATCATTTTGTCGTCGGACCAGGATTTTGAAATGGCCTTGATTTTGAATTGCAGAGACAATACATTTAAGGCCTTACTCAAATGCCTCTCAACTATAACGCTGGTTAAACAATGCTCAAAATTCACCCTGTCAGTTGTCACTTGTCACTATCTAGCAAAAAATGATGGCAATAGTTTGAACGGTATTTCAATTTTGATTGAAGTTTAGTGGTTAAAAAAACATAACTCGAAATGTGTTCCTTTTCTGACCTGTTCTTGTGGATTTTCTGTGTGGAGATAGTCGGAGGGCTGGAGAGTAACATAGGCTACTTTTTATCCAGGTACCACGCGAGCGAAGCCGCGGGTAGCAGCTAGTTATTTATAAACTTAAAGTTGTCTATATTACATAGGTAAATAAGTGCTTTGTGAATAAATTGAATTAATTCAAGTTGATGAATAACCCTTCGAAGGTAATAAAAATAAATGGTTAGATTAATTTGTCGCAACAATGAATGGGTCATTTCCTAGAAAACTTGGGTCAAACTGTTTCCGAATAGGAACATTAAGTACTTCCGAGATGCATCACAAATATGCATCGATTACTGGAGAGCTAAAATGGTCGCTAATGCAGATTCACAATAATATGATTCACGGGTATTTGTATTGATATTGCTAAAGCATTTCATCTTTAATTACCGTCAAATGTTAGCTGAATTGTACGCAATTCAATTCACAGCAGAATCACATGCTAGGCCTTAAATTGCCACACGAAAAAAAATAACCCGGTTGGTTTTCATTTAATATTGCATCGTATTATTACTACTAATACTCTGTAAATAAGTATTTGGTTTTTAAGTAAGTATTTAGTATGTTTTATTATTATTATTAAACATAAATAATATTTGATTGACATTTAGTGCAATTCCAATTCATAGATGGCCATTTTATTTTACGATTCTCTACAAAACTGTCAAACAATAAGATGATATTGCCGGTACGGAATTGTCAACTTTGTGATTTCTAATACGAGAATCTCGACGCAAATCATTTGTGAATCTGCATTAGCGACCATTTTAGCTACGCTGATCATCGATTATGTAAAATGATCGAGTGGGATGTTAGATAAGACTCGATTTACCTATGTAAAACCTTGGTGAATTGTGATATATTATGGTGTTATAAGACTAGTAGTTCGCCCCGAACTGAGATCTCGCGCACCGTAGATGGCTTACATTTGGACTTTCTTCTGACTACCCCTATAATTTCAAGTGCTACTACTGCCGAGTATGCCTATTGCGCTAGCTCTTCATGGTAAAAAATAATAGCATGCATGCAATACAATAATGTCGTGTCTAATTTTTCATTTACTTATTTCATATTTATGAATTCTCGTCGTATTTCTAAAGTATACGTCCTAGAATGAAAATAATAACTATTTTGGAATGTACAAAATAAGACCTTTCATTTGACACCCCACTCAATATATTTGTTTATTTAACTTTTTTTACCCCAATTATTTTCATTCTTTATCAAAAATTTTTTTATCATGAAAATAAATCAAGTAGCATCTAAAATCATTGCAAACCAAACCGCAACGATGCCACTCTCTTTTTAAGACCGACCAGTCAATGAGCTACGAAGACATCGAAACTCTATGAAACGGGAGCTCTTGCAGCTCTGGTTTCGTAGTTTTTGTTCTTTGGTCGTATTTCAAAAACTATACATCCTAGATTAAAAATAAAAACCATTTTGGAATGTACAAAATAAGCCCTTTCGTATGACACCCCACTCAATATATTTGGGTAACCTTGAAAAAAATTTACCCCCTTGGGAACCCCATATCTTTACAACCCCTTCATCGATTACGCTCATACGCTCCACAGCAAATTTCCATAGCACTACCTATTGACCTATCAAGTTTCATACAGATTGGATTAGCGGTTCGATAGTTATGCGAGAACATAAAAATGAAACATACAAACATACAAACATACAAACATACAAACATACAAACATACAAACATACAAACATACAAACATACAAAGCAAAATCGCCTAACTTGCCACTAAGATCTTCGCTCGCTTCGCTCGCTCGATCGATTAGGTTATGGTGCGTTTGAAAAAACGTTTACCTATCTCAAAATGACGAATCAATTGTTTTTAAATGTTTTTGGACAAGTCCATAATAAGTTAGAAAGAAATAATATAGGACCATGGGCATCAGTGCTTGAAAACTGGATCCACTATTTATGTTTTTTTAATTTTGAAAAGTGGGCTTAAAATGTCTCTTGGTCTTTTATTTATGAATTAATTACAACAGGTTTTCTTACAAAATAGTCGGTGTTTCAAATATAATACTTACGACAGTAATGTTATGTGTCATCTACTTTGAATTTGAGGCGCAGCTTACTCAAATAAAGATATTTCAGAAATTCTTGGCATTGATAATCAAGGAACAAATTCGCGACACAATAATGTTTAGGTAAGTACAAGTTGCTAATAATTATCTTATATGACTCATATAGGTACTTACCTACATGAGTCATACCTACATTATATTTTATCATAATCAGCAGCAGCTACATAATCAAAGTAATTTTCAATAAAGTTATACATTTTATTTATATTAACAAAAATAAAATGGTTCTCGTTGTCAAACGGTAGAACGGCAGGACCGATTCGTTTTTATTTAACCGGCTGATTACATTCAATGTTCATTAATTTACGGGTTTTAGGTCATTCGAAAACTAAAAGTGTATTTTAGTAACTTAGATAAATTATATGACAAATATTTATGACTCGTAATATTATGTCAATTATATGACAAGCCTACTCCATCTCAAACAATGTCCCAGGCACTACAATGTCCCGTTAAGTGTAGGCAAAGATTGCCTCCTGACACTATATAAATCATCTAGGTATTAAAGATGTAAAAGGCCTAAGTATATGACATCAAGGTTTAGGACTTTTGATTTAATTTGAATTTGGAAAGGGTTAGCCCGTTTCGATTTTGAGTTAGGTACCCATTAAAGCTGTAAATTCTAAATATTCCCACGTCCTAAAAGGTTGAGAGACCAAGAGAACCACCGTGCACATCTCAGTCACGATCTTGTAACACTTCCATTGTCTTTACTCTAGATTTTTAACCAATTAGTCGATGCTGAATCGATTTTGGATGGTTTTTGGAAAGTGTGCTTCCACCAGAATAACAAAATCGTTATGCACGCAATCAAAACAGTGGAAGGAGACCACTTTTATGTACCTACCTTTATATAAAAAAAAAAAACAAAATATCAACACGATTGTGTAAGTACCAAAGGTTGATAGTGTAACCAAAGGCACAGGAGAGCTTCTTTTAGATATTTAGGTACCTAATCGCAAAATATCTTATAAGGTGGTCAGAGGCAAGTTGAAATATATATATTTGTCGCAATATGCACACATTTTGCAGAAGTCATTATTATACATGGTGTTCCGTATAACAGGCCGATAATAAAGGCCTACTTCTAAAGGCGCTATAAAAAAATCAGCGGTAGGTATATAATGACTAGCAGCGTCCTAGCGGGGTCGCCCCCGTAGTGATAGTACCTATAATAGTAATGATGATGATGATAAAAGTAGCCTATAACCTTCCTCAGGTAATTATAAAAAGTACTACCCTGAGAGGCGTTTTTCGGCAATGTGACTACAGTTTTCAATTATTTGGACTAACCTTTATTTTGAACTATCTTTATAATATCATATATAAGTATATCTTACTATCAAACCATATTTTTATCTTACTATATCATATCAGACTGACCCGCTGACCAACACTAGAGGATTTACGAGACAGTTCAAAACTTTTACTTCAAGAAAGCGAGTAAATAACTCTTTAAGCATTAATAAAACCGTTCATTGAAAATTATAATTTAAAAACATATTATAATTTAAAGCGCTGGCGTGATGACCTCGACGCCTTTGAGGAGAACTGGAGGGACACCGCACAAGATCGCGATGAGTGGAAGGTAGCGGGGGAGGCCTTTGCCCAGCAGTAAGACAGTTTAGGCTAGTTAAAAAAAACAGGCAGTTCTATGAGGATGAAATCTCTCTGAACTTTCTGGCAAAAACAATCTTTTAAGATATTTCAGGATAGGTAGGTACTCAAGCACGTCAAAATACAATATATGCGCACAGTCCTATTGAAGTACCTGCTTACTTGTTTTTCATGACATAATCCTTTACTGTATGAGTTTGTCACTCGTGTTTATGAGCGTATAAATTTCTCGATACAAAAAGTAGATTCGAATCTATGACCTTATGACCTTAGGATTAAAGGTCGAAGCACTATTCCACTCACACACACACACACACTTCTAGTCACACTGATCGACATGTCCGGAGATAATTTAGAAATGAAACAATTTATCTCGGGCTTCTAGCAAAATATAGCGAAATTGACTGCAACGATAATAGAATTATCTGAAACAGCAGCAAACAGTTTTCCATTATATTTCCCATGCTTCGTATAAAATAGCGTCTCGCTGACTCACGACTCCGGAACGTGCCTAAAGTCTGTCCAGAGACACATTCAGGCCGTGTTTTTTGTTTAAAGCAAAAAATGATAAGTTTTGATTGAAAAGTCTGAACTGAATCAGCATCGGTATGGTCCTTGTACGGTAGTGACACTAAGCTGAGACTGGACCTGTTTAGTTAACGGTGCACTTAGATAAAGGCCAATTTCTACCCATTGTTTGAGGTTTCACTTTATATTATAATTATCACTCTTTTTTTCTGTACCTACGTGTGCGTGTGTCGTAAACAAATAGTTTTTTATATCTTTATTATTTTCTTTATATTCCTTTCAAATTTCAATTCACTATCAACGAAACGGAAGATGATCACGACTGTATCTCCAAGCATTGAAATTACGGGTATTATTGTTTGTTGCAAAGAACATGTTATATCTACTCGGAATCTTTTCATCAACACCAACTTATAAAGCGGAAGAGTTTGTTTTGTTTGAGCGCGCTAATCTCAAGAACAACCAGTTGGATTTGAAAAAATATTTCTGAATTTCATAGCTAAACTCTTAAGGAAGGTTATAGGCTACTTTTTACCATCATCATCATCATAAACCATCACTAGGGGGCAACACCGCGAGGGCACTTCTGATGCAGAAATCATTTTTCAAATCCTGAGATTAGCGCATTCAAACAAACAAACAAACAAACTCTTCAGCTTTATTATATTATTATAGAATAGATTGTTATAGATATTATCTATTATTTATACCTACTTATTTATAGATATTATCTATTATTTACACGTTAAGTAGGTACCTAAGTAGGTAGGTACTTATATTTTTTTTTTTGTGTTGAAACAAAGGAATTAAATATTTAAACCTTTTTGCCGAATGAATCCGTCCCTGCGTCGGGGACAAAAATACGTGTCCATACTATAATAAATCGTCGCGTGCCTTGCGGTAGGTCAGCACCGCAACGGTACTCCACTCACAATATGTTCCCGGTTATTTAATAAGGCAAATAAACTATTTACAGTGCCCCCTGCTATCTAATCTGTGCTCAAGTGCCATTTCGTATTTATGGTGTCTACAGTCGCGGGCAGAAGTCACTATCCACAAAACAATTAAAATAGGTGTGCTTTTAACCGATTTCAAAAAAGGAGGAGGTTCTCAATTCGACGGAATCTTTTTTTTTTCTTTAAAAAAAGCAAAAATGTTTACCGATTACTCGAAAACGCCTGGATCGATTTGGAAAATTCTTTTTTGTTTAAAAAGGTATACTTTCCGATTGGTGCCACGAAAATTTGGTGAGGATCTATTGAAAATCTTCAGAGTAATGAACAGAAATGCCTTTCGAGAGTGTAGAAAATTGCTCAGCATAATAGCATAATGTAAAAAATCGCACCCTCGCAATTATAGTGACTAACATACATAAATACATAAAATCACGCCTCTTTCCCACAGGGGTAGGCAGAGACCACCAAAATTTATCAAAATTGAGTTAAAATCATAAAATGACAGCGGCTAAATTAATTAAAAAAATTAACATTTTAAAATACGACTTTAATGTTATAAGCTGAGCAATTTTCTGCACTCTCGGGGTGCATTGCTGTTCATAACTCCGAAGATCCTCGACAGATCCTCACCAAATTTTTATGAAACTAAATGGAAATTACACCCTTTCAAACAAAACAAGAATTTTTAAATCGGTCCAGGCGTCTTCGAGTAATTGGTGAAGCACAAAAAAAAGATTCCGACGAATTGAGAACTTTTTCCTTTTTTGAAGTCGGTTAAAAATATGGGGTAAATCTTAGACTCTATTATTAGTCTTCTAAAAGTATTCTATGCGACTGTACCATCTCATATGCTAGTAAGTATTTTATAGCACCGATGTGGATGGCGAGTCCATTAGAAATGTGCTATTCTGCGCAACTTGGATGACTTGTGTGCTTAGGGTCAAAGATATCTAATTACGATAGGAAATTTAATTCCCGGAAAGGTATTTTAATTTGAGATTATCTTTGCTCGTTAGATGTAGTGTTTTATGGTATTATAGAGCCTTCTTTGTTTTATGAAGTAATAGGGAACATGCGTCTGATTCAAAAGCGGCTTAAATGTATTTTATTATGAACATTGTTGCTTTAGAGGTATGTGTGTGTAATTATTTTTTAATATTAAACCATTTTCGATTAGAAAAAAAATTTTAAAAATTGCAAAAAATAGTAGGAATTTCAAAATACTTGAAAAGGATGTGAAAGGATGTGACATCACGAGTTCATAAGAAAAGTCAAGGACGAGTCAGATATGACGATCCATAGATAAGTTTTTTTTTTAATTTTCACAATTCCTAAACTCGAACTTATTGTTGTCACAGATTACTGTTGTACTTAGTATCAATTTGACGTCACACGTCAAAGTTCACAAATTGTTACTACAACAGTAATCTGTGACAACAATAATAATCGTGTTTCAGATGCGTAAAAATGTTGGTAAATTTCAAAAAATATTTTTGTTATACAATTTTAGTATTTCGGCGCTGGAATTTTTATTACGGTTATTTGACGATATAACCTATCGTATAAAATCATAAAAAAAAATTGTGGGAGTTACCTATTTTAAGAAAGTAATTTTATGCCTGCAATACCTACATACTGTAGCGCTGTACAGTACCTACTGTACCTATGTGCAGCAATTTTTGCTGAATTTATCCCTTTTGTCCTGTGAACTATATTAAGTAGTATATAAGCAGCTTCTTTCTGTGTTCTTTGTTTTATGTATCACATGGGGTATGATTTTTTTTATTTTTTATTTACATGCTACACAATAGCACATAAGCACACTATAAGCAAGCTAGTTTCAAGCAGTAGCATACAACTAGCACGTGAACGAAAAGAGTATGCTTATGACGTAAGCACGCTAAGTAATAGCAAACAAGCATGCTTTTTAGTAGCATCCAAGTATGAAGCTAACGTGCCATATCTTAGGTAGGTACAGATTGGTTACTTCAGTGTCCATCGAAAATAACAAGATTCGAAATTGAGTCACACAGTACTGTCATAAGAGCCATTTTAGCTCTAATTTCGACAAGAAAATAGAGTTTAAAAGGTTCCCAATCTCATTCAGATTGCAGCAAATATATTCTGAGGTATCTATGAAGAAGACAAAATACATAAGCTTTTTAATTTCACCATATTTACAATAGATATGTTGAAAATTTAGTAACTTGCCTGAAAACATAGTAATAGACACGCATTTTGACTACTAGTAAACTATCATTCACACACTATGCACCACTTATTGCACTATCATTTACAGGCTACAAAGTCAGGGTCACTGATTCGAAAGTGACCAAGAAAGACGCAAATTCAATTTGTTCACACAGAATGTACCGTAAACCAATAACTATTTTAATGCTTGCACCGTTTCGCAGAAATCATGCTGGTCTATTGTCTCTGCTTGTGCGTGGAATAAAATACTTTATGGTTGCACCTACTTCGGTCATAAGCGCAGAGGGATAATATAATAAGAGTTGGGAGTAAACTAGCAATGAACAATACGAAATGGTCAAAAATAAAACATAAATAAAATCAAGCTAGTCGAAAGCGTTAGAAAATACTTTCCGTATAATGAGCAATACGACTATATATAACACCCAGACACAGAACAAACATCTACGTTCATCACACAAATGTTTGTCCTGGGTTGGAATCGAACCACTTTAGACCACTTGTTTTTATTTAACCTCTTTCTAGGCTTAGTCGTTAAGCAATGACGCTTGCATTTAGGCGGCCTAAAAACTCTGTCACCAGAATTAGACAAACATACAGTTGTTACAATGGATCTAGGCATACGTGTAGTTTAGGCTTTTCGCTGCACAGTAGAAAATTTTGTATGAAAAAGTTGCACTACGCATCGAAACGGTGAACTTTACGAATGCCAAGATCCGTTGGAAGAAGTGTTAATACATAATTTTAACTCAGTCGCGATGACTGTACCCTCTACTCTTTGAATGCCACCGATGCATATATAAATAAATATAAATATTGCTAGACATTTCACACAGCGCCATCTAGCCCCAAACTAAGCAAAGCTATATCCAGTAGTGCTGCGGCTCCTACTTTCAAAGAACACTGCAGAAAGGGGCTAAGACATGAACTTCTTTTCAAAGAATATCTTATGCCGCCGATACAATGTGTGGCGAGCCTTGGCCAACGCAAGCAAAGGCCAACATTATAGACAGCATAGTTGCCATCGCTCGGTGTCGCTCGCCTAGCTAGCCGAGTGAATACAAGCGTATGGTTTGCATAGACTTTCCAAAGGTCTAGACGGCAGGCTCTTGCCATGCATCAATTTGCTGTCGCTCGCGTTGGCCTAGGCTCGCCAAACATGTATAGCCGGCTTGGTGCCATGTTTAATATGTTGGCTCCGTCAAGACCAACCATAACCCACCCGTATCTGATGGATTGTATCGTAAACAATGCGGGCAAAAACTATAAAATACAAGTCGACCAATATCTTTATTATTTTCTGCCCATCCACGAGCAATATCATTATTATTTCTGCCTTTTTACATCCATGGTTGGACAGTTTTGATTACCCTCTTATTTCCGGTCTAATGTGCATGTTTTCATAATTTTTCTTCTATACGGTGCATACACACCGCAGTTACTTTTTGTAGATCAATGTTTCCAAATGTTACTCAGCAACATCCGACAGCAAAAAGTTATTTATTGTTGGTAAATGTTGCCGTGCATGTTAAGCAATGTTGCCTAACTTTTAAAAACAGCATTCTCTAACAATCGTTAACATTGTTAGAGAATGTTACCTCAACACGGCAACATAAGGGTTAAAGGAGGGGCGCGGCCGAAAAAATTGTTGCTGAAAGTTATTCTTTGTTATATTTTGTTAATTTATGTTATTGGCGGTATGGACGCGATGAGATGATGAGACATTCATCTAATGATAGTAGTCAACAAAAGTTACGGAATGTTACCGTGTTGCACAGTTTTGCTCAACACAATATAACTGCGGTGTGGATGCACCGTTTGGTTTCTTCTAGTTATTTGCTATCTTGACCTGTTTTTAAAATTAAATAAATAATGTTTAAATTTATAACTAGCTAGACAGGTCTTTCATAGATCGAAACTCGCACTTACGTCCTTATTTATGATCATTTTATTATAGACAAGTAGCTGCTATATACACTTTCGTAAGTTCTTTTTTTCGAAAGTTTGTTTTACAAATTACAAACAAGACCAAAACTGGTCTAACTAGATTAGATAATTTAATATTCTAGGTTGCTAGTATAAGCAAAATTTTAACCCCATTCACATTCACCTGTCAATTTAGCAAGGTTTCAGAAAATGTTTTTTTCTGATCAGTCTTATGAAACATAATTTAAGATACTTATACTAAGTCAAAGGCGAATTTCATTTAAAATATAGATACCTAAATAATGACCAGTAGCCGTACCATGAGCTCTTAGAGCAATGTCAAAACAAGGTGAAAACCATTCCTGCCTTAGGCTTGTTTTGTCATTGTTTTGGTCCGAAAACAATCTTATTTTATTCCTGCCTTGGTCTTGACGCAGGATTTCAGCAGGACATGCGCATTACACTCTCTCGACGCTCTCTCTGCGCATGTCTTGCTCGATGACATCGAGCAGGACATGCGCAGTCCTGCATCTAGTCCATAGGTTCTCAACGTGGGCGATAACGCCCCCCTGTGGGCGTTTGAGACTTTCAGGGGGGCAGTAGAAGACCTAGAGAAAATTGGGGGGCGTTGAGATGAAGCAGGGGGGCGATAATGTAATCTAAAATAGGCAAAAAAACACCCTAATCCAGTGGTCGTCAAAGTGTGGCCCGCGGACGGTATTGGTGCAGCCCGCGGCCAAGCAAACAATTTTGATAGATAATAGATAGGTAATGATGATAGATAATGATGCTACCACGTTAGAGAAAATGTTGTGCCGACCTAGTTGGAAAAGGGCAAGGAAATGATGATGATGAATGATACTACCTACGTTGCTACAATAACAATTATAATTGATTATAAGACTTCGAGATAGGGAAGGTCGCTTTGTTTGCTTGGTTTGGAGCTCGCTTTTCTCGCATCTAGCTTCATGAGTAGGTATAATACGAGCAAATTGAGTTATGTCTGACCACAGAATAGAAACCGACAACCAGCGAGCCTTTCTATGAGCACCGCAAACAAAATCAAGTGTCACATGTTACATTCGTCTTAAAAAATTTGGCTCGCTGCGCTCGCATTTAACTTTATAAATCCTTATTTATAAAGTTATATTGTGAATAAAGTGAGTTAAGTCTAACCACAGAATATGAACCGATAAGCAGCGAGTTTTTCCTTTGAACACCGCAAACAAAATCAAGTGTTACATGTTGCATTTGTCTTAAAAAAGTCGGCTCGCTTCGCTCACATTTAACTATATGAGTAGGTAAAGTATATTGCGAGTAAAGAGCGTAAAGTCTAACCACAGACTAGGAACCAATAAGCAGCGATTTTTTTCTTTGATCACCGCAAACAAAATCAAGTGTCACAATGTTGCATTTGTCTTAAAAAATTCGGCTCGCTTCGCTCGCATTTAACTTCATGGGTAAGGTATATTGTGAGTAAAGTGATTAAAGTCTAACCACAGAATAAGCACCAATAAGCAGCGAGATTTTTTTTTTATCACCGCAAACAAAATCAAGTGTCACAATGTTGCATTTGTCTTAAAAAATTCGGCTCGCTTCGCTCGCATTTAGCTTCATGGGTAAGGTATATTGTGAGTAAAGTGAGTAAAGTCTAACCACAGAATAAGCACCGATAAGCAGCGAGATTTTTTTTTGATAACCGCAAACAAAATCAAATATCACAATGTTGCATTTGTGTTAAAAAATTGGGCTCGCTTCGCTCGCATTTCACTTCATAAGTAAGGTATATTGCGAGTAAAGTGAGTAAAGTCTAACCACAGAATATGAACCGATAAGCTAGCTTTTCTTAGAAAACGCCAAAAAAAAATCAAATGTCACGTATTGTATTTGACTTAAAAAAATTCGGCTCGCTTCGCTCGCTTGGTTTGAAGCTCAATTCACTCGCATTTTAACTTCATGAGTAGGAGTTATATTGCGAGCAAAGTGAGTTATGTCAGACCGCAGAATAGGAACTGATAAGCAGCGAGTCTTCGAGCCCCGTAAACTTATGATAAGGTTCAAGTTAGTTGGTACCTTGGATTTTAACCCCTTTAGGAATTTCGAAAAATCGTCAACTAAATAATTCTAGAATGTGCGGCCTGCAGTGATACCTCACAATGTCCTATGCGGCCCTTAACCAGAAAAGTGTGACGACCATGCCCTAATCACTGTCACTAAAGTACCTACCTAAAATTAAAACAGGAAAACCAGATACCTACTGTTAATTTTAACAGCAGTTGGTAAGAAAAATAAAAAGTAGGTAAGATAGCGGGCGGATATGTTTTGGGGGGCTCTAGAAAAAAAAAATATTTTCAAAGTGGGCGGTGGGGAAAATAAGGTTGAGAATCTATGATCTAGTCGATGTAATGTCACCAAAACATCCCTGCGTTAAGTTGTTTAAGGCAGGATTAAAAAAAGGTTGATTTAGACCTGATTTAGGATGGAGTTATGCCTGCGTCAGTCTTACTTCAGTCTTATCTAAGTACGGACCAAAGTAATCTTACTTTGACATTGCTCTAAGACTTGGCAGTACGACCGCAGAAATAGGAAATAGGGTACTTTTTATCCGGGTACCACGTGAACGAAGCCGGCTGCGGAAGCTAGTCTGCTAGACATTAGTTTATATTGTTCGTGCGGCATTTTTTCCTTGCTTAGCATACTTGCCTATCTCTGGTGCAAACACACCTTGCTATAAATATCCGAAGCAAGCCGGGTGTAAAGTGCATTTTTCCCATGCATTAGTTACAGGCATATGAATGAGACAATATCTAGCGGATATATCTAGCAGAGTATCTCAAACTTTACAGAACTCCGGAAACTCCATTCTCTAACTAAGTCTCAACTAAACTCTTTTTAAACGCTCGAAAAATAAATTTAAACTATTATAAACATTACTAGCTGCGCCCCGCGGTGTTTCCCGGAGTTAAAAAGTCAACATGGTTGATTTTCTAAAAGATTAGGCTATATGTTATTTCAGAACCTAAACTATCTACAGTTCAAATTTAATCAAAATAGGTTTAGTACCTAGTTATAGGGATACGTGGTAACAAACATTGCTTCTCACACACACACACACACATACATACACACACACCCACACACGGATTTCCGACTTTTTAATATTAGTAGGATAAGCATTGTACCTATACGGAAAATTTGCCTCTCTCTCTAAAATCCATGATACATGATCAATATTCTGTTTTATTGCTTAAGAAATTTTAAAAGTTAAAAACAATAAATTGTCATTCAAGTCACAATTTAAACTACCACAAAACTTTGAGAACCAGCATGCTAGACCGGTTCCAGCAGCATTTATCTGACATTGTTTAATATTATATGAAAACGGCAGCTGGCTCCTGTTCTATAAGATTCCGATAAAGTTTAGATGATAACTTTGTCGCTCGTTAACTACAATGTAAGTGATGGTTTAATTAAAATTTGTGGTACTTATAGTCTAACTAGCTGCTGCCCGCGGCTTCGCTCGCGTGGTACCCGAATAAAAAGTAGCCTATGTTACTCTCCAGCCCTCCAACTATCTCCACACAAAAAATCACGTCAATCCGTCGCTCGGTTTTGACGTGAAAGCAGGACAAATAAACAAACAAATAAACACACTTTCATATTTACAATAGGGGTACGGATTAAACTCAGTCCAAACTGAATAAATATGCAATTACCAATTAAAAATAGTGTCCGAAATACACAACTTTGCTATCTTTCGGTAGTCGACCAAACTATGGTTCTTCAATGATCTAGGGACAAAAACCTTTGGCAGTGTCCACGAAAGAATCTATCTAAATTAAATAAAATACACCTAACACAAAGTTGAATAAACTGCCTCCGAGAAACGTCTATTGCTCTGTTGACTAGCACCAGTTTCTGACGTTATCTTGTCACCAAAATCCGATACAATATGATAATGATCATTTTTTTTTTTTTTTCAATTCGTTTATTATTCTCTCACAAAAACAGTACTTCAATTCTAGAGTAAATAGATCTATCTTATAGTAGCTGCAGTAGGTTAGTAAGTACTGGTTCTTTGTGAGAGACTGGTGCCTGTTCACTGATCATTACAGTAATGACCATGAAGATTATTCTCATTACTAGCGACCCCGGCTTTGCACAGATCACATCACACATCACATTAGAAACCTCTAAAATTATCACTGTTTCTCTACTATATTGTGCATGTATTATATATATAAATCTTCTTCTTGAATTATTCTATCTATTAAAGGAAACCGCATCAAAATCCGTTGCGTAGTTTTAAAGATCTAAGCTCACATGGGGACCAACAGCGAGAAGCGACTTTGTTTTATACTACGTAGTGATAGTGATAGTGAAGTGATAGTGATAGTGATAGTCATAGTGATAGTGATGATAGTGATAGTGATTCACAATCAGCTGTCATTCAAGTCATTCAAGAAGAGTGTTTTTTTCTTGTCACTCTTTTAATGCCAAAAGAGATGGCAACAGTTTTAATATACGTTTGAGCTCTTATAACTTATAAGTCCAAAATTAATAACAAGGTACCTATTTCTTCTTGAAAACTTTGGTACTGACTATAATTATTATTTATCGATATCATTGATACAAACTTAGTTAAATCTTTAAAACCTTTTATAATTTGGACTAGAACTTAAGTACCTACCTAATCTAAGCCCAAACTTTCAAGTCTTCATTTTGTTTTTTTATTATTGTTTCGTTTCATAGGGTTTTATAATATACAATGTTAACACTGATAGACTAACTAACATATATCAAAGTTGCTACTGAATAAAAATACGAATAAGTACTAAAGTTTTAACCAACTCCTTCCCACTTAAAAAACGAATCCTACTAATATTATAAAGGCGAAAGTCCGTGTGTGTGTGTGAATGTTTGTTGCCACGTATCTCCATAACTACTAAACCGATTTTGATAAAATTTGGAATGTAGATAGATAATAACCGGAAATAGGACATAGGCTACTTTTTATTCCGAAAAATTGCACGGTTCCCGTGGGATAAAAAAATAGTAGTCCACGCGGGCAAAGCCGCGGGCGTCCGCTAGTTCTACATAAAGTTTAAATCAACTCGCTGAAAAAACACCACTGCTAAGCTCCCACATAGATACCTATCTATATATCTTGATCCTAGCTACAAACCGTCGCTAATCGAATGCCTTAAATAGATAGGACAGGACGCGCAAGGGAATAAAATGTAGGTTCCCGGACCGGTCGGGACAAACGACAAACGCGTTTCCGCTGACAACTATTTGCAGGGTTGGTGACCACTTAGGCGATATAATATAAAAAAAAAATTAATGAAATGATGACAACAGTATCCTCAAAGTGCGGTAAACATTTTTCCCAGATTTTAAGGGATTTAAAACTCACATTTGAAAATGAAAAATCTTATCAAAGTTTTCAATTCCGACAGGATTAGAACCCGCGATGATACAAGCGATCCTCCTTTTGCTGGAGTGCCTTTACTAACTCGGCTACGGAATCCTTAGTCGTCAGGATTGAAAATCTTGTTATGACCATTTATCGATTAAAACATCGATAAGCGCCATCTTACAATACACCTAAGTTACAATAATACTTAAGTGTGGTTTAACACTATAAAAATTAAAAATTATTTAAAACACTTTGAAGATGTCTAAGAGGGTAGTCTGAGGCATCCAAATACTTTGGTACCTATTCCCACATTTTGCAGAAGTTAGCATTCGATACCTACGTGTTGCAAGTCCGTTGAAGCTTTTAGAAAGAAAACTGGTTTCCTCACGATGTTTACCTTCTACGTTTAGCGTTCTTGTTATTGCACATTATAAATTTTTTGAAATGAAAAATTCATTGAAACACAGCCAGGTTCGAACCCAGACCTTCGGATCAAAAGTTGAGGTGCTAACCCGCTCGGCCAACACGGCTCTCAGTAAATTAAAATACATAGGATTATTTGGTAAGAAGAATTCCTCCTCATCATAATTAAGTAAGTATTATTATTTCATCACCATAAACATAACTGTTTACGCCCGGTTGATGGCAACACTGGCTCCAACACGGCAACACTACTCGACGCTCGTGACGTGGTCATTAACCTAGCTTACCGCCATTGAACTCTTCATCATACCACATTTTTCTTTCCCAATTTTATACAAATTTAATGTGTCGTATTTCATGTAAACGCGCATTATACATATCCAAGTCAAAAACTATTTTATTTACAAGTTTGTTCCCTACATCGAACAAAACTGGCGACCGTAGACAGGACCGAACCGACTTGCACGTAATTCGTTTTACAAGTTCGACAGGTCCTCAAATACCAATCCAAGGTGAACTGGAGCATCACAGTCGTCGGGAGAGGACCAAGAAGCAAACATTTCGTTGGATTATCGCGCCCAACGGCAACGGAGAAGACGAACGAGAACGCGTGGTCGCCCCGCGCGTACGCACATAACCTATCTGCGGGGCGCATTGGAGGTGCCTACGTCTCCTGGAGCCGCCTAAGCAGCTGACAACACAGCTGGGGATCCTGGATACCTACCTCTTCTGCTTCGCCTATCATCTAAAAGTGAGCCCGTTCCTATCATTTTCCTAGTTTGCTCCCCTTCTATCTGTGTGTATGTACCGTTTTTTCTCTGAGTGTTGGGTGAAATCTTCGATTCAATTAAGTGCTAAGTGCCTACTCAATTACGTGCCTATAGAATTAGCGGTAAGCATTTTGCCTAGTCATTCCAACAAAGGGATTTTGCACGCTAAATTCATTGCACGCCTAATTACCTACTACTTTGATTTCACTCGCCTATGCTGTGCACTCACCTACTATTGAAATATTTACCCAGATAAACCGACCAGCATTTAGCCTATATTCCTATTTTTGCAACGCAAACCATTCCTTTATTTTCAAGCCTAAGTTTATTGCCCAGTTTATAAAACTAAAAATTACATACTTACTCCTCGACCCAATTGTTACATTTTACAATCGTTTCAACCCTACTAAGTGCATCACTGCCTCACATTTACCAAGTTAAATGCACTTTTATTAGTAAACTTCTGTCCTCCTGCTCTTTTCGCTTAGCGCAAGCAGCTGTTTATTTGTCTCGACGTTGATTCCAGCATAAACGAGTGCGGGTCAACGGCCGGGCGCGTGCCTGCATTCTGGCTTACCTACACTGCTCAGCTGATCGTGTGCGCTGCTGATAAGACGTCGGGCCTACACTTCGTGCCGGACAACGAAACGAGGAGCGTATCGTACTCAATTTGATTTCTATTTACTTACTAGTGTTCGGATACTTCATCGCAATGCCTTCTGACATAAAGTTTAAAGATTTAACTACTAAGCGTGGTTCCATCAAGGGACGCATAACTAAATTCAAAACATATCTAGATTCACTAGTAACATTTGAGAGTATCTCGTCCGTGGAACTCAGCAAGCTTGCAATGAAGTTATCCCGAATGGAAGCGTTGTTCATTGAGTTCGATGGGTTGCAGAGCCAAATAGAAGTACTTAGCGAAGCTAACCAAGATTTAGAAATAACTACTCGCGATTTAATTGAACAAGAATTTGACAATTGCATTTCAATCGCCCAAGATTTGATTCAATCACACAGTTCGCCTCCCAAGGTTGCTGAAGGTAATGTTTCTAGCTGTTCTCATTCTAATGGATGTCATCATCATCATCATGAACACAATGGTTGTGATACACTAGGTTTCAAATTGCCTACTATAACCATTCCTAAGTTTGATGGTACCTACTACAAATGGTTAGAGTTCAAAGAAGTGTATTCCTCACTGATTCATGATAATTCTCGAATTAAAAACATTCACAAATTCCATTACCTCAGTTCCTATTTGGAAGGCGAAGCTGCGCGAGTGCTAAGTAACTTGGAAGTGTCTGATAAAAATTATTCTGAAGCTTGGACACTTCTCTGCAACCGTTTCGATAATAAGAGGCAGCTTATAAACAATCATTTAAAATCTCTATTTTCGATCGAATCTGTTCGTGAGACTGACAAGTCTCTCAGGTTTATCATTGACCATGTAAGCAAAAACCTACGTGCCCTCAACTCACTAGGGCTACCTACTGACAAGTGGGATGTCCTAATCATTCACATCCTAGTGGCAAAGTTAGACAACAGTACTGTTTTCAAGTGGGAAGAACACCGTAACAACTTAACTGAAATACCTACTCTTGATGATTTCTTTTCATTTTTGAAAAATCGTGCAGATGTTCTCGAAACTGTAAACAGGAACAAAACTGACAGACTGACACACAACAAGCAAGTCCCAAACAATTCAAATCAAAACAAGTCACAAATCAAATCTCTGGTTGCTACGTCTAAGGGGTCTACATCCTCTTCGCCTAGTCACATTGAGTGTGTAGTGTGCTCTGGCAAGCACCGCATTTATGAATGCACCACATTTAAGTCTAAGACACCTGAAGATAGGAACTCCACTGTCGCATCACAGAATTTGTGTACTAACTGCCTAAGATCTGGTCATACTAGTCAGGCTTGCAAGCTCCCCGGTTCATGTCGTTACTGTAAGCAAAGGCATAACTCGCTTCTTCATTTGACGGATACCGTGTCCTCGGCTTCTAGCCCATCTAAATCAGTAGTCATGTCTGCTTTGTCGACCCCAGAAGTTCTACTATGCACCGCGAAGGTGCGCCTAACGAATCCTAATACCAATGAATCTATTAGTGTCCGAGCGTTACTTGACAGCGGGAGCCAATCGTCATTTATCACTGAAGGTGTTAAGCTAAGACTCAATTTGACTCCGCAGCCATCAAATGTCAGCATCGTAGCTATCGGTAATAACACTCTAAACCTAAATCCAGAGCGATGCGCTCTCAAACTAAATTCCATAACAACTTCATTCGAAGTAACTATGTCATGTTTAGTACTGAAGACTATAACGGATGATCTACCCAAACATCCCTTCAGTATTGATTCCCTGAAACTACAGGACTATGAACTTGCAGACCCCGGCTTTAATGAGCCATCCCCTATAGATATGCTTATCGGCTCTGACCTGTTTTGGGATTTGATAGGTTCCAAACAGCAGTCTCTAGGGTGCAATAACCCTAATCTTCGTAGCTCCAAGCTCGGATGGCTCCTCGCAGGTCCTGCGCCTAATCAAAGTCAATTTCCGCCTAACAAGTCTCTAGCTTGCAACTTTCTCATTAAAAATGAAAGTCACACTGACATCGAAAAGGAAATATCTAAATTCTGGGAACTTGAGAACGTTCCCTCAGTTCAACCTCTTTCCGAGGAACAAAGGCTTTGTGAGAAGCTCTACCTCTCCACTACTTACCGCGAAAGTGACGGCCGTTTTTGTGTAGGCATTCCACTAAAGGACGAATTAGATTGTCTGGGCGAATCCTACTTTATAGCTAAAAAAAGGTTCCTTAATCTTGAAGCTCGATTTAGAAAAAATCCTGAGTTAAAAAAGATGTACTCAGACTTCATTCATGAGTACGCAGACCTTGGCCACCTTTCAGAGTCTTCGGAGACTAAACCGCCTAACTCATATTTTCTTCCTCATCACCCAGTCATCCGAGAGAAAAGTGAGTCTACCAAACTCCGCGTAGTATTCAACGCGTCGGAGCCTACCACTTCTGGCCTCTCGGTCAATGACCTCCAAATGATAGGACCAACAATTCAAGATTCTCTATTTAACATTCTTCTTCGATTTCGACAGTACCGTTACGTCGTCACTGGAGACATAGAGAAGATGTATAGACAGGTGAACATAAGAGAATCAGATCGCAACCTGCAGCTAATTCTATGGCGCGATAAAGAAGATGACTGCTTGCGCACCCTAAAATTAAATACGATTACGTACGGTTTCGCGAGCTCAAGTTTCCTCAGCACTAGATGCATTTGGCAGATTGGGGAAGAGTGCAACGACTCTACTATTAAAACTATAATTCAAAATGATTTTTATTGTGACGATCTCTTAACAGGGTCTAATACCGCTGAAGAGCTACGTTACATTCAACGCACCGTCTCCAATGAACTCGCTAAAGGTTGCTTCCCACTAAGGAAATATCGTTCTAACTTACCTGATCTTCTCTCTGTCTCTGATACATCCGAAGACTCAAATCTGATCATCAGTAATGCCTCTAGTACGCTCGGCATTGGCTGGTCCCCTCAACACGATCACATCAACTTTCCTCTTGACCACTCCCACTCAACAGACACTAAGTCCACTAAAAGGACTATTTTGTCTACAACATTCAAAATTTTTGACCCCCTAGGGCTGTTGTCTTTGTGCACTATCAGTGCGAAGATCCTTCTCCAAAAAATTTGGGCCGAAAAAATAGATTGGGATGAACCAGTCCCCCACTCTATCCAAGTTTCTTGGCAAAAATTCAGTCAACAAATAAATACACTTTCGTCTCTAAAAATCCCAAGACATGTCCTAGCCGATAACACAAGTAATGTTGAACTTCATTGTTTTTGTGACGCTTCACAGTTGGCCTACGGAAGCTGTATCTACCTCCGATCGGTCGACAAGGATGGCGAGGTGCACGTCAACCTACTATGCGCAAAGGCCCGCGTAGCTCCCATAAAGGCTTGCACGATTCCTCGCTTAGAGCTATGTGGCGCTCTCCTAGGCGCTGAATTAAGCGCTGCTGTCAAAAAGGCTCTGAGAATTGAGATAAAACGCTCTGTATTCTGGACCGACTCCAGTGTTGTGCTAGGCTGGCTAAGATCACCCAACAAAACCAAAACCTTTGTAGCAAATAGAGTAGCCGCAATAGGTGAACTTACTGATTCAGACGCGTGGCGCCATGTTCCCACTTCTCAAAACCCAGCCGATCTTGCCTCGAGAGGCGTAGAGCCCCAAGAAGTTAACAACTTGACCTTATGGTGGCATGGGCCATCGTTCCTCAAACAACCCGAGTCATTTTGGCCCTCCTTCTCTATGGAAAGGGACATGGAGCTACCTGAATTAAAAGCGCTGCCCGCTTTGGTGGCGGAGGATGTACCTACGGTACCGAACCTAAACTTTGAAAAATATTCGAAACTCTCCTTTCTACAAAGAGTCTATGCCAGGGTTTTCAGATTTATTCACAATTGCAGAAATCCAACCAATAAGCTAACTGGAACTCTACAAGTTCATGAACTAGACAAGTCTATCACTTGTCTCTCTAAAATTGCTCAAAATGATTCTTTTTCGAAAGAGATAATCTCTTTAAAGGCAAAAAAGTCTCTCAAACCAAATACTCATCTCTGCTCATTAAACCCGTTCCTTGATGATGCAGGGATACTTCGCGTTGGAGGTCGCATTGATACCTCTGCCTACCCCTATGATAAAAGACATCCTATAGTTTTAAAGGCTAATCATCATCTAACTAAACTAATTTTTCAAGCTGAACATTTCAAACTTTTGCATGCAGGTCCGCAGCATATACTCGCTTCTGTCCGAGAGCGCTACTGGCCCATAGGAGGCCGCAAGCTCGCTAGAGACGTCGCACGACACTGCTTCGTTTGTCGGCGATTCAAGGGTGAAACCATGACCAATATAATGGGGAACTTACCTGCGGATAGAGTAGAACCTGACTTCCCTTTCAGTACTGTTGGCACTGACTTTGCCGGTCCATTTCTAATTACAGATCGTAAGGGACGAGGGTGCAAAATATCAAAATGTTACTTGTGCATTTTCGTTTGTTTTAGGTATAAGTGCCTTCACCTAGAGTTAGTTAGTGAATTAACCAAAGATGCGTTCATACTAACATTAAAACGATTTATTTCTCGTAGAGGAATGCCTAAGATTATTTATTGTGACAATGGTCGCAACTTCGTAGCTGCCGCTAAAGAAATTGGCAGTTTTCTACAGTCTAATCGCGACTCTATTTGTGACTTTGCTGCCTGTCGGGGCATTGAGTTTCGTTTCTCCCCCGCATACGCTCCTCATTTCAATGGTCTGGCCGAGGCCGGCGTCAAATCAGCAAAGTTTCACTTGTATCGCACTTTGGGTCAATCACACCTGACCTTTGAGGAATTGACATCTGCATTCACACAGATAGAAGCTATCCTAAATAGCCGACCCTTATGTCCTCTAAGCCCGTCGCCTAATGACTTCCAGTCCCTTACCCCAGCTCACTTTTTGATTGGCAGACAGATGATGGCGCTCCCTTCAGCAAGCTACCTGGACTCCGCTACGCACAATCTCAACCGGTTCCAGCGCCTAGAACAAGTGAAGCAGCACTTCTGGAGCAGATGGTCTTCACATACACATACACATACATCGCTGAGCTTCAACAAAGAATCAAGTGGAGAGTGAAGTCCCGGGACCTCAAGATCGATGACCTTGTTTTGATAAAGGAAGCCCAAACTCCGCCCCTATGCTGGCGCCTAGGGAGAGTCAGTCGTCTATACTTGGGCTCCGATCAGACGCCTAGAGTAGCTGACATAGCGACGTCCACTGGCACCATAAGGAGAGCAATCAATCGGCTCGTCTTACTACCTACCTCCGAAGAGAAAGGAGAGCATAAAGCTTGAAAGCCTCCATAGAGCTTTCAACGGCCGGGAAGATGTTTACGCCCGGTTGATGGCAACACTGGCTCCAACACGGCAACACTACTCGACGCTCGTGACGTGGTCATTAACCTAGCTTACCGCCATTGAACTCTTCATCATACCACATTTTTCTTTCCCAATTTTAGACAAATTTAATGTGTCGTATTTCATGTAAACGCGCATTATACATATCCAAGTCAAAAACTATTTTATTTACAAGTTTGTTCCCTACATCGAACAATAACAAAAATGTTTGTCCTGGATGAGAATCGAATATTATAGCATATCTTGCGGTTGAACACAAACATGGAATAGCTAATTCAGTTGCTGTCCTGTCCAATGGTACAGTCGGATTAAGATTTGCGATGTGATGTTTCAATTTATCTTAATTCAATGTCAAGAAGCTTTGATAGATAAATGATCTAGCCTATTTGGACTATTCATCATCATCATCATTTCAGCCCATTTTCCACCCACAGTTGGGTATAGGCCTCCTCTTTATCACGCCATTTTCTCCGATCCCTCGCGAGTCTTATCCACTGATTCCCGACCACGTTTACCATATCATTCGACCATCGGGCGGTCTGCCTCTTAAGATTCCCGGGACCACCATTCAGTGACCACCTTTGTCCACTTTCCATCCTCCTTTCCAGCCAAGTGTCCCACCCAACTCCACTTTAGTCACTTTAGTCTCGCGATTCGCATACGTCTACAACTTTTCTACGACATCGAATTTCGACGTTGGGATCGAGGAGAGAGATTCCGAGCATGGCGCGCTCCATTGCCCGTTGTGCTACTATAATCTTGTGCATGAACTATTAGTCCAGACTATTTTTAATAGTAGTGGTGGCCAAAGAGTAATAGAAGTAGGGCAGACCATCAGCCAGGTGGGTGGATGATATCGTCTTAGAGGGAAAGGCATGGATGAGACCGGCACAGGACCGATTAGAGTGGCGTTTGAGGGAGGAGGCTTATACCCAGTAGTGAGTTCTTTTTAGTTTGCTGACAAAATATTGAAACTCAAACCAATTGCTTATATAGGTACCTATTCATGTCCCTTTTCGGAAACAATAATCTAACTTGTAAACACACACATAGGTTTGCATTTTATATGGCAAGACAATATTTTATACATTATAGTTTTATATACATTTTATATATTTTCATGAAACTCGTGAGAATGCCGACCAAAGAATTTATCAACTATCATGCCTCGGGGTGCCAGTATCTGATTATAAAATGAAGTGCCTGTGCAGTCTCCATTATCCTGCATTTTATTCAAGGTTTCAATATTAAACTTTAATAACTTATAAAGACCGTTTTGGTAAATGGTAAAATTATTTAAATTATGCCCAACCAGAACGAAAAAAATCGTTTAGGAAGTTTTTTTCCGTGTAAAAGGAAGTGATGAAAATAAATTATTGAAATTTTGAATACCTTTCGCTCAAACCCATGTACTTTGATGTTATTTTGTCTTTGGGGCCTATCATAATGATGAGTGTACTTAATACTTACTCTCTTTCTCTCTCTTTTTACTAGAAGATAATAAAGAGAGAGCGTGCATTTCATAAGTTTATGTTTATGTGGATTGTGAATCTTCAGATAAGTTTTGATAAGCACTATTAGTTTGATAAACGTTAATTAATAAAAGTGTACGTCCTAGGATTAAATTGACGACCTCTGTGGCGCAGTGGGTGAAGGCCCGCCTGTGACAAAAAAAAAATACTTATGTAGATTTAAGTAGTATATCAGTCATGTGGTTCCCATAACACAAGCTCTGCTTAGCTTGGGGCTACATGATGCTGTGTGAAATGTCCAGCATTATTATTATTATTATTATAAATTTATACTGACCACTTGATTACTGCCTCTGTCCATTTTCCTTCTCCCCCTACTACGCCTACACAATACACATACTACGTATTATATTAATATCAACAAAGTCGGGTAGTCCCCTAGTGCAAGTTTAAAGAAAAAGAACTTGCTCTAAAAATCCATGTAATGATCCAGACTTTTTAGATTTTAATCAAAAGCTAGAAAACATACTAGCCCGGCTTCCTAATCGTAATTGCTATCAACGCTGCAGAGTTTCATCCAAGTTTGTTTATTTTTATAGTAGCTTAGATTAAATCACAATTATGACACAAAAATACTTGTTTTTTGCATTTGATACACCAAACTACACCAAAATGACAAATTTTATTGTTGTGCTAGGTAGGTACCTAGGTACACATTTTTTTTTAAATTTGCATAGCACGTAGAACCACAGAATACTAGTACGTAGAACGTAACTCGTAAAATAGGTATTTATGAATAAGAAAACCAAGGAAGATTAAATACATAATAAATACTGAGAAGAAAACCCCGGAAAGGGACTGATTCTATATCGCCCAGAAGTTAATGAAAAACTATTACTTACTTACCTAATTAATTTTTTATTTCTTCGTTATTTTGTTTAAAATTCTCTTATGGCGGCTCCTCACTTGGCGTATCGTGTTGGTGTATTTGCATTATTTGTCCAAATACAGCAATGTGTAGACGGTCTATTTGATTGTATTTGCTTTATTTGCACGAATATGGCAAACAACGCAAATAGCAAATTTGCCCGTACAAGTCCATGTGTGGATGACGTATTTGACGGTATTTGAAATATTTGATTATTTGAAGGCAAACACAACAACATTGACTCACGAATACGCTAAGCCAAGTGAGGAGCCGCCATTAGACTCAATCAAGACGAACCTCACTTGTCTTTTATCATAAAATATGTTAAAAATATATTATTATTATGTTTAACAAACATTATCAGTTAAACAGAATTTCGTGTGGCAATGGAAACATTCCCACAGTTTATCGCATCGACTTCTGTTTTGATTCATTTCACATTGAAATGTAAGATTGCGTTTACGCTTAGCCATAAGTATTTCTAGTTAAAGTCCCTATTCGAAGAACCAAACACTTAAATGGCTCCTGAAATACAGTTTATTACTAGTTTGGGAGCCTATGGATTCAAAATTAAAACTGTAAGTACCTCTGTCTTATGTCAATAAAAGATTTTTACTTTACTTTTTTACTTTAAATCTAGCAAAGTTTTACAATGTTGGCAATGTTGACCATGTTCACTTTGACATTTAGATGGCCAAAGGTGTGTTTTCTCATTTTATCATGATTTTTTTTTCGGGACTACGAGTATATTTAAAACTATTTTTTTTTAATTTATTACAAAAATCGAACGTTATTACGTTATTACGTTATTACGTTATTAATTTGTCTTTTTTTTCGTTCTTTTTGTTTTTTCTTGAGAATGTTATTATGCTAATAGCATCCTCACGAATTGGTCAGTGTTTTTGTTGACACTGTATAGAACCTACTTAAATCGTTTTTCGAATAAGCCCCGGATAGACGAGTTCTCATTTTATTTTAATCTCGAGGTGTCAGCCTCTAATTGTAGGGGATGGTTGCACTATCGCGCTTATAGCTATTTAATTGCAGTTGCGCCTGGAGCTTTTTGTAACTCTACCGACGTTTATAAAGACTATAATATAATTTATAAAAAAGGACTCTATAATATTGCTGGACATTTCACACAGCATCATCTAGCCCCAAACTAAGCAAAGCTTGTACTATGGGAACCAGATAACTGATAGAATACTTATAACACCCAGACACAGAACAAACATCTATGTTTATCACACAAAAGTTTGTTCTGGGTGGGTATCGAACCCAAGACCTACAGCACAGAAGGTAGAGCTACTACCAACTGAGCTAAGAGGCCAGTCAGAGTCCAGTCTATGATCTACCATTTCGAGGCTTGGAATTATTATGTTCATGTCACTGTCATAATCATAGAAAATGGATGGCACTATAACCTCCTACCTATTTTCTACAAGACTATAACTTATCTGTCATTTTGAGGTCGATTTGTGGCTCTTTATGTGAGCCAAGTGTAAATAAATTAGTTATGTCATCTTGAATAGAAATAAGGGCGGTTTTGCACAACAATTCCTAAATGTATGACATAGTAATTAAATAAATTACTATGTTATACATTTAGGAAGGGTAGTCCCCATCTGATCATATGATCCGTTTGTGGTTGCATCTGATCACACAAGAAAGTGTTATCTTATCATTGATCTGTTGAAACTGCTTTTTTGAAATAAATTTTGTGCCAACGGATCATAAATATATTTTGGGTTATGATAATATCTCTTTGGGAAACAGTCACAAAACGTGAGCACATTGCACTCCCTAGAGACAGTTTCAAAGGTTCTTAAATCCGTAAAGATCTGAAAAAATATCTGCGGCGCCTTGGGGATACCTACAGTTTATTTATGTTTTGTTTTATTATTCCATTTTTACCCCGACCTTAAAAAAGGTGTAGGTTCTCAATTCGACTGTAGTCTGTACCGTATGTTTTTTTTACGTGAAATAACATTGTTAGGACCCCAATTCCTCTATTTTTCAACGTCAACCATTGGGCGTTTTTCCACTAGCCCGGCACGGCACCGGCACCGGCACCGGCACCGGTGCCGGCGACGCAAAAATGTATGAAAATGTACTGCTCGTTTTTCCACTTGCCGGCGCCGGCACCGGCACCGGCAAGTGGAAAAATTTATTGGTTTGAACTTTGAAAACGTCGTCACAACAGAGGAAACCAACCTCATTGGTCGTTATTAGATTAAGAAACAAGACGAAATAGTTGACGTTAGCTTTGGTTGATAAAAAGTTTTTAAGCAGTACGGCCTACAGTTTTGTAAAAACTTCGCATGAAATGTTTATCAGATAAGCCATCATTATATAATAAACAGGTCCCGTTAGCTCACCTTGCGCACAAAGTGAGATGAATCTAACGTCGTAGGGTCATTTGTTACGCTGGACTTGAAGACGTAGTAAACTTAATGGTAGCACAACTCTTACTGTGCAGATCAAAACCAAATCTGCAGCAGTCATGCAGCAGTACTAAAACACTATTGTTTTGGTACGAATCCAAGCAATGTTAAAACAAGCAATCTAGCAATGTTAAAACAAGCAAGAAACAGCCCTGGATTAGGATAGGAATGTTAATTAATTTATTTATTCATTAAATACTTACAAACTAACAGCTACAGCCAAAACGTTTGCAAGCCACTTAAAACATAACACACATAAGTATATGTACCGGACACAAAATCAACTTAAAAACATACACTAAGATAAACAAATAAATGAAGCTTCATGGTAAACACATCTACATCTGGTTCCTGAAACAAGCTTGAAACAAGCCTAAAGCAGATTGTTTCAAGCTTGTTTTAATATTAAGAGCTAATGGCACGGCCTCTGATGTTTTATACCCAAACCTAGTGTCATCTCTAGACCCCCGATATAACCACGCAAATCTTGTTCAATTGTCAACAATGTGTTATTGTTTTGCACCTATTTGAAAACCTTCCATGTTTCATGAACCTTTATTGAACTCTTTCATACCTTTTCGTCTTTAGCCTTGGTGGCAATTCTACTACAAAACATTTAATGAACCACAAGCAAACCTCAACTTAACCTTAGATTTTCGACTGTTCCCTATTCTACTAATGACAAATGACTCAGTTGTGGTTACATTTTAGCTATGGTTTGGACTTTGGCAGAACAAATTTTTGAAATTCCATTCTTACTATTCACCAAATGGCTGACATTTAAGAGAAGGAAACAAAATGCAGCGGAATGATTGACGTTGTCATTTATTAGAATTGCACCCTTATCTTTTAAACAAAAATACCCATGATCTTGTTGTGGGTTAATTCAAAACTTTTGTTCTTTGGAAGTTCACAGCTGTTTTTACAGGTCGCTAACTTTATCGGGTTTGACTTTGTCTTTCATTTGGTCTCTACTATGTTATGTCCCGTTTGTGTTGACGTGGTCCCGTATTGGCGAGTTATCGATCTCAGGTGAGGAAGGAATGAACGATGGATTTGCATATCGGAGGAATGAGACTAGATCGAATTGATAACACGGAATAGACCGTAGGACGGATAACCTTTAGCCACAATCTCAGCTGATGGTAAGCGATGATGTGGCTGACGATAGATCACAGTCTAGAAGACACCTACTCACTCTTGATTTGAAGAGACTCAGGTTATAGTTTTCGGGAAAACAGGAGACGGCAGCGAGTTCCAGACCGGACAGTGCGGATGATGAAGGTGGAGTTTGAAAGAAATTAGTGGAATTTGGAATGGATCAGCAGAGTCATTCTGTAGACTCACTTCGAATTCACTCAAGTGACCGAGCTCACTAAATACACAAGAATGTATTGTGAGATTCAAACTTCGGATACGAAATTTGAAATCTCACAGCCGATAAGAAACTTGACGTGTGTTTCAAACGGCTTTGTCAATCTGTTCGCAAAACTCTTCGGTGCTTGTTGTCAGCCGACTGATTTTCTACGAGTGGAAGCGTGCAATGCTTTGGCATAGATCTGCATAGAACAGTTGAAACCACAGCTTGAACTAAATTAGTGCTGCGAACATCTGGGCTAACGATTATCGACGATAAAAACAGCCGCGGGCGCCGCAGACAAATGCGCTGTCATTACGAATGGGTGTCAAGTGTCAAAGTCAGCGTCACGTTCTGCAAACGACGGGTGAATTAGTTTCCTTACAGTAGCCATAAAAAAAACTCATTTAGATTTCATCATTGATAGTATTATGGTAATGTGTCCTGAGCAACTGCGTAGATTATTATTATTTTATAACTATTATATTATTACATAGTAGTAGAACAAAACAACAGACACAAATATGTACCTACCTAAATCTCTAAAGCTAAACCAAAACAGGTTTCTTTCAAAGAAAACAGATAAGAACAAATTCCATCTTAAACTAGATTAACCTACAATCTTCTTCAAAGAAAGTACCATAAAGTAGCATCAAAAACAAGAAATGGCATGTAGTATGCGGCACAGCGCAGTAAATAAAGATTATGTCGCATTACAGTTACGTTACTGTACTGCGAATACTGCGATACATAAAGCCATCCATATTTTGTACTATTCAAATTGTCCATTATTGGACTGAGCCGTATTAGCCGAGTGCGATAGTGCCTTTTTGGTCATGAGTTCGTGTATAGAAGCATTGCTTGATTATTATTTTAGTGTTTGTGTTTTTCCTATTTGTACCTTTGTTTTTCAATTCCGCCCTTGCTTCCTCTTTGTATTGTTTGTTTTTGTATGTACTAAAAATCAATGTTATTCTATTTAATGGCTTCAGCTAATTGCATTTCATTTCTCAGAATGAAATCTAGTCAAGATTAGTTTCATGTTTAACGATGGGAATATAGAAATGAAGATTACTTTTATGGCTATTTTATCCACAAATTATTGTAGGTACCTACCTACCGTAAGTTGCCATGGAAAAATTGTGTAGATAAACCGCCACACAGCAAATTTCATCGAAATCGTTAGAGCCGTTTCCGAGAACGTGACTACAATAAACAATATACAAATTATATTGCTTGTTTAATATTTTAGGATAGGATTAACAAATATTGTCACTAAATTATGTAAGTCGATCTCGAAAGTGAGAAACCACAAAACAAGTAATTATAGTAAAATGATTAGAAAGTGCTCCTTAAACGATGACTGGCCATTCCTTTTGAAGATGATCCGAACCGAACAAAGAATTTACTTTCTTCCGATGAGCTAGCGGTTTTTAGCGGAGTGAGAAATTGTGAGTATTATGCGAGACAAGAACAGCTTTTAAAATGACCATTGCAATTAAAGACCTTAGGGAAAAAGACGAACTTGTAAAGCAACAAAGATTTTGAGATATCGCATTTTTACCCGACTGTGCAAAGCAAAGGAAGGCTAATGTGTTTATTGAGTTTGGAACCTTGTTCTTTTTCCCCGTATGAGATGTTTTAAACGTCAAGAACTCTAAGATTCGTGTTTTAAGGTTTACTACTAGTAGGTATACCGGAAATTCGCTACAAAATCGCATTCACAGATTAGTTTCGAAAAAAAGTGACAAGTAGGTATAGTTCGTAAAAAGAACGCTGGCAGAAAGTGAAGGAGGTGTGTTTTATCTCTTGTTTGCGCATGGGTTACCTGTTCGCAAACATGAGACAAAACACGCCCCTCCACTTTCTTCTCTGCCAAGTTTGACTTCTACTCTGGCAAGTTTGACTTGGACTCTGGCAAGTTTGACTTTGACTCTGGCAAGTATAGCCAGGAGAGATATAATAATGATGATGATGATCACAAATTTATTCAAATCAAAAAGCTGCTTGTTACTCATCGAATCATCATCATCACTTAAGCTTCCAATAAAAATAACTTACAGGTTATTACACTATTGGTACACGCCCATGTATGTATGTAAACAATAAAGACATTCACGGACATTCATACAACCTGCAAGTCCAGCATCGCAGTTTTGAATACTAATGCTTCTTACATTGCATTATAGAATTGCAAAAACACCACTAATTAATTTTAAATATGCATCTAGATACAATATAAATAATAAACTATTAACGAGAACACAACACTACACGAATTGAAATCGAGTTGTCATAGTGATGTGCCATGCACTTGACTTTCTATCGATAATTATTGTAGTGTTGTGACCAGGGTTGTTGCTGATGCAGTTTTTTTACACATCAGCGGATGCTGATGCTGATGCTGATTTTTGACTTTGACATCAGCGGATGCTGATGCTGATGCTGATTTTTAACCGACTTCAATAAAAGGTGGTTTTCAATTCGTCGGAGCTTTTTTTTATGTATTTTCACCGGTTAAGTTCTCTAAGACGCCTGGACTGATTTGGAAAAATATTTTTGTGTTTGAAAGGGCATACTTTCCGATTGGTGCCATAAAAAATTAGTGAGAATCTGATAAGGATCTTCGGAATTATGAACAGAAATGCACCTCGAGAGTGCAAAATATCGCTGAGCTAAAAAACATTGAAGTCGGTCTTTTAAAATTTCAATTTAACCAAAAAAAATATCCTTATTGAATATACCTACATGAAAAAGCTTTCTAGTTTCTTTGTTAATGAAATAGAACACTATTTTAATGTTTTTTGAGTCATGTATTAAATAAATCAAAAGATTCAATCTGCATAATTTGTAGTTACCTAAGTAGGTATAACTTAATCATACAAAATTTTTATCATAGGTATTTTAACCGACTTGAAACAAAAAAAGGAGGAACCTCCTCCTTGTCGAAATCTTTTTTGGTTTTTTAAACATAAGTCTGGCAATGGTGTTGGACCGAACTACCTGGAAAACTCGAGGGGAGGCCTTTGCCCAGTTGTGGAACAGTGTAGGCTAAAAACAACAAAACAATGCCTTCGGCATTATGTTCGCCAATTACGCACTATTTTTGTAATCGATCGAGCGAGCGAAGCGAGCGAAGATCTTAGTGGCAAGTTAGGCGATTTTGCTTTGTATATTTGTATGTTTCATTTTTATGTTCTCGCATAACTATCGAACCGCTTATCCAATCTGCATGAAACTTGATAGGTCAATAGGTTGTGCTATGGAAATTTACCGTGGAGCATATGAGCGTAATCGATAAAGGGGTTGTAAAAATATTGGGTTCCCAAGGGGGTAAAAAAAAACTAAATTTACCCAAATATATTGAATTAGGTGTCATATGAAAGTACTCAATATAAAAATTCCAAAATGGTTTTTCGTTTTATTCTAGGTTGTATAGTTTTTGAAATACAGTGAAAAAGAAAAATTAAAAACCAATTAACGAAAGTATGGAGAGGGATCCTGTTTGATAGAGTTTCGATGTCTTCGTAGGTCTGATTTTAAGAAGTTATTAAGAAAGTGTGGCATCGTTGTGGTTTGGTTTGCAATGATTTTAGTTGCTACTTCACATTTTTTCTTGATAAAGAATATGATAAAGAAAATAAAAGCCGTGTTGGCCGAGCGGGAGAGTGCTTGACTTTCGATTCAAAGGTCATCAGTTCGAATTCTGGCCGTCCTCATCAATGGATTTTTCGTTTCGAAAAATTTAAATGTGCATTAACACGAGCTCTAAACGGTGAAAGAAAACATTGTGAGGAAACCAGTTAACTTTTTAATAGCGGCGATGGGCTTGCAACCTGTCACGTATGGAAATGCTAACTCCTGCAAATAGTGGGCTGGGCAAGTACCAGAATTAGATATGACTGTATTTGGAGAGGAAGAGGGAAATGATTTTCTCATACATTTTGAATTGAACTGCTGGGCAAGTACCAGAATTAGATATGACTGTATTTGGAGAGGAAGAGGGAAATGATTTTCTCATACATTTTGAATTGAACTGCTATTTGAATAATTTCTCGAACTATGAGGCCATCCCTGAGGCGCGGTACGAAGGTCGCGGGGTCAACTATTGAATATAAAAAAAAATAGACACGACTTAATGTATTGCATGCATGCCTGTAATCTCTTTACCATACTGAGGTAGAGCGCATTAGGTATCATAATGTAGTGAACACTAGAAGTAGCACTTAACGTAGGTATAGGGTTAGTCAGAAACAAGTCCAAATCTAGGCTATCAACGCAACGGTGCGCGAGATCTCAGTTCGGGGCGAACTACTAGTTATGTGTCATAAATAATTTAAATAAATTAATAAACAACAACAAACATACGTTTGTTCGTTGTTATTATTAAACGAACGATGTACAAAAAGCCCCGCCCCCTATGTCCTGCCACGACTGGAACATCAGCATTGAATATCAGCATCGATTAATGCGGATGCTGATGCTGATGCTGATGTCCCAAATGATGCTGATCATCAGCGGATGCTGATGCTGATGCTGATATTCGCAACAACCCTGGTTGTGACCGTGACGGACTAACCACAACTTTAGTACTTTATGTTCAATTTCACTGAAATAATTGTTAAGGGCGTTCCCTGAGCCAAACACTGTATTTCCCTGTCTATACCCTCGATAAACAAAGTAAGTGGAAAGTAACTAAAAAGCCAGCATGTATCTTTAACATTTTTTCTTCGAATTCAGTGTTTAACATTTTTATTTACCATCGTATTTACTTGATCATAAATCAACGAAAAAACCACTTATAATAAGATAAATCTTCATCTTCTTATAAAGTTGATGTTATTTATGTTTTTGGATTGCACCCTTGGATAGGTCATTTGATGATTGACATTATTGGTAATCATTTTTTCGATCGGTTGTTATAGCAATGAGAAATCTCCAAAAAACTGCATTTTTGTCGTGTTAGGCTGAGGCCCCATTAGTGCGTTGCGTTGCGTCGCGTCGGCAAAATGTATGAGTAAAACGACGCAGCGTCGACGCTGCGACGGCCTTAGGCCTCGGTCTCGAATTTAGCGGGTAGCGGTGCGGTAGCGGAGCGGCGGCGGCGGCGGCTCTGGAGCGGTGCGGGGGCGGGCACTCCAGTCAGCCCGCCCCGCACCGCTCCAGAGCCGCCGCCGCCGCCGCCCCGCTGCCCGCAAAATTCGAGACCGAGGCCTTAGCCTTTCGGAGCGAGCAGCTGTCATAAGTGCCGCGGCCGAACGCATTCTAAATTCATCTTTATTTTAACGACTCTAAGACAAATATTTGAAGTTACACTGATCGATGTGCTAATTTTAGCTCTAGGCACAGCCTTAAGTTAAAAGTACGCGTTTATCGGTCCGTTGATGATACTAGAGACACTCTTAATCCTACTAATAAATAAATCTGAAAGTTCCTAATTATGCTTTTAAAACGTTCAGTGCCAATGACGAAACTTGAAATCACATCATTACGTGCAGCCCATCTCATCCCACTGCTGGGCATAGGCCTCTCTTCGCTCGTGCCAACCCCCTATCTTGTGCTAGCCTGACCCATGTACGACCTGCTGTTTTTACTATGTCGTCGACCCATCGAGCAGGCAGACGACCTCCTTGTCTGTAGCCCTCCTCTGTACCACTCGGTAATCACTCTGCTCCACCAGTCGTAACCGCGTCTGGCCAAGTGCCCTGCCCAACTCCACTTGAGCCCCAATATTCGCTTGCTGACGTCGAGCACTTTCGTTTGCTTGCGAATCTGGATATTGGGGACTCGATCAAGAAGTGTAATGCCCTCCATGGCTCTCTGTGTTACACTCATTCTATGCTGTCTCCTTCGTCTCCATAGTCCCATGTCTCGGCTCCATAGGAAACTTGAAATAATTGAGTTGAATTACTGAGCATAAAGTTATCCTAAAAACATAACATTAATCTAGAAGAACTATTATTCCCGCCGTGTCCGTTGGTGTCCGTGTAGTCACCCTAAAAAGGTACAGTCTGAAAATCAGCGCTGTCTCCCATGGGACCTCATGGAAGTATCCAGCATTAGCTGAGACTGGGCCTTTTTGGCACCACACTGGTATGTGAACCTTTTTATTATCTGTTCTATTGTGTATAACCTTCTCCGTATTATCTTTTTTTCTGTTCTGTATCCTCTGTGTGTGTGTCAAATAAACATTTAGGTATCTTATCTTATCTTATTCAAATAAAGTACAATGACCATATTCCGGTAAGGTCACTTCACTTACATAAGTTGCACCTGATCGCAAGCTGTTTAAAGTAAATAAAAGAAATCGATTAAAGAATCGTTGCCCTCAAGTGTATGTGCAAGCACCATGACTGTGCCGCGTGAACACTGTAAGCAATTACATGGATCTATTTAGCTTAACCGACATCAAAATAGAGCTATCGATTCTTTTGTATTGTTTGAACTTTTTTATTTATCGATTTTTTTTAAATAGGACCTTCCATAATTGCTGTATAAATTCCATAAAAATCTGTTACTTTTTGGATCACTTTTTTTACGGTGATCCATGGCACCAAAGATCTATCATCAAATTTCAATTTCCGTTTTTTTATTTCAACAAACAATAACTAGATAAAATGCGTTTTTTAATTACTTTTTTTGACTAGCATGTAGTCTTTAGGTATTATTTTATTGTTGAATAGCTATCCCCGCGGTTTCGTTCGAGTTGTTCCATTCCAACATTAAAAATAGCCCATCATAATCGTCTCGTCAAAAATAAATGAATAATGGTGGACATTACACAGCGCCATCTAGCCCCAAATTATGCAAAGCTTGTACTATGGGAACCAGATAACAGATAGAATACTTACATAATATTTTGTAAATACATACTTATAATACTTTAATAACAACCAGACACAGAACAAACATCTATGTTCATCACACAAACATTTGCGTGATGAAAATACATGTTTGTCCTGGGTGGGAATCGAACCCACAACCTTCAGCGTAGAAGCGTAGTGTAGCTTGTGAACTTCAATACCTAATGTTCTGAAAATATTTTGCGCCGTATTCAAATCAATAAAATGTTATTTACACGTCTCAATGTCCCAGAATGGCGACAGAGGTGGCCAACCGAGCCTTGATTTCACCGAATGATCGAATTACGTGGAACAAACTCAGTTTGGTTTGTCAAGAACAATGGAAAAGTGTCACCAACAACTCACTACTTACCGCTCATTCACCCCATTTGTCGGTCATTATTTTTAGGATTCTAAACCAAAGTAGCAAAGGCTTTGTCAACTAGACAGCGAAACGATAGCGTTTTTATTTTGTAATGTATGGTACCCTTTGAATCTAGTCACTTAGAAAAGCGAAAGCGAACTGATACATTACATACAGTACATTCTTTACGTTTTCGGTTCGGTTCGCTTCGCGATATGTTTGACAAGGCATTAAAAATTAGCCCCGTCAAAGTGCGCATTCAGACTAGTGTTAGCTCTTGATAGTTCTGATATTCCTCTATCTAGGCATGGGCCTTGAGGATATAGATAGGATGAGGATGTAGAGGTGATTATGGTTATACTAATATGTTTGCTTGTTTTTATAAGTTCTTCATCACAAACAAAAGCTCTTTCCTTGCTGCATCCTCATTTCATCACAAAAAAAAGCTTTATTTCCTTGCTGAAACAAAATTCAAAGGGAACAGACCACCAAAGCATGTTATGCTGAAATTCTAAACCATGTTTTGACTTAGCTCATTGCTCGATCCATTACTCTGTTTGTTCATTATCGCGAACAATGGCTCAGGAAGTGTCGTTTAGTGGGAACCACACAATGGTCCACAAACAATGCGATACACCTTGAAGGGTAATGCAATACAGAGTAATTGTGGGTACACAGCGCGAAGAAAGTAACTTGGCATGTATCTGAGAAGTGCGAATGGCTATTGATATTGAATTTGAAATAAAACAGTCGACAGAAGCTTCTTCTCAAAACGAATACAATTTTGACTCCTCTCACTAGAGCCTTGCTACATTAATGAACAGAGGGTTAAGTCGTATACTTTGAAATGTGTAGTAAAAAAAACTTGGTATGGTATTTAAACAAGTTTATGGTTACATTTCCAAGGATTTAGATCGTGAATTATCTGTGGTTAAGGCCGATTATGCTGATGATCGAATAACTGGACACATTAATGTCATCAACTGTGTTGGCGACCATAGGCAGTTCAGCAATCTTGAATCCTATCACGGTTATGACCACGAACCCTTCGAATCCTGGCCGTGCATCATACGAGCTCTAAACGGTGAAGGAAAACATCGTGAGGAAACCCGCGGCTTAGTCAGCCCCACACGTATTGACCATGTCTTACCTGTGGATATGGCCGGTTAAGCTGAGGATGGTGTAGGTGCTGGGCAAGCCTACTCCAACATTGTGCTAGGCACAGTCCCGATAAGTGGAGACAAAGATTGCCTCCTGAGACTGTATAAATCATCTAGTAAAAGATTGTGAGAATGGAATTGTGGAATCATCTAGTAAAGATTGGCCTAAGTTTTTTTATGACCACGTCTCGTGTAACAAGCGTCTAATCATTATACATTACAAGAACGGAAAACACGATGTTAGTAGAGCAATCTCGCAGGTTTACATGACTGACGTAACAATAATTAAGTCCTACATAACATCGCCTTCGAAGTATGCCGACTCCCAGAGCCATAAACAAAAATTCAGAGCAAGAATGAATCATATTAGAAAGATAATCTAACTTCCCACATTTAAAACTAACTGGATACCGTATACCGTTGTTCGTGTTAGTGCTATTTAGAAATCGGAGTGTTAAAAAGAACCTGTTTTGGATCAGGGGCTATTAATGGTCTGTTGATTGATAGTGAGTGATGAGACAGTTTAAATTGATATCAATCACAGGTGATAATCAGTTGAAAATAGCAATTGATTAGAGAGCCTGGACTACAAGTTACGGAGAGTTTTATAAACTATTTCAATAGGTAATAATATAATCAGAGCAAGAATATATTAGCCCAAACAACTAAATGTTGTTCTAAAATACATAGGTACTGCTACTGTTTAATACGTTAGAACCAGAATTAAACTGGTCTGCAGCTTCCCAAGGACGTAAAGACCTCAACACAATGCCGGTTCAAGATTAATGTCACCGTACAGACAAAGGGGAGTTATCGCGACCTTATATTTAGAGATAGGTGAGGCTGTAGGTACTTACACTGGACGCTGGTTTTTACATGTATGTTTGTATGAGCTAGTGGCTAACTTTGGTGACGGAGTTTTCAGGCCGTCTGAATACCTCCGTCATGGCTTAACGACTTAAAAGCCGGGACCGACAATTTAACGTGTTTTCTGAAGCATGAAAGCATTGCCTAGCAGAGCTTACGGTCACCCATTCAAATTGTGACAATTCAAACGTGTTCAGGCGTTCAAAACGTCGCTATCAAGAATGTCTTGGCAAGCTACGCCACGAGTTTCGGTTTGATAAGAGAAATGGACGCTGAAGGTAGACAACCGCTCAGATTCTTAGTAATTTAAGATCTTGAGATCTAGAGGAATAGGCAGATGCACATTTGATATAAGCCCACATTTTGCACAAGTGAGAATTCCAAGCGAGACAGGTTTTTCGAGTCGAGTTTTCAAGTGTGCTTGAACCCCAGTCTTGGCCTCACCGTGGTAATGCTCTACCAGCCAGGCAATTGATTGCATAGTTTTTTTAAATAGACTTTTATAAGGTTACTATTACCGCTGCAGTGTTATAGTGAGCTATGGTGAGATCGGAAGGCTCAACGCCGGGGAAAATGACGTCATAGGTAAAGTTTTGGTGAGAGTCCATACTTGACATCTTGTTTCTGTATTTCAGCGTTGTTAGTCAGTAAATACTTTAATGCATAGCCTGCCAAGTCTGTATTGAATGTTTAATACGGTTACAGATACCCATATACAGACAGACAGATACAAGTTACTACGGCCTGTATTTGGAGGCATAAAAGGCACGCGTCATTGTGCCATGAAATAATGCAGTTCTAGCTAGCCAGTAAAATGTCATGTCAAGATTTCACTAGTTACATGTCCTTTCATTTCTCAATATAGGATTGGCCTGTCATCATTATCATCATGGCGGCCTTGTAGTGATCCAAACTTAGATGTAGGCCTCTTTCCTTTTCTTCCTCTCGACGATCTTGTGCCCGACTCATCCAGTCTCGCCTCCGTGTCGTCGGATGTGGTCTGTCCAGCGCTGCGGTGGTCTGCCGCGCCTTCTAGTGTCTACTCTGGGTCTCCATTCAAGGACTCGTCTTGCCCAGCGATATTCGTCCATTCTCGCAATGTGCCCTGCAATGACCACTTTTCCTTTGTTTCTTTGACTGGCCTGTATTCTGTTTAAATGCAGCCACGCTGTCAAGTTCCATGATTTGAACAATACGCCTTTGTCGAATGTTCCCACACGCATTTCCTTGTTGGTAAGTAAAGTGGGTGACAAGGATCGTGAATTATTGGACGTTGTATCGGTGATTGAAGAGTCGTGTTAGCCTATTCAGATGTAAGTTAGCGTAACAAGCCGTATTCTGCTTGGTATCGTCATAAAGATTCACGGTCTATGTGAAACAAAATACTGTTGATGTACTTAAGCTTGTTATGCGAAAAAGGAACCTACCGCTTTTGGGCCAAATATGTGATTTTATGCATGTCCGCTTAGGGTTAAAAAGTAGGAAAACTACCCGGGCTACACACAATGGAAGTGAAAATCGCATTTATCGAAACCCTTAGGATGTACACTTGAACACTTAAAAACTGCAAGATTGAAAATAATAAGCGTTTGATTAAAATATTGTATTTTAAGAACTATTCGTAAATTGGAAGATGATGGCTTTTTTTCTAGGTAAGTATATCTCTAAACTACAAACCATTGTTAAATCATTCCGTAAAATTCTGGTATTCCATAGACATTCCAGTAATTCATATCATAAGGATGATTTTAGTCTCACGCTCACCGTCAGCGCTGATAGGCTAGTGATCTTTATTACAATGATACTGATTGTTTAGCAGAAATGGCTACGGTGATTGCTCTCGTCAGTGCTAGACAATCAGTATCCTTATTTCATTGTAATAAAGATCACTCTCCTATCAGCGCTGACGGTGAGTGTGAGACTAAAATCAGCCTTACAGACAGGCTATTAAATCTGTTGACATCTCAGCCCTTTACATTGAAATGAGCGTGGCATAAAAAAAAACAATTCTTGCCCTGCTAAATTGACAGGTGAATATGAATATATGAATAAAGATTAGAATATATTGTTACCTAAAGGTTCACACCCGAGATCGAGACAGGAAACCGAGACCAGAGGTTGAACTTGTCTCAAACCTCAAATTGGTCTTAAACTGTCAAAACGATCGCGTGGGTATCTTTTGTCGCTTTCATTCTAATTGAGTTGAGAGTGACAGAGCTACTTGCGTGGTCACTGAACTGTCATGTTTGACAGTTTGAGACTGATTTTGGTCGCTAACAAAGAAGACAATCAGGGGGTTTCTCTGTCTCGTGTCACTTTCGCGCGCCCCTAGATGCAAGCCTGACATAATTGACGTAAGACGAGGACGCGTCGCGGACAGGGCGCCAGCGAACAGCGTTGCGCCCGCACCCCGTCTCTTCTGTGTTTTGCGTCGCGACGCTTTTTCTATACATTTTGTATGAAAGGGACGCGGAAGAGACAAAATATGTCCGCGCCCCGTCTGCTTCTTACGTCTTTTCTCTGTGCCCAGCGCCCTAAAAAGCCTGTCTATGGTTTCGGTCTTTTGTCTAGGCCTCGAACCGCCACCTTAACGGTTAGTTACCGACAAACCGATGGGCTATCATTGTTTACAACAAAAACTCTGGTCGATAGTCACGACCGCAGTACTGTTAAGATGAAGATCACGGTTGTAGTTTTATTTCCTCTACGCAGTGAGAACCTGTCGAATTTCACACCTTCAACCTAAATTGACTTTTACGACAAAGTTTTTAAGTTTGTGAAACGAAAACGGGTTTCAAGTTTTATAGATAAGAAAAGGAAAATATGATCATAACTGTACTCACCACCGCTAGTACGGTAGATGTTCTCTCTCTCTTTGATCTAACATGTAGAAATGTAGATAATATTTTCGTAGGATTTTTTTTATTTTTTATAAAAAAAAATCGTGAAAGAATCTGCAGAGCCAGAGACATTGTTGAGTAAACTCAAACATCTACTAAATAAAAACCATGTTTTTTAATTCCCTAAATTAATTCAACAAACACCAGAGCATTCTATTCAAATTTCAGTGTTCAAATTATCATAAATGTTCTATTTATGGCTGTTGTAACGTAGCCGAAACGTCGGCATAAATAAGGTAAATTACGCGATAAAATCCCGTGTCCATAAAAATTTTCAATACAAATGCTCTCTCCAGAGAACATTTTAATGTACTTTGATAACCGTCCGACAGTTGCTCTGCGGACCTAAAAAGGTCGCTAAAGCTGAATCGCAATGTGAAATGAACTGTAATGCCGTCTCTTTTCACTCTCAGTTAATGAAAAGAGTATTATTTCAATTCCTATGTTGTGATTCTGCAATAGCGACCTTTATAGGCCCGCTGTTCTTTTCGTGCAGTCCAGTCTAAATGCCACTTACAACATAGGCCCCACCAATTACTATATCTACTCAAAAACAGATCAAACCAATTCAATACAAAAACAAACAATTTTACTTGATAACATCACGTTGTTCTCTACTTTCTAATCTTCCGTCTCATACTATTCTCTCTCTGTCTGTCGTATAGTAGTTGAAATTACTGTAATTTTGTGAAATTACAACGTAATATCTAGCGGATGCTCTGATTATAGCTCGCATAGACTGGTTTGATCGAGTTTGCACCCTCGGAGCCTTTGTAGATGCACACGGCCCTTTAATTGACGACTGTCAGTCAAAAGGCTCTAAGTATACTCTTCGGGGGTAAGTTAACATCACTTTAGGTCCTGGAAATTAGTCTTAATGACATAATGTCTGTATCCTTTACATATAGTGGTAATGAAACCAGCAGGATGATTGTGTTACTTGTCTCAACTCCAACCTCAAATTGGTCTCAAACTGTCAAACGATCGCGTAGGTATCTTTTGTCGCGTTCGGTCTCGTTGAGATGAGAGTGACAGAGCTACAGTAGGGCCAACGGATCTCGGCGTTCGTGAAGTTAGCCGTTTCGATGCGCAGTGCAACTTTTTCATACAAAATTTTCTACTGCGCAGCGAAAAGCCTGACTTCACAAACGCCTAGATCCGTCGGCTCAACTGTACTTGCGTGGTCACAGAACTGTCATAATTTGACAGTTTGAGACCGATTTTGGTCGCTATCAAAGATAGACAGACAATCAAGGCGCAGAATCCTAAATCAACCAAATCACGCGTTCGCTCAAATTGTTGCACATCAAACATTTTAGTGGTCACGTGACTAACAACGTACAATGTCGCTAATTGTACGCCACTTGGCTATGTCCTCAGTTTTCACTAGCTTTATAGAAATTAGAAACTATCACATGTTATATGTATATGAATTATCCTTTTAAGTACCTAAATAACGATGCAAGTGTATGTGAAAAGGGTCTAACGCCTTGTATTTAAATTGGCTAGCTAATCTTAGGCAAATTACGCTATGAATGTAAATAATTTTGCAAATTCTAATGTCTTATAGATGACTTTGTTTTTCAGTTTCAGATTTCTTCAGTTTATGTGTGCCTTAGATGGCACTTAACTTGAAAACTTCAACAAGAATATCTGTATATTTAATGCTTTAGATCTAACTCTTTTTTATGAATCATTACTTGATAATTTAGCAATAAAACAATTAGCAAAACAAAACATAGCTATTGTATCTCTAAGGCTTGTTTCACTCTTTAGCGTGTCGCCGGTGGCGTCCGCGAGTTGACCGTTCACAGCAAAGATAAATTAATTTTAAGAGAAATGTGTTGTGAGTGGTCAACTCGCGGATGCCACCGGCGACACGCTGAAGAGTGAAATAAGCCTTAGAGATACAATAGCTATGTTTTGTTTTGCTAATTGTTTTATTGCTAAATTATCAAGTAATGATTCATAAATCATCATCATCATTTTCAGCCTGTGTCAGTCTATTGCTGGTGTATACCTCCATTCTTTGCTACTCATTCCGGTGTTGGGCCGATCGCATATTATTCAGGGCCCTAACTCCCAAAAACGAAAAAGATCTATCGTGCTAGAGTGCGCCGCAAACTTAATGGCGGCTGAAGTGCGCGGCAGATTCGACTTTGCGCAGGTACAGTCAACGCAATTGCGGGGAGGTAAAGGTGGTGAGGGGCGGGGCTAGGCGGGCTATGTAGATAAAGTTTACTTTATTCTATTGCGTTGACTGTACCTGCGCAAAGTCGAATCTGCCGCGCACTTCAGCCGCCATTAAGTTTGCGGCGCACTCTAATTAACGTAGTTCAGCTTGTTGGTCGAATGTTCCGAATTCGACTACCACCAACATATCGATGGCAGCAAAGTAGATGCGGACATCTACAAAAACGCTACTTTACAGGAGAGCACATTTAGTAAAAACATGTTGCCTTTTTGAGAGTTATGAACCGATTGACATGAAATTTTCTGAGGTGCATTAAAATAACCTTCTTTATTGATTGTATAACAAATTTTTTTGATATATCACTGTTTTACTGAAATAATGTAGATGTACTTTTATACTCTGAAAAAACTTCGACGTAGAAGAAGACATCTGCCTGATATCCGTTTATACGTTGTGATAAAAAAAGCGTTCATTCCACCTAAAATATCTAATAAACTAAGATAATGAGCATCCGGTAATATTTCTAATGATATTTAAAGAAAATCTAAGCACCATGCAAACAGTATTCTCCTTTTTTTGACCAAATTTTGTAGATGTCTTCATTTACTTTGCATTTAACATTTCACTAAACTTCATCTACGTCTATCAGTTAAACTCATTTAGTTCCCAAAACTCACAAATTAGTAAAGGTATTTATACCTTTTTTTAAGAAAACATCATGAAATTTATTATTAAGTAGGTATTACACTAGATACCAGTAACTATCAACTAAAACAAAAAAAATCGAATACCCATCAATTTCTAACGTCTCTCTTTCTTAAAAAATCAGTCTTAGAAAGTTAGTTAGTCAATTAATTATAAGCCTCATTGGCCAATAGGTACATGGGAATTTATTAGTAATTCCCATTGTTTATCATCATTACCCAATCCTTAAAAATAAATCAAATACCTACTTACCTACTTCGTGTTACTTCGTCACTAATTTTTACAGTTTTCGCATGAGAGCTGCACATCTTTTTATTTTTTTATCAATATTAAGAAAAAAAATCTTCTTCTATCGATCGAATTCTCTTTTCTGCATTTTCTGCTTTACTTCCTAACGTCAACTGTAAATTTACATCGTTTTCTCCGAAGGAGAAAAGCTTTCACTAGAAGCACCATTGCTGATGATGTTGCACTAGAATCAGTGATTAAAATGTATGGTAAAGTTATTTGTGGATTGAAAGAACGTAAATGATCATCCTCAGCAATAAGTTCCAGCAAATGCGATTCTGTTTCAAATGAAATAAACCCATGAGGTATAGGTGTTATTGCGCGTGATTGAGGGCAAACAGTTAAATTAGCTAGACTAGCATTTGGCTTAGAATGTATTTTAGCAGAGGTTGTAAGTGATAACGCTCTTTATCATCAATCAAACGATGTTCAAGTGTGTCATTTCCTAAGATCAGTAAGCTGTAAATAATATTAACTTATGTACCTAGTCATATTGAAAATTTTATGGACACGGGATTTTATCGCGTAAATAAGGTAAATTACGCGATAAAATCCCGTGTCCATAAAATTTTCAATATGAATGAATAGTGATCGCGAAAGTTTAAGAAAGACTATTAAGTACCTAGTGGTTTGATGTAGAGGAAATATGTGAAAATATTAAGGGAGGACCTAATAAACGCCACATACGATGGTGTAAAGATAGCAAGGTTCTACACGAATTTAAATTATTTGTTGTAAACCTGAAGATGTAGTTGAAGAACATTCTAAATATTTTTTAAAGTAGTTTTAATAAGTGGCATTAACCTGCTTTTATGAAAAGACCCTCTAAACATATAGGTATCTTAATTGCCGTAAGTGTCTGCTTGTAGATCAATTAGCTGAATTAATTCATTTTCTGCATCTTAATTTGAAAATAAAACAAAGAATTTGATAAAACCAATGTGTAAAATAGTGTATCTACAGAAAAATTAATGAATTTCCTTATAAAACACAGAATAGTAAATTAATTAGATTGGGATATATGCAAAAAGTACGACGGATAAACGGATAAGTGGCAGATGTCCGTGCTTACGTCGTACACATTTTTGGGCCACCTGTCGAAGCTCCGAAGTAAAGGCGGTCATATGTAAATGTCCGTTTCTACTGCGACGTTTTTTAAAATTCGTGTGTAGATGTCTTTTTATACGTGCCAGATTTTCTTCATTATTTTGAAATTCGAAATTATTTTAATGCAGACTTGTAGATAAGGTTAAAATAAGCTCATTTTTGTAAAAAAAGCATTTTCGCAAAAATGCAGATGTCCGTTTCTACTTTGCTGCCATCGATATATTGAGCTACGATAATTGGCACGATAAATTATTATCGTTTTTACTGCTGGGAGTAGGCCTACAGATACTTGAAATAAAGCGATACTTAACTCTATTTTCTTTGGAAGTATTCTTCCATCTAAATAGCACTTCATTCTTTGTAAGCATTATTCTATGGCTTAAGTAAATAAGTATAGTAATTTTCGTTTAATTTGACTTTAGCATGTCATGGCAGGTGGTTCTGATATCATGATTACAGTCTATAGCAAATGGAATACCCACCTGCTGTAGTAAAAAACTTAGGCCTTTACATACTATCTACATCTTCTCTAGCCAGCAGGGCTAAAAGGGCCATTATAGCAGAATCTATATCAATACTAATATAATAAAGCGGAAGAGTTTGATTGTTTGTTTGTTTGAACGCGCTTATCTCAGGAACTACCAGTTGGATTTGAAATATTCTTTGATGTAATAGCTAAACTCTTGAGGAAGGTTGTAGGCTACTTTTCATCATCATCATCATCACCATAAACCATCACTACGGGGGCAACGCCGCGAGGGCGCTGCTAGTCATTAATAATATGAATTGCACTATATGCCGTCTCTTTTCATTGACATGAAAGTGACAAGAAAAAAACATAATATGATTCATAAAAGGAATTGCGTTAACGGCCATTTTAGCCTCCCCTCTCACATCAGTTGGTAGTAGCTCTGTCTTCTTCGTAGGTCGTGGGTTCGATTCCTACCCAGGACCAACAGTGATGAACATACATTTTTGTTGTGGGTGTTAAAAGTATGTATTTTATCAGTAGTCTGGTTTCCGTAGAGTAAAATTTGCTTACTTTGAGACTAGGTAGCGCTGCGTAAAGCTTTTTACGATGTAATATAATATTTCCATCTCGGGATATTTTATATCGCTCACCTACAACTACCTACTAGTTTTTTTAAGGTTAATTATAAAAAAAATGATTCTAAAGTAATTTGAGCTTGGAATCTTAGGAATCTATTAATAAACTCGGCTCAACTTCTGTCAAAGTTGCACCACGTGTTAACTATTGCCATTTTTTTTTGTTAGACAGTGACAAATAAGGATCGCAATAGTTAATCCGTGGTGCAACTTAGTCACAAGTTGAGCCGAGTTTATTAATAAAGGCCTTAAAATCTTCAGTATCTTTTGAGAATGATTGTCCTATAAACGTTAATTGTAAGTTAACCTGGGCCTGAATTTTACTAGATGACAACTGCTTTGGTTTTGGTTCGATCTCTTAAATGTCAGCCATTTGGTGAAATAGTAGAATAGCTTTTCAAAAATTTGTTCTGCCAAAGTTCAAAACCTCACAACAACTGAGTCGTTTGTTATTAGTAGTCATGGAAACAGTCGCTTTAGTTGAGGTTTTGGTTGAGGTTGATGAAAAGTTCGGTACCAGAATCGACGCCCTTATTATTCTAGTGGGAACATCGTTATAAATTTAACTATCCTACATTAAGTTTTAATAGAAGTTTAAGATGCACTACTGAACTAAACTTTACTATGTCAGTCACGTGACAAACATGCGCATGAGTCGGTCTTTTTGAGACATTTCAACTCGCACATCTCATTATAACTGTGTGTCTTCGTGTAGAAAATTAAATAGATAGAAAGGCAGAAATATATAATAGAAACGTATCACAGGCGAATAGAAGTTGATTAAAACTCGAAATCTTTCTCTACAAACTAATTGAAAAATTTAAATATAGGTAAGTAGGTACCTATTAGATAATGCACTTCAAAGTGTTTTAAATTTCTTGGCTCTTAAGGCCTCCTAAATCAGTTAAAATAGCTTATTTTACATACCTACAGGCGGATATTCAAATGACCATATACAAGGCTTCCGTTTAATTTGTTTTTGAGTACGGTACCCTAAAAAGTATGACTAAGTATTATAAAAGTTAGCAGCACCCTCGCGGCGTTGCCCCCGTGGTTATGGTATGGTAATGATGATAATAATGAAAAGTAGCCTATAACCTTCCTCAAGAGTAAGTACTTATAGCTATTAAATGCAGAATTTTTTCAAATCTGTTTGTTAGTTCCTGAGATAAGCGCGTTCAAACAAACAAACAATCAAACTCTTCCGCTAATAAGTATTGGAATAGATTAACCATTTAATTTAGATATTTTTAACACAACACGAATAATGCTTATGAAATACCTACTTTAGGCTGCGTTTCCATTGACGCGGAGCTGTGCGGAGCGGAGCTTAGCGGCGCGTAAATTGACCAATCAGGGTGCATTTTGCCGCGTTTCATTTTCGTCGTTCGACATGTGATCGGTCAATTCATGCGCAGCTATGCTCCGCTCCGCACAGCTCCGCGTCAATGGAAACGCAGCCTTACTGTCAATAATTTGGATTCTAAATGTATTAGGCCGGGACTCCACCAAAGCGGAGACGAGACGAGCGGAGGAGAGGAGATGTTTTTTAAACAACCAATAGAATTGTGTTATTGACACATCTCTCAGCTCAGCTTCAGTGGAGATCGCTGTGCGGAGATGTGTAATATTTTTATAGCGCGATGGAAGCGGAGATGTGAGCTGTGCGCGGACGACGCGCAGTGGAGACGAGAGATGAGAGAGACACCGCACACATCTCCGCTTTGGTGGAATCCCCCGAGCTGAAAAACATCTCTTCTCGCACAGCACACAGCACATCGCACATATGTCTGCTTTGGTGGAGACACGGCCTTAAACGCCATTTCCAAAATGAAAAAGTGAGGTTATAATGTTCACGTAATTTATAAAAAGAAAGAACGTGTTCAAAAGCGCACCTGGTTATTTGCACCTACGACCTTAAGACTACAAGTCGTGTGTACCTTTTCAAATTACTATTATGCAATATTTTAAAAGAAAATTGTACACGATAACTATCTTTATCGATTCTAATTCCATAGCGCTTGTAAGATCTCGCGTGGGCTAAAAATATGACCGTTAATTTCATACCACGATCTTTATTGAATGCTGGTTGAGAAACAAATTGGTTTGATGCCAAAATTAGATGGAGGCTGCCGGAAAACGAAAGTGTATGGTTTTATAATTAAAAACAACATTTTTATTATTAATTTATAATACTTTTATATGTAAATCGCTAAGTATATGTAAAGAAATGAGTAGTTAAAATGACTAAAAAGCACGATCTGAATCTTGTCAAAAGTTCATTCACATGAAAAATGTTCGCATTGTTTCTTTTATCTTTCGAATCTTTCAATTTCAAAAGTAGAACGAAAGCATTGGATGTCACACTGTTTTGTGCTAGCTTGTTATACATTGCGTAGTTTGAGTGACGCTGAAGATTTTTTCTTCAATTCAACCGGCAATGGTTATTACATGTGAAATTTATGAGTTATTCGCGTGTGTTGAAATGAGGAATTGGTACAGTTTGAAATGAATTATGTTTTCCGGATCTGACTGCGTTTTATTAACATTAAGTATCAAAAACTCAATATTCTCAACACTTCCGATCTTTTCAGTACCTACCTATCTAGAATACAGAGTTTTGAGTGCTTTCAAAATAATATCACGTACTTACCTAGTTGTTTTTTTCCAATCCAGTTGTAGACAATTAGTCTTAGTCTATGGTCTAAATTGATTTCTCAATCTAATTTTGCCCACCGCCCACTTAGAGAATAAGTAGGTAAGTACCTATATTTTTTTCAAGAGCCCTCCACCTTACTCACCCTACACAATCTACCCCTTACACAATCTTAATGCGCCATCTCAATGCCCCATGCGCAATTTTCTCTGGGTCTTCTACTGCCCCCCTGAAAGTCTCAAACGTCCACAAGGGGGCGTTATCGCCCACGTTGAGAACCTTTGATTTAGACTAACATCACAGATACTTAAATCTGAGGCGTTAGTCTAGTGATAGCATTTCAAATAAGAAACTTTGATTTAAGTATAGGTAGGTACCTATAGTTGTATTAACAAGTGACAATTTTTTTTTTAAACATACCTTTGAACCAGATCAGTCGCAGAATGACATCATACCTGTAACAAAAACACTAGATCAGAATACGTCAAGTTTTTTGTCAACAATACGATCGTGTGTGTCAATCATTGACTTAACAGCATTAAATTAATGTTACCTACTACTTAAAATAGAATAGGTAGTATTATTATTTTAACGTCGACTGATTGGTCGTCCCAAGTATAGCTGGAGCGATAGAATAGAAGCTGACCTGCGCGACCTGGAGCCGACAACTGGCTAGAGGCAGCAATGGACAGAAGGAAGTGGTGAATTCTCGTTTCGGAGGCCAAGACTCACTTTGGGTCTCCTAAGCCAGTGGATTAAGTAAGTAAGTAAGTATTATTTCAGCTGGCTGATTGTCTAACTTGTCTCAAACATCAAATTGGTCTCAAACTGTCAGGTATCTTTTGTCGCGTTCGGTCTAATTGAGATGAGAGTGACAGAGCTACAGTTGGGCCGGCGGATCTAGGCGTACGTGAAGTCAGGCTCTGCGCTGCGCAGTAGAAAATTTTGTATGAAAAAGTTGCACTGCGCATCGAAACGGCTAACTTCACACACGCCGAGATAAGTTGGCCATACTGTACTTGCATGGTCACTAAACGGTCTTAATAGACAGTTTGAGACCGATTTTGGTCGCTATCAATGATAGACAATCAGGGGCAGATCAGCGGGCTTAAAAAGGCCGTTATAGCAGAATCACATATTGAACTATATGCCGTCTCTTTTCATAGACAGAGTGACAAGAACATCAATATATTGCAATTTCTATTTTTATTCTGTTATGGCGGCCATTTTAGCCCCGAAGAACGGCATAAATTGCAATTACTATTTTGATTCTACACGAAAAGAAGACGTGGACGACCAATTAAAAGATGGTGCGATGATATAAAAGAAATTGCAGGTCATACGTGGTCAAGGATAGCAAAGGATAGAAAGCAATGGAAAAGCTTGGAGGAGGCTTACACTCCCATAGGCGGTCCTTACCGGATAACCGAGCCGGACATAATTTAATAGATAAATGAGTAGGTACTTAATTAATAAAGTAGTATAATAGTGTAACTTAGCCGGTAAGGAAAACTAAGCTCTTTTTATTTATTTTATTTTATATCTGATTCTGCTTTCTTAGACATGCAGTGGCTAGCAGGCTAGCAGTGGCAGTGATCCTGTCACCTGGCGTGGAAGCTACTTAAAACTTTGGTACTAGGAGCAAAGTCGTAAGAAGTAGCTAGTACATAGGTTAATGTTATATGCAGTATCGCGTGAACAGTTTTGTCATACATTATCCACTTGCTTGTGATAAATATCAACTCATGCGCAGCGGACTGTGGCCGGTGTTCACACCTTGAATGAAGCATTCCATTTTATCTTTTATCACTATTTTATTATCTCCTATGTACATGACTGTCTTGATACAGCCATTAAAAAAAATATATCTGCGCATGCGCAGAGAGGTAGCCTTGAACTGAGTTCTTGAAAGTTATTTTGTATCTATACCTGATTTTGTACTTTATTTGTATTTGGTAAGGATATATAACTTTCCTCTACTTATTCTTTATTCTGTAATTATCTTAAATTAATCCTCTATTCTTGATTTTCAAACACTCAAGATCCTTTGAAGGATCCTTCCTAAACCCTCCCTTTCTCCCTCCCTAGACATAGGGAGGGAAAGGGAGGGCGGATTGTCAAACATAAATTCGAAAACGTTATTGGAATTGAACATTTTGAAAATAGATCTAAGGCTGATTTTAGTCGCAAGCTCATCGTCAGCGCTGATAGGCGAGGCATCTTTATTACAATGAAATAAGGATTCTGATTGTTTAGCAGAAATGGCTACGCTGATTGCTCTCAATCAGTATCCTTATTTCATTGTACTCGTACTCGTAATAAAGATCACTCGCCTATCAGCGCTGACGGTGAGCGTGAGACTAAAATCAGCGATTACACGTAATGTGCGACTGCGAGACCATCGTATCGTAGTTTATTAGAAAACTAATTAGAATTATGTAGACCAGGGGTGCCCAAACAGTCGATCGCGATCGACCGGTCGATCGCGAAGCTTTTCGAGTCGATCGCCAGCAATACCATCAATATGAAAATTACGCGGATAATATGCAGTACTATCCATCATCATTAAGACAAAATTTGTGATTCGAAAGTTAAGATTTCTTCATTTTGATGTAGGTACCTACCTATATTCAATTTAAAAGTGCAGTAGAACGAAATTTAAAAAAGTATTTTTCAGTACCTACCTTACCTACCTACTATGTAGTTTAGTCGATCCTTTGCTTTCAAAATATTTTCTGGTCGATCGCCGACACTATAAGTATGGGCACCCCTGATGTAGACTTTACTCATTATTTTTCAAAATAAAAATATCGATGCACTACCGGGAATCAAACCCACGTTGAAAAGATGATATACAACCCCACTCACCCAACACAACTCTCATTCAAGATAATTCACTTTTACAATTCCAATAATTCCGTAACGAGCAACTCAGAATTCCAGCTTTACTCGTATGTTAAAAATAAACATACCATAAGTTATGCAAGAAACCTGTCCCTTAAGAGTAAGCAATCAAGCCTCATAAATAATATACCTACACCGTACCGGACTAAGATATCCACAGATAGTCCAATATAATCAATATAGGAAAATAGGCTTTGCTGGTTTGCAGTTTTGGACCCATCCAAAGACCACCTATGCATAATTACTCAAAATATGATCGCTCTGAACATTAAAGTACTTATATATGTAGTGTAGCGACATCTACCTGTCGCTAGATGAACTACATAGACATGCTACGCACTACGAGCTTCAGCGAAGATGGCGCCACTCGACATCAACAGTTCTAGAACTCGCAAGCAAAGTTTCCAACGAATTGAGATATATCTAGGACTATCCGACATTAACTGTTGGTCGAAAGACCACGGGCAAGTGGGCCAGATGGGCCGGCCCGTTGCAGAGGAACCACTCACTCTGCCTTTGGGGAACGATTCCACCCTGTTCCCCAAAAGTAGTACAATTCATTTCTTCTTCTGCAATTTAAGGGGTAGCCCCTTGTCGGCATAACTGATGCATCTTTCTCTACGAAGCTCTTTCCAGGGCAGCCTCCTTTACCTCCCTATACGACATGACAGCAACCTTCTCCTTCACTTGGCACATGTCTTCCTCTTCCTCTCCTTCCTTTCACTTTTCCTTCAATTATGTTCTCAATGAAACTGTCATGTCGTATAAGATGCCCAATCATCTTACCTCTTCTATTCTCAACAACTTGCAACAACGATATTTCTTCTTTTTATGATTCGGTTAAACTGTTATACAGTTTAATTCATGATTCAGTTATAGCGGTCTTTTTAGAATAGAAGTCTTTTCGTAGAATCTATTAAGAACGCATAATGCATACTACGCCAGAGCGCTTCGCACTAATGTTGGGTATGACATGATTTTATAGGTAGGTACTGATTTTTGTCAGAGTAGGTTCATTTTGATTTTGAGCCGGTATCGTGAGCCGGTTCATTTGAGCCGGTCATTTTCAGTTGACTGTTCATTATTTTGGCGAACTACTCACTCATTCTCATATGACAATCTGTCCGATCAGTTCAAAATTCTTTCTTGTCATTGTCAAGCGAGGTGTGATTGAAGATTGAATGAAGCTTGAGGAAAGAGTAACGTCATTTTCTGATTTTGTCATATTGTGTACGGTCACATGACATTTGAATTGAAGCATGACTTTTAAGAAAATGAGCCGATCACACAAAGTTGAATTTTGTACGGGACAAACGAGCCGCGTCAGTCACGTCATATTCAATACTACTTCGCATTTATACCATTTATCGAATGGTTTAGGGCTTCGCACAATGTACATAAAAATATACATATCACCGATGTTTATGGCCGTTGAAGAGTAGACTGCTTTACTCGATCGTAAACTGTTAGAAATATTATATTGATACACAAACCCCGTTATTTAAAGGATTCATAGCCCAAACGGCTGCGAAATCTGTTGTCGTTTATTTTTAACCGACTTCAAAAAAAGGAGGAGGTCCTCAATTCGTCGTATTATGTTTAAAATTCAGTGCGGGCATTCAAACATTGCCGAGAGTTGACGCGACACGTGACGTGCGAGGCCCTCGCGTCTTCGCAATGAGGCCTAAGGCTACGTTTCCATTGACGCGGAGCTGTGCGGAGCGGAGCATAGCGGCCTATGAATTGACCAATCACACGTAAACAACGAAATCAAAACGCGGCAAAATGCACCCTTATTGGTCAATTCATGCACCGCTTAACTCCGCTCCGCACAGCTCCGCGTCAATGGAAACGCAGCCTAAGTCTGGCACTTACAGTACTTCAAGCTTTACATTGGACATCGGTTATTTTCGTGTTTTCCGAATGTCCGAGAGCAGTGTATGATTCCACAAAACTGAATGTGACAGAAGTGCACGTTGTTAGCAGCGCAGCTCGCACGGTTTGCAACTAATTTGCTTTTCTTAAAAATGACATTGAGATATATATTTGTTTTCGATAAAGTTGAATATTGAGTAATTTTCATTTCCAAATGACTTTTCGTCAATCGTTTTTGTAATTTTATGCGATTGTTTTCGAAACGCATTTTGGTTTTACTGTATTTGGCTCTAATCAGCAGCTGAGTGTACCAACAGTAGCGTGACATAAGGATATACGGACATGTTATATAATTAATTTATTCTATGTAATTAGACTTGACACATAATAATGCATAATTTTACATGCTAGTGAAAGCTATCTATTAAACACGAACGTAAATCAATATTTCAACAAGTATTTACACTCTAAAAACGGTCTTAACGTTATTTATTGTTTTTATAGTTAGTAAAAATACATTATTTTTAGGCTTCATTACTTCATTAGACGTAAGTGCCCATTTTATAATGTGGTATCTTAGTATTTTCTATTTCTTTGATTATTTTTTTCTTTTCTGTAAATAGGTAGGTACAAGTCTTTCTATTTGAAAAAACAGTTACTTTTCATTTTGAGTTGTATGTGTTTCTAATAAGATTTTCTTTGTTATGTAAGTGAACATCGACAAAAAAACCGTGGCACAGATAAAAATAATAGAGAAGGTAAATACAGATCATTTTAGTGAATTAAATTGTATTGTGCTTTAAACATAGGTAAACAAAATTTATATCCTATTCTATTAAACGACCAATATTTGTTTGTTTGTTTGTTTGTCTGTACTCACGTTCTCGAAAACGGCTCTAACGATTTCGATAAAATTTGCGATACGGGGGTCTAAGGGGGCGAAACATCGATCTAGCTAGGTCTCATATCTGGGAAAATTCGTTGTCTCGTCATTTTCACGCAAAAAGATTTACCAGTGCTATGTGGTTCGTAATTTCACAAAATTTGTTGAGACCAAAGTGGCCGAATGGACTGGGTGTCCGCGTATCAGTCGAAGACTTCGAGTTCGAATCTCAGCCTGTGCAAGTTTATGTTTTGTTGGTTTTTTTTTATTTTTCTTTTTTTTTTTCTCTATATGCACCTAAGCATAGCTCGGTCGCCCAGATATCTATACATATAATAAGAATGAAGTCTAAGAACAAACTTATAAGTATTCAATTAAGTGATGTCAGTTTTTGATCCATATAACCTTTTCACGTCCAAAAATGTCATAAGCGCGATCTACGTTGACCTTGAACGCAAACACTTCATAGTAACTGTTGGTAATCTGTGACTTTGAAATTTTCGTTTCTCTGTGTGTTTGAGCACTAAGATCTCTGAAACTACTGAACTGATTTGGTTGCAGTTTTCATTGTTGTATTATGGTAAGCCGGGATTAAAAGATAGGGGTTGTTTTATCAAAATCCGTTCACAAATAAAAAAGATATATCTATTTAAAGAATTCTACTGTGACTTTAGTTTCTCTGTGTGTTTATTGCTGCTAATCTCAAAAACGGCTCTACTGAATTGGATGTAGTTTTGACTGTTGTATTATGGTAAGTTGGGATTAAAAAATAGAAGTTTTTTTATCAAAATCCGTTCACAAATAAAAAAGATATGTACATTTAAAGAATTCAATATAAATTTCTAAACACTTTGTTTTCTAAAGAAAAGATTACGATAAAATTTGGCATGGATATAGATTATATCCCAGGAAAGGACGTAGGCTACTTTTTTTCATATGTTATCATGGTTGAGATAAAAAAATAAGGGTTGAAAGTTTGTATGGGGAACAAAATGTTGGGATGGGTGACCGTCTGACCTCCTCTTTTTGCACTCATGGAAATTTTTAAACATTTTTTATTACCTACGAATTTCAAAATTACTTAATGATAATTACTTAAATTGGTTTTAGGTAGGTGATGACCATGAAGTAGTAGTTGTAAATAGGAAAAATAGGTAACTAGATAGCACGCCTAAGCTATTTTTACGAAACAGAGATAGCTTCTTGCGATTTGCTATTAGAAAACACGCAGGAATATACAAATTTTAGCGTTTTAAAACCGTATGTTGTTTCAGCGCAATAGACTCAAATCTGTAAATGTTATATAATTAAAACCTCAATTGAATATTAATCTTCCTTAAATTGTTAAAAATATAAAAATCAGAGCTTTAAATGAATTCAATATTTTAGAAAACAAATTCCCCAAATCAGCGCAGCGCCAAAGTAAATTATTTCCAAGTATTCAAATTTTCTATCCGTGTATTTATTATGTTAAATACCTATGTATTTATTTAAAAAGTATTTATCACGATAGATTAGAAATTAAAACACCCAAACCCCAAGTAGATAGTTGTAAATAGGAAAAATAGGTAACTAGATAGCACGCCTAAGCTATTTTTACGAAACGGAGATAGCTTCTTGCGATTTGCTATTAGAAAACACGCAGGAATATACAAATTTTAGCGTTTCAAAACCGTATGTTGTTTCAGCGCAATAGACTCAAATCTGTAAATGTTATATAATTAAAACCTCAATTGAATATTAATCTTCCTTAAATTGTCGAAAATATAAAAATCAGAGCTTTAAATGAATTCAATATTTTAGAAAACAAATTCCCCAAATCAGCGCAGCGCCAAAGTAAATTATTTCCAAGTACTTATTCAAATTTTCTATCCGTGTATTTATTATGTTAAATACCTATGTATTTATTTAAAAAGTATTTATCACGATAGATTAGAAATTAAAACACCCAAACCCCAAGTAGATAGTTGTAAATAGGAAAAATAGGTAACTAGATAGCACGCCTAAGCTATTTTTACGAAACAGAAATAGCTTCTTGCGATTTGCTATTAGAAAACAAGCAGGAATATACAAATTTTTGCGTTTCAAAACCGTATGTTGTTTCAGCGCAATAGACTTAAATCTGTAAATGTTATATAATTAAAACCTCAATTGAATATTAATCTTCCTTAAATTTTCGAAAATATAAAAATCAGAGCTTTAAATGAATTCAATATTTTAGAAAACAAATTCCCCAATTCAGCGCAGCGCCAAAGTAAATTATAGCCAAGTATTTAAATCGTAATTTGAACATAGAAGTCTTCAAAAATCTATTTCATATACATCCGATACAAAAATTTCAATTTCTGTATCGGACGCGCAGACATCAGACGTCCTCACGTTGCGTTGGCTCTGACGGAAGTTCCGTCACGAAACAAGACTGGTGTAATCACCAACGTGTGGATGGTTCACGAAATCTTGGCCCCAACGTTGGGACCAACGTTGGTCCCAACGTATACGCCGGCACCATACGTTGGGACCATGAAATTTGCGGTACGGGGGTTAAAGGGGACGAAAAATCGATCTACCTAGGCTAGGTCTCATATCTGGGAAAATTCGTTTTCTCGACATTTTTACGCAAAAAGGTTTACCTACCAGTGCAATGTGGTTCGTAATTTTACAATGTCTGTTGAAACTAAAGTGGCCAAGTGAAATAGGTGTCCGCCTCTCAACTCAACCGATGGCTTCGAGTTCGAATCTCAGCCAGTAAAAGTTTACTTTTTGTAAGTTTTATTTCTTTTTCTTTTTTAATTTTTATCTATTTGCACCCGAGCATAGTTCGGTCGCCCAGATATTCAAGTATTAAGTCCCTACCTACCTAAAGTATTTACAAAAAAATATAGAAGTAGGTAAGTACCTATTCTATCAGTTATCTGGTTCCCATAGTACAAGCTATGCGATTTTGATGAAATTTGCGGTAGGTACGGGGGCTTACGGAGGCGAAAAGCCGATCTAGCTAGGTCTTTTATCTGGGAAAATTCGTTTTCTCAACATTTTCATGCAAAAAGATTTACCAGTGCAATACCTACCTAATGAGTTTTAAAAAATTTGAATAAAAAGAACCTAGCCTATGTGTTATTCCAGGTGTCTATGTCCAGGTGTTATTCCAGGTATCTATGTAAGTAATTATTCCAAGTTTCAATAAAATCCGTTTAGTAGTTTTGGTGTGAAAGAGTAACAAACATCCATCGATACATCCATCCTCACAAACTTTCACATTTCGCAAATTAGTAGAATTAGCATACGCGAACGAAGTCGCGGGCACAGCTAGTTGGTTTATAAAGCACATTCTCACTCATAACAAGGTATCAATGAAACATGACGCAAGCTATTGTTCGCATCATGATTGATAGTCATGATTTTAGTCGATAATTATAATTGATGACTACGTGACTGATGGTTTGGTGTTTTGCAATATTCATTGTCATTTTTTTTAATTTAATATTCGCTCTGTGGTGCCCTCTGAAGGAGGGAAGCATGCATATTGTACCTTGGTGGCATTTTAGAATTCTCTAAATGAAATAGTATGAAACCTCGCACGCCTGTCTTCGCCGAATCGTCCGATTCGACCAAATCTGGGCCCCTCCAAAAAACGATAACAAAATATCGTGCCAATTATCGTAGTTCAGATTATGTTGGTCCATACATTACATACATACATAAAAATCACGCCTCTTTCCCACAGGGGTAGTCAGAGACCACGGACTTCCACTTGCTACGATCCTGACACACCTCTATGTTGGTCCAATATTCCGAATTAGGCTTCCAACAACTTAGGCTAAACGATAATTGTCACGATAATATCGTTTTTAATGCTGGGAGTAGGCCTACTGGCAGTACTTCGAGAATTCGGCGCGTTCGGTGCTGATTAGCGGGCTTAAAAAGGTCGCTATTGCAGAATAGACATAGACATAGACATAGACACATCATTTATTTGCTACTAAACACACAAAGTACACAGTGAAATGTAATAATTAATTACTATTATTATTATTACAGAATCGCAATAGGAATATTTTTTTTTATTTTTTTTTTATTTTTTTTAATTGAACTATATCCGTGGCACGCGTGAATACGTTGACATGTATAAAACACCAACTTTTCAGGGCGGCCGTTTGAAAGTTTGACCTCTTCTGGTTTCTCGATAAATTAGTTTACAGTATTTGTGTTAATTGTTTCTATGGTTATTTTATGCCCTCTTTCGAATGATGACAATAAATAACCAAAATTCCCCATAGTTTCCATGATATAAGACATGTCAACAAAAAAATTGATGAGATTTAGGTTACGTCTCGAGATGTCCAGTTATGCCGCAAAAGATATCAACTTATTCACCTTTAATGTATGGAATATTGGTAGGTAAACAATGCTATATTATCGGATTGCAAACAGATAGAGACTATAAAACCGGTTTTTTGAGTTGCTGAAGTACCTACTTATTACTCAGAACCATTCATACCGTTTAGAAATGAGATTTAACATAGTAAGGGTAAGCTGATTTTAAATGAGCCCAAACACGGATGCTCTACTGTTAATCACTGAGAATTTGAATGGAATACAACCAGATTTTATCAGCACATCTGCTCATTGTCACCATATTATTACAATGTATTCGGAACTAGAAAAAATGCAAAGTTTCACCTCAATCGAAAAATTTACTGAGGAGTTTTGTTGAATAACTCCTGACTCCAGCAACAGATCAGCTTGTTGTTATCATAATATTACATTCTTATCTAGAGTCTATAAGTGTGCCAAATTTTAGCTCAATGAGACACTGGAAAGTGGGTCAAATTAAACTTGCAAGAATTCACTAAAAAAAATATGAGTTTTGTTGAACAGGTCCTGGCTCCATCATCAGATCAGCTCGTTGTTACAATAATATTGCATTGTCACCAAGAATCCATAAGTGTGCCAAATTTCAGCTCAATCAGACACTGGGAAGTGGGTCAAATTAAACTTGAAAGATTTGACCCGAACACAATATTGAGTTTTGTTGAACAGCTCCTGACACCAGCATCAGATCAGCTTACTGTTAAAATAATATTACATTGTTATCTAGAATCTATAAGTGTGCCAAATTTTAGCTCAATCAAACACTGGAAAGTGGGTCAAATTGAACTTGCAAGATTTCACAAAAAAAAAAGTGAGTTCTGTTGAACAGCTCCTGGCTCCATCATCAGATCAGGTCGCTGTTACAATAGTATTGCATCGTCATCGAGAATTTATAAGTGTGCCAAATTTCAGCTCAATCAGATGCTGGGAAATGGGTCAAATTGAATTTGCAAGATTTAATCCAAACAAATATTGAGTTTTGTTGAACAGCTCCTGACTCCAGCATCAGATCAGCTTATTGTTAACATAATATTACATTGTTATCTAGAATCTATAAGTGTGCCAAATTTTAGCTCAATCAAACACTGGAAAGTGGGTCAAATTGAACTTGCAACATTTCACTAAAAAAAAAGTGAGTTCTGTTGAACAGCTCCTGGCTCCATCATCAGATCAGCTCGTTGTTAAAATAATATTGCATTGTCACCAAGAACCTATAGGTATTCCAAATTTCAGCTTAATCAGACACTGGGAAGTCAGTCAAATTTAATTTTCAAAAGTAGACCCGAACAAAAATCGCAAGTTAATAATAAAAGCTTGTAAAAATCAAGCAATGTCATTATAGTTTAACAAATAATTAAAATCTATCAGTTTTCCATGTAAAAGCAATACTTAAAAAAAAAAAGATTTCTGAACTGACGTTTTGTTTACCAATACGAGTGACATGTTCGGTTATGCCAGCGCGAGAGCGCGCGGGCATAACTGAACAACTCAATGTATCACAATTTAAACGGAATACTTTGGTTAGCCATAACCTGACATTTTAATTTGTTAAAAGTTAATCAAAAATATCATATGTATATGTCGAGATATCATGTAACAAATATAATTTTGGCGAATGAGTAGGTTGATAAATCGAAATATCTACAAAAACATGTGTGTGTTAGTGGCTTGAAAAATTGACAAGTAGTTATGTCAACTAAAATACGAAAAATGGAGGAGTTGGCAAGGCCATAACTCGAAAACTTGTCTAGCTAGGGAGCTGTCAATTTTTTTATAGATACTTCATAGGCGTAGATATCGTTTAAGCCAATAAAAAAAAAATTGACATCTCGACATATCAACGTATTCACGCGAGCCACGGATATATGCCATCTCTTTTCATTGACTGTATGTGAAAAGAGACGGCATTATAGTTTATTTCATATTGTGGTTCTGCTTTAGCGACCTTTTTAAGCCCGCTGGTGTGCGTCCACTATTATAATATTAGTAAGATAGGATAAAAGAGTCCGTTCTGCTCCATTTTCCGCTCATTAGATACTCTTTCGTGGAAACCGCGCTTTAGGTACTTTTGACAGATTTTCAGCCAGTTAAATTACGCACACTTAAATTTGTGATTCATATAAGTGAAAGGATTGCCGGTATTGAAGGTATTTTTGCATGTTTATTTATGATTCTCTCTTCAGTGAAAGTCGTCACGCGAAAATATGACAGTAAATATTGTTTATTACGCTATTATGTCATCAAAAACTGTAGCATTATTTTATTTAAAAAAAAATGGTCTCTACCTAAAAGTAGGCCTTTTTTTATTAGATGTATTAAACAGTGGGAGACTGTTTGATATGGAGTAGTCTTGCCCAGTAGGTACCTACCTAAACCATCCTCTCAGCTTAACCGGCCATATCCACAGGAAAGACATGGTCAATACGTGTGGGGCTTAGCTGCGGGTTTCCTCACGATATTTTCCTTCACCGTTTAGAGCTCGTGTATCGCATTTAATTTTTCGAAACGAAAAATCCATTAACGCACGGCCAGGATTCGAACCCACGACCTTCGGATCGAAAGTCGAGGTACTACCCCTCGGCCAACACGGTTCTCCGTATGAATCAAAACATTATCGGTATCTAAATCCTATCCTACTAATATAGTATAAAGTCCGTGTGTGTGAATGTTTGTTACCACGTATCTCAATAACTACTAAACCGATTTTGATGAAATTGGAATGTAGATAGATAATGACCGGGAATAGGATATAGGCTACTTTTTATCCCGAAAAATGCATGGTTCCTGTGGGATGAAAAAATAGTAGTGCACGCGGGCGAAGCCGCGGGCGTCCGCTAGTTGGCTATAATTTTTTAAGAGTGATTCCTATGTTATTATAATGTATCTATGCTTTATGTATCACACCGGCAACTAATACTCATGTGGAAAATGTTACCTGTCACCCAACTGGTTATAACCACTGGAAAGTGCTGTGAAAAGTACCAATGTATCCGTTAGTCACCCATATTCATTGGCTTAGGCTGTGTCCTCAGTAGGCAAATTGTGAGCGGCCGACTGAGTTTGCGGCGTATCGGTTTAGTACGCTCTTCCATATATTTGAAATGGAGTGTCCACAGTTTGCTAGTTTTGCGCTCACTGTACGCAGTTTGCAGCGTTACGCGACTAAACCGATACGCCGCAAACTCAGTCGGCCGCTCACAGTTTGCCTACTGAGGACACAGCCTTAAACGTAATTAAAAGGTACATTTTCTTATTGATTACTCGTTTGAGAGTTAATGTGGTAAGTCATGATTTTAATAGATCGTAATGTATGAACAGTTGTATCTAATTAAAATAAATAAATTTTGAGATTATCTGGAATTGACATACATACCTACTACGGGGCTAAAAAGGCCCTTATAGCAGATCCATATGATCCATTAGCGGGATTCTTGTATTAGAAATCACAATATTTACAAAAAAGGACGTTATAGCAGATTCATTGATTCATTAGCGAGATTCTTGTATCACAATATTTACAATTCCTATAGTGATTCGGATTCGCAATTCATGTTTTTGACAGTTTCGTGGAGATTTTTTTTATTATTTCCGTATGTTATTAAGCAACCGAACCCGACCAATCTTCATTATTTTAGATTCCTCTCCATCCAAAGGTTGCCTGGAAGAGATCGCTTCTTAGCGATAAGGCAGCACATTGTAAATTGTTTCATAGTTTTATTATTGGTTGTATTTAGTAGTTTTAAGGTGTGCAATAAAGTATTTTCATTCATTCATTCATTATACCGTGTTTATTTGTACCACACAGTACCTAGAAGTTCATACACCTAATAAAACACAAACAATTTCACTTACCGTTGGCTCTAATTCACCGTAACTATGTTATTTATCTTTAAATATATCAATTTATAAACCGCGCGTTTGAAAAGCGTAATTTGTACAATTACTGTGATTTTGTTCTCACTCTACGAGTGATTTATGGTTTTTCTAATAGTACTAAGTATTAAGAGGGATGTGATCAGAGGGACCGCTACCGGAATCCCTTTTATTAACCGACTTCAAAAAAGGAGGAGGTTTTCAAATCGTCAGAATTTTTTTAATGCTTTTTTTATGTATGTTCACCGATAACTCGAAGACGCCTGGATCGATTTGGAAAATTCTTTTTTTATTTGAAAGGGCTTTCCGATTGGTGCCACAAAAATTTGGTGAGGATTTGTCTAGGATCTTCGGAGTTATGAACAGAAATGCACCTCGAGAGTGCAGAAAATTGCTCAGCTTACAACATTGAAGTCGTTTTTGTTATTTTTAATTTAGCCTCTTGTTAATCTTTAATGATTCGTTTTTTTTTCTTGTCACTCTCATGTCTAGGCCGGATTAGAATCTGCGACCTTATCGATGCAGCGCAGGATTCGAACCCACGACCTTCGGATCGAAAGCCGAGGCACTATCCCACTTAACCAAAGCGGCTCTTTTACTTTAGCGTAATTAATAATGATGTAACAACCGGAACAGCTATTATTTAACGTGCTTTTGTAAATATAACATTTTATGATGATAGGGTATGTCTAGTGTCTAGACTAAGCTATAAATATTTGATCAATTAATCAACAGAAACTAAACTACTACCATATTTACATCACACTAATCACACTAATATTATAAATACGAAAGTTTGGATGTTTGGATGGATGTATGTTTGTTCCTCTATAACTCGACAACCACTGAACCGATTTGGCTGAAATTTAAAATATAGATAGATAATGACCGGCTATATTTTTATCCTGAAAAAATGCACGGTTCCCGTGGGATAAAAAAAGTAATTCATGCGGGCGAAGCTGCGGGCGTCCGCTAACTTTATATGGCCGGTTAAGCTGATAGGAAGGTTTGGGTGCTGGGCAAACCTACTCCATCTGAATAATACCACAGGTACTACAGTGTCCGTTTTGTCAGTTTTTTTCCGTTTCCGGTGTCAAAAGATAAACAGTACGTACTTTGCTTCCACAAACAAAAAATCCAAAACAGTGTTAAAAACTTTCCAATCACGGTAACTCATAGTGAATATTGTTCATTGGTTTACACGTCAAGTCGGAGGTCACAAATCACAGGAAATCCTCACAAAAATTAAGAAGATTCATCGATTTATCTTCGAGTTGAAGGTTAGAATTTACGATACGAAACGAACCGAAGATCGCATGACAGTGACAGCTGACAATCAATTTTTCAAGGACCAACCAAACAAAACAAACTAAGGCGAAAGGTGCGTTCCGAATATACTAACCATCTCGTTTATGACATTACTTGGTGTTGCCAGCTTAACCAATTAGCTACCATTTGGAAATAAATAACTACCAAAATGAACAACGACATGGAAATCTTGTTAGAAAAAATAAAAGAACAAATGGCTATACAAACGGAAAAAATTACTGAATCCGTTACTAAAAAAGATTCTGAAAACTTTGATGCCAAATTAGAGTTTATTATGGAAGAAAACAAAAATTTGAAAACGGAAGTTAAATTCTTAAAGGAAAGAATTAAGTACATGGATAACGAAAAACGAAGAAACAACTTAATAGTATTTGGAGCAAAGGAAGAAAAACACGAACACGATCTGATAGAAGAAGTTATGAAAATAATAAGAGCGCATACAGAAGCCAAAATTGACAAGCGTGATATCAACAAAGCTTACAGACTGGGCACCAAGGGAGCAAAAACACGCCCAATTCTAGTGAGCTTCACTACAACTTGGAAGAGAGATGAAGTTATGAAGAGGAGGAGCAAGCTTAATGCAACTGAGATATACTTCAAAGACGATCGGAGCAAGGAATCGCTAGAAAAGATAAGAGAATTACTTCCAAAGCTCAAAGAAGAGAGGGAGAAGGGGAAAATAGCGTACATCAGAGGTGATAAACTTATAGTTAGAGAGCCTAGAGAGGACACAAGAGACAAAAGGAAGAGAAACAGCCTAGAGTCCCCAAACACCTCTCCTAACCAGGAACCAGCTCCAGCCGCGAAGAAAATCTACAAAACTAATATGTTTGATTATATGGCTCGTGGAAAACCATCTTCACTATCAGAAAAGTCAAAAAACTAAAAAACGACATCGACATCGGAAAACACGTACAGGCAGAGAAAACAAACACACAAAACAACACAACTTCCTCAAGCCGGCTAGTCACCGTGAGGAAAAATGACTACTACCCTCCAACTACTCCACAACATGAACAAGAAAAGGAAACAAACGAACGAGAAGAAAAACAACACCTCCACATATCAACATATAATACTCTAACATTAAGAACAGACGAGGATTTGCTAGAACTCACAACAGCGTTAAAAAATATTAAGTGGTCAATTATCGGACTAAGCGAAGTCCGGAGACTTGGTGAAAAAATTGAAGAACATAAAGAATTCATACTATACTTCAAGGGTGAAACACCTGGCAACTATGGCGTGGGCTTTTTGATTAAGAGCCACTTAAAACATCAAATCGAAGAAATAATAGGTATATCGGAACGGATTGCCATACTCAACATAACTTTCCCCCCCCATCAAGAGAAATGGTCAGTAGTACAGATATACTCCCCTACAGAAATATCAAGCAACACAGACATCGATTCATTCTACTCCTTACTGAATAATGCAATTAAAAAACATACGCATAAAAACCTTATAGTTATGGGTGACTTTAATGCAAGGATAGGAAGAAGACGACAGGGAGAAGAATTCATACTGGGCCCGTACTGCGAAGGGAAACGAACACGAAACGGAGAAAAATTAATTGAACTAGCACAAGAAAACAGTCTAAAAATATTGAATAGCCAATTTAAGAAACGTAAACAACGCAGATGGACTTGGGTTTCCCCGTGTGGCCGTTACAAAAACGAGATAGATTTTATTCTCACAAACAGACCTAAACTCTTCGACGACTGCAGCGTGATAAACAACTTAAACTTTAACAGTAACCATAGAATGGTGAGAACGAAAATGAAACTTGAAATAACAAAGAAAACGAGACCTTTTAAAGCAAAACCAAAACCATTTAGAACCATAAATTCTGCCATAGAAATAAAAAATAAACTGGAAGACTTTGCAACTGAAACAAAGAATCTAAATACCCAAGAAAAACTAGATAGACTACATGAAATCTTAAACGAAACAATAGGGAACTACGCGCACAAAAGTAGGAACAAAAAAGAAGACATAAGCGATACAGTAAGAGAACTATTAGAAAAGAGAGCTGAACTACTGAAATGTGACAACAAAACTAAAGAAATACGTTCAAAAATAACAAAAATAAGCAAGGAAATTAAAAGTAGTATGAGAAAAGATCGACTAAAGCTAAAACGAAAAACATTCGAGGAACACATAGCAAAAACTGGAGGAATAAAAAAGGCTATAAAACAAATGACAAACACAAAAGAATGGGTACCTAACCTCAAAGACAAGAGAGGTAAACACAAGACAAAAAGACTGGACTTAATCTCAATAGCTACAACTTTCTACAGGGATCTGTATTCGAAGCAAGCCAACACCGAAGAAACACATTTAGGAAACCATACTTACGTACCCGAAATTACTAGCCGTGAAGTAGAAAGAGCTATAGAAACACAAAAAAGAGATAAGGCACCAGGTGAAGATAAAATTAGTAACGAACTTCTAATAGCTGGTAAAACTTATATTGCACCAATTCTAACGGATATATACAATGAAGTACTAAATAACGAAATAATACCTCGACAATGGACTACCTCGACAATCACTTTATTACACAAGAAAGGAGACAAAAACGAAATAAACAACTATAGGCCAATTTCCCTAATGTCAAACATTTACAAAGTATTTTCGAAGGTGATTCTTAAACGTATAACAAAAGTATTAGATGAGAACCAGCCTAAAGAGCAAGCAGGCTTCAGAAGTGACTTCTCTACTATAGACCATATCTATGTTGTCAAGCAGGTATTCCAAAAATGCAAAGAATATAACATCCCATTCCACTGTTGCTTTGTAGACTACAATAAGGCCTTCGACTCGTTAGAACACGAAAAAATATGGCAAGCGCTAAAGGAACAAGGAGTTGATATTAAATACGTAAGAATAATCCGAAACATATATAAAACTAGCACAGCCAGAGTCAAATTATAAAGAATAGGAGAAGAATTTAAAATAGAACGGGGAGTTCGTCAGGGTGATCCTTTATCACCAAAACTGTTTTCAGCTGTACTGGAGGAAATCTTCCGACAACTTAACTGGGACAACTACGGTCTTAACATAAACGGAGAGAAGCTGACTCACTTAAGATTTGCGGATGACTTAATAATCTTCGCATCAACTAAAGAAGAACTTCAAGTCATGCTTAATGAACTGAACAATGAAAGTGGGAAAGTAGGACTAACCATGAATACTGAAAAAACAAAAATGATGACAAATACCACACAAAAATTAGTACGAATAAACATAAACAACAACCATATCGAATCAGTGAATGAATATACGTATTTTGGTCAAATCATTTCAATAAATGACATAATGTCTAAAGAACTTGAAGTTAGGACAGCCAATCCGTGGAAACGGTACTGGTCCTTTAGAGATATTATGAAAAATAAAGAAGTGAATATGTACTTTAAGAGGAAACTTTATAATTCATGTATTTTGCCTATTCTAACTTATGGATGCCAGACCTGGGCCTTAACAAAAGCACAAAGCAAAAAGCTAGAAGTCTGTCAGTCTGCAATGGAGAGGAGCATGCTCGGGAAAAGGAAAATGGATAAAATACAAAACAAAACATTAAGAAAAATTACGAAAATAGAAGACGTTACACTTAAAGTAAGGAAATTAAAATGGAGATGGACAGGCCACACAGTTAGAGGAAGAGAGAAATGGAGTAAAATTGCGATGAATTGGTTTCCCAATTACAACAAACGGAAGAGAGGAAGGCAGTTTAAAAGGTGGGAAGACGAATTAAAGGAGTTTGCGGGAAAAACATGGATAAGGATAGCTAGAGATAGAGAGGACTGGAAGAAGTTGGAGGAGGCCTTTGCCAAAAAGGGCAACCAGATAACAGTGTCGATGTCATAAAAATAATGTAATAATGTCATCTAAAAATTTGTTTAAGTATCTGAAATAAAAGGCTATAATAATAATAATAATACTACAGTGTCCCATTAAGTATTGGCAAAGTTTGCCTCTTAACACTGTTTATATTACCGGCCAAGTGGAACACAAACGCCCTACTGGAACACGAAAATTTGCATTTCATTCGTCATTTTAAAAGACCTACTCAACGATATCCCACACGATGGTATCCCCACTTCACATTTAGGATAGCTACCCAAAATTTTCCAAAATTTTATTTTATTAAGTACTTTGTTGGCGTAATTGATATACTTACTTAGGTTCACACCCTTAAAATATACAGCTTTCTGGTACTAACGGTCTCTTAGCAAGACCTCGGACAGACGGACGGACAGACAGACGGACATAACGAAACTATAAGGGTTTCATGTCAGGGCTACGGAACCCTAAAAAAATGTATCTTTTTAACCGACTTCCAAAAAGGAGGAGGTTCTCAAGTCGACTGTATGTTCTTTTTAATCCATTTTTAATCATAAATCTCTAATATTCTATCACCAATATATCAGAAATTGTGTCACTTAAACTTTCTCCTATATCACAAGTCATGAGCAGATTACGCAGCGTCATCGAACTTATAAGTGACACTGTAAGCAAAAACATGAATGAGCAAGATATGAACGTTTTCGATTTCTAAGGTCATTTTGGTCGTTACGAAGAAAGTGATGAAAATAAGAGTGAAATTAGCTACCGTAGCGATAGGGAAATAAAATATCTACCTAGGTACTGCAAGTACCTGCTGAAGCGCTCGAGGCGTAGCTTGCTGAGACGTTCTTGATTGATCGTTGAAGTTAAGCGTTGTACGCGGTCACAATTTGGATGGGTAAGCGCAAGTGGCATTATGAGCTGAGCGCTTCCAGGCGAATCCGCGGGCATCAGCTAGTCATTAATCCTACTTCCTACTAAATTATAAAGGCGAAAGTCCGTGTGTGTGAATGTTTGTTCCCACGTATCTCCATAACTACTAAACCGATTTGCCTGAAATTTAAAATAGAGATAGATAATGACCGGAAATAGGACATAGGCTACTTTTTATTCCGAAAAATACACGGTTCCAGTGGGATAAACAAAATAGTAGTCCACGCGGGCGAAGCCGCGGGCGTCAACTAGTCATTAATAATAATTTTTAATCCGTATGATCGATAAACAGTAAACTATTCTTATTTAATACACAAACTTACAATAATTTATTCAACCAACTTGTAGCTGCAAAAATTCAATAGGTACCTACAACTCCTGAATGATTCGTGAAGAGTTCCATAATAACATACCTACCTTCCAACTATAGTTAATAATAAATCATCTAGCTAGTGTATAAGATTACTCTTCGAAGCAAAAAGCGTAAAACGGATCGCAAAAACGAGCAAAATAAAAACACACGTTCCGATCTACGCGTTGTGGTTTGGAAGCTGGGCTGTGAAATGGAGCGACGAGGTTCGTGGTTTAAAAATAAAAAACTTTCAGTGTCATTGCCGCAATAATTTACTTGGACCTATGGTTATAGAGTAGGTACTAGCTTCCGCCCGCGGCTTCGCTCGCATGGTCCCGGATAAAATATAGATAGATAATGACCGGGAATAGGAAATATGCTACTTTTTATTCACGGGCGGAAGCTTATAAAGCAAAGAGATTCAGTAGGTGAAGTACAAATGAAAAAACCTTCAGTAATTTATAACAATGTATTTGCGTAATTAGGAAACGGACAAACCAATTGATTCCGATTTCACATTAATAAATTCGTAGGAAGTATAGGAAGCATACTAACTTCCAGCCAAACTAGCTAGTAGGTAATGATTACATCCGTAAGTATTATGATAATTATTATTACGGGATTTTATCGCGTATATTTATTTTGTTTCCCGACGTTTCGAACATGTTGCAGCGTTCGTGGTCACGGGATGACTGAAGTACTGGAGCTACCGCCGAGAATTGAGAGTAGGATTCCGTAAGTACGAGTATATTTGATTGTTGTAAAACTTAAGAGGGCTCCGACGCTATGCCGCTCGTCAGTTTTAGGTATTTACGGGCGGGAAACGTAGCGCTCAAGCTTGTGTGCGTAGAACGCACACATTGAAAGCGCCACGCAGTGCGGGCCGCTCTGACACAAAGCGGTCAAAGTTTCGGCAAACATTTTTTACGTTTTAAAATTTATAACTTCATAACGATTTTGTATTGACATCTATACCAATCTAATACCAATTCTGTAAAGCGAAAGAGTTTGTTTGTTTGTTTGAACGCGATATTCTACAAGTCAGATTTGAAAAAACTTCGCATCTTATTTATTTATTTATTAGACAAAATCCACAGCTCTTAGTAGTAATAAATCGACTTATTTATGTTTCTTACAGCCAATGACGGATTTACATTTTTTAGAGTAAAACATATATTACGACAGTCACTAGGTACTATTTCACTTTCAAATCTAAACCAAATCGACGATAATTTTACGTGAGTGATTCCCGTGTGTTAAATAATGTCTAGTCACTAGGTAGTATAGGTTTTAGAGAAAAGTAAATAACAATAAGAATAAAAATAGTTACATACAACCAAGCACTTTCGTGGTATGTGTGTGCAGCGTGTGTGTGTGTGTGTCTTCGTAACTTCGCAACTTCACATCTTCGCATCTTCGTAACTTCGCAACTTCGCAACTTCGTAACTTCGTATCTTCCTATCTTCCTATCTTCGTAACTTCGCAACTTCGTATCTTCATAACTTCGTATCTTCGTAACTTATCAACTTCGCATCTTCGCAACTTCGTATCTTCGTAACTTCGTAACTTCGCACTTTCGCAACTTCGCAACTTCGTAACTTCGCAACTTCGCAAATTCGTATCTTCGTAACTTCGTATCTTCGTATCTTCGTAACTTCGTAACTTCGCAACTTCGTATCTTCATATCTTCGTATCTTCATATCTTCGTAACTTCATATCTTCGTAGCTTCGCAACTTCGTAACTTCGTATCTTCGCAACTTCGCACCTTCGTATCTAGAAAATATGAAGATACGAAGTTGCGAAGTTGTGAAGTTGCGAAGTTGCGAAGTTACGAAGTTACGAAGTTTTGAAGATACGAAGATACGAAGTTACGAAGTCACGAAGTCATGAAAATACGAAATCACGGAGTTACGAAGGAACGAAGATATGAAGTTATGACCATATGAAAAACTTCGTATCTTCGTATCTTCGTAACTTCAGACCTTCGCAACTTCGTAACTTCGCAACTTCGCAAATTCGTATCTTCGTAACTTCGTATCTTCGTAACTTCGCAACTTCGTATCTTCATATCTTCGCAACTTCGTATCTTCATATCTTCGTATCTTCGTAACTTATCAACTTCGCATCTTCGCAACTTTGTATCTTCGTAACTTCGTAACTTCACACCTTCGCAACTTCGCAACTTCGTAACTTCGCAACTTCGCAAATTCGTATCTTCGTAACTTTGTATCTTCGTATCTTCGTATCTTCGTAACTTCGTAACTTCGCAACTTCGTATCTTCACATCTTCGTAAATTCGTATCTTCGTATCTTCGTAGCTTCGCAACGTCGTAACTTCTAGATACGAAGGTGCGAAGTTGCGAAGTTACGAAGATACGAAGTTACGAAGTTACGAAGTTGTGAAGTTACGAAGTTACGAAGTTACAAAGATGCGAAGTTACGAAGATACAAAGTTGTGAAGTTACGAAGTTACGAAGATACGAAGTTGTGAAGTTGCGAAGTTGCGAAGTTGTGAAGATACGAAGTTGCGAAGTTGCGAAGATACGAAGTTACGAAGTTACGAAGATGCGAAGTTACGAAGATACGAAGTTGTGAAGTTGCGAAGTTGCGAAGTTATGAAGATACGAAGTTGCGAAGTTGCGAAGATACGAAGATACAAAGATACGAAGATACGAAGTTGCGAAGTTGCAAAGATACGAAGTTACGAAGGTACGAAACGAAGTTACGAAGATACTAAGTTACGAAGTTTTGAAGATACGAAGTTACGAAGATACGAAGTTGCGAAGTTGCGAAGTTATGAAGTTACGAAGAAACGAAGATGCGAAGATGCGAAGATGCGAAGTTGCGAAGTTGCAAAGATACGAAGTTACGAAGGTATGAAGTTACGAAGGTACGAAACGAAGTTACGAAGTTTTGAAGATACGAAGTTACGAAGATACGAAGTTGCGAAGTTGCGAAGATACGAAGGTAAGAAGATACGAAGTTACGAAGTCATGAAGATACGAAGTTACGAAGATGCGAAGTTACGAAGATACGAAGTTGTGAAGTTGCGAAGTTGCGATGTTACGAAGTTATGAAGATACGAAGATACGAAGTTGCTAAGATGCGAAGTTGCGAAGTTACGAAGATAAGAAGATACGAAGATACGAAGTTGCGAAGATACGAAGTTGCGAAGTTGCGAAGTTACGAAGATACAAAGTCACGAAGAAACGAAGTTACGAAGTCACGAAGTCACGAAGTCACGAAGTTACGAAGTTACGAAGATACGAAGTCACGAAGTTATGAAGTCATGACGATATAAAAAGATAAAGATATGACGATGACGATGATGATTGTGTTTCGCTCATCAAAATCTTTCATTTGATACCCATATCAATAAAAAGTTCCACGATCATCATCATCATCATCATCATCATCAGCATCATCATCATCAGCATCATTGTTACGGACAACTTCGTATAGTTTAAAGTTTTTAGCCTGGTTAGGTAATTTAATTGTATAAACTTAGACTTAGTGTGTTTTATTTGAAGTCTAAGGTTTTTAGCCTGGTTAATTATTTTGAATTGTATAAACTTATGTTGTGTTTTTATTTGGAAGTCTGAAGTTTTTAGCCTGGTTAATTATTTTGAATTGTATAAACTTATGTTGTGTTTTTATTTGGAAGTCTGAAGTTTTTAGCCTGGTTAATTATTTTGAATTGTATAAACTTATGTTGTGTTTTTATTTGGAAGTCTGAAGTTTTTAGCCTGGTTAATTATTTTGAATTGTATAAACTTATGTTGTGTTTTATTTAGAAGTCTGAAGTTTTTAGCCTGGTTAATTATTTTGAATTGTATAAACTTATGTTGTGTTTTTATTTGGAAATCTGAAGTTTTTAGCCTGTTTTTTATGATGACCTATGTAAACTTAGACTTATGTTTGATTATATCGAGATACCTAGATATAATTAGTTTTACGGCTGAAATATGCTATTTTAAGATGGTTGCTACGCGACGGTCGAAAGAATAATGAGGTACCTATAGTTCGCGTAGCCAATATTTATAACCTCGGTATGGAAATTAAGTCCGACTGTTTAATTGGAGGAATTTTTGGTAGCAATATTCTGATTGGTTATTAATCGATGTCATTTTGTATAAATACAGGAGCTATTTTTATTATATTCAGTTCAACTCGAGAGCTCAGTACAGCAACACATCAACCAAGAAAAAGTCAACAAGCAGTAGCAGAATAGGAATCCAGCGGTGTACCTACTATAAGAACAAAGAAATACAGTCCACTACCATCACCACCGAGTTATCATTTCCACCTCCACCACCCACTGTAGGCCAACCCCCACAATCATCATCATCAGCATCATCATCACTTAATCCAGATGATAAAAACATAAAATGATTGTAAAGCTTTCTATGTGGATGTGCATGCTTCCGTACGTATACTTACCTATAGGCACTTACTTACTACTTAGGTACCTATGCTGATAGAAAATAGTCCATTTTTTATGCCAGGCAAAATCTTTATCAAAAGATGCCTTACATACTGTAATCTGATTTTATCGAAAATATGACATAGCACGTTTACGCGACCGCTTCTCATGTAAGAACACAGTCACGTGACGTCACTGGCTCTGCCACAGCTTAGCTAATAGTATTTACGCAATGTGACGTGCTCCCAGCTCCAATGGCCGCGGCCGTCTGACGATTTTTGGCAATGAATCGTCCTTTTATTCATAGTAGCTACTCCATAGAAAAAATGTATGGAGAGTTTTATCTTCAACTTTCTTTCCTATAATGTGTTGAATATAGCTACACCTACGAAAAAAAAAATAGAGCACAGGATAGATAAAATATTGAAGTTGTTGTTTTCGTATTTTTTAATTCAATTGAGTAATTTAGTGTTCGGTCAGGCTTAAAACCCCGCGCTCATATTTTGTGTACTTTGTCCAGTAATTTACTAAAAAAATACATAAAATATTGAAATATGAAATAGCCCACAGTGTAGATCAGTTCATTGGTAGTACTTAGAGTATGTTTTTCACTATCTTAATACGATTTGCTTTAAGAAAATCTTTAAAACGGTAAACCTCTATTTTGACAAATTCACCTCAGTAGGCTCTTAAGGATGGTCATTGACCTTAGGCTTCTAAAATTCTAAATCTGCATACATAAATAAAATGTATGGCTAAATGTTACTAGGCGCTCTAGAACGATTGGACTTGACCAATTCGGACCAATATTTTTTTAATATTCGTTTAAAGAATCTTATTAGAAAAATTACACGAAAAAACTTTAAACCTAAGTATAATCACAAAAACTGACTGCTTTTAACTTCTGCAAAAACTTTAGACGTGACATTGACTGATCTCTTAAATATCTTCAAAAGATCAAATAGGTATATTCTACCACACTTTGGCCTAAGGAAGGTAAATTATAAAATCCGTACCCCTACTATAAATGTGAAAGTGTGTTTGTTTGTTTGTTTATTTGTCGTGGAATCACGTCAAAACGGAGCGACGCGACGTATTGACGTGATTTTTTGCGTGGAGATAGTTGGAGGGCCGGAGCCTAACATAGGCTACTTTTTATCTGGGTACCTACCACGCGAGCGAAGCCGCTGGCAGCAGCTAGTATTTAATAAATAATGCTGAAAATTTGTGTTATGGGATGGGAACTACTTGATTGATACTAGTTTATGCACTCAGGTACCTATCTATTTTTTGTAACTACTTACATACATTATTAAACAAAGAAAAACCCCCAGATCAGAGACAAATATTAGCAGATCATACAAACATTTGTCCCGCGGCGGGGATCGAACCCGCAACCTCTTGTTCAGGCGGGCCTTCACCCTCAGCGCCACAGAGGTTGTCGTGCGGCAGTGTAAGTTTTGTGCAGTTCTCATAACATAATGTTAAAAAAACCTAATTACAGTAAAATCAACTAAACCGAGATAGCTTGCACAGTCATAAATCAAATAACACATACCAAAGATTTTTCTCATCATAGTCGTTTGAAATTCAACTTTATTCCAAAGAAATATGAGCTACTAAAATTAGTTATAAGAAACATCCAATTGTGAAGATCTTCTTCCTAATAAACATTTCGCACCTCACAAGTAATATAGTTGCAACTCAAAAACAATGATTTTGAGATATCGCGTTTTGAAGTTTTAAAAAATCGTACCGTCTAAAATATTGACAGTAATGTCTTAACTTAAATGCAAATATATAGGTATATCGCTTGGCTATGAATATTTCCTATTCTAGTTAGTTTATAGTAAATAGCTTTCTTAAAATGAATATTATTTTAATAACACTCAGAGTTACAACTGTATTGCTTATCTATTCAGGTACTTTTTTGAAATATAACTATATTGCCTGTTTTAAAAACTAACTTTTGGGCGTTTCGACGGTTATAATTAACGTTTTAATGTATATTTTCCTAGTGTTTCAGAAGTTATAATGCGTTTTATGAAGGTAACTTGTATTTCTCGTAAATTAAATTCAAAAAATGTTATAACAAAATACTATGTATATTTAAAAATCAACAGTAGCTAAACAAAAAATAAGAAACCGAAGAGAAATAGTAAGTACTTTACCACAGTTTAGGTACCTAATTATCAAAAATGTAGAAGAGCAAAATACAACTACTAAACTAGCATCATCATCTCTGGCGTTGGACGTCCACTGTCGGACATAGGCCTCCTTCAAAGATTTCCATGTGTTGTGGTTGGAGGCAGCCTGCATCTACTACTACCTGCAGTTCTGCAGATCTGCAGTTTTTACAAGGTCGTATGTATATTGTCGGTGGACGTCCAACGCTGCGCTTGCCGGTCCGTGGCCTCCTCCTGAGAACTTTTTGGCTCCATCAGCCATCTGTACTGCGTGCTATATGGCCTGCTAATTGCCGCTTCAACGTGCCAATCCGTTTGGCTGTAACCCGAGTTCTACGTATCTCCTCATTTCTGATTCAATTCCGCAGTGAAACCCCAAGCACAGCCCTCTCCATTGCTCGTTGAGCTACTCTGAGGCCAATAGTGAAAAACCACGTATTGATTGAAGACTTTTGTCTTAATGAATTGACGTATTTTGGATGAAAAGCTAAGTGGCGTTTTTAAACAAACACTTCAAAACTTCGATGTACCGATAGTCAATTCGGCATCGCTGGAGAGACTCGAGCTCCTCCCATGTTTCAATTGAATCGAAGGCTTTCTCATAGTCCACAAACGTGAAACAAAGCGTCAAGTTATATTCTTCGGTCTTCTGTATGACTTGCCGCAACGTGTGTGTGTTTGGGAGGCTGAAAGTCATCCTGCAAACCTGCGATCGAGACAATTCGTGATAATTCTTGAAAACTGCTTATAAACAATGTTTATTAGCTGTTCTTGCTGTTGAGCCATGTTTATTAAACATGGTTCAACAGCAAGAACAGCAACACCACGCTCTTGTTCCATGCCGTAATACGTTCGAGCAAGACGAGCTTTTGAAGGACTTTAATTACCGGTGATACACCCGCTTTCAAAAGCTCTTGAAGTTATTCCGTCTTCGCCCGGCGCCTTGTTGAGAACAACAGTTCTTAAGCTGCTTCAGGGCCACCCTGATCTTGTACGGGTATCAAGTTTATTGGAAAAAGGCCAGGTCAAGAGTACCATAAACCAACGAGCTTGCATGAAGAATGTGATGAGAGTGAATGAAGCCAAAGAAGTGTGTCAGGATCGTAGCAAGTGGAGATCTGTGGTCTCTGCCTACCCCTATGATGGGAAACAGGCGTGAGTTTATGTATGTATGTACCTAATTTATTTTGAAAAAAACAATTAGCTGTCACTGTTTTATTGCATCGGTAATGTATGCTGAATTTCAGCTCAATCGAACACAAGAAAATGACAGACAGACACTGAAACAGGTGAAGCTAAATAAAAACTTGTAAAAATATGCACAGGCAATAGAGTTACATTTAGAAATAAGCAATACCTCGAAGAATTTATGCGATAATCTTAACAGGTCATATAGTGTTAACTCAAACAAAATTGCGGCAATATAGTTGTAAGTTGAAATGATTTTCGTAAAAGTCTATTTAAAGGAAATTACTAACAAGCAATACAGTTACAACTCTTAATGTGAACCTCATGGCTTATTTTTATTGACAGGCAATACAGTTACAACTAGATAATACAACTATATTGATTACTTTTAAACTATGTTTTTGTATCCAAGTTAACACTCCAATGTTTTATTTTGAGATGTGACAGGCAAAACACGTCTGGCACGAGTGGTGACTTATTCAACAGGGATTCAACTTTAGATGTAACTATGCTACTTGACAAATTAATGAACGAGATGGATAGTCAATAAAGAGTTTTAGTGCTACCATTTAGCGATAAAAAGAGGTAGAAATGTAAGGGTCTCACCAGTCGATAGAGAAAAAAAAATTGTATTTAATGGCATACTTAGCTCAATATTGCAAAATTTTGAGTTGCAACTATATTACTTGTGAGGTGCGATTTGTTCAAAGTCAAATTCAACCGTAAACCTAAAGAAATAAGAGCTAACCAGATTAGCGGGAGATTTAGAAAGTCACGTGGGTAACTGATTCTCGCGATTTACTGCGATTACTGGATTTGCTACAGAGTTTTTGCTCAGTGATAGTCTACGTCTTTCCGTGATTGAATCGATTTAATATCTTCGTAATATCTAGTCTTGGGTTTTTTAAAAATGGAAACCGTAATTAAACGTCCGTAACGATGGATAGGCCAAAAAAGTAGTGGTTATCCTATGCGCGGTGGGTTGACGTCATCGGACAAGCGATTAGTGGCACAGCGCAACGGGCTTAAAAAGGTCGCTGTAGCAGAATCACAAAAGAAATTGAACTATATGCTGTCTCTTTTCACTCTCAGTCCTTTTTAAGCCCGCAGGACTGAATTATGTAGCGTTTACAAAGGGAGACCTAGACCCAGCAGTGGGTAGGTAGGTACATATGGGCTGTGGATGATGATGATGATGATCATGAAAGATGGATAGGATAGATCGTGAGAGACAAATAAGATCTTACACAGCTTAAATCTGCATGTTTTGGGGTGTACATAATATGGTGTGTCGCAAAACAAAACGACGCGACGCCGACGCACGCCCAGCCATCATATTAATTGGTCGAACAAGTCTCGTAACATTTCTATTCATCCTTTTAATTGGCTCCACAGAGCTTCAAACGTCTCAAAATAACTTCAAAATGCCAATAGAACCGTAACTAACTGTATGAAAGGTAGAATAAAGAAAAAAAATAGGTAGGGTGGGTTGTCCACCTGTGAACCAGGCAGATGCAATGAGCCACCGCTATATTTCAAAAATGTGACATTGCCGTTCTTTACGAATACTGCCAACAGGAACGCATACGCACCCCTCACTGTCTCCCCAAATTGCAAGCAGCGCAAGCTTAAGACGTACGCCCAGTGATCGAATTTATAAAAATGTATCACAAAAGTCAGTTTTTTGTGTTGATTTCATTCTTTTTCTACATTTTTTGGGTGTTACCTACAGTTTTTTTTGCCTGTTACGTATGATTACACATACATAACGTTGTAAATTACACTATAGTTAGTTTGCTGTATCATAATTTACCAGGTGAAATTCTGAGGTTTGTTTTGTCAATGGGGTGTGTCCAGCAATGAGCCATGACATAGTGTCCTGCATTGAACCATAGTTATCACATACATTTTCCCAGTCCGAGCTGCACCTATCATTCATATACGTTGAGAAACTGAACCACCTACTTATTACAACTAGATTTGTATGATAACCTACTTATAATTAGTATTATGATAAAAAAACCATGTTGCTTGATGTCAATACCTAGATTTTATTAAGACTAAGATACTCAATCCTAAATATAATTAACAGTACCTCTAACGGCTTATATTTCATAGTTAGTAATAATTTTGCTGATAGGTAATAATAATAAAGTAAAAACATTGCCCTTTCTCGTGGTAAATAGATGGTTCATTGCAGAATTCGGTCTGGTTCAATGCGTACCACCCGTGTTACGCAATGAACCAATTCTCATTTTTTGCTAAATCTGTATTTCTAAGAAATCTAAAGATTATATGAATAAACTAATAATGCACAATCTTAGCCAGATTAATCACCTTACTTCACGCCAAATATTAGCTCCGTAAGTCAAAAAATGTAAAAGATATGGACGTTTGAATTTTACCTGGTTCATTGCTGGACAACCCACCCTACCTAATAGGTATAAAAAAATACGTAAGTAGGTACGTCAATTTCAAAATGGGCATACCTGCGCTACTCGTGGATAATGGTCTTTTAGTCTAGACTAGTGTCATAGAATCTTCAAAATCACTTCTAAAATTCAAGGAGCATGTCGTTCAATTCAGCTCAAAGACTGTGAATCAGTTTGTTTACTTTACGGACGTAATAACACGACGGACGTTTTAAGAAATCATAAGATTTAGACTATAGATATGCATAATTTTGAGATACTGTTATTGATCTAGATTTGACCCGTTAAAGCTCTAGTGCGTGATTCTATGAGTCGTGTGATTTTCAGACTATTTTAACTGTCATTCATATTATATGCCTCCATTAATAAACTATGCTCAACTTCTGTCAAAGTTGCACCTTGCCATCCTTTTTTGTTAGACAGTGACAAATAAGGATAGCAATAGTTAAATCCGTGGTGCAACTTAGACACAGGTTGAGCGGAGTTTATTAATAGAGGCCATAGTGTAGTATAAATCTCTCTCTCTCTAGTCTTTTTTAAACTTTCGCGATCACTATTCATATTGAAAAGTTTTATGGACACGGGATTTTATCGCGTAATTTACCTTTTTTAAATTTATATGTAAATTACGCGATAAAATCCCGTGTCCATAAAACTCTCTCTCTCTAGTCTTTTTTAAACTTTCGCGATCACTATTCATATTGAAAATTTTATGGACACGAGATTTTATCGCGTAATTTACCTAATTCATCCTGACGTTTCGGCTGTGTTACAACAGCCGTGGTCGCTGGCGAAACGTCGTCGGGATAAATAAGTTAAATTACGCGATAAAATCCCGTATCCATAAAATTCTAACTCTCTCTCTCTCTCTCTCTCTTCTCAGCTAGTCATTCCACATGGTGGTGGGGTCAGCCTTCTTCACATTCTTCTTCCACTTCGCTCTATCCACACGTTCTTTCTTTGTGTACAATAAAGTGATCATTCATTCATAATGATAATTATTATTACGGGATTTTATCGCCTAACTTTTATTTATTTTCTTTTCCCGACGCGACGTTTCGAACACGTTGCAGTGTTCGTGGTCACGGGATGACTGAAGTACTGGAGCTACCGCCGAGAATTGAGGATAGGATCCACGACTACCCCCAATTCGTCTTCAGAATCAGAAAGGTCCTCGTTTAGATTACGACACACTTTTTCATTCATTCATTCATTCGTCTTCGGAAACATTCATTTCATTTTTATTTTCAAACATCAAATAAATTATTCTCAATTATTATTTTTCGTTCTAGATTTTGAAACAATTTCTTAGAAAAAGTAAGTATCTTGTTTTTTTTATTACCTATATACCTACTCGTAGGTAACAGTTCTTAAAAGTATTTCTTTTGAGTTCTTAGGATGAATAAAGAAATTTTAACAATTTCGCATAGCAAGTAATCGATAGCTTATCATAAACATAACTTCAAAAGTAAGGTAGGTACTAAAATTTTAAACCTACACTGTGACTTGTTTGTGATCATAAAACTGTTAATAAATGCATAAATGCTCTCATGCAAATACCTCGCTATTAGTACATTTACATGCAACTCATGCATAAATGCATGATACACAACGTTTTGTCCATTGCAATAATTTCCTTATACATCAGCCCTTTTCGTTCCCGACTTTTGCATATAAATTGCCGCCATTTTGGCCGCCATATTGTCGGCCATCTTGGGAGCCGTTGACTATTATATTCAAATTAGGAACACAAGCGTCTTTGTCCCATCATATTTGGAGATGTGTGATTAGAGTTTAGTGGAAATGGGGCCTAAGTATAGGGTTGGGTGCTTGCAAGAACCAAAAGGAAAAAAAAAGGAATGGGTTCGACTTTGCGTGATGACTTGATGAGAGATGGTTATGAGAAGTTATGCTTGACTTCATTTATAATTGGTTTTTGCACTCAATTTCAAAGAAAAGAGGCAGGTATATTTTAAATGTTAAATATAAACATTTTTAGGTTTAAGGTATTTATTTCTATGGGCCTTAGAATTAGTTTTTACCATCTGTACTATTCTTAAGTTACCTGAAATAAAGTTTATATTATATTATTATTATTATTATAAAGAAATAAATAAAAACCCACGAGCAAGAAAGGTGTGAAAAAATTTAGACTTTGGTCTAATCACAAAAAAATCCCTTTTTAAAAAGACTAAGTTTTGAAACTTTAAATACGTTAACTGGCAATAACCACAGCCAAAACGGGACGTAAATAAATTAAACGCGATAAACCTTGTTTTTAAATTTACCCCATTCTCCATCTGTAACACAACGTCATAAACTGAATACAGACTGCACTTTAACAGATTCTTCTAGCGAATGACTTACAAAAACCACACGGGACGTAAATAAATTAAATAACGCGATAAATTTACGTGTTTTTTAATTTACCCCATTCTCCTCTATCTGTAATGTTATAAACTCAATACAGACTGCACTTTAACAGATTCTTCTTTAGAATCCCATAGAAAGCACTACCGTGTACGCAAGGAATCCATCTGAACATTAATTAAGTTAATCAGCGTAACTTTGTTACATTTTTTCGTTTTTGCCACGTTTTTGCACCATTGAGACTGAAGACGGAAAATTTTATGGCTCTCTAACTTAGAGTAATCACGTCGCAATTATGAGAAGGTTTGCGATTCGAGAAATGTTTGTGCGATGCTTTCAGTGATGAAAAACATTAAATTGAAACTGGTTTAGTATTTTACTTTGTATAATATTTTCAGTTATAATTAAACAGGAAGATGGCTATTTAAATACATTTATGATGAAAATAATTCTAGGTCTCCTAATGATGTTTGTTAGATGTTTTGAATTAAAAATGAAGACATCAAAATTTGCCATTCCGACGGGATTCGAACCCACACTATAATACCTAACAGGGTTGTTGCTGATGCAGTTTTTTTACACATCAGCGGATGCTGATGCTGATGCTGATTTTTGACTTTGACATCAGCGGATGCTGATGCTGATGCTGATTTTTAGCCGACTTCAATAAAAAGTAGTTCTCAATTCGTCGGAGCTTTTTTTTATGTATTTTCACGGGTTAAGTACCTACTCGAAGACGCCTGAAACGATTTGGAATTTTTTTTTGTTTGAACGGGCATACTTTCCGATTGATGCCATACAAAATTGGTGAGAATCTGATGAGGATCTTCGGAATTATGAACAGAAATGCACCTCGAGAGTGCAAAAAATCGCTAAGATAAGTAACATTGAAGTCGGTCTTTTCAAATTTTTATTTGACAAAAAAAAATATCCTTGTTGAATCTACATGAAAAAGCTTTCTAGTTTTTTTGGTAATGAAATATAATACTACCTATTTTAAAGTTTTTGAGTCATTTATTTTATCAATCAAAAAATTCAATCTGCATAATTTGTAGTTAATTGTATTTTAACCGACTTTAAAAAAGAGGAGACACAAAACTGCCAATCTCGCGAGATTTCAAAATTGGCGAGCTCCCGCGGTACTGTTATTCATAAACTCGCGAGATCTCGCCTGAGCCCCAATCTCGCGAGATTGCATTCCCTAGTTCAGTGGTCGTCACACTTTTCTGGTCAAGGGCCGCATAGGACAATGTGAGGTATCACTGCGGGCCGCACATTCAATGGGAGCGAATAGAGCTCCAAACCAGGCGAGCAAAGCGAGCCGGATTTTTGTTAGTCAAATGCAATATGTGGCACTTGTTTTTTTTTGCTGTGATCAAAGAAAAAACTCGCTGCTTATCGGTGCTTATTCTGTAGTTATACTTTGTTTACTTTTTTTGCAATGTACCTTGCTCATGAAGGTAAATGCGAGCGAAGCGAGCAGAATTTTTTAAGACAAATACAACATGTGACACTTGATTTTGTTTGCGGCTATCAAAGAAAAAACTCGCTCCTTATCAGTTCTTATTCTGTGGTTAGACTTTACTTGCAAGATACCTTACTCATAAAGTTAAATGCGAGCGAAGCGAGCCGAATTTTTTAAGACAAATGCAACATGTGACACTAGATTTTGTTTGGGGTGTTTAACGAAAAAACTCACTGCTTATCGGTTCTTATTCTGTGGTTAGGCTTTACTCACTTAATTCGCAATAATACCTTACCCATGAAGTAAAATGCGAGCGAAGCGAGCCGAATTTTTTAAGACAAATGCAACTGTTAAGGTGTTATAATTGTTTCTGAAAATAAATAAATAAACATTGTGACACTTGATTTTGTGTGCGGTGATCAAAGAAAAAACTCGCTACTTATGGGTTCTTATTCTGTGGTTAGGCTTAACTCACTTTATTCGCAATATAATTACCTTACTTATGAAGTTAAATGCGAGCGAAGCGAACCAAATTTTTAAGACAAATGCAACATGTGACACTTGATTTTGTTTATGGTGCTCATGGAAAGGCTCGCTGCTTGTCGGTTCCTATTCTGTGGTCAGACATAACTCACTTTGTACTGTGTGTTTCACATTATACCTACTCATGAAGCTAAAATGCGAGCAAAGCGAGCTCCAAACCAAGCAAACAAAGCGAGCTTCCTTATCTCGAATTTTTTAAATCAAATATAATTTTTATTGTAGCAACGTAAGTAACATCATTCATCATCATAATTTCCTTGCCCTTATCCCTCTAGTTTGGGTCGGCACAACATGTTCTCTAACGTGGTAGCATCATTATCTACTAAAATTGTTTGCTTGGCCGCGGGCCGCATGCGGCCCGCGGACCGCTCTTTGACGACCACTGCCCTAGTTGGACCTAACTACCTGGAAAACTCGAGGGGAGGCCTTTGCCCAGCTGTAGCAGGGTAGGCTAAAATCAACAAAATATTGTGCCTTCGGCATTATGTTCGCCAATTGTGCACTATTTTTGTAATTTTGTGCAATAAAGAATTTAAATAAATAAATAAACAACAATAAACATAATTAGTTTGCTCGTTATTATTAAACGAACGATATCCAAAAAGTCCCGCCCCCTATGTCCTGTCACGACTGGAACATCAGCATCAATCAATGCGGATGCTGATGCTGATGCTGATGTTACAAACGATGCTGATCATCAGCGGATGCTGATGCTGATGCTGATATTCGCAACAACCCTGATACCTAAGTGTGGTTTTCCACTATAAAAAAAATAAAAAGTATTGAATTAAGTTCAAAAATGTATGTGTCAATCAATCAATAACAGCTGCGATGAACTTGAAACTTGTTTCGTAATACTAACTTACGAATTTACTAGTATTGTGAACTTGCATCTGAAAACTCTTTAGGTATCTTCAAACAATCTTCAAATCAATAAATTTATTTTAAGTAACACAGGTCACAGGCATCTCATGGCAATATTTCAAACTTAAATGCAGAAAAAGGACTAAAACTGAATAGTTTTGAACAATAATTTCTACTTCAACTTTCGCAATCTCAATTCGGATTTGTAATGTTCGATTTTCAAACAATGTAAATAACGCGATAAATTCCCGTGTTTTGTTTTGAACCAGCTCAGTCTTGGAATCATCCGTAACATCCCAAGATGACTTTACGCATCTAGACCAACAGATAGGCTCCATTAGCCACCACAGGGATATAATAGGTATAGTCAGCAACAGGTACACTTGCCAAATCAGTTCTTTTTTTATTTATCGCGTTTATTTTTTTTTTATCTTTTACCTTTTATTTTTTTATCAGTCTGAGGTGTAGGTACCTAAATAAGGTAAATAACGCGTTAAACCTTTTGTATTTCTTGTCAAAATTCGAAGTTACTATACATTTTTAAATTATTATTAACGGGACTTAATCGCGTCTACTCGTGACCACGGCGACTGTAATGTCGCCGAAACGTCGAGGTAAATAAAATAATTTCATTACGCGATTAAGTCCCATTAATAATAATTTAAAAATGTGTTCAAGTCGCGAAAGTTTAAAATATGTTACTATACATATTATACAATATTAGAATAATCTAGTTATTACATTGTAATAATAAAGGGGCAATTTTAATCCCTTCTGGCGTAAGTTGCTTAGGCAAAGTTAAATTAAGTTCTGCGTGGTCATCAAATAGATAGGTGTCTCAGTATTTGATCTCGGTCTTTGGTCTCCGACGTGAACCGCCAGCTTTAGTTTAAGTATATATAATTAGTTAGCTCTCCATTATTCTATCTTGTACTAGCGGACGCCCGCGGCTTCGCCCACGTCGACTACTATTTTTTTTATCCCACGGGAATCGTGCAATTTTTCGGGATAAAAAGTAGCCTATGTCCTATTCCCGGTTATTATCTATCTACAATCCAAATTTCATCAAAATCAGTTTAGTAGTTATGGAGATACGTGGCAACGAACATTCACACACATACACACACACACACACACACACACACACACACGGACTTTCGCCTTTATAATATTAGTAGGATTGTCCGTGTATTTTGTGCTGTTTTTAGTGTTCATAACCTTCTATTGCAGACTGTACAAGTACTACGAAAGCGGCACAGAGCCGCCCGGTAGCGCGTACCGTTTTAACAACTACAATTCCGGTGCCGCTGTATTTACTCTGGACCGGTGCAGGACCAATTACTTCAGCTATTGGGTGATAAATTGTCTAGCCGTTGCCGTATTAGCCTAGAACGGCAACTTTCGTTCTGAAGGTCGTGGTTTTCTAGTCCCGTGACCATCAATGTTTTTTTCTGAAAATATTTCGAGTGTAACAATTGTTTTTTTATTTGGAGAAAAAACCATTGGAAAAAAACCTTACGCGTTTATGCGTATTACTAATGCGTATGTTAATGTTAGACGCGGTTTCATAACGTTATTGTTAGGCTGAGACTCCACCAAAGCGGAGATGTGTGAGATGTGTTTTAAACAACCAATAGAATTTCAAAAGACGAGATAACATGTTTGAATAACGAAATTCTATTGGTTGTTTAAAACACATCTCACACATCTCCGCTTTGGTGGAGTCTCAGCCTTAGGTATTTATTTCTTTTTTAAAGAAATGTGTTTATATTGCATAAATATGTACCTAGCTTTAGTGTGTCTCTGTTTTTTTACCCAAATAAATAAATTGAAGGTTCCAATATTGTATAAAAACTTTTCTACAAAATGCACTGAGACCGATGGGCTTGCAACCTGTCACATAGCAGTGAAAAAAGCGATTATGGTTACATTTTGTATATAAATTAAAAATGCCTCTAATAATCCGCCTAGATATTTTTAAAGGATTTTCTCCCTTGTGTCTCCCTTGTCTCTCTGTCACTATCCACAAATAAAGACAGGACGTTGTTTAACCAGTGTTTAACTTTAAACATCTTTCACAAGTAAGGCCCTTTGAATGCAAGTAGATGTTCAAGCCTTTATTTTTATCTACAAAATAAAAATATTGATTGACAACCCCACTTCCCACAAACTATCAAGTATTCTGAGCAGAAAAAACATTATTTCACAAACTATCTGGAGATCTATAAACCTTCATCACATACTAAAAGAGCATCAGTTAAATAAAAACGCATGAATAAAATAAATTAACAATTTCTGTAAGTGCGAGTCAGGCTCGCGTGATAAGGATTCCGTACGTATAAGTATGGAGATGAAACTGGTAAAGTAACTGCAGTTTTTTATTGTTGCTAAAGTTTTTTTATTTTTTTTTGTTATTAGGTGTATAACATTTATATAAAAGAGAACAAGAGATAAGACGATTTTTTACATTAATAAAATGTTACACATAATTTAAAAAATAGTAGATTTAAAAACGAAAAACTTGATAGCCGACTTAATATTCTGTTGTATTCCCAATGAACCCACTGGCTCACCCCACCAGTGGGGTCGTTGGAATTTATTTGTCCCAACGACCCCACTGAATTATGTGGTGGGGTCGTTGTTAGAAAATTCAACGAACCCACAGACTTTTTAATTAATAAATCTTAATCTTAATCATCTTTTTTTTTTAGTTTTTATACTTACCTATTTATTTGTTTTTATTATTATTATCCTATTTATTTATTTTTATTTTGTTGTGACGTGCTGAAGAGCAGACAGGCCATCTTACAAAGGGTTTTGATTTTCTTTTTGAACTAAGGAACCCTAAATATGCACTTAGCCGCGTCCGTTTTATACGCAGGTGTAATGCATTTTAAATACTTTTATTTGAAAACTACCGCTGCGTTCCGATGTACAGTACACGCCATGTGACCAGGCACGCAATTGCTAGTTATAATTTTTTACTATTTACGAGTAAATGTGAAATGTTTAAAGATTCCTGTAAAGCTAACACTATACAAAGTTCACTATATAAAACAAAACGTCTAAAACTTTATCAAACACGATCCGACTGTTGTTAATTAGTAAAAAAAATAATCGGAAAGCTAAACTGGCAGAATTTTTTTTCTTCTTTTATGTTATAGTCTTTGTGTCACTCTCCAGACGAATCGACAACACTTCATTTGATATCAAACCCGTTCCGCCATTTAGACTACAGCGTCAATCAAGATACACAATGATGTACTCGTACTTTATGCCTCCTTCATAAAAACATTACCAGTCTTGTAAAAGAAAAGGCAATAAAGACTGTCGTTAATTTATCTTGAAAATTATAGCTCAGTTGATAATATGAACACGGCTTGAAAACTTTGGTTGTAAACGTACCTATCATAAAATATTTTTGCCTACTGAATGATTTATAATGAGTTTGCGACACCCAATGCTTACATAATCGAGACGATGTAGGGCCTGGGACTTTTAACGGAGGTCTAACAACTAAACAATCCTCTCCTCTTAATCTTCCGTATCCCCCAGAAATACAGGTCAAAATTCTTTACCCTCAAGAAACACAAGGTCAAAGTTCCTTACGCCCAAAAAACACAAGGTCAAAGTAGAGTTAGCATGTAAATGTGCCATTGAAAAGGCCGCGTACTGTGCATGTAAATTAAATATAGCTTAGAAACGTTATCTTATAAAACAGAAGGCACATACAAAGTACATGTTTAGTAATAGCCAATTAGTTGCAGAAGGAAATTACTAAGATTTCGTTATAAATACCTTGCTGAAATAGCTATTAAAAACTTATCTTCTTAAATTATTTTAATGGATTTTTGTTTGTTTATTTGTCACGTGGATATTTATCATATTTTTGGGCATTGTAACCAATGAGATACTACCAATACCTAGAGACGTTATACTCATTAGAAAAAGCTCTAAAACGCGGTGAAATTTTGTTTTAGCTACTTAAATAGAATATAAGCAGCTTTGTTTAATCTTAATCAAGAAAACTAAAAAATTGCAAAGAATATAAAACATGTCAGAAAGAGATAAGTTATGCGCGTGCTGCATGTAAATGCGTGTAACATCGGAGCAAGACAAAGTGCGACTAAGTTGACTCAAGCTAATTAGCTTGACTTTTGTTCGCCACGCAGAGCAAGGTACAACGCATCTATCTCAGTTTATTTATAAGATAATTGCCATCAATATGATTTAATTTGATTTCATTCAAAATTTGTCTTTGTAGTGTTTTAGTTTTCTCAATTGAAAAACTTTCAGATAAGTACCTACCCACAAATAGTCTTTATTTTTACTTACCTACGCGGCAAATCAAAGGTTTGTTTTGTCATTTACAAATACATAAAAGTAAAGCTATTAAGAAATAGCCGCAAACTCGCTTTTAACGGGACTCTTAATTTATGCATAAGGTAGCATGAGAAATGAATATCCGGTGAGGATTTAACGGAAAATTCGTAAAACAATACCACAGATAAAACGAGAATTAAATTCAAACAAAACATGGTTTTAAGAGAGATGGATTATAAATAAGTAACTGAGCAACTCAAGTGTTAAAATGTTTGAAATAGAGCACTTAATTATTTTAAATGTGATTCTTAGTAAAACATTGTGTTAATAATTAAATAAGTAAAACGTTCGCTAGATACGTAAAAAATAAGCTAGTTTTAGCTAGGTACCTACCTACTTTAGAATTAAAAAATATCTACCTATTGTAGTACCAACATGAAAAAATAAATACATACATACATAAACTTACGCCTGTATCCCATCATAGGAGCAGGCAGAGACCACAGATCGCCGCTTGCTACGATCCTGACACACTTATTTCGCTTCATTCACTCCATCACATTCTTCAAACAATAAATGAATATGAATATAAAGAATATGAAAAAACCTGTGGCCTATCATGGTTCTAGAATAATCTAGAATTTCGTTCAAAACCGAAGCTCTAACCACCAGGTCAAAAACCATGTTAATCATAAGAAAAAACATTTTAAACCACATTTACCTTTCTACGATATAAATCTACTTCAAACTGATCAATAAAAAGATTAAAAACCACGTATTAACATAAAAACTCGCACAAAAACATAACGTTAGATAACTACGATAATATTATGCAAAAACCATTCTGAGATCGTCCGACCGTCTGTCATAAAGAGCTGAGCACTACGGCTTATCATAAATCACTGCAAAAACTTGTTCAAATGTTTGAAGAATTACGAGAAAATTAAAAATGATTTAGTAGGTGATGGCGGCTCAAAAATAGGTAGAATGTAAATATAATTGGTGGCTACTAATGGATTGGTGGATACTATCTGAATTATAAAAGTATTTTTAGATATAAAATAAATTATGGTGGACACGGAGCGTACCACTCTTGGTAGTTGGCCACTTACTCATACGAACTTACTTGTACTTAACAGAGTTCATAATACAGAAATCCGACGTCGAAAGCACATGCATTCTCCCTGTCCTCACATATGGTGCGCAAACCTGGTCATTGACACAACATCAGAAGTCCAAACTCAAGGTTTGCCAACGTGCGATGGAGCGCAGCATCTAAAGCTGCGTCCAGATATCGCGTACCCTGGCTACGCGTAGTCAGTGTACGCGTAACCAGAACGCCAAGTCTGTACCTGTAGCTATGGACTAGGCGTTCTGGACACGCGTATACTGACTACGCGTACCCAGGGTACGCGATATCTGGACGCACCTTTAGGTGTCAAGTTTATGGATATAATCCGTAAAGCTGCGTACAGATAGCGCGTACCCTGGATACGCGTAGTCAGTTTACGCGTATCCAGAACGCCAAGTCTGTACCTGTAGCTACGCGTACACTCTTGGGGAACGCGTACCGCGCAGCGCGAGCCTCGATTGACCTCGCGTACAGGTTCGCGGTGGTCTGTACTGGAGCTGTACGCGTATCCAATGTACGCGTACACTGACTACGCGTACCCAGGGTACGCGCTATCTGTACGCAGCTTAACACCGAACTGCGCTCCCAAACTAAATCGCAGACGTAGCCACGAAGGCCGCCAAGCTAAAGTTGAATTGCGCTGGACATTATCTGTCATATGCCAAGTGAGCTGTGGGCGAGGGTAGCCACCGAGTGGTGCCCCGAACCGGCGGGAAGGCGACGTGGCAGACCGAGACGGAGGTGGCGGGACGATCTCGACAAATTTGCTACCGACTGGGAGATACTGGCACAGGTTCGTGACGTCTGGAAGGAGGCCTTTGCCCAGCAGTGGGACACGAGCGGCTAAAATAATAATAATAACTTACTTACCTATTTTCTACATTACTACATAAAATCTAGATATTATTTAACTTAAATGTAAGAAGAATGTACACTATAAATAACACGTAACATTGGATAAGAGATACGGTCTAGAAGAAATTTCCAACTTCCACAAAAACAGTCACTCATACATGAGCATCTCTCAGAATGAATAGTTGGTACAGTCAGCAATATAAACGATTTACTTTTAGCCCATTATTTGAAGCCCCTCTCCGGATTAAATCAGTCACTATTTTAATAAGAACACAATCCCATTCAAAGAAACAAATAATTTATCTTATCTATTTTCTATTTACAGTTTTCATTGAGACGCGATTGAAACACAACATAAAATGTTCACAAATTTCATATTTAAAATGCTATTCCAAACATACGAGTAGATATTTCAAAGTGTATCCATTTTGTAAACTTCAGTACCTACCTAATTTGTTTTACAAAACTACATTATTCTAGACGATATAAGTACACCGTATTTTAACTCGGGTAAAGTTGGGGCGGGTCGCTAGTAGGTAATAGTATAAGCAGGAGGATAACACTGGGCAACACTAGTTTTGCCACATGAACTCTAATAGCTAATACTGCTTTAGCAACCTATCCTCATCAGTATACTGCAGTAGTTTGGTTTCGATTGGCCTCAGATTTTTTGTGATGTGGTGATACGTATAACCAGTACTACGGCGATAAATGTATAGAACGGTTGCGAATAAATAGTCGTAACATTAATTGTTTTCGTATTAATTAATTTTTTTTTTATTTCTAAGTAACTGTTGTGATTGTGCCAATATGCTGAGAAAGTATAATAACGATCGTGACTCATTTTGTTATATTTGTGGTGAACTAACTTTCAAAAAACTTAACGAAAACACACTTCCTTCTGTATCCCTGGCCCATGCTGCTGTTATGAAAGAAAACTATGAACACGTTATTTTATTATTTGAAAACATCGAATATAGTACATACATATTCTTTGAAAATCTTGGTGATTTAAAAGTTTTTAACCTGTAAGTTGGACTTCAGCTGGGTCTGGTGTGACTAGGATAGTCGGGACAAAAGAAACCATCACCATAAAAAGGTATGGTCTATGCGAGCATCTCTAACTCCTGGGCAGAAAAATGAAAAATAATGTTTACCTCTTTTAGAGCCGTTTGAAGTACTTTTTCCACCATTGCGTATTAAATTACGCCCTTTTACAATTTTTTAAGGCGGTGGATCGCAATGAGAGCTAATTTTTGAATTTAAAAGGAAAATTCCCAAAAATAAGTTATGCAAAGATGAAAAATAAAAGACCCTTAACCAGGAATTTAATAAAAGATCCAGTATTTAAAGAAAAATTTAACGATCTATAAAAACGAGCATGGTTTTATTTTAAGAACGTTGTTGCAAATTTTCTAGGACAACTACCTACATATTTTTTTTTGCGAGCTGATATCGAGTTATCTAGCATTGGATTGCAACATGTTGCTCAAGATTTACTTTTAGAACTCACACCTCAATTTTTTTTCTGAGAATTTGGTAGCTGTGAGCGATGAGCACGGAGAGAGGGTTGCATTAGGACATTTCACAGATAGAAAACCGATATCAGGGTAAATAGAATCAAATGATGTTGGTTTCACTGCTGGACAATTAAAAGAGACCCCCGGGAACAAAATATGCCAGAAAATCTTAAATCGTGAACTTTTAACAGAACTTTTGAATTTTTTTTGTTCCAGACGGTCGTTATTTTTCGAGATTTTTAAATCACATCAGTAAATAAAATCCTTGGCTGACAATTTTTTTTTAATCACTAGTTTTTACTAACAATGACCCAAAAAAGTAAAAAATATAAATGAAACTCATGTGGCATAAAAAAGTTCAAATTTTGTTTGCCCAGTGTAATTTATTCTGTTGAAGGAATATATTACTATTTTATATCCTACTAGGTACCTAAGATTGGAGGATTATGGTAGGAACCCTTTTACCTTCATTGAAAATGAAAAGTCTTATCTAAATTTTCGATTCCGACGGGATTCGAACCCGCATTGATACAAGCGATCCTCCTCAAGCCGGAGTGCCTAAACCAACTCGGCCACGAAATCCACATTCGTTGGCACTAAAATCTTGATAAGCTCATTTGTTGGTTATAAATAGTACCGATTAGTTACCTTTTACTTTGTTTGTACGGCTGACTGTACCAAGATCTCATATAAAAATGTATCGGTCGAGTGGGCAACGAAGCGTGCTGTTATGCACACTTAGGTAGAGACAGCAGTATAAATGCTTAAATTATTTTGTTACTCACTTTAATATTCTTCCGGTTTTCTTTTGAAATGGATGGGGAAGTTTTTGTAGTTTAATACTCTTTTATTTCTGTATTTATCGTGTAACATTGAAGGAAATTTATCGCTTTATTTAGCTTAATGTATATCCCGACTATGTTGCAATAGCCATAAGGTCAAGTTTACCTAGATTTAAAAATATTGCGGGACCACGAAAACTATAGACAACAAAAATAAATAACACGATAAATTCCCGTTTTTATGTATTTCTGATTCACTTAGAACACATGAACAACTCGTCACGTGGTTTACTAACAACTAGTAAAACGTGGGCATTGGTGCAAAAGTATTATTTGGACGAAATATAAATATACCGTATTAGAATCAACATACCATATTAATTTAAATTAAAAAGATACTAAAATATATCTAGAGACATTAAGCAATATTATGCCAACCGTACATAACAGTAAATGCGAGGAGCTACTTTCTTCATCATAACATAACAGAAGCAGTACTCGGCCGAATCTCACCAATACTATTAAAACAAATTAAAATTCCAGCTCTTTAAAACTACCACCGTAATATTACGCCCGTACTAATTGAAGCTTTCCTTCAGTTTGTCTAATTTAGAACAGAGTAATAGAGACAGTGTACTACGTACAATAACAGGCCTTATAAAAAGGATAAGTAGCCAGCCACCTAATACTATGACTATTTGCTACGAGTATAGCAGGTAGCGTAAAATAGTTGTAACCTGTTGAAGTACTTTTAGATTCGAAACAACAGTACCATTTTTCTTAATGATAATTATTATTACGGGATTTTATCGCGTACCTTTTATTTATTTTGTTTCCCGACGTTTCAAACACGTTGCAGCGTTCGTGGTCACGGGATGACTGAAGTACCGTTTTTCTTGTTTTTTAACCACGTCACAATACGAAATTATCTAAAAAACTGAGACTTTAACATCTTTAATTACGTTTCTCTTTGTAGTTTTTTTACAAATTATGTATTATTTATTTAATTAGGTTACTGAATAATTTTATTATAATTAAACCAAACTAATTTTCTATGAAACTTCAACTATGAATTTAAGATAAAATTTATTTTCGACGCCAAAAACGATAAAAATTATTTAAGTAAAAGCTTGCTTCTTCCGCTTACTGACAGTTTTTTTTTAAGAAATCAGGGCTTAAAATTTTTATAACAAACAGTAAAATGTTTTAGTACCAATTTATTTTCTTTTTATTCGTGTGAAGAAAGGTACCGATTCGGGTACACGATACAGTTGACTTAACGAAACATTTATTAGTACCTATGAAACACGGGTATTTATCGCGTATTATAATCGTATTCAGATCGGGTTTTCCTGAATTTACCTTCAAAATTAAGGCAAGTTTTATCCTATCATTAATAAGCATCCAAATTAATAAATAAAAGGATTCCTTGCTATTTTTCAGATAGGAGATCGGGTTCCTTCCTAAGTAGTTATCTAATTTCTAACCATATGCCAATGATATTATACCCTAGATACGTTCATAATTACTGACATTTAAAATATGGTAGCACTGGTATACATAACAATATAGTGCCCACTATGTTGACAAGTTCTGCAAATGAATAGTACATATCATATTATAACACAATAGCATTTTATAGTTTTTGTAATTCACTACACGTGACAAACAGCGTCTAGGTCGTTGCGCTGCTTGACGCGGACAAGACATCCCAATTGGGACGTTTTCGAGTCTTCATTTTGCGCGCGCTAGAAACATATCTATTATTTTTAAATATCATTGCCAACAGTTTCTAAAATGCTGAAAAATCTAGACCTTCATTTACAACCTCTTGCGTAACATTTTGTAACCATTTTTCCATGGCTCCGCTTCTAATGACCGAAAAGTAATTTCGTTTTATAGTTTTGTTATAGACCTGTCATTACGTTGAATTAAATAATTTACAATACAGCTTACAATGTTAGTTTGACATGATACATTTTTAAATGTAGTTTTGCAACGTTATGTACATTAATGTAGTTTACGTGTGTGTGGTTTTTAGAAAACAAGTGATTAAGTCATTAATTTAGATTGAATTATTATTGATGTTTTTATTGTTTCTAACATGAAAACATGATGACGTCTTGTCCTGTTCAATTTCTACAACATGTAACGTTCGGATTTTTTTTTCTAAACAACGTAGTAGACTCTCAAGTAACAATTTCGCATATTCTCAAGCCTATTTCTCTAAATGAAATATAATCAAGACTGTTCCACAAGGCGCAGTGGAAATTATCTCAGGGTAGGCATTTAAAGATCATTTGAAAATATCTAAATATATATTTGGTACATTCCCAAATTTTGCAGAAATTAGCAGGTTTCAAACCCATCGCTGTATTAAAGTTGTAGTGTCTGAGACATTGAGGAGGTGATATAAAAGCAGTAAAAGCAGCCTTCCAGCTCTAACTAGCGAAACTATCTACATTCTAATTTTCATCAAAATCGGTTTAGTAGTTATGAGGAGACGTGTTAACAAACATTCACACACCACACACACACACACAGTACAATTTCGTAGACTAATATCTGATATCCCTCTTCTTATAAAGAGAGACAGATAACGGTATACCTATTCTTTTACTGTTTCTATTGTTTCTATTTTTTTGAATAAAAAGAAGCTAAACTCCGCTTGAATTGAATTGAATTAAATGTTTGTAAGTTTTAGTTTGTAAGTGTAAGGGTCGCGAAGGAACAGGAGTAGAATCACCTAGCTCTTAAGACGTTTCAAAGTGGTACACTTGTGATCTTATTGAATAAACGAATTTGACTTTTGACTTTTGACTTTTGAAAAGTATTATTAATGTTGTACGTCCGAAAAGGGCAAACTGTTTGCACTTTTATTTTATAAAAAAACTTCCACCTTATTCAACAGTTTACAATAAAAAACTACTATACTCTACTCTACTCTACTCTGCTTTTTCTAGGTCGGTTTAAATGCCGCTTTGATTTTGGGTTATATTAAAATAAACCAGTTTCAATAAATGAGGTAATGGTTCTCGTTTATTTGGTAATTTGTTGTGTGGGTGGATAATAAGATCAATATGATATACACGGAAGCGTTTAGACAAATTAAGATGAACATAGGTGTTCAAAACTTTCGCGATGACAGTTCATATTTAGAAATACCTACATTAACACGGGAATTTATCGTGTAATTTATTTTATTTACATCTTAGAGGGTGAAAAAAGAAAATTACGCAATAAATTCCCGTGCCGATATAATTATAGGTAAGTATGCTAATTATGAACAAAATACCTTTATTTTTAAGCTTAGATAAATGTTAAAATGTTTGTGGCAACAACAACGAAATAAATTTTAGTGCTGTATTACAACAACGAGCCATGTATTATTTTCTCAGATCCTCAGGCATTTTTGACCTCTTAATATTATAAGAAAAATTTATAAGAAATACTATAAATACTAATAATAAATAAATAAATACTCATAATCCATAAGAAGTTCCTTAAAATGTGTGACGTGCGTCTACATAGCATTAATATGGACGAATAACAAGGATATACTTTGATTTGTATAGTAAGTAGGTTCATATTATGAGCTAATGGCTATCTCTGGTTAGTTCCACTTGCGGTCACCCATCCAAATTATGACCGCTCAGATCGTCGCTTAACTTCAATGATCCATCAAGAAAAGCAAGCTAAGCCAAGCGATTCGCTTTTCTTAAAATGTTTTGAACGCTTGCTTTTTTTGAGATATGTAACATGCTTTATAAGAAGACTGATTGTTTATAAAAAAAAGGACGTATTCAAAATGCTTCGGAATAAAAACATCGACGAGCGCGTTGAAGTCTTTTCCTTGAAGAAACGTTTGCGTGTCTTGAAGTCTGTTTGAATCACTACTTTCCTTTGACAATAGTTAATTATAATAATAGAATAATAAAACCATTGTTGTGGAGTATGTAAAATTTATTAATTTAAAAATATATTTTAATAACGTAATTTTTTTCGAAAGTAATGAACATAATACGAAATATTTCCACTTACCATAGATCCAAAATAAAACAATAAACAAATCTCACTATAAAGTCACAAACACCGGTAAGTTTCTCACTAACACACACACGACCGCACGCTACGACAGCTGCCGCACCGACTGAACTTGGTGTTCAAGTTCGCGACGCACTCTGGGTGCTGGCGTCGTCTTTGTATCGTTGTATGATCGCTTTGGTTGTAATAAAGTAGTTTAAAGTCTTTACCAGAGTTGGCCACTTGCTCATACGAACTTACTTTTTTTTTATCTACAGTACCTACGCACAATGGATCTAGGCATTCGTAATGTTAGCCGTTTCGCTGCGCAGTAGAAAATTATGTATGAAAAAGCTACACTGCGCATCGACACGGCTAACTTCACGAATGTTATTTAATTCTTTGTTTTTTTTTGTCGTAATTATCTTATAACTAACTTACTTTTCTGACTATGGTAATAATTTTAAATGTGTACGTATTATATTATGCACTTAGCACTTAAAGACATTGATTTATTAAAAGTACCTACCAATTACCTATTTTATTTAAAGATGGTTTAAAATCAGTGTTATAAATCTGTTTCAAGTCGTATAAGTTGCAAAAACCTCTATTAATAAAAACGTCACGAGTATACTAAAACAAAAACTAAACAACATCATTATCGTAAAATAACAGCTAATCCTATTCTTATCATAAGATCACAAGCTCCACGACACATCTAGTGCCGCTCAATCTCAAGTTTCAATCGATAAGCCGTGATGATGTCGTCAGCTCGGCGATATGAAAGCGACAGAGAGTCGCCGACACTTGAATACCGCCGCGACAGCTCCATTGATCGTCGACGCGTTACTCGCATTTACTATGAAAACTCGATATGAAATGCATTTATATTTCTTGGTAATAAAAATTACATGAAGTTAATAGTAAAATAAGTAATATTGATCTGTAAAATATTAACTGTGAGACTTCAGATTTTTAAAATGGAATTGAAATGGCTTGTTGGAGGCAAGCTGAGCACACTATTACGGATACATCCAATCCAATGATCACGATCTTCAGACATAAAGAGAGCCGAGCAGAGTGAAAGAATATAGTAGAAATAAACTTTACCTATAGCTCGAACAACTTGGGTGGATACAGAATATAAGAGCTAACATACAGATTTATAATAGAGAAACTAACATACATTATTATAACATTAATAATATCCGTACCCATATTATAAATGTGAAAGTGTGTTTATTTGTTTGTTTATTTGTCCTGCTTTCACGTCAAAACAGAGCGACGGATTGACGTGATTTTTTGTGTGGAGAAAGTAAGAGGGTTGGAGAGTAACATAGGCTACTTTTTATTCGGGTACCAAGCGAGCGAAGCTGCGGGCAGCAGCAAGTTACCTACAAATGCGATAATTTGGATAGTAGATGGATTAATGGATGGATGGATGGATGTAAGTTTGTTCCTTTATAACTCGACAACCACGGAACCGATTTGGCTGAAACTGCATGTCGGTTCCAAACGCAACACATGGAAATTTTTGAGGGAGGCTTATGTCCAACAGTGGACGTCCAACGTCTGAGATGATGAAGAAGAAACGAGCGAGTTAAAACATCAGTGAGTTTAAAGCGAGTTTCCAGCGAGTTGCAACAGTACTGGTCTAGAAAACCCAGCAGCATCTCCAATCAAGCAATACCGTTGCGTGTTTATCCCGGCTCGCCACCAAATGGATCTGGTCTACAATCAGATGGGAATTGGATGTGACAGCCGTGCTAAGGTGTGAAAAAATGCGGTGCGCAGTTTTAATATTTACACGATGAGCGATGATATACTTACAAGTTGTGTAGGTACTTATGTTCTATGTGTAAAGAAAACTCTGTCGTGATCCTACTAAGTGGCACAACATATTGTTTTCTTTCACAATTTCATTCATTCGTATTTCATTCGTAATTTCAGTAAGTACCTCCTTAAAATCCTCCTGTAAATCCAGTTCATCCTAAGGTTGTCTGGAAGAAATCGCTCATAGCGATAAGACCACCCGTTGTACTTCGCTCCTTATGTTCTATGTGTCTGTAATTAGTTTTAATGTCCCTGTGGTGTACAATAACGTGTTAATCTATCTATCTATCCCCTTAGACCTCGGCCTAAAAACTCCATCACCAGAGTTGGCCACTTGCTCATTCTGAACTTACTTAGGTAGGTACTTTACTTAGTACCTACCTAATCACTCCTTTCACACACATAATATCCCGACGAATTTATAGCCTTCCTCAAGAAATAAGTTACGGATTTTTTTCATTCAAACTATTTGCTTTATTAGAGGATCTAATGATAATTATCTACCTCAAGCAAGGCTCAAGTAAGTATTATAATTTAACAAACTGCTCGAAATTGGCTGCAGAAAATGTAACAAAATCAGCCTCGTCAAAATTTACACGATAGGTACAGTTCGGCCGACGGATTTAGGCGTACGTGAAGTCAGGCTCTTCGCTGCGCAGTAGAAAATTTTGTATGAAAAAGTTGCACTGCGCATCGAAACGGCCAACTTCACGAACGCCGAGATCCGTTGGCCCAACTGTAGGTATTTGCATTTCGTAAAGACGTGCTTGAAAAGTGTATCTCTCAATCTTTTTATTACTTCCCCTAAAACAAGGGCAGATTGAAATAAATCATGCAAATCACACAATCAGACTCTATAAGTAGGTACTTAGTTGAAAAGTATTATTTAATTTTCATCTGCCACAGATAATATAATTATATTATCTTAAGTAGGTACTTATAGAGTCTGATTGTGTGATTTGCATGATTTATTTCAATCTGCCCTTGTTTTAGGGGAAGTAATAAAAAGATATACGCTAAGAAAGTGAGAGATACGAATTGAGAACACTGCCCTCTAGCGTCAGAATGATGTACTATGAGAGAAAGTGGCGTGGAAAAGTTGAAACGTTCCTCAGAGTTCCAGTTTTACTACGTCTTGTTGTGACTTAGTTCACGCAACCACCGCTAGATGGCTGAACACAGAATATTCCAACAAAAATATTTAATTTTCATGTTCATTTTTAATTGAGTTTCAAATAAAGAAGGGACTGTAAGTATTTGTTTATAATTTACGTAAGAATACAATAAGCAGGTAGGTACAGAGTTGTCTTATTATACGCATAGCTTGTAAGTACTCACAATTCAATTCTTGTGTTTAAAAAATACTTATCAGTACCTAAGTAAGTAGGTAGGTACCTACCTTTAAAAATAACTGGAAAGATTTGCACAAATAATTTTTCTGTGTTGTAACTAATTTAAAAAAATTGCAGAGGTACTGACACCCCAAATGAATAAAAGAAACTTTTGCTAGGGTTTATGCGACAGTACTACCTTTACCTTAAGTTATTCAATAGTTAGGGAGTGTCCTCATTGCGTTTTCTGCAGCGCGTTTTTGAGCTGCGCGTTTGTATCGATACAAACGCGCGTTCGCAACGCGTATTTTTCCATACAAAAGCGAACCGGGAGGGGCTGCGCGGGGGGCTGCGCGTTCGCATCGCGTTCGAATCGCGTTTGTATCGATACAAACGCGCTGCAAAAAACGCAATGTGGACACTCCCTAAAACTGTAATTTATCGATGTCTGTTTTTGAAAGATTTTTGAGAAAAACTATTTTCAGGGGCATCTACTATCGCAATAGAATAAAATTTGACACAAATATTTTTTCGTTTTAGGTAGATTACATTTTAAAATACCCGCAAGCAATCCCCAGACCCCTTATGAAGTTATTTTACGTAACTTGTTAACAGAATCTCAAGAGAAAATAACTTCAAGTTAGCTTGAAGTGAACTTGTGTTGGAAAGCTCAAAGGAATTCCTGGGATATTGCTGTGGAATATTGCAATTATTCCTGAGTTTCTTTGCAAAAACATCCACCCTGTATAGTACTTCCAGATAAATAATGGGCATCGGTTAATTTCGTGTTTTCCGAATATGACCGACAGCATCTTTAGTCGAATTGCTCATTGTACGAACTAAAAATATATGAAAAATGACATTTTGATCGTCAATTTTAGTGCGTATAATGAATGAGCAATCCGATTATAGGCAGTATTGGTAATAAGCTCTGTATGATTCCACAAAACAGAATGTGACAGAAGTGCACAGCTCGCAGGGCTTGCAACGAATTTGCTTTTCTTAAAACTGACACTGATATTTATTTGTTAGCCATAAAGTTGATATTGTTAGTAATTTGCATTTCCAAATTACTTTTTGTCAATTGTTTTTGTAATTTTATACTTACGATTGTTTCCGATGTTTTCCGATACCCATTATTTATCTGGTAGTACTGTAAAATACTATGAAGATTGAATTTTAAGTCTCGCTGCGTTTTCTCAGGCTGATTTTATAAAGTACTTAGTTGCGAATAAAATTGCATTGAGCTGTTTTTACAGGCAAAAGAATTTAAATCACTTCTCCCTAGCCTCAAAGGGTTTGCTGGAAGAGAACTCTTCGTAGGGTTAAGCTCGCCTTTGTATATTATCCTTACTTTATGTCTTGGTTTTGTGTTTTATTTGCACAATAAAGAATTAAGAAAATTATGAAAAGATAAATCCGTTTTTTGTTTGCTGTGTGAAATGTCCAGCAAAAACAAAAATGGTCAAAAATAAAAAAAGTTTCTAGGCAACAGCACCATCTTTTCGGTTCAACAGTTAGCTAAGAGCCATCCCCAGGTGACCCCAATAGCAAAAAAAAAACTCAAATTAGTTCGTGCCCATCTTGAAGAGAAGAAAAATCATCAAAATCAAATGAGCCCTTTGAAAATAATTTCGAACACAGTCACATACCTACCAAAATAAAGATTTATCATACTGTAGGTATCTAATATACCTACTTACTCTGATAAAAGTTATCACACAATTATAATGCCTAATCTAAACCAGTAAGTATAAAGAAAGAAGTAAATCTCACAAGGCAATATAAGGCTAAGGATAATTTATCCAAAAGACAGATCGAAAGCAATTCCGAGTGAAACCGCTGGCGGGTCCACGTCGTTCTTCCATTAGGTAGGCTTCAGGTCCCAGTAGTATTAGGGACAGTCTCTACATTTAAGCATGCTTCAGCATTTCAATTTAATATTTTTCGTGAGTTGATTATAGTTGATTATACACAAATATCGTCGATTTAGATACCTATCGACAATATTTCGCTAGTTAAGGCTGATTTTAGTCTCACGCTCACCTTCAGCGCTGATAGGCGAGTGATCTTTATTACAATGAAATAAGGATACCGATTGTCCAGCACTGACGAGAGCAATCAGAGTAGCCATTTCTGCTAAGCAATCAGTATCCTTATTTCATTGTAATAAAGATCACTCGCCTATCAGCGCTGACGGTGAGCGTGAGACTAAAATCAGCCTAAGTTTCAAATAGGATGTGCGTGAGTATGATTAATTACCTACCACTTTTTTATTCCTTACTTAAAACCCGTATTATACTTATCAGCTTACTTTAGAGTTCACATTCAAACGTGAAAAGTTTTTCAAGCGATGATTCATTTCTTAATTTCCATAGAAAACTAGTAAAATTATTCTTGAGCTTAAACTAAACTGAGTGCCTACGAGTAGTTTATCCATAAGGTTCTATTGCAATCCCAAGCAGAATGCCTTGTGTCCACAATCCTTATTAATTCATTGGTTGTCCCTTGATATAAATATTTAAGTAGGTCACAGTTCATTTAGTTTTAATTTATTGTATTATTGCGTGATATCAGTAGGGCCGTAACAGTGTTTCATGTTCTTTTTACAAAGCCTGAAACAAATTTTAATTTATTTAAATACAAAAAATCACCAGTTGAAAGGGGACCTATGTATTATAATTTTAGTTAATGTGTTTTAAAATAATATGTAGATAATAAGGAACGTAAGTTAATATTTTAAAATGAATTTGGCAAAAATATAAACAAACTTAAGTACTTACAAATTTTTTTGAAGTATTTTATTAATTTTAACATTACCGCTATGAATCCGTTTTGACCTTGTTGCTACTACTTTGAGATTGGATTGAATTTATTTTGAAACTTTATCTAAATTGTCGGACCTCCTGGCTCATGTCTGGCCAGGGTCATGGCTTAACAGGAGGTCTTCATGTGGTCTAAAAGTTCCGTCACCAGCCAGAGCTATCCACTGACTCATACGACTACGTCGCTACGTCTCACGTCATCGGTTTGCTAAATAGGCGGGTCCACACAGAGCGAGCTGCTTCGCGCGGCAAATGCCTCGCGAGGCGGCTCGCTCTGTGTGGACCCGCCTAATAACTAACCATTTATGTAATAAATTACGTAGAATATTTAATCTGTTGTAGTCTCACCACCCTGTATGGCTTTCATTACCCCTCAAACCTCAGTGGTTTTTAGTTCAGTTTTAAATGAAATAACAAGTAAAAAAAACATAAATACTTACCTACTTATAGGCTCTGTTTGCACTATGAGCAAAGCCACAGGCAGAAGCTTTTTTCACCTCAAAAACGTTTGAAACCGCTAAAACTAGTGCTGAGGTTGTTCCACTCCACTACACGCCGCAATTTAGTGATTTAATTGTTTACTTCTTTTTGCTCCATTGGAATAAAACGGAGCAAAAAGCCAGCTGTATCGGTGTGCTACTGAGATTGGATTTCACTCCATCGTAATTAGTTTTTACTTAGAGACCTAGAAACAGTTTAAGTTTGATTTATAGAGTTGGTAGAAAGATCTGAAGGTGATGAATAATCACACTAATCACACTATCACACTATCACTTATATTATAAATTGAGGTTTTGCTTGAGGTTGATAAAAAGTTTGGTACTAGAATTGACACCCTGGTGAGCTTGATTAGCTAACTATGTTTAACTATGTTTAACTAAGTATTAGGTACTAAGTTTTACTAAGTTTAACTACTTTTAACTAAGTTTTATACATAAGACAGGCATTGTTTTAAACAGCGTTAGAGGGCATATTAAGTAAGTACACATTCAGACGTACTGGAAAATCAGGAATATAACCACTAAGAGAAATCACTATCACTACATAGTAGGTACCTATATATAAAACAAAGTCGCTTCCCACTGGCTGTCCCTATGTATGCTTAGATCTTTAAAACTACGCAACGGATTTTGATGCGGTTTTTAAAAGATAGAGTGATTCAAGAGGAAGGTTTATATGTATAATACATGCATAATAAAATAGAGAGACACTGATAATTTTAAAGGTTTCAATGTGATTTGTGATGCGACCCGTGCGAAGTCGGGGCGGGTCGCTAGTGTTCAAATAATTTAACGAATAATCCTAGGTATTTATTCAAGCACTGCTCCAGGCCAAGACTAATTGAAAGACCTATTTGAACAGCCTGAACCATTCAGGAACTCTCGAGATCCATTTAGAATTCAGTGCCAGCATTCGAAAAAGGTTGTCTATTCAGTTTCCGAGATTTTAAATTCCTCAAAGAAACTAAACTAACAGCGGCAATAAAAGGTTTACCTCCCCTGAATGTGCGGGCTCATTACGTAATAAGAGCTAATACTGCTTCTTTCAAGCCATTGAGGAATAACATTTGGACACTCAAATGAAACTACATTTTTGTAAAAGATAGACAAATAAACTAGCGACCCGTCCCGGCTTCGCACGGGTCACATCACACATCATTAGAAACCTCTAAAGTTATCAGTGTTAATGGCTGAGCTATAAACGGCGAAGGAGAACATCGCGAGAAAACCAGCGGGGCTAAAAATGCCGTTAAAGCAGAATCATAATCTGAATTGCACTATAATGTCTCTTTTCATAGTCATGAGAGTGACAAGAACAAAACGTAATAATAACAAAATGTTATGCATGATTCTGCTATAACGGCCTTTTTAGCCCCTCTGTTTGCATTCTATTACATCCCTCTGTCACATTGGAGTGCTAACTTTTGCAAAATGCGTACATGTACCAAATATAGACATACCTCTGACTACCCCCTGAGACATCTCTAAATTACCTACCTTAAATTCCTAACAATCTGAGAGCATTACTACTGCTCCGGATACAGTGTTGACCAAGTTTCGTTTCGATTAACCCACTTCAAAAAAGGAGGAGGTTCTCAATTCGTCGCAATCTTTTTTTTTAATTTATTTTCACTCATTACTCGAAGACGCCTGAACCGATTTGGAAAAATCCTTTTTATGTTTGAAAGGGTATTTTTTTGGCGCTTTCCGATTGGTGCCACAAAAATTTGGTGAGGATCTGTTGAGGATCTTCAGAGTTATGAACAGAAATGCACCTCGTCAGTGCAGAAAATTGCTCAGCTTATAAAATTGAAGTCGGTGTTTTTAAATCCTACTAATATTATAAAGGCGAAAGTCCTTGTGTGTGTGTGCGTGTGAATGTTTGTTACCACGCATTCCTATATTTATTTAACCGATTTTGATGAAATTTAGAGTGTAGATAGTTTTGGTTCTGGAATAACACATAGGCTACTTTTTATCCCGGAAAAATGTATAGTTCCCGTGGGATAAAAGCGCGCGGGCGTTCGCTATCTCTTAATATAGCCATTTGTTTTTTCTTTTACATTTTTGAAGTTGTGGCGTCCAGTGGTTAAAGAATCCATGGCAGCGAGTGTCCATTCTCAGGAGATAAAAGAAGAATTGCAGAAAGTCTAACCATTCTTTTTATTTCTAACGGAGCTATTACATAAATTCCTCTTTGCAGCTTTTCATTAGACCAATTAAATTAATCAGTATCTTTAACTTAAATCGCAGATCATGCAACTAATGCTTGATATGGAAATTAAAATATTAAATTCAGGTGTTTAATTGACTTTGCGGAAGTCGGATTTGCCCTGACTAGCCCGGCATAGTAAGGCTAGGCTGTGGAAAGTGGGTGGTTGGGTGGCTTAAGGCTAATTCAGATGAACGCGCGGCGACGCGCGGTTGCCTCGGTGTGCGATTTATAGGCTGGTTTTACTGTCACGCGTACCGTCAGCGCTGATAGGCGAGTGATCTTTATTACAATGAAATAAGGATACTGATTGTCCAGCACTGACGAGAGCAATCAGCGTAGCTGTTTCTGTTACACAATCAGCATCCTTATTTCATTGTAATAAAGATCACTCGCCTATCAGCGCCGACGGTACGCGTGACACTAATACCAGCCTAAAAGATTATCACGATGACGCGCGGTCATGTACACAACAACTTTGATTTCACTGGTCAGCTATAACCTTCATACAAACATACATACATAATACAGCTAGCATTCTATTCCAAAACTTTTGTTTCTTTGAATGTTAACTTGTGTACCTTATCTGTAAACCTGTAATAAGAATATTATTTGCTTGACACTGGCTGAATGCACAAGCCGTGCGAAGCAAAAAAAAAAACAGCTAGCACGCTTGGAAACTTAGCCGAAGATTATAAAACAAACGCTTAGTACTCGTACTTAGACTAACTCAATATCTTTCATTCATTTCCTTATGTTGGATCTCTCCAAAAAAAGCCTATCTCTGACTTTCAGTAAGTTACTTAAAAGGCAATTTAACTGGCAATCTGTTAAATTGTTTTTGGCAAAGCGTTGAATGTAATATAGCGGAAGAAATTGAATGGAGTTGCACGACAAAAGTACCTAGCAAGTTCTATCCCTACTACCTACCCCCCCCCCCCCCCCCTTAGCAAGAGCTTTGGAACCCTTGGACAGTTGAACCCCATTAAGTTCGGGGCAAACCTAGTCAATCTTTGTGATTGAACCCTTGGACCCCCCCCCATAACAAAAATCTTTGTATTTTGGAACCCTTGGATCCCTCTCATAACAAAACTATAGCTACGCCCATGATCTTACCACTTATTTGTAACTAGATGACGCCTGCGGCTTCGCCCGCGTGGACTACTATTTTGTTTATCCCACGGGAACCGAGCATTTTTTTTCGGGATAAAAAGTAGCTTATGTCCTATTCCCGGTCATTCTCTATCTATATTTCAAGTTTCAGCCAAATTGGTTCACTGGTTGTCGAGTTATAGAGGAACAAACATACATCCAAACATCCATCCAAACATCCAAACTTTCGCATTTATAATATTAGTGTGATAGTGTGATAGTGTGATTAGTGTGATGTGATGTGATAATAAAACGGTAATGGTTTATACAAAACCATGGACTCTTCCGAAAGTTTTCGCATTTATCACTGCGACAACGATCAAAGGGTGAGGACAGGATGGTTTTTGCTGACCGCAATCTGCTCACCTGGAATGGAGAAACGGTTCTGTTAGCTTCGTTTGCGGTACATTAGGCTCAGTGTCTAAAAAATACCTTTATCCTTTTAAAATTGTTAAAATTTTACGAAAAAGTTTAAGTTTGTATTAAAATTGATCAATTCTTGAACATCATTGACCTCGAAATTTGGAAAAAAAATTAAAAAGATTTTTTTATAAGTAATAATAATCTTTATTTCTTTAATTAAATCTACTTACCTACACTAATCTACACTAATATTATAAAGAGGAAATATTTTTTTATTTATAATAGGCTCCGAGTTTCGGACCGATTTCAAAAATTATTTATGCATTTGATAACTAAACTCTTGAGGAAGGTTATTATTATAAGCTACTTTTCATCACTATCATCACCACCATATACCATCACTACGGGGGCAACGCCGCGCCGCGAAGGCGCTGCTAGTCTGTACCCATATTATAAAATTGTGAAATGTGTTTATTTTTTTGTTTATTTGTCCAGCTTTCACGTCAAAACAGAGCGACGGATTGACGTGATTTTTTGTGTGGAGATAGTTGGAGGGCTGGAGAGTAACAAAAGCTACTATTTATCCAGGTACCACGCGAGCGAAGCCGCGGGCAGCAGCTAGTAAGTTATAATTTCAAGAAATGGGACATAAGAAAATATGATGCAAATACCGTAACTACCTGACACAGCCCTGAGCGCACTCCCTCAGCCGGCAGTAACTGCAGCTGCAGCCGGAGAAGCAGGAGCCAGGGTCGGAGTCCCCCAGACTCACGGAGTCGAACCTTCGCGGCAGCGTCTCGCCGGAGCTCGGGGCTGTTCTGGAACCGCGCCATCTGGAAACCACAGTTTAACAATTAAGAAGTGTTTGTAAAAATCTGGCGCAGTCTTGAGTTTTTTCAGTGGTAAATATTTTAAAGATTTAATTTTAAAAGTTGATTTTATTAAAATCTTAAATCTAACTGCTTGTTTCACCATAATTATCATGTAAAAGTTCTATTAAGCTAGCTGACAGTAAAAGTAAGCAGTATTGCGGATATAGTTTTATACCACTACTGAATGGCATTAATCAGCTGTAGCTAACAGCTGTCAGTTATTGGTTACTTTTACTAGCTAAGTTATGTTAAACAGGAAGTAACTAATCAATCAATTACTTGAAGATGGTTAAGCAAGTCCTAAGTGGATCATTAAGTGAAGTGGAATATTTAAAAAACGAATGTTTGAATGTTTGTCCTCTTTGCATTCCTAAACCATTGATCAGATTGTGATATAGCTTTGGTAGGAATTCTAACTAAAAAAAACTGAGGTGGTACGACGTTCTCTGGATCAGAGAGTATTTTTTAGTTTTTAATACTCTTATCTTTGGTCACATTGTGTAGGTTCTTTCTTATATTGAATGAAATCATCAAAACCAGTAATTTAGAAGAGTTTAAAATTGAAGGCAAGTAACATAATTTCAATTTATTTAAAAGGTAAACAGCTTACCTGGCACTCTTCGTATCCACATGTTCCACCACCACGTTCCAGGTCCTATGTATGAGGTATAGCAAGAACAGTACTCTTGAGGACTCAGCATGGGAAGGCTGGTCCTGGCGTGGATCCTGCCGCCTATCCTGCCGCCTGCGCCATTTTCGGCCTGTGGTGCTTAGTCCACTGCCCATTGTGTTCGTTTTAAGTCATTTCTCGATATCGGTTATGAGGTACTGAAAATAGATAAAAAGAATATTTAAAAGCTTTCAGTACGAGAGCTAAGCTAGCCCAAACTATCGTTATAAATCTATGAAGGTTTATATTAATTAACAAATTGAAACTAAACATTACTTTCATTTAGTTTTGAAAAGACACAACAACCTATAGATACGACTTTGATTGCACTTGATTGAACGAAACTTTTAGTCATTTCAATTGTATTTTAACACACAAATGAAACAAACTATCAAATAATAGAGGTAATAAAACAGGTGATTATGAAAATGAAATAGTACTATAACCTTCCCTCACAAATTTAGAGAATAATGTAAGAAACTTCTCACGAATTCGGAATTTCTTAAACTTTACTCACACGGAATTACCTGCTACTAGCTCATGTGAAATGTGTTACTAAATTTCCTGAAATACCTTCCGTTTTCAACGTAAATGCCACATCTGTTCCAAAGTACAATCCACCACAACTAAAATTTTCATATATTTTTTGAAGAAAAATATTGATGGTTAGGGTTTATCTTTATTTTTATTAATATTCAGTTTAAAAAAGTAAGTACATGATTTAAAAAAGTGGTACCATATCAATGTTCCTATTTGTGAAAATAATCGTAACAGTTTATTTTTCTCAGATAAAAAAATAATTTCGTAGTAGTATAATCTAAATTTTATTTTGGTATTTTGGTAAAATGAAACTAATAAACACTTTTGTAGTTGACTGTACTAGGTATCAACGATTCGCTTGTATCTTAAGTTGTTCGTGAAAAATGTTAGTTTAGAGCTTTCTTTGTGTATGTAACAAGTATTTATAGTTATACTTTATGACGAACATTTCTACTACTATGCATAGCAAAATAAAAAAAGTGAGTCTCGCACTAGATGTAGTGATCAGTCCTTGCTCTAGAAATGTAAAAAATATGTAAGTTTTAACGAGAGGTAGTTAAAAAAGTAGTAGAATACAAAACAACTACCGTTCATTCATTCATTTATACAGCAAAATTTAAAAACTGAATATCGGAGCCAGTTTGACGGTGGCCTTCATGCGGCCTAAAAACTCTGTCACGAGCTAAACTACTCTCATAAGTAAGTATTGATATTAGGTAAGTAATAAATAAATATTGGTGGACATTTTCACACAGCGCCATCTAGCCCCAAACGAAGCAAAGCTTGTACTATGGGAACCAGATAAAATTGATAGAATCCTGATACTGATACCTATACTTTTTGTAAATACATACTTAGAATAATTTATAACACCCAGACACAGAACCAACATCTATGTTCATCACACAAATGTTTGTCCTGGGCGGGAATCGAACCCACGACCTACAGCGCAGAAGGCAGAGCTACTACCAACTGAGATACGAGGCCAGTCATGAAAGTCGATGTACACCACTCGACCAACACGCCTTCACGGAAACACTAAACTAGATCTATTAGCAAGGCACCGGGAAAGTATTGTAAACCTAGAAAATGAAAACCTGTTAGAAAGTCCAGTCAATCACTGCGTTTAGCTAATGAGGTAAAACAGAACATAATTATTAAAGTTTAACTTTCTAATGTTGTCATTTGAAAAATATGTATCACTGTGGTGTTTCCTTACAAATTATACCACATTTTATTTTAATATTAATTTAATTTAATTTTGAATACAATTGCCTTATACCAATACTAGGTTTTTCCACTCGCAGTATCGAACCTAGGGCTTACTACTCTACTCTCACTAGGACACCGTGGTGGCGCCACCACAGTTGCGCCGCCAACAAAACCGCCTCTGGAAAACACCTCTGGAGTCCGCTTGGTTGCGCAACCAGGTGTCATTTTCGTACATTTTGCTTGTGGTTGCACAACCATAGTGCCCTAGTGTTATGGGGCCCATAATCTCGGTACCTAGTAGAACCCTCATGAATCGGACATAGTGTTTATTACACACTGTAATATACCTACTCATTACTAAACCACAAAAGACGGCAATGACGTATTTCGAAACCTATTCCCTCATTTTAAATTGTAAACCAGAGTAAAATTTCTTCCCAAAATCCAACTTTTATTTGACCAGAGAGTAATTATTATGAGAGTAGCCACGGTCTAACCTAAGTAATGAGTTCGACCCCGCTTCGAGTGCAGGCGATTCGGCGGTAACTCGATGTCTTTGTTTTCGATGGACCAATAAAAAAAAGATGATCAAAAAGATGAAGAAAAGATGAAGCACAAAATAAATAATCAACCTGACTGACCTAAAACCTTACTTTTCCTATGCTTCTGATCCCCTGTACCAAACACAATTTTCAATGTTATTTAGATCTACACGAAACCTGCACAAGATCAAAGCCAAACAGTTGACTGTAGAAGGATGGAATTCAAAGATATAAATACAACTTTGTCTACAGAATAGGTCATGAAATATTTACAAGATCACTAGTTTAAATATGTCAACAGTTTACTACTAGTTTAGTAGTAGTAAGTTTAGTAAAAAAACTACGTCACCAAAGCTACTTATTATTAACGATTTACAAGTTGACTAATCATGATGGTGGAATTGATACCTAAAAACGATAATCTGGAGACGAAATTAACAGTCTTAACAATTTATTTACTTTCAGTCAACTTCAGATTGTCCCTAATAATGGTACAGCAATTTAAAGAACAATGTAAAGATGACTCAGTCGAACCAAGTTGTCGTGAAGCATGATTTTGGCAAGGTGCCTAAAACTCTGTCCGATTTGGTTAATGTGGAGAACATTCATATTTAAACGGAAATGAAAGTATAGCGAATGGTGAGGTGAGAAATGATTTACTTTGAGAACCAAGTCAGGTAAAATGACCATCGTAATACCAATGAGATTTTACCAATAGAGACGTTATACTCATTAGAAAAAGCGGCGAAATTTTGTTGTACGAGTGTTAGCAACGTGTGCCAAGATGTAAGGTTGAGGTAATCGTTTTGACAACACTTTGAACTTGGGAAAATCTTGAAAACACTTTGAACATTTTTTTTTTCAAAGTGGTTGTTATTTTTGATAGTGTCGATGGACTTGCAACCTGTCACGTATGGAATGCTAACTTGCAAAATGTGGGCATAATACCAACGTGTTTGGACATACCTCTGACTTACCCCTTTGACATCTTCATCTTAAAATGCCTAAAAAAGATCTGAGAGAATGTCTACTTGGGGATATAGTCATGATTTTTTTTTATGGAAACGGCCAAGATGGAGCACACGACCCCAATCGAAAGCGAAGCCAACAAAGAGAACAATAAGACGATTTGTTTACTATTGCCGTAGAATTATCATTATTTTTCTAATTTCACGCAGTAATCGTGCTTTTAGAGGTAAGTACCTACCTTAATTGTATAAGTAGTTTTAGTACAAAAGGGGTACCTACTTTCTCCGCAACAACGAAACAGTAGATCTCACAGTTAGGTACCTATTTCGTTTAATTATTTTATTTATTTTTTTCTCACGAGAAGACCCAATGAAAAGCAATGATACTTAAAAATAATACTTACTTACCTACTTAGATATGTTTCTAGCGCGCGCAAAGTGAAGACGCGAAAACGTCCCAATCGGGACGTTTTATCTCTAGTCCGCGTCAAGCAGAGTGACGCTGTTTGTCACGTGTAGTGAATTAAAAAACCACAAAAATGCTTTTAAAATTTTATCATCCGCCCTTGATTTTTTTTTTAAATTTTGTAGATTAGGAGTTATGATTTTTTGACATAGTTTTTTGGCTCTGGTGTAAAATGGGATATTTCTAGATACGACGTTTCTCTGCCGTCGAATGGTCCAGCTCAGATTTCTATTGTGCTTAGTAAACTCGATATGAGTAAAAGTGTACATGAGTAGAAAAGTAATAGCTGTTCGCACCATCATTACCGTGCTAGAGTGCCTATCTGGGGTATTTTGCATATGCACAGATGCGTGAGCAATATGCTAATACCTACTCGTATAGATAGATTCGGAGCTTACAGCTTATTTTTTAAATCATAAATAAAATAAATAAATATTGCTGGACATTTCACACAGCGTCATCTAGTCCCAAACTAAGCAAAGCTTGTATTATGGGAACCAGATAACTGATACAATACACACCCATATACTTTTTTTTTGTAAATACATACCTACCTACCTTCATGGAATACTTTATAACGCCCAGACACAGAACAAACATCTGTGTTCATCACACAAATGTTTGTCCTGGGTGGGAATCGAACCCACGACCGAAGGCAGAGCTACTACCATACCAACTGAGCTAAGATGCCAGTCAATACAGCTTTTTAAATTAAAATTTAATTAAATTAAAAATGTTAGTTTCTTTTTTATTTATTGAACGCTTTCATAATTATAATAATAGTCATAATTATAAAAACTAGAAAATTACTTCAAAAATGTTGTATATAACGGATTTACATTATTAACATTTGAAATAAAACATAACAAAAAAGTGTATTATGACCTTCAATATTCATAATCTTACGTCTAACACTTTATTTAGTTACATTTTTAATAACATACTCTAATATTTAGCATATCCTCAAATAGTAGTGAATATAGTTGTTAAAATTTCATACTGGAGTTTTAAGTTAACCACTATAAAAATAGCTTTTCTTGCATGTAAGTATACCGCTAGGAGTAATAGTTTTCTGTGAAGTACGAGTATACTGTTCTAAGTTGCTGTCAAAATAGTTTTTAAAACATAAGTAGGTACTAGAGTTTTAACCACCAGCTCTTGCACTATAACAATTGCTTTTCTTGCTTGTAAGTATACTGTTCTAAGTTTATGCATCAATACTCCGGTGATAAATGCTCATGATCCTACCTAAATAATATCGTATCGTTTTGAAAGGAAATACAAACTATATAACGCCAGCCATACACGATTAAGTTCACCATCAAGTTTGCAGCGGACTTGATGCGGCGTCCAGTAAACTTGACGGTGGTTATGGGTGTGCATAACAAGTCTACTCGAAGCGAATTCGTTCACCGTCAAGTTTGCAGTGGACTTGATGCGGCGTCCAGTAAACTTGACGGTGGTTATGGGTGTGCATAACAAGTCTACTCTAAGCGAATTCGTTCACCGTCAAGTTTGCAGTGGACTTGATGCGGCGTCCAGTAAACTTGACGGTGGTTATGGGTGTGCATAACAAGTCTACTCGAAGCGAATTCGTTCACCGTCAAGTTTGCAGTGGACTTGATGCGGCGTCCAGTAAACTTGACGGTGGTTATGGGCACAGAGTAACAGAGAAACAAACTCAAACAACACGAAAAAGTAGGTACTTCACTACATGCGCAACGTTGTGTGCGTGCGCGTTCACCGACAGGTTCACTTACGAGCGGCGGGCGGCCGCTTCGTGAGCTCTCGGCTAGTCTCGGCAAACTCCGGCGGCCGACCGGCGGCTATGCGCTAAGGGACGCTCGGAGGCCGCGAATGCTACGAGTATGCGGCGGCCGCGCGGGTTACGTAGTAACTATTAATGAATCTGTGGCGCGATCTTTTTCTGGTTCATTATCATTCAGTCAGTAGGTAAGGTGAGTAGGTACTTACATCTAGCTAGGCAAAGTCATGCAGAGAAAAATAAAAACTTATCATTTTTCACATACCTACTCAAAAGAACGTGATAGGTTAGTTTATGTACCTACTACCATATTATTGAAATATTTTTGAAGAAATTTTCTGTAAGTACCTACCTACTAAGTAGGTATGTATTAATCTGTATTTATTAATAATATTTGAAGTCGATTTTAATCTACTTTCCAGTGTCGTATGTATCGATTTGAAAATTTGCATTTGTATGTAATTTTGATAAACTTACAATAATTCGGTACCTATTGTCGAGCTGATCTGATGATAGAGTCAGGACCTGCTTAACAGAACTCCTCAGTAAATAAACCGATGGAGTTAAAACTGGACATGTCTGTCAAGTCCCGACTACACTGTAAGAATAAGGAGCTGATTTGATGATGGAGTCAGGAGCTAAGTCAGGAGTAGGCCATTTGTAATTTTAATAAATTAAAAATACGATTTTACTTACGTGTTTATACTATGAACTAAATTAAGTTAACGTATTTATTCTAGCAAATACCATCCGTCCGTCAGCAGTACCAGCTGTCCGTTTATTATTTTAACACTACGCGAGTGACACCGCGCGGCGCAGTTAGTTTATTTCCATAAGTGACAGCCCTACAAGAATAGGCTATTATAAAAGTCGATGTTAGACCGCTGTCTCTCTGTAGTTCATTTCTCCGTGTTATGGGTGTGCATAACAAGTCTACTCTAAGCGAATTCGTTCACCGTCAAGTTTGCAGTGGACTTGATGCGGCGTCCAGTAAACTTGACGGTGGTTATGGGTGTGCATAACAAGTCTACTCTAAGCGAATTCGTTCACCGTCAAGTTTGCAGTGGACTTGATGCGGCGTCCAGTAAACTTGACGGTGGTTATGGGTGTGCATAACAAGTCTACTCGAAGCGAATTCTGCCGACTTGATCAAGTTTGCACTGTTATGTAAACTTGAAGATGTGTGTGAGCGTTCAAGTATGCATGACGGTTGGTCAACGCGTCGTCGTCCGTCACCGGTGACGCCATGGCTTCGACTGGCTGCGCCATCAAGCAAACTTGACGGTAAACTTGATCGTGTGTGTTCTATATGGACGAACTGCAAAGTGGACGCTGCATCAAGTCCGCTGCAAACTTGACGGTAACCTTGATCGTGTATGGTTACCATAATACGCAACTGAGAGGATTTCTCATTGAACTCAACAGAACTTGTTATAAATCCAAGTAAAGGCCTCCGCTTTAAAGCGCTCGTGGCGTAATTTGTTTAAGAGTTTTTTAAAATCTATTAAGTATTATTTCCAAATATAAAAACAAAAAAAATGTAATAATGATTACGATTGTATTTCCAAGGTGCAGTAGACATAATTATTTTTTCAGATCCTTAGGAATTTTTAGATAATTTGAAGATGTCTAAAGGGGTAGTCAGAGGTAGGTATGTCCAAACACATTTGGAACATTTGCACATTTTGCTGAAGTTAACATTATGTGACAGGTTGCAAGCCCATCGACTCTATTAGAAAGCTAACTGGTTTCCTCACGATGTTTTTCCTTCACTGTTTAGAGCTTGTGTTAAAGCGCATTAAACCATTGATGCACGGCCGGGTTTGAACCCAGGACCTTCGGATTGAAAGTCGAGGCACTAACCCACTCGGCCAACAATGCTACAAAAAACAACAAAATCAATTTACCGAAATGACTCCAATTTGCCTTAATTCTATTTTAATAAAAGGTATCTCTCGTATTTAATTAACCATGTGCACTTTGATATTAGACGATCCGAGAATGGCCAAGGGTATGTTTTTCATTTTAATATTTTTTTTTGTCGGAATAATTTTGTTTACTTATCCTACTAATATTATAAAGGCGAAAGTCCGTGTGTGTGAATGTTTGTTCCCATACCACGTATCTCCATAACTACTAAACCGATTTTGATGATATTTGGAATGTAGATAGTTTAGGTTCTGGAATAACACATAGGCTAATTTTTATCCCGGAAAAATGTGCCTGTAGGATAAAAAAAATAGTACTTCCACGCGGGCGTGGTACCGTGGTACCGAACAGTCCCGTTAAGTGTAGGCAAAAAGATTGCCTCCTGACACTGTATAAATCATCTAGTAAAGATGTAAAGGCCGCTCGTTTACGCCGAGTCAACAACGTGCGACAGTACCGCATGCTACATATTGTGACATGTGGCATCTTGTGGCATGCTACAAATAGAAAGCATTTGCGGCATTAGTGGCATGCGGCAGCCTATTTTACGCCGAGGCAACATCGTGCTTAGGTCAGTCTGCCACATGACGCAAGGTGTTGCCATGTCACACGGTTCTTGCCACAATGTGCGACATTTTTTATTCTGTAGCATGCGGCCTTGTGGCATGCCGCAATGCCGCATAGTGTTGCCCCGGTGTAATTTAGCTTTAGTAACAAAGCAACACGTTTTTAGCTATAGAATGCAACGCTGCAAAAACAGGTAATAAAGACGTTCCATTCCATTTCTCAATGATTTCTTATCGTTATCAATCATCGAAATGTTCATTGCTTTTCTAAATCGTGTAAAAAGAGCAAACTATAATAACAGATTTATGGTACAGCGTGTAAAATATCAGTGTGGTTTTTATACATTAGGTTTTAAGATAGTGATTACTAACAAATTATGGATCAATGTTATCCGAAATAAAATGTTTTTATTTATTTTATTTATTTATAGGTGCAGAATTTCATAAGATTATGAAACTCACTAAAAGAGATAGATAGAGAGAATTGCATCGTTGCACCGACAAGAGATGAGCTCTTAAATTTAAATAAAATTCTAAACTCCTAACATTACGGCCACAGATTTAAGGGGATATCAAAATTATGTTTCTTTAGACAGACCTTTTTATGGTTTTATTGGCAAAAGTTCCTAAAAAGCAAGATTTATATTTTTCAAATTTATTCTAAAGGGTATAGCTGATCAGTCGCCGCCTGCAATCCTATGAAGCAACGCCCACTACATCAACTCCGTAACGCTGCTGGATCGCCGCATTGCAAGAGGAACAATTGAACGCCAAAAAAGCGATGCGGTGCGGGCGGCGGCTGGTCAGCTGGACCTTAATACTCTTTTGCCAGTATAACTGATTTTTATTATGTATATATGTACTAGCTGCCACCAGTGGCTTCGCTCGCATGGTCCCCCGATAAAAAGTAGCCTATGATATTCCCCGTTGTAGTGTTTGTACTTTGTATATAAACAATAGATATATTACATTGTCTCATGTATACCAGTTGAGGGCAACACTGAGCCGTCAATCGTCAGTCTAGCGGTAGACGCGGTGCGGGTTGGACGTGCGCGTGTGCTCGGATCTGAGTGTAGTAGTGAGCCAGTGAAGCACCGATACATTAGTGATTTCTCTTTGTGTGATAGTGATCACTACAAGTGGCGACGAGTATAAAAATCAGTAAATAAATTTATTTATTCGTTTAAAAGGGAAGGAAGGTGACAGTAAAAAATAGTTGAATTTTATACAATCCATACTGGGTATTTTTATACCGTATTTATACTTTCTTACTAGGCGGACGTAATAGTTTAATCCTATTCTATTAAACGAGCAATATTTGTTTGTTGTTTGAAATTTGAAGTTCGTTCGTATGTACCTACTGAGGTTCTCGAAAACGGCTCTAACGATTTCGATGAAATTTGCAGTACGGGTGTTTACGGAGGCGAAAAATAGATCTAGCTAGGTCTCATATCTGGGAAAAGCCGTTTTCTTGGCATTTTCACGCAAATAGGTTTACCAGTGCAATGTGGTTCGTAATCGAACCACTAGATAGCGTTATGCATCCGAGCAGAGCTCGGTCGCCCAGATATTAGTAAAATTAATCTAATAAAATCTAACTGATCGATTTAACAGTTAGATCGATAAGGAATGTTTTTTACGCAAAATAATTCCAGTGAGTCATCCGTTTCATTCCACTCTTTTCTACTTGAATCGTAAAAGTTCAAGTTGGTATGGATGAAGAGAAATAAAAATAAGAAAAAAACCATTAGATGATTATGTACCTTCCTTATCTTTTGACAAAATTAAAAGAACGGAAATGTGTAGATAAAATAGGAATATCTAGTCGAATGAATCATTGTTGTTTATTGAATAAAGTGCAGGGCGATTGCATTGAACGACATACCTACCTACCTAGATTTTTATAAACTTTCCTAGTGAGGTCAGCGACCTACTAATATTTTATAGGCAGTTAGGTACAAGGAGTCGTAATGATAGGGACGATTCCTTAGGTAGGTACATAAAGGTTGTTATGAAAACCCTTTATCGAGTTGTTTTGTTATTGTATTTTGACTGAGATGGAGGGTACACCGTTTTGTCTGCACATAACTTCTATATCGCAAAGACTTCGGTTACCCGTGATCATGGTGCATGCAACTGCGTTGAAATATCGGGAAGCAAGAAGACTCAATAATCATGAGTGTTTTCTATTCTATTCGATTGGCCTCTTGGCCCAGTTGGTGGTGGCTCTGCCTTCTGTGCTGCGGGTCGTGGGTTCGATTCCCATCCAGGACGGGCATTTGTGTGATGAACATGGATGTTTGTTCTGTGTCTGGGTGTTGGAAAGTGTAATAAATGTGTATTTACAAAAAGTATATAAGTGTTCTATCGGTTGTCTGGTTCCCATTGAGCAGGCTTTGCTTGTTTTGGGGCTGGATGGCGCTGTGTGAGGTGTAACGATATTGAATTATTTATGTTTATTCTATTTTCTATTTATAATTTGTATAGATAGATTTTATGTAAGTACCTATTAGTACCTAAGATTTAATATCTGTTTATTAACGTTATCGTTTAAACGGAGCATACCTAGTTAAGTACTATAAATATTAATTAATAGGCATCAAATAATAATCATAACAGCACAGGCCTTTCATTCGGTTAGATATTATTATTATTATTATTATGTTTTGTGATCTACATGAGCTCGGCTCAGAGAAAAGCCGGTAATTATCTAGGGCACACGGGCCTAGGCCAAGTGTGCACTGGTTGTAGGTTGGGCATTGTTATTTGTTTGTAACATTTCAGAAGAGGAGTCATTTGTAAGAATTTTCTGACTATCCTACATGTATTTAGTATTATAGCTTTCTGTAGTAGAACAAAGATCTGCTTTGGTAATTCCAGCATATCCAGGGACTGGAACAGCTGGTTTGGAATAACTTACAGCTGGTTTGGAATAACTAACAGCTGGTTTGGAATAACTTTATTATTATTATTGATTTTCGATTCTTATCGACTCGACTCACATGAGTCGGTTGATTAATGATGAACACAGGCCAAAGCCAAGTGCACATCATGTGGGGTTGATATGAGGTTTGATGTTATTATTATTATTATTATTATTTGTACTTATGTTAAGGTTCAACATCTTGGGACTATGGAGTCCCGGACCTTTGATGGGTATGCATGGGGCCGAAGCCGAAGCGCAGCCCTTTTGACAACTTTGATTATTTGTTATTATTATTATTATTGGGGTCATAGTGCCTACTTACAATCAATAAAATGAATAATCATAGATTTTTATTAGAATTGAAATAAACCAACTCTTTGATTTTCATTAAATTAAAAATATGCAGATACCCACAACAAAATAAAAATCTTGATTTTCATTTAATTGAAAATAAACTGGATTTCCATTAAATTGAAAGTACTTACCTATGTTATGTTACAAATTGAATTTGAGACTGCACACTTCTTTTAAATAAGAGGTAGGTATTATACGTAGGTGCGTACCATACGTATGGACTTTCATTAAATTGGAGGTGACTTTCATTGAATTGGAGGTATCTAGACGTCTATTTAATTGGATGTATGGACTTTCATTAAATTGGAGGTGACTTTCATTAAATTGGAGGTAAGGACTTTCATTAAATTGGAGGTGACTTTCATTAAATTGGAGGTAAGGACTTTCATTAAATTGGAAGTGACTTTCATTAAATTGGAGGTATGGACTTTCATTAAATTGGAGGTGACTTTCATTAAATTGGAGGTAAGGACTTTCATTAAATTGGAAGTGACTTTCATTAAATTGGAGGTATGGACTTTCATTAAATTGGAGGTGACTTTCATTAAATTGGAGGTATTGACTTTCATTAAATTGGAGGTGACTTTCATTAAATTGGAGGTATGGACTGTCCGTGGCACCGATGTTGTACAGGTGTTTGTTGAGGGGACAGTGACCTGTCAGGGTCCTGTGATTATTTTGAGGTATTTCCTTTGTAGGTTCATCAGGCGACGTGTCAGTCGTGGTGTGGCTGCTGGTATCGCTGCTCTGGACTGTCTGCAGTCCGTCCACCGATCATTGTGAAGGTTTTAGGTGATTTTCCGTATCTAGGTGTGTAGCTGGAAGAATGGCAGAGAAAGGATTGGAGCTGGGCTTTCCATTTGTGTTTCTGAGCCCTTTCTGACTAGTCATCTGCGGCGTCGTTTCCCAGTGATCCACTGTGTCCTTTGATTCATTGCCGAGTTACCCTGTTCCTTGCGGCGATACTCTCAAGGGCAAGGTGACATTTGTATATGAGCTTGAAGTTGCACGTTTGGCTCTCCAGTGCTCTGAAGGTTGCTGTACTGTCGGAAAGTATTCGTAGGCCGTAGTCTTCTATCCCTCTCCGCTTGACAGCAGTGGCAGTTGCGGTTATGGTCACACATTCGCATTGGATAATGGAACTGGTGAGCTTAGTGTACTCCGATGCCGGTTCCCTGGTTTGTTTCGATCCGTCAGCATAGACCTGGACTTAGTTGTTTCCTGAGTTCCTGACTGATGTCTTTGGTTTTCATGTATCTGTAGTTTTTAGAGATGTTGATTGTCTGGGGATCTTATCACAGTCACACGGGGCGCATATAAGCGGTTCGTGTGATATGGATTTGTCTAGGATACATGCATGAGAGCTCCTGGTGTTCTTCCATAGGTTCAGATGTGAGTCTGATCGACCAGTGTCGCTTCCTGGTGTACGTAGGAGTCTAGTGGGACGAGGCCCAAGATTATCTCCATGGCATAGCTGTCGGTGTTGTTCTCATGCAACCCGTTATTGCAGAGCATGCCAGTCTTTGAAAGCTTTGTAGTTTGGTAATTGCAGTGTTGAGTTTAGTCTTTTCCACCGAACAATAGCACCATATGTCATTTTTGGTCTTACTATGGCTGTGTATAGCCATATGGTTATTTTGGTGTTAACTCCCACAATTTCCTAAGTATTCTGCTGCATTGAAAGAAGAAAGTGCATGCTCTCTATAGTTTGTGGTCAAGATGCTTATTCCAAGCAATTTTCTGTCCAGTATGACTCCGAGATACTTGACTTCGTTGGTTAATTTGAGCTCAGTACCTATTGAGAAGTTTGGGGGTCTTATATTGCTAAGTTTCTCTTGTGTAAACATTATTGTTGTTTCATTATTATTGTTGTGAGTTGTCTAATTTTATATGGATTAATTGGTCTGAAATAAAATCTTATTATTATTATTATTATTATTATGAGTTCTGTTTTGGTTGAGTTGACTGATATACCGTGGCTAGTGCCCCAGGTTTCCACCATTTTTGAAGGCTGTTTTCATCGTGTCACACAGTGTACTCTCGAAGCATCCAGTCGCTAGGATGGCGAGATCGTCTGCATAGCCTCCGGTGACGAGCCCGCGACCATTTAGTTTGCGGATAAGTCGTCAACTACTATGTTCGAGAGAAGGGGTGAGAGGACGCCGCCCTGGGGGCAGCTCTTGCTACAATTCCTCTGGTCGTTTTGTAACTGTTAGCTGAATCGCTCTGTATGTTGTTTATCCATTCTGCTAGCGTCGGCGCGATCCCGTATCTTTCCAGTGCTAGGTTTATACTGGTGAATGTCGTTTTATCAAAAGTGCTTTCTATGTCCATGAAGGCACCTAGTGTCGATTGTTTTGCTGATCGTCCGTCTCCGATCCAGGAGACTACGCTGTGGAGAGCGGATTCTGTCAAATTTGCAGGGCTATAAGCATGCTGGTTGGGGTGAAGTAGGTTGTGTAGGAGGGTGTTACCTCTGATTTCCTGGTCACATAATCTCTCGAGGGTATTGAGAAAGACGACTTTAGACTGACTTGCCGGAATGATTTTGCTAGTGCGTAGTCGCTCTTGCCTGGTTTGGGTAAAAATACTATCTTCACTTCCCTCCATTTTTTTTTGGGTATGTTGCGATGAGCTATTCTCCTCCTCATGTTGACTAGGTGGTCGGCTATTAGTGAGCTACAACATATTAGTAAACCCGGGAATATTTCGTCTAGTCCCGGTGATTTGAAGGGAAGAGAGCTGTTGATTGCCAGAGTACCTTTTCTCTGGAGACAAGATTTTGGGGCTACGTTCCAGTCTTGGTTGCCTGCTGCCCTGTCGCAGTGCAACATCCATTTGTGAGATGCCGTTATTTGGCATCCAGGAAAGTGAGTCGCCAGCAGTAGTTCGCTGGTTTCTTCATCTGTTTTGTGTAGTTGTTATTGTACCTTTTAAGGTGTCCGATGGTACGTTCGGGATAAGGCAATAGTATGCCTTTGATTGTGAACAGGCATAAAGTACCCATGTTGAAAAATATAAATGAGACAGATAATGACACTGAAGTTAGAGATCGAGATAAGTTACAAAAAGAAAAAGGAAAGGAATGAAGGAACTGGACAGGGACTACGAAGGAATGTGGTGTGAAAATGAAAATTAGTGGTAGAAGAGACCAATGGAAATGAGGATCAGATAAATTAAATTAAAGATAAAGATATAAATAAAGCTATAAAATTAAAATTTAATGCTAAATTAGTAATGATTGATTGTCTTAGTAAATAATAACTAAATGATTATCTATAGTATTGATTACATTTAAAACAAAATAAAATTTGTTAAAAAGGAAGGGATGTAGTGTTTGTACTTTGTATATAAACAATAGATATATTACATTGTCTCATGTATACCAGTTGAGGGCAACACTGAGCCGTCAATCGTCAGTCTAGCGGTAGACGCGGTGCGGGTTGGACGTGCGCGTGTGCTCGGATCTGAGTGTAGTAGTGAGCCAGTGAAGCACCGATACATTAGTGATTTCTCTTTGTGTGATAGTGATCACTACACCCGTCATTATCTATCTATGTTTTAAATTTCAGCCAAATCGGTTCAGAGGTTGTAGAGTTATAGAGGAATAAACATACATCTATCCATCCAAACTTTCGCTTTTATAATGTTAGTGTGATGTAAGTACTTCTATTAATGTCGTTTTTTTTTTCCGTCCTCTGTATAAAACAGTTTTAAAGTACTAAGTCTTTTTACACCCTGTAGATATGGTTATTATGATAGCAGGAAGTTCTCGCTTGATCAAGTAAGTACCTACTATTCCTATTACCGATGAAAATAATTAATGATGTTTTGTTTCGATCGCCCACGCCTATCTTAGATCATGTTTCGATTACGGTATCATCATTGGATGATTGATTGCACTTATATTCCTTTCACAGAGCTTTTTCAAAACGTTACTTTACCATTAAAGTCAAGTGCAACATCTTAATTAATGTCACGTCGCCCACCAGCGGACGACGAAGACGCTTCAAACGATACCTCATTTGTCAAACTATGATAAGTAGTTTATAATAAAATAATTCCGACGGGATAATATTTTTATTTATAATGTAAAGAAACAACAAACACACTCATTAACATAAAAATTCACTCCTTAACTAACTTACAACTAAATTAAAAGGAACTCTGTTTTCTATCCTTAAATGACTAAAGATAGAAGACAGAGTTCAGATCACCGACCGCAGGTAAAGTGCCCAAAAGGCTGGCAGCGTTACCCCGTTGGATTGCTAGACTTATCCTCTGTCCGAGGTAAGCACCAGCCCTTTGGTCATTGGTCTCATCCACCAACCTCTTGGATATTTCTCTGTAAAGGAGCCACGCTTCTGAGCCCCATGGTCCTAAAGTCTCTACTCCAAAAGGCAGAAATATATACCCATCTCCAATAGATGTATATTTCCGCCTTTTGGAGTTTTCTGCTGCTGTCGCCGCTGCTCCTGCCATCCTGGAGGTTGCTGAGATGTGAGAAGGCGCCAGCGTGTCCACACAAGTAGCGTCCCACACCAGCGGCCTTCCCCGACTCCAAGGAATCAAAGACATACCGTCAGGCCTCTTACCGTCGTCACGTGCGATACCGTTCGGCTCTAAAATTGCCGGCACGTTGACGGTGGCGAGGGCCCGACGAATGATGTCGTTGAGGCTGGCATGGCGGGAATGGCGGCCTGCATAGCGTCGACAGGAGAGGCCGTGATGGCCTAAGCGGTCGACGGCGCTACCGCAGTGGCACTGATGGGGCTCATTGGTAGTGGCTCCAATACGCAGACTAACGGCTAGAGAAAAAGTGGTGTTATCCAAGAGGGTGCCTAGGTTTGCCGAGGGCAAGGCATGAAGCCAGAATCCAGATTCCCGAGTGCCAGAGGCAATAAGGCGGGCCCTGTCTGTTAGAGTCGCAGCAGAATCTATAAGACCCTGCTGCGTCCTCCTACAAATAGGCTCGTCCCATTGTCTCTGTAGGTGAAGTTTTTCGGGAATGGATTCGGCTGGACAGACCAACATCCACGCGTTTTTAGCCTCGTCCATAGCACTAATTTTTATATTTCCTAAAGAAGCATATATGATTTTAGAAAAAAGGGCCGATGTGCTATGTACTGAGGATAAGAACGCCGGAAGAGATACACTAGAAATTTTGCGAATGCCTAGTCCACCAAACCGTATAGGAAGTGTGGCCTGGAACCAAGAAACGTCTGACAGGGGACAATTTAGAATTTTAACTAGAACATTTTTTAAAGCGTCGTCCAAATTCGATAGAAGGTCATTAAAGATCCAAATAGGGCTGCATCTAAGAACATAAGTGAGTTGAGGTACAAAAAGACAAAACCGAATGATGTGGAAAGCTATATGACGGTGAATTTTGGATAATCGTTCTGAATATTCATCGAATTTCGCACGCTGCTCGGTGATAAACTCTGGAAAAGATTCGTCTAAAATTGGGGCACCCAGAAGACGAAGAGATTTTTTTGTTATAATTTTGATGTTGGGGGCCAAAAGATTAAAATTATGTATTATTTCTTCTTTTTTTGAATTTTGGATCGATTCATTTATAAAAAGTTCACATTTAAAATAAAATAATTAAAATAATTTATTAAAATTTATTAATTTATTAAAATAATTAATTTAATTTAAAATAATTAAAAAAAAATGTTTTATTGAACCAGACAAGATTGATTGAACAGAACATAATGGTCTCCAGGTTAGAAGTTAGGAGGGAACAAATGAACATAGACACTCAGACATAATACCGGTCAAAACCATAATCCTCCTTTCTGCTTCACCGTAGTCGGGTAATTGAGATGGAGTAGGCCCAGCACTTACACCATCCTCTCAGCTTAACCAGCCTTATCCACAGGAAAGACTATGGTCAATACGTGTGGGGCTGACTAAGCTGCGGGTTTCCTTACGATGTTTTCCTTCACCGTTCACGGCTCACCGTTCACGGCTCGCCTTGCTCATAAACTTAAAAAACTTAGGCCTTTATATCTTTACTAGATGATTTATACAGTGTCAGGAGGTAATCTTTGCGTACACTTACACGGGACACTGTAGTGCCTGGGACATTGTTTAAGATGGAGTAGGCTTGCCCAGCACCTAAACCATCCTCTCAGCTTAACCGGCCATATCCACAGGAAAGACATGGTCAATGCGTGTGGGGCTGACTAAGCCGCGTGTTTCCTCACGGTGTTTTCCTTCACCGTAAACTGACCGTAGACTGATGATAATGATGATAGAAAAGGTGACAGTTGGCAGCTGACCTGTTTCCAGTTTCCTTCCGCACTTAAATAGATACCGTTTTACGAGTGACTGGATTCTGGCGTAAATGATGGGCGAGAGCGTATTATACTATAATTACACAAGCACTGATTTCACCAACTTTGAAGTCCCAAGTAGCTGTATCGCATACACGGCTTTCAAAATGGCCTACTCGGTGATTTTGAAAGCCGTGTATGCGATACATTAACCAGCTGTAATTTGTAGGAAGGAGTTATTCGTTATTTTTATTTTCTGAGTAACGTTGTAGGTACTTACGAAAAGATATTTATCAAACCTTTACTTCAGGATAGTGAAAGAATAGCGAAGCTACCTAAAAAAAAAGTAAGTTCGTATGAGCAAGTGGCCAACTCTGATGACAAACTCTCTGAAGAACAGAACTTCGACTTTGCTGTCGAAAAATGTTCATTCAGCTTACTGACGTTCTTGATATAACGTTGAAGTTAAGCTAAGTTAGGTGACGTTCTGAGACGTCACAATTTTAATGGATGACTGCAAGTGGCATTAACAGCTGAGCGCTTCCGTGCTTCGGAGGGTACAGTTGTCACAATGAATCTAGGCATTCGTGTATTTAGGCTTTTTGCTGCGCAGTAGAAAATTTTATATGAAAACTGCGCATCGAAACGGCTAACTTCACGAATACCAAGATCCGTTGGAAGAAGTGTACGTAAAATTGTCAGTCTCTAATTTTAAGTGGTTAAAACATGACGGAGGCCATTAGGGGGCTTAAAAACTCCGTCACCAGAGTTGGCTATCTCAAACGAACTTACTTACTATACGATCTATAATATTTTCAAAAACGCTTAAGCTTGTAAATTAAACTCACGAAGGAAAGTCGATATTAGCTACAATCGGTGCGCAGACGCATCCGTGTAATTAACGAAGTAATTGTACAAAACGTATATTTCAATAATAAAATAATATATTACTGATGTTTGATAAGCGCTTACGAAACCGTTTTAACATACCTACTAGCTTCCTTATTATTGTGGCTTTATGTATTCTTTAATTTTGTTTACTTAAAGTTTTTTTTTTTCTTGCCTACCTAAATGATGTTAAGGTTTATTGCACCTACATCTATTGACTGTCGAGATTTTTTCAGACCGCATAGTATATAGTAATATACCTACCTAATACATTTATAATAATACATTTATAATATGAATTATATAGTTTTGATGTCTTGTTTTTAGAATCTTCTTAGATAATAAAATTGGCTAAGCCTTCAAATTTTTTTTACGATTCGACACGATTTCGATACCAACTCTAAAATTTATACTTATCGAATAAGTACTTACTTATCACGATTGACTGTCTTTATCAAAAAATTTTTTACGTACCTACCTAATAGACTTTTCAATGGGATTAGATTCGATTTTCATTCTAATAATTATAATCAAATGGATAAGAACGTTGAAGTGGCAATGGGCCATATAGCACGCAGAACAGATGGCCGATGGGGCCGAAAAGTTCTCGAGTGGAGGCCACGGACCGGCAAGCGCAGCGTTGGACGTCTACGACAAGATGGACAGACGACCTTGTAAAAACTGCAGGTCGGCGGTGGATGCAGGCCGCTTCCAACCGCAACACACGGAAATTTTTGTGAGAGGACTATGTCCAACAGTGGACGTCCAATGGCTGAGATGATACTGATGATGAATAAATAAAATAAATAGTGACTTATAGTTAATCAGTAGGTTAGTATAGGATGCTGGATTTACAAACTTGAAAGGTCGTGAGGCTATGCAAATACCAAAGTCGTTAGCACTCAAATGGCATCGCTTTTGTAATAATGACATTATAAATTCATTGTTACTGAATTTTTAAAATGATTTGCAAATCTTAGTTAAATAGGTACGCAATATAAAGGTTATAGCTGACCAGTCGCATCCGCACCGCGCATTTTCGGCGTTCACTTGTTCCTTCACTTTTGGATTGCGATCCGGTGATGATACGAAGTTGATGTAGTGAGCGTTGGTCCATAGAACTTGCAACATTTGACCCGATTAAACATTAAGGTTCTTACTTATGAAAGATGTTTAAAGTTGAACACTGGTTAAACAACGTCCTGTCTCTGTTCGTCACTATCCACAAATAAAGACAGGACGTTGTTTAACCAGTGTTCAACTTTAAACATCTTTTATAAGTAATCTATACTCTATACAAATTATATAAAGCGGAAGAGTTTTTTTGTTTTAACGCGCTAATCTCAGGAACTAGGTACCAGTCGGATTTGAAAAATTATCTCTGCTTTTCATAGCTAAACTCTGGAGAAAGGTTATAGGCTACTTTTCATAATCATCATCATCATATACCATCACTACGGGGGTAAAGCCGTGAGGGCGCTGCTAGTGAGGTATAAGTTTACATTGCAAGTAAAATAAAACCTTGTAAAAAGTAGGTAGGTAGCTCCCAAAATGCAATATCCATTTTTCTCCTCTACTATCAACATAATATTTTGAATCTGTGGAACCAGTAGAACACATTCCAAAATTTGAAATTCAAATTGTATTCTAATCCCAACGGTTGTTGACATTCGACGATCCGAAATAGGGTTGCCAAAATGTTTCAGAATTTTTACGCTGTTTTGCATTCTTTAAAACGCATTTTTATGAATTCGATGAAACCAATTTGCACGCAAATTCATTCCATTATGGATGAATGATGAATTTAAAATATTTTAATTTTGACAAGGTTATTATAACCGTGACTTTTAATCATAAAAATATTCCTTTATGAAACTTTATAGCTTTTGTTGCAGTTATAATAAACCTCGATATTTATTTTGAAGTTTCAAATTTTGATAGTTTTTTTATAGATGTTCAAAACAATTTTTACATTGATGCAGTAAAAGTCTAGCATGTATTTTATTTACAACTTTTTGATAAATATGGATTAGTTTTAACCAACATTTAATTTTAAGAACTGTGATAACAGACTATGAACTGTAAAATTAGATAAATAGAGACGTAGATCGTCCGTTCCTTACACTAGGAAAAAATATCTTCAAGAATTTGTCTCTCAATATTTAATTGCCTAATAAATAAATAAATAATAATAAACATTGCTGGACATTTGACACAGCGCCATCTAGCTCCAACCTAAGCTAAACTTGTACTATGGAAACCAGATAACTGATAGAATACTTATAAATTTGTAAATACATACTTCTAATACTTTATAACACCCAGACACAGAACAAACATCTATGTTCATCACACAAATGTTTGTCCTGGGTGGGAATCGAACCCACGACCTACAGCGCAGAAGGCAGAGCTGCTACCAACTGAGCTAAAAGTTAATGCATTAGTATTTGTCTCAAGTAGCATTCATTTTCTAGATAACATACTTAGAGCTAGACCACCCTGGAAAAAGCAGCTCTGACCCATACTGGACCATAAGAAATCTTGCCGCGACACGGAATCTGTGATGGACTAGGCTAGTTAACTGTCTGTTTACAACCTGTGCCTACATGGTTGAGGATGTTTTTGCAAACTGGGTTGCATTAAACATCAATGGCGCTGATTCACTTGTAATAATTAAATTTTTACTTTTTTTTATATAAGAATAGGTATTTATAAATGAACTTAGTTTAGTCAAATTACCGCTAAAGGCGCTGCACTGAATTCTATACAATTGAAATACTTTACTATAGTCACGGATAGAATAGTAAACTCGTGCATACTGGCGATCGAGGCACAGAACTTCACCAGTTTATAAAGAACATTTAAGCAAGCTACGCCACAAACACTTTAACCAATAACTCTATGATATTTATTAAACCAATATCTGGGTGACGGAGTTCTGCTCAGGGTGAAAATAGAGAAAACAAAGAAATTATAATATTCCCAGATATGAGACCTAGATAGATCAATTTTTAGCCCCGTAAACCACCATATTGCATCGAAATCCTTAGAGCCGTTTTCGAAAACTCAATCGGTTACCATCTGAAGGCAGAGCTAAAAAGTCAAGAACAAAAAACACGCTAAAATATAAAACCAACTAAAATAGAAAATATATTATATTTCTAAACTGTTTGTCTGTGAAACTTTTTGTGTGATATTAATACATTAATAAATTACAATAAAACTGTCACGTTTGCCTATAAATTGTATAATTAAAAAACTCAGTCTGTAACACATACAGATTTCATATATTTACGAGTATAGAATCGGGGCAGACTGAACGGTTCTTTCAGAAATATTCTGTTCACGGTTATTGATAAAAACGGTGTGATTTTAATTGATTGCGTCACGTTACTTATTTGAAATCTTTGATCTTTCGCGCCAGAATTCCTGTGATTCAAATACTTGGGAAATTGTAGGTAAACTGTTTTTTTATTTTTATATAAGTATTTATTTTTACTTCCCTTTTTCATCTGTGATCGGCTTTGTAGCCATAATCAGATCTGTTCTTGGTCGGGTTTGTTTTGAGGCGCCGTTCCATTGAATGGCACCATACTGTGGCATTAGACAAGGTCAGCTTCTCATGTCCAGGTCAAGCACCTGCCATCTCTTTAGGCGATTTACGCTCTCTTTAGTATCCAGGAGGTTCTGGGCTAGTGTGTTTACGTGAGTTCTTATGTCGTTCTTTGTATTTTTTCCCATATTTGCAGACTTCTTTAGCTGTTGGTATTTCTAGGTGTTCGTGTATTTCGGTGTTTCTTACAAACCAGTGTGCTTTGGAGATGGTTCTTAGAGCTAGGTTTACGTACATAAATGAAATAGTATGATGAAGAGTGAGCAGTTTCCATAAATCATGTTTATAGAAGGGATTTTCGGATCTCAACAGTAGACCTACTCCCAGCACTAAAAACGATATATCGTGCCAATTATCGTAGTTCAGCTTATATTGGTCGAATGTTCCGAACTAGGTTTCCACCAACTAAGGCTGACCTACGGTAGTTAAGCCTTAGTTAGTTAGCACGATATTATATCGTTTTCGTTTTTGGAAGTAAGGGCCCTGCTGGACCACAACTATAATTTTTGAGTACGAAAATATTCCCTACAATATTATGATCTTCAAAAACTCCAGGTCTTCTGACAATGCCATAGTTATCGACAAGTCAAAACTCAGGATAGGCACATTCTGGTGATTTTATTTCCGATTGTACAATTTTCGTACTGTTAGTCTCAATTTCATAAAACTTTTGTACTTGATAAATATAATTTGGTGAAATTGTATTTCAATATTGGAATTAATACTATTCTAGTAATTGACGAACTAGAAAGCATTTAATTGGACCAATTCGTTAATTAGAATTAGAGAAACTCGCCATTAGTAGCAAATTATTCCTAATCAAGTTGTTAATGATGACGGACTTTAAAATAATTTGAATAAATACAAGTCCGTATTTATTTGGATCCATGGGGTACCGGAGCCCATGATTCAAAATGCTTTCAGGGCGTCTAATCGAAGCGACGCGTGATCCCAAGTCTGGCACTTATTTGGCTTAGTCAGCATTGCCATCCAGCGCGGCAATGCTGCCAGTGTGTTGGGCACGCTTCCGACTGGTAGTGGCTTGGATCAGTTGAGCTACCTACATAAAGATCGTTTCCAACCATCCTTAGGTGGCTCAACTGGTTCTTATTGTATTTTATAATGATACTTAGGTATGTAGGTAAATATGTAATAGTTTAGTTTCATTTAATAAATGTTTACTTATAGGTACTTATTTATCATGAAGAGTACTTTGAGGTAAATGTATAATTAAAGGAAGAATACCTAGTTTCCATAATTGTGTTTATGGAATGGTTTTTCAGATCTCAACTAGACCACAACTAAGTATATTTTTTGAGTACGAAATTAATCTCTTAAAATAATGATCATTAATGACTCCAGATCTTCTGACAAGGCCTTAGCTATCGGCAAGTCAAAACTCAGGATGGGCACAATCATTCTGAGTGATTCAAAGGTCTCCTCAAAACTCTTCCATCCATTTTTTTCTCAGCATCAAAGTTACAGTATTTAACTCTAGAAATGTATTAAACGTGAAAGCCTAGCTATCCGTTGTTCATTATCATTCTCGATACAATAAATCACATATGGGCGGGTAGCATGCAAGTAAACGTGCATCATTACCTTCAGTACACTATATTTTACATTCCATTGTCATTCATGCACATCAACACATAAATTCACTCAATTCGATATTTCACTGATGAATTTATTCTTGATTTTCACAGATGCTTTCAAAGAATTGAGAGCGACCGGTTCTTCTCTTCAAATTCTGGTCAAAACTTTGGTAAATTTATTTGATTTGATTCGTTTATTTATTTTTGACACTTACGATGTTTGTATAAACAGCCCGATTTCGTTCACTTTTTTTATAAAAATCGATTGTTTCACTAGATTTTAAATTCACAGATAATGTTTTTAAATCTAAGTGAATGTTTATTTCAAAACTAAAATTCACTTTATTTATAAAATGTTTGTTTTGAAGTAGCACGTTTTGCGGTCACACTATCGTAAGCAGACATTCACGACGCGTTTGTGTGGGAATGACCTACACCACTGACTGATAGGATGGCGCGCGCGCAGCAAGCATTCGAAAACGATACTACGTCTGCGGAGCAACTTTCTTGGTACTTTAGCATAATGCAATTTAAATCCCGTGACATTTCATTAATGCTGGTATGCATTTTTGAATTAGTATGAAGTTTTTTGCATAATACATTTTTGTGTTTAGCATTTTCTTTTGTTTTCCTGTTAGGTTTAACTCAGCAATCCTCTGAATCGACTAACGTATATTCAACAGTTTCATTTGGCAAATAATCAAAACTAGTACCTACCTAAGTGTTCTAAACCAATGGTGGTTTTTAATACTACCTATAGTTCAAAATATCAACACTCTATACTAAATCATAACATCAGTTAATTTAGCGTGAAAAGAAAACCGACACGAAGACAGACAGTGTTTTCGCATAATTATTTAATATAATACGTATGTATTTACTTATAAAGTTTTTTTTTTAAATTGTAGATAGACCTTTGTTTAGCCACAATCTCACCTGATGGTAAGCGACGATGTGGCTGACCATGGATCACATAGGTCTAGAAGACACCTATTCACTTTTGACTTGAAGAGACCCAGGTTATAGTTTTCGGGGAAAACAGAAGCCGGCAGCAAGTTCCAGATCTTAGCAGTGCGGATGATGAAGATGGATAATACTTAATATGGATTCTTAAAGTATCAAAACCGCTTACACAGTACAAACACCGCACGATCTAGTCCCACCTGAACGCACAGACACGCATGAGTATAACATCTTCTAAACCATTTACACGTTCCAACTATGTGTAGCTATTGGTTTCATCTCTTCATTGGACATTATGTGATAAAAAGCATAAAATATACAACATAATTTGTATAAATATCATCATAATATATTATTTATACAGGGTGTGGCAAATTTTTGGACACTTGAGAGTATTCAAAAATTTCACCTTTCCTTTTGTAGTTAGGATACTATAGGTTTATCTTGAAGAAAAAGTAGATTTTTGAAAAAATTACAGTTAGCCTAAAAAATAACTTAGTTAAAAAAACAAGTTGGTCTTAATAGACTCTATTTCTCACCAGGAACACTTTTCCCAAAGTAACTTACGAAATCAAATCGTAAGTTTTTGCAATACTTAATTTAAACTTTTCTATATAATTAGGCGTTGTAAACATTACAGCGCCAATGGTTCTTAATTCAAATTAGTAACTGCTTCGGCAAGCTGGGAGGCTATTGTACCTATATTTTTTTCCAGGATGCTGAAAGTAGCATGTCTGCTGAGGCAGGCAAAAGTTGTACAAATTATGACAAATCAAGTGTCATTGGATTTATTGAATTCCCTATGTGAATGTATCTACTAGCTAGATGTTTAGTAAATATGATTATTTTACAACGTGAACCATTCCGGTATTACCTAATGCCGCTGTGGTTGGTTGCGTTCTCTAAAATGACAGTAATTTGCTAAACCTCATTGGTAATTTGTTTGAAAACGTCATCACAACAGAGTAACCTAAGGGAGTGTCCACATTGCGTTTTCTGCAGCGCGTTTTTGAGCTGCGCGTTTGTATCGATACAAACGCGCGTTCGCAACGCGTATTTTTCCATACAAAAGCGAACCGGGAGGGGCTGCGCGGGGGGCTGCGCGTTCGCATCGCGTTCGAATCGCGTTTGTATCGATACAAACGCGCTGCAAAAAACGCAATGTGGACACTCCCTAACCTCATTGGCCATTAGTAGATTATGAAACAAATCGAAATAGTAGACGTTTTGCTATGGTTGATAAATAGTTTTTTTTATGTAGAATCGGCTTTCTAGTATAACCATTACACTACAGTTTTAGTAATAGATATTCCCTAAATCCCTTGTAGGTGCATTATTTTTTTCTATAGGTACCTCTGTAGTAAACCTGAAAAAAAAATTCACAGATTTCGTGTCTCACTCGACTATCGAGCACATTGGAAATCGATCTGAAATCAATCTACGGAATACGACATGAAAAATGTCGTTCTGACTCTTTGACTTTTGAGACTTTTTCAAAAAGGTTAGGCTACAGGGCAAATCCTTAACCGGATCGTCTTTTTTTAGGCTTAAATTGTAGCTGACTAAACGATATTCTTCGTTTCCAAAATATCGAGCGCCAAATTAAAAATTCGGAAAAAAAATATTTTTTTTTTTACTATTTCCATAACTTTTTTGTTTTTTACTTTCTTGAATAATTATTTTTGCACCTTACAGCTCACGTGAATACGCGTCTTTTGAGCGTTTTTCAAATATCATATCTTCACAACTCTTCGAGATACTCTTCACTGGAGCGAATGAAAATGCATTTCATACATTTTCGAAAAATCCGTTGGCTTTTCGGACCCAGCGTCGGATCGAAAAACGGGGCACTATCCCACTAAGCCGATATGGCCCTATGCTGTGGTTCTGATTATAAATCCAGTTTACAGAAGCGGCGACACGGCCGGCCCATTGGGCTACCGAGTCCTTGTCAACTCGCAGTAATTAACGTTGCTCAACATGGCGCAAGCACAAAGAGGTAATGGGAAATCGATTTTGTGTTCCGATGATAATTACTTACATGTTAGCATAGTTGAGGTTAGGTATATAAATATATAGTTCGCGTCATGTAAAAATGATGACATTGACATGACTGATGCACCATTGGATAGGTCATTTAATAATTGACATAATTGCCGATTACATTTTCTGATAGGTTGATAAAGTGATGAGAAATCTCAAAATAACTGCATTTTTGTCTTGTTTCAGAGCGAGCAGCTGTCGTAAGCGCCGCGGCCAAACGCATTCTAAATTCATCTTTATTTTAACGGAGCTAAAACAAATATTTGAAGTTGCATTCATCGATGTGCTAATTTTAGCTCTGGGTAACGTCTTAAGTAGTTTAGCTACAACGAAGGGCTTAAGCCGCAAGCCATATTAGATCTGGCGTGAGCGCGGACAAGGCACGGGCGTCTATCAACTTTCGTACAAAAGGCATGGAAACAGAGGAGCAATTTGAACACACCGAATGGCACAGACGTCAGTATGGCACGCCCTGTCGGTTCAAATTGCGGCTCTATTTCCATGCATTTTGTACGAAATTCGAAAAAACCCGCGCCCGCACCAGATCAATGTGGCTTGCGCCTATGGTCTAACTCCGTCACCAGAGTTGGCCATAAGAACATTCATACATTATTATAATATTTATTTTGATGACCATGACCACTGCGGGCCTATAAAGGTCGCTATTGCAGAATCGCAACATAGGAATTGAACATTGCCATCTCTTTTCATTGACTGAGAGTGAACAGAGACCGCATTATAGTTCATTTCACATTGCGATTCAGCTTTAGCGACCTTTTTAAGTCCGCTGGTCACTGACATACTTACATTATTATAATATTCTGATGACATGTTTTTGTATAATAAACACGCCTGTACCTTGGGCCATATCCACACCAACAGATGCTAATAAGCTCCAATAAAAGCCTTGAGAATTTGCACCAGAAGTTAGCGCGATATATGGGGTTTCTAGTCCAATCCCGTGAGACCCGCTTTAGTAATCGGATAGATCATTAGTATGCTAAAACAGTTATTTGTGTACTAATTAGCCAGCCTTGATATTAGGTTAAGATAATTACTACCTAAGGCTTTACTCACCGTATCGTATTTTTTTACGTAAGTAAGACGGGGCGCCACGTCTCTTCTGTATGTTTTGCGGCGCGACGCTTCTATACATTTTGTATGAAAGGGACGCGAAAGAGACAAATGTCCGCGCTCCGTCTGCGTCTTACGTCTTTTCTGTTTAGCCCGCGCCTTAGAGCTTCTCTAATGAGAATAACATCTCCATTGGTACCTAGATGTTTTTGGCTATCGATTCATAATAATACTTAGTACCTAGTACTAGTATTCTGTGATATGAAGTATGTTTGTGTGTAATAGGCACAGGCTATAGTATCAACATTACCAACGGCATCCGACCCGTGAAGTATGAGGAACGAATCTATTGGATATAATCGCATGCTGTGCGTGATCTTGCGCAGTTATTGCACTGGTGGTCATTGTAACGGCTTGGGAACGAGAACGAATGGCTTCTACAGCATTGTACATTTTGGAATGTGCTTCTTAACAATTATTTATTATTTAGGTACCTACATTAAATACAATTTTTTGGATCAAATCTTACAATAGGTAGGTATCCTATTATTTAAACGAGCAATATTTGTTTGTTTGTTTACTGTATTCACGTCCTCGAAATCGGCTCTAACGATTTCAATGAAGTTTGCGGTACGCGGGTTTACGGGTGCGAAAAATCGATCTAGCTAGGTCTCATATCTGAGAAAATTCGTTTTCTCGGCATTTTCACGCAAAAAGATTTACTAGTGCAATGTGGTTCGTAATTTTATCAATATTTGTTAAGACCAAAGTGGCCGAGTGGATCAGGTGTCCACCTTTCAGCCGAAGGCTTCGAGTTCGAATCTCAGCCAGTGAAAGTTTATTTTTTATTTCTTTTTTCTTGTTTTATTTTTCTCTATTTGCACCTGAGCATAGCTTGGTCGCCCAGATATTACTTTACTAATATTCTGGTTTTTTTTTTACGAAACTTTTACTTTGCCAAATTATTTTGTTTTACCCAACCGACACTATTCAATTTTTTTCAAAGTAATTTAGGTAGGTGAATTAATTTGTTGGTAGCACACACTGCTGAGTGTTGACATCTCCTGCTAAAGTTTTCTATGCCTACTTAATCCAGGTTTTGCTAATAATACTAATATTAAAAAATGTAAAACAGATCTAGTTTAAAAAAATCTTTAATAATACTCTTACATCTTTTGTATCTAAATACAATATTTACAATCTTAATTACTTAACTAACCTAAACAATGATTGTCACGATTTCATAATTTTTATTGTTTAGTAATTATTCTAAAAACCATAATTGGCAGTATTTTAGGCAGTGATATTTAGCTGAGTTGAGTATTTTATAATATAAAAATAAAAAGCTTTAGAAAGACTGTCCCAAAAATGCGCGATAATTTAATGAATTACATAAAAAAAAAAGATAGAGAAAGATTACGTAATAAAATTAATAATTAATGATTGAGAAAATCTTATTATGCCACCTTTGGGAGAGATAGAAATACTAAATAAATAACGGAAGAAACACGCTGAAAGTAGCAAAAGTAATAGATGCATAGTTTTGATTCTCCAATTTATAGTATCTTGTAAATGAAGATTGATAAAATATAATTCTAAAAACAGATTTAGAAGTATTATATGCTCGCTTTCAGTATGCTCCAAACCGAAATCATAATTTAAATCATTAAAATAGATATAAACTAAGAATTCATCAATATAATTGACAAGTAATTTACAATATATCACACTACTCTTTCCATCCACCCTACCAATGCAGATGCCAATAAATAAAATATTTTGTTAGATGAAAGGTGGTAGTTTCTTGAGTAACCTACAGAGGCAAATAATAATAACGTACAAAGTATTTATATCTACTGAGTCAATAAAAATCCAAAACCACTCGATATATCTAACATTTATCATAGTTCAGAATTCGCTGGTGATAACAGCAATAATTGAGTAGGTATTAACAGTACACCAACATAACTTGAACCACAAAAAGCGCGATACATCGTTAGTAACAAAGTAGATGGGTTTAAATGTGAACTTTTGTCTCTTGATAATGCTGTCGACTATGTCGATCTATTACTTGTGCTAAAAACATTACCAAAATGAAGTAAGCTTGATCAAAAGTTGGATTCAGAGAAAATTTAGTTAGTCAATAAACAGCAGAGTCATCTCCAAATAAAGATGATTATGATAGAAAAGTTGAAAAGCAAAACTTCAAAGGTTTGAAAGTTATACTATTTGCCGATAATTGAAACTTATTTAGCAGCAGGGGCTTGAGTGTGATGTTGGCAACCTTCGACATTCTCTGGCCAATCGCAGACATTTTCGTTGTAGTTGAAGACCAGGTTCTGAGGGCATGGCATGTGGTGTTTCCTCTCTCCCTCGCACATGTAGTACATGGTGCAGTCGGCCTTGTCAGGATGGTAAGAGATATGGCCGTCTTCTTCTTCGCAAGTGACTTCGTTGGCTGAAAATATGTTTTTGTGAGAACAAATACGATCCAAGGTTCAAGTCAAAGCTTGGGATGATAATACATTGGAATCTAATACCAAAAAGTAATAGGCTCATGATGCTAAATTATAATTAATTGAATAATTGATTAATATAGTGAATGAAGCGAAAAAAGTGTGTCAGGATCATAGCAAAGGGAGATCTGTGGTCTCTGCCTACCCCTATGATGGAAACAGGCGTGATTTTATGTATGATTAATAAAGATCATGCCTAACTTGTGTTTACTATTATTTTACTTTTCACTCAATGTTTATCCGTGACACAGCTTTTGTCTCGGCTTGAGCTAGACTAGTAGTGACTATTTCAAGCCAAATTATTTCTATATTTTCAGCCTGCATCAGACAAATTATGTCCTTACATCGATATACATACAATACATTTTTAAACTGTGTAGTAACATCAATACTTACGATCCTTAGTGGTGTACTGTGTATTAGGATTGGAAGACTCGTAAGGTCCGTCAAACTCCAGCCGCACTTTGTAATCACCGAGCTCTTGCTTCATAGCGGTGATGAGAGGATATTTCCCAGTGCCACATGACCCTCTGAAGTCATCCATATCGATGGACCAGACCATGATGCCACCGAAACCTTCTTCTTTGAGCCAGGCCATCTGGAAAAATGCCTATTCTTAGAAAAACGATTACGACCTTAGTAAAATAAAAATAAATAAATAAACATTGCTGGACATTTCACACAGCGCCATCTAGCCCCAAACTAAGCAAAGCTTGTACTATGGGAACCAGATAGCCGATAGAGTACTTATATACTTTATTTTTTAATAATACTATATATACGTAACTATCTCCAAGGTACGGTTTAAATTCTTCCAGATCTGTATCTATAGGCGTTCAAGATCCTTAAATATGATAGCTAACCTCTACTTTTCTTCATCACTATCATCATATACCATCACTACGGGAGCAACGCCGCGAGGGCATTGCTAGTGAATTATATTATTTTCGAGACAAAACAAACAACTACCTTAGTTTTCAGTGACCTCTAATCATCGAAGCCGACCCACTGGTCCTCTCTGTATGCGAAGGGCACCATCTGCTCGTTGTCCCACACCAGCGTGGTGTTGTCTTCGCGGAGGAATTTTCACATCTTGTAGTAGGAAATGAAACCTGCCTTCTGTGCCTGAAGTTACAATGGAACACGTACCTTAGTCTTCAGTGACCTCTCATCATCGAAGCCGACCCACTGGTCCTCTCTGCCCACACGAGCGTGGTGTTGAAGGAATTCTCACATATCAAAGTTAGAAATGAAACCTGCCTACTGTGCCTGAAGTTACAATGGAACAGTACCTTAGTCTTCAGTGACCTCTCATCATCGAAGCCGACCCACTGGTCCTCTCTACCCACACGAGCGTGGTGTTGTCTTCACGGAGGAACTATTACTCGTAGTAGGAAATTAAACCTGCCTACTGTGCCTGGAGGAATTCTCACATCTTGTAGTAGGAAATGAAACCTGCCTACTGTGGCTGGAGGAATTCTCACATCTCGTAGTAGGAAATGAAACCTGCCTTCTGTGCCTGAAGTTACAATGGAACACGTACCTTAGTCTTCAGTGACCTCTCATCATCGAAGCCGACCCACTGGTCCTCTCTGCCCACACGAGCGTGGTGTTGAAGGAATTCTCACATATCAAAGTTAGAAATGAAACCTGCCTACTGTGCCTGAAGTTACAATGGAACAGTACCTTAGTCTTTAGTGACCTCTCATCATCGAAGCCGACCCACTGGTCCTCTCTACCCACACGAGCGTGGTGTTGTCTTCACGGAGGAACTATTACTCGTAGTAGGAAATTAAACCTGCCTACTGTGCCTGGAGGAATTCTCACATCTTGTAGTAGGAAATGAAACCTGCCTACTGTGGCTGGAGGAATTCTCACATCTCGTAGTAGGAAATGAAACCTGCCTGCTGTGCCTGAAGTTACAATGGAACACGTACCTTAGTCTTCAGTGACCTCTCATCATCGAAGCCGACCCACTGGTCCTCTCTGCCCACACGAGCGTGGTGTTGAAGGAATTCTCACATATCAAAGTTAGAAATGAAACCTGCCTACTGTGCCTGAAGTTACAATGGAACAGTACCTTAGTCTTCAGCGACCTCTCGTCATCGAATCCGACCCACTGGTACTCTCTGCCCACACCAGCGTGGTGTTGTCTTCACGTAGAAACTCTTACATCTTGTAGTAGGAAATAAAACGTGCCTACAATGCCTGAAGTTACAATGGAACACGTACCTTAGTCTTCAGCGACCTCTCATCATCGAAGCCGACCCACTGGTCCTCTCTGTAAGCGAAGGGCACCATCTGCTCGTTGTCCCATACCAGCGTGGTGTTGTCTTCGCGGAGGAACTCGCAAACCTCGTAGTAAGACATGAAACCAGCCTCGTTGGTGAAGCGGCCTGCTGTGCCTGAGGATGCAGATTACGTTTGTTAGCGATATAATTACGTTTATTTAGGTGCAAGTGGGAGAGAGTCACGACATACATATATTTCCGAAGGGCATGGATTCGAATCACGGCCATGCAAAATGTGGGCATGTACCAAAATGTAGCTCCAACCTTCCTTATGTCTACGATGATTTGAGATTAACGAATTCACAACTTTTGGATCGAGATGGTGGGATATGCTTGTGATCCCGGAAAATTATTCGCTGAAGCTACGTATTACATTTTTTAACGTTATAGTTTCGTTTTCAACCTCACTTAGGGATCTTTAAGGTTTTATTGGGATAAATGATTAACAAAATAATATAGGTATATACCTATAGGTATTTATACTTAATATTTCTATTTAAAACTATTTATCTGAACTCATCAAAAACATAATGATTTCTACTTACCACCCCCAGAAGCGGGTGCGCCGATATCGAACTGGGTCTCGTTGATGAGAGTAAAGGATCGTCCGTAGGTAGGCATGCCGATCATCAGCTTCTCCTTAGGAGCACCTTGACGCACCCATTCGCGAGCTGAGTAGTCCTGGAAAGACGAACAATTTCAATTTGCAGCAGATCCTGAAGAACACTTTATCTCATATACCTACTATAGAAAAATTTGAAGGCAAACAATAAAGGAGATTATTTCCTTTGAAAACTAGCTAACCCAACAGACGTTGTATGAGTCAAAATTTTGAAATCCCCACAAAGTATTTTCTCGTATAGGTAGTTATAAATTATAGAGGTAGTTTTCTCATTTTTCCTTTATTAATTAATAAATTAATATGTAATAAAAACATTTAAGAAATACGAAACCTGACTCATACATCTTGTAGGTACAGAAATTGTAATTATCAATACATACCACAGTAAGTTTCTTCTGGTAGCTGGTGGCACTTTCGAGAGGGAAGAGTGGACTGTTGTGTCCAACTTGACGTTCCCATTGGCCGTGGAAGTCGTACGTCATCACGTTGATGAAGTCCTGAAAAAAAAAATGATATTGAAACTCTCGTGGCGCTCTTTAGTCGTAATTGATAAATCGTGGAAGTTAAGCGACTTCTGAGCAGTTATCTGGATGGTTATACCAAGAATAAGCTATTGATCTACTGATAAATTGCGGTAAAGAACCAGATGAACGTACCTACCAAAAAATCGAGAACCAGATGAACGTATCAACCAAAAATTCGAAAATCGTTTTTTTTTTTCATACATGGGTCTTAAATGTCATTTAATTTATGAAAAAAACGTTTATCGAATTTTTGGTAGATACGTTCACCTGGTTCTCGAATTTTAGGGAGATATGTTCATCTGGTTCTTACACCGCGAAATTGGGTATAAGTTATACCTATCGTAGTACGCCAAGGTGCGTAACTGTTCTAATATTATTCCAGGGGTCGACTTGTGCTAGCCGCCCTAAGAATGCTACAAACTAAATACTTGGAGCTCGTCTAAAATAAATAAATTAACATAATGTTACTTACCAGATACTTCGAGATCTCCGGAACGTCGTATCCGGCTGCAATAGCCTCAAAAGACGCAGGTACGGCAGCGGTCAGCAGCAGGCGAGGCTGGCCCGACGTCTTGGCTTCACCTTCGAATGCTGTGCGGAGTTCCTTCAGAAGAGACACGAAGGCTGCACGGTCGTCTCCACCTCTGTTGAACGATGTTTTCAATGACTTACATAGATAGACATTGAAACATTTATGTAGCACACACACACAAACAATAGGTACAGAAAAGAAGAAACGAAGGGGACATGGACGACATAGGTAGGTACAAATAAGAAAAAAACACAAACACAAAAATGATAGACTGCAAGCTCTCGCGTATCTATTTCAGAATGTAGGTACATTCATAGCTCTTTACTAATATTGTAAAGTTTCCATGTAGGTAGGTAACATAATTTACGAAACTACAAGTCGGATTTAAAATAACTTTTATAAATTAATAAATTCACTGTTAGAAACTGCAATATTCCTACCTATAATTGGTACCACGTGAGCAAAGCCGGGGGAAATAGTCTATTAATTTATAGGAAGAATGTTTGTATGTTTGTACTCTATGCATTCCTAAACCATTTATCAAATTGTGATGAAACTTTGGCAGGTTAGAGATTATAGATTTTTTGGGCCAAAGACAAAAAATCTATCTAGGTATATAAATCTATAAAAAATAAAGAGACGAAGTTCACCTGGTCAGCTAGTTATGTATAAGTCTCACCTCGGATACTCCCAGTCTACATCAAGCCCGTTGAACTGGTAGTCTCTCAGGAACTCGATAGCTTCGTACACGAACTGGTTCATACGGAACACGTTCGAAGTCAGCTCTTTGAAGGGCGTGGAGCCGAAGGCCCAGCCGCCGATGGCTAGCAAGATCTGGAAGAAATAAGAATGATAATTGGACTAGACTTTTAAAAGCTAACCAAACGGGAAATTAGGAAAAAGATAACAAAACATTGAAGTAGGAAAGAAAAGCGTTGTAATAATAAAAACTGAAAGTTGAATAAGTTTAGTTGTAACTAACAAGTATGTAAGTAAGTAGTGACTAACATCAACAATTAAATAGTGTTCGGGAAGAACCAAACTAGAAATAAAATAAAAATCCAAAAAAATACTTACACTAAAATCATAAAAAAAAATTCATGAAAAAATCCGCTCGCCTAAACATAAAATTCATAAATGCCGAATCATCGAAACATAAAACATGACTAAAGTAACAGGACGACACGATATCACTAACGAAAAATAACTCAAATGCGAAAAAAAAGTACTAAACAAAATATTACAAGAAAAAGCACCTATTTCAGGAAATATTACATTCACGGTAAGAGCAAAGATCAATCAAGTATACGAAAATCTTGTTATACCAATCGAAGCGTGACAAACGATGAGAGCAAGAAGAAAAAAATATAATCAAGTATAGGAGGATTGAAATCATTCTAAGTTCCCATGAATGGTTTTTTATATTACCTATCATAATTTATAATAAAAATATATAAAACAATCATTGAAGATGTCTAAGGGCTCATAAAAGTAAGCATATTTGAAACATGCTCTGCTTAAGTTTTGCAGAAGTTGGTATTCCATAAGTGACAGAATAATCCATGAGAAGTGCTGTAGGAACTGCGAGTGCATTCCTCGTACCCGATAGACCAGAGTTCGCCACTAGCTCATACGAACTTACTTTTTACCCAGTATGTATTAAGATTTTCCGTAATTGATAAATTGTCGGTAGATATCTTAATCGATGATATTTTTCACATGAGTAAATTGAGTAATTTCCGTATATAAAGCCAAATAAGAATAGTTGTGAAATGGATAGCTGAACTATTTCAAATCACTGCCAGTTGGAGGCGCGCCCAAGACACTAGCAGCATGGAAATGGAAATTCTGATAAATTCACTTACCTTCAAGTTGGGATTCTTTTCTCTCAGTGCGACAACCTTGTCGTACATATCAGCATCCTTCTCGTCACCTTCAGACAGTTTGTGGTCCTTCAGGGTAGCGAAGGCGTAGATGAGGTGGGTGCAGAGTTGAGGGTCAACGTTCTCTGGGTTGAAGCGGCCAGAGCTCGGCCGTTTGGAGGACCAAGAGGTGAGGTAGCACAGGACTTGGGGGTCACGTTCTGTTGAAAAACGATATCAAAATTGTATTAATACACAGGAATTACTCATGTCAAGATATCGTCGATTTAGATACCGACAATGTTTCATTCGGAGAATCTTCATCTGGGGAAGGAGATAATTGCGGCAAGGTTACTCCGCGCGGTCGCATCTCACACAGTTTTGAAAGTGATATCAAAATTAGAAGCAGAATAAAGCATTTATTGGACAGTTAATGATACCAAAAAAAGTTAGGTAATTAGATGTAGAATCCATGGTAGCTTTTACTAGCGACCGGAAAACATTCGTATTTTCAAAGATTGATTGATTGATGATTCGTTATTTCCCTCCTCGTGTCAAACTTAACCTTTTTGGCTCATGCTTATACTTAGATTTTAATTTGCATTCCGTAAGTAATATTCCAAGTCTAAATTTAGAAACTCAAATTTAATTTTAGTTAGGTAAGTGTCCCTATTCTTTTTTTTTAATCAAAATAACTTTTATACTTAATAATGTCACCACAAGGCCTCCGTCTTAGCTTAATAATTTCAAAGACGATACCAACTATTTAACGTGCTCCCCAAATCTCGAAATATTCTTACAGACTGTTGCTATCGCGCGAAACTGCTATTTCACTTGGAATTTACTTTAGAAACACATCAAAAGAAACTTGAATAAATAGCTTCACAAAATAAGCTAAAGGATCTAAAAGAAACAAGGAAACTTTGTCTGGACAGAAGCACTTTATCCTCGAGTTACAAATGAGAACTACTGGATTAAACTCCTTGTTTCCAAGAATATTATTAGATGCCATAAAACGGTATATTCTTGATTGATCGTTGAAGTTAAGCAGCGTTGTGCGCGGTCACTTTTAGGATGGGTGACCGCAAGTGGTATTACGAACTGGGCCTGTATTCTATTAAATGACAACCGCTTTGGTTTTGGTTCGAACTCTTAAATGTCAGCCATTTGGTGAAATAGTAGAATAGCTTTTCAAAAATTTGTACTGCCAAAGTTCAAAACCTCACCACAACTGAGTCGTTTGTTATTAGTAGTCATGGAAACAGTCGCTTTAGTTGAGGTTTTGGTTGAGGTTGATAAAAAGTTCGGTACCGGAATCGAGCCCCAGAGCGCTTCCTTCGGAGGGCACGTTAACTGTCGGCCCCGGCTTTTAAGTCGTTAAGCCATGACGGAGGCCTTTAGGCGGCCTAAAAACTCCGTCACCAGAGTTGGCCACTTGCTCATACGAAAGAAGAAGAAGCAGGCTGATTCTTTAACTAGTCTCAAACCTCAAATTGGTCTCAAACTGTCAAAACAATCGCGGAGGTATCTTTGTTGCGTTTGGTCTCGTCGAGATGAGAGTGACAGAGCTATTTGCGACGTCTCTGAACTGTCATTTTCGACAGTTTGAGGCCGATTTTGGTCGCTATCAAAGATAGACAATCAAAGGACGGGTGAGTTTTTTTTCAGGCCCACTTTGTGGAAGTCTAAAACCTTGAGAGTAATCGAAAAGTCTTATTAGGAGCCTTGATTTTGAAAAAAAAGAAGTTCTGCACTAAAAAAAATTAAATTTTGTTAAGTAATTGTTTTTTGTGAAAAAGTCCGCCTGCCTCGTATGTCTCTATTATTATTTTCATGAACAGTTAATTTACTACTTATGTTTCGAACAAAAACATGCGTTCGTTGTCTGAATTTGGGATTCCGGTCGTTTTATGACGGTCAACGATTTTACGAAAGCAGAATTTAGGTAAATTAAACGCGAGCACAAAATGAGAAACGGACGACGTCTCGTAACTAAGCTAGAATATTTAAACAGGTGTTTTTCAAGTTTGAGATTCAGAAGAGGCCTTACTTACAAACTTGAACAATCATTAAATACCCACCCCCTTACTTATGAAAGATGTTTAAAGTTGAACACTGGTTAAACAACGTCCTGTCTTTATTTGTGCATAGTGACGATGTTGTTTAACCAGTGTTCAACTTTAAACATCTTTCATAAGTAAGAGGGTTGTTTAACCAGTGTTCAACTTTAAACAATACTTACATCTTTCATAAATAAGACCCTTAACGCTCAAGATTCGCCCTGTCTCTATTCGACACTATCTAACAAAAAAGCCCGAGGTTACGTTTGCGCCATTGATTTGCCCCATCAATGGTGGAAACGTAACTGATTAGTTATGTTTGCGCCATTCAAATTGATACAACTAATCTAACCTTGCTTTCCTCGCCGTAGATAAAATCTATAAAAAATTGTTTGTTTAGCGTTTGTTTTTGACATGGTGTTTTTACATGTATGACTGCCCTACCGTACCACCGACGATACCTTCAGTGGTACACTGGGTAATTATTTTTACCCACGGTACCACGGATGTCAAAAATGACACTGGATGTCAAAAATGTCAGCTAATGTCAAAAATGACACTGGATGTCAAAAATGACAGATTGTGCCAAGAATGACAGAATATGTCAAAATGACAGATGTCAAAAATGACACTTTATGTCAAAAATGACAGATTATGTCAAATTGACAGATTACAATAAATTGACAGATTGGCCATTTATCTCTAAAACCACTTATCCTAGACTCTCAGTTCTCAGTTCCAGTGAAAGCTATTGAATAGAATTGATCTTCATTTAAAGTGACAGCTGTCAAACTCCAAACAGCCATATCTCGCAAACTACTCGACCTGGACTCCCCGTTCTCGGTTCAAATGAAAGCTATAACCAAGATCTACATTTAAAGTGACAGCTGTCAAACTTCAAACGGCCATATCTCGGAAACTACTCGTCCTAGAATCTCCGTTCTCGGTTCAAATGAAAGCTATGATGAAGATCTACATTTCAGATGACAGATGTCATTTTGACAGCTGTCACTTTAAATGTAGATCTTGGTTATAGCTTTCATTTGAATAGCTTTCATTTAATCTTTGAGATAAAGTGTCATTTTGACATGATCTGTCATTTTTGACATGATCTGTCATTATGACATTCTGTCATTATGACATTCTGTCATTCTTGACATAATCTGTCATTTTGATATTATCTGTCATTTTTGACATCCAGTGTCATTTTTGACATTATCTGTCATTTTTGACATCTGTTTATCAAGTGTCTAATAGTTGCCACCTGAAGGAGTTTTAACTAGATACACACTTCAATTTTTTTAATACGGTCTGTTTGTCTGTTTTTTCATTTCCCTATCAATCAATGGTGCAAACATAACTAACACGTTACGTCTGCCCCATTAATGGCGCAAACATAACTAATCAGTTACGTTTCCACCATTGATGGGGCAAATCAATGGCGCAAACGTAACCTCGGGCAAAAAAGGATGGCAATTGTTTAAACGGTGTTTCAATTTTAATAGAATTTTATAAGTAGAGGGGAAGATGCTCTAACTAATAATAAACTCTAACTATAGTTAGAGTTTATTTTTACAAAGTTCACCCTTTTCTTGCCCCATCTTTGCGGTGCTCTCCGCAGTTTGCTGCCGGAGCAATTGTGCGTCATGGGCAACCAACGCGTTAACAAAGTATGCAAAATGTTCGATAAGTTGATCTCTCGAGTATAGGTACCTGTGTAGATACCTACTTAAGTATAACATTACCATTGTGAGATAAGTTTTCCAGTTAAATTAGATTCATTTCAAATGTCGCCGAAAGTTATGTGTCTCGAGAGTGACGTATCATAAACACTTTATTAACTTCTTAGAAATTACATAACTTTTGAGGTTTATGTTGACGACCTTTGTGGCGCAGTGGGTAAAGGCCTGTCAACACAGAATGTTGCAGGTTCGATTCCTGCAGGGCAGCTAAATAATAAGAAAATAAAAAAAAAGATTTGCAAATAATTGTCTCTGGTCTGGGTGTTTTCTGGGTCGAAATAATAAAAAAAAAAATGTCTACCTATGTAAACTCATAAGTAGTTTTGTGTTTTAGTCATTTTTAGGTATTCAAATACCTACAAAAATAGATTCCAAATAACTTTTCGAGGCAACGAACCATCAAAATCTTAAAAACATTAAGAAAGTGTCAATCAGAGAAAATAATTTTGCATCAAATCAATCACCAGTCTTCAACAGGGCGCGTCCCGATTACGCGAAAAGTGAGCGGATCACTGTCAGCTGACGTCTCGCAGCGTTTCTGCCCTCCGCCACCTCCGCTAACTAAACTATCGGGCAACGCCGTGAGGGCGCTACAATTTTTTTTTTTTATCTTCATTTTTTTCTTTTGACGACTTTGACGAGACTCACATTGTTCGACTGGCTCCACACTGGAGCTTGACTATTTAGATTTTAAGCGGATGGATCACCGAAAAGAAAGCTAGGCCCCATACCGTGTTTGTTGCCCTGATTCTTCACGGTGTTGGTCGCGAAAGAACAGAAGTAGAATCACCTAGCTCTTAGACGTTTCAAAGTGGTCATAACGGTCCTACTGAATAAGCGATATTTGAATTTTGAATTTTTTTGAATACCTACAACCTAAAATAAAAGGTTAAATAAGTTTTGCACCGTGCAAAAATAACAAAGACCTTTCCTATAAAACCACCATTACACCATCCATAAAGCTCAGTGCCGATCTCACAAGAAATTCCTCAAGCCTTGGTGACGTCACAAATAAATTATGTTATTTATCACTTCTTCTGGAAGCACGTAAGAGCACCTTCTTGTCGAGATCGGTAAGTCGCACGCTATTTTAGACAAATGACAATTTAAAGATGACTCACTGAATAGACTGTGCCGGGTCCGAGCCGAGTTTCGGCCGAGCACAGTCACAGAGCCGGTGTTGTCCGTTGTTCGGCCGTCACTCGGTATAGCGTGAGTGTGATCAATGATCATACATACCTAATATATGTAATAATTAGTTGACCGTGCTACGGCCGAGACGCTCGGTTGTCTAGCGTGAGTCATCCTTTAAACGACATTAAATCAAGATGTAATAAAAACCGGTGCCGATAATTTAACGTGTCCTCCGAAGCACGGAAGCGCACAGCAGTTAATTCCACTTACGCTCACTCATCCAAATTGTGACCGCACAGAATTTTGCTTAACTTCAACGATCTGTCAAAAACGTAAAAGCACGCCACGCGCACTTCAATGTAATACAACAACTGCTAAAATTATTTTGCCTATCCTTCAATGTATTGTGTCTTTATTTTATTTTTCGTTTTCGACGGCCGTTTATTTAGTACTCCCCGTCATAAACTTGAAAGTGTTAAATCAAAAAAGCCGTTTGCTGAACATAACCAGCAAAACTTGACCTCCTCCATCATGGGCACTCGTGAGAAATGCTCTGAATCGGGATCCATGCACCATACTTCAGGGCTCATTGTTTTCTGGTGAAAACACTTGTACGTAAAAGCTTTCGATGCTTCGAAGTTTCTACTGTGTAGTCGATAAAGAGTTCCCTCTCAGTGACAGCTACATACGTTTTCTAAGATGTTTTCGATACAAAAGACGACGTCTGCTTCCATCAGATACCATAAAACTACATTGTTTTAAAGATACTCGTAAATATTAGAAGCCATTTGGAAGAACAAACAAATTGTTTTTGAATAAAGTTGGAAGTTTCAATCGATGTTGGTCAATTGATTATGGCTAGTTAACGATACATAGGTACAAATAAATATTCAAATATATAAACTTTCAAAATAATATCAGTAGATGATATAAAAAAAATATGTGCCAACTTAACTTTGGACAAAGGCAAAGATGAAGATAGAATACCATCGTTTGAGTGAAATATTACCACTCCCGTTTTCTCAAAGCGTCAGGCGGGTCCTAAAAGTGACCCTTAAGCCCTGTCTGTTATGTCAGATACAGTGTTTCTGCTCACGAGAGGTGTTAAGTATATTGTCGAGTACGCCGTGCTAAGTGCCGAGCACTTCGCCATTGTTTATGTGTACTGCGACTTTGTAATTTCTCTTTGTTGAGTAAAAATATTAATAGGCTCGTGATTGTAACCTTATTAAGAATGGTTGTCTGAAATCTTCTGATAGATTTAGATGCTTTGATTTGGTGTAGAGGAACGTCCAAATATAATCTAGTACTTGAGGTTTGTATTTATAAGGCTAAGTTATGTGCGTCGCATAGTTAAAAACTTAGGCCTTCACATCTTTACTAGATGATCTAGACATTGTCAGGAGGCAATCTTTGCCTACACTTAATGGGACATTGTAGTGCCTGGGACATTGTTTAAGATGGAGTGGGCTTGCCCAGCACTTCCAGCCTCTCAGCTTAACAGGCCATATCCACAGGAAAGACGTGGTCAATATAGGTCTGGGGCTGACTAAGCCGCGGGTTTCCTCACGATGTTTTCCTTCACCGTTTAGAGCTCGTGTTAATGCGTGTAATGGTAATGATGATGATGATGAAAAGTACCTATCCTATAACTTGCTTCAAGAGTTTAGCTATCAAATTGAGTAGTAGAGGACAAACACACAAACACATAAGTAAACATTATTTTTTATGCATATAAATTATCTTGTGATAAAGAAACTCTGTGATTATAGTAGTGGCCTAGAGGAGGGTACAGGTCGTCCACCGGCAAGATGGGTCGACGACATATAAACCTCAGGTCGTACATGGGCTAGATTGGCGCGATACAGGGGCGAATGGCAGAAACGAAGAAAGGCCTATATCCAGCAGTGGGATGAGAAAGGCTGATGATGATGATGAAAGAAACCCTCACTGCTCGTGTGTACCGCATTTAACAGAATTAATTTTATTCCTCAAAAGCTAATAAGCAAAAACCTCAAAGGAAAAGAAAAACGTTCAGACAAAACAAGTTCATAAGCTATGCATGAAATTTTGAAATAAGTAGGTAAACTTTCATTACAAGAGTGGAATATAAATGTCGAAAAATGTACCGTGGACTGAATTTATTAATCCGGTTGTTTTTGCCTTAAAATATCTCAATTTTGCCTTATTTTTAAGTGTGGTGCGAAGATAGCATAGGAACTGGGCAACCCTACTTCATTTCAACAATGCCCTAGGCACTAGTGTCCAGATTTTCTACGCTTTCTCTTTTCCTAACGCTTTATTTTCTGTAATAGACTTCGTTTTAGATGAATAATAAATTGATGAATACACTGGGACGTCCTTATTGCTTAGAAGTGATTTCTTCCAGACAACCTTTGCAGTTTTAATGGAAAGATTCATCAAGATTAAAGGTATGGCAGGGTGTGTACACAACAAATAATCGTTGCTTTTTTATGACGATTTATCAAAAACAACTTAGCAAGCTTCACTAAGAGGATGAAATAAAAATTGATACAATGAATTAGCCATTGCAATGTACCTACGTTTGAAAGAAACTTTAATGCAAACACAGCGGTTTCTACATTCTCAAAAATCTTTATATTGCATTTCTTAACATTGTTAAACGCTACTGAGTCCGGATGCAACGAACTGAACTATTTACAACTGCAAAAGTTTCTGAACAAACATGAACATTCCGCTGAACTTTTGCAAATTAGACCTTTTTATTTACACGAGGATAGAAAGGAAACTTGTATTGTGGTGATTGTGGTAGCTTGCTTAGACGTCCGTGATTGATGGTTGAAGTTAAGCAACCTTGTGCGCGGTCACAATCTGGATGGGTGACCTCAAGTGGCATTACGGAGCTTTGGAGGGCACGTTAAATTGTCAGTCCCGGCTGTTAAGTCGTTAAGCCATGACGGAGGCCTTTAGGCAGCCTAAAAACTCCGTCATCAGAATAGGCCACTTGCTCATACAAACTTACACCTCTTTTAACACGTCAATACCGCCGACACTAAATAGGATTGTGCACAATTTTGAAGGTAAAACCAACAACTTGTTCGACTGTTGCTGGTTCAAAATAACCTACCAAAATACCTACCTACAGTTGCTATTTAGTTTTTAGATTGTTCGAAGCTTTTACTTTACGATAGAATAAAAATTCAAAATTCAAATATCATTTATTCAGTAGGACCGTTATGACCACTTTGAATAGAATAGAATAGAATATAGTTTATTGACAACACACAGAAGACAGAGGACAGAGCATAATAAAACAATACAATTAGTAGGTACCTACATAGAATTACATACAAAAGCGTGGAATAAAACGATTCTGGTAAGTACCTACCTACCTACTTTACAAGGTACCTACCCACCTAGGTACATAGGTAGATAGATAGGGCAGGCCTGTAAATAATAAAAACATGCTCTGGTTGCTCTGTCTATGCCGGGGTTGCCAAAAGGTCCAGACTCAGCTCTAAGCTAACTTCACGTAGGTGAAGAAGCGCTGGTTTTCAGTCAGGGCCCTGATAGTAGTGACGCCATAGACTGAGGAAAACAAAATAAAATATATGTTTATTCCGTAAAAAACAGTATGATATACTTATACTTATTATTGCCTCAACATTCAAATTACTAAATAAATCATACATAAATAAAATAAGTAAATAGAATATGTACCAAAAAATAAATATATAAACTTCTCTGCTTCTCATAATTAAGAATCGCACCGCCGAGTAATGAATGCTACGTTTTAGTAATTAGTACGTAGTAGGTACTAGTATTCTGTGGTTTTAGATCACACTGGCTTTTCTTTGAGACAGTAATATTTAAATATGAGCCCAAAAACTAGGATAAAGTGCATGGCAGATAGTGACAATTCTAGTCGCCGGGTGACTGTGAGACTGTGATGTGAAGTGTGAAGTGGAAAATGTTGTCAATCCATCAGTCAAACAAAATTGCATACAGATCCAAACAAAACATAAGGATCTTCAAGAACACCGCAAGCAAAAGCAACTTATGACAACATTGACAACCTACCCACCTGAAAATAAAATGATGAAACAGCCACAGAACAACCAGCGATATAATAATAATCTCCGAGAAGGTAGTACAAAAACTGTATGGACAAGAAATGAGGGCTATGAATTATGAATAAAAAAAGGTTTGAAGAGAGAACAGGTTTTTATGAGCAGGACTTTGTTAGAGGAGAAGACCAAGGGTGCGTCCCCTTGGCTGATTGAGCGAGTTTGTAGGTGAGTTGCTTATACACTGGCTTGCAAGGAAATTAATAATTTTTTAAGATGAATTTTGAAAGTGTTTAATGTTTTTAAGGCACGGATTGGAGGGGGCAGATCATTCCAGCAAGCGGAGGCTGCAAACCTAAAGGAGCCACGAAAAGACACCAACCTGTGTCTTGGCGTAACAAACACGTGAGTACAATCTCTTTTTGAGTAGTGATAATAATCTCTGGACCATTTAAGTTTTTTAAAGAGATAAAACGGCAGTTTTTTTCCTATGACGCCAAACAAAAGGGAAGCTAGGTGGAGTTTCCTTCGCTCCTTCATTTTCAGCAAACCAGATGAATTAAGAAAAGGGGTAACATGTGTGCGTGGAGGTATATGAAAACAAAAGCGAGCACATGCATTTTGAATTCGTTGAATCAGTTTCTCTGTTCTTCTAAGCAGACAAGGCCCGTAGACCACATCACAGTAATTAAGTTTAGAAAGTATTAGTGACTCACATACTGAGATGCGGACATCTACACTTAAATAGGGACGGATTTTATATAGGGACCTAATACGGTAAAAGCAGTTACGCACACATTCGGCAATATGGCTTTCAAAGCGAAGCTTACTGTCCAGTATTACCCCGAGACTCCTAGCTTCAGGAACATATTCAACCCCTACGCCATCAATCTGAATGTTGAAATGGAAGTCAGCAAGCTTAGATAGCCCCTTTTTAGTCCCAAAGAGCATGAATTTAGATTTCTTAGGATTAAGCACTAAAGAATTGTCCCGAGACCAGCACAGGATTTTATCTAAATCGCTATTTACCTTACTTACAGCTTCGAGGTATTCATGAGGAAGGAACGAATGAAACAATTGGCAATATGCATCAATTTTTTTTATGGTTTTAAACGATAGGTTATATCGTCAAATAACCGTCATAAAAATTCCAGCGCCGAAATACTAAAATTTTATAACAAAAATAATTTTTGAAATTTACCAACATTTTCACGCATCTGAAACACGATTATTATTGTTGTCACAGATTACTGTTGTAGTAACAATTTGTGAACTTTGACGTGTGACGTCAAATTGATACTAAGTACAACAGTAATCTGTGACAACAATAAGTTCGAGTATAGGAATTGTGAAAATTAAAAAAAAAACTTATCTATGGATCGTCATATCTGACTCGTCCTTGACTTTTCTTATGAACTCGTGTCGTCACATCCTTTCACATCCTTTTCAAGTATTTTGAAATTCCTACTATTTTTTGCAATTTTTAAAATTTATTTTCTAATCGAAAATGGTTTAATATTAAAAAATAATTACACACACATACCTCTAAAGCAACAATGTTCATAATAAAATACATTTAACCCGCTTTTGAATCAGACGCATATTGCCTATTGTACATCATCTGCATAGAGATGGAATTTACAACTTGTAATAGCCTGTGTTATGTCTGCACAATACAAAATGAAGAGGATTGGCCCAAGAATCGAACCTTGAGGGACCCCACGTGGTACGGCTTCGAATGAAGATCTGAGTGAATGTCCATTAGGCAGTTTAAGTTCCACACACTGCTTTCTATTACTCAGATAACTAGAGAACCAGTTTATTGCATTTGAGTCAAAACCATAGAAAGCTAATTTAGATATAAGGAGAGGAATGCTAATTGAATCAAAAGCCCGGGAGTAATCCAAAAGAACCAGAATGCTGCAAAGTCCCTTATCCTGAGCAGCTAATAAATGATCCACTACATCGAGTAGAGCAGTTGAAGTACTGTGACTCCGTCTGAACCCTGATTGAAGCTGCGGGAGGATGCCATGATCTTCAAGATATTTGGTCAATTGTAGGCAAACTACTTTCTCCAACAGCTTAGAGAGACATGGTAGTAAGCTTATCGGTCTAATATCACTCAGTGTGGAGGGGTTGCTGTTTTTGGGAATGGGCTTTACGACAGCCACCTTCCAACACTCAGGGAAGACACCGCTAGAGATGGACTTATTTATGATAGCAGTGATTGCAGGTAAAGATTGAGGTAGAGTCATAAGCACCATATCCAGAGAAATGCCATCAACACCTTGTGCATTAGATTTAAATGACTGTAAGATTTTTAGAATGGAATAGTCACTAACTGGTTGTAGAGCAAAATCAACAGAGTCTGAGCAAAACCGATGGTACTCGTAGTAGGTTAACTGTGATATATGAACAATACCATCGCCTGGAACATTGAGGAAGTGTGAATTTATTAGATTAGGGTCATCAAATTGAGTGGGAAGCTCACCTGCATTCTTTTTATTGGGTAAGATAGTGTTTTTTAAATTTTTCCACAACTTTTTAGGGTTATAAATATTCTTGTTTATATTTTGCGTGTAAAACGCAGTTTTTTCACTCTCGATTGCCCGTTCCACTATAAGCTTCATGGTTTTGTAGCATTTTTTAAGGCTATCTAGTTTTAGTGACTTATATTCATGATGATAGTCATCCCTGATTCTCATCATGGTTTTCACAGTGTCGGTTATCCATGGGTGGGGGGGGGCTTTAAATTTACTAGTTTTAATTGGAGCATGCAAGTCAAATAAGGTGGTAATTATAGAAGTTAATGTCAGCACTTGACTATCACAATCAGATGATGTATGACAGCAATCCCAGTCAATTGAGTTGAGGTCGTTTGTAAGTAATTCCAAGTCAATGCTCTTGAGGGGTCTGTAGGTAACATAGCGCGGGGTTTCTTTATCTTTCTTAATGTTAAACTCGACAACCAACATGGCATGGCGACCCAGTTCTGGAGTGTGCTTCATGGCAATCTTTCTAACGGGAGTGTTTGTGCAAGCAATATCAATTAAGGTTTGAGTATTTTCATCAAAAAAGTGCGTAGGTTCAGTGATAATTTGTTTAAGATCTAAACACTGTAAGAACTGTTCTAACAAAGGGCGTTTAGTATTATTAGGATCGAGCCAGTCAATATTAAAGTCACCAACGAGGATAAGGTGATCACACTTTGGAAAAGAGGCAATGGAATCAGTTATAGCGTCAAAGTGCGTAACTACATTCTGCCAGGGTGCCCGGTAGGCAGTGCCAATAATGATAGTCTTTCCGACTACGCTCAAACGTAGCCAGAGCTGCTCCACCGTTGACACCACGGGATGAGAGCAAATACGCGCGTTGACACCTCTCCGTATGTAGAAACCAACCCCTCCTCCCCGCCCCTTCTTAATACTATGATGTCTCGACTGATTAACAAAACGGTAGCCAGGAATAACGGGTGCCCTATCCTCCTGATCATCCTTTATCCAGGTTTCATTTAATGCCAATATGTCAGGGTTTAGCTCTTCTACAGCAAACATAAACTCATCCTGCCCAGTGTTCAAAGAGCCAGGGTTGAAGAGACCAACTTTTAGATGGTTCAAAGGAAGTGTAAAAGAGTTGGTTGATATTCTGAACATTGATACATGTTAATAACTAGTCTAAACAGTGTAAAAATAGTAAAGAGCCTAGAATAATAATAATATAATGTATATTTATTTAAAGTTAGTATAGGTATTATAGAGAAGTTTAAAGGATGATAAATGTAAATGTATTTTGTTATTAAAATTAATAAAAATATATTTTGAAATAAATAAACAAATGTATATTTAAATATTATAATATGATAGATACATACTTCAGAGGCAACCAGCACATGTGATATATTAACTAGCACCCAATAATAAGACAAAAAGAATGAATTATTCATTATACAAGTCTCAAAATAAGAAAAACTAAGGTGAGAGTAAAAGAGCACACATCCATAATAAAAAATAATAATTTCACAGGGATCGAGAAAGTCAAACGGGGTTAAGCCCAAAAACACGCAGCAAATCCGCCTCCGACTTGATCGGATACGCCTGCTTGCCATCACCCTGCCGCGCGTAGACTCTGCCCCGCCGAGTCCACGAGTAGCGCCATTGTAGTCGCCGGCATTCCTCACGTACTCGATGGAACAGCTGCCGATTGTTGCGCGTTAGACGCTCGTTCAGGAAGATGCGTCCAGCAGCAGCGTGGCCAGCGTCGGCGGCCGACAGCGTGCGACGCACACGCGCCCCCTGCAACATTTGATCACGAAGATGTCGACGCGCCAGCCGCACCACGACGCGGCGCTCGCGCGGCGCCTCGCCCGCGGCCCCCGCGCCCTGCGCCACGCCCACACGCTCCGCGAACACAATATCCCGCTCATCCAGCGTAACGCCCAGTTTCGCAGCCAAGACGGTGACAGTATGCACCACGTTCTCCCCCTTCTGTTCAGGTAGATGACCGATCTCTAGATCCGACAGCAGAGCGTCCTGATCCCGTTCATTGAGCTCCTGCTGGAGAAGCACCACCTTGCACCGAAGATCGGCGACCTCGGGGGGAGGGACATCGTGCCCCCGCTCCACCTTCTCGATCCGCTGCTCGAGGGAGTCCATGCGCGAGGACAGGCCAACAATGGTGGCACGAAACTCGGCCATCTCTTGGCGAAACTCGCGCATCTCCTTCATCCATTCAGCCAGCTCCTGATGGACGTCCTGCAGTTCAAGCGCAGCAGGCGACGAGGTAGGCGCGGGCGCGGCAGAAGGTGGGCCAGCTGCTGAGCGTTGCTGGGCCGCGATGCCGGTGTCCTGTGCCGCCTGCGGCCTCACGGGGGTATTATCACCCTTGCGCGTCCTAGTTTTGCAGTCGGGGCACACCCAACTTTTGCTAACCGGGGCCGATTCTGGCAGCGAAACGCATGCCTTGTGGCAAAGGCTGGCACAAACGCTACAACTAGCGGCACCTGCCGGCGCGATGAATTTTCCGCAAGCAACACACTTGGCCATTATTTGATTTGCCGTTAGTGGTTCAGACGTACGAATATAGATGGCGTCAGTAACAATAAACGAACTCGTTGATAGATGGCGCCACTTGGTTTCAGCTACTCGTCAGCAGATGGCGCCAGACGATATTTCTTGTAGAAGATGACGATTGTCTATGGTTGAGTTCGGGTATTTAGGACTTAGGACTACCCTCCCAGAGTTAATGTGCACCACTGTGGGAATCAATATACTAATTATAAAGTCTGTTTATAGGCGACTCACGTCTTCTGCAACCAGTCCGACACTCACACACGAGCACAAAACAATGTCCAAGAAGATGCGCACTACTACGGGGTTCGGTGATCAATAAATCTTTTAAAATTAATGAAAAAAGTACGGACACAGAACGATCAGATTCACGTCCGTGACGTCACTCTTCGTCTTAAAAGCTAGGTGATTCTACTCCTGTTCTTTCGCGATCAACACCGTAAAGAATCAGGGCAACAAACACGGTATGGGGCCTAGCTTTCTTTTCGGTGATCCATAAAATAAGTTTATCTGTAAGTGAAATTTAAATTTCTTTGATCTCTAACCATACCAATACAATAAAAACTAGACTTACTGTTCTTGTCCGAGTTGGCGTTCAGTTTGATGAGTTGCTTTTTGTGTGGCTTCTTCACTTTCTGAAGCACGTCCGACAGGCTGATCTTGATGGGTTCTGGTTTCTCTTCCTCGATCTCGACGACGCTGGCGGCTACTACCATATCAACACAATAAAAACTAAACTTACTGTTCTTGTCTGAGTTAGCGTTCAGTTTGATGAGTTGCTTCTTGTGTGGCTTCTTCACCTTCTGAAGCACGTCCGACAGGCTGATCTTGATGGGTTCTGGTTTCTCTTCCTCGATCTCGACGACGCTGGCGGCTACTACCATATCAATACAATAAAAACTAAACTTACTGTTCTTGTCCGAGTTAGCGTTCAGTTTGATGAGTTGCTTCTTGTGTGGCTTCTTCACCTTCTGAAGCACGTCCGACAGGCTGATCTTGATGGGTTCTGGTTTCTCCTCCTCGATCTCGACGACGCTGGCGGCTACTACCATATCAATACAATAAAAACTAAACTTACTGTTCTTGTCCGAGTTGGCGTTCAGTTTGATGAGTTGCTTCTTGTGTGGCTTCTTCACCTTCTGAAGCACGTCTGACAGGCTGATCTTGATGGGTTCTGGTTTCTCCTCCTCGATCTCGACGACGCTGGCGGCTACTACCATATCAATACAATAAAAACTAAACTTACTGTTCTTGTCCGAGTTGGCGTTCAGTTTGATGAGTTGCTTCTTGTGTGGCTTCTTCACCTTCTGAAGCACGTCTGACAGACTGATCTTGATGGGTTCTGGCTTCTCCTCCTCAATCTCGACGACGCTGGCGGCTACTTCAGACCAGTCCACGTCCTTCGCGTTCTTGCCTCGGGAGATACCTCTTAGCTCCTCTCTGCAATTACATTTGTAGTAAATAAGTGGGTACAGCCGTGTTGGCCGAGTTGGTTGGTACCTCGACTTCCGAAGGTCACGGGTTCGAATCCTGGCCGTGCTTTAATGGATTTTTCGTTTCGAAAAATTTATATGCGTATTACCACGAGCTCTAAACGTGAAGGAAAACATCGTAAGGAAACCCGCGGCTTAGACCCCCATACGTATTGACCATGTCTTTCCTGCCAGTTAAGCTGCGGGGATAGTTTAGGTGCTGGGTAAGCCTAATCTATTTCAAACAATGTCCCAAGCACTACAGTGTCCCATTAAGTGTAGGCAAAGATTAAATCCTGACACTGTATAATATAAATCATCTAGTAAAGATGATCAATTCTCCAGATGAGAGTCTTGTATTAAAGGTAAATTACCTCATGGCTCCAATAAGCGGATATTTGACGTCACCACCGCAGACATCACCCTTGAAGTCATCCATGTCGACAGTCCACACCATGGCTCCTCCGAAGCCGTTGTCTTTAACCCATCTGAAGAACAAATTATATATCTTATTAAACTCTACATATTTCTATTATTATTAACGCCTATATAAATATCCCATCTCGATTTAAGCGTAAATACAAATGCTAAAGTACCTACACAAACTAACAACATCAATTACTCGTATTTGAGTAAAATACTGCCTTCAAATTGTAAGGCAAATCTATTGAAAGGATCTATGGAAGCTCATTACCATTTCGGGAGTTGATGTAAACACTGCAAAGCTCTTCAATGCAATTTCGGTCGATTGAAATAGGTGTTATGCGGTTTTGTGAATTCAAATCTTGTTCCATTTACTTACGGTGGAAATTTAGTTTTTAATGAAAAAAACACTAATATTGAATTAAAATTTGTAATGAAATGAAATCGTTAGATTGACGGGCATGATAGTTACCTACTGCATAATATTATTATGTCGGTCATCAAATAGGTTATTGATCATAATTACTACAACGTTCGAAAAGGTAAAATCAACCATTCTAATGTGGTAATAGAAATGAACCTTCAAGCTCTCATAAATCAATAGAACCTGATCTAAAAATTACCATTGTGTGACAAATCCTGTGGAATTATCTTAAACCTTATCTTAACGTGGCCGAATTGGTAAAGGCACTCCGGCTAAAGGAGGATCGCTTGTATCATTGTGGGTTCGAATCCCGTCGGAATTGAAAATTTTGATAAGATTTTTCATTTTCAAATTATCTTAAACCGTCTTAAGAACTAAGTGGTTCTACTCCTTTATACCAAAAAGTAAAAAAACTTGCATCTTTCTAGAATATTCTCTTACCGCATCTTGTTCCTGATGGATCTCTCATCATCGAATCCGATCCATTGGTCTCCGTGGATGGCATATGGCACCTTCATCTCATCATCCCAAACATAAGCACCTCCGTTCCTCAAAATTTCACAAACCTGTACAAATAAATTGATATAAAAATGATAAGAATTAAAATAAAACTGCAGTTTGCGTTTACCATCAGTGACGTATTTGATTGTTTGTTACCTTTTAAGTAAAAATATAGGAGTAGATAGCCTGTAATACACGGTACCCAAATGTTATTAGCACGCGAGCAAAGTCGAGGATTAAACCAAGAAGTTAATACAAATTTTCATTAAAAAAACATGAAGCGTTAAACAAGGGCCATTGTTAGGTCCCACTCTGTACCTTATTTACATCTTTTTCAACAAAGATGCTATTTTACTAGACAGATGAAGCACAAAAGCAATCTATTTTAAGTATATGACATGTTAGGTTTTATATTAGTCTGCGAGGGTGTCACAAAGTCAAAGACAACGTTCAGGGCACTTATTTGGCAAACATTGAATTAAACAGGCTCGTATCTATGTAAATTGGTACCGCTGATAGAAAAGGTGCTTCAAACTAGTTTGGGAGTTCATTTGCAGAGAGTGAAAAGCAGCTAGTGCACTTTTCAAACGCGAATAGATAAGTTGGACTGACCCCATATAATATTCCATCTATACAAACTTAGGATTGGAAAGGGTCCCAAAAAATTATCGTGAATTCGCTTGCGATAGTTCTTAAACTGATTAAGCTTACCCAGCATCTAAAAACTATCAAAGTACAATATTCTCTTTGCTTCTTTCACTTTAGCACAAGATCAATACGTCTGAAGCTGACGATGGCTTTTTTTCTCATAATGATTTTCATCAATTTTGAGGATTTGTTACGTACAAAACACACCCCTAGATGAAAACCCCGGTAACTTAAATTTTCCCAAATGGATTTAGTTGCGTTTTCGAATTCCTAAACTGAATACCCATACGGTGATACACATGATTGAACAAGCCTGAAAAAATGTTACCTTCATGAATATAATATTACATTTTTCGTAGTCTGTCACAGATTTCTAATACTTAAGTTTTTTTCCATTTCTGAAAAAGTTGGTTTTTCGAGTTACCGGGCTTTTCATCTAGGGGTGAAAAAGTATTCAATGAACTTAAATTTAATTAGAGCATGGCCAGCAAAATAATCCTTAGATCGGAAGTCTCATCTACTAAACCAACACGGTTATATCGCTGCATAAGACACCAGCCATTTATCACAGTCTGTGATCAATAGCTCTACAAACTATGCGAGCCGGCCCGTAATTGGAAATGACCGGCTCTGAGCTAGGTATTGTGGAATCAAGGCAAAGTTATGTACTACGCTGGACTAAAGTACTAATTCAGCTATGCTTAGGAGACTTATCACTGGGTAATAACCATAATCTGAGGATGTTTTCTGGAATTTTAAGGTGATTTTATGGCTCTTTTAAGTGGATAATTCATAAAAACCATAATCTGAGGATGTTTTCTGGAATTTTAAGGTGATTTTGTGGCTTTATAAGTCACTAAAATCAACAAGAGCTTTAAACCATCCGATTCTCATTTGCTTTTAAAATTTCAGAAAATTGAGAAAAATTAATAAATCTTGTGATCTTTCGTGTCAGTTTATCACTATAAATATAATACTCTATGAATATAAAGCCTATACCTATAAAAAGCTTGTCTTTATGAACGTTTTGCTCCTACGGTATTTTGCTAAATAAAACAATATGACTAAAAACGTTTAGTGATTTCCACTTAGCAACTTCACTACGGTATCTTAAAATGTTATTTCCACAATAATTGACTTTTCTTAATCCAATCAGTTTCTCTCTCACAATCTCATTATTTGCACATCGAATGGTTTACCCAAACCTATATACGATAAGTAATGAGTTGAACTGCACCCTTACCTCGTAATAAGCCAGGAATCCCCCTTCCTTGGTGTACTTCCCCTCCTTCCCTCCCGAGCTCGCGGGAGAATTCACTTTGAAGTTGTTTGGGTTCGACAGGGTGAATGTACGCCCGTAGGTCGGCATGCCTTAAATTAAACGAAATCTCATTTTGCAGTTGAATGCTAGTACGTGAAACCTTATTTTCTGTTGGCTGCTGTTTAACTACTTATTTTCTGTATTAAACCTTTTTAACAGGTCTGTAGGGATTGATAGTATTTATATTTAAGCATTACTTGCAAAAAGTAAGTTCGTCATACAAAATATTATTAAAACGTCACTTTATCAGTTGCTCGTGTTTAATTTTTGTTATCGAAAGACGGATGTTCACCATGTAATTCATTTAGTGTTTTGATTGTTCTATGATATCATCCTTGAATTAAAATCAAGCAACTTGTAAACATTGCACAAACAGAGGGTTTCTTTTGAAGGTGATTGAAGAAACGTCAACGTCTCTATCTCTTCACAAACCGGACACGGTATTTCACGGCTTTCTATGACTCGTCAGTAACAAAGTTTTTAAGTTTGTTAAAACTTCTCCTCTATGCATCGTTCTCCTCAGTGCTGAGGGTCGTGACATCCTCCAAGGATCATATTTTCGCGAATGATTGTTCTCCAGCCAATCCGATATCTTGCGGCTTCTATCGCATCGTGGATCTGGATGGAAAGAAACTTCCAAACCTGGTCGGACCATCGCGTTGGGCTGCGGCCTCTTCCCCTCTTTCCTTCCACAGAGCCAATGACTATCAGTTTGTTAAAACTACCCATACAACTAAAATTCTGCAACCACGCAGGAGATCCTTACCAATGATAAGTTTCTCTTTAGGAGCTCCAAGCTTGACCCACAGATGAGCAGCATGGTCCACAGACAGCTGCTTCCTCCATTCAGAGTCTGATGATGGAGCGTACAGGGGAGCGTTGTGTCCCGCCTGCTTCTCCCACTTGCCGTGGAAGTCATAGGCCATAAGGTTGATGAAGTCCAGGTAGCTAGAAGAAGAATAAATGAGTGAAAACTCGTTGTATACGTCTAAAGTAACTTCAGAAAGAATAAACTTAATGTATTATTTTGCAATAGGCAATCTTAATTTGCTAAACATAAAAGATAAAGATAATTTATTTTATAAAACATAAATAGGGTAAATAATGTACAATGAACCCAGCACTAGGTCAAGTGATACAGGATCACGGGAGTCCGAGGGTTTTTACGGCAACATTGTTGAAATGGAGAAGTAGCGTCTAAACCACCTCTTAGTCTAATTTATAAAATGAAGAACGTTAAGATTTGCTTGCACACTTTTTCATATGAAAAGTCTAGAAATCAATACAGTTAGCGTATAAGCTATTTTTTCTCATATTATTGTAATAAGTTCATAGCAAAATTTCCCAACAAAAAATTAACATTAAGTATTAAAAAAATTGTTCAAAAAAGTCATTGAAAAGAAAAGTGGATAAACTTGTTCACATTTTACTGAATACCCCTAATTATATCCCCGAAACGAGGGCAAATTAAAAGGCCCGACATCTTTCAATCTGTCGACCCTTTTATTATCAGCAGTTCTCAAGTCCTCTCAGAACTCTAAACTTTGTCGGTGTATTTTATAAGCTTTTTGGAACAGATTTTGTTAACACGGCTTTTTCGTCACCTAACATTATTATTGTTTGGGTTTGGATGTTGTGTTATAGTACCTAGGTATTATTATAAGTTTTGCATCATGGTATTCGTAGTTTCTGAAGCCACGTATTAATTACGTAATTCTTACTTATTCATTCTTACTTAACCGGTAATCTGTCGGAGCACAGATCTGGTCGAGACACAATTGATTTTCTATTGTGTCTGGAATCCCGATAGACTAAGGTTAATTGAAAATGAAAAGTCTTATCAAAATTTGCGATTCCCATGGGATTTCGAAAACAAATTCGGGAGAAAATACCTAAGTGTGGTTTAACACTATAATAATTACCTACAAATTACGGCACATATTAGTTTGGTATCAAGACTATGTGAGTGATTGCTGAACGTTTTGTATTTATTTAGAGCACAGGTACGTCATGAGCAGTAAAGGGTTAGATATATCTACACTGCCACTGAACCGATTTTGAAGATACTTTAACAAGTAAAAAACTGCAGTATTTGTGTGTAAATATTGCTACCGCTCGAGTGAACCGCGGGTGGATCTAGTAAATCATATTTATACGAATGGCGTAAACAAAGGGAGTCCTACACAACAGTGGAAAATTATTGGCTGTGGATGAAATTCATTCATTCATTCATTCAATGAAGAAACAAGGGATGAATGAATGAAGATACAAATTCAAGGTGACGCTGACGTAATTATTTTCTTTAACAGAATAATAGTTTATATGAAAACAGTATAACGATAAGCTAAGTTCTTGACTATGAATATAGAAATTGATCATCACAAGATAATACAAGGAATTGTCAGCCAAAACCTTATAAGACACAATAAACTTTTGCTGCAAAACTTTGAACCACAACGTCGTCGGAATAACTTCCGAGATCCCTCGGCTATTGTAAATTCCAGTGGTAGGTTTGTTCTGTACATTTTCCTCGAATATGAAAGATGAGGAAAGTCGGTGACTTTGTTCATGTGTGATAGATGTTTCACTTTATTATACTGATATGATACTTATTGTTTTGAATTAAACTTCATAAATTCTCTATTGCTATTCCGTATTATGTTGCAGTTTAGACGTTCAGCCCCTCGATTCTACTAAAAAACTTTAATCAACAAATCAAAACGTCAACTGTTTCATTTTTTTTTTCATAACCTAATGTGACGTGATGGAGGCCTTTAGGCCACCTAAAAACTCCGTCACCAGAGTTGCCCAATAGCTCTTATGAACTTATTTATTTACTTGCGATGTTGTAGCACACGTAACCAATCTATGGGTCTTACTTATGAAAGATTTTTAAAGTTGAACACTGGTTAAACAATGTCTTGTCTTCATTTGTGGATAGTGACGAATAGAGACAGGACGTTGTTTAACCAGTGTTCAACTTTAAACATCATTTATAAGTAAGGTTTTTTAATTTTCAGGACATGCCTTGAAGAAATACATGAATTAAATCCCAAAACATAATTATAAAAAAGGCTAAATATTTACTAAAATATCCCAGCGAAAATATTTGTTGTTATTCAGTCAGTGACATACTAGTTTTATAAATAAACGTATAGAGTGGGAGAGACAATAAAGAACGAATATTAATAAGGAATATTTCGCATGCAGCCATATTTTTTGTCTCTTATTTATTTAGGTCAGTATTTAAATACCAAAGTGGTTGTATTGTCTCGTTTGTCCTTTTTACGAGCGAGGTTTAGCAAACGTTGAGTTATTGCAAGGGGTAATACTTTAAGTGTGAATATTTGGAGACAGGGGTTATTGTTAATTTATGCATGTCCTCTTTTCTCTTATGTAAGCAAATATGATAAATGAACGTCATAAAGCAACGCATGGAACCGAATGGTTTGGAGGAATGTATGCGGCAAACAAGTGGTTAAATTAAAAATAAAAATAAACGACTTCAATATTTTAAGCTGAGCAATTTTCTGCACTCTCGATAATTTTATCTTTTATCTTTATCTTATCATTTCTATTCATAACTCCAAAGATCCTCAACTGATCCTCACCAAATTTTAGTGGCACCAATCGGAAAGCATACCCTTTCAAACAAAAAAAAAGTTTTTTTTCAAATCAGTCCAGGCGTCTTCCAGTAATCGGTGAAAATACATAAAAACTATATAAATAATCTGACGAATTGACAACCTCCTCCTTTCTTTTGAAGCCGGTTAAAAAAGCACAGAAATCGAAAACCAGCTTACCTAGCGACAGCAGGCACATCGTATCCGCTCTTGATGTTGTCAGGACCGACTGGTACAGCAGCGGTGAGGAGCAGACGAGGTTTCTTCACCTCCTGAGCTTCAGCTTCGAATGCCTCACGTAGTTCTGTAACAACATAATCATCATAACTAATTAAATCAAGAAATAGAGCAATATACCAATTTATTAAAGTTTGTTTGAGCGCGCTCATCTCTGGAACTATCAGTTGGATTAAAAAAACTCTTTTTGCTTTGATAGCATAAGTCTTAAGATGGTTGTGTACTGCATTTACTATAGTCATCATCACCATACCATTATTACGCGTAAGGGTACACCTAGTAATAAATGGGGTATTTTTTTAATCCAATCACGGCTCATTACGTCAATCCCGTCCGAAACAGTGTCTTAACCAAGCACATGCCACGCTACCGAGGTTTTCATGAAAAAAGCGTAAGTCTTAAGATGGTTATATACTACTTTTTATTATAATCATCACCATACTATTATTACGCGTAACGGCGCAAAGGTACACTAAGTAATATTATAATGGGGTATTTTTTTAATTTAATCATGGCTCATTACGTCAACCCCGTCCAAAACGTCCCGGGCACATGCCACGCTACCGAGGTTTTCATGAAATAAATCTAGGTATTGCTTTTGAATACCGAATCGATTAGAACCTAGGTCGTAAATGCAAACACTCGTATTCTCATCTAAATTCTAACCTCTATTTGCTAGGATCCGCATCACCCGTGCAACTGAAATTAGCTTAGCATAAATTACATGCAAACTTTAGCCTTGCAGTAGATTTATAGAGCAGCCATCGGTGAATAATTGGAGTAGAAGTACCTATTAAAATTACCACAGAGTGTATAAGATATACAGGATGGGGCAAATGAGTTATCTTTTCTTTTGTAGTTAGAAAGTTTTGTTCTGAGGAAACTATAGGTTTATTTTGAAAAATAGAATAATTGCATTTTTAAATTTTTGAAAAAAGCACACACACGCAGCTAGCCTAAGAAATATATTTTGCGAAAAAAACATTTTGATCAGAATCAACTATTTCCACCAGGAAAACTTTTCCTGAAGGTTTTTGCAATAATTCTATACATTTTCTAAGAGATTACGAGTATTCTATTCGATGGACTTTAATTTAAATTAGTTACCTAGGTACTACTTCGGCAACCTAGGAGATTATTCTAACATTGACATGAGGTCAATGAAAAGACAAGGCAACAGATTCTGTAGTCGATTGAGCTGGCAAAAAAATATCTACTAAATCTTGAAATTAATTACGGATTAATTAATTACGGAGCTAGCATTTAAATCAGCTTACGAGATAAATCTAGCTGGATGTCTCTAAGCTTTCTAACTGTTCCTAATCTCATTAGAATATCGCTATCTAATGGAAAACTTTGGCATTGCTCCACACGTTCCCGACGACGTTTCTACTTGGCCTTTTTTAAACACCGTGTTAGGTTGAAGAAGGTGTAAGTGGCTTTTCACACGTTCCAGTTTCCGGGTGACCTATGTCGGCTACCCAGTGGCGTTTGTATGCTATTTACGCCGGTACGTATGAAAGCTACCGTACATGCCCATACTTTTCGCCGGCTACCCGGCAAACCCGGATGTATGAAAGGGCACTAATTAACCACAGACCCAACTACTCTCATAAGTTATTTGAAAAATTGATTTACATTGAAACGATAGAACATAATTCATTGACGAACCTAAGTGTGGATTTTTTCATCATCATCATCATTACCATTTTACCATCACTACAGGAGCAACGCCGCGAGGGTGCTGCTAGTAATAATAATATAAAAGAAATCAATTTTGAATTTGGTGTAAAAAATATTTAGTTTAGGTACTCCTTCCAGCATCATCATTATATTTTACTCGTGAGAACCTTTAATTGGCTTCCTATAGCTAATTCGCTGTTATTTCCTAGTGTAAGAAAGCTGTTGGATCTCCAACAAAAAAAAAAAAAAAAACACTTTTGAAACCCCTTACTTCTCACTCCCTCTCCATTTTCACTATGAACCCTTTGTGGCAACCCTCTAAAGATAAAAAAACTGTTACTCAGCTTAAATTTCACTGCACCAAGTTTAATGTGATCGGTTTTAGATCTAGGCACTTCGTTTCAAATTCTATCAGACGAGTTGATTCCCAAATCTCCTTGACGTTGAAACTAATACCATTCACTGTCAGTTCAAGCTAGTTTCTATATTCCGTTTATATTGGATCCAAATGGAGAACTGGATCTCCATTTAAATTCCAAAAATTTGGGTAAAATATCGGATTAATTGATCAGGGTCACGGTCAGACAACAACCTATCAAAAAGTTCCATTAATTTGTAAATTATTTAATCTTTTATCGATCGATCGGTGTGTTAAAACCCCGTGGGCTATCCACCAGTATCTATCAATCGATACTTGATCGTTACTCGAAAGATGCTTGATCAATGGTGAATCGACTCGAACTCGACCTTTGAATTTGATTAATTTGATGTACAGTGCCACAAGTATAAGTTGGCGGTGGCGATTTGAGGAACTAAAACGGAAAAACGGAAAAAGAGTATTATGATGCGAAATATAATTAAACTATCATAAACAAATACGCAAATGATTAAATATTTCTTACATATTTTCCCAAATTTCGTGGTATTTTCTGTACAATTAATTATATTTTTTGAACACAGTGGCGCTCAGCCGCGCCAAGTTATACTTGTGGCACTGTAGTAGGAACTGTCAATCAACGTAGACTGATCTCATTCAACATACACAACGATCAATCAATTGGTGTAGTTCGAAACGCGCGTTTATAAAACGAGCTTCTTGCGCACACAAAAAGCGCTAATCTTTTTTTTTATTCAACCTATCTCGTCCCACTACTAGGAAAAGGTCTCCCTCAATTCCCTCTCTATCTCTATCCCTCGCCTTATTTAATTTTGTTATTAAAATGCATTTAAATTGTGATTATTTTCAGTGTACACACAATTTACACTTTGTTAATTTCAACTCTAAAGTTCAATTTTATTTAACGTGGATGTAACCATCACAAAGCAATTCTGCTTGTTGAACCTACATTTCCTCTTGCCTTTGATAGCACAGACTTGTTTAAGTAACCGTAGAAGCCCACAAAGAAGCCAGGTAGATAAATAGTAAATGCATTTTGGCTATTCAATGTTGTACTTAAACTTTGGTCTTTGAAATACAGACAGGCTAACATTGACGTAGGACTAGACACTATCATAGTTATACGTTAGGTCATGAAACCACTTATAAAATAATGTCGTAGACATATTTATAAAGTTGACAGTGAACTTATGGTGAACGCACACTTAGCCGCACCGCAGTCCCCTCAGTCTCCGCAGTCATCGTTTTGCTTCAGGGACTGCGGCGACTGCGACGCGGCTAGGTGTGCGAGGTTGCATAGAACTTCATATAAAGAAATCGAATGCGGGGACTGCGGAGACTCCGGTGCGGCCCATATCTGCGTTCACCCTTAGCATCAAACCCAATAATTTGATAAGAAAAAATTCTTGGAATTAAGCTAGCTCAGTCTGTCATCTGAATTGGTCAACTAGCTAATAAAAACACACTCTTTAAGCCCCAAAAACCACTTTTAAACCACTTAAAAGATAATCTATTGTTTATTTGGCATAGGTTGCTTTTTGATGGACAAAATAACCACTACTTACCAAGAACTAGATGTTTCTACCTTTTTTCCAATATTGAGAATCTTGATAACAAACAAGGTTTTTTTCCTGCAAAAGTAGATGATTCTCAAAGACCAGGGCTTAAGAGAAATAATGGAATTGCGGAAGCGGATTTTGGCGGGACCCATTTATATTTCTTTGTCGTTTTTGTACTCATAATCCCAGCGCTTGTTAAGTTGAAAAGAGTTGACGATATATGAAATATGTGAAAAATTGTATGAGTGATTGTGTTTTTCTTTCTAAAACTAGTAGTTCGCCCCGAACTGAGATCTCGCGCACCGTTGTATTGGTAGCCTAGATTTGGACTTGTTTCTGACTACCCCTATACCTATGTTAAGTGCTCCTTCTAGTGTTTACCACAGAATGACATCTAATGCGCTACCTCAGTATAGTAAAGATTATAGGCATGCATGCAATACATTAAGTCGTGTCGTGTTTATATTCAATAGTTGACCCCGCGAACTTCGTACCGCGCCTCAGGGAAGGCCTCTTAGTTCGAGAAATTATTAAAATAGCAGTTCAATACGAAATGTATGAGAAAATCAATTCCCTCCCCCTCCCCTCCCTCCCCCCTCCCCTCCCATCCCCTCCCATCCCCTCCCCCTCCCCTCCCTCCCCCTCCCCCTCCCCCTCCCCCTCCCCCTCCCCCTCCCCCTCCCCCTCCCCTCCCCTCCCCTTCCCCTCCCCTCCCCTCCCCTCCCCTCCCCTCCCCCTCCCCCTACCCTCCCCTCCCCTCCCCTCCCCCTCCCCCTACCCTCCCCCTCCCTCTATAATTTTGGTACATGCCCAGCCCACTATTTGCAGGAGTTAGCATTTGCATACGTGACAGGTTGCAAGTCCATCGCCGCTTCGCCGCTATTAGAACGTTAACTGGTTTCCTCACGATGTTTTCTTTCACCGTTTAGAGCTCGTGTTAATGCGCATTTAAATTTTTCTAATCGAAAAATCCATTGATGAGCACGGCCAGGGTTCGAACTTACGACCTATGAATCTAAAGTCGAGCACTCTTCCAATCGGCCAACACGGCTTTTATTTTCAATCTCAAGAAAAAATATCAAGTACTTAGCAACTAAAATCATTGCAAACCAAACCACAACGATGCCACACTCCTTGTCCGTTAACCAGACCTACGAATACATCGAAACTCTATGAAACGGGAGCTCTCTCCATACTTCCGTTAATTGGTTTGCATAATTTTTCTTTTTGACTGTATTTCAAAAACTATAGAACCTAGAAGAAAACTAAAAACCATTTTGGAATGTATAAGTTGAGTACTTTCATATGACACCCCACTCAATATATTTGGGTAACTTTGAAAAAAATTTACCCCCTTGGGAACCCCATATCTTTACAACCCCTTCATCGATTACGCTCATACGCTCCACAGCAAATTTCCATAGCACAACCTATTGACCTATCAAGTTTCATACAGATTTGATAAGCGGTTCGATAGTTATGCGAGAACATAAAAATGAAACATACAAACATACAAACATACAAACATACAAACATACAAACATACAAACATACAAAGCAAAATCGCCTAACTTGCCACTAAGATCTTCGCTCGCTTCGCTCGCTCGATCGAAAATATATATCTTACTTATAACTTTTGCAGTGGCTAGTAGTATTAGAATTGAGAAGAGTTAGATTGAGGCGACTCAACACTATAAGTCATATTGCTCATTATACGGACTAAAAGTGAAGGAAAAAATGTCATTTTTCCTTCAATTTTGATTAGTTTTGATACGTTTTATGTCAAAATTGAAGGAAAAATGACATTTTCACCTCAGCAGCTCGAAATGGCATCCTTTGCTGCGAGAAACCAGTGTGCAAAATCGCATTTTGCACACGGGTTTCAGTGAGGAAAAGTGATTTGAAATTCGAATGTCGTCGATTGACACGTGGTAGTGCATGGCGGTCAACCGCTAGCCTGTCTATGAAAAAAAAAAAACAAATAACGCACCTTTTAAAAATAAAATAGCGGGAATTTGTTTCTGTTACGCTAGTTATTTGTTGAAAATTCATAAAACAATAAAGATGAGTGAAACCAGTGGCGAATACACTAATTTATCTCCAGAGAGAAGAGTTGAGACAAAAAGTGATTGTGATGAACAAAGTTCCATTCCTGAGAAGCACGTAGGTAAGTTCTGAACAAAACAGAAACTTTTAATTCACAAAACTACAATAACTGTCATATGTTCGTTTAATTTCTGAGAAAAATGCGTTATTTTTAAATAGATTTAAATGAATACCTTTTATGGATTAGTTGCTTCATTATGTACAAAGTTGTATCTTTTATTTTGTAGGTCAATGTTCTCGCTGCTGAGGTGAAAAATTTTGTGTGCTACACGAGACCAAAGTTTTTCACATCTCGTGCCTTTGAATTCCTCGCTAGACTCGGGATTCTAACGTAGAATCACTCGCTACGCTCGTGATTCAATTCTTAGAATCCCTCGTTCGCTCGGGATTCAAAATCAGCACTCGAGGTAAACATCAACTTTGCTCTCTTGTTGCACAAATAACTATTTTTCCTTCACTTTTAGTCCGTATAATGAGCAATACGACTATAAACGTGACATTGTAGTGCGCGGTTAAAATGAAGTGAGCTTGAGCTAAAGTTTTGCTAAATTGACTTATTATTTATGAATTATTGTGTAAGATTGATATACCTACATAAACATAAATTATGTTGCAAATAAGGGGTGTTTTCTCATTGAACCTTTTTCTCTAGATATTTTTTTTATTTAACTTATTTTATTACAAGTAAAACGTAAAATATCTCGATACCTAAGACAGAATTTTATTGCATATTATCTAAGTACTTAATTGAAAATTATTTGTTGTATACGATGATCCTTTCAAAATCATGCCACAGAAATCCTTCGGCTACCTATCTTCATGAGAACCATAATTCAAATGATTTATCTAGGTAACCTAGCACGTTCTAAGCACGTTTCTGAGCTAAGGAGCTTGTTTGTTATGTTTTGGGTCTTTAGCAATTATTGTATATACGAGTATGATCGCAAACGTAGCTATTGGCTCTCTCTAAGAGCTTTTTGGCCGCCTGAAGGCCTCCTGTGGCCTAACGACTTAAAAACCTTAACCGATCATATACCGTACAGTACACAATGGATCTAGGCTTTCGTGAAATTAGCCGTTCGCTGCGCAGTAAAAACATTTGTATGAAAAAGCTGCACTGCGCATCGAAATGGCTAACTTCACGAAAGCCTAGATCCATTGTAAGAAGTGTACCCTCCGAATCACGGGAGCACTCAGGTGTATGCCATTTGCGGTCACCCATCCAAATTGTGACTGCTCAAAATGTTGCTTAACTTCAGCTATCAATCAAGAGCGTCTAAGCAAGCTATAATACGCTCGAGCGCTTCAATTGTTTGTTTAAGATTGATCACTGCGGGGCTAAAAAGGGTGCTATAGCAGAATAACAATAGGAATTGCAAATTATGCCGGTCTTGTCACTCTTGAGCGTTTGTCCACCGCCGCCGTCACCGTCACGTCAACGAGAACGAGATGACGGCGCCGATGTAGCGGACCATACATTTATTATAGCCGCTTGTCCACCAGAAGACCGTCACGTCATTTTGATCTCATACAGAAATAATCTCGTTGACGGTGACGTGACGGTGACGGCGCCGATGTAGCGACCATACATTTACAATAGCCGCTTGTCCACCAGAAGACCGTCACGTCATTTTGATCTCATACAGAAATAATCTCGTTGACGGTGACGTGACGGTGACGGCGGCGGTGGACAAACGCTCTTAGCCTATGAAAAGAGACGGTGGCATATAATTCAATTCCTATTGTGATTTTGCTATACCGGCCTTTTTAACCCCGCTGGTTTTTAAGTTCCAGGATAAAAAAGTTTGTTAACACTCTAGGCAGATGCTGTGTCGTAATTAATGGCGTTCTTTTACATCAATAATTCACGCCTGGGACCGTGGCCTACATTCATCATTCGGGTTGCTTACCTTATTCATAAACGCCGCATCAAATCGCTTTATCGCCGTGTAATGGAGGTCTATAATAGCTAAAATTGACTGTTTTGCACAAAACTTTTTGTATATTTTTTTATGTTTTCAGTATAAAATAAATCTGTAAGTAAGTATATTTTTTTCCTATTCAGGAAGATAAATCCTAACTAATCAGTAATCACACAAAATTACAAATGCTAAAGTTTGGATGGATGTCTGTTTGTTCCTCCATAACCGAACAACCACTGAACAGATTTTCCTGAAATTTAAAATATAGATAGGTAATGACCAGGAATATGATAAAGGCTACTATTTATCCCGGAATATGACATAGGCTACTTTTATCCCGGAAAAATGCAAGGCTCCCGTGCAATAAAAAAATAGTAAACCCAGGTGAAGACGCGGGACGGCTTCGCTTGGGTATCTACTATTTTTTTTAAAAGCTGTCTGTTACACTTTCATTAATTAACAATTTTTTTTTTAATTTGGTTTAGTAATAGTTTGAACCGAATGTATAAAAAATGGCCCCCAAGCGGGCGAATCCACGGCTTTGACAATACATAACGACAAAATATATTGTTTTTATAGATCTAGTTAAGTAAATTCTTTGTGAATAGGGACTTGGGTCAGTTTAGACGAGTGATGGCAAAAAATTACCCACATTACGTGGGCACGCTCAATATTCGCCATGTTCTTAATTTTTTGCACGTGGCTATACAAAATGCGTTTACCCCGAACCCTTGAAGGGTTATTATTCCTATAAATTAAATAAACTAGAGGCTCTGTGAGCTGTAGTCCTCGCGAGTCTGTCCTTGCATAACTTAAAAACTGAATAAATATTCACATTTCTCTAGTTTTGTGATGAGAAGGTGGTCCCAGGTGCTTTAAAATGAGAGCTAATAGGCATTTTCTAGGGAAACTCGCTCCATCGTCAAATTCATCCATGCTAAGGCAAGGAGTGAAGTCAAGAGCTAACTTATCTTCATCATCATCATCATCAGCCTTTCTCATCCCACTGCTGGGTATAGGCCTCTCTTCGTTGCATTCGTCCCTGTCTCGCGCCAATTTAGCCCATGTACTTATCTTAAATTAAAAAAAACTCAAATATCTTCGGATTGCGGTTTACCTGCGTTTGCGTATGCGCAACAACTTTCCTACAATAATTGTAAGATTTCATGTAACTAAATAACGAAGTCTGCGCAAATAACTGCAATTACAACAACTTACATTGATGAGCGTTATACAACTTCCGCACGGATGTGGCGGTCGATGGAGAGATTATGTACATAATAATAATCTGAAAGACTAAGTATGTAAGTATGCAGTATCAAAACGTTGGGATTCGTTTATAAATCTTGACATTCACAAACCACAAATTGACTAAGTATATAAAGTTTTGATAGCAAAATCAAGAAAATATACTTTTTCACTAAAATAAAAACCACTACTGCGTAGAATTCTCCTGTCTACAACCCAAAACAATAATGTAAAAGAAAATGTTTAACCTCCCCATTGACGATTTTGATTTTTGATTGTATAATAATATGTAATATGTGGTAATGTTTATTTCACTACCACATATTACCGATACCTCATATTAAGTATGTTGAGGTCATCAAACCTGCAGAGCGTTTCGAAAAAATAGACATACATAACATACACTCAAAAAACATAACCTTCATCCTGACGCAGTAGGGTAATAACAATAAAATCACGACAACCCCAAGGGGAAGTGGAACTACAGACTGTATGATGAGGTTGTAATACAATATTTGATAACTAAGTCCACAATGTGGTATTACAATTCGGAAACTAGCTATCAACATAACTTTGTTCTCGGTAAATATTTGACGAGCGGCGGTTTATTACTATTGCTAGTAGGTGCCTCGAGTTTAACAAATAATGATTAGGTATATCTACTATTTTCAAATTCTTTTATTACATTACATTGTTCTTCTTCTTTTCATTATTTTTGTGTCAATGCTTCAATTCGACTTTTTTTTAATATTTTTTGAGTAAAAGTCAGCTTAAATAGCGCTATCTATGGCTGCGATAAGGTCAATTAATCAATTAATCATTCATTTATTACAAGAAATATGGTCATAACAAGATCTTAATATTAAAGAGAGTGTCACATACTTCACCAAAAAACATCGGCATGCAAAATTACAAACAAATTGAATTAGTCTTCGACTGACTGGCACAGGATCGTGGTGGATGGCACAAACTTAGTGAGGCCTATACCCAGCAGTGAGTCAAATCGGGCTGTGGATGATGATGATGATGTGCTGGTATTTGGTGCACAAGGGGCACACCAGTAGGTGCGGCATGGTTTGCGCCGGAGCACCACAGTCATATTGCGCCAAACTAGGATCCCTAATCCCTATTCGCACATGTTAAATCTGCATCGGCCAATCTGGGTGCGGAGACGATTTAACGACTTCCAGATGGGCCATGGCAGAGCGTGTCCTGAATGTTTTAGTAGGGCATTGAATATGGATGCGCGTACTTGTCAATCCAGTAGTAACTACACCACTATCAGTCAAAACATACTTGATAATTCGAGATTAATAATTAGTGGATGTATAATTCGCGTCATGTAAAAAGAACGCTGGAAGAAAGTGGAGGGGTGTGTTTTGACGCATGTTTGCGCATGGGTTACCTATTCCCAAACCTGAGACAAAGCACACCCCCTCCACTTTTTTCCATGATGCTTTTCTTCATTACTTTTCCTTCAATGATGCTTTTAATAAAACTGTCGTGTCGTATAAGATGGCTTTATTTTGTACTTCTATACAAACCAAAGATCTCCAGAGCACGGAAGTGCTCAGTTGTTAATACCACTTGTGGTCACCCAACCATTGGTGGCCGTTCAGAACGTTAACTTCAATGATCTATCAAGCTACGCCACGAGCGCTTTGTTTGTTTTAGAAGACAAGGCAGTACGTAGCATGCAAGCCAATCTCATTGGTTCGCGCTCGGGATAATTCATTCAGCAATCAATGTGAGCGCTGCTGGTGGGTTGTGGTTTCTTTGATAGCGACGAGCTTACGTAATTTTTTTATACTACCGATGGCTTTTCATAAACATCATACAAAACAGAAGAAGGAAAATGATTGGACATCTTTTATCACATGACAGCTTCATAAGGAACATCATAGAAGGAAAAGTAGAAGAAAAACGAGGAAGGGGGAAGACCAAGAATTAATTACATGAGTCAGATTAAGAAGAAGGTTGCTGTCATGTCGTATAAAGAAATAAAAGAAATCGCATTGTAAAGAGATAGATGGAGAGAATTGCATCGTTGCACCGCCAAGAGCTGCGGGGTTAAAATGGCCGCAAAGCAGAATCACAATAGGAATTGCAATTTATGCCGTTCTTGTCACTCTCAGTCAAAAAAGACGGCACTTTTTGCCTTTAGCAGCAGGTTTGTAGCTATAGTTCGGTTCTGTGTCGCCTCCATTCACCAACAATTTGCGACCCCTTACAACGGCATCTTTCATCGAAGGGTTTTCAAAGCTAATAAAATATTCGCTTTCAGTCTGACCACAACCTAAACATACCAATTCTTCGTCAATGTTTGGACACGGTATTGAAGTGGATTTCTTGATTAAACATTTGAACAACGGAAAATGACTTCAAAGACTTGCGATTTTTTAACATTATAAATACAAAAAATCACGCCTCTTTCCCACAGGGGTAGGCAGAGACCACGGATTTCCACTTGCTACGATCCCGACACACCTTTTTCGCTGCAAGCTAGAAGGTTCGCTTAGGCGAACAGACCTAGATCAAATTGGTGATATTTTGGAGAAAGGCCAGGTCAAAAGTACATAAGTACCCTAAACCGGCGAGCCTGTATGAGAAATGTGATGAGAGTGAGTGGTTTATTAATTTATTTGTTATTGATTTTATTATAATACCTACCTAATTCAGACGACTACAAACAAGTGACTAAATAAAAAAAAAACAACTTCATTGTTATGAGCAAGTTTCTGCACTCTCGAGGTGCATTTCTGTTAATTACTCCGAAGATCACCGAAAGTATGCTCTTTAAAAAAAAGAATTTTCCAAATCGGTCCAGGCGTCTTCAAATAATCGGTGAACGTACATAAAAAAATCACAAAAAAATATTCCGACGAATTGAGAACCTCCTCCTTGTTTTGAAGTCGGTTTATAACTGGAAATAATGAAAACACAAGAGTTTCTTCAAGTTATTCGCGACCAAATCACGAAACAATTTTCTAGCTTTATTCGCTAAGTGTACGAATAAATTGAACAAAGTAAGGGTTTATAATAAATTGATAGGTACTTTTTTATGATAGGTACTTGTTATAACTCTCTTATAGGAGGAAAAATAAATAGGAACTCAATAACAGTAAGTAGGTACTTCTTTAGATATTTTCAAAAGATGCCTAGATCTTTTTTCAATTTTTGTACCTATAGGAACTCAATAACAGTACCTACTTCTTTTGATCTTTTCAAAGGATGATTAATTTTTTTATTTATAACGTAATCAATCATTGCCTTCAGGAAGAAAAATTACAGTCGCTACTTAACATTTTACCCAAAAAAAATGGAAAATACACAAAAACAAACATACGAGACATTATAGAAACACGGATAAAAATCTTGACATTACTAAAATGTCAAGGTTCCATCTGAATGAATCACTTCCTCTATTTGGGCGCAGACTCGACAAACTAACGATTTGATTTTGTGTAAAAAATCATCGTAGGCAGCATAAAGTGTAAATTGACCTTTAAAAGGTGGTAGTAACTCAAATAAGTGGTTATCTGAATTTAAAACTCTTACGTCGATGACTCATTGACAATCAATTTATAGCTTAAACCAAAAGCCCTAGAAACAAAAAACTTGAAAGGAATGTCCTTTCCAGTCGCTTGGCAGTGAACGCATTAAAGAACATACTACTGGGAGATGAAGTATGCGCTCGTCTATGATAGCAACCAAAATTGGTCTCAAACTGTCAAATAAGTATGACAGTTCGGTGTTCAGTGACCATGCAAGTAGCTCTGTCACTCTCATCTCAACAAAGTCAAGTCAAAGTATCGTTTATTGCTCTGAATACATGTAGAGAAGGTGTAAAATATGTGGTTAGAATCAATGTATTCTACCTTAATTCAAGGCATGCAATATTTCAACGAGACCGAGGACGCGACGAAAGATAACTACATTATCGTTTTGACAGTTTGAGATCAGTTTTAGGTTTGAGACAAGTTAGACAATCAGCCTGCAGATAGTGTGCCATGTACCCCAGTTATGAACCAAAGGCACAGCTATTCCTATTCACATACTGCATAATATATACCTACCCGTTTACTACATTATTAACAGCATCCCTAGTTCGGTACCACGGAGGCCTCATTAGCGGGGCCTAAGCCCCGGTTCTCTGAAACCCGGAGAAAATGTATGGAATGTGTTTTTTTTGAATTTTAGCAAAAACTTACGATTTGGTTTGGTAAGTTATTTTGGGATAAGTGTTCCGGATGAGAAATAGAGTCGATTAAGACTAACTTTTTTTCTAATTATTAACATTTTTTTTTTGAAAAATGCATTTTTTTAGGCTAGCTGCATTTTTTCTAAAATCTAAAAATGGAATTATTTATTTCTTTAAAATAAAATAATAGTTTCGTAATAACAAAACTTTCTAACTACAAGAGAAAAGGTAGCTACCCTGAGTGCCCAAAAATTAGCCACACCCTTTATAAACCTAAGGTGATTAAATTATCTCCAACATGTTTTAGATAAATTACTGCCGATATTATGTTTAAGTAAGTACTAAATTCTTCGAAACGGGGACTTTCAGCGTAATTATACGCAGAATGACAAATACTGCCGGAAACTACGCTTAATTTGATCCCTTGTGCCCGCCCAATATAATATCTGGAAGTAATATCTATGCATATAAATATAAGTTATAATGTAGGTGAAATGTATAACTTACGGCGCTAAAGTAGAAACTTTTGGTGTTTCATAAACTTGAAAATGAAAATTCTTATCAAAATATCAATTCCGACGGGATTAGAACCAGCAATAATACAAATGATCCTTCACCAACTCAGCCACGGGCTAAGTGTGGTTTAAGTTTAACACTATAAAAATTAAAAATTATAGTGTTTCATAATGTTTCATTACTTATTATCTTTCTTATTCTGAAACATTATCACTTGATTATCACAAAACACCTTTTTTGACAGTTCTCTATAGAATTGGGTAAAATGGTTCACCAAACATGAATTTCTACGTCAAATGTTAGATACCAAATTCTATAGATAACTGCCAAAAAATGTGTTTTGTTTGTGATAAGTAGGTAGGTACCTAAGTACCTGTTTTTCATAATTATGAAACATATTTATGAAAAAGTGGCCACTTTAGACCCGCTGAACTACTACTACTACTACTTTCGTATGAGCAAGTGGCCAACTCTGGTGACGGAGTTTTTAGGCTGCCTAAAGGCCTCCGTCATGAAACTTGAAGTCCCGCTGAACTTGAAAGTAAAATTAAATTACAGAAACAATTCTTCTACATTTTATACTTGTTCGATTCTTACCTTATTTTGAATCCTACTTAATATTATAAAGGCGAAAGTCCGTGTGTGTGTGTGTGTGTGAATGTTTGTTACCACGTATCTTCATAACTACTAAACCGATTTTGATGAAATTTGGAATGTAGATAGATAATAACCGGGAATAGGACATAGGCTACTATTTATCCCCAAAAATGGCACGATTCCCGTGGGATAAAAAAAATAGTAGTCCACGCGGGCGAAGCCGCGGGCGTCCGCTAGTAGTTAATAGAACTACAAATAAAATACTCACTCTTTTTAAATTCAGTTCTCCTTTTATCTCACAACATCTTTTACAATTGTTTTTCCGTGTCTCCAAATCTCTCATCTCCCTCGCTTTTTTCCAGTTGCCGCGCTTTTTTTACTTCCTTTCCTCTAGCCTAGTTTTTTGACATCAATCAGTTTTCTATTCTACCAATTAAAATAAACACAGGAGCGAGGCAACCCGAAAAAAGTTTCAAAAAAATAATTACTTATAATTTACTATTTATGTAAACAACATTGAGAGATTTACAATAATAACTTAGTAAATAAAGATGCCAGATTAATACTTCATTGTGTTTCTTTTATGGTGTAGGTACAATAAAGATGTAAGTAGGTAAGTATTCTATTCTATTTTGTAAAGTTTTGTTACCTTGAAAATAAGCTGGATAATGCCAGAAAATTCACGACATTTTCATCGACTGTTTATTTTCGAAATTATTTCAATACCCTAGTCAAAGTTTGATGAAACCCTTAAACAGAGTTTTTCTAAGAGGCCATTAATAGATAGTTTATTTAGGACAGAGATGTCTCCTGGCTGTTAGATACTGTTTTTGCAGGCGAAGAAACGGTTGTTTTGATTGGATCAAGATGGGACCCGTAACCTTTACAATAATAGGTAGGTACGAGAAATAATTAATGTAATGTTAGGTGTATTATCCTAATCTAATCCGTACCCATATTATAAATGTGAAAGTGTGTTTATTTGTTTGTTTATTTGTCCTGCTTTTACGTCAAAACAAAGAAACGGACTGACGTGATTTTTTGTGTGGAGATAGTTGGAGGGCTGGAGAGTAACATAGGCTACTTTTTGTCTGGGTACCACGCGAGCGTAGCCGCGGGCAGCAGCTAGTAAGTAATAATGGGACATTCAGAAATCATAACATTAACAAGGAATGTCGGTTGTTGACCTCGCCCATTTTGCTTTCTTCGATTTTTCCGTATCTCTAAAGGTGCATCTATATTTGTAACATTTTGTTAGTACAATACAAAAGTCTTCTTCTTTTTAAGCCTGAACATTGTGAGCGTGGGAATTTCTCATTCTACGCACACTTTGAAATTTTACACTCACACATCTGCAACTCGTAGCGTAGTACGCATGCACACTAACGTTTATTTGTTTGTTTGTTTCTCATTGCGCGTCATCGCTGTAGCATTTGTAAGCATGTCCTAGAAAATGCGCAATGTATACCGGCCGGCGTAAATGTCATGGTGAGTGTTTGTTGCCTAAGGGTGGAGCCATAGTGTAAACCGGGTTGACGCTATCCAAGTCGGTTGCACGGTTCGAATTGAATCTATATTCGAACCGAACTATTAGGTATTATAAATTGAAGCTGTAGGTACATCCGATATCTGTACATTCAATCAATTTTGATTTATTAAACGCTATAAATATTATTTAATTTATGTACCTACCTACTTGTAGGTAAACATAAAAATCGGTCGAGCCGTAGGTACCTACTTGAGTTATCGTGTCAGATTCGGTTCTAGAGCACACTAGCAACTTCCGATTGGTTTCATTACTTTGTGCATTGTCATAATGATGATGGAAGGTTTATAATATAGTGAGATAAGAAGTACCTATGTAGGTAACTTGGACGAACTAAATATCTAGACCCCGATTTCGAGCGTCAAAACGCCAAAAAAAGTCACCAACTGTTGGTTGACTTGTTCGTTTCGCTCATTCAGTCGCGCTAAGGTCGTTGTACTGTAAACATGAATTTGGTGGCAAACAAAAATGGCGATTTGTGCCATTAAAGTGTGCAGGAATTACAAAGGACGACTAAAAATAAATGAGGAAGTTACATAGCATCGGTAAGTAAACTATAAATAACTATAAGTTATGAAAACAAGAAAATAAAACTTTGTAATTTTATCCTAACATGTTCTAAAAGGGTTGCCATAATTATTCTTTGATTTTACCCATGTGAAAGCGTGAGCAAATAAAAAAAAGTGTTGAATCCAAGGATTTTATATACAAACAGGATGGTTAAGTCGACTTTAATGTAAAAGGGACTTTGAACCTTAACACGACTACACAACGATCTATTATAATTTAATCTTGGTTCTATGGATTGTTGGTCTTGTTGAGAGGCTTTCTTGGTAGCTTTGTCTCTTTCACACTCGTTGTTGGATTAGTAGTGTGCCCAAGTCATTGACAGGATATTTTTACCTTATTGATTTCGATCCTTGGTTTCGATCCTTGATTTCGATCCTTGATTTTGATCCTTGATTTCAATCCTTGATTCTTGAATCTTGAATCTTTGAAGTGACAGCTGTCAAACTTCAAACCGCCATATCTCATGAATTACTCGTCCTAGACTCCCCGTTCTCAGTTCAAATGAAAGCTTTGACCAAGATCTTTATTTGAACTGACATCTGTCAAACTTAAAACGGCCATATCTCGGAAACTACTCGTCCTAGACTCCCCGTTCTCAGTTCAAATGAAAGCTATGACCAAGATCTACATTTCAGATGACAGATGTCATTTTGACAGCTGTCACTTAAAAAGAAGATCTTGGTCATAGCATTCATTTGAACTGAGAACGGGGAGTCTAGGACGAGTAGTTTCCGAGATATGGCCGTTTTAAGCTTTGAACTGACAGCTGTCAAACTTAAAACGGTCATATCTCGGAAACTACTCGTCCTAGACTCCCCGTTCTCAGTTCAAATGAAAGCTATGACCAAGATCTACATTTCAGATGACAGATGTCATTTTGACAGCTGTCACTTAAAAAGAAGATCTTGGTCATAGCTTTCATTTGAACTGAGAACGGGGAGTCTAGGACGAGCAGTTTCCGAGATATGGCCGTTTTAAGTTTGACAGCTGTCAGTTCAAATGAAGATCTTGGTCATAGCTTTCATTTGAACTGAGAACGGGGAGTCTAGGACGAGTAAATCATGAGATATGGCGGTTTGAAGTTTGACAGCTGTCACTTCAAAGATTCAAGATTTCAAATTCCAGATTCAAGAATCAAGGATTGAAATCAAGGATCGAAATCAAGGATCGAAATCCAGGATCGAAACCAAGGATCGAATACTTACAAGAAAAATTAAGTAAACAAAAACCAGTATTGACCGCAAAAAATTTGAAACAAATTTTAGAGACATTTCGATATCATAACATATTTTCCCCTACTTTTATGGGAAATTTTCAAGAGCTGGTATCACTAAAAATGGATGACAATGTTGACAGGTGACGCAGCGCACCTGTATATTATTATTATTATTAAGTATTTATTTCAGATTAAAAGAAATCCATATTACTATTATCTACTACACAAAAACAAACTCAATCACATATAATAAATTAAAATTAAAATACACATACAAACACTTGAAAATTTTTTAAAAATAAAATAAAATAAAATAATAATTAATTAGGTACCTACATGATAGAGCAGAAAAACAGTAACTGCATTTAACTGTTTCATTGAGTTACTAGCATTGTATCTAGTAACTCACTAAAACAGCCTACTGCAGCGATACAATTTGGAGCCTAGGACAATATCCATCCATTTGTTCTGGATTGGGCAGTCCGCACGCGATACAATCATCTCCAGGATGCGATTACGGCTGCTTCGCGCACGCTGAAGTAGTGAAGCGACTTTTTTGCGTATTACGGCATGATAGCCGTCTGTGCGCGCCAACGCAAACATTTCGGATGCGCTGCAAAAGCGAGGCAGTCCCATCATCATCCTGAAGATGTTGTTATATTGGACTCGCAGGGCGTCGGCCGTCCGTTGGGTGTGGTTTATCCAGAGGCTGCTCGAGTAGAAGGATTGACAGTATGCCTTGAAAAGTGTAATCTTAACTTCCCTCGAGCAGTGAGCGAACCTGCGTATCAGCATGTTTCCTCGGACTGCCAGCGCCCTGCGTTCCCTTTCCATATCTTCGTCATCCTTGAGCTCCTCGTCCACAATATGCCCCAAATACTTAAAACTAGAGACTTTCTGTAGAGCCGCGCCGTTCAGCATAATTGGCGGAACATCGACCGGTCTAACTTTCCCACTCTTAAAAACGAGAAATTCGCTCTTTTTCGAGTTATACCCTAGTCCGTGCTCCTCCGCATATACCTCACAGATTTTAATTAGTTTTCGTATCGATCCCACTGTCGGTCCCAGTAGCACCATGTCATCTGCGTAACTTATATTATTTACGGATATGCCATCAATAAAACATCCAGTGTGAGTGCTACTGAGCTCGACAATGAGCTCGTTTACATATAGGTTGAATAACAAAGGAGATGTTATCCCGCCTTGTCTCACACCACACTGTAATCCATATCCTTCAGACAGAGCACCCGCCCACCTCACCTGGTTTTTCTGACTTTTATACCAGTACCTAAATACGGAGACGACTTCTGCCGGTACACCCTCTGCCTCCAACTTGGCCCAAAGCTTGTTATATAAAACCGTATCGAAGGCTTTGGACAAATCCAGGAAGCAGGCGTATACCGGCGTCTTCCTGTCCGTGTAGTACCTGACAGCTTGCTTAAGGCACAATATTGCACTCTCAGTGGACAGCCCAGCTCTAAACCCGAACTGGGCGTCGTGCAGTTTGACATATTGTAACATAATATTATTAAGCAAGCTGTCAAGAACCTTCGCCATAATTGTCGCAAGTGAGATGGGCCGGTAGTTGTTTTTGTCCGACGCGTCTCCTGTTCTACACTTCAATATTGGCACTACAATGGTCTTAGTAAGGGCGTCCGGCAGGTGGCCGTGGCACAAACACAAGTTATAAAACATGGAAAGAACATGTGGCAGGTGGACACCAGCATATTTAAGATGCTCAATGCTGAGACTGTCATGCCCAGGAGATTTACCTCTCTGCATGGTTTGAATAACTTTGCGTACATCTTCAGTTCTAATAAACACAGTTCTCTCCCGCACAGCAGTCCCAGCACTATCCGGCTCGGTAGAGTCCAACTTCGACTTGACTCTAAAGTGCTCGCTAAACAAATTGGCGATCATAGTGCAATCATCAATGTTACTTACACTCATAGGGAGGCCAGACTTAATATTAAGTTTATTGGTTTGCTTCCAAAAAGTCTTAAAATCCTTTGCGGCATGATGAGAAGCAAGAATATCCATTTTAATTTGGTCCTGCTTATCCTGGCACCATTTTAGTTGTTTCTTAAAATGTATCCTACTCTCACGCATAACATCATAACAATGGCCCCTATTAGGCTTCCCAGCTTCAACCCACGCTAAGAACCCAAGCCTGGCCTCCCTATGGGAGGCTGCCACATGCTTATTCCACCCAGCAATATATCCCCCTCTCCTTTGCGTACCATCCCGCTCACACGAAGACGCTGCGGCTTCTGTCAGGATAGACACAATATCAGAGTACATATTATCTATTATTATTTTATGCTCTACATTAGTACATGTTTGGTCACAACAGTCAGAAAACTCCTGCGGAAATACAATATCTCGTAGTCGAGCATGGCACAAGCTCTGATAACGGTTTTGTTGACTAGGAGTACGTTCTCTCCAAGCTACTCTATCCTCTATCAAAGTTGGTGCTACATTTACATTTGACTTAATTGTATCCAATTTACACTCCACAAATAATGGGAAATGGTCAGACCACTGCACACTATGCTCTACCCACACCCGACTTATATTAGACTGTGCAGCACTCGTTACTAAACAGTGATCTAACCATCTCTTAGATCCATATACATCACAGATAAATGTAAAAGTGCTAGAGTCCTTTCCTAACATAATCATGTCCGCACAAATTAAATTTTGTTCTTTACAGAAGTCAAGCAGTTCATTGCCAAACCGTTCATTTGGATGAGCGTTAAAGTCTCCCAATATATAAACAACACTTGTGTCATTATTCTCGTCAATAATTGAGCTTATTTTACCTAATAATTCAGTGAACTTAGTCAAATTATGAGATAAGTCAATGGGCATATAAACACTAAATACTATAATTGGCATACCGGTACTTCTTGTTTTTAATTTGATGGCTACTAAACGCTCGTCATTACATTTAATCACACTAGCACAAGGAAATACACTTTTTCGCCAAAGCAAAGCTACTCCACCATAGGGTCTGCCACGTAATGGTCCAAGAGACGTGTCAACTGCAGAAGTCCCGGTGCTTCCGAACTCGTCATCTATGGCTGTCAGCATCGGTAGGTCATGCGGCAGCAGCCAGGTCTCCTGCAGAGCAACAACATCAGCCTGCTTACACAATCCTCTCACCCCATCCAAGGAGCGCTTCACAGACTTGCAGTTGAATGAAATTAAGTTTCTATAGGTCGTACTATCCATTATTGAATTTTGATAGTTGCCTCTCGTTATCAGGCGAGCTATGTTGGCCATGCTCTTTATCCCTAAGATCTACGAATCTCCTAAACGAGATTCCTTTAGGCCAAAAGCTATCCTCTAGAAATATTGGCAAGCTTGTTTTATTAACGAAGATTTTAAAGGCATTATGACTTCGTTGTTTAGCCATTTTAAGCATAATCGGCGCTACTATTTCTTGAGTTTTATTCTGTATATAATCAGCTATATCTGCCTCAGAAACATCCTTGTGTACATTAGTGATAAATAATGGTATCCTAATTTCAGCCGCTTTAAATTTACTATTCTGCTCTACAGAGGCTTTTCCTTTAACTGTAGTAAATTTATTTCGCAGGCGCTTCCTCTGAACCAATTTCCATTCCTCGCTCGGCTCCGGCTCATACCACAGTCCCCTTCTCCGTCCCACCTCAGCAAAGGTAGGTCTTGACGTCGATGAGGCACGGCTGTGTGCAGCAGTAGATGTAGCCGATCGCTGGTCCAATGTATCGCTATTTCCTTTGATTGGTGATGAATGGACTTCTTGAGGCACGGAAGTTGCCGAGCTTTGACCCGACAACACACGAGCGTGATTCTGTTCCGTGATTGGCGACGAAGGAGTTACGACGATAGTCGAGCGCGCAACCGAAGACTCCCGATTGTTGCTGCGAACACGGATTGGCGGCGAAGGCACCACATGAGTTACGAAGATTGCCGAGCACTCGCCCGACAACTCACGAATGCGATCCTGCTCCTTGATTGGCGACGATCGCACGCTCGGCGCCACGGAGGTGCTCGCGCGCTCGGTCGAAGACGCACGATGACTGTTCATGTCAATGATTGGCGGAGAGCGCACAACTCGGGTCGCGAAGACGGCCGAGCCTGCGCCCGAAATTCCACGATCGCGCGTAGGCTCATTTATTGGTTGCAGCTGCGACGTTACCGGTGGCGAAGATGCAATAGCCTGTGGCCCGGAGATAGCCGAGTGATCGGGGTCACTGACCGTAATCTGCAGTGGCCTTGGCAATGTCGGAGTGATTGCCATTGGTCCGCTGTTCAACATACTAGGACCTTTTCTGCGGGTATGAAATGGCGAGTTAATTAAAGAGTCATATTTATTTGAATGCATCTTTGCCTGCAACTCATGCAGCTGTTCAGTTGTAGCGTATGTGCTTTTGATACTCTCTATCTGTGATTTCATTAGAGTTATTTCTTTCAAAAGCGTTGAACAGTCTAGATGGTCAAACAGAACTGGTGGTAGTCGGTCCAATTGTTTTGCCACAAAAATAGGTACTAGCTGAGGGTCTACACTCTTTAGCACTGTAACAATATCTTCAAGATCTCTCTGTATTTTGCCATCAACTTTTCTCTTCCGCCTTATCCTCCGTATGTTGGTTGTAACAGTGTCAAACAGCAGATTCTTAGATTTCTCTACCTCGTTCTCATTAAAAGCTGATGCACAAATTCGTATCAAACTCTCTTGGTCCATCACATCAATTTTGTTCACAATGAAAGTCAACAACTCATCTATAACAACATTGCAATTCGCACATTTGACAGTGCTCGACGTCATTCTGCGAGCGAGAGAGGGAACGACGCGACCGAAACACGTCCACTCACGAGCGGCGTAGCGCAGAGACTGAGAGTATAGACAATAGAAGATTCGCATACTTGTGTGCGTAATACGCACACTAGCGTTTCAAACCTGGCCTGTTGTTCTTGTTGCGATTGAAGCGAGAGAGTCCATCTAGACATATAATTAATCAAAGGTAGGTAAGTAGGTAATCATGGAAGGAGAAAGGAAGAGAAACATGGAAGGAGAGAAGATGTACCTACATAAAAAAAAACAAAAAAAAATCACAAAAAAAAACGACAAACGTTCTCCTTTTTCCGATGTCGGTTAAAAATAGGTAAGTATTTCCTATAACTAAAAATACGTCATACAAAGTGATGATAATGATAGTTATTGCGGAGACAGTCACACCCCACCCTAAAATGTGCGTGCTTCCGTGAGCGGATGGAAAACGGACGTCCTCCCACCTCGGTATCCCCGACGACACTGCCATTTTTCGCACGTCAACGTTCCATTTATACAGCGCAGAAAGCGACGTTCGGTCCGTACCTACTCCATAGTAAAATGTATGGACGCAGGCGCACGCTTTGCGTCGAAAAATAAATAGTGTTCAGACGTAGATTTCAACTTTACGATGAGATTTAATAAAAATCTAGCGCGGTATTGCTCTTGTTCATACTTTTGTGTCTATCGTGAACAATAAAGATTTTTATAAACTCCAATGGGGATTTTCAAAAATTGGAACAAAAAAAGGTCGATTTCGGGATTTTTGAGAGAGTTTATCTATTTTCTTCTCGGAAATAAGTAATTATTTTGCAATTATCTCGCGGTGTTATTGTTGGCACATCTATTGAGCTACTACCTTTTTGTTTTTATGTAATACAATTCAGCCAAACTCTTAAACTTTTGGATCTTGCAAGTGCCTTTTGGTGCATTGTCAGGGTATAGGGCCTTAAGGCGCTATACCCTGACGATGCACCAAAAGGCACTTGCAAGATCCAAAAGTTTAAGAGTTTGGCTGAATTGTATTACATAAAAACAAAAAGGTAGTAGCTCAATAGATGTGCCAACAATAACACCGCGAGATAATTGCAAAATAATTACTTATTTCCGAGAAGAAAATAGATAAACTCTCTCAAAAATCCCGAAATCGACCTTTTTTTGTTCCAATTTTTGAAAATCCCCATTGGAGTTTATAAAAATCTTTATTGTTCACGATAGACACAAAAGTATGAACAAGAGCAATACCGCGCTAGATTTTTATTAAATCTCATCGTAAAGTTGAAATCTACGTCTGAACACTATTTATTTTTCGACGCAAAGCGTGCGCCTGCGTCCATACATTTTACTATGGAGTAGGTACGGACCGAACGTCGCTTTCTGCGCTGTATAAATGGAACGTTGACGTGCGAAAAATGGCAGTGTCGTCGCGGATACCGAGGTGGGAGGACGTCCGTTTTCCATCCGCTCACGGACGCACGCACATTTTAGGGTGGGGTGTGACTGTCTCCGCAATAATTATCATTATCATCACTTTGTATGACGTATTTTTAGTTATAGGAAATACTTACCTATTTTTAACCGACATCGGAAAAAAGAGAAGGTTCGTCGGAATCTCTTTTTTTTGTGCTTTTTTTTTGTTTTTTTTTATGTAGGTACATGCTTCTCTCCTTCCATGTTTCTCTTCCTTTCTCCTTCCATGATTACCTACTTACCTACCTTTGATTAATTATATGTCTAGATGGACTCTCTCGCTTCAATCGCAACAAGAACAACAGGCCAGGTTTGAAACGCTAGTGTGCGTATTACGCACACAAGTATGCGAATCTTCTATTGTCTATACAGGTGCGCTGCGTCACCTGTCAACATTGTCATCCATTTTTAGTGATACCAGCTCTTGAAAATTTCCCATAAAAGTAGGGGAAAATATGTTATGATTTCGAGGTGTCTCTAAAATTTGTTTCAAATTTTTTGCGGTCAATACTGGTTTTTGTTTACTTAATTTTTCTTGTAAGTATTTGATCCTTGGTTTCGATCCTGGATTTCAATCCTTGATTTCGATCCTTGATTTCGATCCTTGATTTCAATCCTTGATTCTTGAATCTGGAATTTGAAATCTTGAATCTTTGAAGTGACAGCTGTCAAACTTCAAACCGCCATATCTCATGAATTACTCGTCCTAGACTCCCCGTTCTCAGTTCAAATGAAAGCTATGACCAAGATCTTCATTTGAACTGACAGCTGTCAAACTTAAAACGGCCATATCTCGGAAACTACTCGTCCTAGACTCCCCGTTCTCAGTTCAAATGAAAGCTATGACCAAGATCTTCTTTTTAAGTGACAGCTGTCAAAATGACATCTGTCATCTGAAATGTAGATCTTGGTCATAGCTTTCATTTGAACTGAGAACGGGGAGTCTAGGACGAGTAGTTTCCGAGATATGGCCGTTTTAAGCTTTGAACTGACAGCTGTCAAACTTAAAACGGTCATATCTCGGAAACTACTCGTCCTAGACTCCCCGTTCTCAGTTCAAATGAAAGCTATGACCAAGATCTACATTTCAGATGACAGATGTCATTTTGACAGCTGTCACTTAAAAAGAAGATCTTGGTCATAGCTTTCATTTGAACTGAGAACGGGGAGTCTAGGACGAGTAGTTTCCAAGATATGGCCGTTTAAAGTTTGACAGCTGTCAGTTCAAAGCTTAATAAAACGGCCATATCTCGGAAACTACTCGTCCTAGACTCCCCGTTCTCAGTTCAAATGAAAGCTATGACCAAGATCTTCTTTTTAAGTGACAGCTGTCAAAATGACATCTGTCATCTGAAATGTAGATCTTGGTCATAGCTTTCATTTGAACTGAGAACGGGGAGTCTAGGACGAGTAGTTTCCGAGATATGACCGTTTTAAGTTTGACAGCTGTCAGTTCAAAGCTTAAAACGGCCATATCTCGGAAACTACTCGTCCTAGACTCCCCGTTCTCAGTTCAAATGAAAGCTATGACCAAGATCTTCTTTTTAAGTGACAGCTGTCAAAATGACATCTGTCATCTGAAATGTAGATCTTGGTCATAGCTTTCATTTGAACTGAGAACGGTGAGTCTAGGACGAGTAGTTTCTGAGATATGACCGTTTTAAGTTTGACAGCTGTCAGTTCAATTTGTTGCCCACCAAATAAGAGTGCAATGTTAAACAACAGTGTTTTCTGCATGGCGTCGCGTATTTATAATCACTTACCTACTGATATTTTAGAAATTAATTCAACTGATATTTTTAAATTTAAGTTAAAGAAATTATTGTTACAAAAGGTTTATTATAATATTAATGAATATCTCTCAGACAAGTTTTCAGAATTTTAAATAAAATAAAATTTGATAAGTAGGTATCGTATTATGAAAAATGAAAACTTCTCTATTATTTTGCTGTATTGTACTGTACATAGTTATGACATGATTTATTAATTTATTAAGAAGTGACTTCCATTTTTATTAAGTTCTATTTTTTTTGCATGCTGAGAAGCAGAATTAAGGCCTGTACCTACATTTTTTAACTGTCATCTATTTACCTACCTTTAATTCGCAATAAATATATAATGATTATTATTATTATTATTATGATTATGAAGATCTTCTTTTTAAGTGACAGTTGTCAAAATGACATCTCTCATCTGAAATGTAGATCTTGGTCATAGCTTTCATTTGAACTGAGAACGGTGAGTCTAGGACGAGTAGTTTCCGAGATATGACCGTTTTAAGTTTGACACTTGTCAGTTCAAAGTTTAAAACAGCCATATCTCGGAAACTACTCGTCCTAGACTCCCCGTTCTCAGTTCAAATGAAAGCTATGACCAAGATCTTTTTAAGTGACAGCTGTCAAAATGACATCTGTCATCTGAAATGTAGATCTTGGTCATAGCTTTCATTTGAACTGAGAACGGGGAGTCTAGAACGAGTAGTTTCCGAGATATGGCCGTTTTAAGTTTGACAGCTGTCAGTTCAAATAAAGATCTTGGTCAAAGCTTTCATTTGAACTGAGAACGGGGAGTCTAGGACGAGTAATTCATGAGATATGGCGGTTTGAAGTTTGACAGCTGTCACTTCAAAGATTCAAGATTCAAGAATCAAGGATCGAAATCCAGAATCGTAACCAAGGATCGAAATCAAGGATCGAAACCAAGGATCGAAATCAATAAGGTAAAAATATCCTGTCAATGACTTGGGCACACTACTAATCCAACAACGAGTGTGAAAGAGACAAAGCTACCAAGAAAGCCTCTCAACAAGACCAACAATCCTTATAACCAAGATTAAATTATAATAGATCGTTGTGTAGTCGTGTTAAGGTTAAAAGTCCCTTTTACATTAAAGTCGACTTAACCATCCTGTTTGTATATAAAATCAAAAAGAATAATTATGGCAACCCTCTTAGAACATGTTAGGATAAAATTACAAAGTTTTATTTTCTTGTTTTCATAACTTATAGTTATTTATAGTTTACTTACCGATGCTATGTAACTTCCTCATTTATTTTTAGTCGTCCTTTGTAATTCCTGCACACTTTAATGGCACAAATAGCCATTTTTGTTTGCCGCCAAATTCATGTTTACAGTACAACGACCTTAGCGCGACTGAATGAGCGAAACGAACAAGTCAACCAACAGTTGGTTGACTTTTTTTTTGGCGTTTTGACGCTTGAAATCGGGGTCTAGATATTTAGTTCGTCCAAGTTACCTACATACTTCTTATCTCACTATATTATAAACCTTCCATCATCATTATGACAATGCACAAAGTAATGAAACCAATCGGAAGTTGCTAGTGTGCTCTAGAACCGAATCTGACACGATAACTCAAGTAGGTACCTACCGCTCGACCGATTTTAATGTTTACCTACTTGTAGGTACATAAATTAAATAATATTTATAGCGTTTAATAAATCAAAATTGATTGAATGTACAGATATCGGATGTACCTACAGCTTCAATTTATAATACCTAATAGTTCGGTTCGAATATAGACTCAATTCAAACCGTGCAACCGACTTGGATAGCGTCAACCCGGTTTACACTATGGCTCCACCCTTAGGCTTGTTTCACTCTTCAGCGTGTCACCGGTCGCGTTCGCGAGTTGACCATTCATAGCACAGAGAATTTTGAATTTTCGAATTTCTCTGTGCTGTGAATGGTCAACTCGCGGACGCGACCGGCGACACGCTGAAGAGTGAAAGGCCCCTTAGGCAACAAACACTGACCGTGACATTTACGCCGGCCGGTATACATTGCGCATTTTCTAGGACATGCTTACAAATGCTACAGCGATGACGCGCAATGAGAAACAAACAAACAAATAAACGTTAGTGTCCATGCGTACTACGCTACGAGTTGCAGATGTGTGAGTGTAAAATTTCAAAGTGTGCGTAGAATGAGAAGTTCCCACGCTCACAATGCGGAGGCTTAACCGAACTTTTCGAGTTCTAACTTTTGGAACTATCATGGTTACGAACATAAATATTATTATCAACGGGATAATTACCATGATTATTGAGTTTTCTTGCTTCCCGACTTCTTGTAGTAAACGACTGAGAAAGAGGGTAGACCGTTTCGTCTGCACATAACTACCCTCTACCTCGCAAAGACTTCAGTTACCCGTGATCATGGCGCATGCAACTGCGTCGAAATATCGGGAAGCAACAAAACTCAATAATCATGGTAATTATCCCGTTGATAATAATATTTATTTTCGAGTTCTCTCAAATAGTAGATTGTATTAAGGGGGCAAAATAATATTTTGACGGCGAGGGCGCTTTTTTGAATCCAGAGCGAAGTGAAGGATTCTAGAGTAGAATCCCGAGCGTAGCGAGGGATCCTTTTGTAGAATCCTGAACGTAGCGAGGGATTTAAAGTACGTCGCCCGAGCCAAAAATATATTTTGCGCCCGAGTGATACACTCTACTTTTCATTACAATCTATGAGAAAATAAAAGGGAAGAGAAAAGAATGTGTTAAATCGACAAAGTTCCACTTGAGAAGAGTAATCGGGGATTAATTTTTTTTTATTTAGACGGTGGCCGCGCGCCGGTTGAATGGTGGGCGGTATGTTTATCTGTTACTAGCAGCGCCCTCGCGGCGTTGCCCCCGTAGTGATGGTTTATGGTGATGATGATGATGATGAAAAGTAGCCTATAACCTTCCTCAAGAGTTTAGCTATCAAATGCAGAAATAATTTTTCAAATCCGACTGGTAGTTCCTGAGATTTAGCGTGTTCAAACAAAAAAACTCTTCCGCTAGAATTGCTCAATAGTTCCACGAAAACAAACTAGATGGCGGTAGTAAAAAAGACCGTTTTCTAGATCGCGCTGACGAAAACGCACAGGATTTTATCAGGTTGAAATTACAATTTTTGTATGGATAGCTAGCTAGAGCTATGTTAAAACCGCAGAGTAATAAATCTCTAAATGTGATTACAACTGTGGTGTTTTTGGAAGAGTCCTCCCTCCCTCATTCATCTTGGTAGATTCGAGATGAATGAATGTGGAAAGTAGTTGCACCTCTAAAGTGCGCGGCAAAGTTAATTCCGGCGCACTTAAAGGGGATTAAAAACTCATTACTGCCCGCTAAACTTATAAAGAGGATTAAAAACTCATTATAGTTTAGGTAATTGTTATATTGTGTTAAATTGGTAAGTACTTTACCTACATTATTTTTGTTATTTTCAGTGTAATATTGTTTTTGTTTTGGTTTGTTGAATAATATATTAAGTTTTAACTAATTGTAACGAATTAGGTACCTGTAAGGCCTGTAATGTTATAATAGTATTGAAAAATAAAGAACTGAATTGAAAAAAAAAAAAAAAAAAAAAAATGAATTGAATTACCGCCCGCTAAAAGTTCCTTGAAGAGGAATCATCTACTTTGGGCGCACTTAAAGGCGAACAAAGTCGTCCTTTTCGAATAGATGGAATGAAAAAGTCCATTGATGTTTCAGTAAAGCCCCACATCTTTACTGGGGCACAAGGGGAAGGGTGGGATATTTATGTAGTATTTGTATAATATCTTGTGTAGATACCTATCTTTAAGCTTGAAATTTAAAATTATTTGACACTGGCTGAATGCATAAAGCGTGCGAAGTCAAAATGAAGAAATTAAAAGTGAATAGGTATACAAACATTTAAATGCACATGTCTAAAACTAAAAATCGATGTTAAATGATGCAATAAAACATGTATCTCTCAAATGTTGGATAGGTGATAACTCTTTATTGAGTCAATCCTTCATCATCATCATCATCATCAGTGGCCTTTTGCATCTAAATAGATGATTCAAACAACGTCAGTTTAGGAACTTAGGCACTTACGCTCATGGCTTCTAAGGCCTAAACTGGAGCGACAGCTACGTCCACACTTGCGACAAACGTTAACAAAGTCAATCCTTACGTAATGCATTATTGCTTACAATTCTTTTTTTTTTTTGTTTTTATGGAAATAAATCTAAAATTACTGAAGCGATTTTCTTCATTCATAGTGTCAGCTTAATAAAAAAACTTAATAACGTGTTGTTCATTATTTTATTTATTTCTCATTACCTATTTGATTAAAAATCTTAAGAATTATAAATGTGGACGCACTCTTATAGAGTGTTGAACTAGCGTTAGCACTGTATAACGCTGTGTTCGCACTAACGAACCCCAAGTAATTAAAGACAATGCGGTTACCCAACTTACCCCACCTTACCATGCTACCCGAACCCTTAGGTTTACCGCACACTTCTTAATATTCATCACCATTGGTTTTCTTTCAGACTACTTTATAAGTCCCTTTGTTTAAAATAATATTAAAATACCCTTTTAACATTTTTGCGAGTTCCTTTTGTATGGGTGAAGTTCATCAATTTAAGATTAAAAACATTTTTTAAGTACCTAATAAGTCAAGTCTACTACTTTCAGTCCCAAGTCCCTGGACTTCGCTGATAATCAACGTGATTTAAGTGAATAAATGCTTATTGATTTTACTTTGCGTTTGAACTCCAACTAAAAACAATTTTCCGCCAACCTTTTAGAAGAATCGAAATTATAATTATAATCAATGCATCAAACTACACAACTAAATATTAAGCTAAATATTGATACGTCAAGAGCTAAATATTGATAACATTACATAATGATTTAGATGGCTTCAGATTATAGACTAGGAAGAGTTTGATTTTATTCGAGATTAAAGATCTCTACACGCATATTTACTGTAGGTAATATCCGTGGCTCGCGTGAATACGTTGATATGTCGAGATGTCAATTTTTTTTTTTATTGGCTTAAACGATATCTACGCCTATGAAGTATCTATAAAAAAATTGACAGCTCCCTAGCTAGACAAGTTTTCGAGTTATGGCCTTGCCAACTCCTCCATTTTTCGTATTTTAGTTGACATAACTACTTGTCAATTTTTCAAGCCACTAACACACACATGTTTTTGTAGATATTTCGATTTATCAACCTACTCATTCGCCAAAATTATATTTGTTACATGATATCTCGACATATACATATGATATTGTTGATTAACTTTTAACAAATTAAAATGTCAGGTTATGGCTAACCAAAGTATTCCGTTTAAATTCTGATACATTGAGTTGTTCAGTTATGCCCGCGCGCTCACGCGCTGGCGTAACCGAACATGTCACTCGTATTGGTAAACAAAACGTCAGTTCAGAATTTTTTTTTTTTATGTATTGCTTTTACATAGAAAACTGATAGATTATAATTATTTGTTAAGCTATAATGACATTGCTTGATTTTTACAAGCTTTTATTATTAACTTGCGATTTTTGTTCGGGTCTACTTTTGGAAATTAAATTTGACTCACTTCCCAGTGTCTGATTAAGCTGAAATTTGGAATACCTATAGGTTCTTGGTGACAATGCAATATTATTTTAACAACGAGCTGATCTGATGATGGAGCCAGGAGCTGTTCAACAGAACTCACTTTTTTTTTAGTGAAATGTTGCAAGTTCAATTTGACCCACTTTTCAGTGTTTGATTGAGCTAAAATTTGGCACACTTATAGATTCTAGATAACAATGTAATATTATGTTAACAGTAAGCTGATCTGATGCTGGAGTCAGGAGCTGTTCAACAAACCTCAATATTTGTTTGGATTAAATCTTGCAAATTCAATTTGACCCACTTCCCAGCCTCTGATTGAGCTGAAATTTGGCACACTTATAGATTCTCGATGACAATGCAATACTATTGTAACAGCGACCTGATCTGATGATGGAGCCAGGAGCTGTTCAACAGAACTCACTTTTTTTTTAGTGAAATCTTGCAAGTTCAATTTGACCCACTTTCCAGTGTTTGATTGAGCTAAAATTTGGCACACTTATAGATTATAGATAACAATGTAATATTATGTTAACAGTAAGCTGATCTGATGCTGGTGTCAGGAGCTGTTCAACAAAACTCAATATTGTGTTCGGGTCAAATCTTTCAAGTTTAATTTGACCCACTTCCCAGTGTTTGATTGAGCTGAAATTTGGCACACTTATGGTTTCTTAGTGACAATGCAATATTATTGTAACAACGAGCTGATCTGATGATGGAGCCAGGACCTGTTCAACAAAACTCATATTTTTTTTTAGTGAATTCTTGCAAGTTTAATTTGACCCACTTTCCAGTGTCTCATTGAGCTAAAATTTGGCACACTTATAGACTCTAGATAACAATGTAATATTATGATAACAACAAGCTGATCTGATGCTGGAGTCAGGAGTTATTCAACAAAACTCCTCAGTAAATTTTTCGATTGAGGTGAAACTTTGCATTTTTTTCTAGTTCCGAATACATTGTAATAATATGGTGACAATGAGCAGATGTGCTGATAAAATCTGGTTGTATTCCATTCAAATTCTCAGTGATTAACAGTAGAGCATCGGTGTTTGGGCTCATTTAAAATCAGCTTACCCTTACTATGTTAAATCTCATTTCTAAACGGTATGAATGGTTCTGAGTAATAAGTAGGTACTTCAGCAACTCAAAAAACCGGTTTTATAGTCTCTATCTGTTTGCAATCCGATAATATAGCATTATTTACCTACCAATATTCCATACATTAAAGGTGAATAAGTTGATATCTTTTGCGGCATAACTGGACATCTCGATACGTAACCTAAATCTCATCAATTTTTTTGTTGACATGTCTTATATCATGGAAACTATGGGGAATTTCGGTTATTTATTGTCATCATTCGAAAGAGGGCATAAAATAACCATAGAAACAATTAACACAAATACTGTAAATTAATTTACCGAGAAACCAGAAGAGGTCAAACTTTCAAACGGCCGCCCTGAAAAGTTGGTGTTTTATACATGTCAACGTATTCACGCGTGCCACGGATATATAAACAACACAATAAATTCAGACGGTTCACTCGGATGAAAGATCTCTCGAATGAAAGCTGGGGTTTTCTAAGACACTTTTCTATCATTTTATTTTCAGATTCACTTTGAGTGAAATATGCAAAATGAACGACAGAAATGAACGGAAAATGAACCATCTGATTCCACCTTAAGAGGCCTGCGACTGGCAAATTTCCATAAAAACGTAATACCGAAATCATTTAAAATCTAAGCATATTTTTATCAGTTTATGTTGTTACATTCAGAGAGTAGGTAGGTATTTATCTAGGTTTCTATTATACTTTTGTTTTGAAAAAGTTACCTATAAAGAAATGTAAGCAAAATTTATTGAAATCTTTGTAGGTAGGTACACCAAAAATGGCATTTTTTTCTTCTCATTTGTTCTATAGTAAGTTTTTGGGAATAAAAGTGTAACATGAACCTAGATAAATACTGCCTTTATCCAAATAATAACATAAAGTGATAAAAATATGCTCAAATTTTAAATTATTTTGGTATTACGTTCCTAGGTACGTAGATACGTTCGCCGGTCCCTTAAGCAGTCAGTTCAGACACCGTAAAGCGACTGAACAGTCAGTTCAGTCACTTTACGGTGTCTGAACTGACTGACTGAAAAAAATGACACAAACTGCCGGTGTACGGGCAATCTAACCCTGACTTATAAGTCTTAACGCACACGGAATGACAATCAATTTTCCTCGGGGTGAAATTAATTACTTTAATCCGATAGTTTTGGGTAAGTGTGACTTCTTGAGGTCACTGTGGTGTGTTTTCAGCGTAAATTGTGTGAATGTTTTGCGTGTCCCAATTACTGTATGCAAAGTTAGTAGGCTCTTGGAGATTGGATTTCTTTGACACCCGAGGTTAGTGACCTGAGGGTGAATAAAGGTTGTAGCTGACTTGTCAACTTAAAGGTTGTAGCTGACTTGTCAACTTCGCATCCGCACCGCACGCATTATAGAATTCCATAAATATTTTATGGAATTCTATGAACCAACGCTCACTACGACGAATTGAGAACCTCCTTTTTTTGAAGTCGGTTAAATAACGTGATCACGTCTGTATCCCCAAGGCGCGGTAGATTTTCTCTTAGTTCATTAAGCATTTAAGATACTTTGAAGACGTCTAAGGGGGTTATCAGAGATATGTCCAAATAAAGTAGGTAGGTACTTAACAGATAGCTAACTGGTTTTCTCTCTAAATTTTCTCTGTCTGGTCTAAATTTTCTTGTCTGGAAGAGATCGCTTCTAAGCGATAAGACCGCCCATTGTACAATTAGTCTTAAGGTCATTCCTGTTAAATGTTATTTTTTTAAGTTGTGTACCTACAATAAAGAGTTTTCATTCATTCATTCATTCATTCATTCATTTCTCTTGTAGTTTTTTGATTATTGTTTAAATATTTAAAGATCTGAGAAAAACTATAGTAGATACCTTGGAAAAATGACCGTGATTTTGTTTCTACCCGACTGCGGCGAAACCCTAAAGGAGGGTTATGTGTTTTATCTGTATGTATGTATGTCCGTTCCTATGTCCGCTTGTAACTACACCACGGCTCAAAATATAATAGGATACTTACCTACAAAATTCTTAAAAGTCAAAATGGCGGATATTATTGTGTTTTTACCTTTTAAACCAGCAGTCAGATTTTTTTAACCTTTAATTTTGCCACTTGTCTCCTTTGACTCGTAAATCACTGCTTAATTTAATTACAACTTACATAAATATTTGTCTTGTCTTCGTCCGTATGTCCCTAGCAGATTTATTCGTTTCCATTATGAAAGGTCCAATAAAATAATAACCGTGCTATTTTCCGAGACCCTTTCTGTCTAATACCTACCTAATATTATTTATGTCTGACTGTAGACTGTAGTAAAACTGTCAAAGAGATGAATTTGCCGATACGAAACACTAGACGAAAGCTATGATGAATCGTCAATTTCGTGATTTCTGATATGAATTATACTATGAATCATAATTCTGATTCTGCTTTAACGACCGTTTTAGCTTCTCTAAACATCTATTTTTAATTATTATTAGGAAAGCTGAAAACCTTTTTTGAAAATTCGGTAATATTTTTCTTATCAGTCATTCAGAGTGTTGGCAGGGAAAATTCCGGGGAAAGCCCCGGTCAGTCGCAAGTTTCAAACATTACGATCTTTCCCATCAGGAGGGTTAAGTCCTAAGCATCACGGTTTATTGCAGAATTCCTATAATTTGCGCAAAGCCTCTATTTTACTAAAACACGACGGAGTTGAGTCGTGACGGAGCGGTGTCGAAACGTGCCCTGAGTACTGATGCGGCCCTTAGAGATGGCTATTGTCGATCGTTTATCGATTATCGATAATTGGCTCCAACTTGTGGTTCGTGAGTAATGAGAATTTACGATTGTATTACTAGTGAGGTTGTAATCACAAACGAATCTTGAATTTCCGAGCAAAATTTTTAAAATAATTGTTGTTACTTTGACTTTTTATGGTAGTTGAGGTAGTTGAGTTGTTATAATATTGACTTTTTATGGTAGTTCGGGTAAATATAATATTTAAATTGTATTATGTATTGTACAAACACAATTAAGTCCCGATGATGTTAAAAAAATATGTGACAATATAAAAAATCTGTGTGAAATGTCCAGCATTATTTATTTAATTATTTTATTTATGTAAAGTTCTAAGATTTTTGTAGGAAAAATAATAATTATTAATTAAGTATTGTAAAATAATTATTATTATTTATTAATGGTATTTAAATATCGAAGTTCAGTTGACTGGACTAATTAACTTGTCAATAGCGGAATTAAAAGATGATTATAATAATAATCACATTTATCAAATATTTGCATTGATTTAGACGCAAAAAGGACGGAATCGGATTTGTATCAAATTACATGTTTTTGTCTTGATTTTATTAATATCGCCTTGACCTAATAATATTTGAAATGTTGATGGAAGAGGTCATAAGTTAATCTAATCGGACGAGCACAATAAAATACGATATCTACACATTTTATAAAATTTGATAGGTACCTACCTGTTTCTCCTAACTTATATTTTATGTTAAATCGAACTCATAAAACACTTCATAACTTGTGTGATAATGAAGAGATGAAGGTATTCGTATCTAGAGTTGATAGAAACAAATCAAACTTATACTTACTCTTAAAAAATAAATTGAAAAGACAAGACAGCGAAAAATCTGTAAATATGTTTACAAAAGACTCGATATGAGATAAACCGTTGCACCAAAAATCAATTAAAACAATATCGACAAAAATATTCAATTCACTACGCGACCTGGCGACAGGTGCAGAGCAGCGGGTAGCCACCGACACGGTCTATCGATATACGTATCGATAAATTGTGTTTTGATCAGGGTTCGAAAAAATCCGATTTTTATAATAAATATCAAAAATCCGATTTTTTGATATTTATCCGATATATATCGGATATATATCCAGGCTAAGAAAAAGAAGCAAATTTCATTCTGTAAGGGGATTAAAATGTGAAAGTCATTTGTAAAATATGATAAGTGTCAAATTACCACATTTTTTATTTAAAAAACTTAATAAAGGTATCAAAAGAATTAGTGTTTATTTGAGAAAGATTTTTTTATATTTTTTTATTTGTTATAGTGTTACACCACACTTAGGTATTTACATTTATGTATCATTGCGGGTTCGAATCCCGTCGGAATTGAAAATTTTGATAAGATTTTTCATTTTCAAAATATTTTTTTAATGAACACTTAAAAAAAACACCTAAAAACAATCTAAATTATTCGGAATTGTAGTTTTTTGCTATGTGTTGCCAGGGTTAACATTAATCTCCAAAATTTTTAGTTCAGGAGACAGGAAAAAATCCATTGATATATATCAAGATAAAAATCAATTGATATATATCGTGATATATATCATGATATATATCCGTTGATATATATCGGCGAACCCTGGTTTTGATAGAACGCGCAGCACTAGTTACACTAAGAAGTGGCACTTACTAGCTATCTTGTTCAGTAATCGATAAGTTACAGGAAAATGTAGGTACATCCCCATTACAAGCTAATTTATTGATACTTAGAACTAATGAATAGCAATCAGAAAAAGTAACGATATTATTGTAGAACTAATGAATACATACCTGTAATCAGAAAATGTATCGATGCTAATAATGTTAATGTACATCACTACTAAGGCTCATATTCTGTCGTTCTTAATTTGAAAACATTATTCTAGGAAACGAAGCTTAGTTTTGAGAAAATAAAGTGCTGTGTTTGAAAAAAAAAGTTTGTAAGTACATGTTATGTTTGCGAGTATAATAAAAATTGTAAGTAATTTTTATTTCATCGTCTAACTTAACGTTTAAAGTAATCTGTGACCTCTGTGGCGTAAAGGTCATTGACAACAAGTGGTTAATTAAAATTTAAAAACACCGACTTTAATATTATAAGTAAACTGATCAATTATCTTCATGCATTGCTCTTGGTACATTTCTGTTCATAACTCCGAAGACTCTAGCTAGAGTCTAAACAAGTCCTTACCAAATTTTTGTGGCACCAATCGGAAAGTATACCCTTTCAAACAAAAAAAAGAATTTTCTAAATCAATCCAGGCGTCTTCGAGTAATCGGTGGACATACCTACATAAAAAAAATATTCCGACGAATTGAGAACCTCCTCCTTGTTTTCAAGTCGGTTAATAATAGGGTTACTTTTTCGGTCTGGTCTATTAGTTTGTAGGTCTGGGAAGAGCACCTGGCCGCGTCCGTTGCCAATATTTAGACGCGCCAGATATTGCAATATCGGACGATAGATTACATTCGAAATGCCGAATGCAACGGTCGGTTACCGAGTTCAGTTGAATTTGGAACAGTGCGGTCGAATTCGGAATTATAAACGAATACCGATCGAACTTCGATTGGGTAGTAGCGTTGTTATTTCATTGTTTGTAAAATGGTTTTATTAATAGGGTGATTAATTTCATCTGACTATACTATATATATCTGACATACACACGTAGAAAAGTAACATACTGTTTAATCATGAGCGCTTCCGTGCTTCGGAGGGCACGTAAATTGTCGGTTCCGGCTTTTAAGTCGTTAAGCCATGACGGAGGCCTTCAGGCGGCCTAAAAACTCCGTCACCAGAGTTGGCCACTTGCTTATACGAAAGAAGAAAAACTGTGTAATCTTCTATGTTAGTGTAATGAATGAGGTAGGTACCTACAGCTAATTTAAGTTTATAGAAACATCCTTATTAAGTACTCAGGTATTTCATTTTCAGCTCAAATTCAAATTAGGAATAATCGGTTCCTGTGAAAACCTTAATGCGAAACCAGGGACTATCTACAGCAAGACAATAGTAACATAAGTTTAAAATACTAGCTTCCGCCCGCAGCTTCGCTCGCATGGTGATCTGATAAAAAGTAGCCTGTGTCCTATTCCCGGTTATTTTCTATCTATATTTTAAATTTCAGCCAAATCGGTTGAGTGGTTGTTGAGTTATAGAGGAACAAACATCCATCCATCCAAACATCCAATCTTTCACATTTATAATAAAAAGTGTGATAGTGTGATACCTGAAATAACTTACAAACTTACGAACTAAAACATTTACCTTAAAAAATACAAGCTCTAGTGTATCTCTGTTGCTGACGCAATTGTTTCTTATTTGAATACGGTAAGAGAATTATTCTGGTCCAAACAAGACGTAAAATGTGCAGAATTAGAGACTGTGCATGAAATACGGCAGATGCGAGTGGGTCCGCGCGTGGAATTTATATCAGCCTTGTGAGTTCTGAGGGAAAAATATACGAAAGCGGTAAATGTAGCAGGCATAGACTCCACTTTAATAAAAACTTAAAAGGGCATATTGTGCACTTTTAAGGTGGCCATAGACCGTTTTACGCCATACGCGCTGAACGAATCGACTGAAACGAATTTTAAAATTCTTAAAAATGGAATAAAACCTCCTACACCACGTCGAATCGTTAGATTTGAAAGAATCTGGCAGTATTTCGAGGATTCGGCGCGGAGAGGTGTGCCTTAGTTTCAGCGTAGCGTTCTTGATGAATCGATATTATAAATAAATACCTACAACATTAAGTAATACTTAGTTGTTTTTCTTTATTTCTCTTTTTTTTAGAACGACATTGATTGTAACAAATAGGTAACGATAGTGTATCATGATACGTGCAAAGGCGAACAGGGAGTGGGACAGCGCGTTTGTATCGATACAAACGCGCTGAAAAAAAAACGCAGAGTGTGTACCCACTCCCAACAAACTCCTTCTTTGCCTTATAACAGAATGATGCAGGTTTAAAATATTTTCAGACAGAGCCACCGACAATGGTTCCGCAGATCTGTGTTGTTATTCCAGAAATAACTTGTGGTTTTGAAATAAAATGCTAGATATATCAGCTGGTTCTAGTTTAAATTGAAGTGTGACGCAGTTTCGGAGTGTGTATACTTTTGATAGGAAAAATTTCATGCCTGTAGCACACCTCCGCTGCGAAACAACAACTGCGAAACCGCTGAGCGAGTTTCGCTGGGCATCAGTACTTCGGTAAATAGCGGACAACGGGCGATGTAGTAGGCGCCTGAGCAAATGAGCGAAATCATGTTATAAAGAGACAACATCATAGTCAGTTTTGTACGTTAGAGCAGGGAATTTCGCTACCGTTTCGCCGTCAAAGAACTCACAACTCACAGCGAAACTATTGCGGTTTCGCCCTTTGAGTTTCGCAGCGGAGGTGTGCTACAGGCATCAGCGTACTGAATATTATAGAAAACAATTTCTTTGTAAACTCAGCCCTTGTTTCAACAACTCTAAGGTGCCAAACAAGTTATTTGGTATTTAAAATGATGAATATCTCACCATGGCTTTACCTTAGGGCCTCTACTAATAAACTCCCCTCTACTTCTATTGCCATCCTTTTTTGAGACAAGTGACAAATAAGGATGGCAATAGTTAAACCCGTGGTGCAACTTAGACACAGTTAAGCGGAGTTTATTAATAGTGGCCTAAGAGTTCATAGTAAGACCTCTGGTTAGTTTTACTTGCTACTGTTCATTAGTAATGAACCTTTATTCTCGTAAATAACAATAAAAGCTTACCTTTCAGCAGCAACACGTAGTTCTTCTTGTCTTCACCTCCTTTGGGATACTCCCAATCGATGTCCAGCCCATCAAAGTTCCGGTCGCGAAGGTAGGGAATGGCAGAGTAGATGAAGGTCTGGCGAGCGTAGCGAGTCGCGGACATTTCCTTAAACTTCTGGGTTCCGAAGGACCAGCCACCTGGAAGAAGCAATTTTATTAATAGGTACCAATAGAACTAAATACATTTTTAGACTTTTTGAGTAACAATGAGCTTGAACTAAATTGATGTCTTTCTGAACAAGGGTCTGGGGGCTTAAAAAGGTCGCTGTAGCAGAATCACAACATGAGTTGAACTATATGGCGTCTCTTTTCATTGACTGAGCGTGAAAAGAGGCGCATAGTTCAATTCCTATGGCGATTTTACTATAGCGACCTTTTTAAGCCCGCAGGTCAAAAGCATTCTATTAAATGTTTTAACGACAACAGGGAACCTGCAATCGTAATATTTTTCAATATTTTGAGTCTTAAATGCAAAAAAAACATAAAAGAAGACCCAGTGCAACGTTTTTATTTTAGTTAGTATTGATTTTTAACAATTATTACGAATTATAAGTACGTGAAACGGAACGTATTTCAATACACCAATCAGCGTCGAGTAACATGAGTGACGTAAAAATCTTCTCAATTAGGGATGTGACCCTTTATACTGATGAATGTGCTATCGATAACTTTAATGGTTATGATTACTAATCATAAACATAAGCAACACAAAAAGCCTGAAACATATATATTTAGTCAGAAACAAGGGTCGTTCGCGATTCATCTAAAATGCAATTTGCCTTTGTAGCAATATGCCTGACATGAATATCTAAAAAGTAATATGCCTGATGATAAGTTAAATGAATTATTCTCATAATTTTTCGCCTAAGATTTGAAACACATAAGACGCAATATGCCTGAATGGCAATTTATTTTAAACTCAGTTTACCCGAGTTGTACAGTACAGTGTCTAAAACGCAATTTGCCTTTGTAGCAAAGTGCCTAACATGAATGTCTAAAAATTAATATGCCTGATATAAATGCATTAATTTCATATAATGCCTAAGATTTTTCATCATAATCAGTTCAAGTGAAAGCTATTGAAGAGATCTTCATTTAAAGTGACAGCTGTCAAACTTCAAACGGCCATATCTCGAAAACTACTCATCCTCGATTCTTCTTTCTAAGCTCAAATGAAAGCTATGACCTAGATCTACATTTTCAATGACAGCTGTCAAAATGACATCTATCATCTAAAATGTAGATCCTGGTCATAGCTTTCATTTAAACTAAGAAAGGGAAGTCTAGGACGAGTAGTTACCGAGATATGGCCGTTTGAAGTTTGACAGCTGTCACTTTAAATGAAGATCTCTTCAATAGCTTTCATTTGAACTAAGAACGGGAGTTTCCGAGATAAGGCCTTTTGAACACACACTAAAAAAATATGTAGAAAATGACACTAGATGTAAAATATGACAGATTATGTCAAAAATGGCAAAAAAACATCTGTTGTTTTTAATCTGTCAATTTTGACAATTAGTGTCATTTTTTATTTAATCTGTCATTTTTGACATCTTTTCTCATAAGTAATAACATCTAGTGTCATTTTTGACATGATCTGTCATTTTTTATATAATTTGTCATTTTTCCCGGTCTTTATCTATTCTATATTTTAAATTTCAGCCAAATCGGTTCAGGGGTTGTCAAGTGGAAAAAAAATACATCCAAACATCCATCCATCCAAACTTTTGCATTTTCTATTAGTGTGATGATAATCAATAAATTAATGAACAAAATCGCCGAACTAACCACTAAGATCTTTGCTCGCTTCGCTCGCTCACTCGCTCTAATATTTTTCAAATATTTAGAATATAATATAACTTTATTGTACTTACCTACACCATAAAAAGAAAACACAATAAGAAAAAGAACCATTATTTTAAACAGTGATACAATTTACGATTTTATTTTATTTTATTTGTTTGTGTAAATAATTTACTTTGATTGTGAACTTTGATTGTGTAAATAAGGAAAGAAAGATAAGAAAAGCTTTTTATTTCGACCACCACAAATATAACCTGACGTGCTACCGATCGTTACACATCAATTAGTAGGTAATAGTAGATTTCGATACATTCGTCTTGTGGCACATCCCTAAGGGAATAGCTGTGTTTAGTGGACCATGAATAATAGCCATTGTATTATCAATCTTATGTCTTGTAGATAAAGACTAACAGAATTGACGGTAGATAACGCCATCTCTTGACAGGTAGACTTTCATTTTAATTTATTATTATTTTATTAAGTTTAGAACCATGTTCCGATGGCTATAGGGTTTATTATCAATAAAATTAGTTTTATAGTTTTAGGTCCTTTTTAACGTTCTTCTCGACACGAGTGACGTCATCGTAACTGTACATCCGTTTGCGCGCGAAAATTTAAACGGTCAGTTTGAAACCGCAATTTTTTACATTAAATTGAAGTATTTTAATTTTTTTTAAACTCGTGGTCTATTCTACATAAAATTCATTCAAATGAAAGCAAAAATAAAAATAATGCAGGTTCCCTACTGTATCAATAGCATAAGTGAAACGCCTTGTGTTACGGTTACCGTGCAGTTTCATAGCCCGTTGATGAGTGCTCTCAATTTTTTTTACAGGCGCTTAAAAATATTCCTATTAAACTTTAAAATAAAACTACAAGTAAGTACTTACCTACTTGCGTTAAGCGTATTTTTTGAATTAAGTATAAAAACACTATGTAACTCTCATATGCAGTAAAATGAAAATACTCAATCACTTCTTATCTAAACCTAGGTAACACAATACATTTCAATACATTAAAAAAAAACTAACCGGTCATAGGTTATGAGCTACGAAGAAAGAAATGAAAGCCAGTCATAACCTGCACAAAGCAAAGTAGGTACTTCTATTCTCCATTCTCATAACCTGCACAAAGCAAAGTACCTAGGTATATTCTATAAGTATAATATCATGATAAATATCTATTTGTACCAAAATTAATCATCAAAATTACTTTGATCAAGTTCGCACTAAATCTGTCCCCGCTCTGTTTGGCTATTTACCTAAGTTTTAACATTATGCCGGCACACGTACGCAAACCTTCGTGGTAAGTACATAAAAGTTTAAGAAGAGAGACTTATCAAAATTTAAAAATAAACATTTTAAATTAATTTCTTTATTCAAGCGAGCGTAGCGTATTTTTAGCTTTTTTTTTCTGTAAACTTTTGAAAACTATCTGAACTTATGCCTTCAAAATAATTCTACGATGATTTTTGGCTAGTAAAAAAATTTACAATACCTAATTGAAAACCTAAAAAAAATCATCTAAGTATGTAAGTATTTTATTACTTTGTGAATACTTATTTCAATATTTTTTTTAATTTTGCTTATAATTGCATTCGTGAATGTCATCCTACGCATTTTTGCGTACCTATACGCATTATTACGGTACTTGTATGAGTGTGTAAGCAGTTTAAGTACTCTTAGTACTTATACATAATACCAACATTCAAGAACAATACTTCAATCGACAATTACTCGATAATTTCACAACCAGTGATGTGAAAAAGCATGTCGATTTCGTTATACAACAGAATGGTTCAGGCACACGCTCAAAATGGGAACGGTTTTTACGAGAAAAGAGGTGAAAATGCCGCCTAGCTTTACCGTGGGAAAGAGCTAGTAGTGATGTAGCCAGATCTATTATTTTATTCTTATCGATGTCCCTAATCCAACGTGAAATTAAAAAATCTATACGTGTGCATAATTTCGCTTAAGCCGACACTGGGAAGTGGGTCAAATTTTACTTGCAAGATTTGACCTTAACAAACATACATACATACATTGAAAGTTAAACAAAAGCTTTTAACAACTCTGCATACGGTAGACGTTCTTTCAAAAGCTAAGTAAGCTTCAGGTCATAATTTTTGATAAATATTGTAGTTTTTAAAAGTTACTTCTATCATTGTAGGTAATAGTTATAATTTAATTGATCTTTGCAGTGTCATTGAATAAGTAGGTACTCCATCATCAATTTGAATTCAAATCTAGGATTGCAAGAGCCTTTTTTAATGTTATTTTGTGCCACTTAGTATTGAAAGATTAATAGAATAGTGTAAATCATTGGGCACAGCTTTTCTTTGTAAATAGTTTATATTTACATAAGTCATACCTAGGCATATTTCGTTATTAGTGTTTATTTATCAAGCGTCATGCATAACCACACTAACTTACACCTTCGTTACATAAGAAAATATAGTTAGAAAGTTGACGTGTAACATCCAGATAACATGGTCAACCATAAACTTTATTAGGAGTAGTTATTTTCTGCTGTTTATTGCACTAAATTATTCATTGGATAACTTTATGTAACTTACTAAGTAGGTATGTAAGATGTTAAAGTTATAAAGTTCTGAAGCTTCGCTCACCACTCGAAGAACTATGAAGTCACGAGAGAAATGCTACCTATCTGTTTTATTTGAACAAACTACTTTACTAAAACTTTAACACAAAACTTTTATAATTAATCTGACGAAATAAAAAACTTTGGCCGAGATTTTCTTTATTTATTTGTGCCACCAACACCCGATCATGCAAATATATGAAAGCTAGTACTTGCAGACAAGGTAAATGCTATTATAATTATAGGTGGCAGACAGCAAGCTTTTAATAATACATCGAGCGAGTACAGGCTTACCACACAATAACAATCGAAACTTTTCATCGATCATTTTAGTCATACTTATAAATCGATACCAATCTCATCCCTAGCCTATTGGTTTGGGAACTTTGTTTGCGGTAGGTCTATTGCCGCTAAACAGAGTGTCTGTTAATGAATAATGCAGAGACCGTTGTTACAGAAAGCGCAAACTTCTCCGCAAAAGCAGAGTCGGTGCTAGTTCCAACTATTTCGATAAGAATCTATTCAGGTTTAGTCCATCGATTCAGCTAGGCAAATAATTCCGCTCTTTCTTACGCCAGACTAGTGTCCGTCGCGCCGAGGGGAAGCGGTGGTGCTTCTGATGTAAATTATTCGTCGGACCGATATTCGGTGCGTGTACACACATTTATTATAAGCCATACACCACCGCGAATCCAGTAAAAACACGGTCCGTTGTCCGGTGAAAAAAACGGACGTCTACAAGCGCTCCTACTTCTATTCCATTGACACGGTAATATTACTTATTTTCAAAGACAGTCGAAATCAAAACGTTTCGTAGGTAACATTTTAATGTTATGAATTCCAGAGTCAAAACGGTTTTTTGTCTTCTACCATTCTCAAAATTTTAAAGAAATTTTTAAGTGGTTATCTTGTATGATATAGAATATTGAAAAGTTTGTATGGTTAGATGTTAGCTATTCAACTTTGCTCCAACTATTGAAGCGATTTTAATGAAAATTGGAAGAGTTTTTGTCTCTGAAACACCTACCTACGTCAAATACCGGTACCAGCCTCTTTCTGCTCTCGCCACGGTCTTACTTAAATCATTGATAAAACAAACAAATTGAAAGTTTACTAAAGCACCCTTGTCCTAGATTCGGTCCTGTCGACCCTCAAATATTTATTCTGTGCCTTGGGATCCCACCGCAAGAATTGGCACTTTTGAATCGTTTAGCCGAAGCTCGGATTGGTTACAAAGGGTTTATACAGGGTTTATACTACTTGTTACTTTGTTATAGTGCTATAGAGCTTGTTTTAAGATGGTCGTACCTAGTGACGGTTTGATTAGTCTGAATTCTGTTTAATAATAAGTATTTCATTGATAATATAAAATAGTGTAACAATCTAATTGGGTAGGATACTAAATGTCAACAATCAACACATCAACAATGATGCACAGCAGGGGCATACCCTGAGCTCTTATAGCAATGTTAAAACGAGCTTAAAACAGTCCTATTGCTTTATAAATGACATTCGTTGTCATGTCTCAAGCTTGTTTTAACATTGCTAAGTATAAGAGTTCATGGGTACGGCTACAGGAATTCAAATTAACGAGCGAAAGTCGGCCAACGCGAACTTTTTTTTAATTTATAATTTTTTGTGAGATCAAAATGTGCCAAAGCTTACCAATAGCCAAAAGCGTCTTCAACTTAGGATTCGCCTTCTTCAGCGCATTGATTCGATCGTACAGTCCAGTCTTGCCGTCCTTAGTCTCATCGTTGGACTCGAAGCTGCTCATCTTGCCCTTCTTCAGCCATCCGAAGGAGAAGATCACGTGGGTGCAGAGGTCGGGCTGGATGTCTTCTGGTACGAACTTGCCGATCTTTGTCCGGTATTGCGACCAATTGGTGTAGTAGCAGACGATCTGATGAAGAAAGGTACTAATTAGAAGTAGCATTAGTAGTACTGACTTAGTAGTTGGTACTTATATGAAAACTGTTACTAATTGTTGTATAATTAGTAGTGCTCATGCGTAGTAGTATAATTTGTAGTTTCAATTAGTAGTTGTCGTAGAAGCAGACAAATATAAAAAAGGAACTTATTTTACAACAATGAAGAAATTAAATCGAAAAACGCTTTACATATTCTAGTAGGAAGACTGAAGCTGAAAAAGTAATTTGACAAACAATTTTCTATCTTTATGTTGATCACTAGCTCTTGTTAGTAACTTTAACTCTAACTTTGAAACATTAACTAGAAAACAAACCAACCATATTATTTTTTAAAAGACCGTCTCATTTATGTTACTTTTTAATCGATTTCCAAAAAAGGAGGAGGTTCTCAATTCGTTAAAATCTTTTTTTTTTAATGTGTGTTCACCGATTACTCGGAACACGCCTGAACCAATTTGAATTTTTTTTTTCCGATTGGTGCCATAAAAATTTGGTGCGAATTTGTCGAGGATCTTCGGAGTTAAGAACAGAAATGCACATCGAGAGTGCCAGGAAATTGCTCAGCTTACATTTGTCGGTTTAAAATTTAAAATTTAGCCACTTGTACCCAGATGCTAATCCCAACGATCGATAGGTATCGATTCTGGAGTGAGAACCAATTAGAAAGGCATTGGAAAATAAAAAATATAGAACTGACACGTCCAAATGCTGCCGGGAAAAGGCCCTTGGAAAAAAGATTCTCGTTCACGGAATCCTCTTCAAATACGATCTTTTTCTCTCTTATTTTCAAAGTCGGTTAAAATCTATATTGCAGTTCTGTGATTGCACAATTTTTTTCAAAAAACACTTTATGATTGACCTCTCTTGAAGTGGAAAAAGGTTGTATTTACAGGAATTAACTAGGTACCTAATACATTTTCACACAACCCCCCCCCCCCCCAATTCTTCTAGATGACAACGTCAATCATTCCGCTGCGTTTGGTTCGATCTTCGATCTCATAAATGTGAGCCATTTGATGAATAGTAGAATAGCTTTTCAATAATTTGTTCTGCCAAAGTCCAAACCTTAGCTAAAACCTCACCACAACTGAGTCGTTTGTCATTAGTAGAATAGGAAACAGTCGAAAATCTAAGGTTTAGTTGAGGTTTTGCTTGAGGTTGATAAAAAGTTTGGTGATAGAATTGACACTGATAGTGTCAATATACGAGTACAACTGTAACCAGTTGAGCCATCCAAGAATCGTTTTCAACGACCTATAGGTAGCTCGACAGATCCAAGCCCTTGCCAATCGGAAGCCAAAACAGTGTGGCTACCTTTACACAGCATTACATATACAGCATTTACCGCACTGAATGGCAATGCTGATCCGTTGAGTACCTACATAAAGATGATAATATAAGAATTAGCAAAAAAAGTTATGAACGTTTGCAAAGGTATCGCGAAGTGTACAGCAAAGGTAAATTAATTTATTTCACGGTTTAAGGCTGTCGAAAAATTCAATGAAATAATTATCCCAAGACCCCCAGACTGTATCCTAAAAACGCGGTAAACATTTTTTCAGATCTCTTTAGGCATTTTAAGATCCTTTGAAGCCTTTTGAAGCTATCTAATCAGGTGTCTGTCATGTCAGGTTGCAAGCCCATCGACGCTTTTAGAAAGCTAATTGGTTTACTCACGATGTTTATCGGGCTTTTAAAGTTCTTTGTTAAAATACATGAAGTCAGAGATTTGTCTTAATACCAGTTTTGTTCATTCCCACAATTCGCACTAGCTTATACACGAAAAGTTTAGGCAATAAACAAAGGTGACAAGTTGTAAACTCATGTTAAATATTAACTGGTTTTCTCACAAGTATCTCTTATGTCTGAATAATAAAAAGTTGTGAATGATGATGATTATGTATGTTTGTTTGAGCTACTGGATAAAGGCTCATTTACATGGTGCGAGTTTCTCGAATGCGAGAGGCGATTATCGTTATCAATGTCAAAATAATGACAATGTAAACTAAACATTGAAATCATTCATGGAAGGCCGAAAATAGCTTGTCACTGAATTGTGATTGATGACGATAATCGCCTCTCGCATTCGAGAAACTTGCACCATGTAAATGAGCCTTAAGTGACGGCAGAATTTTTAGACCGCAAGTCCTTCGTCTTGGCTTAACGACTTAAAAGCCGGGACCGACAATTTTAAGTAGGTACCCTCCGAAACACGGAAGCGCTCAAATGTTAATGTCACTTGCGGTCATCTAGATTGTGACCTCTCACGTCGCAACTTTAATAATCTATCATGGTCTTTGCCGACTATACCGTGCTGTACTATGACCGTAATAGGAACGTGCCAGGCAGAAATTCTTTGTTTTGAATAATATGTTCCTCATGTTCAGTGTGTATGTAGGTATATTGTTTTAATGTTCATGTGGTGTTCAATAAAGTATTAATCAATCTATCTATATGTATACATCTATGAGATGATACCCACTAGACCGTTCCGTCACTGACCAATACCGTAGCGTTTTTTATTTCGTTTCTTTCCGTGCCTGGTACGGTCGTGGCACGGTCATGGTATTATACGTAGTAGTTGAAAGATAGAAAGAAAGATAGAAAGAAAGAAAACAAAAAAGAAAGAAAGAAAGAAAGCCATTTTAGATAGATTTAAGTTACTGTTGCTTATTTTCTAGTTGTACATGAACCCACTATTTAATATCACTTCTCTCTAGCCTCAAAGGGTTTGCTGGAAGAGAACTCTTCGTAGGGTTAAGCTCGCCTTTGTACATGTCCTTACTTTATGTCGTTGTTCTATGTGTTTTATTTGTACAATAAAGAATTAAAGAAAGAAATCATTTATTTGACACACAGTAAGTAAGTACACACATAGTAAGTACACAGTACACAGTACACAGTAAGCAAGCTACACCAAGAGCACTTCGTATGATGATGATGATCACATCTTTCGTTTGAGCACGTCTGCTTTGTAGACGTATATTTTATGGCTGTAGTTCTAAATAAATGAGTTCGAGAAAATTGTTAAACTGTAGAGCACTTAGGGGACGCATCCCAAGACTATTATTAAAGTACTTCTGAACGAGACTATGCTGCAAGCAATGATATATTGTACCCTAGATATCGCACCTCCAGTATTAAAGTGACACATTTCAAAAAACACGATTTTTGGGAAACGCGAAAAAACGATTTTACAATCGCACAATTTTTTCTGATTTTCGCGTACTAAACAGCTGTATTGGGATTTTGGTTAATTTAATTCTAAACACGTAACGTCCTACGGCAATCTCGGCTGATGCAATGCTGAATACGGCCGTTTTTTTGCGGGGGAGGCAGGCGTAACCGCCAAAATGAAAATTACGCAGCTATTGTTTTTCACACGTTCTAACCAGAAAATGGCAGTTTTTAAAACACTAGCGGGTAGAGTTTTTTTTTCTGAGTTTTTCTACATATTTAACTCATTTTCCCTATTTTTTTAAATGTGTCACTTTAATACTGGAGGTGCGATATGTTACGTTCGTAGTTACCGACTTTTAAAATTTGTTGCCACTGGTGTAGGCACATACCGATATCGTGCACACTATGTTGACAAGTTCCGCAAATGAATAGTAGGTACATAACATCGTCAGGTTTATGGTAAACTCCCCTATCTGCAAAAAGCAAAATGTTCAGGAGAGAGAAAAGACTGGGAAAAAAACATACTTTTGCACTTTTGAAATAGTTCCTACAGACCTATTTAAAAAAATTAAATACATTTGCGTATTAAATAGAAAGCATGTTTATATGTATTATTTAATAACACATAATATTGTTTAGATAGCGTAATAATGCAGATTCGCGACTTTACAGCTACATACAAAAATTTTGCCAAAAAGTTTTTAGCCCATGGTAAACTCTCGTATGTGTCATATTCGCTACTTTGCACCGTCAAAATTGCTTTTCGTTTAATTTTTCGACTGCGAAAAAGTGAATCTAGTATAGAAAATGAGTTTAAAAACTTTTTAATAGACTGGAAGTCTTATATTTGAGACAATTTAGGGGTACAAATAACAACATTACACACAGACACACTAAATTTAGTAATTACTATAAAAAACAGCCAAGTACAAGTTCTGTGGTTTGAGGTTCCGTAGTTATTTATCTTAATACTAGCTGTTACCTGTGACGTCGTACGCGTTAGATAACTTTGATTAGTACCTACGTAAGCAGTAACGTTTTTAACGAAGCAAGCTTCCTTTTTTTAGGCCAATGCAATATTGGAACACTTGATTTTGCTACCCGTAATCAAAGGAATGGCTAGGTGCTTGTTGTTTCCTATTCTGTGGTCAGACATAACTCACTTTGCTCGCAAACACTCATCAAGCTTAAACGCGACCAAAGCGAGCTTCCTCGCGAGTATCCTCGTGAAGTGAGCCGAAGTATTTTATACAAATGCAACAGGTGATAGGCACTTGATTTTGTTTACGGTGTAGAAAGAAAAGGCTGACTACTTGTCGGTTCCTTTTTTTTTGGTCAGACATAGTTCACTTTGCGTGAAAAATACTCATGAAGCTAGAACTCGAGCGAAGTGAGCTTCAGATTAGGCTGATTGTTTTTAGACAAATGCACCGTCTTACACTTGATTTTGCTAACTGTGCTCAAAAAAAGAGCTAGCTGCTTGTTTGTTTCCTATTCTGGGGTCAGACAACTCAGTGCACGCAAAATACTCAAGAAGCTAAAACGCGAGTGAAGTGAGCTTCCGTTTCTCGTCAACAGAGCCGATTTTTTTAGACAAATGCAACATTGTAATACCTACTTTGTTTTGCTAACGGTGCTCAATGAAAAGGCTGGCTGCTTGTCGGTTCCTATCTGTGGTCAGACATTACTCAGTGCGTGCAAAATACTTATGAAGCTAAAACGGGACCGGCTGGATTTTTTTAGATAAAATGCAACATTATGTAACACTTGGTATTACGGTGCTCAAAGAATGGGCTGGCTAATTGTCAGTTCCTATTCTCTCGTCAGACATTACTCACTTTGCTTGAAAAATAGTCATCCTCATGCGAAAACGCGAGCGAAGCGAGCTTCCTCTTCACGTGAAGTGAGCCGATTTTTTAGACAAATGCAACATGTGAAACTTGACTTTGCTTACGGTGGGTGCTCAAAGAAAAGGCTGGATGCTTGTCGGTTCCCATTCTGTGGTCAGACATTACTCACTTTGTTCGCAAAATGTAATAAAGCTAATGCTAAGCTAAAGAATGCGAGCGAAGCGAGCCGAATTAGTTTTAAGACGAATGCGTGATGATATGATTTTACATTCAAACATTTTTACCCCTTTTCATCCTCTTTGGGGTATAATTTCCAAAACTACTTTTTTAGGGAATCATTATAGGTACCTACCTTCCTCTCTTAATCCATTTAAGAACACTTATAAGATTGAAGCAAATCGAACCACCTCTTCTGGCACTCCCTTTGAAGGGTAGTTTTGAGTTTTGAGAAAACTTTTATACTGGTCGATCGAGCGAGCGAAGCGAGCGAAGATCTTAGTGGTAAGTTGGGCGATTTTGCTTTGTATGTTTGTATGTTTGTATGTTTGTATGTTTGTATGTTTCACGAATTGTTGTTCGAGCATAACTGTCGAACCGTTCATCCAATCTGCATGAAACTTGGTAGGTCAATAGGTTGTGGTAAGGAAATTTACGGTGGAGCATATGAGCTTAATCGATGAAGGGGTTGTGAAGATATGGGGTTCCCAAGGGGGTAAAAAATTATGAAAGTTACACAAATATATTGAGTGGGGTGTCATACGAAAGGGCTTATTTTGTACATTCCAAAATGGTTTTTACTTTTAATCTAGGATGTATAGTTTTTGAAATACGACCAAAGACCAAAAACTACGAAACCAGAGCTGCAAGAGCTCCCGTTTCATAGAGTTTCGATGTCTTCGTAGCTCATTGACTGGTCGGTCTTAAAAAGAGAGTGGCATCGTTGCGGTTTGGTTTGCAATGATTTTAGATGCTACTTGATTTATTTTCATGATAAAAAATTTTTTGATAAAAAATGAAAATAATTGGGGTAAAAAAAGTTAAGTAAACAAATATATTGAGTGCGGTGTCAAATGAAAGGTCTTTATTTGTACATTCTAAAATAGTTATTATTTTTATTCTAGGACTATACTTTTAAAAATACGACGAGAATTCATAAATATGAAATAAATGAAAAATTAGACACGACATTATGTATTGCATGCATGCTAGTATTTTTTACCATGAAGAGCTAGCGCAATAGGCATACCCGGCAGTAGTAGCACTTGAAATTATAGGGGTAGTCAGAAGAAAGTCCAAATGTTGGCCATCTACGGTGCGCGAGATCTCAGTTCGGGGCGAACTACTAGTTTATCTTAGGTATTTGTATTGCAAAAAATTTATAGGTACCTACCGAGTTTCAAGCGAATTCAACCACCCGTTATAAAGTTCCCATACAAACTTAGACACCCGTTTAACCACTTTTTAGGGGTTTGTTTGAAAAATCCCGAAACAGTGTCTATTTATTTTGCACTAACAAGACCTATTAGAATCAAGTTTCAAGCAAATCGCTCTACTACGCGTTAAAAAATTACATACAAACGTTTTCAGCCCTTTTCAACCCTTTAGGGGTTGAATTTCGGAAAATCCAACCTTAGTGGGTGGTTTCAAGTATGTGCTCTCTTAGCTAAATAATGTTGGCAGAACGCGAATCTGCTATATTCGCTAGTTTACCGTGATCATTTTTCTGTTTCAAACACAGGAACTCGGTAGTAAAATGTCTTATCTACACTTACGAGAGTTTACCTTGTTGCAATATCAAAAATTGCTCTGATTCGCTTATTTACTGCTATGGTATCTCAAAAACTATGGGAGCTACAGGCATGAGAATTTTACACAGTGTGTATCACCGCATTTTAAACTATTTGGCATTTAAAAGTCATTTTCGTCAAAAACGCAGATAGGGGAGTTTACCATAAACCTGACGACATGTTAACACATGAGCATTTTTGTTGTTTTTGTAATTCACTACACGTGACAAACAGGGTCCATGAAGTCGCCTTACTTGACGCGGACTATAGACAAGACATTCCAATTAGGACGTTTTTGATTCTTCACTTTGCGCACGCTAGAAGCATATCTATTATTTTAAATATCATTGTCTGCAAGTTTCTGCTTGTCTTTTTAAAATTGCAATTCCTTAGTCTGTGTTTATTCACAGTCACTATTTACCTTAAACTGTTTAAAAATGTCAGTTCGTTTAACTCTAAAAGCGTTCTTGTAATTCAACGCCGTTTTTAAACTTCTGTCATTCGGGATAAGGTCTGATTTCGTTGTGAACAATTTGAAATTCGAATTTCAGTTCAAAGATGCTTACAAAATATTTATTCGTCTCTAACGAGCAATAAAACACGAGAATACAGCCCTTATTGCTCAGTCATTAAAGTCCATTAAAACGACATTAAAGGGTTTCCGAGCAAACATTCATTTTGAAGGCCAACAACTTCACTTTTGCGTTCGAAAAGCTCATTCATATCCGCGTTCTATACTTGCGTATCCATTTACAAACATAAAAAGTGGTTTTCATCACCTTTATGTCATCGGAATAAGGTTGAGAATCCTTCTTCAGAATAACCTTTTCCGGAAACAAAAGTTTTAACGTGGTGTTCCACAAGGTTCAACGCTAAGACCGCTACCTTTCCTGATGTATACGAGAGGCTTATAACTTTACTTTCTAAATGTATAGGAACTAGACTACTATTCTAATAGGTGAAGGATAACTACTTCGTTCCTTGTTCATTTGATTGATTTGCTACCTATAATTTATTTAATTGTCTATAACTTGTTAAGATCAAATTGATTAACATTTATGCACACTAGAGCCATGAATATACTTGATAATTAATCTTTATATACATTTTGAGAAGTAGGTACTGATAACTCATTCAAATCTACTCATCTTTGATTGAAAGGTCATTTTGAATTCAAGTAGACGTGACCAATTACTATTTCAGAAGAATAAAAAGAATCAGGAAATGATGTGACCTTGAAGGATAGCCAATATATTTTGACAGTACGAAGTTTAATTTAAACACGAACAAAAAATATGTATTGAGTAAATAAAAGATTAGAACTTCAAGTGATTTTAAAAGGTGATTCTGATCCTACAAGGACTGATGACCGTTCACGACAAAATGGCGAGTTAAGAATACTAAACATGTTGCAACTTCATATGATTTAGTGTTTTATCTATTTCTTTAGACTTGGTTTTAAAAGTATACCAGATAGGGAAGCTAAGAGCTTTTTACACCTAAGTAGAAGAACTTTTTATAACTTTACTGTACCTTTTTGAAACTTTTACTTATTACGAGTGTGTTTCACTATGTGTATTTTGTGTGCTTAGTGGCAAATGAATGATGTGTCTATGTCTGCTTACTTTGTAGCCATCTTTATCTTTATGATGGTCGGTGGTCACGGAATTGTCGATAGCAGCTGAAGACTTCCGACTGGACAGCGTGGGGCGACCACGTATCTTAGGTCTGTTCACGCTAGCTGATATAATCTGGTCCGTAGACCTAGATACGCTGGACGATACTGATGTGGACACCTTCGTCGGCTTCCGTAATCTTCTTCGTACAGCTGTAAAGAAAGAATGAGGATTTACATTACGAGTTATTAGGTAATTCTTTAGACTACATTAGGGATCATCCATAAAGTATGTCACACGTTGAGAAGGAGGGGAGGGAGAGGGGAAGGGTCTTAAAAATATGAACAACTGTCACATGGACGGGGGAGGGGTCAAAAAATCACGAAATTAGTGTGACGTACTTTATGGATGACCTTAGGATAGATTGGAAAGACTGAACGATATGACTTTGCCTCTTTTCAAGTGGACTTTCCGTTTCGAAAAATTGATGTGCGCATTAACACAAGTGCGGTGAAAGAAAACATCGTGAGGGAACCCGTGGCTTAGTCAGTTCCACACATATTGACCATGTCTTTTCTGTGTCATCTGTAAAAAGCTATAGAACAAGCTAGCCACGAATGCATATTTTACGTAAAAGATAAGAAGTGCACATGAAGATAATTTTGCATTTCGTTTCAGAAGTTGCCCATAAAATACAATGCAGTCCCTGTATCTAAAATATCTCCGGCACTATTTCCCAATAAGTTCCGTATAATAAACTCCGTACGTTCAAGAGCGTGAGGTCGTGCATTCTAAACCATACCACACAGTAATACGAGCTAAAATGAAATGTCATGTGCAGGGGATTAAAAATAATTGGTTGAAAGGGTTTTATATTTTCGTTTGTAGGAAAAATCCGAAATGTACGGGAAATGTGAGAACATGGCTTTTTAGAATAATGAACTTTTTAATTCGCGTTCGCAGTGTCAACAATTTTGTACCCTTTTGAGGTCAGTGACCTAGTTAAGCTGTTCTGAAAATAGCTTTTTTATATCAGTGACGTCAACAGCGTTTATTGCGGATATTTTGAATATTTTCATATGGCAATAAAACGGTCAATACTAGTGGTAACCTATATGAATAGGTAGTAGTAGGAGCAGGTTCCCAATTTGGTTGCAATTTTTTAGTGTTAAGTACCTACTTCAGAACTTCAGTTAAAAAAATGTAAATGATCACGACTGTATTCCCAAGGTACGGTAGAGATATTCTTTCTGATCTTTAGGCGTTTTTAGAACCTTAGAAGATGTCTATGGGGGTAGTCAGAAGAGTATGTCCAAACACATTTGATACATTCCCACATTTTACAGAAGTTCCATACGTGACAGGTTGCAAGCCCATCGACGCTATTAGAAAGCTAACTGGTTTTCTCATGTTTTCCTTCACCGTTTAGAGCTCTAAAGCGCATTTAAGTTTTTTGAAACGAAAAATCCATTGATGCGCGGCCAGGTTTCGAACCCACGACCTTCGGATCGAAAGTCGAGGTACTAGTCCCCTCGGCCAACACGGCTCTCATTTTAATATTCATTAAGATAATAAACTACTTATTTATTTAAATTAAAGATTGCATTATGGTCCGAAACGGTCGAGTTTTTAAATCGATTTTTTCATTTAATTTGCCATATATATTTTTACAAAATACTAAACTACTACTTATTTCTATTTTTATTGCTTTTTAAAAAATATTATACATCAAAGAAGGCTTTTCCAATAGTGGCGATGCGGCTTTTGATAGAAGCAGCTCCTAAAGAAAGCTTTGCAGCTTTATCAAAACAGAACAATTTAGATAAATCAGTATGCAAATGCGTGCGTTCTTTCATGAATAACATAAATCACGGACAGAAGGTTAGAGTGGATGAGACTTGAATATAAATACTCGGTAAAAAGTATACTTACCAAGTTCAACTTTACGTAACTTATAGATACTGTAAGTGAGTGAGCTCGTCGACTTTAGTGTCAAAAAATTACGTGAAATTAGAGCCCTGAGACCTAGCTAGATCGATTTTTTGCCCCCGTAAACCCACGCACCGCAAATTTCATCGAAATCGTTACAGCCATTTTCGAGAACGTGAGTATAAACAAACAAAAAATATTGCTCGTTTAATGGAATAGGATGAATATTCGTGAGGTCTCAACTAAGAGCAAATTAGGTACTATTCAACTTATAAAATAAAGCCGTCTACCAAAGAGACAATCGCAAACGGAGCGTAAATAAAACAAATATTCTTACAAAAACACAATCCGTTTCCAGACCCTTACCACTCAACGAAGCGAAACTGACAGAATGAAGTTAATTGAAATAACTTTCCTTTATATAAAACTAGAGAAATGAATTAGGGTAACTAAGCATAGACAAAGGCCTCTTTGTGACTTTTACATCAAAGGTCTTGTTGCGCCATTTTTAAGGGTGCTTCACGATATCGCTTCTAACAATCTTTTACTATAGCAAGGCCAATTTAATAGATCACATTTGACATATGTCCTAACAAAATAAATCGGAAAATTGCCTTTTTTGTGATTATTACAATAAATATGGCTTTTTAACTGAAAAAAGTTAAACAATTGTGCAGACCTCGCTTTGAAAAATCAAATAATATTGTGTGCCCTCGGCTACAGGCTTTCGTTGTTGAATTTCGATGAAGTGTCAAATGTGATCTATTAACGTAGATGAAAATACAGTGTCAAGAGGCGATACTGCAGTGCCTGATGGGACAATGTTGCAGTGGATTAGGTTGTCTGTAGTCCGTAGTGGATGTGTGTAGCACATAAACCTAATTTAGATACAGACTGACACGTTCCTTCTCACTCACACAAAACAAAGAAGGATATACACAACATTTTTGTGAAAAAAAGAGACGAAACACGATAATTTTTGTCCTTTACCGAGTGCCGCCGTTTTCTTTGGTCGGAACTTATAAGTTCCGAATTATGTACTTACAACGAAACAAATGGATTCACATAATTTTTTGTTCCTTTCGGCGGCATGCTAACTGGTAGTCTAGCTAGTGCTAAAGTCTATGGTCCAGCAGGTAAGTAAAAGTAAAATAGTAAAATAGCCTTTATAGTACGAGAGCCGACCGCAAAAAACCAACGTCACTTGATACTAAGATAAGCTCCATGGCACACGCTCAAAAAAGTGGTGCTAAGCTTGGATCAATTAGTCAAAAGGCTCCGATTTGGCCGGAAGCACAAAAAAAGGGGCTACTTCCGGTGAAAAAAAACGTGTCAATTTACGTCATTTGATACTAATGGCAGACTTATGGCAGCAGTTACTAATTTATATGCAGTGACAGATAAATCTAGTCTGCCAGTTCCTGTGTGGCCGGAAGTACTTGGCAGACTGTCTCAAAGCTGACGATTCGGACCCCTAATTTACGTCATCTGATACTAAGTTGAAAATAGTGGCAGATGTTAGATATCAACCCTACGTTTCAGTATAAATTAGTCTGCCAAGGCTATTTTGGCCGGAACATCTTCAAAATGTCAATTTAGTGATGATACTAAGAAGAAAAATTTTCGATTTTTTTTTGGTTTATCAATGTTTAGACATTAGAATGAAATAATATTATGTATTTATTCATGTTAATATTATTATTATAACCTACTAGAAGCTGCCCGTGGCTTCGCTCACGTGGTACCCGGATAAAAAGTAGCCTATGTCACTCTCTAGCCCTCCAACTATCTCCACACAAAAAATCACGTCAATCCGTCGCTCTGTTTTGACGTGAAAGCAGGACAAATAAACAAACAAATAAACACACTTTCACATTTATAATATGGGTAGTAGACATGTGCGCCGCGCTGAAAATTGTCGGCGGCGGCGCGCTGCAGTTTTTCGTCCGGTGGCGGCGCGGCGCCGGCGGCGTGGCTTTTTTTTTAAATAAAAATACACTAATAAAATCGATCTCTAACGTTTCACTACAACACAAATGACTAGGTACTTACGGATAATTATTATGTTAACAAATCGCGAAAGTTTAACAAGTTATAGGTACATACATAAAATCACGCCTCTTTCCCACAGGGGTAGGCAGAGACCACGAACTTCCACTTGCTACGATCCTGACACACCTCTTTCGCCTCATTCACTTATACTTATAGGTACTTACTGTTCAATAATACTCTAATCATAATCCATGATATCCAGCCTAGATCTTTTACAACAACTTTACGATAAGCTGGGATCGTCTGAAGGGCAGAAGCTCGTCTACAAGGTAGCACGTTTAAGGGTCAAAGCGGCATAGGCTTAGACATTTCTAGAATGAAAGGTCTAAGGGCACTGGATATTTCCAAGTGCCCCTGTGTAAAAGACCCCCGTGGAAATCTATTAAGTATGTAATAGATAGAAAGAGAGATGGCGTTCGTACTTTCACGACCTGCTGAACAAGCAGCATAGAGAGGTATAGCCACCGGACTTCCCAATCAAGGACTAGTACTGCCAAAAACGCCTGAAGAAGTAGAAAAAGCTCTTCGCCGCATGAAAAATCGGAAGCCGTCAGAATCGATCCCCATCGAGTCCCCATCGAGTCCCCATCGAGGCCTGGAAGGCAATGGGCCCTCGTGGTGTGGTGTAGGCATCTTAACAAATCTTTACAACCGCATGCAAGTAGATGTTTGTGATTGATTGATTGACATACTGCACACTGGAGGGATCCCTCGCCAGAGAAGACTAAGTGCTATCACTCCGGTTTTCAAAGGCAAGGGATCTATCAAGAGTGTGACAGCTACCGCGGTATAAAGATCATGTCCCACACCATGAAACTCTTTGAGCGGATAGGAGACTCTCGGATCCGACTAGAGTGTGCGGTCTCGGAGTGTCAATATGGTTTTCGCCTTGGCCACGGAACCATAGATCCAGTCTTTGCCCTACGGACCGTCATGGAGAAATACAGGACGAAGAATACACCTCTATATTTCCTGTTTTTGAACATGGAGAAGACCTTCAACTGTGTTCCTCGTGCGATGATCTAGTGGGCATTACGGTCCAAAGGTGTACCAGAGGTTTATATTGACACCATCCGAGACATGAACCTACCATGATTCCGATTCTGTGGTTAGGACCGCTGTTGGTGACACCAAACCCTTCCCCATCACTGTTGGAGTACACCAGGGAACCGTCCTTAGCCCATTCTTGTTCAGCGGGATATTAGACGTAGTGTCGGACAGTATCAGGGACAGACATGAGGGGCTTGGTTACTCATGTATGCTGACGATATCGCGCTGGCAGATGCGGACAGAGGACTTCTGGTAAGACGTGTGAATGCGTGAAAGGAATCGCTTGAGAACGGTGGTCTGAAACTCAACGTGGCGTGGCGAAGACCGAGTACTTGGCTTGCAATAAAGCAGATCCCAAATCCGTACGCTTAGAAGAAGACATGGTCGAGCGCACGAATCAGTTAAAATATTCTATTCTGTGACTGTGAATATCTGTGACCCCAAGATGCCAGTTAAGTTGAAAGGATATGGCAGTGAAGCGTGGTCGGTACTTGAGCAGCACAAGCAAGAACTGCTGGTCACTGAGATGAATATGCCGCGCTGGATGTGTAGGGTTACGCGGAAGGACCGCGTCAGGAACTATCGCATTCGTGGCAGCCTCCATGTTCGTGATATAGCAGATAAATTGCAGGACTGCCGCCTACGTTGGCACGGACACGTCTTACGGAAACCGGCAAGCTACGTGGGGAACAAATGCTCAGCTATGTTGGCTCCGCCAGGCCCCGGTAGAAGGGGTGGACCCAAGAAGTGCTGGCTTGACTTCGTAGTGGATGACATGCGTGGCCTCGATGGAGACTCGATGGGGATCGATTCTGACGGCTTCCGATTTTTCATGCGGCGAAGAGCTTTTTCTACTTCTTCAGGCGTTTTTGGCAATACTAGTCCTTGATTTAAAGGGAGGTCCGGTGGCGATACCTCTCTATGCTACTTGTTCAGCAGGTCGTGGCAGTACGAAAACCATCTCTCTTTCACCGCAAGGTCCTCGCATACTCAATAGATTTCCCCGGGGGTCTTTTACACAGGGGCACTTGGAAATATCCAGTGCCCTTAGACCTTTCATTCTAGAAATGTCTAAGCCTATGCCGCTTTGACCCTTAAACGTGCTACCTTGTAGACGAGCTTCTGCCCTTCAGACGATCCCAGCTTATCGTAAAGTTGTTGTAAAAGATCTAGGCTGGATATCATGGATTATGATTAGAGTATTATTGAACAGTAAGTACCTATAAGTATAAGTGAATGAGGCGAAAGAGGTGTGTCAGGATCGTAGCAAGTGGAAGTTCGTGGTCTCGGCCTACCCCTGTGGGAAAGAGGCGTGATTTTATGTATGTACCTATAACTTGTTAAACTTTCGCGATTTGTTAACATAATAATTATCCGTAAGTACCTAGTCATTTGTGTTGTAGTGAAACGTTAGAGATCGATTTTATTAGTGTATTTTTATTTAAAAAAAAAGCCACGCCGCCGGCGCCGCGCCGCCACCGGACGAAAAACTGCAGCGCGCCGCCGCCGACAATTTTCAGCGCGGCGCACATGTCTACTACCCATATTATAAATGTGAAAGTGTGTTTATTTGTTTGTTTATTTGTCCTGCTTTCACGTCAAAACAGAGCGACGGATTGACGTGATTTTTTGTGTGGAGATAGTTGGAGGGCTAGAGAGTGACATAGGCTACTTTTTATCCGGGTACCACGTGAGCGAAGCCACGGGCAGCTTCTAGTAGGTTATAATAATAATATTAACATGAATAAATACATAATATTATTTCATTCTAATGTCTAAACATTGATAAACCAAAAAAAATCGAAAATTTTTCTTCTTAGTATCATCACTAAATTGACATTTTGAAGATGTTCCGGCCAAAATAGCCTTGGCAGACTAATTTATACTGAAACGTAGGGTTGATATCTAACATCTGCCACTATTTTCAACTTAGTATCAGATGACGTAAATTAGGGGTCCGAATCGTCAGCTTTGAGACAGTCTGCCAAGTACTTCCGGCCACACAGGAACTGGCAGACTAGATTTATCTGTCACTGCATATAAATTAGTAACTGCTGCCATAAGTCTGCCATTAGTATCAAATGACGTAAATTGACACGTTTTTTTTCACCGGAAGTAGCCCCTTTTTTTGTGCTTCCGGCCAAATCGGAGCCTTTTGACTAATTGATCCAAGCTTAGCACCACTTTTTTGAGCGTGTGCCATGGAGCTTATCTTAGTATCAAGTGACGTTGGTTTTTTGCGGTCGGCTCTCGTACTATTATTTCCCTTTACATTTGAAAAAATTGAAATTTAACTCTTAAATAAATAAATCACTTCATTATTAATTAATTATAGCTTAATTATTTTACACTTTAAAAGAAATTCATGCATTAATAATTGATTTTTAGTTTTTGTTTCTTTGTTTTTAATATCATCATTATTCTTATTTATTATTATTATTATGTAGATATTATTTTAATCATCATCATCGTTTTTGGTTTGTTTAGGGACCCCTCTTAGGGTGAAGGCCTCCAGCAGGTGCTGGACCATAATGCATGGTTTAGGTAAACCGTGTTTTCAGCCTAATCGGCCGAATCCACAGAGAAAACACCGTCAATATGTGTCTGGCTAAGCAACGGGTTTCCTCACGATATTTTCTTTCCCCGTTTAGAACTCGTGTAACAAAGTGCATTTAAAAATCCATCGAGGAAGCCAGGATTCGAACCCACGATCGATCGATAGTCGAGGCTTACGATACCTTTGGATTGATAGTCGAGGCTTTTATAAACCTTTAACTTGCAATTAAACCTTTTCTCGCGATCAGCGTTCATGACTCAGTATTTATTATGACTAGACCAAGTAGTACGTTGTCTGCAATAAAAGAACTCCTGCTGTATTTAGTTCATAGAAAAATACAATTTGGCTGCCCTTTCGAAAGTAACATTCAAAACATCCACACTAATTTTGCTGTTGTACACAAAAACGCACGGCTTTGCAGAATAAATTGTCGGATTTGAAACGATATATATCTTTGTGAATTTGGGCGGATACGCACAGAGGACGTGCACGATTGCGCGGATAAAAACCTATGCAGGGATCACTGCTCCATACATCAACGAATGATGGATTTATTTACTTTTCGTGCATCATAATATTGTCATTTTACAAGATGTTTTCCTTGAACATCAGTGTGACTAAAAGTACTGCCACCAAATCATTAAGCTTGAATAAACTTATTTTTAAAATATTTCAAGAAAATACTATAATAAACCGAGTGTAAGAGGACTTAAAAACTGAAACAATGCATTCAGATCGATCATGGAACAAAAATACTGAGATTAAAAAATTGCCTTAAGGTAGCAGACGCATACGGCCCACCTGATGGTAAGTGGTTACCAATCCTATGCACGACTGTGACACCAGAGGAGTCACACTGCTGACCCTTTTAAATAGGAATCACTGCGCCGACAACACAATGGACAAGACTGGTCCACCAGTTGTCACCGCAGCGCTTCCTCGCAGAGCTCCTGGCAACCTTATTCACCGCTGGAGCACAACACCATTCGAGAAGAATGTTGGCTTTGATAGTGTTGAAAAAGTTACCAATACCTATTATGCGTTTACGGTTGAAATTGATCAAGAAGCAATATCTGAAGGTCCCATTAAAGCATCCCTTTTGATCGCTAGTTGGGTAAATATCTATACTAATATAATAAAATGGAAGAGACTCTTGAGGAAGGTCACTTTTCATCATCATCATCAACATAAACCATCACTACGGGGAAAAGCCGCGAGGGCGCTGCTATAAAAAGTACTTACTGGTAGAGTTTGATGTAGGCGCGATGATGGCAACTATGAGGAGTATGGTGAACGTCCACCGCAGCAACGTCGGAGGCCACTGGAACAACGAAAACAATTATTAGATACAGTAAGCAAGAACTGGGCAAGATCAGTAGAATGATAGAATGCACTAGAGAATGTCCTCAATGGCCACTGATAGAGCAATTGAAGTAGTCACCTTTCTTATCCTATACTATTAAACAAGCAATATTTGTAAATTTATTTATTTATTTATTTATTGTTCTCTCTGTTACTGCAATCCTGCATTGGGACATTCAGCTGTATGTGTGTCGGTATTTGAATTGGCTTCCTAGGTGTGTGACCAATGTCACAGCCTGTAGTATTTCACAGAGGATTCTGTTTTGTAGAGTCTTGCGGTCTTATATATTTATTTATTTGTTTGTTTGTATTCACTTTCTTGAAAACGGCTCTAACGATTTCGAGGAAATTTGCAGTATGGGAGTTTATGGAGCGAAGAATCGATCTAGCTAGCTAAAAATGTGTGTCTAGATCATAGCAAGTTGAAATCTGTGTACTATACCTACCCCTTGATGAAAAAGGCGTGAATTTACGTACTTACGTATTTATGCGAATTCGTTGTTATACTCTTCCAAAGTAATTTTCGTAATTTATATGATAAAAGGATAATTGTAACAGTAAAGTTGCTGACATTCTATCCTTCTTGATATAAACATTACAATGGCTTCCACGAAGGCGATACCCTAATCAGTTGGGCATTGCCGTGTAACAGCGATATGTTCACATGAATAATGGATTTCTGGAATTGAGCTGTGATTGGAAGAAATAGGGATAGGAAATATACGATCTTATGCGGGAAAAGAAACTCTATGTGGATAGTAATTAAACATAACTTAGAGTGTGAAATTGTGCTGTCTAATCTTGGTGGATTTGTTGTGTTTTTGTGATTTTTGATTTTTCATAATTAGGATGGTACAAGTGACACTAGCTAAGCAATTCCGTGCTTCGATTGACACGTTAAATTGTCGGCTTTCTGGCGTCCTAAAAACTCCTTCACTAAAATAAGTAAGTACTCTCATTCGAATTTAGACTTTTTTGTGCTAGTGCATTATAATGAAATAGGTACCTACCTAATAAATAATAAGGTCAATAATCTATCTTCTGTAAATGGATACCTATAAAGAACAAATCAATTAATTTTGTAATGAATGTTTCAACAAGTAATTCTATCACTAGAAAGTAGTAACTTTCTCTTATTGTTGGACAATTACCAACTCCGTATTTATTGGCATAAAAGCAAATTTCTCTTCGCATAAAATTAATTGCAAGTATCAATGGCACACTTACCATTGGTTGTTTTTTATTTTTACAAACTTTATTATTATAACTTCAAATTGCGCGAAAGCTGAATTCGGATAAAAAAGTTACTTAAAATTTAATTTTGTAATTTTTAATGCGCCAGTATTTGCGAAAACAGTAATTAAAGATGTTTACAATTAATTAACATTTTACATTATCATTATTTTAAAATTGGAAGCAGGAGGTAAGACCACTCATCCGATTACAAAAATATTTCACTGAAAGAAATTTGAGTTACATAGACTTTGTTAATAGTATGTGAAGTTGCTGGTAACAAGATATTTTTTTAAGTAAAAACCGTAGGTACCTAATAATATTTGACAATTATCGGGAAAAAATTGCACTACAAATGCAGATATAATTTCATGTAGGATTTTGCCGGATACATTTTGATAAATGCTTTTCTAGCGCACATCAAAATGTAGTGAAATCTTTTACAAGTCAAAGTCAAATCTCAAGTGAAATAAAAATTAAATCCGAGTTATGAATTATTTAAAAAATAAATAATAGATATTACACCTGCGGGGCTAAAAAGGCTGCTATAGCATAATAATATAAATAAATAAATAAATAATGCTGGACATTTCACAAGCCCAATGTAGCCCCAAGCTAAGCAGAGCTTGTGTTCACTATAGAATCACTATAGGAATTGCAATATATGCCGTTCTTGTCACTCTCAGTCTACGAAAAGAGACGGCATAATAGTTCAATTCCTTCAAAGTTATTACAGTATCCTTCAAAGGTTAAAGTTTACTATGAATTAAATTTCAATACAATTACGGTGAGTTACAAACTTACAGACTTTCAAATTTATTATAATACTTTGCGGGTTATTTACGAGCCAGATGTGGCGCGTGCATGGCCGTTCTTTTTCCTATAACATTATATTATTTTTATAATAAATCTTTTACTATTTTACATTGAAACAGTTTGAAAGTACCACCTGATGTCACTGCTGCTTTAGAAATATTCACAAAATAACAATGCGCTGGAATGGAAAAAAAGAAGGAGATTCTCAATTCGTCGGAATCTCTTTTTTTTGTGCTTGTGCTTGACCGATTTGGAAAATTCTCTTTTTGCTTGAAAGGGAACTACGTATTTTCCGATTGGTGAGGCCCTGTCGAGGATTTTCGGAGCTATGAACAGAAATGCACCTCTAGAGTGCAGAAAATTGCTCAGTTAATAAAATTGAAGTCGGTTTAAAAAAAAAAAATTAGCAACTGGTATTATGTTCTAAAATTAAGCTACTCTCCAAATTTCAGCTTTCTAGCTTCAGTAGTTTGGTATCTGCGTTGAATCACGAAAACTGCTAGGTTTACTCAAATGTCCTAAAATTGTCATTAATTCAGAGCGACGAAAAGCTCTTCATTTAGCAAAACAAATAAAAATATCGAAAAGTTTCGAATTCGCAACAACTGTTCCTAATTAGGGATGCAGAGTTAAAGGACTGCGGTGGTATTCTAGTTTGTTAAGGCACGTGACTAACTCACGCGATGCACAGAATCTACTGGTAACATATCGAGCAGAAGAAAGTAACTAAAAATAATTGGCTTGTTCTACGTAGTTTGTCCATTTTGTATCGTTCTACAGTAAACATACATCTTATTGTTTTTAAGATAAAATAAAATATTCTTTGAAATCATAAAATTTGCTCATACCTGAGACTACAGTTTATGAGTCAGTTTTACTTTATAAGTTTTTTTTTTTAATAATAAACTAAACTACTTACCGCGAATATTATAATTCTTTATGACACTAACAGAACAAATATATATAGTTTTTTTTAACATAAGAATTATAAACTGTCCTTTGACATTTTCTGAAGTGGTGCAGCATTCGCCCAATTATTGGAATGCATCCGGTTTTACGTGACCCACCCAGTCCTATTTGAGAGATATGGGGGATAGCTTTGTTCAGCAGTGAAGCGAAATAGGATAATTAAAAAAAATATAATAAACCTTTTGTGTAGGAAGATTATCTTTAAAACTTACTTCCAGGTTGACATAAACTATTTATTAAGTTTTTTTAAATCATTTATTTCTATTCGCCAAGCGAATATGGGGAATACTTAAAATGATCTTCAATAAGCACTTCAAAAAATAATATTTAGTTGTAATCTGCCGTTATTTATTAATTGAACGAGCAACGCGTGTTTTGACATCAGTCACGTGAACCCAAGTCATGTTAGAATACTCGTACTTTACCTTCCCCGAATGCTGGAAAGTTTGAAGCGCTATTCATGTTCAGTTTTTCAGTTTTCGCTTGAAAATTCCACGTTGTAGTTTTGTAGGGTCGTTAATTGTTTGTTTGTTTGTACTCTCTAGTTAAGTTTGTGCAGGTAGCTTTCATGTACAAAGTGCTCGGTCAACTAGAATTAACCCTATTAAATTAGACTAGTTTTCTAGTTTCGACTGAGTATTTAGTTAATTAGATCTAAAAAGTCTGACCATTGATGCTAATGAAAATTTAACCTGCTACTTAAACCTAAGTTAATTTCAAGTAGAAATTATTCTCTTACATAATGACTTGAATTTACAGAACACATGAGAACCAGCCAAGCCATCTAAGGATTTTATTGAAACATCATAATGGGTATAAGAAAAACAAATAAGTCGATTTGTTACTATAAGAGCTGTGGATTTTGTTTGATAAATAAATAAATACACCCTAATCCAATTTTTCATTTGATAATTAATTATTACTAACGTTATTCATATTTCATATTAAACGGGACAAAACCTCAGATGAATATCAAGTGATGATTCGCTCTGGAGTAAGGACGACGCCGGGGGGTGTTTTAATTTTAAATCACTATCTAGCCGGCCCAGTATCGTTCGCAAACATAATAAGGATCCCTAGCACCAGTAACAGCAGTGGCCTTTTTAGTTAGTCTGATTTATCAGACTTTATAGCGCTCTTCGGAGGGCACGTTAAATTGTCGGTCCCGGCTTCGACGGAGGCATTCAGGCGGCCTTAAAATTCCATAAGGGATCATCCATAAAGTACGTCACACGTTAAGGGGGGGGAAGGGGTCAATGAACTGTGACATTGTGTGAGAAGGGTTGGGAGGGCTACTAAGTTTCGTGACGTCACATTTCAAAATCTTATAAATCTGTAAAAATGGCAAGATTGAACTATTCACGAAAAACTTTTTTAATGTAATAATTTCTAGATGTAAAATTGTAGGAGACTCACGCTAGGGAGGAGGGGGTCTCACAAATGTGACCAACTGTGATAAGAATAGGGATAAGGGGGGGAGGGGTAGAAAAACACGAAAATAGTGTGATGTACTTTATGGATGACACCTAACCAGACTTTGAACCACTAGCTTTCATTCATTCATTCATTCAACGATTATCGAAAACAAGCAGAATCAGTGACAAGCAATTATCGACCTTCCACTTATGATTTCAATTTTTATTTTACATTGTCATATTTTTTTCTTGCTTTCGAGAAGATGAGAAAGAAGAGAACGTTTTAGTAATCTCGGTACCTACGTAAGTATTTGATTTAATTTGAGTGATGAGTATGAGTGTGACTGGGCAAGTAGAGGAAGGCCGAACAAGAAGTAGTTGGATTGTGTGAAAGAGGATATGAATGTGAGAGGAGTGGATTCTGAGTTGACGAATGATAGAGGTGAGTGGAAGAGGAAAACATGTTGTGCCGACACCACTTAGCGTGGGATAAGGGCAGGATGATGATGATGGTACGAATATGATTTGTGTACAAAACAGTGCTAAGATATTTAAGCAAAAAACTCGGAACATAAGCAATGTATAGCCCGGAGCTACTCGCAACCAACTGATTAATTCCAGAAAGGTCAATGAGCATGCTTTGTTGTTCTAAGATTGTTTTCTATTTATTTCTGGAACTCATTTCAACTCGTTCAATATACTTATTGTTTTTTTTACGTTTATGGCGAATTGTTATGTTCGCCGATTACTCGAGGATGCCTGGACCGATTTGTAAAATTGTTTATTTGTTTGAAAGGGCAGGCTTTCTTATTGGTGCCATAAAAATTTGGTATGGATCTATTGAGGGTCTTCGAAGTTATGAACAGAAATGCACCTCGAGAGTGCAAAAAATTGCTCAGATATAATATTGAAGTCGATTTTTTTAGGATTCCGTAGTCCTGACAAGGAACCCTTATAGTTTCGTCATGTCCGTCCGTCTGTCTGTCCGAGGTTTTTCTAAGAGACCGTTGGTATTAGAAAGCTGTTATTTTGTAGGGGTGTGTATATTAATTACGCCGACAAAGTGGAAAAATAAAATTTTGGGAAATATTTTTTTTAGGGTAGCTCTCTACATGTGAAGTGGGATGATTTTTTTTGACTTAGGTGTTGCTATTATTATTTTTCGATTGAATGCTTCATTTACGAAATATAAAACTTTAAAGTCCAAATTTTTGTTCCAGTAGGGCGTCCCTCCCCCCTTAAAAGCTAAACTGCTGGCTTGAAAAGTCTGGAAAAATTCATGATGATAGTACATTTCATGAACCTTTAAGGAAAATTATAGCAGTTAATTTATTTATTTATTTATTTATTTATTAACTTTAATTAACACGGCACAAAACCAATTACACTAATTAAAGAGATTATTATAATGTATAGAGAGAGATAATGTCCAAACCTATTAATAAAATTATAAAACACAATTCAATTTTAAGATAACTTTATTAGTTTTGCAGTAATAGTCGTGGATAATTTTGTACGAAATACAAAATCTTTAGAATAAATCCTCTAAAGTGACTCGATGAAGTAGTTGCTTTGTTGTTATTAGTCAACAACCTACTACGGAACCCTACACTGCGCGTGGCCCGACACGCACTTGGCCGGTTTTTTTTTTTTTTTAATTTAGCCTCTTGTTGAGGAATTTCAAACGCACAAACATTATGATTAGGTATACGTAATTATGTAACTGACCAACTGAGCGTCAAGCCGTCAAGGCCAAAGGAAAGGAAAGGAGCGAACGCAAAAACGTAGAGTAGCCGTCGTACAGAGACAATCGGACAATATGAATGAGAAAATGTTTTGTTTCAAAACACAATGTGAATTGTAATCTTCCAGAGTTATCATTAATTTTTTTTAGTCGATTTCGACGACGGCAGGGCCCCAATTCTACTGATTTACATAGTCAACCATTCTGGTATTTTTACCGCTGCGTTTTGTTTCGTTCTCCAAAAGGACAGTGATTTGTTTGAAAACGTCACCACAACAGAGTAACCTAACCTCATATTTCGTTATTAGTGTTTATTATGAAACAATACGAAATCTAAGGTCATAAAAAGCTGATGTTTTGCTTTTATTGATAAAATATGTACATTCCAAGTTTTATTAAAATCCGTTAAGCCGTTTTGGTTGAGTAACAAATATCCAAACATATAAAATTTTACATTTATAATATTAATAGGATAGTATAGTATAGGATAGGATAGAAAGTAGGATACAAATATGAGTGCGACAGCGTAAAAAGGGGTAAAATTTTCAGACTCGGTAAAAGTTGTTGTGCCAAAGCTATTGCAAGCGAGATTTTTAACAAAATTTAAATGTTAACCAAGTGTCGAGTAATTATGATGTAACTTAAAAATGTTGTAGCTATTTAGTATTACAGGCACAAAGTAAACCTGTTTAATAATTGTGAAAGTTGTGTGTTTATTTAATACTAGCTGCTGTCCGCGGCTTCGCTCGCGTGGTACCCGGATAACAAGTAGCCTATGTTACTCTCCAAACCTCCAACTATCTCAACACAAAAAATCACGTCAATCCGTCGCTCTGTTTTGACGTGAAAGCAGGACAAATAAAGAAACAAATAAACACATTTTCATATTTATAATATGGGTACGGATACCTACCTACAGCTTTATGACTTTAACTTTTACCACAGCGTTTACTAGGTACTTATTGTTTGAAGAAATACTTAAAAGTTTATCTCAAAAACATGTTTTATTACCACACTAGCGGACGCACGCGGCTTCGGCCGCGTGGACTACTTTTTTGGACGGGAACCGTGAATTTTCCGGAATAAAAGTTAGCCTATGTCCTATTCCCGGTCATTTATCTACCTATATTTTAAATTTCAGGCAAATCGGTTCAGTGGTTGTCGAGTTATAGAGGAACAAACATACATCCAAACTTCCATCCAAACTTCCAAACTTTTGCATTGACAATATTATTATTGTGATTAAGTGTGTTACCACATGAATAAAACTTTTACTTACTTGTTTTATTTCACTCGTAAATTTAAAAATTTTCATCAACTCGCTTTTAAAAACAGTTATTTGGTCATCGTTTGTCTATTTAATAGCAGTTACATAAAATAGTCAAATAAACAATTTTCATAATGATCATCAAATTATACAATAACAATAAAATTATGACAAAATACACAATAAAGTGTTAATAAATAACTTTCTCTTAAAGTGGTGTTAAAAAAAAGGTGAAAACTTGAAACATTTTGTAGTTATAGGTACATCATATCCTACCAATATTATAAATGCGAAAGTTTGTGAGGATGTATGGATGTCTAGATGACTGTTTGTTACTCTTTCACGCAAAAACTACTTAACAAATCATAATGAAACTTTGAATATACATAGTTTATGACCTGGAATAATACATAGACTACTTTTTATCCGGGTTACCACGCGAGCGAAACCACGAGCGGAAGCTAGTGTCATAAAAGACTTGAAAAATACCTATTACCATTTAAAAAGTTTAAGTTGAATATTTTGTTTAGTTTGCTGGTTTCAATAAACAGCACCTTAATACAGCAATAACAAACTATTAGTGTGGGTGTATCATTAGATAACTGTCAAATTACAGCAACAAATAACTTTGTTGAAATATTTTGTAAGTGCTAAAGGTTGACATAACAATATTTTGAGTAGGATGGCTTGCAAATTCTGATGGTTTGGTTAATGGATTTTTGTAATTAACTAGCCTAATATAACAACATGGACAGTGAAGATTGAATTAAGTAGGTAGGTAATTATATAAAAATATAAAATATATACTTACTTAAGTATAAAAATCGACTTCCAAAAATACCTACTTGCACTAAAAAGCGAAAAAAAAAAGAATCTAAACAGTGTTATTTAATAACATAATATAATTATATTTAGGATAGAATGTTGAAGTCGGTGTGTATAAAATTTAGTCATTGTTTCACTGAACACTTCAACATTATAACATAAATATAAGTAATGTTAGGTAAACTGCTTTTTTTATGGCCCATTTTTTACCTTTTATGTGAGAGAACGAGTTTTTCGATCTGACAGCTATTATAGTACAGACCATTTGTCAAACCGTCATTTTAAATTCCATAAAATAAAAAAACCGGTCAAGTGCGAGTCGAACTCGTACGCCGAGGGTTCCGTACCTAGCCATGGTGCCAATAATTAAGCTAGTCCGCTTAATTGTATGAGCGCCCATACAACTCGGAGGACAATTTTAATTGGCGTCAACTATGTATGGGAACACCCTTTAATTTTCAACTTTTTTAACTTTTTGGAATTTTTCCTTTATTTGTGCTATAAGACCTTGCGTTTTGCCAAATTTCGTTATTCTAGGTCAACGGGAACTACCATTTAGGTTTTCGACCCAAAACCTCTAGGGTACTTCCGGTTGACCTAGAATTGTCAATTTTGGTTACAAGCAAGGTCTTCTAGCACAAGTAAAGGAAAAATTCCGAAAAATAAAAAAATTTGATAATTAAGGTAAGTTTTGGTACTCACAAGTTTTCACGAAAACCTAAATTTGCCTATATCTTTTTATAGTGTTGACTCAGGACCTTGATTTTTATACTCACAGTAGGGACTATAGACCTTAGTATATGGTATAAATTTCAACTTGCTAGCTCTACCCGTTCCTGAGATAATCGATGGTGACACACGGACAGACAGACGGACAGACGGACAGACGGACAGACGGACAGACGGACAGACGGACAGACGGACAGACGGACAGACGGACAGACGGACAGACGGACAAGAAAGTGATCTTATAAGGGTTCCTTTTTTTACCTTTTAAGGTACGGAACCCTAAAAACTGTACCTACCTACTTATCTTTTTAAAAAACACACAAATTTAAATCTGTCAAACCGTCATTTTTAATTCTAAAAAAAAACAGTTTTTATTTATAAACCACAAATCTCTACATCACACCTACTCTATGCTGTTCGGACAATAAGGTCACCATTAGATAACCAAACTAAAATAAGAATAAAATAATATTTCGGACAAGCCTTGTCACGCGATTATTCTCATATGCAGCCATATTGTCACAAAAACAATGCATGACCTTATTTTATACGTGAGGTTACGTCTCAAGGCATTTTAATAATAAATCATTTTAAAATCACATTTTACGAAAAACTTAGATTTTGAAACGAAAAGAACTGTGTTGGCCGATTGGGATAGTACCACGACTTTTGATCCAAAGGTGTTTGGTTCAGATCTCGAACGTGCATAATTTTTAGTTTTGAAAAAATTATATGCGCACTAACACGACCCTATCCCTCGCTTTTGATGCGGAAGTGCGTGGGTTTGGATCCCGTGCATTAACGGATTTTGAGTTTAAAAAAAAATATATGCGTCACGAGCTCTAAACGTTGAAGGAAAACATCGTGAGGAAAACATTTAGGTTTTAGCATCGATAGGCTGACAATTTGTCATGTATGGAATGCTAACTTCTGCATAATTTGTGTACCAAATACGAATTTAGACATACCTCTGACTACCTCCTTTGATATCTTCTTAAATGTCAAAAGACCTGAGGAATACAGTGCCTGTGAAATATACATACTTAGTCAAGTGGTAAAGTAAGTTCGTATGAGAGCGGCCAACTCTGGGACGAAGTTTTAGGCCGCCTAAAAGCCTTTTTCATGGCCAAATAAACTTAAATAAAGCGCTAAGCGTAGCTAAGCTAAATTTTTTTTTTTAATTTTTTAAATTTTTTAAATTTTTTAATTTTTTTTAATTTCTAAATGTTTTGTTAAAAAAAAAAATATTAAGCAAAGCAAAAAGTCAACTAGGTACCTATTTCGTTTTGTTTCATAATCTACTAATGACCAATGAGGTTAGGTTACTCTGTTGTGATGACCTTTTCAAATAAACTACCAATGAGGTTTTGCAAATTACCTACTGTCGTTTTGGAGAACGAAACAAAATGCAGCGGCAATGATACAGGAATGGTTGACGTGACGTTATAAAATAGAGGAATTGGGGCAGTGTGGTCACCAATCCAAACTGTGACCGTTCAGAACGTTGCAAAAGTAAAAAGACCCGACATTCATTTTTAATTTTTTTTTATTTTTATATTGTTAAACCACACTTAAGTATTTACATTTGAAAATGAAAAATCTTATAAGTAAAAATTTCGAATCCCGTCGGAATTGAAAATTTTGATAAGATTTTTCATTTTCATTCATTTTTCATTCTCTTAGAGCACTTCCAAAACAACCATTGCATTTCATCAAATATTTTAGTGCGATTTCACTATTAATTTGAACTCTATTGCTCAGAAAATAAGGGAACGGAATACTTAATCTCACTGCTCGTTCAAATTTCATTAGCGAACTGTGCCACTGAATACTGGGTGTGAAAAGTCAAGTAGCTAAAGTTTAAGCTATTAAAAGTTCAAATAATGTAAAAAGTTTTCGAAATCTTAATATAGGTGATGATGAGTTTGCAACCCGACATGAAGCGCTCGTGGCGTAGCTTTCTTAAGCCCCATCCTTACGCTTGACAAACAATGGCAAACAGCCAACAGCAAACAGCAAACACGGACGTGTGGATGGGTGTTTGTCGTTGTTTGCCTGTTTGTGTTTGTGTTGGGCAGTGTTCGGCATCGGTGTCGGTTATCTTGCCAGATCAAAGGATTTATGTTTGCCGATTCGGAATGTTATGAACGTTCGCCAAGCATGTGGATGGCTGTTTGTGTTGGGTGATTGTGGTTGGTGTTTGGGACTTCGTTTGCTGTTTGCGGTGTTTGTGACAAACAGCCAGCGTGTGGATGCCCCTTTAGACATTCTTGATCGTTGAAGTTAAGCAACGCTGTGCGCGGTCACAATTTGGATGGGTGACCGCAAACATTACGAGCTGAGAGCTTCCGTGCTTCGGAGGGCACGTTAAATTGTCGGCCCCGGCTTTTAGGTCGTTAAGCCATGACGGAGGCCTTTAGGCGGCCTAAAAACTCCGTCACCAGAGTTGGCAACTTGCTCATACGAATCCCTTGTTACTCGTATATTACCGCGTTACATAACCAGCAATGTACAAGGAAAAAACATTCTTCGCACAGAACCGGGTAATTTATTAAGAAATATTTGTTCTCTGCACTTACATTTCCAGTTTTGTATGAGGATGTAAATATTCTTCTTATAATATTTACTCGGTTTGATCAGACGGGATTTAAAGTTTTTTTTTAAAGCCTGTGTCGTCCTACTGCAAGGCAAAGGCCTCCCTATCCATCATTCCACCTTTCTTAGTCCAATGCTATGGAGGACCAGTCTTCTAAGGATGAGTCTGGCTCATCCCGCCACCTTAATCTGGGCCTGCCGCGTCCGCCATTGGGGGCCCACTTGGTCGTTGTTTTGGCCCAAAGATCATTCGACATGCGACAGACATGCCAACGTATATTTTTTTCTCTTTCAAACCGCCGCGACCACGAGGAGTAACCTTGCCGCAACTCCCTCCTTACCCAGATGAAGATTCTCCGGATGAATCAAAACATTGTCGGTATCTAAATCGACGATATTTTTACGTAATTCCCGTGTTTTTTTAAGTTGACTGTTCCACCTTGTATAGGTAGCGAGGCCACTGTGGTCTGTGTCTCTGAATGCAAAAACAACATTAGACCGAGCCAGATAAATTTCCAATGAGTCTGACCTTTTTTGTAGAATGCAGCGCCTGCCGAAATTATCGTCCTTAGGGATGGGATTAATTCATTTTATCGATAAAAAAATCTTATCGTTAATTATTGTAGGTATTTAATTTTTTGATGTCTGAAACGTTGTAAATAAAACGCGTTTTTTAATAAATTTTCAAAATAGGTGTTCCTTATTTTTGTTATCTTACGTTTAAAGCACTGCTACTGAAGCCTTATTAATATGCAGTTTATTATTTTTAGTTTACTTTTCAAATCAACTCTTTTTTTTATTATTCAATGAATTCCAGTGTGAAAGTTACTAAATGAAATGTTTTAACATCGATACTTTTTACCAAGGAAAATAAACGAGGAAAATCGTTTTACATAATGCCCTATCATTTCAAATATTAACATAATAATAAAACCAAATAAAGTTTAGCATAAGTTGCATTGCAACACCTTACAAAACAAGTTCGTTAACTTTAATTTAGATGCTAATAACCTTCACGTAGCGTTAATGGTTATTTAACAGGCGATCTAACTACCTGAATGTTTCGGCAACACATTTAAAATAACTATAGTAATTTCCTAGTTTAAAAGAATAATTAAAACTAGAGTGCTACATTCAGGCATATCTTCGGTGGACTTTAAAAGATTAGATCTTCTACAAAAAGTCATAACACCTAGTAAAGTTTCACTCTATCGTGATCTAGTTCGCTAGTTTTATTACTCTGCAATCCAAAATAATGATTGTGAATTGCTAAATCCTATTAGCTAATATTAATATGAGTCCAAATGTGACAACTTGATTTAATTGCCAAATGATTTAAACCTGTCTGTTTTAATGATTTGTTATTCAAGGTCTGGGAAATAAATGCATGACAACCCAGCATCAAAAAATATTTATAATTCATACAATACGAAATTAAAACAAGATAAAAATGGTTTTGGAAATAGTATAGGAGATGCAGCATAAAAAATCAGAACATTTGATTTTCAATGAATCACACTAATATTATAAATGCGAAAGTTTGGATGAATGTTTGTTTCTCTATCACTCGATAACCACTGAACCGATTTAGCTGAAATTTAAAATATAAATAGATAATGACCAGGAGTAGGACATAGTCTACTTTATATCAGGGTATCAGGGTAAGCTAGTATTTCATAAAAACTTGTTATCGATGAAATAAAAATGTATCATCCCTTCCCTAGTCGACGACACGTTTGGCCAAAGGCACTGCAGTGTAGGTAATACGAAATTAGCTGGCCTGCTCCGAATCAAATATTTATGGGGTGACCTAATGGTAGCACTATTTCAAGGGTTGAGGTTGAAACTTTAAAGCAACATTAATGGGGTACGGATTGACATTTTAAAGTTATATGAGACTTTGACATATTGAAACAGTGTTCTTGTTTCGATAGAACTAAAACTTGGAACCTTGTTGTCCATGTGTTACGGGTTCCGATTAGTGGGTTTGAAACAATGATCTTCTATAAAAACTGAGGTAGATGCGTTGTACCCCGCTCTGCGTGGCGAACAAAAGTCAAGTTTATTAGCTTGAGTCAACTCAGTCGAACTTATTGCTCCGATATTACACGCAGCACGGACATAATTTATCTCTTTCTGACAACAGGGTCTTATATTAGATACCTATCTGCTATTTTTCAGTTTTCCTGATTGATATTAAACATAGCTGCTAATTCTACCTGACGAAGCACCCGTCCCGAAATTTCGCTGCTTTTTAGAGCTTTTTCTAATGAGTACCTACTTATAACGACTATATTGGTAAAATCTCATTGGTTTGAACTTCGTATGTAATTATTTAAAGCTTTTAATTTCAGTTATTTATGTATGTTAGTGTGAGCTCATAGCATGCATGATAAATTTGAATATTAATCGTTTTTTAATCGATAATTATGTTGATTATGCTTGTAACATGGAAAACTTTAGATATATACGATCATTCAAACATGGAAGTGTAGGTCTTGACCAAGTTACTGCATCGACTAAGGTCAAATGATTAGCAATATATACTTCTATATACTTATATATTTCTTGATTGTGTAACTTAAGATTGTGACTGACACTTGTCTTGTGAGGCCTTCCTTTTTTTTTTTTTTTTTTTTTTTTAACCCAGTAAAAATCCTTTATGGATACCACCCGCCCCGGGGGGAGCGGAGTGGTTATGTGGGAGTCTCCGCCAGAGTGGCGGCATACCCACTAAAAAGTCTGGGGGGTTCCCTCTTTACGCCATAGTGCCGGGGCTATGGGTACGCTTTCGCATTCTTCCACGGCCCCGACGGCGTTGGCCCTGAGAAGGGCCCCCTCTCGGTTGTGTCGGTAATCCGACCCACCAGGCCTCTCCGTGAGAGGAGAGGGGGGGCGCGCAGAACCTCAGCACGCGCCCCACCTCATGGGGGCCATACGCGGACGGTTACACCCCCCGGTGCCACCGCCGCGGCCACACCACCGCTGCGGGAAGGGTTTACGAGCGTACACCTCCGCAATACCTGCCCGCAGCATCAATTTTTTATTGAGGTTTTCTTCCTCGCGGCCCGGGCAACGCCAGCCTAGGCCCTCGGTCCCACTAGAGCCCCGGTAAACAGGGCCCCTACTAGAGCCCATACTCAGTGTGGGATAACGAGTTCGCCAGCTGCGGGAAGGGTTTATCAGCGACACCCCCGCTATACCTGCCCGCAGCGTCAATTTTTTATCGAGGTTTTCTTCCTCAAGACAGCATCCCCCTTTCTGCCAGGCATACTCGGGGGAGCTTTCCCTCTTTAAACCCCCCCCCAGCAACGGCTCATGCCCGACCCAACAAACCATCACCCCCCTCATTCCAAAACCCCCCCGACCCCCCCAAACAACCCTAGCCAACCCCCTTTCCTTCCCCCCTGTGGCCTTAACCGAGTCTATTTAAGTAAATAGACCAGTAAGACTACAACCCGACAAAACCCCTCCTCCCAAGCCTATCCCACCGACACGTCCTGAAAAGGACGATGTCGGCGCCTGTGGTTTCTGTTGCGTCTATTTCTGAAGGAAATAGACCAATAACAGGCGGCACCTCGTGAAGGAAGTAACCACAGACTTGCCTTGGGGATCATCACGACTGTTGCGCTCTCCCCCAAGACCAAACGCCTCCTTACCCGCGAACCCCTGCGGCGTAAGGACGGCCCCGAGTTTCTCCAAAACCGGAGCTAGGCAGAACCAACTATTAATGGAGAAACCCTGGACCCGCCCTTGTGAGGCCTTCCTACTTTAACCTCTTGAAGCACCGATGCTTCTCAGTAGTTGGTAAATATACCTAATACTAACATTATTATGGATATGTCTATTTATTTTATTTATTTATCCTATTCTATTAAACAAGCAATATTTGTTTGTTTGTATTCACGTTCTCGAAAACGGCTCTAACGATTTCGATGAAATTTGCGGTTCAGTGGTTTACGGGGGCGAAAAATCGATCTAGCTAGGTCTCGTATCTGAGAAAATTCGTTTTCTCGGCATTTTCAGTTAAAAAGATTTACCAGTGCAATGTGGTTCGTAATTTCACCTAATTTGTTAGAGGCTAAAGTGGCTGAGTGGTAGGGTGTCCGCCTTTCAGCCGAAGGCTGCGAGTTCAAATCTCAGCCAGAGGAAGTTTTTTTTATAATTTTCTCTATTTGCACCCGAGCAAAGCTCGGTCGCCCAGATATTACTAACCTACTTGTTGAAATTAAATAAAATTTACTTATTATCTATAGATTCTTTCACAACAAATCATGAAAGGCGGATACAAAATATTATAAAACCGCAGTAACAAACAGCCAACAGAAATATTTATTTAGAAATTGTCAATTACTACAACTGGTAGTAAGTAGAGCGTATAATTCCGACACGCAGCGCCTTTGAGGAGCAAGTGGGCGTTGAGTGTGAGATATTTGTCTTATTCATAGAATATAAGTTTTGAATAACATTTAAATAACAATAATAATGTGAGCCGTGTTGGCCGAGTGGATTAGTGGCTCAACTTTCGATCCGAAGGTCGCAGGTTCGAACCCGGCCGTGCATGGATTTTTGTACCTATCCTTTGACACAATCAATGTCTTCTACATTTTGATTCTATATTATTTCATTACCAAGTTTATGATTTGTCACTCAAAAATATTTTCAAACATAATTAGATGTTTTATATTTTCGTAATCGCTTATATAGCCCTATTTTGTTACTCGAGGGTATTGAAACAAAAAATCCTCAGTCCGCACATTAAAGCGCATAAAATCTGCCATTTAGATTTTTTTTAATTTAATAAAAATAAATGTACCTACCCAGTGATACTCGCGCTATCAAGACGAATCTAAGGACGTGTCATTAATCAAAATCGGTTGAGCCGGAGAGTAGTTACATAATACATACATACAAACACACATGCATACATACAGGTCAAACACAATAACCCTTTTTTTGGGCTTCGCCGGATAAAAAAGCCTCTTTCTCATAACTTCGCCATCTCCATAAGTGAGACAAAGTTAACTTAAACGTATGCAAGAGTACACATTCGTTTCCATCTGCTCCATTTTCTTTTTTCCTCACTTTCCGCGACACTAATGCGATGTGAATGCTTTTGTGTGATTTTTTGTGATTCTTATTCTCAGATAACATTTCGAAAGCCTGTTTTAAATAGCTTTCGCCTTTGACTTTTCTTGTTTGAGTCGCGAACGCAAAAAAGGCTCAGGGGGCCGTACCATGAACTCTTAAAGAAATATTGAAACAAGCTTAGAAGCTTAGTAGTAGCTTAGCTTAGACTATTAGTCACTACTTTAGAAATGACATTCGTTTGTTGTCATGTTTCAAGCTTGTTTTAACATTGCTTCATGGTACGGCTACAGAGTGCCGATTCTACTAACAAACTTTTAACCATAAGGAAAACGTCAACAAAACCTTAAATTTTCGGCTGTTGCCTATTCAAAGGAAACCCGCAGTGTAAGCCACGAAATAATATTATATCTTATTCCGATATTCAAGATCTGCAGATGATTAGTAGGATAGCCAGAGGCAAGTGGTCTTATTGCACTCCTTATACAAAATAAGTTAATTTCTGCCGCCTTATAGCCACAAATCAACAATGGTAAAATGATAATGTAACAATGGTAAAATGGTAATGTAATAATGGTAAAATGGTAATGTAACAGTGGTAAAGAAAGGAAGAGTCACACATCATCATCATCATCATCATCATCATCATCCTATAGCAGTTCACTGCTGGACATAGGCCTCCCCTAATGAACGCCATCGCGCCCTGACTTCAGCTTGACGCATCTTGTGCCGGCAGCCTTTCGCAGATCGTCACTCCACCTGGCAGGAGGGAGGAAAGAGGACACATACCATTTAAATATTACCAAATCACACAAAACTTGGCCTACTGCGGAAACGTACCCACACCTCTCACGCACTAAGCTCTGAAACTAAAAACACTAAAAAAATGCTCTAATTTTCAACTTCCCTGAGAAATTACCATACCAGTTAATTCAATAAAGTAATATTCCCACAATGACGTAACAAAGTAATGCAGTTCATATTTATCTTACTATCAAGATTATTATCAGAGCTTTGATACTCGTATTTGGGTTATAGTAACTTTATGAAACTACGAATAGTATTTGCTGCTTTTGTAATATTTACATGCAACTAGAAAGTATGTTTTTAGGAGCTAGATGGCTTTTTTTATTGGTCAAAGGTTTCCATTGATTTACAAGCCCACCGATACCCACTTTGAGAATATATTTTTTTAAAGGGCCCCTTCCCATATTCTTATGCGCCCCTAATTTTCTCTAGGTCTTCTACTGCCCCCCTGAAAGTCTCTAACGCCCACAAGGGGGAGTTATCGCCCACGTTGAGAACTTATTTTTTCAGTGATCATAGCGTGATCGTCCGTGACACTCAAACTGAACTTACGAAAAGGGGTCAAGGGTACACAGTTAGTCTAAAAACCTTAACATGTCATTCTTTAGGAACCAACCTTAAGGCCAGATCGACGAGCGAGTAAAACTGCGGTCTTATGACTGTTTTGTGAGTTGACGAGACTGGCTCGCGGCTCGTCATGTTTGCTTCATTTTCTACTCAGTTCGATCAAATTCAAATCTTCAATTCACCTACGATACGACTGTTTCACTCGCTAGTCGATCAGCACCAACGAGCCACGAGTTAAACCGAGGTTCTTTAAACGAGCCTATACCGCGGTTTTCCACGGTATAGGCTCGTACGTCGATCACCCACTTAAAGTTTTGGTGTCATACGTTAGATCGAAAATTTAAGCTACTAGGGGTATTGAACCTTGTATTTAAGCCACTCCACCAACTCCCATTAAACTTCTAGTACAAATACAGACGGACATTACAGTTATCCAACCTGTTACAGTGTAAAAGTAAAAGTGGTACGCGGCTATTACGTAACGGAAATCTGTCCGTATTGATTGTTGAGGTGGAATAATGATGTGGGAATGATGGTGTAACTGTCATGTAATGATCATGCGTGGATGGAAAAATAGGGATACTGTGATATGAGGGGAGGAATAATGAGGGTGTAGGTAATTGTCATGTTATGATCGTGGTACGCATACATGGGAAAGGGGATGTTGTACAGGATAAAGATTTCGCTATATTCCTATTTATTCCCTATTTTTATTACTACATTAATCGGGTAGCTGATTATGGGATTGATGATGTGGCGAGGGTACTAATCAAATTACAGACAGATAGCGTGGTAGAATACTAAATATCGGGTACAAGTATGGTGAAAATATAAAATGACGGCGTGGTATAAGGATTGATGGAGTGGGGTAGTGTCCCAAATAGGGATAGAATGGTGGTACTAAGTGAGGATAACACTAATCGACCCCTATTTTAACACTACTCATGCCAAACCATCAATCCTTTATATCCTCATATTTCCTCATCAAGTACTTCAGGTTTTTTCATGAGTGCCGCAACCTATATCGTAACAATTGTCGTGATTGGGCTATGTCCGTAAAAACTAAGTTCATAGTCATTCTACATAGATTTGCTAAATCGCGAATCCGAAGACCAAGTCATAGATTTCAGTAGACCTCGTTGTTTTCAGTAGACCATCCGTCACCAGAGTTGGCCACTTGCTCATACGAACTTACCTACTTACTTTTTAGTAGACCACTTCCCATAGACTACCTACGACAACATAACCTTTGAGGAAAAGAGGAAAAATACTCATGATAGCAAAAAGTGTCAAGGTAGGTAATGCTACGGAGATCAATGAAATGTAGTAAAATAAGTTTCTGAACTACTGTGAATCTAAAATAAACCTTATCGTTCTATATCCACATTCCACTTTGTTTCTTTCTGTTCATCCGTAGAGATCGTTTTGATGCGGCGGCAGATATTGATTTCAATGTATAGGTCACTGGTTCGTTTTAACCCTGCTATAGGTCAATGACCAGTTACGACTCTACAGGAAGATATCGTAATATCAAGGAAAAGTGAATGCAGTAAAAAGAAATGACCATGATTCAAAGGAATTATGATTCACCCTGCTGAATCGCAGATGCAAGTTACGTCACCTTAAGCTTTAAGCCATCTCGTAGTGATTTTGCCTTGTAGTAAATGTTAATAGAATTACGACTATATTTAGCCATGATAAATATTATGCTAAAAGGTTTAAAATAACCAATAAACAACTTTTATGTAACCTCAGAATTCGAGTTGGTAGGTATCAAAAAAGGCATTCTATACGAGTTTGTCCTGGGGCCGTACCACGAACTCTTAGGGAGTGTACACATTGCGTTTTCTGCAGCGCGTTTTTGAGCTGCGCGTTTGTATCGATACAAACGCGCGTTCGCAACGCGTATTTTTCCATACAAAAGCGAACCGGGAGGGGCTGCGCGGGGGGCTGCGCGTTCGCATCGCGTTCGAATCGCGTTTGTATCGATACAAACGCGCTGCAAAAAACGCAATGTGTACACTCCCTTAGAGCAACGTTAAAACAAGCTTGAAACAGTTCTTCTTTAGATGTTTCAACATTCCTCAAGCAGGCGCGGATCCAGCCTCAAAAAAGGTTGTGGGCACAGCCACCCAAAACTTGGCCAAGTGCGAGACGAAGTACGAGTACGATATCGTTAAGTTGAAAGCTTAAAAGATTTAACTAAAAACTCCTAAAAAAATAATGATTTATTTGCATTATGAAGGTATCTAAATAATGAATTCAAGCTTTCGTTTCTTCGAATCAAACAATAATTGTTCCTCAATAAACTCAACTAGGGTTGTGTTGTGGGCATGCCCACTTTGCCCATACGGGTGGAACCGCGCCTGTCCTCAAGTAGGACTGTTTTAAGCTTGTTTTAGCATTGTTTGGTTTCGTATCAAAACAAGGTAATTGACTACTAGCAATTTTCAACGAGGAATTACAAAACTATCTATCAATTTACAGTCTATCCACTGCAGCACTGTAGGCATTACAATCTAGATTTTTGACTGCAATAGCCATCGAAGCCCTACATTAGCTACCGGCTGACGCAAGCTTGTAAATGTCACTTGGAGACCAACCAGTTGCCAAACCAGTCTGCCGACTGACCCGCAGATTAGTACGTAGTTTACAACAGCTGTACTTGCGGTCAGACTCTCGAAACGGTGAGCTCACTTGATTTATCAGGAAGAGAATTTTTAAAAGGTGTTTATTTTTGTAAGAACGTTGCCGCATTTGTTTTTTATAACCTGTACATTCTAGGAATGGCAGGTACATTCAATTTTTTACCTTGTGTAAATAGTACCAAGGTAATTAGTGTGATTTCTACAAATTGTTGGTACTGCCCTGATTTCCATATCGTGTTTTGTCGGCAAGTTTTCGTTGAGCATTGATTTCGTAAATGTTTTTTTTGAGTTTAAACTACTTTGTCTATATAAATTTTTTCATAGTGTTAAACCACTCTGGGATAATACCTGGTACATACTTAATTGAAAATGCAATTTTCAAATGCAATGTGGATTCCGTGGCCGAGTTGGTTAAGGTTGCGGTACGTCGAGCTCGGAACTTCTCTTCCAACGTATCTATCTAAATTGTTCGTCCTTGTCACGCAAAAAACTCTATGTAGTATAGTATAGGTGTACTACTCAGTCTACTATGAGCAATCACAGCCCCGATTGGCAGTATTACCTCTACCTAATCTGTGATTGGCAGATATGAGTCTGACATGAGGCCCGCCCTTTTTGGCGCGATTCAGGACGCATTACGCGCAGCTACTGTTCAATAATTTCAAATACAAATGCATCAGGACGTTTGGCTCATTGGTTGTGAGCTCCGCTTGCAGCGCGGTAAGTACTTGCGGAATGGAGATCAATTCCTGTTGATATTGAGTTTTTGCATCTTTGGAGAGGCCAAAAATGTTATATTGTCAGTCACTAATGAATAATGTTCATTTTATTTCATGGAATCGTTAGATAAATGTATGGTAAAAATGCTTTTTTTAGAAATTTATCTACAATATCTAGGTAATTACCTACCCATCTTACTCTCAAGATTTTTAGGGAGGGATGAGATTGATATTATGACGCTAGACAGAATATGTGGGTTGTTACCTATATAAGTCGGTACACAATTACCTAAATTTTCAAAGGGAAGTAGGTACCTAAGTAGGTACTTACCTATGTTTTTTTCTGTCCAATATCTATAGGTAAGTAGGGGAAGGTCGTTACCCCTCGTACGGTTTTTACGTTTTATTTTTTTTTATCTCGAATATTTCTTTGGGAAGTGAACTAATTGCATATACTACTAGTATATATATCTGAGCTTAAAATAAAATAAAAATCAGATGATTATAACTCATATTCAATGCACAATGATGATTTAAACACCAATCGGGAATTCGTACGAATGTGCCCCATGTGTGGGGTAGTTTCGTACAGTGTCGGGGGTACCTTCGTACGCTATGGGGTACCTTCGTACAGTGCGATAAAAACTGTAAATAGAATTAACTTTTTTTTTATTTTGACAGTAAATAATATTTACTAAATTACCGAAAATCAATAACTTTTCTTCAAGTCAACAAAAATTTAAGTTTTATCTTCTTGTTAACAAAAATTCAATGACTTTTTGTCAAGTCTCCAAATATTAAATTATTTTTATTTTACTCAACAAAAACTTTTTTGAAATTAATTATTTTGTACGTTCATAAATTCTAGCTAATACAAATCAAATCTAAAAAAGAGATTAATCAATTTTTGAAATATTTGATGCAGATTATTATCATCGTCAAGTAGCCGTTTAGATGAGGACCCTGTTAATAACCAATAAAACTTGAGAAGACGACAGTGTTTATCCACGTTTGGTTACGTGTCTTCTTCGGATTATAATTTTGCACCATTTTTTTTTTTGTAAAAACCATATATTAAGTAGGTAGGTCCTATAAAATAAACATAAATACGTCGGTCATATGCGTACGAATGTGCCCCACCTGGTTTTGTACGAATGTGCCCCTTAGCCACATAATGATTCAATAAAACCTGTTTTAATATCAATATGAAAACTTGATTAATTTGTTATTAAAAACATATCTTTAGCATGTTTTATAGTTACTGGAAAAAAACTGCGTAGGAAAACATATTATTAGTAGTGTAAAAATTCACGAAAACTTTGATGAAAAAATTACTTACCGTGCGCGAAAACACTATGCTGCCTGTCACTTCGCTCTCACCGATGGGATTGGCACGAAACTACTTTCACGTATTGGCTGCTAGGCCACCTAAGCACACATGCAAAAGAAATGTCCGCGGGTCCTTTCGTTTGTGTTTTATAAGCACTGTACGAATGTGCCTGCCGTACGAATGGTGACGATCTTCCCCTAGGTACTTACCTAACCTACCTAACTACTGAAGTCACAACGGATGTTTGTCTCTCTGAAATTAGGGGGCGTCCATTAATTAAAATTAAAGAATAAAAATTAAAGGTGATTTTTGCGATTTTTCAACCCCCGCACCCCTTGGTGAGATGTCCTGAGATTTGGCTCGATCCCCTCCCCCACCCCCTAATCTCACGTGAGAATAAAAAAAATAATCTTAAACAGGTACCTACCTAGATTTGCCGAGACCTCCCTTTCATTTTTAATCCCACATGGGATTAGGTGCGATTTGGCTCAACCCCCTCCCGCCCCCTAAAAGCCTGACGTAATTAATGGATGCCCCCATAAGTGCAACAAAGGATAACGCATATTTAGGTACTTATGACGTGGCGAATCAATTTGTGGTACCAATAGGCTGAGAAGGCTGGAGCCTAGGGCGGCAGATTTAAGGGGCGGCAAATAGGGAACAATTTTTTTTGTGTTACAGAAAAATAATATTTACCTATATTTATTGATAATGCTATGTTATTATGTACACACAAACAATTCAACATGTAAGTAATGTTTTAAAAATTGTTAGAGTGAGAGCTTTTCTTGCTTAAAACTTTTTTCCATAATTGGATTGGAAACGAGCGATAAAGGCGGTGCGTTTTGATGGGCCCGCGAATTACAGTAGTATCCCGAAAATTTCCAACAGTTTACCTGTTGATCATGTTTGTTTCTGTAGCTGTAATCAGCACGTGTAAGGTCGTCATGTACGAAAAATCCCTATGTGTACCGAAGAATTTTTATTTTCATTAATCATTAAATTTCACATCATCAATCATCAACCAATCAAACATCAATAGGTATCCGTACCCCTATTATAAATGTGAAAGTGTGTTTGTTTGTTTGTTTGTTTATTTGTAGTTGAATCACGTCAAAACGGAGCGACGGATTGACGTGATTTTTTGTGTGGAGATAGTTGGAGGGCTGGAGAGTAACATAGGCTACTTTTTATCCGGGTACAACTCGAGCGAAGCCGCGGGCAGCAGCTAGTTTATAATAAAACTGTAACAGGTCAAATTCTGTACATTGAAGATATTTTGAAATTTTTTTTGGAGGGCTCTCTATTGTCGATACTGAAGCCAAAACTGTAATTTTTTTCATTCATGTCTGTCTGTCCGTATCATGGCCGCGCATTACGTCGAAACTACTGGTTGGATTTAAATGAAACCTGGTATTATTTGAGTGCATACTACGAGGTCTAATATAAAATACTTTTAATCCTGAAATTCAGCACGGTTCCCTAGGGAGAGGGGATGAAAGTCAAAATAAGTATCTGGTTGTAATTCATGAGCGCGTAGTCCGATTTCATTGATTCTTTTTAGGGTTCCGTACCTTAAAAGGTAAAAAAAGGAACCCTTATAAGATCACTTTCTTGTCCGTCTGTCTGTCACCATCGATTATCTCAGGAACGGGTGGAGCTAGCAAGTTGAAATTCATACCATATACTGAGGTCTATAGTCCCTATTGTGAATATAAAAATCAAGGTCCTGAGTCAACACTATAAAAAGATATAGGCAAATTTAGGTTTTCGTGAAAACTTGTAAGTACCAAAACTTACCTTAATTATCAACTTTTTTTATTTTTCGGAATTTTTCCTTTACTTGTGCTGTAAGACCTTGCTTGTAAATGGTAGTTCCCGTTGACCTAGAATCACGAAATTTGGCAAAAAGCAAGGCCTTATAGCAGAAATAAAGGAAAAATTCCAAAAAATTAAAAAAGTTGAAAGTTAAAGGGTGTTCCCATACATACATACATACATAGTTGACGCCAATTAAGATTGTCTTCTGAGTTGTATGAGCGCTCATACAATTAAGCGAACTAGCTTAATTGGCACCATCCTCAAATAAGGTAAATAAATAAAATTGTGCTATTGTGTGAAAGTAAATAAAAGAAAATATTTATTGCAATATTATGCTCGTGTGCGCAGAACATTTGCGGCGCTGCTATCGCAGAACTAGGATATGTACAAAAAAATTACTAATTGTTCAATAACTTAATGGGTATAATGGGTAGGTACGGAACCCTCGGTGTACGAGTTCGACTCGCACTTGACCGGTTTTTACTTTGTTTGAAAGTAAGTACTTTATATATTGTTCCGTAAAAATTTCAAGGTCATCGGTTTTGTAGTTCCGAAATTACAAACAGCCGGAATCCTTGACACCCGGAATGCACAGGAACCGTTGAATGTACGGCTCATCTTAAGCTGGTGTGCAAACAACTCCAAACGAGTTGTCGGTGCTGGTTGTTGTTGTTGGTGCTGGTTGTTGTTGTTGGTGCTGAGGTAATTGTCTGGGGGTCTAAAGTGGCCACTTTTGATGAAAAATCAGATGTTTCATAGATGCTTCATCTATGAAACATCTGATGAAACATCAAATGCTTCATAAATGCTTCATATACAGGGTGTGGCAAATTCTTGGTCACTGAAGGGTACCTACCTTTTCTCTTGTAGTTAGAAAGTTTTGTTCTTAAGAAACTTCAGTTTTATTTTGAAGAAAAAAATAATTGCATTTTTAGATTTTTGAAAAAAAGTACAGTTAGCCTAAAAATATACATTTGTCAAAAAAAACAAGTTGGTCTTAATCGACTCTATTTCCCACCAGGAACACTTCTCCCAAAGTAACTTATCAAATCAAATCGTAAGTTTTTGCAATAATTCAAAAAAACACATCCCATACATTTTCTATGAAATTAGTAGTTGTAAACATTATAGTGCCACTTATTCGATGGTTATTAATTTAAATTCGTAACTGCTTCGACATGCTGGGAGGCTATTGTAAAGCCTTAGGCGCCTAAGACAGAGCCGCAAGAGAAAATGGTATGCATGGAGCATACCATTAGTACATCTGCAGGGAAACACTTTGTTCTAAATTTAAATACGCGCTTTACAATAGCCTCCCAGCTTGCCGGAGCAGTTATGAAATTAAATTAAGAACGATCGAATAAGTGGAACTATAATGTTTACAACTACTAATTTCATAGAAAATGTATGGGATGTGTTTTTTTGAATTTTTGCAAAAACTTACGATTTGATTTGATAAGTTACTTTGGGAGAAGTGTTCCTGGTGGGAAATAGAGTCGATTAAGACCAACTTGTTTTTTTTGACAAATGTATATTTTTAGGCTAACTGTACTTTTTTTCAAAAATCTAAAAATGCAATTATTTTTTTCTTCAAAATAAAACTGAAGTTTCTTAAGAACAAAACTTTCTAACTACAAGAGAAAAGGTAGCTACCCTTCAGTGACCAAGAATTTGCCACACCCTGTATATGCTTCTTAAATGAAGCATCGATGCTTCATCAATGCTTCATCGATGCTTTATAGATGCTTCATATATGAAGCATCGATGAAGCATCTATGAAACATCTATGAAGCATTTCACAAAACATCTTTTTTGACAGATCTATGTGCGAGGTTAAATTTATTTTTAGAAAGTAAATAGGTTGAATGGAAAACGGATGGCTGAATGCAAAACCCATGCGAAGCCAAATTTAAGAAAAAAAAACCTCAGACCCGCTCCCGCGACAATTTACCTTTTTTATTTATTCGTGTGCCTCAAAAATATTTCCATATGTCCATCAGGGTGGCGCAGTGCAATCATTTCTATAAAAAAACTAAGTAGGTACCTACCTATTTAATTTATAACAATAAATTTAACCTCGCACATAAATCTGTCAAAAAAGATGTTTTGTGAAATGCTTCATAGATGCTTCATATATGAAGCATTTATGAAACATCTATGAAACATCTATGAAGCATCGATGCTTCATAGATGAAGCATATGAAGCATTTATGAAGCATTTGATGAAAAGTCAGATGTTTCATAGATGAAGCATCTATGAAACATCTGATTTTTCATCAAAAGTGGCCACTTTAGACCCCCTGTATTTGGTAGGATCAGAAGAATCTCATCTATTTTGAACTGTTAAAACCTAGTGAAACGATCACGGGAGGCCGAAAACAGCCACAATATGCGACATGTTATGAATCCATTATTATTCATCATGACAACAATGTTCTGTGGTGCAAGTATGTTTTAAAGTCGGTTAAGTATTTTATTTTTTATTTTTTCATTTTAGTGTTTATTTTTTATTAAGAATGATGTCATCTTACCTACTTATTGTGTTTCGCTCATCAAGCCCTTTCATTTGATATCCATGTCACTACTACTATACTACTAAAAACTAAGATACTGAAAACCAGCGCTCTAACAGCCATGGCGCTGCTGGAGCAAATGCTGAGGGGTAACCTTATTTTCTTGTCACTGTAATGTAGCATTTCTGATTTGTGTTGTATGTATCGTAGTGGCGAAAATAAAACTTATTTCTATTTCTATTTTACTAAAAAGTTCCATGGAACAGGTCCTGACTCCATCATCAGATCAGATCGCTGTCACCATATTATTATATTACATTGTGTCGGAACTTCACAGATATGCTGTGTTTTTACTCAATCGGCCAATTTATTGAGGAGTTCTGTTGAGCAGCTCTTGACTCCATCATCAAATCAGCTCGTTGTCACCATATTATTAAATTGTAATTGAAACTTGATAGATATACCGAGTTTCGACTCAATCGGCCTATTCACTGAGGAGTTCTGTTGAACAGCTCTTGACTCCATCATCAGATAAGCTTGATTGATACCATAATATTTCATTGTCACCGAGAATATATAAGTGTGCAAAATTTCAGCCCGATAGTTCTACAAACACAATAAATAACCATAAAATTTGAGAGTTCCCCTCGATTTCCATGGGATCCCCTCATCAGATCCTCCACTTCTGGAGTATATCCTTTGTAACAAAAAAAAAAAAAATTGTCAAAATCGGTCCACAATTGACGGAGAAATGGCGTAACACACACACAAAAAACTAAAAAAAATATATACCTAAAATAAAAAAAAACACACAGTCGACTTGAGAGCCTCCTCCTTTTTGAAGTCGGTTAAAAATAATATTACACAAATCATAAAAGTTACAATTTCATTAACAAAAAAAATGTAATTAATATGATTGTGATGTGGTATCGAGTGTAGGGGCGGCAAAAGTTGAATAGCCTACTGGCGGCAAATTTGGAAATCCGCCACTGTTATAGGCAGTAGAGTAGGTAGGTATCTATGTAAGCGAGATAAAACATAATACCTACCTAACAGCCAACATCAGAGAGACAAATGTAAAATATACTAGGTTCCGCCCGCGGCTTCGCTCGCGTGATACCTACCCGGATAAAAAGTAGCCTATGTTTTATTCCAGGTCATAAATTATGGTAAGTATAGGTACCTACCTATATGTATTCCAAGTTTCATTAAAATCCGTTCAGTAGCACTGGTGGTCGCAGACTTTGATCTTGGGGGGGGGGGGGGGTCACTAGTTTTGGTAGTGCGTACCTACCTCTCTTTTTGCTGGATGTTACAGGTTTCTCAAGGATTTTGAGGGGGGGGGGGGGTCATGACCCCCATGACCCCCCCCCCTCGAACCGCGCGTGTATCAGTAGTTTTTGCTTGAAAGAGTAACAAACATACAAACATCCCTAGATAGCGGTACATCTATACATCCATACATCCTCACAAACTTTCACACTGTAAAATTATTAGTAGGATGGAAAAGCCCCTCTTGGCAGATTCAAATGGCCCGCCGTCATTTTGTGACGTCATTACAAAACTACTACTGTTCTATTTATAGACTTTGAAGTTTAAAAACATAACTTCAACTTCTTTCATAACTTCAACTTCATAACTTTAGTATGAAAATTACTTTCTTTTTAAGCCCCTACATTGTGAGCGTGGGAACTTCTCATGGTTACGTATTTATGTCACGAAAATTACAAGACAGATTTTTGAAATCCATAGGAACGTTTGACAGATTTTTGATTTCTTTTTTTTCATAATACAGGAATTCGAATTCCATAAATTCTTAAGCCAGATTTTCATTTGTTTTTTTTTTACAAGACAGAAATACAAAATACATCTAAACATTTTCCAGAAATTTTAACATCCAGATAATTCACTTTACCGCATGTTTGTTTTCCATATAATTTGTTTTCCATATATTTTGTGATCCCGAAAAATCATGGTTCAGGAAAGACCTATTACAAAATTATGTATTCAATCTTTCTAGTAATAATTCAGAGCATTATAAATACTAGGTACCATAAAATTAAATGACCGATGTCCATTTACATAATGGACATCGGTCATTTAATTTTAGCTTGAAGTACTGTAGGTAGATATCTATTAAATATTGTACCTAGTTACTTTTTTTTTATTACCTTTAACATTTCCTAACTAATTTCGTGCTAGATGGTTAAGTAACCTCACCAAACACTTTTGGCAAATTATCAAAGTTTAACCTAAATCTTCCATCCATTTCGAATTTGTGACGGCTCCGGCGCTTCGGGAAGTGCAGCCCCTCCGCCCTTGCGTAACAAAACGCGGCATCAGCACGAGCCTTCGCAGCTTCGGCTGTTTGGTCAGCCGCTCCAGCTCGTGCTGGTGCCACGTTTTGTCACAGCGGGCGGGGGCTGCATCTCCCTTCGCGCCTCCGAGTTCATAAAAACACTCTAGGGTAGGACAGACAAGACTACGTAGAAGTCGGGGTGGGCAGATTCGGTTCTGAGACCGATAATAACCTAAAAACGTTTCGGGTAAAAATTTAGTATTAAGAAGCAGGATTTTGGGGGGGTGGGGGTAGGAGGGGGGAGAGGGGGTTCCCCCTCCCCCCTGGTACCACTCCCATTACAAGATAACGCACCGTTCTGGAGATAATCAAATTATTGTAACCTAACCTTTTTTTTTTTTAGAAAGGGTTCGCTTCGCTTGCTTTTTTATATACAAACCTAACCTAACCTACAGGGTTCCCCGTGTCGGTTCTGATTTAGTTTTTCTTTTAGATGTTATGGGGGTTTATGCGAGCAGATTTTGTGGGTGGGCTCGCTTCGCTCGCTTTTTTATATACAAACCTAACCTAACCTACAGGATGCCCTGTGTCGGATCTGATTTAGTTTCTCTTTTAGATGTTATGGGGGTTTGTGCGACCAGATTTTGTAAGTGGGCTCGCTTCGCTCGCTTTTTATAGACAAACCTAACCTAACCTACAGGATGCCCTGTGTCGGATCTGACTTAGTTTCTCTTTTAGATGTTATGGGGGTTTATGCGAGCAGATTTTGTGGGTGGGCTCGCTTCGCTCGCTTTTTTATATACAAACCTAACCTACAGGATTCCCTGTGTCGGATCTGATTTCGTTTCTCTTTTAGATGTTACGGGGGTTTGTGCAACCAGATTTTGTGGGCGGGCTCGCTTCGCTCGCTTTTTTATATACAAACCTAACCTAACCTACAGGGTTCCCCGTGTCGGTTCTGATTTAGTTTTTCTTTTAGATGTTATGGGGGTTTATGCGAGCAGATTTTGTGGGTGGGCTCGCTTCGCTCGCTTTTTTATATACAAACCTAACCTAACCTACAGGATGCCCTGTGTCGGATCTGATTTAGTTTCTCTTTTAGATGTTATGGGGGTTTGTGCGACCAGATTTTGTAAGTGGGCTCGCTTCGCTCGCTTTTTTATATACAAACCTAACCTAACCTATAGGGTGCTCCGTGTCGGATCTGATTTAGTTTCTCTCTTAGATGTTATGGGGGTTTGTGCGACCAGATTTTGTGGGTGGGCTCACTATTGCTCGCTTTTTTATATACAAACCTAACCTAACCTGCAGGGTGCCCCGTGTCGGATCTGATTTAGTTTCTCTTTTAGATGTTATGAGGGTTTATGTTATGCGACCAGATTTTGTGGGTGGGCTCGCTTCGTTCGCTTTTTTATAAACAAACCTAACCTAACCTACAGGGTGCCCCGTGTCGGTTGCCCCGTGTAGGTTAGGTTAGATAAAAAAAAAAGGTTAGGTTAGGTTACAATAATTTTATTTTCTCAAGAATGGTGCGTTACCTTGTAATGAGAGTGGTACCAGGGGGGCGGGGGATCCCTCCACCTTCCCCCCCACCAAAATACTGTTACCGAATACTAAATTTTTACCAATTTTTACCAGTTTGTATATAAAACAATAATTTGATTATCTCCAGAACGGTGCGTTACCTTGTAATAGGAGTGGTACCAGGGGGGAGGGGGAACCCCCCCCCTCACTTCCCCCTCTCACCACCCCCCTCAAAATCCTGCTTCGTAATACTAAATCCAACCCAAGATGGAAAAGGTTTTATATGGCTGGAAATTTTCTGGTAAGCGTTACTTCTGTCTTTTAAAATAAGGTATAAGGATATTGTTGTCGAATGAAAAAAAAACGAACTGATAATCTGGCATTAGTGTTTCTGTCAAATGAGACTTCTGTGAAACGTTTTATCGGAGTAATAAAATTATGTAAAACATAGTATCTGGATTTCGAGTTTCTATCAAACGTTTTATGGCTTTCAAAATTCGGTGTATCGTTTTTCGAAAGATTGATAGGTTACCACTTCTCATTCTACGCACACTTTGAAATTTTACACTCACACATCTGCAACTCGTAGCGTAGTACGCATGCACACTAACGTTTATTCGTTTGTTTGTTTCTCATTGCGCGTCATCGCTGTAGCATTTGTAAGCATGTCCTAGAAAATGCGCAATGTATACCGGCCGGCGTAAATGTCATGGTGAGTGTTTGTTGCCTAAGGGTGGAGCCATAGTGTAAACCGGGTTGACGCTATCCAAGTCGGTTGCACGGTTCGAATTGAGTCTATATTCGAACCGAACTATTAGGTAGGTATTATAAATTGAAGCTGTAGGTACATCCGATATCTGTACATTCAATCAATTTTGATTTATTAAACGCTATAAATATTATTTAATTTATGTACCTACCTACTTGTAGGTAAACATAAAAATCGGTCGAGCCGTAGGTACCTACTTGAGTTATCGTGTCAGATTCGGTTCTAGAGCACACTAGCAACTTCCGATTGGTTTCATTACTTTGTGCATTGTCATAATGATGATGGAAGGTTTATAATATAGTGAGATAAGAAGTATGTAGGTAACTTGGACGAACTAAATATCAAGACCCCGATTTCGAGCGTCAAAACGCCAAAAAAAAGTCAACCAACTGTTGGTTGACTTGTTCGTTTCGCTCATTCAGTCGCGCTAAGGTCGTTGTACTGTAAACATGAATTTGGCGGCAAACAAAAATGGTGATTTGTGCCATTAAAGTGTGCAGGAATTACAAAGGATGACTAAAAATAAATGAGGAAGTTACATAGCATCGGTAAGTAAAGTTATCTATAAGTTATGAAAACAAGAAAATAAAACTTTGTAATTTTTACCCGGCTGACTCCCGTCACCCGGGTTATGTAGATCGCGCGTTTCTATGTATGTGGGTTCGTTCGTATGTAAGTAATATTCTTTATTACCACGTTTCTCCTAAACGGCTGGATGGATTTTGATGAATGAGGTATCGTTAGAATCGTCTCCATCTCGATTGTGCTCTAGGATACTTTTTATTTCGATAAATCAAATAGTGCGGCTAAAAAATGCAACAATGTGTGAATTTTCAAAATGAAAATCACGCTTTCATATCAAAATCCATGTCAAAATCAAGAAGTTGGTGGACTGATATCAAATATAATTTTTTTAAAAATCTAACATGATATCTTCGAAGACTAAATAGAGTCTCAAAATTTTTGAAAATCTATTTTTCGCCCTAAATAGAATTGCTAACCAAAACGCATACTAAAACTTTCTATTTAGTCACACGCAACGTTTAGAACAAACTGCATCGAAATTGGTTCAGCCATTTAGGAGATATCTCATATTTAAGAAATAACTTACGCATTTAATTTAGGTACCTACCTGCTCGCAGAGCCATCTGTGTGTCAGCTGTGACAACAACGTTTAGGAAAATGCGCACGGCATCGAACCCTAGATACCTACATAATAATAAAATTGTAATTTAATTTTGTTTTGTGATTGATAAGATAATGCTGTTTCCAACTTTTCAGTTCAGTCGGGTTTTTTTATTTTTGAATAAATTGCTTGTATCCTAACATGTTCTAAGGGAGTGTACACATTGCGTTTTCTGCCGCGCGTTTTTGAGCTGCGCGTTTGTATCGATACAAACGCGCGTTCGCAACGCGTTTTTTTTTCCATACAAAAGCGAACCGGGAGGGGCTGCGCGGGGGGCTGCGCGTTCGCATCGCGTTCGAATCGCGTTTGTATCGATACAAACGCGCTGCAAAAAACGCAATGTGTACACTCCCTAAGAGGGTTGCCATAATTATTCTTTGATTTTACCCATGTGAAAGCGTGAGCAAATAAAAAAAAGTGTTGAATCCAAGGATTTTATATACAAACAGGATGGTTAAGTCGACTTTAATGTAAAAGGGACTTTGAACCTTAACACGACTACACAACGATCTATTATAATTTAATCTTGGTTGTAAGGATTGTTGGTCTTGTTGAGAGGCTTTCTTGGTAGCTTTGTCTCTTTCACACTCGTTGTTGGATTAGTAGTGTGCCCAAGTCATTGACAGGATATTTTTACCTTATTGATTTCGATCCTTGGTTTCGATCCTTGATTTCGATCCTTGGTTACGATTCTGGATTTCGATCCTTGATTTCGATCCTTGATTCTTGAATCTTGAATCTTTGAAGTGACAGCTGTCAAACTTCAAACCGCCATATCTCATGAATTACTCGTCCTAGACTCCCCGTTCTCAGTTCAAATGAAAGCTTTGACCAAGATCTTTATTTGAACTGACAGCTGTCAAACTTAAAACGGCCATATCTCGGAAACTACTCGTCCTAGACTCCCCGTTCTCAGTTCAAATGAAAGCTATGACCAAGATCTACATTTCAGATGACAGATGTCATTTTGACAGCTGTCACTTAAAAAGAAGATCTTGGTCATAGCTTTCATTTGAACTGAGAACGGGGAGTCTAGGACGAGTAGTTTCCGAGATATGGCTGTTTTAAACTTTGAACTGACAGCTGTCAAACTTAAAACGGTCATATCTCGGAAACTACTCGTCCTAGACTCACCGTTCTCAGTTCAAATGAAAGCTATGACCAAGATCTACATTTCAGATGACAGATGTCATTTTGACAGCTGTCACTTAAAAAGAAGATCTTGGTCATAGCTTTCATTTGAACTGAGAACGGGGAGTCTAGGACAAGTAGTTTCCGAGATATGGCCGTTTAAGCTTTGAACTGACAGCTGTCAAACTTAAAACGGTCATATCTCGGAAACTACTCGTCCTAGACTCCCCGTTCTCAGTTCAAATGAAAGCTATGACCAAGATCTTCTTTTTAAGTGACAGCTGTCAAAATGACATCTGTCATCTGAAATGTAGATCTTGGTCATAGCTTTCATTTGAACTGAGAACGGGGAGTCTAGGACGAGTAGTTTCCGAGATATGGCCGTTTTAAGTTTGACAGCTGTCAGTTCAAATGAAGATTTTGGTCATAGCTTTCATTTGAACTGAGAACGGGGAGTCTAGGACGAGTAATTCATGAGATATGGCGGTTTGAAGTTTGACAGCTGTCACTTCAAAGATTCAAGATTTCAAATTCCAGATTCAAGAATCAAGGATTGAAATCAAGGATCGAAATCAAGGATCGAAATCCAGGATCGAAACCAAGAATCGAATACTTACAAGAAAAATTAAGTAAACAAAAACCAGTATTGACCTCAAAAAATTTGAAACAAATTTTAGAGACATTTCGATATCATAACATATTTTCCCCTACTTTTATGGGAAATTTTCAAGAGCTGGTATCACTAAAAAAGGATGACAATGTTGACAGGTGACGCAGCGCACCTGTATAGACAATAGAAGATTCGCATACTTGTGTGCGTAATACGCACACTAGCGTTTCAAACCTGGCCTGTTGTTCTTTTTGCGATTGAAGCGAGAGAGTCCGTCTAGACATATAATTAATCAAAGGTAGGTAAGTAGGTAATCATGGAAGGAGAAAAGAAGAGAAACATGGAAGGAGAGAAGCATGTACCTACATAAAAAAAAACAAAAAAAAAGATTCCGACGAACGTTCTCCTTTTTCCGATGTCGGTTAAAAATAGGTAAGTATTTCCTATAACTAAAAATACGTCATACAAAGTGATGATAATGATAATTATTGCGGAGACAGTCACACCCCACCCTAAAATGTGCGTGCGTCCGTGAGCGGATGGAAAACGGACGTCCTCCCACCTCGGTATCCGCGACGACACTGCCATTTTTCGCACGTCAACGTTCCATTTATACAGCGCAGAAAGCGACGTTCGGTCCGTACCTACTCCATAGTAAAATGTATGGACGCAGGCGCACGCTTTGCGTCGAAAAATAAATAGTGTTCAGACGTAGATTTCAACTTTACGATGAGATTTAATCAAAATCTAGCGCGGTATTGCTCTTGTTCATACTTTTGTGTCTATCGTGAACAATAAAGATTTTTATAAACTCCAATGGGGATTTTCAAAAATTGGAACAAAAAAAGGTCGATTTCGGGATTTTTGAGAGAGTTTATCTATTTTCTTCTCGGAAATAAGTAATTATTTTGCAATTATCTCGCGGTGTTATTGTTGGCACATCTATTGAGCTACTACCTTTTTGTTTTTATGTAATACAATTCAGCCAAACTCTTAAACTTTTGGATCTTGCAAGTGCCTTTTGGTGCATTGTCAGGGTATCGGGCCTTAACCGACTTCAAAAACAGGAGGAGATTCTCAATTCATAGGAATATTTTTTTATGTCGGTAGGTATGTTTTTGGAATTTTTTTGATTTGGAAAATTCTTTTTTGTTTGAAAGGGTCCCAGGTGGTGCCATGGTCATCAGATCAGGTCAGGATCTGATGATGGCGTCAGGAGCTGTTCAACAGAACACATCAGTACCTACCTAAATCTAAATAGGCCGATTGAGCTGAAACTCGTCATCATCATCACCAGCACCATTTTTTGAACAGCTTCTGATTCCATCATCAGGTCAGCTCGCAGTCACCATAGGTACGCATAGGTATTACATATTACATGACATTGTAGTCGGAACGAAACGGAACAAGACAGCTTACATTATGCCGAGTTTAAACTCAATCAGCCTATTTACTGAGGAGTTCTGTTGAACAGTTCCTGACTCCATTATCAGATCCTGACCTGATCTGATGACCATAGCTCCACCTGGTACCCTTTCAAACAAAAAAATAATTTTCCAAATCGGTCCAGGCTCACCTATTCAAGTAGATACTCGAGAAACATACCTACCTACATAAAAAAATATTCCTATGACTTGAGAATCTCCTCCTTTTTTGAAGTCGGTTAAAAAGAAAGTAATTTTCATAAAAGGGTCTACAAAACCTACCTACCTACATACCATTTAAAATTGAAATAATTGTTCAAAGTAAAAATCAATTCTAATCTACGCTAGGTACACCTATCTAGTTAGTGTGTATACTACCTACACCTATACCTACATACCTATACATCGAGCGAGCTAAAAATGCTAAAAACTATAAAAAGCGGTGGTCGTTGCAAACCAATTTTGCGTTAGTGTGAGTGTCGAAACTCCGCCTCCGGGACTATGCACACACATTGAAGACATCCGAGCAACGCGTACGGCAATACTCGAGTTCAGAATTTACAAGAATTTACGATGTATTCCGTAATACCAAAAATGATGAATGAAAAGTTAATGATTTCGCAATTTTTTTTGTATGGCCTGTAACTAGACACTCTAAGCTGTGTTCCTATTAAAAGGATATTACAATCATTGTTGTTTATCATACAGAACAAATGCAACGAAAACACGATATTTTTGCTGTAAAAATGTTAGAAATACAATTTGGTTACATTTTGTTTCAGGTAAGTTTTTTAGATCAAAAGTTTAACAGGAACCTAGATTAATACTTCCTTAATCTAAATAAGTGCATAAAGTGGTGAAAATACGCTCAAATTTTAAATGATTTCGGTAGTACGTTTGTATGGAGAATTCGTTCATCGCCGCCCTCTTAAGGCACTCCGGCTTGAGGAGGATCGCTTTTATGAATGCGGGTTCGATATCAAATTTCAAAATTCAAATATCATTTATTCAGTAGGACCGCTATAACTACTTTGAAACGTCTTAAGAGCTAGGTGATTCTTTCTACTCCTGTTCTTTCGAGAATCTCGTCGGAATCGAAAATTTTGATAGGTATAAAAAATGAAGTCTTTCATTTTAAAAAAAAAATCTAGTTTTAGTTTATTTTTTTCTAGTGTTAGCTATAAGTACTTTACGTGTTACAGGATTTATTTTGAAAATTTTGAAGAGACTTTTCATTTTCAATTATAAAAATTTTCTAGTGCTAACTTGTACAAACTTACGGGGGTTGTGACTTGTGTACTAGATACGAATAGCCGAGAACTCGCCGCTAGTAGGTAAACATGTCCACATTATAACCCGAATCCAATAAGCCCCAGTGGACTAGTCCCAACGGTAACGTTAGCGGGACGTATCCCGGTAACAACCGGTTCGGAACACGTTTTATACGGTAACCATAATACTGGGATTATGGGCTAAGGGAATGGGCACACTGCGTTTTTTGTAGCGCGTTTGTTTCGATACGAACGCGATGCGAATGCGATGCGAACGCGATTCAAGCGTGCTGCTCAAAAACGCGGTTCAAAAAACGCAATGTGCCCTTCTCCCGGCCGGTTTGCGTTTGTATAGATACAAAAGCGCTACGAACGCGCGTTTGTAGCAATACTAACGCGATGCGAACGCGCTTCATAAAACGTCGTATGCCCTCTCTCTGAGGACTTGTGTACAAACTTCATAGCTGAAAGTATCGTTAGTAGAATTACGAATGTACTAAACTGCAGTCGCGTTGAACCCATGTTGTGTAGAATCACGAAGGAAGAATCCCGATTGCGTTAAAATAACGGCTGTGTGGAATCACGAATGTAGTAAACTGCAGTTGTGTTGAACCTATATTGTGTAGAATCACGAAGGAAGAATCCCGATTGCGTTAAAATAACGTGTGCTCGCCTGTCATTTTGCCTGTGCATTTTGCGACCGTAATACAATTTTTTGTGATATTTTTCGACTGGTCGCATAGTGATTGCTGTCGCATTGCTATAAAAAGTATTTCGTAATCAGGGCGCTGGCTTTTCAGTTATTTGACGAAGGCCTTTGGGCCTGAAAAAACCATCCCCATCAGAATTGGCCACACGCTCATACGAACTTAGCCATGGTGTGCAGAGCCCTTTATAAATAGTATGTGGGTGATGTTGTTCTATTCTGTGGCTCTCATACAATGTGGGTTAGGAGCTTAGCACGTTTTTGAAATAGTGAGACACCTACTTATATTTTCATATATTTCCCTTCTTTGTTACTTCTTAGAATACAAACAGGCTTAGATACGGTAGGTAGATAAATCTTCTGTAGTTTTGAAGATATTTATGTAGAGGGATAGATAGTAAGTAGAATATCAAAATATACGATATCCAAATACTTACCTTAAGTAAGTACCTTAGGCGCAGGCCAAATAGAAAAGACGGGGCTCAGACATTTGTCTCTTCCGCGTCCCTTTCATACAAAATGTGACGGGGCGCCTCGTCTCTTCTGTATGTTTTGCGTCGCGACTAGGGCTTGCAAATATTCGAAAATTTTAATATTCGAATATTCGATTTTTTTTCGGGTAATATTCGAATTATTCGAATATTATTCGAATAATAGACAAAAATCTTTGTTTTTACTAAAATCACGTCTTCTTTTATTCTTTCAAGTGTTATTTGCATAAACAAAAGATTGTGTCGCCGTAACGAGACATTGGCGATTATTACACGCACAATCAACCACAAATTCTCAGTAAAATCAGTGAACATTATCTGTACTTAATATTATAAAGACGTAAAATTTGTTTGTATGTAGGAGGTTATCTCCGAAACTACTCATCCGATTTCAAAAATGAACTTTCAGGATGAACAAAGGCTATTAAGTTATGTAGGTAGGTACCTAGCGGGCAAAGCCGACCGGAAGCTAGTCTATAATAAAATGACTATGCTGATTTTGTATGAAAGGTTGGTGCCTTCTTTTTTCGCGTAGTCATCAACCAAACAAAAATCACCTGATGCTTGGAAAAATGCAATTGTCACCATTTTGCACAAAAAGGGAGACTGCTCGAAACTGAGCAATTACAGGCCCATAAGTCTCTTATCTCAGGTGTACAAGCTATTTGCCAAGGTGGTATGCAATCAGCTCACTCGCCAGTTAGATGAGTACCAGCCCGTCGAGCAAGCCGGCTTCCGTAGTGGTTATTCCACGATCGACCACATCCACACCATGAAGCAGCTGATGGAGAAGAGTTCAGAATATAACCGGCCCCTGTGCTTAGCTTTCGCCGATTACGAGAAAGCATCCGACAGCTCTGGGCGTCGATTCTCGTACCGAACTTTTTATCAACCTCAACCAAAACCTCAACTAAAGCGACTGTTTCCATGACTACTAATAACAAACGACTCAGTTGTGGTGAGGTTTTGAACTTTGGCAGAACAAATTTTTGAAAAGCTATTCTACTATTTCACCAAATGGCTTACATTTAAGAGATCGAACCAAACCAAAGCGGTTGTTATCAAGTAGAATACAGGCCTGGGCAGTGTTTAACGCTCTCTATCGCTGCCAGATTGACGCACGATACGTAGAAGTGCTGCGGGAGTTATACGGCACGGCAACCATGCAAGTTCGCCTTCACAACACTACCAACCCTATTAACATCAAGAGGGGAGTGCGGCAGGAAGACACAATATCACCCAAGCTCTTCACGGCGGCTCTTGAAGATGTTATGAAGATGCTTGCATGGGATCTTGCGGAATAAACATTCCGTACATCAGCCTTCCTGTCACATTTCAAGTTTGCCGATGACCTCGTAATGTTTGCCCACAACCTGGAAGATCTCCAACTCATGATCCAACAACTTTTTGATGCCTCTTTAGCCGTTGGCCTTAACATAAATATGTCCAAGACGAAGATTATGGCAAATGCTTCTGGAACCTCGAATTTTACCGTAACGGTGAAACAAGAGACTGGAGGTAGTTGACAAGTATCTTTATCTTGGGCATATTCTATCTTTTGGTAAAGAGCATCAGAGTAAGGAGATCTCCAGAAGGATACAACTCGGCTGGGCCGCGTTCGGAAAACTGGCAGATGTGCTTCAGTCGAAGAAAGTTCCACAGTGCCTGAAAACCCGTCTCTTTAACCAATGTGTCTTCCCAACTTTGACTTGACGTGGACGCTTACTAAGGAGACTGTGTTCAAAGCCATGCTCTGCATTAAACTCCAAGAATGAATTCGTAACACCGAGATCCGGCGCCGGACTAAAGTCCAGGACGTCAGAGTTAGGGTTACGAATCTTAAATGGAATTGGGCTGGACACTCGGTTAGACGAGGTGATGGCAGGTGGCAATAGCGACAAAACACTCAAAAGAGTCTTGGGTAACCAATTTTGATAAAAAGGTAAACTGCTTCATTACATTTTAAAATAACAATTCTCCTGGCCAGGAATCAAACATGTAGATTAAAAAAACTTTTTATGTAGATTTGCATTTTCCTGACAAAGCACCTCCACTGGTTTGCCGGCAAATACGCGAAAGCACTACGCAATCACGCGCGGCACTCTCTAGTGTTTCCGAATCTTATAAAAGTGGCATTTTATGCACATCAGAGTTCTGAGTTTGGTGTTATTAATTTTAATCGAATATCGAATATTCGACTTCAGTATTCGAATATTCGAACGAATTTAATATTCGAATTATTCGAATATTCGAATATTCGAATGCAAGCCCTAGTCGCGACGCTTCTATACATTTTCTATGAAAGGGACGCGGAAGAGACATTATGTCTGCGACGCGTCCTCGTCTTACGTCTTTTCTGTATGTCCCGCGCCTAAGTTCGTATGAGCAAGTGGCCAACTCTGGTGACGGAGTTTTTTTCCAAATTTATTTAGATAGATAGATAGTCAGTTATTCCACAAAAGAATCAATTGAACCATCCAAAGGTTACCACAATAACTGCAGTAGGTAGTATATAAAGATTTTTGACATTTTTAAATCGTCAACCTGAGCGAAGCTGCGAGCATTCAGCTAGTTTTCATACCAATTCCATCTAAGGATCATTGCCGATCTATAGATAACTCCTGATCCAGACTGTTAGTCCGAAGCATCAAGGCAACAAAATTGGTAGAAAAAACCCCATTTGCATATAGTGTTGCGTTATATTTTATAATATAAATGCATATAGTTAATCTACATAGGAATGGCGCTATCAGGCACATAGTCTGGCGCCATCCACCACTTTAAAAGTATTATAACAGCCTTTTTGGACTTTCCATTATTATAAAATTACGTAAAAATATGTTTTCTACACAATGAATAATATTAAATAGTCTATTAAAGTTACCAAACCTGTTAAATAATGCCTCGACAGATTGGACGTTTGTTATTAAACAAACTTTCATCTCAAAACTCGATTTTTTTATGCTCCTTTGAAAAATTATAATATTCTTTGCCATAGGTAATCTCAGGAGATTAAAACTAAGTAAAACTGGCATAGGTACAAGCGTTACCTTTAGCTGAAACAGACACTTTCATATAAAACTACTAGCTTCCGCCCGTGGCTTCGCTCGCGGTACCTATCCGGATAAAAAGTAGCCAATGTGTTATTCCAGGTCAAAAACTATGTATATTCCAAGTTCCATTAAAATCCGTTTAGTTTTTTCATGAAAGAGTAGTAACAATCATCGAATACATCTATAGGTACATCCAGCCAGATATCCTATACATCTTCGCAAACTTTCGCATTTATAATTTAGTAGTAAGAATAGTTGGCACCTCCGAAATCGGACACGGTAATCACTGTGTTCCATTTCGCAAGAACACGTTCAGTTTTTTGCGCAGCGCCTAAGGCAAAGTTGAACAATATCCGTATTTTTCAGATTCAGATGAAACTTGATCCAAACGCTTTAGGCGAAAAACGCCTAATCTGTATAACCTCAAAATCACCTATCAATAATTCATAAATCTATAATCAATTTCCGTATTAAGAAGTTCTATACATAAAACTGTTTAATGACACTCCTCATGGTAACACGGTGATATAAAATCAATGAGACTGGCTGTGACACAGACACAACACATTTAGGTTTTATTTTATTTCAAAATTGAATATATTTTTCTAAATTAAAGCCGGTTTGCCCTACAGAGAACTAGAAGGATTTATATATCTACCTACACCTATATCTTTATGCATTCAAAATCCTTTGATATGACTTAAACTTTGTTCTCTTGATCGGAACGCTCAACGCTGCGGTATGCGGTATGCGGTCATCACAATAATCGTATGAAAAACGTCTAGAATGGCCTTTTGTTCCGTCGCAGTTTGCGCGGTGAGGGGCAAGCGAGATGAAGTGGGGAGCGGGTATTCCGCACAGCACGGCGCGTCGTGTTCGTTCCACGCTGCGGTGTGCGTCGGGTCAACAATGGATTTGTTTGAAGACATTTTCTGCGACAAAATCAACTGACCGCTTCTCCGCACAGACAGTGACGCTGCGTAGTGGCGTAAAGTTGGAGCCGCCTAACGCAGCGTTGTGCGTTCCGAAGAGACAAGGGTAAGAAAGGTAAATGCCAATTTGACAGATGAATTAGAATTCTACAGTGTACTGAATACGGAACTTTGTACAAAATATAAAGAACGCACAAAGTCGCATATCGTAGCTTGTTAAGATATCAATTAATTTAAATCTGACCCATGGGTCGAGGACCCATGTAAACGACACATGCATAATATATACATAATGTATGTTGCTTTGACATTTTTATGATGCAGTCTCTGTTCCATACATAAAGGTAGACAGCTCTTTTAGCATAATAGTAGCGCACCAGTAGCAGCTCATAACTCTAAAGTAAAATTAAGTAAGTATTAGTAAGTACCTATACTTCCATGTCTTAGCTTAGCTGGACGGAGAAGGTTACGAATGAGGAAGTGCTGAAAAGAGTTGAGGAGAAAAGGCTTTTCATGAACACCATACAGAACAGAAGAGGGAAAATGATTGGACATCTTATACGACATGACAGCTTCATAAGGAACATCATAGAAGGAAAAGTAGAAGGAAGACGAGGAAGGGGAAGACTAAGAATTACATGAGTCAGATTATGAAGAAGCTGTCATGTCGTATTAAGAAATATAAGAAATCGCATTGGAAAGAGATAGATGGAGAGAATTGCATCGTTGCACCGACAAAAGCTGAGCTCTTTTTACCTGACTGCGCAAAGCAAAGGAAGGGTAATGTGTTTTATATAATAACCTATAAGTACTTAATCTTACGAATGTAGTCAAGTCTACAATTCTGACTCATTTGTAGTCAGACCTTGATCATGGTTGAGACATTATTTAATATTAGAGTGGGAGGGCGTTTTATCTAGACCTGATTTTGTTTTCGGAACCATAAAAGGTTGAGTCTGTTTTTTGAATTCCTAAAAATTAGATTGTTAAAAGAAAAATAACCTTGATTGTAGAGCAGATATGGGTTATTATTGCATAAACCTATTTAAGCTTTGAAAAAAATTTAGCCTTGGTATAGGAATAAAATTATGATCTGAATTTTAGAAGTCAACGCGCGTGCATTTGCCCATTGTGGAAGAGTGAGCTCTAACATCAATAATGTTGCAATTGACGAGGGAGATGAAGAAAACGTCATTGTTCTGTTTATTGTCACACAATGTAAAAACATGGCGGATCTAACATTATACCTATCAGAAAAAGCTCTTTATCCTACTAATATTATAAAGGCGAAAGCCCGCTTGTGTGAATGTTTGTTACCACGTATCTCCATAACTACTAAACCGATTTTGATATGGAATGTAGATAGTTTAGGTTCTGGAATGACACATAGGCTAATCTAACCGATTTTTAACCGTGGGTAACACTGCGGGGCGCAACTAGATTTATTATACTTCTATTAGTTGAGCTTAAATTCTCGCTGCGACCAAGTTCATGAAAGAAATTTTAATAATAAAAGTGCAAGTTTTACTATACCTCTGATTCGATTCACAATTGTAATTAAATTTCTTAGAAAATTTCAAACTACTTTAAACTTTAAACAATGATTGGATTAAGGACTTTCCGAAGAATTTCAATTTGAAACTGAGACCAATTATGAATGCGAATAGTTCCACAGTTATTAACGAAAAATTCAGTTAGTAGATTTGAATCATAAAATCCATTCACTTGCTTTGTAATAATGTCGTTGCCGACCTTCATTAACAAAGATGTAAAAACCGAAAAATCATACAATTATCGCCTTTATTGTAACGCAATAAGACTTTTGTCGGTGCATAATTACACTTGCATATTAAGGTCCAGTTTGAATGTATTCGCAAACGAAAATTAATCTTCCGTGCCTTATAATAAAGTAAATTATTCTTTGACCAAAAACTTCAAAAGTGGTCTTGCAAACCGCAGTCGTGCTAATGGAATTCCATGCTAATGTCGATTGTAATAAGGTTTATTCTAGTTTTTGAGTGTGTGGTTCTCGTTTCCGGTAGAAACAATAGTGAAGGCTGATTTGTCCAGTTTATACAGCTCAAAATGAAGACAGCTGATTCAGAAATTAAAGTTGATAAACGTAAACAGGTGAAGCACTCGTAGCTTGCTTAGACGTTCTTGATAGATCAACGTTCTGAGCAGTCACAATTTTAATGTGTAACCCTAGCGGTTACAGTCATGTTATAAGTTTGTAGTTTGTATCTATGTATCTGTGACTCTCTGTTTCTGTGTGTCTGTCTGTCTGTGTGGCATCGTAGCTCCTGCGGGCTTAAAAAGCTCGTTATAGCAGAATCACAATACGAATTGAACTATGTGCCGTCTCTTTTCACTCTCAGTCAATGAAAAGAGACGGCATATAGTTAATTCTGCTATCTATAGCAATCTTTTCAGCTGAACGGATGAACCGATTTTTTTGCTATAGTTATAGCTTAATTGGGAAATACATTGTGTAAAATTTTAACTTACATTGGTTTATTGATTCAGCACTAACTTCAATCAATGGATTGGAATGGCATTAGAAACTGTAAACTGAGCTTTCCAAAGTAATAATTTTAATGTTTTAAAAAAGTGTTCGAACCTCTACCTATCATCATCATTGGTCGACACCATTTTCGAAAGCAAAGCAGCGAGTGTCCTGCAGCGCCTTCTCATCGACTCGTCAGGAGGCAATCTTTGCCTACACTTAACGGGACACTGTAGTGCCTGGGACATTGTTGAGATAGAGTAGGCTTGCCCAGCACCTAAAGCACCCTCTCAGTTTTACCGGCCATATCCACAGGAAGGATTGGTTTCATCACGATGTCTTCTTTCACCGTTTAGAACTCGTGTTGATGCGCATATTTTTTTCCATTGATGTCCTATCCATTGATGCACGGCCAGGATTTGAATCCACAACCGAAAAAAAAAATATCGAGGAGGAGATAGATACCCCTCGGTCAACGCTTAAAATTCATCAAGAATTCATAAAATAAGTGATCTAGCTGTTCTGTACAGTATCGAGGATCGGAAGTAAGATTATCTACATATCTACATAGCTAGATCGTATAGGCAGCATCAAGGACGGAATGTGTGAAAGGAAGGCTCACATTTTGATCCCTAGGTAATGAATTTTGATTCTAATAATGGTAATGACCACGCTAGTAGGTAATAATGTCAATACATAAAAACCTATAGGATGATTTTATTGAAGATGAAAAGTCTTATCAAAATTTTTGTTTTCTTTCCGACTGGACTCGAAGCAGCACTGATATAAGTAAGCGATTCTCCTTAAACCGGAGAACAGTTCCTTTACCAACTCGGCCACGGAATCCTTATTAGTTGGGTCGAAAATCTTAAAAAGCTCATTTTGTTAGTTAAAGCCCTGAATAGGGCCATCTACAGGGAAACTACTCAGTTAAACTCCTAATGTCTGGATACCTACTGTTGTCTGAATAAATAATTATATATTAAACTCCTGCTCATTGTCCGAAGTTACATTCCAGAATCAAATGACGAAGAGATGTGAATAAGTACCTACCTTTTTAGTTTTTGTCGAGTCTTAAAAGGACACTTCTGGATCGATTTTGATGGATTTTTTTATTTCTGAATTACCTACTTATAAGGTGAGTGTAAGATGAAAACATTTGTCGATCCCAATTAGCGTGGTATAAGGGAAGGAATGATTATGATGATGATGATGATTATTTGCGAAATAGTCTATTCAGTTCTTATTTGTTCCTCTATAACTCGACAACTACTGAACCGATTTGCCTAAAATTTAAAATATAGATAGATAATGACCGAATAGGACATAGACTACTTTTTATCTCGCTCCGCTAGTGAGATATAAAATAAAATCCCGTTAAGATGACAAGAGCGCGTTTTTTTTCTTATTTTCACTTCATACAAAGGCATCTTCATTTCCGAGATGTCAAAAGAATCGAACCGAAGGAGGTCGAGGTCATTGCACTGCCCGATGGTGTTCATAAAATCTCGTTATAAGGAGCCCTTGAGCCTTACAGCACTTTAGAACGTACGTGATGACATTTTGATTTTGAGAATACTTACAGGCCAGAATATGCGAGAAGCAATATTATGATAGATAGATAGATAGCAGCACATATACACACAGCAAGAATACATAGGTAAGTAAGCTTGTTAGATAAGTAGGTACCGTAAAATACGCCAACATTGCCACCAAGGGTAATTTTGCCCGAAGATCAATTTTTAAGCAAATCTTTAAATTGCAAAAATATTTGAATAATATGTTAACATTTTTTGAATTTGATAGAAAATAGGTTATGTGTCTAGCAACACTGTCTATCTGGTGTGTCGCTAGCTTCACTCAGTAACTTGTTGGAACTCTTCGAGTACGGTGCGTATTTTCGCGGGCAAATTTTGGTGCAAATTCATAAGTGAATTGTGAGTGATGGCGAAAACACAGGTTAGTTTTATTAATATTATGATATGTAAGAACATTTTAGGAGTATTAATATGTTGTTATCGTTGCTGAATGTCTTTTCAAACAAGAGTTATAGCGGTGGGCAAAGTTATCCAGCAATGTAGCGATCTACTATTGACAACATTGCCCGCCATCAAAATAAGCTTAGGGTTGGCACTTCAGAAACTTGTTTTTTTTTAAGCTTTTAATTAACTTGCAATGTTTGTATGTTTGTAAGTTCCTATGTTTGTAAGTATGTTTGTCCGGGTCAATTCTTGCAAGCTTAATTTGACCTTCTTCCCGGTGTCAAATTGAGCTGAATTTAGGTAAAAGTATGAGTCTTCGGTGACAATGCAATAATAATAGTGACAGTTAGCTGAAAATGTCTAATAGTTTAGTAATTATTTTATTTTAGCTCCTAACATCATTTGATCTCAATTAGTATTTCATTTTCATTTGGGTACCTATATAAATATGTTGATTAAAGTTTATTAAGTAAATACCTGAATGAAAAATAACCAGTTTTTTTATACCTACAACAACTACGATCACAAGATCAGTTAACTAAGAAGTGCCAACCCTAGCACTTTTAATTTGTGAAATGCGGTTTGTATGAAAAAGACAAAAAATGTCAGGGTAACTTTGCCCAGCCACTTTGCTAGGAAACCTTCTATAGTATCGTTTTAAAACCTAAAGTAAACGCCATTATTGCCTAAATTCTTGTATTGGCTTTTTATTTCATCTCTCTAGAGGCTATATTTGCGTCAAAAATCAACGTGGGCAATGTTGGCTAAAAGTCCAGATAACTTTGCCCGCCATCAAAATGTATAAAATACTTAATTAAATATTGACGCATCATAAAATCTGATAAAGTAATACATGCACATAATCTTATAATAGCAGATGATAAAAGAAAATACTTACGTTCCCATAGAAATTTTTTACAAAAATTGAAATTATTCGAAAAAAGGGGGCAATGTTGGCGTATTTTACGGTAAAAAAAAAAATAAGTAGGAACCTAGGTAAATAGTGTACATAATTGTACATAACAATAAAACAACAATAAAAGAAGAGAACTAGAACTTATTAAGTTAGGTAGGTACTTAAAAGTATTAAAGAAATAAATAAAGCTGGATATTTAAAAGTAAAGTACCTAAGCATAGCTGCCTGCAGAGATTCGCCCACTGCGCCACAAAGTTCGTTGTCGTATCGGTACGTCTAAACACCTGACAGTTACTGGGCATAAGGCATCAGTTTTTTTTTATGCTTTTACTTCGTGTAATGGCAAAGAAATTCAATGAGGTTTGTGCTGGATTTAAAATTTTACGATTCAAACTGAGTGAATTGAATTTGGGGGATAAACTCGGGCCTTGAAACAACAAGGATTTTCTTTATCGAATGCATTAAATTTACAAAAAACTTTTCTAATTTCGAAGGCTCATTTGGATTTGGAATTCTTTGGAATGAGAGGAAATGAGATTATTTTTTGTGTTACTTGAATTTGAGGGTCAAATAATATTTAAACAGTTGGGGCAAGGAAAAGCGTACGAGTCAAAATATTTGCCGCTCTACTTAGAGTCTCCACTCAACTTCTGCCAAATTGAAACATCGTATAAACCATTGTCATCCTTAAATTTGTAAATAATCATGGTAATTATCCCGTTGATAACAATATTTATGTTCGTAACCATGATAGTTTCAAAAGATATATTGTCATCCTTTTTTGGTAGATAGTGACTAATAGAGACAGGGCGAATTTTGAGCATTCTATAACCAGTGTTCAAGTAGAGAGGCGTTTATAAGTAAGCCCTTTGGTTTCTGAATTCTGAAATTGCAAGATATTTAGGTTTCTGTGCCTGTGAGCTGAGTCTGTGACACTCATAAGTTTGTGAAAAAACTTGAAATTAATATTAATTTATATTTAACTGACCGTACGTAGATTTCAGTTCGTCTCCAATGCCTCATCATCATCATCATCATCAGCCTATAGCAGTCCACTGCTGGACATAGGCCTCCCCTCATGAGCGCCATCGCGCCCTGTCTTCAGCTTGTCCCAACTTGTGCCGGCAGCCTTTCGCAGATCGTCACTCCACCTGGCAGGCGGGCGTCCTACACTACATTTGCCGAGACGTGGACTCCTCTCGAGAACTCGTTTACCCCAGCGGTTGTCAGTTTTTCGGCAGGTATGGCCCACTGCCACTTCGGCTTGCTAATTCTCTGAGCTATGTCAACGACTTTGGTTCTCTGCCGAATAGTCTCAATGCCTCATACAAACAACCTCACTGCAAAATGTGATTTCAGAAAGTGATGCTAGCTCTCAGATTGCTTTATAATTAACCACGACCTAAAATTCGGGCTTGGCTCTGAACCTTTGATATGTTATGAATAAATTCACCGGTTCCATGCATTCGTAGTGCCTTGGGGACTGAGACCACTTCTAACGTGTGGTTTACGCTAGACCGGCTTTGTAGTACTATTGATGAATTGTGCTACTAGCCTATCTGCGGGGCTAATATGGCCGCAATAGCAGAATCACAATCATTATCATCATTTTCATGCCCTTATCCCACGCTAAATGGGCTCGGCACAACAGAATATAGCAGAATCACAAGGAATTGCAATATATGCCACAATTTTTGTCACTCTCAGTCTATAAAAAGAGACGGCATATACTTAGTTCAATTCCTGTTGTGAAAATATGTGTGTGTGTCAGAAATAAAAAAATGTAAAAAGACTGTCAATAGGCGGGTCCACACAGAGCGAGCAGCCTCGCGAGGCATTTGCCGCGCGATGCAGCTCGGTTAGTGTGGACGTGTGGCTCGGGCGCGCTCTACCGCGGGCGAGCGTCCGAGCGCCCGAGCCACACGTCCACACTAACCGAGCTGCTTCGCGCGGCAAATGCCTCGCGAGGCTGCTCGCTCTGTGTGGACCCGCCTAATGACTAAGATTCGATCTTGGGCGTTGCAGGCTGATACTCTAACCGCTTAGCAACTCAGAGATCAGCAGCAGCAGCGAAATTACGAACCACATTGCACAGATGAATCTTCAAGAAAACGATTTTTCCAGAGATAATTTTTGTATTATGGGACCTAACTAGAGTGATTCTTCGCACTAGTTTTCGAGAACGTGAATGCAAATACCTATGTATATATTTTATTCAAGAGTACCTACACATATTACTATGATACTAAACACTAAAAATGATACTAAACTTCTCAAAATCATAGCTACTCATTTACTCAAAGTGAATAAAGATTTATGACCCGTTTCTAATAGTAAGTAAAACAAAGTATAAAGGAACAAGATAACAAGGAAACTGCCATCACTATTAAATATCATGTAATTTCAAAGCCAATTAATTTCTCAAGTAACGCATAAACTAGAAATGTTACTACAAGTTTATACGACACCAATTCATTAATTTCTCATCAAAGCTTTAATAATATAACGAGCTCTGTAATTATAAACATCGGGTTTGTAATTAGTTGGAAATTTGCTATAATTTAGCTTAATTTTGTTTGATGGGGAAACAAGCCAACGATTTTTACTCCGATACAAAATGAAAGGGTGAAGAAAAATTTTGTCGAAATAGTTTATTGTTCAAATTAGAGGTGGGCTTGCAACCTGTCACGTAATTTAATTTATGCTTTGTATGTCAAATGTATTTAGACTATTTTTCGATTTATTAGCATGAATTAATAAAGCTGGACATTTCACACAACATCATGTAGCCCCAACGTAGCAGAGTGTGTGTTATGTGAACTGAATGACTGAAATACATACATACATACTTTTTAAATATAGGTACATATTGTTTATAGTAAAACTCCCAGATATATATGCAGATAATGCAAACATTTGCACTGTTTCTGTTTCATTTCGTATTTTTAACGAAATGGAAGGTCTAAATCGGGGACAGGCAGGAATTTTGATTCCTGTTTGTCTCCGTCAGGGGACAAACAGGAATAACCCCTATCTATTTTTAGATAAATCTAAGTACTGCGGCAAAATCTGAAACTTTTCAAGTACCTAGGTACAAAACTTTTTTAAACTTTTTCAAGAAAAATTAAATTCTTCTAAAAAAATCATAATAATAGGCCTTCAGTTTTAAAACGAAAGTTTGATGTTAAAATTAAAAAAATACCAACAAAAATATTGAGATAAGCCTAAGCAATTTAAACGATTAAATGTTGTCTTTGAAACAATTTTAGGGTAATTTGTTAGTTAAAAGCTTACCAGACTATAATTACTTTTGGAGAATCGGCAGCTTGCAAGCTACTTAACACGTTCGGTGCGGGACCGTATTTGCAAGACTTTCGGACAGTGCGATACAGGACATTTATGGTAGGTACGAGAGTTACTCTTGGTGCGGTACATGTCATATATGTCCTGTATTATGTTTTTTTTGAAATGCCTATAATTTAACGAATTTCGTAATTTAATGTTGTTTTTTTAATTATTTGGGTAGATTATAACCTTATCTAACATATTGTAAGCCAGGACGGGGATCTGGTGAATAATTTAGAAGCTATACCTAAAACTAAATACCTACCAAAATTGTCCTGTACCGCACTGAAAATAGGGTCAAAACGTTTGTCCTTTACACAAGTTTAGTGATGTTCTAACCGTAATTTGAACAATCGATATCGATAAGGAGCATTTATTTCTCTGAATATGAACAAAACTACATTTACTTAAATTACAAGCTAAGTTAAAGACCCCGGCATGGATTTATGGTCCTGGTGGAAGTATATGCAGGACTCATTTTTGGTGCATCCTTGGTCAATTTTATTCAGCGCAGACCTCCACCGCATACTTACAAATTTTTTATTTATAAAAACCTTGTCCGTACAATTACAAACAAAACAAAAAAGGAATCAGTCAAATTAGTCAAGCCGTTCTCAAGTAATGCGGGAACGTACATGCGGCAATTGATTTTTTTAATAACTGGGTTAGGATGTTGATGATTTTCAATCCTCAATTAAATTGCGACCATCGATAACATTTTATGAGATCGCTTAATTTTGGCGTTAATGTAATAATCGACAAATGACGTGCTAATAAGATAGGGATTGCTCCGCACTACTGTAAAAATCAGCGCGACACCGGGTTTGCGGATACAGGACATATATGTATGGTAACGCACTGAATTACGAAAATTGTTTTTAAGTGCGTACTACCCATATGTGTCCTGTACAATTTTATGGCAAATTTTGCTTATATTTTTAATAAGCTACAGAAAAGTATACTTGACTCTTTTTTACATAAAGGATTTCGTATAGAAATAGCCCCCGCACCAGCGGTAAAACTACAATTCTACCTTCCGCACCAGAAGAAAGTCGCGTACAACCCATATATGTCCTGTACCGCACTGAACGTGTTAAGTTAATTATTTAGGTTCAAATATCTTTAAGGATATTTTGGTTAATTATAAGGAACGAGAGTTTAAAGGTAGTTTTTTCAAAGGCCCTTTGTTTTTGACGTAACGCCTAACAAAATTGGTCCTAGAGTTTCTTGATAAATCTAATTTCCTTAGTATTTTGAAACAAAGAACTACGTTTTTTTTTAATATGTCTTTGCCTTTGTCTAGCAGTGGGACAAGACAGGTTAAATAAAAAACAATGTCTTTATAAATATTAGTAAGTAGTAGTTAAGTACATAAATTTGTTTTTTAATAAGTATTTCTTATTTTAGTTTGTTTAAATTTTTCCTTTTTCAGTCAATTTGAATATTAGGTCAAACAAAATAGACATAAAGGATATTACCCACTGAACACGTTGGTAATTATTCAAATATTTCGAGAAAGGCGAAAGGCATAGTCAGCGTGTCAGTGAAAGCGATGCTAAGTATACTAGGTCACTATTTGGAAAAGCTTTAAGAATTACAATGGATGGACTCGATTTTTAATCTTTTTTTTATAGAAATACCTCGGTCTGCCTACCTGTTGATATACCTACCCTAACAGGGTTCATGTGTGAAACTAACTACTAACATTTAGGGATTGCAATCCCGCAAAGCGGGATCCCGCAATCCCGCGGGATCCCGCAGCTTTTGTTGGTCTGCTGGATCCCGCACCTTCAAAGCGCGGATCCGCGGATCCGCAAATGAAAAATTTGGCGTTAAAACTTTCGCGTAAATCGCGAGTAGCACGAGCGCGACCGACGTTGCCGTTTCGCACAGACCACCGCGCCAGTGACTAGCAGACGGTTGGTGGGCTGTCCTGTCATCCGTACCCAATTACAAAATGAAAGTGTGTTTATTTGTTTGTTTATTGGTCCTGCTTTCACGTCAAAACAGAGCGACGGATTGACGTGATTTTTTGCGTGGAGATAGTTGGAGGGCTGGAGAGTAACATAGGCTACTTTTTATCCGGGTACCACGCGAGCGTAGCCGCGGGCAGCAGCTAGTTGTTTATAAATGGCACTGCGCTGCGCACGTCTTTCTGTAGGTGACGAGTGTTTTTGTACTCACCGTCCGGCATTTTACGTAAGTACCTAAACTTTAATGTTTTTGATTTAGTTTTTTTCTGTGCTATTTTAAAAGCTGATTGTGCCGTAAATAGTAATATAATTAAAGTTGCGTGAAACATTATAGTGGTTTTTGTTTTTGTTAATATAATGTTTTTTGAAAATAATAGGATATATTAACGTTTATTTGACACACACAAGTTACAGTAAGTACATTGGGAAAAGCACAGCCTAAAGTAGGTACCTAATTAATAAACAATTACACAAACAAAAATAACTAAAATCTAAAGAAAACTGTTAACAATAATGTGCGTGCGTACCTGCTTACTACTCTTTATGGTGCCAAATAGGCCCAGTCTCAGTATAATGCTGGCTCCTGTTGCTTAATGTAAGAAACGTTTAATAAAAGTTGATTTTTTACTCAAAATCTGTTGTTTCAATTTGATTTTATACATAATTTCTAAGATGCGGGATCCCGCGGGATCCCACGCGGGATTGACTAAACCCGCACTAATCCCGCGCGGGATTGAATGGGCTGCGGGATTGCAATCCCTACTAACATTGTATTTAAAACCATGCGACAGTAATAAATGTATTGAGTAGGTATTTAAAGAGAAAGCGCCCTAACTGTTTTATTTTTTAGTTTTTAGCTATCTACAGAAGAGATATTATTCATGATCCTGTATAATTAAAAAAAAAACAATCGCAATTGTTATCAACCACAGAATACAAAAGTTATCAACCAACAATAAGAAAGTATAGTAACCAACAACAATGAATTGTTACGATCGCGCTTCTACTCATAACTTTCCTAGTACCACTACGGTCAACATTGCAACGTTGTTTGTTACCCAACGACAGTGGGCGCTTGGCAACGTCCGTTGACGCAATGTGAGCTCGCCTTTATATTCACTTGACGAATCCATCAATGGTCATCAACGTGTCAGGGTTACTCATGAAGTAATAAGCAAATTAAGAGACAAATTCTTCTAAGAGAGTGAACACACTAGGTTTTTCGTAGCGCGTTTTTGAGCAGCACGTTTTTGGGCAGCGCTATCACAGCGCGTTCCCAGTGCGCTTGTATCAATAGACACACGCGTATGAAAAACTTAGTGTGCCCACTCTCTCACAGCTTGCTGACTGCCTTGTGTTCGCTACGCATTTATATCGATACAAACGCGCTACGAAACACGAAGTGTGCCGACTCCCATTTCTTTTCGCTAAACAAAAATGGGAAAAATATTTATAGTGTACCCACTCTCTCACAGCTTGCCGACTAGCATGCGTTCGCTACGCGTTTCTATCGATGCAAATGCGCTACGAAAAACGAAGGATGCCGACTCTTATTTCTTTTCGCTAAGCCAAAATGGGAAAAATATTTATTATTCTATGTGCTTATCATGCATGTACCTAATTTACAGTATTAGTACTTACGACGTGAAACCTTGTACCTTCTTTGTGGATAGTGATCAACTTATTTCGACATACCTGTGGGCAAAAAATAAATACTTAGTTAAATAAGCAACATATAAGTAAATACTAAAATATAAGATGAGCATCTTATTAAAAGTAGGTAGGTACTTTTTAAATTTTAAGAAAAATTTGTACCTAAAAGTACCTTTTGTTATACCTACTCGTGGTATTGAGTAATAGAGTAGTAGGTATAGAGTAGAGTAGAGTATAGAGTAGTATTGTAATCTTAATTATTTAATAATAAACATTTTATATTTAAATTACATTTTTTTAACTTTATCATCATTAGCATTACCATCACCTCTGCCTGTTGTCACTGCTGGATAAGTTAATAAATAAATAAATGATGCTTGACATTTCACACAGCATCATCTAGCCCCAAAGTAAACAGAGCTTGTGTTATGAGAACCACAAATTGATATAACTATAAATGATATAAGTATTATGATATGATGGATAGAAGCCTCATTTTTCGTACCCAGCCTCATTTGTCTTGTTTTTGAAACGAACACTCACTAACTCTTCGATTTTTATTACTAGTAGGTTAGGACGTAACCGATAATTATATTATTTATTTAAATTTATTCACGGCAAGTAGCAATTTGATTTCGGATATGACGTAATTTAATTGATACTAGATGTTACTCTGTCATATTTATTCTTAAACATGATTATAAATAATATTTTACGATTAAGTATCAACTTTTTCAAAATTAAATTCTGATGTATGTATGAGCTGGCGGCCAACAAGCCAAAAAGTGTTTATTTCTGTCACCGCGAGTTAGTAACGGAGTAATCGCCCGTCGCACCCGCACACTCGCTTATAGCCCAGCGACAGAACTATCGAAACTACACACTCGCTTTTCGCTGCTCGCCAACTCGTTTATAGTTTCTAGTTCTACTCGTTACTCGTTCATCGCCGGTGGTCGGACAACTGCCTTATGCTCTTTTAAATTATTTTGGTATAACGTTTGTATGAACATTCCATCTTTCGCCGGCCCATTAGGTAATAGACTTGGTACAAATATTTTTTTCTCTACTACTATACTACTCCTTCAGACTGACCATTATGTCTGAAGATTTTTTCGAGATTCGATTTTTTTTCCGTCAAATTCCGAATTTTTATTTCGAATCCATTTCAATCTTTCCCAAGATTGCAGCTTTTACTAGAACCTTCTCATTCGAAACATTTCAAAACCACCACAAGAAGTTTCCGCAACATACTTCATTAATCTGAGCCGCAAAATCTGTCATAAATCTATAAACGTACGAACAGACCGACTATTTGTCCTTACCAACCAGTCGGCCTTGCTTGCGTGTTCAGCTTTCGACATAAGTTACTCAATAAAACAACCATTATACTCTGCTCTATCCTGCTCTATCAACCTCAAAGAGCAATATTAATAACAGAGAGGTCTAACATGTTTGGTCGATATCACAACAAAATTACGCTGACCCGTCGGTCGTATATGGAGCTAGAACGCGATGGTCAAAGCATTGGGCTCTGGTTATGGTGGTGTTGCACAGTGACCATGAATGTGACCGATTGTAAGCTTTTGGTGACATTTTGAAGTTTTTAGTCCTTTTATTTGAGTTTATGTGGAGTCAAATATCTTTGAGTAATAAAACGAGTGTTAACCTTGTATGCAATCGGACGTGTAATAATAATAACCATTTAAATTTATAAGGACACAATTATAACATATTTTCTTCGATTTATAATTTTATGAATTCAAAGTTAAGTAGTTTCATCATCATCATTGTAGTTTATCACTAGTCTAATTAAAATTTCGACAAAATTAGTCCAGATACCATCTATGACAATTTTTATTTTACGACATAACTGCTCGGCGAAACCAACATTACAGGTTTTCTCTATTTCCTATTTTTATCAAAAGCTGATTGGAGTTTTACAAACATCAACACACATCAGTTGCACATTAGAATTGTTTTTTTAATTGATTTAAGGTAATTCAATCACAAGATAGAAAGATTGACAACAAACTTCTTTTCATTAGGTACCTAATTCACTCCCATTACAATACTTTATACAAGCTCGCAATTTAGGGTGTCACCAATATGTTTGCCTAGGTCTTCCCCTTCCAGGATATCTTATCGTGAACGCAGACCTGACCGCACCGCAGTCGCCGCAGTCATCGCTTTGCTTCAGGTACTGCAGCGACTGCGGCGTTGGTAGGTGTGCGAGGTTGCATAGAGAACATCATAATAAATAAATCGAATGCGGGGACTGCGGCGACTGCGGTGCAGCCCAGGTCTGCGTTCACTTTCTGTTTTGGAATTCACTGTCACTAATTTATCTCATCATGAACATAAAGCCAACTTGAACTTTTGTTTTTTATAAGTGCAGAACCAATTCATCAACATCTGAAGTGTTGTTCATTTAAATGGATTTCATCCAAATGTTGACCAACATACACATTATTATATTCTTCTCTATAACAAGCAAAGGTCAAGGTCAAATTATGATTTGAAATTGAACCATCTTTGAAGATCAAAATACTTTTGCAATCGTCATTATTTTCGTATTGTGGTAGAATAGTCAATTTGTTTTGGAAACATGCGATCAAAGACTTAAATACTCAGCTGCAATAGGTTATCTTGTACACAAATCTCAAATCATTGATTGCCCAAAGGTTCATTTTGGGCCCAAAACTCAAAAGCACAGAACAGCTAATAAAAGCCAAAATGCCGGCCAACAAAAAAAAGGGTATGGTCACGATTGGGAAATCAATCTTAGTATTTTTCAGGACACCAAGTCTCTAAAACCCTTTATAAACTAAGCTAAAACCATTTTTTCAATTGATTATTTTACGAAGATAAATCTGATTTCTTTAAGTACATTTTATTGGAAAAAAAATTCCTAAGACAGAAAAAAATTGGCCACTTGCTCATACGAACACGTTACTTCTTCAAAATAAAATTGTCAAAAACCCATGCAGTAACAATGTCAAATGTGCAAAAAATTAAAAAAGGTCAAGAATTTTTAGAGGAGAAAAACTTCTAACATGCAAACCGGAATTTTATCCTTATTATTGTGTATTTTAAAGAATATTACTGCAGTTGTTTCCTAGGAAACCAAAGTTGTCTATCAGGAAGTTTTATTTACGAACGAGAAACGCTCACCTTATTGAACTGTGTGTGAAAGTACGCGAAAGTTGTGTCAACAGCGTTCACCAAGAGGTCTTAGTTTTCTACTCAACAGATTACTCTCTAGGCCTTATAAACTTGAACACTGGTTAAATAATGATCAAGATTCGCCCTGTCACTGTCTAACACTATCCAACAAAAAAGGATGGCAATATTGTTTAAACGGTGTTTCAATTTTAACAGAATTTTATAAAAGTAGAGGCGTTATGTAAAATCAAAGGCGATGTCTTTTTACCCGACTGCGGCGGCGACGCCCAATATTAGGGTTTATGTTCGACCTGTATGTGTGTAGGTAGGTCCTGGTTATGTTTGACCTGTATGTTTGTACTACGGATCCTCGTTACTATGTCTGCTCGTAACTACTCAACGGCTCAACTGATTTTCATAAATGATACGTCATTCGAGTCTTACTGTGTACATACAATTCCTAAAAAATCAACGTGGTGGATTTTATGCGCTTTAATGTGCGGTCGGATTTTTTTTAAATTAATAATATTACTTGATAGAATACTCGTACCTACATTTTATTGTGAATATATATATTCCTACTTAGAATACTTTATAACATCCAGACACAAAACAAAAGATTAAAAAAAGCTTACGTTAATAATAAACTAGGCTCTTCACACTTTGAGCCATCAAACAATAAAAATGTGTAGGTATTGCACGTAAGGGGGTTAACGTTTACATAATAATTGTCACGTAAAATCACGTAACACGCATTCATTACGTGACAATAGAGTGGTAATATAATTATGGGTTGGCAGGAAGCTTTTGCGAAGTGATATACAAGTTACCTAAGTATTTCTACAGTGTAGCAATGACAGGTTTTTAAATACATGGTGCTTTTTTGGTGTCTTAAACCGGTGTAATTTGGATTTAATTAGCGGTCCAGCTGGCAGGCAGATATTGAAAAAGAAAAAATATAGTAAATTTAATTTGAAACAGTTCTACAGCAAATTTGATGACAGACTATAATCAAAAAATGCCATTATGTATGTTTATCTTCAAAATAAACCTATAGTTTTCTAAGAACAAAACCTAACTCAAGTCTCAACTCACCACAAAAGAAAAGCTCTGAAGGGGCCAAAATTTTGCTCCACCCTGTATAACTTTCTTCGTAAAAATCCCACAACCATTATGCACTTGTATAGATAGATACATTGTGTGTGTATTTTAAAAGAGATATTAAAAATATACAGTTTATTAATGGCCAAGAGCCATACAAATTTGCCCATTGTCCTTTGATCATTTTCTAAAATATGGAGCCTTTGTTCTGGTACCTACTATAGTTTTCTTACGATCCCTATTATTATAGCGTATTACCAAGTTTTACCACAGGTAATACGTACTTTGGTAAGTACTTTGGTAGATTTTAGTAAAAAGTTTTTTTCTCATTCCTGAGTCTCGAAAATGTTTACCATCAAGAGCATTTTGACCTTTAATGTAACATTTGAATTTACAGAAACCGCAATCAAATATCACACCTTACAAACTTACAAACATCTCGAATACTTCTTAACCAACTACGTTTAGGTAATTGTTTATCATTGCGAACGAGCAGCATTACGTAAATTAAATAAGCCGTTACTTCATTTTACAAAACTATGTCGTATTTGTCTAAAGGTAGTGACCGTGTCAAAAAGTATTACAACTATTTACTAATGGTTCCCAACTTAAAGATAAAGCTTTGAGTGAGGTAGTGGCTATTATTATGATGTGTTTTAGCCTGAATTTAAAGTGTCCGAAGCACGAATTCAATCGCTAGTATAAATGAATTTTATCTCTTTATTGCACACATCTTATAAACATTAGCAGTGCCCTCGCGGGGTTGTCCACAGAATGATGGTATATGGTGATGACGATGATGATGAAAAGTAGCCTTCCTCAAGAGTTTAGCTATCAAATGCAGAAATATTTTTTCAAATCCGACTGGTAGTGTCTGAGATTCACGTTCAAACAAACAAACTCTTCCGCTTTATGTATTAGTATAGATAATATGAAAGAATAAACCTAATGAATATTTTCACAATGGGTGGTTTTATCGCTTTGAAGCGATCTCTTCCAGACAAAAGAAATATCAAGATTAAAGGGTGTAATTTTTTTTATGATTTGCAGACAGTAAGCAGTGCAACGGTCGTCTTGTGGAGAATAACTGCCTTAATAAAAATACATTCTTGTTATCTCCTCATGAATAATTTTTCCAATTTCAACTAAGCATACATAACTATGTTTGATCTGCTGAAAATGTTCTTTATCTGGTTTAAAATGGAGTAATTAAAACATACAATTGAAAAATAATGCAATTTTAATTGTTATGTAAAGTGGTTATGATCAAATTGAGCCACGTTTTGTTAAACATTTTGTAATTTTTAAAAGGCAAGAATTTGACCGAATTTTTTAATGATGTAGTGACATAACTATTTTTTATACAGGATGTTTTTGGTATTTTATAGTATTTTTATACTTACAACATAATTGGAACTGATTTCAATAAAGTTGTCAATAATATCTAAAGTTTTACGGAAATCGATGTTTAAGTACTGTTTAGAAACACATTTCAGATGTGTGTCAGCTTATAAAAAATATATATTGAAATGGTTGAAAAATTTCATACTCTATCAAATCCAATAATATTGGCAGCAACAGACGCAATTCGGTAACAGGATCATTCGGACAATGCATGCAATCAATCGATCTCGTTACAATGGTGGAATACTGGTGTCAATTCTACTGTTACTGTTGTGTATGTTATTATTATTGCTAAATATATATATTATAGGTATATATTATTATAAATATATTGCTAAATTCGTAAGCTTTGTATCGTTCACGCTAAATATCAAAACAGCGTTATAAAGGTAGAATCAAACGGTTCATTTTTTCACATCTGAATATCAAATGAAAGAAAAGTGTCATAGAAAATCCCAGCATTCATTCGAATGATCTTTCATGAAAGAACCGTCTCATTCCACCTTAAGCAAAGTGACATTTTTAAAAGTATCTTACTTTGGTGAAATTGGCGCCTTAAGTACGTCTTTAAAGACTTACTTTAGCCGTAATGCCCGGGTTACACGAGGCTAGTTTTTCAAGCTAGGATAGCAAGCTAGTGTTAGTAAGCTAGCAAGCTAGTACTTCTAGCTTCGTGTAGACACAACTAGCTTCATTTCTAAGCTAGTACACGAAGCTAGAAGTACTAGCTTGCTAGCTTACTAGCTTACTAGCTTGCTATCCTAGCTTGAAAAACTAGCCTCGTGTAACCCGGGCATAAGAGTAGGCAGAACCCTCAGGTTTCCACTAGCGACATTTAAACACATTTTTTGTCTCATTTTATTAACCAACGAGGTATTTTTGGGTCAAAAATCTGTAAGTTGGAGAAAAATAGGTAAGCTTCAAAGTTTAATACTAACTTTGGGCGTATCTGCGGTTTAAGTTTTTAACGCGGAAGTTGAAATACGAATTGACATTATACTAGCGTTGGGTATGACATGATTTTAGATTGACTTTTGTCAGAGTAGGCTCATTTTCATTTTGAGCCGGTACCGTGAGCCGGTTCGTTTGAGCCGTTCATTTTCAGTTGACTGTTCATTATTTTGGCGAACTACTCACTCATTCTCATATGACAATCTGTCCGATCAGTTCAAAATTCTTTCTTGTCATTGTCAAGCGAATTGTCAAGCGAAGTTTGAGGAAAGAGTAACGTCAATATGACAAAATCAGCTGATTTTGTCATATTGTGTACGGTCACATGACATGAATTGAAGCATGACATTTTTAGAAAATGAGCCGATCACACAAAGTTGAATTTTGTACGGGACAAACGAGCCGCGTCAGTCACGTCATATTATTGAGATGACGAGTGATAGGAGTGAATGGAAGAACATGTTGTGCCGACCCCACCTAGTGGGATAAGGGCAAGGAGATGATGATGATGAAACGAGCCGCGTCAGTCACGTCATATTCAACACTACATTATACGACGTGCCTACTTGGAAATCAATATGCAGATTTTTTGCTTTAATATTATTGGAATTAAGAACTATTGGAGCTATAAATAAACTTCAAGTTTTTTTTAACCGACTTAAAAAAGGAGGAGGTTCTCAATTCATCTGAATCTTTTTTTTATGTATGTTCACCGATTACTCGAAGATGCCTGGACCGATTTCAAAAATTATTTTTTTGTTTGAAAGGGTAATAAGGTAGGTACCTACTTTCCGATTGGTGCCAAAAAAATTTGATGAGGATCTTCGGAGTTGTGAACAAAAGTGCACCTTATGAGTGCAGAAAATATAACATCGAAGTCGGTTTTTTTTTAATTTAGCCGCTTTTCACATAGCATATTTATTCAATTATAAGTCTTAGTCCTTTGTTTCAAAGTCGGCTATCATGTTTGTTCTGCTATCTCTACCATCTAATAACACCGTGTCGCAAGCAAACGCTTCGTCGGACTGACTGACGAACCGTGAATGTAGTGAAAACGGCTAACCACTGGCTTCCATACTCGCGAGTACTTTAAGCACTAGTTAATGAAAAAATATGAAAAAATTATATGAAAAAAAATAAGTACCATTTAATTTTTGTTTTTTAATTTTAAAGGTAAGTATAAGTATAACTAACTGCCGCTGCAACCGAACCTCACCGCATCGCCTCGGTATTCTTTGTATGGAATATGGACCAACGCTCACTACATCAACTTCGTAACGTCCCGGGTCGCCGCATCGCAAGCCAAAAGTGAAGGAACAAGGAACGCCGAAAAGGCGGTTCGGCGGCGACTGGTCAAATAAGTATTTATAACCTTTAATCTCATATTTTGCAAAATTTTCGAGCCAACATCATTGAATTCCGTAGCTAAGTTGGTAAAAGCACTCTGGCTTGAGAGAATGCGGGTTTGAAATCGATAATTTTGATCTGATTGCCCCTTGTCGGCATAGGTAACTGATGCTTTTTCTCCACGAAGCTCTTTCCATTGCAGCCTCTTTGACCTCCTTATACGACATGACAGTAACCTTCTCCTTCACTTGGCTCATGTAGCTTATCCTCGGTCTTCCTCTTCTTCTTTCCACCGAAATTTTGTTAAGAAGTTTATTTTATTCTATAATCTGTCTGAATGTCATTGTGTTAATACTTTTACTTTTATCTCATGTCTTACTTTTGTACTGTCTCTAGATTTTTTAAAAAAGCTTGCGAAATCGCATTACCAAAACCATTAACCGTTATTTAGCCTCCCGCTGTATCAATATCGAGTAGATAATGTCAAAAACTAGTGCTCTAAGTACAGTGTTGCGTTGTAATTGTAACAATACTGTACTAATTAGAAGAATTTACACGGGAAATTCAATTGAAATCAGTTTAATGAGTAAATAAATTAATCCTTTCCACTATTTCCAATTTATTATTACTGTTTATACCTAGGTAAGTCTCATAATGTGTTTTTTTGAATAACTAAAATCAATAAATAACTATTGTAGGTAAGTATTTTAATGATAAATGACACAGATTCCAATTTATGCAACAAAGTAATACAATTAGTACTAAGTATTTAAAAAAGATAAAAAAACATAAAACTAATATTTACAGAACTAAACTTCCTACTACATAATTTACGTAACTTTACAATACAATTAGAACCAGTTGAGCCATCTACATCTTTACTAGATGATTTATACAGTGTCAGGAGGCAATCTTTGCCTACACTATCGGGACACTGTAGTGCCTGGCACATTGTTAAGATGGAGTAGGCTTTACCCAGCACCTAAACCATCCTCTCAGATTAACCGACCATATCCACAGGAAAGACATGGTCAATACATGTGGGGCTGACTTAGCCGCGGGTTTCCTCATGATGTTTTCCTTCACCATTTAGAGCTCGAATTAATGCGCATAAATTTTTCGAAACGAAAAATCCATTGATGCACGGCCAGGATTCGAACTCACGATCTAAGGAAAGCTCGACTGATCCAAGCAACCGCCAATCGAAAGCGTGCCCTATATACCTACTGGCAGCACTAACAGAACTAGTTGATGAATATAAGTTCAATTAAAATGTTGGTGTGGCTTTGGTTTGCATTGAACCAATAAGCTTTGAGGTTTGATGCATTGTTTTAACATAAATCAACATGTTTCAACATCCATCAACATGTTTTAACATCAATCAACATGTTTTCCCGTTGGCTGTTTAATCTCGTTGGCTCATTTATGAATTAGTCCCCGTGGGATTCAATTACATTCGTAACTTATAAGTATTTTTTACAGAGGTAAGTATTATTTAAAAACATTTTTTTATTTACCTAGTGGATTTGGACACGATTTAGGGGTAGTTCCCATCTGATCATATGATCCGTTTGTGGTTGCATCTGATCACACAAAAAGATGCCATCTGATCATTGATCAGTTGCAACTACTTTATTGAAATTTTTGTGCCAACGGATCATTGCAATTTCTGTCCTTATCTATTCTATTATTCGCAGCGTGACATACATTTCTTTTGTTTACAATTCCTGTTTACTACTTATATCATAACTCAAAACAAAAAACAAAAGCAGCCAAAAATGCAAAAAAAATTGTCAAACTCACTTATTATTCACAAAAACAAAAAAAACTTTTTTAAATGCAGAAATCTAACATGACTTTTCGATAACTCTCACGGTTTCAGACTTTCCCTAAGTGGCCCTGAAAAAAAAAACTCATCCTGTATAACAAACTATCAAGCTAATAATGTCAAAAGAATTTTTCCCATGATCCAACGGCCACGATTTGAAGACACGATGCGCAGAATTTGATACAATCACGCGCGACAATTCCTAGTAGTAGGTCACGAATCTGCTTTAATACATCACAAATGTCGTTAATATTTTCATAGTCAAATAATACTTTTTCTTGAAATAAATTAAAATTCTTCACATCACTTCGTCACCGCTTCGCTTACGCTCGGAAGTATTCGTATACGCTCGGATTTGGGTCTATATCGGCAGAACGGCAACGTCGCGTCATTCTCGCTTCACCCAATCTTCGCTAGCTAGGTACCGTCACAGAATAGGTAGTAGGTACCATCGCGTCGGTCGGTCGCTCTAGATTAGTGTTGCCAGGTCCCGAAACGTCCCAATATTCAGGGGTTACCTAATGGATACGTTAAGACATTTATGATAACGTTTAATAATCAAGAGATGAGATACTTCAATTATGGGTCTATTACCTAACCTTGATTGAGACGCAAAATGCCCTGATTTTGGATGGATTAAAAAAAACGCTATTATTCGTAATTAAATAATAGATATATTGCTCGTACTCACTGAGCCAATCGCCGCCATTAGAAAGCTTAGTAGTTTCCTCACGATGTTTTCCTTCACCGTTTAGAGCTCGTGTTCCTGCGCATATAAATTCGATCATGTTCCCACTCGGCCAACACGAGCCGTGTTGGCCGAGTGGGATAGTGATCGACTTTCGTTGCGAAGATTGAAAGGATTTTAAATACATAATAAGATCTGAGAAAATGTCTACCACACCTTGGAAATAAAGTCGTGATCATTTCATCGAAAATGAAAATTCTTATCGAAAGTTTCTATTCCGTTGGGATTTTAGGGAAATGTTTGTTAAGCTTATTGGCGGGAATTTGAGAAGTCAAGTTTCATTTTTGTTTTATTTTCCAAAACTTGTGTTTCTTCGAATGTTAATGTGTAATAATGGTGGATTATTAACCGTTAAGTGTTCGTGAACGTGCATAAGTGTAGGGAAGTGAAACAAATTTGGATAACATTGCTTTTCAAGTTCTCCCAAAAAGTCCGTGTTGATGTTTCAGTAAAGCCCCACATCTTTACTGAGGCACAAGGGGAGGGGTGGGATATTATATTTATGTATTGTAATATGTATTTATATATCTTATTTATCTATAAACTTGAAGTTTATTTAATTACTTGACTCAGGCTGAATGCACAACCGTGCGAAGCCAAAATAAAGAAAAAAAAATGTTTGTTACCGGCATCCGCAATCAGGCATAGCAGACCTGGCAACACCCGTGACAGAGCTGAAGTTGCTGATGTAGCGAAGCCGTTGCCTTCAGAGTGGCAACGCCGCGCCATTCTTGCTGCACGCAATCGCTACAGTCGCTCGAGCGTCACTCGTGCGATAACGCATTTACACAAAAGAGTTTACATTTAAATATTATGTCCGAGATAGTTGAGTTTATACAGCTAGTGGAGAGATACCCGTGTCTTTATAATAATGAAATTCCTGAGTATGCGAGGAAGGATACTACTGAGAAAGCATGGCAAGAGGTCGCCAATGAATTGGACTGGACGGGTGAGTGTCATTACTTTCCATGAACATAGTGTTGGTTATTAGAATATTATGGAGGAAATTACTGTTATATAAGTACCTACTATTGATTATTAGAATATTAGGTATAGAGGTAGGAATGTAAGTATAAATTTTTATTCATTTAAACCTGTTATAAAATACTAAAGTAGGTAAGTCGCAAAAGTTGTACATTAAGCCTACCTATTTGAATGTTGTCTTCGAAGCTTTATCTTGACCACTCTGAAGTTGGCTTTTCATCGTGGTATTTTTAGTGAAGCGCAGTGTGTCTAACTTCAAGAGAGAATCAAAGTTTATAATTACAGTGTAAGTTTTGTTCGTTGTGTGAAATCGGTTGGATTGTACTGATAACGGGAACGTAGTTCGTTTGCCGCAGGCGAGTGTGCTCTCTGGTACGGTGGGTCACTGGCTGTGAGTGTGGGTTCGATTCCCGTAGTCATACATTTTAGCAATTTGTGTAGCGTTTTTACCATCGACGATGAACGATTTCTAGTTACAAGCGGTTTTATCTTAATGTTTACCCTTTTGCGAACATTTTTGTTACTTTTCATGAAGTATTCAATTCATAAATAGACCTTGATAAATAAAAGAAAAAAAGACGACCTTTTCTTGGACAGGGATGCAGTAGCTTATTGCAGGCCCTAGAATCTAATCTAATCACCACTGTTACCTAAGTTGACAAACAATAAAGATTATGATTATGAGAATCCCTAAATGCAAGTAATTAAATATTTTGTTTGTTACAGTAACAGAATGCAAAGATAAATGGAAGAACATAAGAAATGGCTACGTCAGAAGTCTAAAACCTAGTCTAAATGGCGTGCCAAAAAAACCGTATTACCTAAGCGATGCTTTACAATTCATCTTACCATTTATAAACCCAGCTACTAACATCCAAGTAGATAAGAGAACAATCAAAACTCCCGTTGAAGAAGAAGAATCGGAAGACGAAGAACAATCAGAAAATGAAGAGAAAGAAGAAGAAGAAGAAATAGAAATAGAAGTGAGTCCAGTAACAAAACAACACAAACCTAAAAAACAACTGAAGAAAGCTATGGATGTCGACAAAGCTCTTGTGACATGGCTGCAAAACAAAAAGCCTAAAAAGCTAGACCACAGAAAGATGTTCTTGCTAAGTCTGTTGCCAGATGTGAAGAGTTTGACTGATGAACAACTGGGAGTGTTTAGGATAAAGACTTTACTACTACTTGAGGAAGTAAAGATGCAGTCAGGTAAAGGATTACAAGCACTGCTAGCAAAGAATAAATAGTATACCATCATGAAGAACAACATTTATTTGATAGACAATGAAGATTGTGATAATTTTAATATAATATCTATCATGAAGAACAACATTTATTTGATAGACATTGATTGTGATTATTTTTGAATGTAACATCTATAAATTTGGAGCACGGAATAATGTTCTTATGATATTAAAAACTTTTTCAATAATTCTTATCCTAAATTATAATCATACTTATTATTCCTCGATAAAATACTGAGTGAATTTAAAATAACTTTAGTCTTCATTTACATAACCATAATTGTTTTAACTAAATGATTGTTTTTTGGTTTAATTTTATTTCTTGATGATACCATTTATTGCTCACGCTAAAGGAAATAAATAGTTGAGAACTTCCGGTAAGTGCATATTTTTTTTATTTAGTCAATGTTTTCTTTATTTAAATGTGCCTATACCTATTGCTAACTTAATTAGGAAATTTCAGATTTGTAAGTAGGTACTTTATATAAAAATTAAACGGTTTTGAAGCGTATTTTTGTGTTATTTTGTATAATTTAGGCCATGCTACAGGAAAAGATTATAAAATTGCCCAATAACTGCATAGTAACAGACAAAATTCTCAAAAAAAAGAAAAAAGTCTAAAGTTAGTAAATAACTTGAATGTTCAAATCGTGACGACGGAATCAGATAACAGATGTAACAAATCACGAAGCGTTGCGAAGAAAGTATGCTCTTGACCTACTTTTTAATTTAATAAAGGCGAAAATTATCGTAAACTAGCCTGCGGCTTCGCTTGCGTGGTACCCGGATAAAAGGTTATCTATATCCCGGTCATCAGCTATCTGTATTTTAGCGAAATCGGTTCAGTGGTTGTCGAGATAAAGAGGAACAAACATCCATCCCAGTGTTGCCAGAAGGTTACTTTTGTAACCTTTTAGGTGATTTTTGAACTGCATTGGTTACTTTTAGGTTACACTAATGGAAAGGTTACTTTTAGGTGATTTTTTGGAATTTGTAGAATTAACTTTTTATTTCTTATCTAGAAGCAACGTGAAACGGAACGCTCGTTTTATAATTTTTCATGTTTTTCAAGCTTCGTTAGCAGTAGAACTCAAGGATTTTATATACTATGCAAGGATTTTATATACTAACGTAACTGGGTGGTTAATTCGACTTTCATGTTTTTTTCGACTTTAATTGACGACCTCTGTGGCGCAGTGGGCGAAGACCCGCCTGTGACGCAGGAGGTTGCGGGTTCGATCCCCGCCGCGGGACAAATGTTTGTATGATCTGCAAATATTTTTCTCGGGTCTGGGTGTTTTCTATCTAGTAGATAATTATGTATTTACAAAAAAGATGTAGGTATTTAAGTAGTTTATCAGTCATGTGGTTCCCAGTGGCGTAACTATAGGGTGGCAGGGCTGGCCAAATGCCACGGGCCCCCGACCCAAGAGGGCCCCGGGCCCGGCCCAGGAGGCCGCGAGCTCGTGACGATTTTTACTGATAGGGCCCCATCAACAAAATTTTGCCACGGGCCCCAGACGTTATAGTTACGCCACTGGTGGTTCCCATAACACAAGCTCTGCTTAGCTTGGGGCTATATGATGCTGTGTGAAATGTCCATCATTATAAAAAAAAATGTAAAAGGGATTTTGAACCCTAACACGACTTTTCAACGTTATTTATAATTCAATCTGGGATATAAGGATTGTCGGTCTCGTTGAAAGGACTTCGTGGTAGCTTTGTCCCTTTTACACTCGTTGTTGGATTAGTAGTGTGCCCATGACATTTAAACAGGATATTCCTAATCCTTAGGGATTAGGAATGTTTCCTACCAATATTATAAAGGCGAAAGTCCGTGTGTGTGTGTGAATGTTTGTTACCACGTATCTCCATGAATACTAAACCGATTTGGCTAAAATTTAAAATATAGATAGATAATGACCGGGAATAGGACATAGGCTTTTTATACCCAAAAAATGCACGGTTCCCGTGGGATAACAAGAGTAGTAGTCCATGCGGGCGAAGCCCCGGGCGTCCGCTAGTAGTTCATAAATTATGATCGCCCTTTAGAAAGAGACACACCGCCCAAGTTTTATCTCTCAAGCAGACTGTGTTTTCTGTCTCATTAAACCTTCCAGTTACGTTTAGTATACAAATTCCTTGGTAAAATCAAAGACGTGCCAATTAAAAAAAAAAAAAAAATTATGATCAGTAGTGCATTAAAAAAAAAAATTGGAATTTTATCCACTAATAAAGAAATTGAAATTCATATTTAGTATAGCAATACGAATAAATCAAGAAATGCGGGCAAGTGCTCAAATACTCATCAATGTGTCTGTAAGTCAAACAACTAACATTCTATTCTCGATCAATTTTTAATACCTTTCCAGTAAAAAATTATGAAAGGTTACTTTTTATACAAAAAGGTTACTTTTTTTATATTTCAGGTAATTTCTGACAAGGCCCGACTGGCAACACTGATCCATCCAAACATCCAAACTTTCGCATTTATAATATTAGTGTGTTGTGATTTACTAAATTTTTTTATACAATAACCAAGATTAAACCAGGTATTGCCTTAGCATACTTTTCTTATTCATATTTTTGGAAATTTTTGTGAAATTTTCATAATACACAAAGTCTTGATTTAAGCAGTCTATTAAATCCTGTTTATACTGTGATTTGCTATGGTATAAGAGTGTAGTTAAAAACACGTCCTATTAAACACTCAACACACTTTTTGCAGTCTTGTAACTTAGTTACATTCCACAGGTTGCAAGTCTATTAAAATATTAATGTGTTTCATCATATTTCGCTGTTCATTATTTCAAAGGCATAAAAGTTTACCGAAATAACAATCCATAACTTTGCTTAAAAGGAGATTTCAATCCTTGTTGTTTAATATTGATAAGTTACTGAAATAATTTTTTTTTCATTTTCATTTTTATTTTCATAGATATCTACTTACACCAGCTGGGCTATTTTGAATCACACGTAAAGTCGCTAACTTAATACTTCCTACAAATAGTTTTTTACGAACCATACTAAAGATAATAGAATGCAGAATTTCTTTACATTTTAAACTATATTCTTTCTTTATATTTACACAATAAAAATGTCTATCACTTTTTTCAACCATCTTCTACCATTTCAAAGAATTCATCGTGAAGAATATTTTTTTTGTAGGAAGATATCCGAGTTAGCGACTTTAAGTGTGAATCAAAATAGCCCTGCTGTATTCAACCCAAGACTATCAGTATATTTTATATAGTTATGCCCCATATTATATTTAAATTGTCCATTATCCATCCACAGGTTGTCTGGTAGAGATCGCTTTTTAGCGATAAGACCGCCGATTGTATACCTATCATTATTAAGTTAGTTTAATTTGTTATATTGTTTTCTTTTATTATGTGGTGTGCAATAAAGTATTTTCTATCTATCTTCTATCTATCTATCTATCAATAAAAAATAATGGAAGAGTATATTATATTTAACTACATAGCAATTTGTAAGCCAAGGCGTTGAAGATGCCGTAGTAATGAGATGTTATAATGTGACTTTCTTTCAGTTTTGCTGAGTAAGATTGGAAAGCTAAATGTTGGTAAGCACAAATAGCTTAACAAGGTGTGATTGAGATACAAACATACCAACCGACCATACTAAGTAAGTATATAAGTAATATTATAAATGCGAAAAGTATTGTGTGAAAGTTTGTTACCATCTCCGTAACTACCAAACCGATTTTGATGTTTGGAATGTAGTAGACAGTTTAGGTTCTGGGTCCCAATTCTTCGGCAACCATTCCGGTATCATTACCGCTGCGTTTTATTTCCTTGTCCAAAATGACAGTAATTTGCAAAACCTCATTGGTAATTTATTTGAAAACGTCATCACAACAGAGTAACCTAACCTCATTGGTCATTAGTAGATTATGAAACAAAACGAAATAGTGGACTTTGGTTAAGAAAAAGTTTGCTAATAGAATCGAGGGGCTCAAATAATATTCGCTAATCTAATTTTCAAAAATCAACTCTTAAAGGGGTTAAATAGGGTGGTAGAGTTTCTATGGAAAATTTTATTCCTTGGTTCGACTCGCTCAAAACTCTGTAGGTACAGATAACATTAAGGGCCTTACTTATGAAAGATGTTTAAAGTGAAACACTGGTTAAACAACGTCCTGTCTTTATTTGTGGATAGTGACAAACAGAGACAGGACGTTGTTCAACCAGTGTTCAACTTTAAACATCTTTCATAAGTAAGGGGGTAAAATGTTATCCGTATTTTATAATAGTTTATTAGAATAAGGTGCAACGGGGCAATTCTGGCAGCGGGGTAATTATGACACATGGCTATATCTCTCGTTCTATAACTGATACCTCGAAGAGACATCTATGTACGCGTAGAGAAATGTTTTGTTCATTCATAAACGATAGATGGCATTTCTAGCGCAAAAACTGACTGATTTACAGCATCATTTTGACAGTCACCTATTTTTCGGAGGGTGTAAAAATATTAGCTCCTCGAGTTTTTGTAATAATTAAGTGGTTTTCGCGGTTTAATTGAAAATTGAACAAGCTAAGGAGGTGTATTTTAGACTGGAGATTATTTTAATCATACTAGTTCGTCTCTACTTATTGTTTCTTCTGTGTTATTGCACCCGCTATAATTACCCCACAAAGTGTTGATTTTATGTAATTTTATCGAAATCGGTTGCCATAATTGCCCCACCGATTTTGTATGAAGTTGCCAAAAACCAGTGATGTCCACAGCATTGAAGTAAACGTCGATAAAAATAATACTTAACTAATCGAGCGAGTGAAGATCTCAGGGTTAAATAATGCGATTTTGCTTTGTACTACGTATAAGTATTTGTTTGTGGCCTTGTTTGAGCTTAATTAAACCATAGTTAACACGTATTAAATTTTCGATCGAGCGAGCGAAGCGAACGAAGATCTTAGTGGCAAGTATGGCTATTTTGCTTTGTTTGTCTCACGAATTCTTGTTCTCGCATAATTGTCGAACCGTTCATCCAATCTGCACGAAACTTGGTTGGTCAATAGGTTGTGCTATGGAAATGTATGGTGGAGCATATGAGCTTAATCGATAAAGGGGTTGTCAAAATACTGGGTTCCCAGGGGGGTAAAAAACTAACGAATTTATTGAGTGGGGTATCATTTATGAAAAGTCTTCATTTGTACATTCCAAAATAGTTATTATTTTTATTCTAGGATGTATACTTTTTAAAATACGACGAGAATTCATGAAAAATTAGACACAACATTATGTATTGCATGCATGCCAGTATTATTTACCATGACGACCTAGCGCAATAGACATACTTGGCAGTAGTAGCACTTGAACATGTAGGGGTAGTCGGAAGAAAGTTCAAATGTAAGCCATCTACGGTTCGCGAGATCTCAGTTCAGGGCGAACTACTTCTCATACAACATCATTTTTGCGCGAGATTTTTGCGTATACTTACTCCGTTTATCGATAGTCAGCGTCCCAACACTAGCATGTATGGGCGACTAAAGAGTGATGCCAGAATTACCCCACAAAAATTTTAACAGGTTTTTTATAGAAACTGGACCATCGTAGGAGATTAGAATGTTAAAATTCGCGTGTATTGTGTTGTCTAGTTTATAAAGCTTCTGGATTTGATATCATAGCATCATTGGTTCGAATAATATCACCACCTGACGGAATTACCCCGCTGAGGGGCTATTCTGGCATTTTCCAGTTTTTAGTTAAAATTGTGTTATTTCACCATTTAAATATGCTTTTTCTTTAACAAAAATACAATAAAGAAAAAGGCAGATAAAGGTTACATAACACCAATTTGTCAGAATTAGCGTAACTCAACAAGGAACGAGAGTATTGAAGTTTTAAATTTTGACTAAAAATTTTCGGCCAGAATTGCCCCGCTGCACCTTACTTAATTGATTGGTATTTTTTAAACATTCGAAAAACTTAATAAAACAAAGTTAGGATTAGATCAATCTAGCTAGCTAGACAAAACGAGGACAATCTAAAACCAAATGAAGGACATTTTGTTTTATATTCGACCTTTGGATAATGTAAGCTGAGGCTATAAAATCTAAACTTTAGATTTACGCTGTTGTGAAATATTTTTGTTTCTTTTTTGCCAAAGATAACATTCTTAGAAGTAAATGCTTGTTTCTTTTTTGATGCTTTATTAGTTTAGGTTACCTATATTTTATTAAATCATGGAGATAACCTTTTTTTTTAACACTAGCGTCTGGCTTCATGGCCATGGCTCGATAAATAAAGACCAAAAAATTAATAGGTAAGTATAGTTCGCGTCATGTAAAAAGAACGCTGGAAGACAGTGGAGGAGGTAGGTACCTAAGTTTGCGCATGGCTATACTTGCACACGAAAGTACTAGGCATATTATTTTTTTATTGTTTGTTTTTTTCTATGGAAAACCATTTCGTAATTCAAAACTTTTGTGCGCGATGGTATTAATTTGCCTAATTTTTATAAATTGCTTACTGCGCAGCTTGACAGCCAGCGTTACACGTTCTTCGTTCAATCTTTCTCATATTCCTCCTTTTTTCCAGTTGCCGCGTTTTTTTCCCCGTATTTTTTCCTTCTTTTTGGTTTCGCACGGCTTGTGCATTCAGCCAGTGTTAAGTAAATATTTCCCCGTTTCCATCTCTCCTAGTTTTTTGACATCAATCAGTTTTCTATTCTACCAATAAACTTAATAAAACTTTACATAGCAGCGCAGCAACCCGAAGAATATTAGTTTCACTAGGATAATAATTAGGTAGGTACTTATAATTTAATATTTGAATAACTATGAGAGAGATTTACAATAATAACTTAGTACCTACCTACCTAAATAAAGATGACACAAATTATTTTCTATGGTTTATTTCTTGTTTCCCACTAAACATAAATATTAATTTTGCCATGTGGCTACAGGCATGGTAACGTGTTGTGAACGCGGACCGATTTCTACCAGACGATTGTTCGCCACTTTCACTCAGAGAAACTGAGTTTTTGTAGCGGTAGCGTTTGCGGATCTTGAATGTCGGTGTATACTTACAGTGTTTTGAATTTTGAATCACTAGAACAAACTTAGGTACATTATCAAATATTGAAAAAGAATACAGCTACGCGTGTTAAAATTAGAAACTTGTCCAAATTCCAAAAGAGGTTAGTTAGATAGTTAGTACCTACTAAACTATTTAGAGATAATCAAATTTTTGAATAAAGAATGCTAGCTTCAAGTTGCATTAGATTTACATTTTTTTGTATAACTTTCAAAAGAGGTTAGGTTTAATTTATTTCAAAATAATTTGAATATCGAACGAGCGATCGAAATCAGATAAATATTGATTCTGAATAATCTTGATGCTTGTCATGTAGACAAATAATAATTAATGTTCGAAGAACGCTTAGATAAATTTTTAACTGCTTATCTGATTTAAAGTTGAGCGTATTATTATTTTTGGAAAAATCAAATAATGGCTACCTACTATGAAATTATTCAAAGTCACCGTTTCTTTTTTATCATAGCTAGGTATAAGTAAATGGTTATTAACAAAAATGTTATCGGTTAATTAATTATCATTAATGAGGTCTTAAGTAGTGGTTTAAGTGGAAAACCGGCGAATATAATTAATTAATTCTCAAATATAATATACAATCTCCGTAAGAACCTACGTCTTAGTTGTTGCTTTGTCTTATGAATAGAGAATTCCTCTGAGAAACAATATAGCCGAACAATGGACCATGACTATCAGAATGTAATTCGTCGTCTTGCTCCAGTTATTAAACTCACCAAAAACTACGTAATTTTACGCACTGTAGAACTTATACAACTACAAATGACCTTATTGTTAAAAAAAACAAGTCTAAATTAAAAATGAAAGAGTGCAAACGCTGCCACATTTTTGTCACTCGGAATCAGGTTTCAAAAACTTTTTGTCAATTTCTTTTTTTTTAACTCGTTAGCATCTATGCAAAATATAATAATGTTAAAGAATACCTTGAATTATTAAAAGCTATTGCAATAATTTTAATTAAATTAAGTTATTTTTCATTTTAAAAATTTTACGATATTTACCAATTTTAAAGAGTTTATCGAGAACTCATAAATATTTTTATCTCTAATGAATATAGTATTTTGTGGTACTTATTTCTAATTATTATAAAACTTACCATTTTATCAGATATCCTTGAGCAAGCACAATGTAACTTTCAAAAATATTCTCGTACCACTAAACTTCACTTAAGTTATTGGTCACAGAAATTCCACAATTTTCGAATGTAAATTCTGACACTCACAAAACTATGTTCGATTTTTGAAAAAAGTCGTTGGTTTATTCAATAAAACATGACTGCCCGTCGCCTGTCCGGTTTGGAAGACAGTCGTGGACTGACAAGTAAAGCTGTTAACAATTCTGGTGGTGCGCCTGCGCCGATATGCGGATCTAACTGTCTTGACGTTTGTGGTTGAATTTTGATTTGAAACCGAGAGTGCTTTTTTGTCTGTAACGTGAGTTTATGCTATGATTTTATTATGCAAAGGGTCATCTTATTGATTTATTTTTATTTTAATATTATATTGATTTTAAAGTAAACTTTGAGGGTCACCCAAATACTGAGCGTTACTAATTAGTACCTACTAATATAGAAACCAGAAACCAGTTTTACAACTAGTATGTACGTATATTTTTGTATGTTTACGTCCTTTATTCTCTATCTCTACATTCATAATATTTTATTCGAAACATTTTATATTTGTTAAAATAACATTTAATAAAATAATGATAATTATTATTACGGGATTTTATCGCGTACCTTTTATTTATTTTGTTTCCCGACGTTTCGAACACGTTACAGCGTTCGTGGTCACAAATCAATCAATGGAAACAAATCGCGAAAGTTTAACAAGTTACATTTAATAAAGTTTAAAAAACTTATAATTAAAAATCCTTAATTTCCGAAATTTTTTTGCCTACTTGATAAAACCAAGTATCAAAACCCTTTGAACCGCATATTACATTATGTTTTTGTCAAAGTAAAAATCTGTACCGTTCCTTTCACCCCTGGCTGACGTATGTGTTGTGTGTACAGCAGAATATTTTAAAAGCTACATCATTCCATTGGATTGTTTTTTTATTAAAGAAAATAATAAGGTAGGTATAAGATGTCGATAAATGAGTATTTTCATGGATCAAAATATTTTAATAACATAGGGAAGATTCGTAGTCATCTCCAAAACTCAAAAAGCTGACATTTCTTATTAATCTTTACAATTTACCTACTAACACAAGTTGAACTAAGAAAATTGACACAATTGTACAATTTTTTTATTAAGCTTTCGCGATAAGAACACATTTATAAGTAATAATATTTACACGATAAATACCCGGATACATGTATTTAAATATTACCTAAATCGTTTTTTTTTTGTTTCAAGAGTAAAGGGCCGATTCTCATGCGATGGGCCAGCTATTTAAAAGAACCTGTGGTACGTCTCGAGTGGGATGCAAGAATGCATTTAAATGCACAATAGCTCATTAGCAGAGTTCATAAACGATTTGTATTGAATTAATTTTGGTGAAATGCTGTTTACCGGTGTTCGTTAGTTGATTAAACAAAGAACTAGATTTTCGTGATTGAGGAAGGAACAAATTGTTTTGTTTTCTGTAGTTAATTTCAGTATTTTTCTTTTAAAAAACATTTTGGTAGGTATTTTCACTATGTAAGTACACAAAAAAGTAAGTCGAAGTAAGTTCGTAAGAGGAAGTGGCCAACTCTGGTGACGGAGTTTTTAAGGCCTCCGTCATGGCTTAGCGACTTAAAAGCCGGACCGGCAATTTAACGTGCCCCCCGAAGCACGGAAGCGCTCAGCTCGTAATGCCACTTGCGGTCACCCATCTAAATCGTGACCGTGCACAACGCTGCTTAACTTCAACGATCAACCAAGAACGTCTAAGCAAGCTACGCCACGAGACCTTAGTTACTCGCTGACTGTTCACACTGCCAGCGAGTACTCCCTTCACTAGTTTGTCGCTGGGCGACAAGATCTATCAAAGATAATACTCGCTCAGCGATGCTAGCGCGATGAACGCGCTGAGAGGCCAAGTAGCGGTCATCGCCGCGAGCGAGTAGCGCGAGTAATCACACGCCGCACTCGCATACTCGCTTATAGCGCAGCGACAGAACTATCGGAACTACACACTCGCTTCTCGCTGATCGCTAACTCGTTTATAGTTTTTAGTTCTACTCGTTACTCGTTCATCGCCGGTGGTCAGACAACTGCCTTAAGTACCTATAAGCTTATCCCTATTTTCAGAGAAAAGAACATTTGATTAGGTAATAAAATAAAAATTATTTATTTCAGACTGTTGTAGGTACATCCATAATGTTGATCGATGTATTAATAATGACGTCATCATGAAATGAATTACGTCACAGCATTCGATCATAATTGAATCAGTCCACATGTAGTTGGAAAGCGAAAGTACTTCCGTTAGTCCAGACCCTCCATACATGGAAGCGAAATTCCGGTCTGCAGGCAACTACTGTTGAGCTATTTCTTTAATTGTTAGGTACACATTAACACGAGCTCTAAACGGTGAAGGAAAACATCGCGAGGAAACCCGCGGCTTAGTCAACCCCAGATTGATTGACCATGTCTTTCCTGTGGATACGGCCGGTTAAGCTGAGAGGATGGTTTAGGTGATGGGCAAGCCAAGTACTCCATCTTAAACAATGTCCCAGGCACTACAGTGTCCCGTTAAGTGTAGGCAAAAGATTGCCTCCTGATACTGTATAAATCATCTAGTAAAGATGTAAAGGCCTAAGTGTTTTGGTTCTTTTTCGTACTTTTTTACTCATTCAGCTGTTGTGGTCTGTTCACTAACACACAAGAATCACCTACTCACTTAAACCTAAACAGTAAAAATGAATAAGGCGAAAAAGGTATAAGTACCAGGATCGTTGTATGTGTACCTTCCTAAATCTGTTCCGGTCTACCTAGCTAGAGGAATGAGGCATAATTTTATTTTGCAGAAAAATAAGTCTTCACAATATGAAGTTGTATACCTACCTACACTTTTGTACGGCTCCGCGCTAATTTAGGATACCAAATTGTTTGCTCGACTATGAATACAGAACAACCGGAACGCCATGGTAGAAAGTTTTAAAAGACAAAAGAAAGTAATTCATAACAAACATTGGTACTTCTTTTGTTATTACTGGCCTATATAAAATGGTAATAAGGAAAACAAATGGTACCTAAGCACACCTACGCACGTACGAAGGTCGAGGATGGCCGAAGATGGCCGAAGATGACCGAAAAAGCAAATGGTGCGAAAGGAGTCGCAAAAGCCTATGCCAGAAATTGGTGCCTTTTTTTCGCGCGGCCATCAATGAAACTTTAAAATATAAACTCTTAGGAGTTTAGAAAACAATATTTGTGAACACAGTATACATCTACACTCAGCCAGGACCGAGTTTTACAGGATGATTTTTTCAAGAGTGCCTCTTGGGCCAAATCTGAAACTATTAGCAAAAAACACTAAAAGGAGTCTCGTAACCGGTTTTGATAAAAAGCGGCAGCGCGGCAGCCCCAACAGCAACCTGAGACTATTTTATATTGGATGCGAAGAGCATTCCAGCAGGCCAGCGTATGCTTTACCCATAGACTAAGAGGACTGGCAGTAAGCCATGAAGAGTGTTAATTTCACGGACACACTGCATCGCGCAAATCTACGAGCCAACATATTAATTATCTGACAATGCTCTTCTCTCCCTGTCTATATCCTTAAATTATCATCTGCGAGAGTATCGGTGACCCAGTGGCCCAAATTCTTAAACTCTGTTACTTTAACTAAGGGCCCTTAATTGTTCTGCTTCTGTTATGTTCCTTCAAAGCTAAGTTTCATTGTTTTCCATTCGTAATCTTAGGTGTGAAGGCTTAAAGCACTATCTGTTACAAATTGTGATAATACCACTTAGAAACCCCTTAACAAATCTTTGACACAAAGCTATTCGTACATAGTGGACTGTACCAACACTAGAATAACCTGACCCCCGACTAACTACACAATCACCCCGCCACAGAACAGAAAAGTGAGAAGCCAGACCGGTGGGGAAGGTCTACGTAGCTGGTCGTAAAGAACTACTTTCACTATGCCGTTGATTTTGCAATTGACCTTAATATTATAAAGTTGTTGCAAATAGTGCATTGGGACAATTAAAGTTGCAATGAGCATACATTTAAGTGTTACGTTATTGGAGCAGGAAGGGGCAGTTGAATGAATGGAGATCATTCTTGACCTTTTCTGACCCTTTGGCAACTTCCGTGCGTCAAAGCAGGCAGAATCAAAACTTACTAAGTACCTATATCATTGTGGTAAAAAGTAAATAAGTAAGTAAGTACACTTCTCACAATAGACAATTAGACAATTATTTATTTTTAAACTTAGACTAACATTACAGAAAAGCTCTTTCTAAAGCTAGAACTTCCTAATAGATCTAGGAATTCGTGAAGTTAGCCGTTTCGCTGCGCAGTAGAAAATTTTGTATAAAAAGCTGCACTGCACATCGAAACGGCTAACTTCCTTCCGTTTAATAATGGATAGTTTCGTGCCATCTCTATTTACTAAGTTATTATTAAATCTCTTTCAATGTTGTTTAAAGGGTACATATGAAAAGTCCGAAAACCGAAATGCCGATCCTTGAAATGCCGATGCTTGAAATAGCGAATGCTCGTAAAGAAGAATGCTTAAAATGTAGAAGCTTTAAATGTAGAATGCTTAAAAATCAGAATGCTCGAAATGCCGAAAGCCAAAATACCGAAGCTTAAAACATAGAAGCTTAAAATGCCGACGCTCAAAATTTAGAATGCTTGAAATATAAAAGCTTGAAACCAGTAATGCTCGAAATAATTATGTGGATGTAAGAATTTTTTTTGTCTTTACTTATTATTATTAAGAGGTAAAGTGTGTTTGTATTGTACTCGTATGTAGGAGGTTATCTCAAAAACTACTCATCTGATTTAAAAAATTCTTTCACCTGTATTTAGAATGAGGGGAGGGGGAGGGAGAGGGGGAGGGAGAGGGGGAGGGAGAGGGGGAGGGAGAGGGAGAGGGAGAGGGGGAGGGAGAGGGGGAGGGAGAGGGGGAGGGAGAGGGGGAGGGAGAGGGGGAGGGGGAGGGAGAGGGGGAGGGAGAGGGGGAGGGAGAGGGGGAGGGAGAGGGGGAGGGAGAGGGAGAGGGCGAGGGAGACATTGTAGTCGGAACTTCACCGATACGCTGAGTTCCAAGTTTCAACTCGATCGGACTATTTACTGAAGAGTTCTGTTGAACAGCTCCTGATGTCATCCTCAGATCAGCTTGTTATGACCATATTATTACATTATAGTCGGAACTTGACAGATATGCCGAGTTTTAACTAAATCGGCTTATTTACTGAGGAGTTCTGTTGAACAGCTTCTGACTCCATCATCAGGTCAGCTTAATGTTACCAACATATTGCATTGTCACTGATATCCTATCAAGTTCTTAAAAAAAAATCCCGAATCGCGTATGCCTTTAAAATATGAAGAGTTACCTCGATTTCTCCAAGATCCCATCATCAGATCCTGACCTGATGATCAAAAGGAACATTGGAAAAGTGTACCATTTCAAACAAAAAAAGAATCTTTGAAATCGGTCGAGGCGTCTTCGAGTAACCGGTGAACGTACACAAAAAACACAAAAAAAAAATCCGACGAATTGAGAACCTCCTCCTTATTTTTTTAAGTTCGGTTAAGAATACAATAATTTTGTAAGTATTTAAGTCGTTTCACTATCACGTTTCCATCTTGCTACTTTACACCTAAACTACTTTCGCACCCGTAAAAACTACCACGAAATAAAGTACTAAAAAATTCAATAATTTATGTAAGTACTTATTTCGATCATTTTCGATGTTTTAGTCATTCGGCATTTGGAACTTATACTTATTAAGCATTCTACTTTGTAAACGTTCGGCAATTGAAACTTTCGGCATTTCGAGCATTCTGACTTTTAGCTTTCGACCTTACAAACTTCTATCTTTCAAGCTTTCTGCATTTCAACCGTTCTACATATCGAATTTCGCTATTTTAAGCATCGGCATTTCAAGGATCGGCATTTCGGTTTTCGGACTTTTCATATGTACCCTGTTTAAATAATAAATTAAGTACCTACCTACTTTTTTTTTTTTTTTTTTTTTTTTCTTTCTTTTGGCTTTGCACGGTTGTGCATTCAGCCAGTGTCAAGTAATTAATAAACTTCAAGTATAAAGATAAATAAGATATATAAATACATAATACAATACATAAATATAATATCCCACCCCTCCCCTTGTGCCTCAGTAAAGATGTGGGGCTTTACTGAAACATCAACACGGACTTTTTGGGTGAACTTGAAAAGCAATGTTATCCAATTTTGTTTCACTTCCCCACACTTCTGCACGTTCACGAACACTTAACGGTTAATAATCCACCATTATTACACATTAACATTCGAAGAAACACAAGTTTTGGAAAATAAAACAAAAATGAAACTTGACTTCTCAAATTCCCGCCAAAAAGCCCAAGTACCTACTTAATCTTAATGAAACTAATATTTTTCGGGTTGCCGTGCTGCTATTTTTTTTACTAAGTTGATTGGTAGAATAGAAAATTGATTAATGTCAAAAACTATGGGAGAAAAAAAAGAGAGTGAAAAAGCGCAGCAACAAGAGAAAAACCATGACAAAAAACAGAAAGACAATAATGTTTGTAAAATATAATTGGAGAAAGGATTTAATACACCAAGAATGAGTATTTTATGGTTTTTTTTATTATGTAGCTTCACAACTCCACGAAATAAATAGGGTCAATATTTAATATTCGGATGTAGGTATTATTATAAGTGCTTTAGTATGAGGTCAAACATCAATAGTCCAATCCAATCCTATTCTATTAAGTACCTACCTAATTAAATTCTATTAAACGAGCAATATTTGTCTGTTTGTATGTTTGTCTGTAGGTAAGTACTCACGTTCTCGAAAACGGCTCTAACGATTTCGATGAAATTTTCGGTACAGGGAGTTTAAGGGGGCGAAAGATCGATCTAGCTAGATCTCATATCTGGGAAAATTCGTGTACCTACTCGGCATTTTCACGCAAAAAGATTTATCATTGCAATGTGGTTCGTAATTTCACAGTATTTGCTGAGACCTGCTGAGACCAAAGTGGCCGAGTCGATTGGGTGTCCGCCTTTCAGTCGAAGGCTTCAAGTTCGAATCTCAGCCAGTGAAAGTTTATTTTTTGTAAGTTTTTTTTCTTATTTAATTTTTTTCTATTTGCACCCGAGTATAGCTCTGTCGCCTAGATATTATTATTTTATGAGTTTTAATATGAGCTTGTGAGAAAAGACCTAACTCTACCTATTCATATAGCTATACTTACAGAGTATGAGATGGTATCTGTGTCGAGAATCGAACCCGCACCACCAGTCTAAGCAGATTAACACTTGTCCTACACATATATAATGAATTGCCTAATGATCAGGTACCTATTAGGCTGCAGAGTAAGGACTAAAAGGAAAAGTGTCGAGAATCGAACCCGCACCTCCCATCCAAGCAGATTAACTCTTGTCCTACACCTAATGAATTGCTTTATGATCAGGCACCTATTAGGCTGCAAAAAGGACTGAAGGGATAAGTGTCGAGAATCGAACCCGCACTTCCCATCCAGGCAGACAAACACTTGACCTACACCTACCTAGTAAGTTATTTAACTAAGTACCCTATTAAGTTGGAAAGTAAGGATTGAGAATTCAAATTCAACTATAAGTAGGTAGATAATAATACACATTTATTAATAACATAAAACATTAAGACTTTCATGGGCGTTATATTCTAGAAACACAAAGCTAATCAGTAGATTTAGATAGGCATGGCTTGTATTAAGAAAATCCTAAACTAGTAAGTTCTAAAAATAGACTGGTTTCGCATAAGAAAATGGAACCATTAGAAGGTAGATAAAACATGAAACAGTTAAGGAATACCTGCAGCAAATATTGTTACAATCATGGAACTTTCAAAAGGATTCATAAAACAGTTTAGCAATCCAGCAAGGGCACAACAAATCAAAGAGGGTAGTGAGCGATTTGAATTACTCACAGGAATTATAAATTACGAATTACAATAAAGTTATGAAACTGTTTAGCAGCCAAGCCAAGTAACAATACAGAATAAATAGTCGGGTGACTAGCAGATTTATCTAGCAGACACAATAAATAGGTACACAAAATGATCACAAGAACATACACAGAATAAATACAAGTAGGTAGGTAGGTACAATAAAGTAATGAAACAAGTACTTAACTTTCGCTGCACTGGATATCACAAAAGTATCCAAATGAGCCTTGTCCTGCCTTTTTATACAATTCTAAAGGTAATAAAACCACCCCTTCTGCCATCACTACTTTGACCAATCACAGAATAGTTAGGAATATTTCTATACATTTATATTGTATAATGAACCTAGTGTGATACAAATATGTTAAAAACTATTTTAAGATACATTGGATTCATAGTTTTCATATTCAAGTCCCAAAACAGTATATAAAAGCAATTTACATTAGGTAATTGTTAAACAGTTTGTTCAGGAATCTAAATCTTGATCACAAAATGTTTTGTTAATAGTATTATTATTTTTAAATTAATTTGGAATAACATCTAGAAAACTGTTTGTTATTTTTATAAACATGTACATAATTAACACACAACTTTATTGACCTATGTCACTGCGTTCAGAAATCACCCTGGTTTTGAAGACGCCACCTGTGATCATAGCTGTAAACTAACTTGTAAAGACATATTGTGTTTCCATTCGTAAACTAAGTAAAATAAATCCGTTGAAAATGCCATCTATGAATTTCTGTGTGAACTATTTCAAGCTTATACTGACAAGCTCAATCAGCAATAGTCAATCCTATAATCAAAGACTTTTACCTGCCTATAATATTCTAATAAGCGGCCATGGGCTTGCAGTCTGAGACATAGAATATTACTTATACCTGCCTACTATTTGTGAAATGTTACAGTCATGTGTAGGGCACATTATAAGCATTTTCAAAGAGAGTGCCTGAAGATCATTATGTCTACTTTACCCGGGGATTTAGTCGTGAGCCTATTTTAGAAAGCGAAGTAGGTAGTTATTACGAATGTAAACATTCATGAGTCATTTGAAAATCATTACTGAATCATGGAGAAAGGTGCAGCAACACAAGGTGATTCACATAAAATCAAATCTTACTATCTTATCGACTGGGCTCTCAGCTCACCTGCCTTATACGCTGCAGCAGAGGCATTCTGTAGGTACTAGACTCACTTCGAATTCACTCAAGTGACCGAGCTCACTAAATACGCAAGAATGTATTGTAAGTGTTTGTAGTAAGATTCAAATTTCGAATACGAAATTTGAAATCTCACAGCGGATTCAGCTCTTCGACATTCGAAGTGAGTTTACAGAATGAGCCTACTGGTCGTGGTTTCCATACCCACAGGACAAACATTTGTGTGATAAACATACATGTTTGTTCTGTGTCTAGCTGGATGTCCTAAAATATTGATCATTGTTTTTAGGGTTCCGTACCTTAAAAGCTAAAAAAAGGAACCCTTATAAGATCACTTTCTTGTCCGTCTGTCCGTCTGTCCGTCTGTCCGTCTGTCTGTCCGTCTGTCCGTGTGTCACCATCGATTATCTCAGGAATGGGTAGAGCTAGCAAGTTGAAATGTATACCATATACTAAGGTCTATAGTCCCTATTGTGAGTATAAAAATCAAGGTCCTGAGTCAACACTATAAAAAGATATAGGCAAATTTAGGTTTTCGTGAAAACTTGTGAGTACCAAAACTTACCTTAATTATCAACTTTTTTTATTTTTCGGAATTTTTCCTTTACTTGTGCTGGAAGACCTTGCTTGTAACCAAAATTGACAATTCTAGGTCAACCGGAAGTACCCTAGAGGTTTTGGGTCGAAAACCTAAATGGTAGTTCCCGTTGACCTAGAATAACGAAATTTGGCAAAAAGCAAGGTCTTATAGCACAAATAAAGGAAAAATTCCAAAAAGTTAAAAAAGTTGAAAATTAAAGGGTGTTCCCATACATACATAGTTGACGCCATTTAAAATTGTCCTCCGAGTTGTATGGGCGCTCATACAATTAAGCGGACTAGCTTAATTGGCACCATGGCTAGGCACGGAACCCTCGGCGTACGAGTTCGACTCGCACTTGACCGGTTTTTTTTTCCTGTGGATTTAGCAAACAATATCCCAGGGTAGGTACTACAGTGTCCCGTTAAGTGTGGGCAAAGATTGCTTTCTGACACTGTTTAAACTAGTAGTTCGCCCCGAACTGAGATCTCGCGCACCGTTGTGTTGATAGCCTAGATTTGGACTTGTTTCTGACTACCCCTATACCTACGTTAGTACTCCTTCTAGTGTTTACCACACAATGATATCTAATGCGCTACCTCATTATGGTAAAGATTATAGGCATGCATGCAATACATTAAGTCGTGTCGTGTTTATATTCAATAGTTGACCCCGCGAACTTCGTACCACGCCTCAGGGAAGGCCTCTTAGTTCGAGAAATTATTAAAATAGCAGTTCAAAACAAAATGTATGAGAAAATCATTTCCCTCCCCCTCCCCTCCCCCTCCTCCCGCTCCCCTCCCCCGCCCCAAATTTTATTCTGCTGCTATATAACGTTACCGTGTTGTTTCTATCAGTATAACTACCACTGGGGAATAATTGGGCGTTGGTCATTTTAATGTTTTCTCACCGAAGGCTTTCACGGCGAACCACTGGGTACTTCCTGCATCAAATGTCGACCCATATCCGCCTACGTTAGACCGGTATTAGGGGCACCTTTCGTTTGTATAACTTTATTTATATACCTTGGTGTCGTTTTAACCTTAAGTGGGAGGCCAACATGTCCGATTAAATAAAGGCGTGCATTCTATTAGATGGTTGATGTTATAAAAATGTATCCAGACTCACAGTTGTATCCTTAGAAAGTCAAATGAGGATATTCGGATGAGGCGGCCTAAAAACTCCGTCACCAGAGTTGGCCACTAGCTCAAACGAACTTACTTATTTGAACGAGGCTAAAGCTGGGAACAAATTATCGGACGCGGCTGACGGACGCGGCTGACAGCCGCGACTGAATAGGTATCTGGATATAGAACGAAAATAGAACTGTCAGTTCTATTTTCGTTCTATATCCAGATACCTATTCAGTCGCGGCTGTCTGCCGCGTCCGTAAGCCGCGTCCGATAGTTTTAAGCTGGAAACAAACTATCGGAAACGCGGCAGACAGCCGCGACTGAATAGGTATCTGGATATAGAACGAACATAGAACTGTGCACATTATCTGACGAAAGTCGCGGACGCGTCCTTGGACCTTCAGACGTCCGAAGGCAATCTGGCCCGCTGGGTGTTCGGACGGTGTGCACACTATCAGTCGCGGCTGTCAGCCGCGTCCGTCAGCCGCGTCCGATAATTTGTTCCCAGCTTTAGCCAGGGCGTAACGACCAAAGAAATTGTATACATAGTAGAATGCTGACTGACATTTAATGTACAAAGGATTTTGAACCTTATCACAACCACACAACGATCTATTATCATTTAATTTTGGTTATAAGGATTGTTGGTCTTGTTGAGAGGCTTTCTTGGGTGCTTTGTCTCTTTCACACAGTTGCAAAAAGAAAGAGACACAGCGCCCAAGTTTGATTTCAAGCGGACCTTGTTTTCTGTCTCAGTCAGCGTTCCGGGTACGTAGTATAGAAATTCCTTGGTAACGACAGAGTTCCACAGACCATATTTTATTTAGGTCAGCAGAAACCATAGAGAATCGTCGTCGTTCAAGCTTGACCGAATGGGCGTTTTTCCATCATGGCACCGGCACCGGCGCCGGTGGTGGGGATGCAAAAATGTATGAAACCGTGCCGGTGCCGGCGCCGGTAAGTGGAAAAGCGAGCCGTACATTTTCATACATTTTTGCTTCCCCGGCGGCGCCGGCGCCGGTGCCGTGCCGGGCTAATGGAAAAACGCCCAATTAATCCGAGACGTTTAAAAAATCATCAACATGATTTTAAACAAACATTATCACTTCAGACTAATAAATTATAAATGCGAAAGTTTGGATGTTTGGATGTATGTTTGTTCCTCTATAACTCAACAACCACCAAGGAATTTATAAACTGTATATAAAATCCTTGACAACCACTGAACCGATTAGTTTCCAAATCATAGATTTTTTACTTTAAATAAAGACTCTTTTGTGACTGCAATAAATTATGTCCTCCTTGTCTACAAATGAGTTTTTATACGCCCTCATTTGTAAAGTCTAGTTTCCATATAAACAGCATTGGCTATGAATCACGTGGTTAGTCCGTGTGACAAACACGTCATTTTACTTCAAATATCCTGATAGCCCCTCCAGACTCTCGAGAGAAGGCTCGGCGAGAAGTCTCGCCGAGACTTCTCAAAGAACAAACAAGCTATCCACACTCTCAATTTTTCTCAGTCGTGATGTTTGAAATCCTTTGGCTCGGCCAAAAATACCGACACCGATCGGAGAACAGGCGAGCCAGAGAACGAGAAGGCGAGAAGCTCCTCACACTCACGCTTCTCGGGTGTTCTCGGGGGTTCTCGGGGAGAGTCTGGAGGTCCTATGAAATATCCATAGTTTTCTGTGAAATATCCTGAGAAAAGTGGAAAAAACACGGGTAATTTTATCTTGAAGGAAAGAAATAGATTGAAAAGGTATTAACAAAATAGATTTAACGAGTTTGGTCAATAAAAGTCTTGGTAAGTAATAATTTACTGATCACTCAACGAATTCAAATCACTACTAATTATTATTTTTTCTGTAAATAAATCACATCCATAGTGTAAAGATTTTCACTGGAATAACCTGATATTTTCGGTAGTTCCTAAGATTGTCAAGCACACCCAAGCACACCAACTTTCTAAACGTATCACATCGTACAAAAATCCATCCAGCCGTTTAGGAGCAATGATGTAATAAAAAATACGACACTTGATTACAAACATAATTATAATAAGTAGGTACTTAGAAGTGCGCGATCTACTTAACCCTTGTGACTGTGACTTGACAGTCAGCTGGGTAAAAAGGAGTCCCTAAAGGTGGCCGCACACCTATCCACGCAAAATTCTCGGAATACTGCCAAATTCGGTCGAATCGGACGATTGTGAGGGCAGGTGTGCGAGGTTTCATACGATTTCATATAAAGAATACTAAAATTCGTTTCCGTCGATTCGTTCGGCGCGGATAGGTGTGCGCTCACCTTTAATACATTTATTACCTCACTACAGTTTTCGTCAACTTCCTTTTCAGTGTCAAAACTGGGGTTAATGACCCATACAATGAAAAAGACCTCCAACAAAAACTCCACCGGTTTTAATGAGAAAAGCTGAGCTGAACTTGAGTTTCTAAAAATGTCAAAGAAGAATATAGAAGCTGCAAAGAGTACGTTGGTGTTTGAAGTGGACCCTACCGAGTGTCCTTTTAGGGAATTCAGGGACAATGAGCTGGCAACAGAATTTTGGGGACTGGTAAGGGATTCTCACACACAAATTTATGTTTATAATCCTTGTATGGGCTTTTTGGAGGGAATTTGAGAAGTCATGTTTTCGTTTTTGTTTTAATTTCCAAAACTTGTGTTTCTTCGAATGTTAATGTGTAATAATGGTGGATTATTAACTGTTGAGTGTTCGTGAACGTGCATAAGTGTAGGTACCTACAAAATTGGATAACATTGATTTTCGAGTTCTCCCAAAAAGTCCGAGTTGATGTTTCAGTAAAGCCCCACATCTTTACTGGGGCACAAGGGGAGGGGTGGGATATTATATTTATGTATTGTAATAATAAGTAATATGTATTTGTTTATCTTGTTTATCTATAAACTTGAAATAGGTACTTATATTAATTACTTGATACTGGCTGAATGCACAAGCCGTGCAAAAGAAAAATACATACGAGCGTGAAGGAAAACGTAAAAAAAAGGGAAGTGGCTTATTTTGGTGACGGAGTTTTCAGACCACCTGAAGGCCTCATGGCTATCGGACGAAGGTCTTTAGGCGGCAAACTCTGTCACCAGAAATGGCCACTAGTTCATACGAACTTAATACTTTTTTCTCGGACGAAAGACTTTTTTAGATGTAACTGAATTACACACATAATTTAGACCGATCCATCCGGTATAGTGGCCACATAATTATGCAAGGAACAAGGTACAAGTACAAGTTACAATCCTTCAAATTTTAAGGAAGCATTTCAAAATTTTCAAAATTTTAATAAACAGACACAGAATATTTTAATAGACAGATACCAACGTTGCTATGGAACGACAGTTCGTTGAATATAGACATTAGCGGCCTTTACACGGCCTTTAGTTTTGCCTTTACTTTTAACCCCGCATCTGGACTGCTGCGTTCCGAACCGCGGATAAATCTGTGCAGTTTTAACCGGGGATAAAACTTACTTGCTAATTACTGTCACAGTTTAGACTGGCGCGTGGTACGATTAAGAACGGTGATGCGTGCAAAAAACTCTCACAAAAATTGTCTGTCGACATGCCAGATCGGACTGTCAGGCCTCGCGCATCTACACGTAAGGTTTTGGAGCGAAGGATGGAATGACGCGTGCTATTTCCCGCGGTTAAACTTTACGTGTAAAGGCCGCTATAGAGTAAAAATAGATTCAAGAAATCTTTGCATATTTACTACTTTTAAACAAAATACTACATAATGGGAACACTTTTGAGGTAAGTAATAATGTAGTAATTTGTGCGGACCAGTTTTCGTTTCTTCTTGATCTAGAGCTCGTTTTAAAGTCGTCAAATATAATTTAATGATTGCTATTTCACCAAAACTCAGTGTACAACAGGTTTTATACCAAAATTAATTAGAAACTTGTTATTTTCTGCTCAGACCACAGCACCGTTAATTATTACCACTCATTATTTTGTATACTTACTTAATACATTTATTGGTACTTACTTAACTAGTTTAAAAATAAAATACTACTTTTCGTAAGTAATTATTTAGCAGCAAATCCTGTAGAAAAAAACACTGTCAGATTTTCCTCAGCTTTTCAATTTTAAAGACAATTTTTCCAATTATTTTGCTATCCATGATAAATGTCTAATTTAGGTACATTTAGGTATATCCACAGACACATTTAGTAGGAGTCGGACACACCAAATGTATCTGGACATACCTCTGACTACCACAGACATCTTCAAAGGATCTAAAAATCCCTAAAGTTCTGAAAGAATAATGTCTACCGCTCCTTGGGAATACAGCCGTGATCATATTATTACATTTTTTACCATAATCGTCAAGCACAGTCCAACTTTAGCTATTGCTGAGAGCTCTTCATATTAATACCATGATTCAGATCTGATCATATTACATTTTTTACAATAATCATCAAACACAATCTGTCTTCACCTACTGCTGAGTTGCTGAGAGCTCTATGTTAATACCATTATTCACGGTCCTGTTCTAGCCTTACCTAACTTCATGCTGCGCCTACTAACCTTACCTAACTTCAGCCTTACTGTCGGACGACCCACATTACTGTATCCGGTTATTGGACGTCATTCAATTTTGACTATAACCAATACGCTATTTGTCTTTGACTAAACATTCTCTAGTTACGCGCTTTTCTAGAAAAACCATTTCATTTCATCACGTATAAACGGAAGCGCTCGTGGTGTAGCTTGCTTTGACGTTCTTGATTGATCGTTGAAATTAAGCAGCGTTGTGTGCGGTCACTATTTGAATGGGTGACTGGCATTACAAGCTGAGCACTTCTATGCTTCGGAGGGCCCGTTAAATTGTCGGTCCCGGCTTGCCATGACGGAGGCCTTTAGGCGGCCTAAAAACTCCGCCATCAGAGTTGGCCACTTGCTCATACGAACTTACTTTACGTATAAATGTAATCCAGGGTCCAGCGGCTTGCAGAGCTGCTATCCTGAGCAAGACTGCTCCTAAACCACCTGCAGACTACATCTGGGTAGATGACCAGACCCAGCCGCTGCCAAGATCAGTCAGGCAGTACTTGCACGGATGGGTCAGAGCTGAGGATCTGGCAGAAAGCCGGTGGGAGGCAGAGGTCGTTATATTTGAGGTACGAATGACTTGTTTTGAATTCACATTGTTATTATTATTTAATGCACAGGCAGCTTATAAGCTGATGTGTGCATATCCAGTTCTTGGTCAGTACACTTAAAATGTTTGTCTAGTCTGTTTTAAAGCAGTTCACTGTGGGAGCACTGGTAACTGATTCTGGCAGCCGGTTCCAGTCTTTCATAACACGGTTGGGCAAAGTGTGCCTTCTTGGTTTGCTGGTACCTGGCCCCTTCTGCAGCTTACATCATACTGTTTTAAGACCGTGTTATAAGATCCTAAGATCCTAAATGGAGATAAGCAAGATTTGCAGATGGTCGCTGGGGTAAAACCTTGATAGAGTGGTGACCAAGAGAAGCTGAAGAAATACGTTTCGTCTAAAAGCGCGTTGGGTCTGAATCAGGGACCTGCGTAAGAACTCTTCAAGAAATCAGAATCGTTGGCGGAGTAAGGGAGTTCAAATTTTCAGGGGGCGAGGAGTGTCTATTCTATTTTGTTGTTTTATTAGATGCTAGTGAACGCCCGCGGCTTCGCCCGCGTGGACTACTATTCTTATTCCACGAGAACTTTACATTTTTCCGGGAAAAAAAAAATAGCCTATTCCAGAACCTAAACAATCTACCTACATTCCAAATTTCATCAAATCGGTTTACTAGTTTTAGAGATACGTGGTAACAAACATTCACACACACACACACACACACACACACACACACACACACACACACACACACACACACACAAACACACACACGTTCTTTCGCATTTATATAATTAGTACGATTCAATCTTGCTCTAAGCCCTTGATCTATTATTTGACGTCAGAACAGCATTCCCACATCTCGCTTCGTACGTAATTTTACAAATGAGTTCGCAACCTAATCCCACTTTAATTTACTAAAAAGTTCGGTCTGAAACTTTAATGCCGCGCATTACAGCCCCAGACGATTACAGTCATGTTTAAGTTTAGCTTATTAGACAAATTGTCGGGTTTTTAGAAACTTTACCGAGCTATTAGTACGTGAAGTTTACCTTTAGTAACCTTTAAAGTATTTAGGTATTCTTACTTACTTAGTATTCTAGATTTGAAAAAGCTTACGTCTTTTATGCAAGATGGTGCAATTTAAACATTTAAATAAAAAATAAATAAATAGACATCTATCACAGTTCTAGATGGATAGTCAGGGGCAAGTCCAAATACTATAGCCGCCAATTTTTAACAAGACCATGACATCTCTCGTTTCTAATATCAGGATTAAAACATAACTTTTCAACATAGATAAAAGTCATGTCAAAAATGTTAACTTTTTCAGTAAAACAAAGTTGATGATGCCAGTTATTTTTACTTAAACCCATTATCTGACATTTTAATCAGTAATTAGCTAGTTATTTTAGTTTAAAATCTCGTTAAAATGCATTTAACCGCATTATGCAAATTCCGTAATACCTGTTCTATAGTTAGTGTCGTATTGGGTGAGTGTGTTACCACACTAAGTGCCAATTCAGACGTACCACAACCACACGACACCGACAACCACACCACAACGACGCAACGTGGTCGGGCGTATATTTGTATTGAAAATGAATTTCCAATTCACACGTACGACATTTTGTCGTTGTTATCGACCACCTGTGTAATACGACCACATCGCAACCACATCGCAACCACATCGCGACGACATGACGTCATCAACAGCGCGCGCCTAGCTGGCGCCTGCCACATTGACATTTTGTCGGTACCACAACGCAACTGCAAAAAGTCGCTGCGACACAATTCACACGCAACCACAGCTCGACCACATTTTGTCGCTGCGACGTGGTGTGGTAGTCGCACGTGTGAATTGACGCTAAAAAAGTAAGTTCGTATAAGAAAGTCGCCAACTCTGGTGACGGAGTTTTTAGGCCGCCTAAAGGCCTCCGCCATGGCTTAACGACTTAGAAGCCGGGACCGACAATTTAACGTGCCCACACTTACCACGACTTTTGATTCGAATGTCGCGGGTTCGAATTTCGGTCGTGCAATGATGATTATTTCGAAATTCGAATATTACAAGGGTATTAACACATTTAAAGTACCATTTAGTTGACCGTAAACCAATTAAAAACCAGTCAAGTAACACGGAACTAACGAAAACCATAAATCATTCTCCACAGGCATTGAAACAAGATCCCGAGATAGATTATTTGCCAATTCCAATAATTTCCAATAATAATTTTAACATAGCGTTATTGTGCACAAAAAATGGTGTAAGGAAATAATAATTAAATATTAGATCAACATTACATTAATTGCGCGAACTAAAATTTATACCTAGTGTTGTTTTATTCATTTAAATTAACACGTTCCCTGTCCTGGTGCCCCCAATGTGGGGCCATGAAGCTTTTTTTTCAGAAGTCCGTGCTTCCACTATGGGTTCATAACTTCAACGGCCAATGAACCAATGAACCACACTTGGACGTATGAAGTTGTCAAATCATTTTGTATGGGAACGTGCTAATGTTGGGAAATCAGTGATAAACAGGTAGTATTTCGATGTGTGATTTTGCTTGCGATTTTAAACTAATGCGCGGTTAATTCTCTCGGAAGTGAACTCTTGAGCCAAACAGTTGTTCTCTCTGTTAACCATGATCTTTTTTGTAAAACCAGGAGAATAATGGAGGAAAGATGTCGGTGATGGACATGCAGTTGAGCCACGCGCAGGTACTGCTGCGGTCAGCCTTCTGCAGGAGAGTGCTGTCTGCCTGCTTCATACTGGAGAGAGTTGAAGGACTGATGGTGAGACCATAGACTACAATACCACTTCTTACTGGCGCACTTGGTTTTTTTATAACCTATACAAAGTCCCATAGGCAAAGGTCTCCCCCATATCCTTCGACTTTTTGCGATTACCGGCCGCCTACCACCACTAAAATAAAAACTTCATACAAGTTTTTGAGTAGGTATCGATTAATTTTGATATAAATAATATTTAATCACGAAAAAGTAGTCTATAAGGTAACCCAACTGCGTTTGCAACTTCGCTTCGGCTTCGGGTTTCTATTTATCCGATCGCTACCAAACGAACACAGGAACAGGATCACCCGCTGGGATAATCTGAATATTGTCTGAAAATTTTATCAAAATATGTCTTGCCGTTTTGGAGTCCACAGGAAATAAACATACGCCAGTCTACATTTATTTACCATATTTTGTCTTGTAAAACACCCGAAAGTTTTTGACCGCGCTTTAGGGATAAAGTCTGTCCGAGCCCGGGACTTATACGCACGGGAGGAGACACGCACGGACCCCTCTCTGTTATTTCGACCGATTTAATATTAACATCGTCTGCAGTTTGTAGAACTTGCTATAAACCAGCTTAAATACAGTCCACTCTTATTAATCAAGGGCCCTCCTTTACAAGTCGTTATCATGTTTAGTTTTTTTTTGTCCAGGTGGAGCATCAGTGGGAGAACTTTATGTTCATTATGCCTGAAGGATGGAGGGCCAGGTACCACATCTACTCGCCAGGGCTGAAGGCGGGCGGTGGACAGCAGCACAGGCCAGGACTGTCCAAGAATGGTTTGCTATTTTGCAACTAGGAGACTAAAGGTGGATTCAGACGGTTAACTTTTCGTTGATTTCTGTTCTTCATTCTTTCATTTCTTCAACTTTCACTCAAAGTGACACATCTAAACATGAAAAATAAAATGAAAGAAAAGTGTCACAGAAAACCCCAGCTGAAAGATCACTCGAATGAATTCGAGTGATCTTTCACTTGAGTGAACCGTCTGATTAAGTACACCCAGCCGTTTTCATTTTTTTTTCTTCATGATACTTGCTGTTCTAGTGATCTGGAGGCTGGAGGGCTAAAACGACCGCTAAGCAATTCCTTTACGAATAAGGTTAACACTCATGACTAGAAAATATCCTATATTCTCAGGATGACGGCTATTTAGCAATCACTCACAGCACCAGCTAGATTCAATACCATATGGCTTAGAAATCTTCTAATGAACAACAAGACCCTTCTCTGTTCAAAGTGACCAGGTCCCAGTGGACGCTACAGACTCCCCCCTCCTCTCCTTCTCCCGCTTCTTCAGCCACGCACCCCCCACAGCATCAGCTAGATTCAATACCATAAGGCGTAGAAATCTTACTTCTAATGAACAAGACCAGTCTCTGTTCAAAGAGCTCAGGGCCTCTAGCCAAGTGGCATCAATCGATTCTATTTCTACAATTCGCTTCGCTTCGCTTACGATCGCCGATGTTTCATTGGATAAATGAAACGAAGACCACGTGACCTTACGTTCGACCAATGAAACGTCACGTTCCAGTGTTAGCGAGTTATAGAAATCGAATCGCTTCATAACAAATGCCGGTTTGCTAGGCCCTCTGGTCCATTGGTCAGGGCTCTCCATCTTCAGTCAAGTCTTATTTCTCCAGGATGCTACTTAGTCCAGCTGTTCTACCTTGGTGCCTGGCATTGCGTATGGGTCAGTGGACCAGGTCCCAGTGGACGCTACAGACTCCCCCCTCCTCCCCTTCTCCCCGCTCCTCAGCCACGTGCCCCCCACAGCACCAGCTAGATTCAATACCATAAGGCTTAGAAAGTTTTACTTCTAATGGACAAAAAGACCCGTCTCTACTCAAAGTGCTCAATTCCATTGGTCAGGGTTCTCCATCTTCAGTCAAGTCTTATTTCGACTGGCCTCTTAGCTCAGTTGGCAGTAGCTCTGCCTTCTGCGCTGTGCGTGGGTATGATTCCCACTCAGGACAAACATTTGTGTGATGAACATAGATGTTTGTTCTGTGTCTGGTTGTTATAAAGTATTCTAAGTATGTATTTACATATTATATAAGTATTCTATCAGTTATCTGGTTCCCATAGTACAAGCTTTGCTTAGTTTGGGGCTAGATGCCGCTGTGTGAAATGTCCAGCAATATTTATTTATTTCTCCAGGATGCTACTTAGTCCGTCTGTTCTACCTCGGCGCCTGGCGTTGCGTATGGGTCAGTGACCAGGTCCCAGTGGACGCTACAGACTCCCCCCTCCTCCCCTTCTCCCCGCTCCTCAGCCGCGCGCCCCCTACGAAGCCTGGGGGCAAGCAGGCGACCACTGTGACTTCTAATGTGGTGCACCTGTGGCCTCTTCTGTTGTGTAAGGTGGGTGATATGTTATCTGACCATGATTGTGTTTCCTTGTGTATAAATCTGCGGTTCGTGTGTTCAAAATTGTTAAGTTTCAAGTTGTTAAAGATTAAATGTTACGTTAACGTAACCATGGTAACTAACTCTTAACTAACCTTGTTTTGACAAACTTTTTTAACTTACAGTTATTTACTCCAGTCCAGCAAAATAGTTGAGTAGAAAAGGATTTTCTAATAAAACGTAATCATTTACCTACAAGATTTAGGTCCTCCGAGTAATAAGGGATTGCTTCAACAAAGCACTTTCTCATTACGAATTCCTACAAACCACAGCCTTTAGAGGCTCATGTCACTTGGTATTTATCTTAGATTCAACTATGAAACGACTGATTACTGATTACCTACTTACCTCTTGCGGCCTTCTCTGGTGACGGAGTTTTTAGGCCGCTGAAAGGTCTTCGACTTAGCTTAATGACTTAAGAGCCGGGACCGACAGTTGCCACTTGCGGTCAACCATCCAAATTGTGACGGCTGAAGACGTCGCTTAACTTCAACGATCAATCAAGGACGTCTAAGCAAGCTACGCCACGAGCAAGCGCTTTTTTTTTTCATTGTAGATAGACCTTTGTTTATCCACAATCTCACCTGATGGTAAGCGACGATGTGGCTGACGATGGATCACAAAGGTCTAGAAGACACCTATTCACTCTTGACTTGAAGGGACCAAGGTTATTGTTATCGAGCTTCAAAAAAAAATGAAAAGTTTGCCCGGGAAATTGGGAAAACAATGGAATTTTGTCTAACTCGAAAGAACAGGTTTAATGGGGTCACCTAGTGAAACTTCATAACTTCATTACTGATGTTTATTCAACGGAAATGCCAATTATTGTGCATTTTGCGGCGATAAAACAATAAATCTTCAACTTCAACGCAATAGACATTCATTATTGTCATTTCCTTTCTAAATGCAAAAGGTATTTGGTTGCATGGAATTTAGGATCTACGATTTGATTAGTTTATTGTCGATAGTACTTTCTACAATCCGTACCCATAATTACTAGTAGTTCGCCCCGAACTGAGATCTCGCGCACCGTTGTGTTGATAGCCTAGATTTGGACTTGTTTCTGACTACCCCTATACCTACGTTAAGTGCTCCTTCTAGTGTTTACCACACAATGATATCTAATGCGCTACCTCAGTATGGTAAAGATTATAGGCATGCATGCAATACATTAAGTCGTGTCGTGTTTATATTCAATAGTTGACCCCGCGAACTTCGTACCGCGCCTCAGGGAAGGCCTCTTAGTTCGAGAAATTATTAAAATAGCAGTTCAATACAAAATGTATTTATGTACCTACTTACAAAATGTAAATGGAGAAAATCAATTCCCTCCCCCTCCCCCTCCCCTCCCTCCCCCTCCCTCCCCCTCCCCTCCCCCTCCCCTTCCCCCTCCCCCTCCCCCTCCGTCTCCCTCTATAATTTTGGTACATGCCCAGCCCACTATTTGCAGGAGTTAGCATTTGCATACGTGACAGGTTGCAAGCCCATCGCCGCTATTAGAACGTTAACTGGTTTCCTCACGATGTTTTCTTTCACCGTTTAGAGCTCGTGTTAATGCGCATTTAAATTTTTCTAATCGAAAAATCCATTGATGAGCACGGCCAGGGTTCGAACTTACGACCTATGAATCGAAAATCGAGCACTCTTCCACTCGGCCAACACGGCTTTTATTTTCAATCTCAAGGAAAAATATTGAGAAGCAACTAAAATCATTGCAAACCAAACCACAACGATGCCACACTCTGTCTGTTAACCAGACCTACGAATACATCGAAACTCTATGAAACGGGAGCTCTTTGCATACATCCGTTAATTGGTTTTATCATTTTTCTTTTTCTCTGTATTTCAAAAACTATAGAACCTAGAAGAAAACTAAAAACCATTTTGGAATGTATAAATTAAGTACTTTTATATGACACCCCACTCAATATATTTGGGTAACTTTGAAAAAAATTTACCCCCTTGGGAACCCCATATCTTTACAACCCCTTCATCGATTACGCTCATACGCTCCACAGCAAATTTCCATAGCACAACCTATTGACCTATCAAGTTTCATACAGATTGGATAAGCGGTTCGATAGTTATGCGAGAACATAAAAATGAAACATACAAACATACAAACATACAAACATACAAACATACAAAGCAAAATCGCCTAACTTGCCACTAAGATCTTCGCTCGCTTCGCTTGCTCGATCGATAAATGTGAAAGTGTGTTTATTTGTTTGTTTATTTGTCCTGCTTTCACGTCAAAACAGAGCGACAGATTGACGTGATTTTTTGTGTGGAGATAGTTGGAGGGCTGGAGAGTAACATAGGCTACTTTTTATCCGGGTACCACGCGAGCGAAGCCGCGGGCAGCTGCTAGTATTAAATTACCATTGAAAATGTATAAAGTAAGTATTTAAAAAAACACAGACGTTGAAAATATTTAGGTAGGTACCTACGTACCAACCTACTTCGATCGGTCTTCTGAATGATGGTTTCGTTTTGAAAACGGTTGCTTTATTCACGTGCAAAAGTGAAGAATCATCGCTAAAAAAACAGTAAGTATATAGGTAATTAAATAAAAAAGAAATAGACTTACAAAACAAAATTAACCGAATTATAGACCTTCCCTAGTTTTAGAATCCGTTAGATTAGAAACTACAACATTATGAGCAATACACTATTGTCTTTGCTTTTATGTTATAAGCAGGCGCTGTGCCAAGTGTTTTTACTTTTTACTGTTGCATTATTATTTAAATAATAATTTTTAAATCAAATTCTAATATCCTTAAATTGAGAAAGCTAAATAAAGATAAATGTAGCTCGTCTTTACTTTGTATAACAATTTAATGTAGGTACTTATTTTTGTTAATTTGAACGCAGCCTGCAAGTTTACAGATTTCTACAATTAATAGATAGTCCGTATTTAATTGGTTTAACCATTAGTAGATAGATTTATAGATAGACCAACTACCGCCCGCGGCTTGGCTCGCGTGTTACCCGGATAAAAAGTATATGTCCTAATCCCGGTCGTTAGGTATATATCTAAGTTTTAAATTTCAGCCAAATCGGTTCAGTGGTTGTCGAGTTATAGAGGAACAAACATACATCCAAACATCCAAACTTTCGCATTTATAATATTAGTGTGATATTAGTGTGATGTGATTAGTGTGAAGTGTGATTTTGGTATCAGGCAGCTATTGAAAGCCATTTGACTCCATAACTGGTGTAATATAATAGCCACCAGCTTAAATGAACTTGCTTATAACTTCATCAGGCTCTCCTTAAATTGGCTGCACCAGACATGAGCTCAGATGAGGAGACGGAGAGCGTGGAAGACGAGCCGTTGCTCGAGTTTGACGTCATGCACGCACTGACTGGATGCCTGAATCTTACTTATAGGATCCGAGGTAAAACATCACACTTAGGTCCTAATCTCTAATTTTTTAAGTTGAAATTCTACTTTATTCTACCGGAGCTTTAGTCCGGGATGAATTCATGGTTGATGGAGAACCCGAGCGACACTAACGGATATAAGTATGTACATTACTTAATACACGGGAATTACTCACGTAAAAATATCGTCAATTTGGATACCGACAATGTTTCGATTCATCCGGAGAATCTTCATCTGGGTAAGGAGGGAGTTGCGGCAAGGTTACTCCTCGCGCGAGCGTCTCACACAACTATGTCTAGTACAACTCACGAAAGTTTTGAAACTAACGGATATGTTCATATGTTCTTACATCTGGTCAGACAATAGCTTTGGGCTCCTCCCTCTGGATCTCTTGCCCTCTATAGTCATATCAGTACTCACTCCTTTTACACACCATTCCAGATTATTTTCAATAGAACATTTTTCAATAGATCCGGAAGAACTTTGGCAGCTGGTAACGAATGAGATACCCGTCTTCTCCTGGGACGATGATGACGATACCATGACCAGTACCATCAGGTCCAGAAGTACTAAGAAGCCGGCGGCAAAGGAAACCGTTATGGCTAGAGTAAGAGAACTTTGGCTATTGACGACCTCTGTAGCGCAGTGGGTGAAGGCCCGCCTGAGACGCATGAGGCGGGTTCGATCCCGTGGGACAAAATATTTGTACAAGCTGAAAATATTTGTCTTACAAAATGGAAAAATATAAACGATTACAGTCAAACGTAGGTGTTGCGTCACAAGCTAGAATTTTTTTATTTATCCTGATAATAATGTTTTACATACCAGTATAACTATTGAGAAAGCTTTTAAACGTCACACCTCTAATTAAGTATTATTAAAAGGCATAACTTTTAGAAAGTGTTCATCCAAAAAGGTGATAATTATTTTTTTCTTAAAAAACTTAATTAAATTATGATGTTGTACATTAATGTTGTTAGGTTGTTTTTATTATGTAATCTTCTAGCTGCAATTTTTGTTCCAGCTGTAATATTACCAAGATATAAGCAAGAATTTCATATTGACTAGTTTTCAAAAGTAGTTTAATAATACCATACTAGCGACCCGCCCGGCTTCGTACGGGGTTTCTGTTGATTCGATCGCTACCAAACTTCACAGGATCACCCTGATAATTTAAGATAACCTGAAAAGGAGGTCATTCAATTCTCATACCATGTTTGGGCCCAAAAGCTAAAGTGCCGATCAACAAAAAAAAAAGGTTTCATTATGTTTCGGAAGTTAATCCGAATATTTTTCATTACTCTCTACAAGACGACGTCATGGATAGGGCGAAGTGGAGGAAGAGTGTGAAGAAGGCTGACCCCACCACCATGTGGGATGAATAGCCGGGAAGAGAGAGAGAGAGTCTCTACAACCATTCCTTCAGTTGTTTTTTCAGAATAAAACATCAGATTTCCATACATTTTATAAAAAAACAATTCCTTACTGGCTGAAAACGTGTTATGATCTTCTCGGGATAATGACTTTGAAAAAATATTACTATGGCATCCGTTAAAAAATCGAAAAAAAAAAACACTATCAGATTTTTCTTCTTAAAAAACAACTGAAGGAACGGTTGTAAAAACTTGGTGCCCTAATGAAAGATACTCGGAGTTCAAGTCAAGTACCTTGCACTCACCATTTCCTACAGCGTTGCTCCATGGCCACCCTACTAATAGAAGACACCAAGAGCCACCAGCCCTTCTCCCTGCCTGGGATCACTCCTGGCCAAGAGATGAGTCTCCTCGTCACCATGGCACGGGATCTGCCTCTGAAAAAACCTCTTCCTGAACCTGGTAAGAATAAGAACAGCTTCTCAAAGGAAGAGTGAAGTAGACCAGTAGGAACAGTTAGAAATAGACTTAAATTATAATCTATACTAATATATACTATCTATATCTATATACTAATTATATACAGCAGAAGAGTTTGTTTGTTTGAACGCGCTAATCTCAGGAACCACCACTCGAATTTGATAAATTCTTTCTGCATTTTGATAGCTAAACTCGTGAGGAAGGTTATAGGCTACTTTTCATCATCATCATCATCACCATATATCATCACTACGGGGGCAACGCCGCGAGGGTTCTGCTAGTTCAACAATAAAATAGAACTGTAGGCAATTCATGGCTTTGAATGAATTCAATAAAATAGATTTAGAATTACCTATTATAATTATAAATTATAAAAATACCTATTTCTCAATTAAATTAAAAATGTAATAAATAACCCCCCACAAAAACCCGTATCTAAATTGGTTCATCCAATTCAGGAACTATGTACTTACCACAGACAGACACAAAGATACACACTACAAACTTATTACTACACCTCTCTTTTTCGTGAGGTTTAAAAATGATTTACAGTAGATATGCCAATTGTAACCAAAGACAAATAAAAGAGACACAGGAAATAATACATGCCATGATTTTATCAATCCTGAAACAAATCAGAGCGCTATTTATCTATATATGATATTGCCATCTCCTTATGGAAATTAAGTTATCATCTGATCATTTCCCTACGAGACGTAAAAATCAAAGAGAACAAATTACTATAGACTTCTTTACCTCATTTATTCTCATTACGTTTGAAGCGCTCTGGTGAGGTAGCTAGCTTACTTAGACGTTCTTGATTAATCGTTGAAGTAAAGCACCGTTGTGCGCGGTCACAATTTGGATGGGTGACCGCAAGTGGAATTAGCGCTTCCTTGCTTCAGCGGGCACGTTAAATTGTCGGTCCCGGCTTTTAAGTCGATAAGCCATAACGGAGGCCTTTAGGCGGCCTAAAAACTCCGTCACCAGAGTTGACCACTTGGTCATATGAACTTACTTACTTACTTATTACGTTCCTTTTACATCTACAGGTTAATAATACAAAAAACAATGAAATCACCACCCTATATTCAATAGCATACGAAAGAAAATACGATGTAATTAATTCTTCTAGATGTTTCCTTGTGGAAATACTACCGTTGGGTGGACTGGGCGAGACGGCATGGCCTTTATGAGGCTTATGATTGCCCTAGGACACGATTTCTAAAGGTCAACGGCCTGATGAAACTGTCGTATGCTCCTCATCTGCTAGATGTTCAGAGCACTGAATCTGTAAGTAACTTTTCTTCTGTCTCACCTTTTCTCTTCTCATATCTTGGTCGCTCTGTTTGGCTTGAATTCGAGCCACCCACTGTCAATGTGGCCACTTGCTCATTTATGAACTTACTTAGATACTGTCAATAGTTAAAACTTTGTTCTTCGAATGCAGAGATATTTATGTGTTTAATGATTTTTTTTTTTAATTTTTCTCTTTGCTTTCTTTATTGTTTCAGATTACTTTTGGTTTTAGGGAAGAACAAAGCAAAACTCATCCTCCACCGGTAAGACTTAAAGGTTTTAATAATATTTACTGATTATTTATTTGAGGGAAGCTCAAGAGGCAGAGGCACTAGAGTTAAAAGTCCTCACAATTTTGTCAATATCTCTATGAATTAATTTGAAATCATAAAAACAGGCAATACGGAAGAGGGCATCATGATGTGCCTTTAGGCGGCCTAAAAACTCCGTCACCAGAGTTGGCCACTTGCTCGTTCAAACTTACTTACCATGATAAACTTGTTAATATTAATGGCTATAAATTTTCTAGCTGAAAAAAGGTGCTAAGGATCTAAATAAGTCACAGACAGGAACCTCTGGAGTAAACCAGCAAATAAAAGACGAACTGAGGGAATGGGTACAGTATGATCCTGTAAGTAGTTTAAAAACTAAGATCTTTAACTAATATGTAAGTTCGTAGGAGCTAAAGGTAAACCATTTAAAAACTTGTTTGATTTATTTGTTTCTTGATATTGTGTTAGGATGCAACCTATACCTACCTATACTTACATGATGTTGTCGTGGTTAGGATAAGGTTTAGATCCATCTATCATCTAGCTGGTCTAGCGTCTATCCTTCATTTCCAGTGGCAACTCCGTCACCAGAGTCAGCCACTTGCTCATACGAACTTACTTACTTAGTGGTATTCAAACCGAAAAGACATGGCCATGGTTACATCTTAACTTACTGTAGTCAATTAAACTTTTTAATCAGTAAATACCAGTAATTATGTAATGTGTATAAAATTCCAAGTAAGCATAAGTCGTGAAGTTTTGATTTACTCTATCATACTTGTAGTCAGTTTTATTTCTGTTTTTAAAACTATCTTTTCTCATAGCTTCAAGAACTGGTGAAGGAGATAAGCGTAACCTATTTCCCTTCCATGTTTGAGTACACATCAGCCGCAAGCTGTCCTCCCATTCGCGTCACCAAGGCTGCTCCAAATCGGGCCATAGACATAGTCGCTCCGAAAATCGCTCCACTCTACCTACAGATCGATGGACCAGATGAAAACAAACTCAGAATATCTCTGGCCATGCTCCATCCGAGAGTAATGATCAACAGCGGAATACCTATAGTGGATCATATTGAACCGGCGTATCTAGTACTGGAGAGGTTTGACTGGTTCGGAGATCGTGAGGTCCCGGTGGCAAAGGCTTTTGTACAGACGAGAGGATACGATTCTGTGGAAGTGGACTTTCTTCCTGGAAGACACTTTTGTCGGTATGTATTCAAACTTCTTAACTATAGATCAAATTATTTTATCAATCGAATAGATGTATCTTTATTGTGATGATATTTTTGCTAATCTCCAATGCGAATCTAGTGCCTACTTATGTGATTAAGCATCTGTGTTGGTAGGTACCTACCTACTAAAAATATAAACGATCTGACTAATAACCGAGTACAGTACGCACGAGGGATCTAGGCATTCGTGAAGTTAGCCGTTTCACTGCGCAGTAAAAGCTACACTGGGCATCATGATTTGGTGACACTCGTAGAATACAATACCAACACACTACTGTCTGTATTGTTTATTTACATTAATGTTATTTTTCTTTTAGATTAAATCTGATTAAAAATATAGCATTTAGGATGGCTTAGAAGACAGGCTTTTGGGGGATCTCATGACAAAAGAAAATCGATCTTTTGACTTCAGGCTATGGGTCCACTCTCGCATGAACTGGCACGTCATGCTCCTGAGTGGATCCACTCTACTCCTCGGCTCCCGGGACTTGATTGCGTCAGCAGCGGTTCGGGAGTGTCCCTGGGCGGCCAGGTTCCTCAGCCACCTGGGAACATCCTTCACCAACTGGATCCGTGTGAATAGATCCAATCCTGCAATACTCACTGTTGATAGGGAGTTTTTTAGGTAAGGTTTTTAGAGTTCCATTTCAGAAAATGCAGCTTCAAAGACTTGTTTTAAATTGCTATGGTAAATAAAATAATAATAAAGAACAGCTGAAAAAGCTACCAAGCTCAAATGGGACTGGACTAGTCATCTGAGCCGTATGTCAGACCAAATGTGGGCAGAAATTGCCACAGACTATGTTCAAGAAAGTCGACGGCCACTTAAGGCCCAGGCGGAAATGGCGAGACGAGCTCGACTCTTTTAATAAGGAATGGGCCCTTATCGCAGAGGAGTGGAAAAGAAGAGGGAGGCCTTTGCCCTGCAGTGGGGAAAAGGCTTTTAATAATAATAATAGGACTGAAATCAGGCATAAAAGAAGGTACACGCATAAAAGAGAAACTAGACTAACAGATGATAAAACTATTGATGTTTCAAGTTATGGTTATCCATCGCTATGATTATACACATTACATTATTATTTAAAGGTAAATTGGTACGTTTTAGATCTTACCAGCCAGATCTGCACTGGGATCTAGAAGTAGTAGGCTACAACCAGTCATTCCTCCACTGGATGTTCCGCCAAGCGCTTCAATCGTTGCTCTACAAGCGGCTTCCACCCTTAGAGTACAGATCTGTATGCGCAGTTCTAAGGCATTACTTCTGCGACCCTGACTTTGGACTGCCCCCTAAGCCTTTACCAACCAGGTCACTAAGAGAGATTGGTAATTTGGATCCCTGTGACTGTGTTATGCCTGAGGTTGAAGAAACGGAGATGGTACAAATGGAGGAACAGGTATTCTATTTTCTTCACCTTTTCAGTAAAGCCTCTACTAGGCATTTTCATCAATTTGAGAAAGTGGGGGTTTAATAAAGAGTCAACAATGCACTGTGAATGTGGCACTGATCCTCAGTCCATGCCACATCTGCTGGCCTGCCCACTGTGTCCTAACACCTGCACTATGAGAGATCTCTGCGCGGCCACTGAAAACGCTATAGCTGTGGCAAAGTATTAGGAGCGCAAGCTTTAGTGATATTTGTATCATCGACACAACGAAGAAGAAGAAGCATAAGTTTATTTCTTAAATAACTTTCTATTACCTTGACTCGAATCTATGCTTATAAAAGCATAAACCAAATTACTGTCAAAAGACTCCTTGCAAGGGTTCGATAAAATGTTTCCTTATAAGTAGACCAGTTGAAAAAACAGTTGAAAAATGTTTATCTATTTTTGTTGCAGAACGTGACTGAAGAAAAACCCATAGTGGACCCAGTAACCATGGCCAAGCTCCTCACCACTCTCATTAGACCCATCAACTCCCAAGTCTGCGAGTTGGCCACCGAGGAGTTACCCTGCGGTGTATTGAAGGATGAGAGAGAGAAAGTCATCAGAAGACATGAAGCAGCGACCTTCCTCCAGGCACACTGGAGAGGGGCATGGGCGAGGAAGTGTCTCAATGATCATCTCATCTTCACACCTGATGTTCAGAAGACTGTAAGTAAGAATAGAATAAGAATTTATTTGGATAACACAACATAGCACATACGTAGGTACATTTAAACAGTGGACATAGAAAAACACAAAGTAAACAGAACAAGAACCCATTAAGTAGATATCTACCTATAGGTAAACCAGTTAGCTGACAATACCAAAAGTTAGCATACAAAACCCTACGAAGCTTACAGGGGTAAGGCCTTCTATAAACATTATAAAATAAAGAAGATGTAAATCTAATAAGAGAGAATGATCAATTTTAGTTTATGAATTGATAAGTTTTTAGGAATAAAATAGTTTGACGTCCATATTATACAAGCATTAACACCTGCTCCTTGACTGTCTTGTCTATATCTTTGATAGCGACCAAAATCGGCCTCAAACTCTCAAATATGACAGTTCAGTGACCACGCAAGTAGCTCTGTCACTCTCATCTCAACGCGACCGAACGCGAGAAAAGATACCTCCGCGATCGTTTTGACAGTTTGAGACCAATTTGAGATTTGAGACAAGTCATACAATCAGCTTGCTGATCGCTTCCTTACTTCAGAGGGTACATTAAGTGTCAATTTCTATTGTAAATTATCAAAAGGCTTTCCGGCGGCCTTAAAACTCCGCAAAGGACTTGGCTACTTGCTCATACGAGTATAAGCTTATTTTGCATATAGAAACTTTGCTGATTTTCCACTGAACAGAAGTTTTAATCAAAATTAGCAATTCTAGCTTACACTCACTGCTCAGACGTGGCGTAAGTGGGTGCTTCTGGGCAATAGCTGCAAGAAGAACAGCTGGTGATCTTAGGATGTGGTGTTTGCCGAAAGACGCTGTGCTATACATTTGTAAAAGAAATCGCTAGAACGAAGTATTTGTTTTTTGGAGCAATTATAGCTGCTGGCAAGGTAAAACTGCCTTTCCAAAAACTAAGAATGTGGTAACACTTTGCGAAGCATTTATAAAAAAATCTGCTAGCATGAAGTGTAATGTCTTGCTTAGTCCAAAGCTACACCTTTACATAATAATAATATTATATTATATTTATGAGAACTTATTACAGCAGCAAGGTAATTTTGTAATACATTTACTCTAGAAATCCCGATACATCAGTGAATTTAGCGTGGGATCGAGTAGTGATAAAACCACGCAATCGAAAACTGAAAATAAACCCGTTTCTTGTAGTTTCTTTAAATATTGTTGTTATTGGCCATAGTCATACACAGTCTGTGAAAATTTTAATTATTTTGTAATAATGGTTCAAAAGATGACAAAACATCATAATAATATTACCATGTGACAGACGGACTGACGAATAGACTTAGTAGTTAGCAGTAGGTACTGCCCTCCTAACGAAGATTACAGTAACTCGATTTTTGGAAAAAACTTAAATCAAGTCTTCATTACATGTAAATAAGACTTGATTTAATGAAGACTTGATTTTAGTTTTTGCCAAAAACCGAGTTACTGTACTCTTCATTAGGGGGGCTTCATTAGGCTTCCCTGGGCACGCTATGACGGAACCCGAAAAATCAAGTGAACCAGCTGATTTTAGTTTTCCTCTAAACAAAGTACTTACTTTAGCTGCATTAACATTTTGTTCAGCTGTTAAATAAGCATTCTCAGTGAATTCGCTGTTAGCTCTTGCCATTACGAATGCAGTTCCAATTCAGTGACTATTAATTTGTAACTAGAATTTCTCTGCGGTAACGCCCACTCGGATGGCTAATTACTTGCGCATTCAATGCAATACCACAAACTTGATGTAGGTATATATACCTACATTAAATACATACAATCTTGATATTATCTATGTACTAGCTTCCGCCCGCGGCTTCGTTTGCGAGGTACCCAGATAAAAAGTAGCCTGTTTTCTATTCCTGGTCAATATCAGCCAAATCAGTTCAGTGGTTGTTGAGTTATAGAGGAACAAACATACATCCAAACATCCATCCATCCATCCAAACATCCAAACTTTCGCATTTTTAATATTAGTGTGATCTTGCAGATCACACTAATATTAAAACTACTAATTAATAAAATTCAAGTGTCTGATTGTAGTGTCAAAATAATAGTTAAAAAACTGCATTTCATAGTTCATTGTTTGAGGATAGGCTTATTCAATACTAAATTGAAAATTGAATGAAACTGCCAGATACAGTAAGTGATAGTACATACGGCGCTACTTAGATATAACAAGAAGCAATTTTTTTATTTCTTGTATGCTCGTTTGTTCCGGCAAATCTCTAAAATGGCTTAACCGATTTTGATAAAATTTTCACTAGTGAACTGATGTATGCAGTAGTTTTACTTAAATTTTAGAAAAATGATTAGGGATCCGTTAAAATAAAACATTTATTAAATACCTAACATGAAATTCACGGCGTCGAAGTCGCGGGCGGTAGTATCTAATCTACACAATAATCCTCCAGTTTCAACCAGGTACCAATCAAACCGCATGTTCTGAATCCATAATAAACAGAATGCGTTCTAATTGTCAAACTATTTACGGGTCATATAGTTTGTGTGGTTTAGATACAGGCGTCATAGTTTAAGTTTGAACAGTATTTTACTGCCAATGTAGTTTAGATCGAGCTTCATAGGTTAAACTGGATTTTACTGCCAACAATGAAAACTATCAGAAGGAGATCTCTACATATCACGCCTCTTTCCAACAGGGGTAGGCAGAGACCACGGATTTACACTCGCTAAGATCCTGATACACCTCTTTCGCCTCATTCACTCTCATCACATTTTTCATACAAGCTCGCCGGAGATCTCTAAATCTCTAGATCGAAACTAGCTCGTGGCTTCTACATTTTTTATCCCTACAATCGTGCATTTTTCTGGGATAAAAAGTAAATGTCCTATTCCCGGTCATTATCTATCTAAATTTCAGGCAAATCGGCTTAGTGATTGTCGAGTTATAGAGGAACAAACATAGGTACATTCATCCATCCAAATATCCAAACTTTCGCATTTATAAATTACTTAGTGTGATAGTGTGATATGATTTTTGTAGCATTACATGATTAAGTCCCGGTAATATTTAAAAATAGGAAGCTCTCTTACTTATTTACTTATCGATGTCCGTACATTTGATTAGTTTTTGCATCATTTGTGGCCTTGCTGAGCATGTGAATTTTTGACAATAATGAACACCAGACTCAACCTTTGCTAAATTAGCCAAGATACCAGCAGTGCGATCCAAACCTTCTCGGAATGTATTCCGAATTCGGAAAGTAACGTTTCTTTGCTGAAAAAACGTCAAATTCCCAAAGAAAATCATCGAATCGGATGCATTTTCGGAAGTCTGAATCGCACTACCCCTTTACAAACGTATCAAATGTGTGGTGGCAATTGTGGATGTGAAATTAATTTAACGACGGGACTCGGTCTCCCTAAATAGTCACTAAAATGTAAACGTGTTCAACATATCTACAATATTAATGACAAAAGCTTTGTCAACACGTGTACAGTCTATAAAACTTGATGAATTTCTACAAGTGTTTTGTCTTGAATATGACATAAACTGGAAATATAATTATTTACGATCTATACTAAAGCAGATCAGCTGTCTGAACGTCTGACTGAAAGATCTGTCTAATCTAATCTAATAAGCCCACTGGATCCCACTGCTGGGCAAAATCCTCCCTTCCCTTTTTCCATCCACCCCGGTGTGAGGCTTCTGTCGGCCAGTTAGTGTAGTAGTCGTCGAGTTCGTCCCTCAATTTTTACTATGAACAGAAAGATCCTGTACTATTCTCATTCAGATGAGACCCGCGACGTTTGCTAAATCATCTGCTCCTCATGCTGTTGGACGACAAAATAACGACGAAAAACCAAATGTAAATGATAATAACTAATCAAAACTCTCCAGGTCATGGAAAACGTATTTGGCAACCTGGAATCCCTCTCAGCTCTTATGAACGAGTTCTTCGGCATGTATCCTGGAGCCAAGCAGGCGTACTCCGTGGCATCTGCCTTGAGCGGCGTATACGGCCTAGCCCAGCACCATGGGACCTCTTCCGTCACTCCGAGATGCAAGTGGATCCCGTATTTCCAAGTGGTGTTTTACTGTCACAGATCAGTGAAGGTTCATTTCGATATTCAGAGCAGCCTTCAGCACAGCACTGTGATGGTATACAACAATGATAATGGTGAACAGATGCCGCAGACGTATAATGCTCATCGTACCTTCGATTTTGTGACGAATAACTATGGGTAAGCACAAACAAATGGTAAGCACGATTTTACTAATACTCTAAAATGATAAAGTTATAATTCCACATCATGATCAGATAGACAGCTATTTAGATAAAGTAATCCCCTATTCTTTCAGCTACACGGTCATGGCACATGGAACACTAAACCAGCCAGCAGGCATCAACATGGATGCACACTGGCAGCTCACTGTCCTCTCTTCTATCGACGGCGTCTTCCACATCTGTGACAATGACTTCGAGGGCTGTAAGGAACAGACTCTCCAAGCAGCATACAAACTGCATATAGACGAGATCTTTCTGCCTAATCGAAGGAATATCTTGGGAGGGATCCTTGTTTCCGTGACTAAGCATGAGGCGGTCAGCTTTAGGGCTGCTGCTACTTCTCCAGATGTAGGTCCTGGGTTTGTCAAATGAGTATTTATCGAAAAAGAACTGTTGGCCTTGACTCATCCTTAATGTAGTACTTATTCTAAGGATAAGCTTGGATTGCGCCACTTGTTGTTACTATTTTTTTCGGTCTATCGCAATATCTTCCTGTAAACTCTATAAACGGGATATTTACCTAATTATGGTAAATAATCCCGTTTATAGTGTTTACAAGGTTTACAACCATGATAGTTTCAAAAGTTTTAATACCTTCCTGGTTGCTGAAGTTAGTTCCTCTGGTCATCACATGTGTGATCTACGGTGGTGCCTCCTTACTATCTCAGGGCTCCGCACGTTGGCTGTTCTGGCTCGCACTTCGACGGCCATAAACAGCCGAGCCCTGTCGAGTCATATTTCATTTTTGCAGCCTTTTGAGTTAAATCGGCGACTTGAGTCGTGTGGAGCGTAAGATTTTGTTCATAATAGAATCTTCAGCTCATGAAAAACTTTTCTCTATTTTCCGCTTTTCAGCTAGAAATAGTTGCAACTCTTCTCACGAAAAACAACTCCGATCAAGTGGAAGAACTAGCTCGTTGCACTGGTAAAGGAGAAATCTACTGGCCCTTTATCAGGTTGAAGCCGTCTCCTCCACCCGACATATTCGGTATGAGGAAAAAGTCCATATCACATGGAAACTTGGTAAGAAAACCTTTTATATCACGCTTTTATTAGCTTCACCTGTATTTAAACGGAATCTTCGAAAGTGATTTAGACCCACTTCAAAACTTTGGATTAAATTGAAACTTTTCATACTTATTGACCAAGCAATAACGAAATAACCCCCTGTGTCTTGAAAGTCAGACGGGTAAAAAAATTATAAACGGCTACCACATCCAAGGAAGACTAAAAAGTCAAAAATTCTAAATTCTAAAAGACTCCTCATAGTTTTGTTGAGCTATAACTTTTATCATTTTCCTACAAAATACTATTTTATTTTCTCTGTATCAATCTGTTCTCTTAGCATTATTCCTTTTTTTGTTATCGATATTTTCCGTTATTACTTTTAGCATGCAAGAGATTCTGGTATGACAAGTGCGCGTTCTCTAAGAGCCTCGAAATCTGCAAAACCTACCAGTGCAGGAAAGAATAGATCTATGACGAAGGTAACATCATGCTGTTGTAGTTTAAAGACCCAATAGTGTACATAATAAATTTAGAAGAAGCTGATAGCTTTACAACTCAACTTGCATTTGCTCAGTAGGACACTTTTATGTGGTCACCAGGCGTTGGGCCTGATTCCGAAAAGGATGGTGTTATTGATTTCATAAGTGAGAAAAGGACACACGAAGCTATTATTACAGAAAACCCGTCTTTTCTGTAAAGATTTTTGAGTCCTAAAAAAATCTAAGATGTCTTGTCTCATCGTAATTTTTGTTTCAGTTCAAAGAAAGACACATTCCAGTTGAGCCAAAGCAGTATTCAATTGAGTAAGTAATTATATCCCATCGTGGCTTTTAAGCCTTTGAAAGTCGTAGACTTTTCACAAATTTTCAACTTTTTACGTATACCTTATAATTAGGACCTTCCGAATTTCAACATTCTTGTTTCTGCTAAGCTGGCAGAAATGAGGCTGGAAGAAATGATGAATGAATGTATAGCCGCCTTTAAATACTAGGCGAGCCTAAGCCAGCGCGAGCAAAAGCGAGTCGATGCAAGGCAAGTGCTACCGTCCAGACGCTTGGCGATTCTGCGAAAACCAATGAAAATTGGCGCTTGTATTCACTCGGCCAGCTAGGTGCTGCCCACACGTTGGCACTGGCGTTCACTCGGTGAGCCTGTGCCAGCGTGTAGTAACAGATTATCAGTCAATCATTTAGGTATTTTGTGAATAGATATTGTTTGCTATAGCATTATAATTAGGTAAGTATATGTTTATTTTATCATCAGAGTAACTGCTCCCTCTGGCTGGCCTCTAACCTTGATGCAATGGAAGAGAGTAGACGAAGTGCGAAACTCACAGGAGTTTGCTAAATTCGAAGCTGCTGCTAAGAAGACTGCGAAAGAAAAGGTTAATGAACAATCATACAATTGCTTAAAGACTTAAATATCCGTTCTGAGAAACCACATCACATCAAAGAGAAAGTTAGTTACGGCACAATTTTGATACTAGGACTTTGCTAGGATTTAAACATAGGTGATGTAAGGTTTAGAGGGGTAACTATAATTTTCAAAATTCTACTTAATTCTAATGATGAGAGACAGACAAGATGATGAAATGACAAGAAAAATGACAAGAAGATGTTAGTTTTGACAAGTTAAGAAAGTTAACTTTTAAAAAGTGTTTGACTTTATGTGCGTTTTGACTTCATGCTTATTTGACCTTCCGCGTATGATCCGAAATGCGAACAAAAACGTAGCAAAAATTGTAACAGTAAATAATATTTTCATAAGTATCAATTAGCTAGCGTAGGACCGGGAAAATGCCAAGAGCTATGCCCAGCAGTGGGAGAAATCTTTCTGCGGATGATGTTAATAATAATAATAATATAATAATATATTTTATTTCGGACAACTTGGTCCATATGTTACAAAACATTTCATGCACATAATACAATACCTACATAAAACACATAATAATTAAAAATAAACAATAAATAGTATTAAGTATTAATTAATTCTATGTAGGTAGTACACCTACATAGAATCAATTAATCAAATAGACTTGTTCAGCCTTTGGGTTTATCAGGGCCGACACCCAGTGTTTCTGCAGCAGACTGTCAAACCTGCCGGCCAGCGCCCCAAGTATATTGTTGGAACTACCTAGTATTCTGCGTTTAATGGATGCTATTTTATTTCGCATTATAGCGTGGAAGTCGTTCACATGGGCGTCGGCAAACATGCCTGACGCGCTGCAGAATCTAGGTAGTCCCAACAGCACTCTGAACATATTATTATAGAGGACCCGTAGGGAGCTGAAGGTATTCTTGGTGTAGCTTGCCCACAGACCGCCTGTGTAAAAAGATTGACAGAAAGATTTAAAAAGAGTAATTTTTACTTCACCAGTACAATGCGCGAACCTGCGGGCCAGCATGTTACCACGAACTGCCAGCGCCCTACGTTCCCTCTCTATGTCACAATCATCATTTAAATCAGTAGTGATCATATGACCCAAATATTTAAACTTAGACACTCTAGCCAGTTCATTGCCATTAAGGTGGAGGGGGGGTACGTAGCTGAGGGAGCTACCACGCGCTGAAAAGACCATCATCTCACTCTTCTTGCAGTTGTATTTGAGCCCATGCGTTTTGGCGTAGTCTTCGCAAACAAGCAGCAACTTCCTCATCGCGCAGATCGACGGACTCAGCAGCACCATGTCGTCCGCGTAGCTAATATTATTGATCCTTTGACCACCCACAGAGCATCCCGCATGCATGCTGCTAAGTCTGACGATCAACTCGTTCACGTGATGTTCACGTAATGATGATGATCATTCGGTTGTAGCCAACATCAGCCAAAGACAAGGCCCCAGCACACCCACCAGCATTCCAACCATTGCCAGACGATGCATATATCGAGCTGGAATGTTCTCTGGCCATTAATGGAGGCGCATACGCACGACGTGATGATGAGAGGGTTCTAGAGTTCGCTGCGGCGAGGCGAGCTTGGGACGCGAAGGAACCTGGGAGGAATCTGAGAGGTGCTCAGATCAGGTGAGTCTAAGGCTGGTTTTACTGTCACCCGTATCGTCGGCGCTGATAGGCGAGTGATCTTTATTACAATGAAATAAGGATAGGTACTGATTGTCCAGCACCGACGAGAGCAATCAGCGTAGCCATTTCTGCTAAACTATCAGTATCCTAATGATAATTATTATTACGGGATTTTATCGCGTACCTTTTATTTATTTTGTTTCCCAACGTTTCGAACTCGTTACAGCGTTCGTGGTCACGGGATGACTAATCGCGAAAGTTTAACAAGTTATATCAGTATCCCTATTTCATTGTAATAAAGATCACTCGCCTATCAGCGCCGATGGTACGCGTGACAGCAAAACCAGCCTAAGTTACTTGGTTGTACTACTGACTACCCCTTGTAGAATTTTAAAGGATGTTAAAAGAATGAAGATCCGAAATGTCGTGCTTCTAATTTGTTTTCACTCCAATATTTTCGGTGATTCTTCCACACTAACAATGAACTGTACCTATTCATAAAATTGTTGTAAGAAAGATGTATTTCTACAGGAAAGAGTTTCGTGCTGAGTTTTTGGAAGCCCTACCCCCTCCACCTTCGGAAAGTGCACCTACATTAGCTGAGGTATGACATATTTGCCTATTTCAGCCCCAAACTAAGCAAAACTTGTACTATGGAAACCAGAAAACTGATCGAATACTTATATACTTTTTGTAAATACATACTTATAAAACTTTATAACACCCAGACACATAACAAACATCTATGTTCATCACACAAATGTTGGTCCTGGGTGGGAATCGAACCCACAACAACAGCGCAGAAGGCAGATGTTGATTATATGAAATTGGTCCCCAGTACAACGTGGGGCGCAGCTTTACAGCTTTACTTGTTTATGAACTTTTTTAGTGAAAGTTTAAAAAAGACTATCATTAGAGGATCTTGGATGGCTGAAGATCTGTTCAGAGTAGAAATACCTTTTATGAGTATACAGTTGTAAGCCTATTTACGTGTCTACTTAATTTTTTATGTATTTATATCGTAGGTGTATGAAGTTATTTATATTCTAGGAATCTAACGGAGAAGAGTTCGAGGATGAAGAGGAAAAGAGTAAGTTTTCTAAACGAATTTCTTGATAAATAAAACAAAAATAGTTTTTAATTATTTTTTTTAATTCACGCAGAAGACCAACCTATCCAGCAAGGACCTACTCCAGCTTCTGAAAGTGGAAGTAAGAGTTATTTTATTATGTCTTATTACAAGTCACTAAAACTCATTCTCGAACAGCAAGAAGAGTCAGTCGACAATTTTACTAGCATATATTTATCTTATTATTAATTCTATTATAATTTGGCTCAATACACCAAGAATCATAGCGGGGCACGTCTGCCGAATGCCGCACGAACTATGGGCCAAAATTACTACTGACTGGAGCCCTGAAACAGTGAGATGGCGCGGTAGACCACACAAGCGATGACGAGAAGAGCTAGACACCTTCAGTGACTAGTGGTAGGCAATGGCGTTGGACCGAACTACCTGGAAAACTCGAAGCCTTTGCCGAGCAAAGGGACAGTGTAGGCTAAAAACAACAACAACAAGAAGATATCATTACTATTAAGAGTCTGTAGCGTACCCCTGCAGAGCAAAAGCCTCCCTTCCTTCTACTCCACTCAGTTGAAATCTCACAGACTTGCTTCTTTCAAGTATTTATTCATTTCATTACCAAAAGATACAATAAAACTTTTGTTTGCAAGTGCTGGAGATGACAGTGGAAAGTGAAGAAGAAGCCAAATACCTGTCAATGCCAGAACAGCTCAAGGATAAATTCATCCCGCTCCATTTCTTGCCATTCTGCACGAAGGAGATGAATGATGAAGAAAGGTAAAACCATACAAGCAACCATTTTGTTAGTAATGTGAAACTTAGGCTGATTTTAGACTCACGCTCACCGTCAGCGCTGATAGGCGAGTGATCTTTACTACAATGAAATAAGTATACCGATTGTTTAGCAGAAATGGCTACGCTGATTGCTCTCGTCAGTGCTGGACAATCAGTATCCTTATTTCATTGTAATAAAGATCACTCACCTATCAGCGCTGACGGTGAGCGTGAGACTAAAATCAGCCTTAGGGTTGGTTGCACGGCTTGCACCATACATACCGGATCACCGAAAAAAGCTAGGCCCATACTGTGTTTGTGGCTCTGATTCTTCACGGTGTTGGTCGCGACAGAACAGGAATAGATTACCTATTAATGACCTAGCTCTTAAGACGATTCAAGGTGATCCTAGTGGTCCTACTGAATAAGTGATATTTGAATTTTGAATTTCACACTAGTTAAAATAAGGTTTATGACAAAATGACAATAATAGTAACGCTGAACATGTGCCAATATAATAACATCCTATTCTGACCCTACAATAGAACGCTCCGTATCAGAAGGTCTATCAAGGAAAATGATGTAGTTCACAGAAAGTCGATATATTAAAACGTCTATATGGTGGCAATGTCTTGAGTGGCAAAACGAATTACTAGTAAAACGTCCAAAATGTAAAATTGACACGATTATGAAGTACATGTATCAACATAGTATGTATTATCTCGTGTCATTTTTCATTCCTCATTTTCCACAGTGTTCTGATCACACCAGACATGGCAGAAGCAGCGAAGCAAGCACGGCACGCGCGCATAGAAGCGGCTATAGAGCGCATGCGTGAGCTGCAGCAGTATAATGAACTCTGTGTACTAGGGCGGCAGAAGCGTCGATGTCTACTGCTGGAGAGACTGTTTGTTGGTAAGCTATCATTGTAGGAGCTAGTGGCTAACTCTGGTGACGGAGTTCTTCATGGCTTAACGACTTAAAAGCCGAGACCAGCAATTTAATGTGCCCTCTACGGAAGCGCTAAGCTATTAATACCACTTGCTACCCATCCAAACAATAGCAGCATTTACACGCAGAGATCGGACCGCGGGAAATAGCACGCGCCATTCCAACCTTTGCTAAAAACCTTACGTGTAGATGCGCGACGCTGACAGTTCGATCTGGCAATGTTTTTAGCACAGTTTTTGTGACAGTTTTTGCACGCATCACCGTTCATAATCGTACCACGCGCCAGTCCAAAACTGTGACAGTAATTAACACGACAGTTTTACTCGCGGTTAATCTGTACAGATTTACCCGCGGTTCGGAGCGCAGTCCAGATGCGTGGTAAAAACTGTACCGTGTAAAGGCCGCTTATGACTGCTGAGCGGGGTTAAAAAAGCCGTTACAGATGAAACACAATAGGAATTTAACTATGTATATACCGTCTCTTTACATTGTGACAAGAATGGCAAAAGGGACGGCAAATATTGCAATTTCTATGATTCTATTTATTCTTATTATTCTATCGCTATAGCGTCGACCGTCGTTTAACTTCAACAGTCTATAAAAAAACGTCTAATCAAGTAACGTCAAGAGCGTTATTTATTCCGAAAATGATTATTATATCTAAAATCGGCTTTTTCTATCTAAAACTGAACTAGATTATTTGTCCAGACTCTCAATGGTGCCCAGAATTGGCTGTAGTGCTGGAAGAAAGAGACGACGCTATCGCGCGTGAGACGCTCAACATGACAATGTCGACTACAAAGAAGAAGCAAGACTTGAAGACGAAGAAGTAACGAGAAGGGAATAATTAAGAACGTTTTTGTTGTAAGAAAAGATGCACTTAAAGTTTTATTTTAGTTAATAAATATTTTGTAGATGCTGAAAATGTGTAAGTATAGTAGTAATATGCGTAAAAGTTTTATGTCATTTTCTTCGAGTGAAAATATTGTTTGATATAAAAGTGGTTTTATGCCTGGGACCATAATTCACTACTACCTAAAAAGGTCCAAATAAGTGTAGGTGTAGGTTACCTTTTAGCTATATGGATAGATATTTTCTTCTAAAAATTACATCCACCCACCCATCGCGATCTATGTAGACACAGCAAAGTTTTCTTGCAGAATTTTCTGTCAAGATAATATTTTTTAGTATGAATTTAATGAAATAATAACTCAAACGATATCGTTAAACGAAAGGTATACTATTGAGCTACTAGGAGATAAACAAATTACGGTCGTAGACCTAATAGTTTGGCTACACTTGAGACATCCAGTCTAAAATCGGATTTTGACTAAATTTTCATAAAAATCGGAATAACTTTTGAACGACTGAATGTGTCTGAACATTCAGGGGGGTTAAACCGATAGGCATTGAGGTCACCCATCGCCCTGCCACCGGTGATCCACCCCTCCAGTTACACCGTGTATAAAAAAAGAATAAGAAAGATGTAAGTGCTGAGATGACGGCTGATAGAGAGAAATAGAAGAGGAATACATCTGTGTAACAAGATCAAAGTTGTCTGGAGAAGCCATTTTCCTCTAAACTTCCAAAGTGATAACAGTAACTCATGTAAAGTAACATAATAACCACGAAAGCAATAAATGCAGAGCGTCTATCGCCAATACTTCTAGCCTGCAGCCGCGCTGCAATAACTCGGTATTGGTTCACGGCTACGTCATAGAGTAGATGGATTACCTTTCAGAAGGGATTACTGTAGTAAAATACTTATATCTTGGTATTTTCGGACCTCCCAGAAACACTACTGCCCCACTGTACCACAGCCTTTTTTTTATTATTGTAGATAGACTCTTGTTTAGCCACAATCTCACCTGATGGTAAGCGACGATGTGGCTGACGATCTCGCTGACGATGGATCACAAAGGTCTAGAAGACACTTATTCACTCTTGACTCGAAGAGACCCAGGTTATAGTTTTTGGGAAGGACAGAAGTCGGCAGCGAATTCCAGACCTTAGCAGTGCGGATGATGAAGGTGGAGAAGAACCGCGTGGCACGAGTGGACAGATTTATAAACTCTGCATTTGTAAGTGATGATAATGATAATTTCAAAAATAAATAGGGATTTTTCTAAGCGTTTCAGTAGCAACATACTTTTTATCAGAATAGTCTTAGCTGAATGGACTGTTTTAGGCAAAAATGTCGAAAATATAAAAATATTCGTGGGCATAAAAATATGGAACTTAGGAACTGGTATATCTATTCAGTAATCCATGATAACGGGCCGGCTACGGATCACTGGTGTTATTGGATTTTAGCTCTATCATGTTCATCTCAGTTATACATAGGATATATCTATGTAATCATTTTAGGAATATTGTATTTCTGTTTTACTGACGCGTGAAGTGGATAGCCTATTTGTTTTTGATATAGGCTAGGGAATGTTCAGAACGGTCATCAAATATATGATAGACCTGCTGGCAGTTATGTATGTATGTATGGGGACTCCCTTTTCGCATTTAGACTCAAAGGTGGTCCTTTATGCGTGGGGATGACCTGGCTCACTAGTTGTGGTGTAGTAAGTAGTGGCAATTATGGTTGGTGGCAGATTTGATAGTATGGTCAACTTCATACTATCAAATCTGCCGTTAAACGTAAACGTAAAACGTTCATGTCTTAGAATTTTAAAATAGTTTGTCCTGATTGCTATAACAACTCAGAACCAAAACTACTAGTAGAGACTAAAAAACGTGATTTTTTTTAAATGTGTTTAAAAATCTTTGTATAAATAAAAATCTTTGTTTCTAGAATACGTCATTATAGCAACACGTAAAAATAACAGCTACTAAATCAAAAACTAATAAAGTTTAGGTAAGTATATCTCCCTTAAAAACTTTCTATTGGTTTTTGCTAGATCTTACGAAGCCGTCGAGTTCAGAAAATCAAATGTCGCATCACTTTAATAAATGAAAAGTGAATAGTATTTAAGTGAAAAGTGAATTCTTAGTTTATAAAACACTTTGGCTCGGTCTCGGGGAATACGCTAAGTGGACTTTGATGGGCGTCTGCTAATGGGTGAGGTGCGAGTCACAAGCTAAAGCGATCTTGTGACCTGTGTAGGTACTACATAAACTTACAAATATAGGTAGCATTGATTATTGTATAGTGTAATGTTTATTGGCTTTAAAAGCAGATTGTTAGGACGGATTTTTGATTTTTTTACTCATTGTGAAACAGTTTGAAACTGAATCGACACCGGGCTGAATCTCACGCTCACCGTCAGCGCTGGTAGGCGAGTGATCTTTATTACAATGAAATAAGGATACTGATTGTCAAACACCGACGAGATCAATCAGCGTAGCCATTTCTGCTAAACAATCAGTATCCTTATTTCATTGTAATAAAAATCACCTACCTATCAGCGCCGACGGTACGCGTGACAGTAAAACCAGCTTTATAGTAAACTTATTCCTTTTCAACTTTGTCACAAGCGCTGATGCCCGAGCTGTGCCCTAGCAGATTGTCCTATGACAGTGGCTCTCGCACCGCAGAGCACCGCAGAAATGGGACAGGGAATGTGTTAACTCGTTTGTGTGTGTGTGTTTGTTGTTAGCTCGTTCAATTCCCGCAACGCACATGCCGAGCCGGAGCAGATTGTTTTATTAAAGCGTAACAGAGGTGGGACAGGGACTGTGTAAATAAAAATGGACGAATTAATGGCAGAAATATCATAAATCACTTAACAAAATACAAAATAATGCACGCTAAAAAGTAAACTACGTTTAACTCAAAAACCTACCAACAACAAAGCTCTGCGCTTTTATACTATCAAAAACTGAATATATTTTTTGATAAGTAGGTTTGTAGTGTAGTTTTTATATTTTGTCAAGTGATTTATGATAACTCTGCCATTTATTATATTTCCTTTTATATATATATATTTCCGCCATCTCCCATATTCTACACCATAGCCAGACCCCATCATTCGCCACTCATTACAGACAATGTTTCAGCACAGCGTGGAAAGGCCTGTCGGGAATTATGTCTGGGGATCCGAAGAAACTGTCAATTTACGTGAGATTTCCTATTGGCAGGTTTAGTGGGGTGTCTGCGGTTTTAGAGCCGGGTTGGCCTAGTTGGAAAGTGCCTCTACTTGCAATCCGTAAGTCGTATATATGCAGTACTAGCTGCTGCCCGCGGCTTCGCTCGCGTGGTACCCGGATAAAAAGTAGCCTATGTTACTCTCCAGCCCTTCAACTATCTCCACACAAAAAATCACGTCAATCCATCGCTCTGTTTTGACGTGAAAGCAGGACAAATAAACAAACAAATAAACACACTTTCACGTTTATAATATGGGTACGGATGTTCGTATGGCTATCTCTGATGACGAAGTTTATAGGCCGCCTAAAGGTATATCCTACCTATGTTTTTATTGTTTTGAAAAAATTATTTGCGCACTTCAGCCGCCATAAAGTTTGCGGCGCACTCTACTCAAAAGGGTTAAATTCTGTTCTTTCGTTCGTTCGTATGAGTTAGTGGCTAATTAATTCTGGTAACGGAGTTTTTAGACCAACAACGGCCAAAAGCATCATTTTTGCTAATTTTGTCCCAAGTTCCACTTACGTAAGAATTTATTTTTTCACCCTTTTTAAGATATAACAAGTGAAATTACACTTTGTTTACTTGCAAGTTGTGCACTTGATTAAAAGCAGAATCACGTGTTCAGCAAGGCAACAGTCCACAGTGGTGTCGGGCACGTACAGAGAATACGACTTGTTTTTTCAAAAGAAATCGTGGCTTACTGAACTCAGTTTCAAGGTCGATTTTGCCTTGTATTCCCCTCTAAGGTGGATCCGCATGGATAGCCCGTGAAATTCATATTCAACAACTTCAATAAAAAGAAACAAGCTATGGCTAAGTTAAGTCTAAGTTAAGCTAACCTTTGATTGACGATATTTTTATGTGAGTAATTCCCGAGTGCTATCAAGTACAACATACGAAAAATTCGAAAGTAAAATAATGATCTTCTTCTTCTTTCGTATGAGCAAGTGGCCAACTCTGAGGCCTCCATCATGGCTTAACGACTTAAAAACCAAAACCGACAATTAACGTGCCCTTCGAAGCACGGAAGCGCTCAACTCGTAGTACCACTTGCGGTCACCCATCCTAAAAGTGACCGCGCACAACGCTGCTTAACTTCAACGATAAATCAAGAACGTCCAAGCAAGCTACGCCACGAGCGCTTTTGAGGAAAATGATGATGATGATGATGATAGTGCAGACACTGTGGAAAGCCTGCATCATGTACTGTTTTAATGAAGCTCGCCCGCTGAGATTGGGGCTTAATTGATTTCACTCTGTGCTTTCTGTTTTATACTATTCGTCGTTGAAGTATCAACGACAACGTTTACAAAAAAGAATTAAGCTAGAGATAAAATGATCATAGATAGCTAATGCTTTATTGTACAACAAAGAATAAAAATAATCACAAGAAACAAGAAAAATAGCATAAAAATAAGTAAGTACAATGATCATAATTGAGTGGGGGAGTGGACACACTGCGTTTTTTGCAGCGCGTTTGTATCGATACAAACGCGTAGCTCAAAAACGCGCTGCAAAAAACGCAATGTGTCCACTCCCTTATGCAGAAGGCGACCAACCCCGGATTTTGCGAAAATGAGTTTCCCATAAGCATCTGTCGCCTTCTACATAACACCACTCAATTTACGTAAGTACCTATGTAATGCGTTATGACAACTGAGGTCCGAAAATGCATCTGATTCGATGATTTTCTTTGGAAAGTTGACTTTTCAGCGAAGAAATGTCACTTTCCGAATTCGGAATACATTCCGAGAAGGTCTGAATCGCACTGCTGTAAAGCCATAGATGTATAATAGTACTAGATTCACTGACAGCGTGCCGCCGAAAGGGACAAAAATTAAGTGGATCCATTGTTTCGTAACCTACACATAACATAAGGTCGATATCACAGAATTTTAGAACATAGATGTTCTCTACCTACAAAGAGCCGGCACACGATGAGGGACCAAAAATGATTATGCTCCGTCTCATTTTTTCACAAGAATTTTGTAAACTTACTTAAATACTTACTTACTTCTTTGTTTTTGTGTGAGTGAGAAGGGACGATCCAGCAGTCTATAGTTTTCTTCGTCTTTGTGTAAAGCTATACGAATACAAGCACTAATGCCTAGGAGCTAATCCTTCAGGATTAAGGATTATACGAGAACAGGTATATTCCTCATATAATATTCTCTGAGGGCTGTCATATTAGAGGATGAAACCATGAATCTATGATGAGCCTTAAGACAACGGCAACATTATGAGCATGATCAATAACTTGTAAGACGTTTTCCGAGTAAGAGCCTTATCACATTAACGGTTTGCGAGCGTTTTCAAAGCGGAGCTGGCGCGCAGCAAACACGCCGCGGGTGCGCAGCGAATTTGCAAACGTTTCGTTGCCTCTCCACCATAGCCGTCGAGAGGCGAGAGGAGCGAGGCGGGTTGGCTTTTTACCTCACTTTACCAAAAGTGTAAAAAATTGCGTCCACGACGCTATCAGCAGCGACTTCGTTGCGCGTCGGCGACGTCTTCGCTGCGCGTTCCCCACGTTTTCGCTGCGCACCCGCTCCGATTTGCTCTAACGTTATTTTCATCATCATCATCAGCCCTTCTCATTCCACTGCTGGGCATAGGGTTGTCTTCGATTTTGCCATTCGTAAAATAAAAGCTAACGTTATAAAAGTGAAAAATATAGATCCATTACTCTCTCCATTAAGCTTGAGGCTCTAACCTTCTACAATTACAAAAAAAACTTTTCTAAATAAATTACCGAACTCCGTAAATGTTTCGCTACACGGTTTTCATTTTTGCATCAATCAACGATCTCTTTACTAAGGGTAACTTTATACGGGACTGTTTGTTAGGCGAACATTTTTTAGAAACAGTGTTATGAGGGGTGTTTATTATAAATTTTTCTTTAGGTAATCCAGTGTAAGTATGTTCGAAACTCTTTGCTTCTTAAACTCTACTAAAAACTACTAAAAACTTGATTACTAACAAAGTATGGATCAATGTTATCCGAAATAAAATGTTTTTATTTATTTAAACAGCAGAGTCATTCTGTAATCTCACTTCGAACGTCGAAGAGCGGAATCCGCTGTGAGATTTCATCGTACTCAAAATTTGAATCTCACAATACATTTTTGTGTATTTAGTGAGCTCGGTCACTTGAGTGAATTCGAAGTGAGTCTTCAGAATGACTCTGCTGCTTCCTCCGTCATGGCTTAACGACTTAAAGGCCGGTACCGACAATTTAACGTGCCATCCAAACCACGAAAGCGCTCAACTCTTAATGCCACTTCTACTCGGTCACCTATCCAAATTATGACCTTTTGGAATGTTGCTTAATTTTTTTTTTTTTTTACTTTATAAAGAACGTCTAAGCAAGCTACGCCATGACTTCGGCGACTGATAAAAACGATGTAAGTAAAATAAATACTAACGGATCACAAGGATGGTTCTTCTAGCAAAAGTTATATCTAGAGCTGTTGTTCAGTTACAGAATATTTTGACCCACTACGAAATAGAGGGGTGCTTTTATTTATACTACTCCGTTGAGTGTAATTGCCTCCTAGCTTTATACACTTTCTTGTAGATGTAAAGGCTTAAATTTTCTTTATTTCGTGTACAATCGCTCTAAAGAAACCATTCACCACCCTCCTAAATTGTTAAACGAAGAGTGAACACCTACGCTACGCTGACGTTAAGAGGCGCCTTGAATTGTGTAAATGGAATTGAATAGGCGGCAATTGTTAATGCTGAAATGTTTTTGAAAGGACCCTTTAGGGAATCAAAGCTGCCATTTAAATGCAAGTTTGTGTTTAAGTTTATTAAGAAGTAGAAAGAGAAATATGTGTTGGTACCGGATAATGGAGGTCTAAAAGCATATTGGAGCTTCACTCCTGTAAGAAGACGGATTACTGAAAAGAAAGATTAGCTAAAATAAAAGACGGTTTGGATCTTTTTAACCTACTTTAAAAAAGAAGGAGGATTTTTTTGCTTTTTTTTATGTAAGTATGTTACAGTTGTTCTATCTCACGAAGGCCGGTCGGTCTTAATTGTGTGTGTGTTCACATGCACGTTGTTTCTGTGTGCGTAAGCTCGGGAGCGCTCAGAATCGGCCCACGCACACAGAAACAACGTGCACGTGCATCTACACACACAATTAAGACCAACCGGCCTTCGTGAGATAGAACAACTGTACATTCCTTTCCAACACAGCTCATACTTAACGCAGTAGGAACACGGTAAAAAGGCCAAACGCATCAAGCCCATGAAAAAAAAAAAAATGAAACGCTAAAAAAATCAAATTACGCTGCTCATCGCCCCTTAAATTCGGAACAGCCAATCAAATTGCAAAATTCCAATCATAGGGTGCGATCTAACTCAATGTGAAACGTTTTGTGTTTACGACCTGAAGCACGTGACACCTTTACTTATTTATCTCGATTTAATAAAAGGTGATCGATTGGAGAGTAATACCACCGTACCAGCAAACTTAGGCCTTTACATCTTTTACCCTTTATTGCATAGGTTCCCAAACTTTTTTCTCATGGACCCCTTTCAAAATGTTACTGGTTTCGGTGGACCCCCTGCTGCTACATTTCTACCATATTCCCAAAAAACTTGTGCACCCCCATTTTTGTTTCTCACCAACGTGGACCCCTTTCGAGTCTCCCGTGGACCCCTGGGGGTCCGCCTGGACCACTTTGGGAATCACTGCTTTATTGGGTTGTTCCTGTTTGTCCCCGCGTCCTTAGATGATTTATACAGTGTAAGGAGGCAATCTTTGCCTACACTTAATGGGACACTGTAGTGCCTGGAACATTGAGATAGAGTAGGCTTGCCAAGCACCTAAACCATCCTCAGCTTAACCGACCATATTCACAGGAAAGACATGGTCAATTGGTCAATACGTGTGGGGCTGACTAAGCCGAGTTTCCTCACGATGTCTTCCTTCACCGTTGAGAGCACGTGTTAATGCGCATACACATTTTTCGAAACGAAAAATCCATTGATACACTGCCAGGATTCGAACCGATGACCTTCGGATCGAAAGTCGAGGTACTATACCCGTTGCCAACACGGCTCACGCGATAAAATCCTGTAATAATTATCATTATGTCTGTTTTATTGAGGGGTTACAAGATTGTAAAGGTTTGAAACCACTCTGGTACTAAATAGTCTAGGGTGGTCTATGATAATGAGTTGGAAATTGTAACCTGTCCCACACACAGTGTAGCACCTGTTTTAGTCAGGAGTGGGACGTAATGGTTTCCACGACACTACTTGCATGCTTAAGTAGCTTTAGAAGACTGTTTTGTGTTGACCTAGGCATTCGTTAGGATTTTAGATCTAAAGGTATTCGAATCCCGGTCGTGCCTGAAATGGATGGTTTGTATTATTTTATTTATTCAAATGAAATGTTTGGAGTCCAAATATTAATTCAAATCTTTTTTTCTATGTTCTCACTTTTTTTTGGAAAGTAAACAATAACAATATTTCAAGTATCATTATTATCACTAGCCTGTACTGTCTCGCTGCAGAGCAAAACTACTTCAACAGGTATTGTTATTTAGTTTTATAATTCATTGTAATTAGGTAATACACAACAAAAAATCAAAAAATATATTCATTCAAAATCCTCAATAGTAAAATTACAACTGATTACCTCAACTATGCATTTGTAAAACCTACTCTACCATTGTGTCATCTGATTACCTCAACTATGTATTTGTAAATTTACTCTACCATGTTATAACTAACATTAATTGACCCCGATATTCATAATATTCACTTCTCAGGTTAGTTTTAAAGATTTTCTTTTCTTTTCTCTCCCATTTTAATGAAAAGAGACAGCAGATTTGGTGTTCATTTCCATAATTTACAGTACCTACTTAAGCTTAGATAAATAAGTCCACTATAAACCGGGCTAATACTTCGTTGTACATTTCAACTGGACCTTGTGTCCAAACAATAGGATAATTAGACTGGTATACTAGCATCGCTAAATCAATACGAGAATGACAAGGTTCTATGTGGCCCGCGAGCCTTTGTCTGAAGCTACCGGGGACCCTTGTCGCTGCAACAATCACTGTCAGGACGATTGTTCGAGCAGGGCTGACAGGTGAACAGTGTGATTTCATCAGCTTGTGTTTACTTGAGCTGTGCTGGTTTAGTGGGTTCTTCAGTACCGACGGTTGTGGGTTCGTATCTTAATTAGAAAACAATATTTTTTTTTTGTTGTTTAGACCATGTTCCGCAGAGGGTGTGCCACGGCACGCTGGTGTATCGTGGTCATTAGTGTGCCTCGAAAAAATTAGGTTACCTATCTCAGTTAAGTTATTCCAAAGGACTGCATATGCAACAAATCATGCTCATGTTTCGCATTAAAAATTGATTTTTCATTTATGGTGTAGGTAGGTACTTATTTCCAAAATTTTTCGTTTTCCCAGATGTATCTTGAACACAAAAAGTTTGCGGAACATTAATTTAGACCAATTTTGTTTAAACAAATTTTGAAAGCGGTGAATGAAAATGTCGCGTCGAAACCAAAATATTAAAATGATAGGTGGCGACGCGACGGCTTGCAACCTGTCACTTACGGAAAGCTTTAATTCTCCTGCAACATGTGGGCGATATAATGGCGATGTAAGTAGGTACCTACTAAATACTTATTTGAACGATGCCTTTGACTTGGACATCTTCAAAAGATCAAGATATTTGGGAGAACATCTACTGCCGGCGCCGACGGTAACCAAAGTTGACGTTAACGAAACACCGTTGGCGCATCGTTGATGAAAAACACCAAAACCGCTCATCTCTATCTACCGCGCCTAAGGCTTGTATCACTCTTCAGCGTGTCGCCGGTCGCGTCCGACCATTCACAGCACATTTTTCTGTGCTGTGATTGGTCAAAATTAATTTATCTGTGCTGTGAATGGTCAACTCGCGGACGCGACCGGCGGCACGCTGAAGAGTGCAACAAGCCTAAGGGATACTGTCGTGATCCAGTTTTTTTTAACTTTTCACTGTTTTTGAGCAACGCACAGCCCTATAAACGTATTCACTTACTCTATTATAACGCTCGGAACATATTGCTAACTTTCCTTCTAGTTCGCGGCTTTTGTTCCTACTTGCATTGTGCTATTGGGTATTGAGTCACCAGTCTATGCTCTACATTCTCAAGTGCTAGTACAATGCTCTATTTCTAGAACAAACTTAGATTCTATGTGATTTGTATGGGGTAGGTACCTAATGGAGTTGGCTTAGGAGGTAAGTACTTTTATTTTTTTTTAATAATTTCGTTTTTAAATTATTAACGGGACTTAGGCTGGATTCTACCAAAAGTCATCTTACTCCAGTCTAGAGTTACTAGCCGACTTTCGCAATACAATTGTTTAGAAAGCGCAACCGAACATTATGAGGAAAAAGCCTTATTATGTGCATACAAATTATCCTGGTTATAAGGTGTCAACTTAACAATGTCAAAATATTCAAACAAACAGTAGTTTACTCTCGAGTAAAAACTTAATCCAGTTTGGTGTTTGGTCGAATCCAGCCTAAATCGCGTAATGAAATCATTTTTTTTTTTTTTTTTCTTTATTTTGGCTTCGCACGGTCGTGCATTCAGCCAGTGTCAAGTAATTAAATAAACTTCAAGTTTATAGATAAATAAGATATATAAATACTAAATACATATTACAATACATAAATATAATATCCCACCCCTCCCCTTGTGCCTCAGTAAAGATGTGGGGCTTTACTGAAACATCAACACGGACTTTTTGGGAGAACTTGAAAAGCAATGTTATACAATTTTGTTTCACTTCCCCACACTTCTGCACGTTCACGAACACTTAACGGTTAATAATCCAACATTATTACACATTAACATTCGAAGAAACACAAGTTTTGGAAAATAAAACAAAAATGAAACTTGACTTCTCAAATTCCCGCCAAAAAGCCAAAATCATTTTATTTACCTCGACGTTTATTTCGTTTTGTTTCATAATCTACTAATGACCAATGAGGTTAGGTTACTTTGTTGCGGTGACGTTTAGAAACAAATTGCCAATGAGGTTTTGCAAATTACTGTCATTTTGGAGAGCGAAATGAAACGCAACGGTAATGATACCGGAATGGTTGACGTTGCAAATTAGAAGGATTGAGACGGCAACAAACACGGTTTGGGGCCTAGCCTTAGTTTTGGTGACTCTTGTACACCACACTACACACAAAAAAAAATGTAACATTAACCATCAGAAAGTTAAAATGGAAATGGACAGGACATACTATCAGAGGTAGCGAAAAGTTGTCAAAAACTATTAGGTAGCCTACTGATTCACAAGAAACATGAAAAAGAAGCGAGGCAGACCATCAAGAAGATGGGTTGATGACATAAAGGCCACAGCCGGTGGCTCATGGTCTGGACCATGGTGGTTCACGGTCTTTTGCTAGCCTGGGCTAGTAAAAGACCGTGAACTATCGTCACAATTGGAGGAGGCCTTTGTCCGAAGAGGCACACATTAGTTGAGGCAGATATTAGTTAAGCTGTAGGATTTAAGTTAAAACACTGTAAAAATGTCTGAATAAAAGACCTATTTTATATTATTTATCTGTACACCCCACTAACCCAAAACTCTGTGAGCTACTGTGTAACTTATAGGTATGTACATACGATGCATATTCACATCAATCACGGGTGGCCACCTCCATAGCTCGGGTGTTGTTGCAGCGTTCTTAGTTGTACATCTGTTAGGTTTGCTCGCTGCCATACAGCGTTGTGTTTGTTTCCAATACTCACAGCTCTTTTCTACGAGATGGACAAAATCTGACTTAGGCTGAATTCGACCAAACTGGATTAAGTTTTTACTCGAGAGTAAACTAGGTACCTACTGTTTGTTTGAATATTTTGACATTGTTAAGTTGACACCTTATAACCAGGATAATTTGTATGTACTTAATAGTGTTCGGTTGCGCTTTCAATTGTATTTCGAATTATGTCGGCTAGTTACTCTGGAGTAAGATGACTTTTGGTCGAATCCAGCCCTAACTGGATAAACAAAACATGCTAAAATACTAATAAGTTGGTATGAATTAAATAAATAAAAAATGCTGGACATTTAACACAGCATAATCTAGCCCCAAATGTAAGCAAAGCTTGTTTTATTGGACTGATGTTATACTGAAATTATTATATGTAAATTACATAGAAAAACACCCAAACCCGAGACAAATATTTGCAGATTATACAAAATTTTCCTTGTGGTGGGAATCGAACCAACAACCTCCAGTGTTTCAGGCGGGCCTTTGCTATTGTCACATAATTTCTAACAGTTTTTTCAAAATTACAGTTACTTGAGTACGTCATTCAACGACACACTACCAGCCCCTTGATTGTCTACCTTTGATAGCGACCAAAATCGGTCTCAAACTCTCAAATATGACAGTTCAGTGACCACGCAAGTAGCTCCGTCACTCTTATCATAACGAGACCGAACGCGATAAAAGATACTACGCGAACGTTTTGACAGTTTGAGACCACAAATAAGGTTTGAGACAAGTTAGACAATAACCTCCTTACTTATGAAAGATGTTTAAAGTTAAACACTGGTTAAATAACGTCCTGTCTCTGTTTGTCACTATCCACAATTATAGACAGGACGTTGTTTAACCACCCCCTTACTTATGAAAGATGTTTAAAGTTGAACACTGGTTAAACAACTTCCTGTCTCTGTTTGTCACTATCCACAAATAAAGACAGGACGTTGTTCAACCAGTGTTTAACTTTAAACAGTTTTCAAAAGTAAGGCCCTGAGCCTGCTGTAGGTATACCTACACAAACCAGTGCCTGAAAGTTAAAAGTCGCAACACAATGGAAACAAGTACCGTCTACCTAACTCATAGTATTAAACGGTCAATATGCATCGCGAGAGTCGACACACGTGCATGTGTGGGTGTATTAGGTGTCGCTGTGTGCATCCCTTGTCTACAGATGATGGTCGAGGCAACACCGCATGTGATCATTTCTGCAATTTTTTAATTAAGTAGGTAAGGATATGAATATTTTGTTACGCCACAACTTTGGTACGAAATGTAAGTTTTTTGATGCGACTTTGTTACAAAAAGAAGTGGTCGATATTTTTACATTAGAGAAATACGCTCTATACCAGTGGTTCCTAACCTTTCCAACCTTTTTACCCCTATGACATGTCAATAAAACCGATTTTACCCCCGTTTATTTGTTTTGATCTTAAAATTCCTCTTCTTTTAGCTACAATTATACCTCGTTCTATTACCCCTCCAAAAAAGCTATTTTACCCCTGTGGGGTAAAATAGCTTACCCACAGGTTCGGAACCACTGCTCCATACGTCACTAGTTATTAGCAATGAAATGGATTGATGTTATTGGATTTTCTGTGTGTTGTGTGTGTTGAAATACAAAATGTTTAGACAATAAAGTAAAAGTAAGTTCGTATGAGCAAGTGGCCAACTCTGGTGACGGAATTGCTCATTGTACGAACTAAAAATATATGAAAAATGACATTTTGACCGTCAATTTTAGTGCGTATAATTAAAAATACGACTATAGGTCCATACTTATTGTTATATTCTACACTAGCGGACACCCGCGGCTTCGCCCGCGTGGACTACTATTTTTCTTATCCCACGGGAACCCTGCAATTTTTCGGGATAAAAAGTAGCCTATGTCCTATTCCCGGTTATTATCTACCTACATTCCAAATTTCATCAAAATCGGTTTAGTAGTTATGGAGATACGTGGCAACAAACATTCACACACACACACGGACTTTCGCCTTTATAATATTAGTAGGAAGGATAGGATAGGATATACATACAGCCAGAGTACATTTTTATTATTCTCAAAATCACAAATATTCGTCTCATTTACAAAAAAGTTTATCTGGTAAGTATCCATAAGAATTTTTCATATCAAGTTAATGCAATTTCACAGGATTTCAAGGGAGCCTTAGTATGTCCAAAGTATTAGCTGTCTTTTACTTCCTCGGAAATTCAATCTGTCTTAAACACCGCAAAGAACAGCTTTCCACAGGATATTAAATTTTATACTCTGTGCAAAAACTGTAGTAAACTCAGTCTGTGGGACTATACATAAATAGACACGCTAATGAATTTTCACTTATTTTGGCACACTTTCTATGCTTAGCTTCATCCAGCTTCCCACACGCAAACAAAGACCTAATTTTTTAACAAATTAATCTACTGTTGCATGATACATTCTACTCAATTAGAGCGTAGAGCGGTAGCGAACCCATACTACTCGTATTATAACACTGGCTCTCAAGATAGTCGGTTGGTTTTTCATTTGCCGACCTGTCCAAACGGTACGAAAAAAAAATGAAATTCGAATTTTGATGAAAATTAGCGCGCGAACGTAACTCCAAATTTCCGCGTGTGACAGATGATGTTTGCGTGACTAGTGCGGGGAAAATTAAATTGGGTAATTGAGTTACGGAAAAAAATCTACACTCGAAATTAGAATCAGCGAATCTAACCTCATTTATTCGCGTGTGTGTGAGACGTGAGCGGTTCCATGTGTATGTGCTTGTGAGAGATTATGCTGTAATCGAATTAGGACTAATTAAATTAGTTTTGTTGCGACCCGAGCTACGGCCTGCACGCAAGGAATGTAGGTTTAATTTTTGAGGACAGTGTGTACTTGTTTAGTGTCTGCTTTTTTTTGAGTGGTTGGACTGTTTCAATAGAGTTGTGACGGAAATAATTTATTATTCAAAGACCTGTTGATACAGTCTAGTTGTTTTCAACTCCCTGAACTAAGTGATAAGCTGTGTTTTCAAGGTTTTATTTATACATAAGCAAGAAATAGTGTTTATATAGATAAATCATTATTTCATTAAGTCGTATTTTTAGTGTGACATAGGTAAAGTATGATCTTTTACATCTTCTAATGTAATTGGGTAGGTACCTATTAAAAAATACAACTTATCGAAACCATCACATAGGCTCCAATGAGGTCAATTGAGCGAATTTGCAACCTGATTTATGAAAATAAGACAAAAAGTCAAATTCGAACGTGTATCTGACTACCCACTAACTATAGTACCTTGGTGATACTCAATCTTGAAAGGAAAAATAAAGATTGGGTGCCAAAATCCGTTAAGTAAAAATTGAATGGCAAGATTTGTTTTTGAACGTGACATTTGTAATCGATACCCGCCACGGCAAGACTATCGATCAGATAATTAACGCCTAGTCGTTGATAACACGAGGTTAATTTTATTAAAGGCAGTTAAGACGATAATACACTGCATGCCAAAATCAACCTTAACTCTTGATAATAAAGTCGAAAGATTGTGTAATGTTTATCTATTACTATTTTATTGCACGGGCACTTGAATTTGATTAATAGCCGGCTTCAAAATTGCAAGATCTATTTTTAATTTTGTAACTAGCATTGTAATCGTGACTGTCATCGTGATTTCATCTATTTACTTTCTCGATAGTAGCTGACACTTTTTTTTAATTCAAATACTTAGTGGTTTCAATTTTATTAAAACAAATGCGATTGCAAATGCAAATGCATTGTGTATAATGTACTCATTTTTTAAAGAGAGAGATGCGTGTGTATGTTCGGAACCACTGTGCCTATTTGAAAAACTATGTCATATTTTGTAAGTTATTTTATTCTAGTCTAGATGCTAGCTATTAACTCAAGCGAAGTCAGGACTTGTCGCTAGTCCTACCAATATTATACAGGCGAAAGTCCGTGTGTGTCTGTGTATGAATGTTTTTACCACGTGTCCCCATAACTACTAAACCGATTTTAGTGAAATTTGGAATGTAGATAGTTTAGGTTCTGGAATAACAAATGAGCTACTTTTTATCCCGGAAAAGTGTATGGTTCCCGTGGGATAAAAAATAGTAGTCTATGCGGGCGAAGCCGCGGGCGTTCACTAGTTTGAAATAAAAGGATCACGTAGTAAAACTAAATGGTTCTTGGTATATCAAGTGCCCAATTAAGATCATTTGAATAAAACATCATCGGGGTAAAGTTACAGGAAAATACAATAATATTTTCCGTTTGAATTGAGGACAATTCTGAGGTAGATAATTTGGTTATCCGGTGATATTCCTGTTAGTGTACAACACTATTTTATTTAAATTTAGAATCGAACGGCGAAGGATTGCCAGCTTATTATCTTACTATAGTCGTATTGCTCATTATACGGACTAAAATTGAAGGAAATAATGTCATTTTTCCTTCAATTTTGATTAGTTTTGATACGTCTTATGTCAAAATTGAAGGAAAAATTACATTTTTTCCTTCACTTTTAGTCCGTATAATGAGCAATACGACTTATAATATTTCTATCTCAAAAATGTTTGTGTTGTGAGGTGTATGAATATTTAAGATTTTTTTATTTGAAAAAAAAACAAGTAGATTACTCGTAGATAGTTATTATCAAAATCTCAAAAACATTCCATATGTGAAAGATTAAACCAAACTAAGCTTCATAAATCATCGAAAACAAATATCATAGACAATATTTTTTGTCGTGCTTGTGAGTACCTACAATCTTAGGTCTATTTTACACTTACATTAATGTTTTGTTTCAGAACGTCTCTGTACAACTGAAAATTCAGAAATTGAGGACTTAAGAAAAGAGAAATAAAAGTGAGTACCTACTTATCTTAAATAGATATTTATCCTAAGTAGGTATAAGAAACTTAGGCCCACTCTTAAAAACTGAAACAGCACACAAAATTATGAACCTGAAAAGTATTGAATACTTAAGTACTTACGTATTATAATTACTTAAATTACGAAATTACGAAACTATAAGGGTTCCTTGTCAGAACTACGGAACCCTAAAAAGATTCCGACGAATTGAAAACCTCCTCCTTTTTTTGAAGTCGGCTAAAAATTAAATTGAAATGCATAGAAGAAAAGTCCAATTTTATTTCAGATTTCAATCAGATAAGAAAGCGAAATCCTGTTTTCTCTGCAAACTCTATTTTCTGATTTCGGAGAACAGATTGTAAAGACGCAAAGTGCGTTGTAAAGATGAAAATAAAAGAGGGGAGTTCTTGTTTGTCTAACTAACTTATGGTTTACTGAAGGGATCGTAGGTACTGTCAGTTGCAATAAGAGGTTTTTATACTATTGACCTTAAGCGGGGAATTCACTAGACCATAAGTTCTCAACGTGGGCGATAACGCCCCATTGTGAGCGTTTGAGACTTTCAGGGGGCAGTAGAAGACCCAGAGAAAATTAGGGGGCATTGAGATGGCGCATTAAGATATGGGGAGGGGTGCTCTTGAAAAAAAAAATCTTAAAGTGGGCGGTGGGCAAAATAAGGTTGAGAAACTATTAGCTAGACGGACATGCCCGCGGGCATGTCTGTAGATAATGCCCCCGGCGGGCATTATCTGCCTTGCTAATACTGCCGTCATACGTGAAAAGCCGTAACTTCCTTAAAGTATGTAAGGTAATTACGACCTTTCTACATTCTAAATAGGCCGTGACTTCCATAAAGTAAGTAAGAAAGTAAAGGCTTTTCTACGTATGACGGCAGAATATAGGTCTGTGCAATGTTTGCTAGTGTTGGACCGTCGCAGTAAGCCTGGGTCTTACTGTAGATAATGCCTGCCGGACCTGTGTGCCCCCGGAGCAAGTGGCGAATTCTGGTGACGGAGTTTTTAGGCCGCCTGATGGCCTCCGTCATGGCTTAACGACTTAAAATCCGAGAACGACAATTTAACGTGCCCTCCGAAGCACGAAAGCGATATATTTTGGTTGATAAAAAGTAAAATAAAAAGTTTGTTAGTAGAATCGGCCTCTAAATCTTCACATTTCAGATTCTTTAAACAATCTAAAAGGAGTACTAAACAAAGTCTCAAAATAGAAACAAAGTATCATTCATTCACCTCTACTAACAATTTACTGTCCATTTGTTTGTAGTAGCTCTTTTACTGCACAGATGGCTTTGACTCCTTCAAGTAGCTTTTAAATCTATTACTAGCACCAACTATACATTGTGTCTGGTTCATTTATATATACCCTAGATATGTTACCCTAGATATGTTCATAGTTAGAGTGCGCCGCAAACTTTATGGCGGCTGAAGTGCGCGGCACATTCGACTTTGCGCAGGTACAGTCAACACAATTGCGGGTAGGTGAAGGTGGTGAGGGGCGGGGCTAGGCGGTCTATGTAGATAAAGTTTACTTTATTCTATTGCGTTGACTGTACCTGCGCAAAGTCGAATCTGCCGCGCACCGACGTTTAAAATCGGTTTCCACTGGTATACTACCGTAGTGCAGTGTTCCGCAAACTTTTTGTATTCAAGGTACGTCTATGAAATCGGAAAATTTTGGAGGTACCTACACCATAAATGAAAAATCATTTTTTTAATGCAAAACATGAGCTTGTTTAGTTGAACATATGCGGTCCAAAGGAGTAGCTAAACTGATAGGTAACCTTATTTTTCCGAGGCACACCAACTAATGACCACGGTACACCAGTGTGCCGCGGCACACCTTTGCGGAACACTGTAATACACATGTAATTTTTGTCATTATATTTTTCACAATCAGCCTATGAAAGAAAAGATAGAAGTTAAAGGCATTTGCTAAACGACAAGACACTCTGTTAGGAAACGATTTTACGAGGGCCTAGCTTTCTTTTCTTAATAAGTAATAATTATTTTGTATGTGATTGATTGACAGCTCATCTAAAGTCGCTAAAATAAGATGAAATAAGTGAATAAGTTCAAATTCAGTCGAATGGTGGCGCCCCGGCGCCGGGCCCTGGTTATGTTTCAAACAAGCTGCTGATGAAGATGTAATTCAATTGCCGCCACGCTAATCCACAGTCAATTTGCGCCCTGGGCCTTGTTACAAACTCGGGCCCAGTTGCAAACTCACTGATTTGTATACTACTACCCTTGGATTTCATTAATGAAGGCAGTAATTACGTTTGTTGCTGTGATACCTCGGTAAATTTTAAAATTTCTCGAACTTTTTTAGTTCGACAGAAATGAATGCAATGTATGGCTGATTTTAGTCTCACGCTCACCGTCAGCGCTGATAGGCGAGTGATCTTTATTACAATGAAATAAGGATACACCAATAACAAACAAACCGGGGAAAACTAGTCTACGGTTTTCTCATCAAACCACGAAACCTAAGGCTGGTTTTACGTCACGCGACGCGTACCGTCGGCGCTGATAGGCGAGTGATCTTTATTACAATGAAATAAGGATACTGATTGTTCAGCACTGACGAGAGCAATCAGCGTTGCCATTTCTGCTACACAATCAGTATCCTTATTTCATTGTAATAAAGATCACTCGCCTATCAGCGCCGACGGTACGCGTGACAGTATAACCATCCTTAAACAGTACATCTAGATTATGGCATCACTTATTAGTAAACAAAACAAAACCATTTTCCTTAAATTCTCAACACGTTTTATCACATTAAATTTATATACGAGGTTTGTTAATTATGAACCTTATTACTAAAATATAGAGACTAAAACATTTATATTAAATCGTATTAGATTGTTTAAGGTCTTGGTAACAACGTCCAATTATAAAGCTACAAGCTACCTAATCTTATTAACGAGCTAATGTTATCATATTTTCAATAATAAAATAGAAATTATGAGAGAAAATTCAGAGTTTTTATGCCACTTATTTCCATGAATAAGTCCGAATTAAATAAGAGGTACTTACAACAATCACAAATCTAAATTATATAAAACAAATTCAAGAACAACTGGTCTTTTATGATCTTTGATTAGATTTATCTCTACCCCGAATAGCAGAATAATTAAGTATGTAGCCTCTTTGATGAGAGTGACAAGAACTACATAGAGGTTACGTCACTCTGACACAACTACGAGCGCTGGTGCTGAGCGAGGAGACCAATTCGATTGTCATCATTCAGGATCGAACCGGCTCTCATCGCGGACGGGCATCACGTGTTCGGCGGAGTGTCTATCAAAGATTGTTAATAAGATTATCCTGCATCTATCCTGATCCATATTACAATGAACAATAGCAGAGCTACGATAATAATAATGTAACAGATATTGAATATGATCTTTTATTCTCTTCGCCCGACAACTCACGCCTACCAATGTCAACGTAACCATGGCAACACGTAAATATGAAGCCTCCTGATGCTCCTGAAATCCAGAGATCTGATGGTGTCCCTTCATCAGAAGCGGGATTGGAAGGGCTAGATTTTGAAGAGAATACACAAGCAACGAAATGCCTTCGCCACCGTCTATGCCAAACCTTGGCCAAACCTATTGCTTATATGAAGTCTTTGCTATCGAGAAGCTATCGAGATTATTCACCAGGACATCGAGCAGCTGATTGCGAATGGTTCCTATCATTCCGACTCCTTTAATTCGATTCCTGTCACGTCGAGTTATTGAACGTAGAGCGCCGTCTGATCACTGGCACGTTGACTACTCTTCAACTCTTGGATACCTACTTACTTATGAGATCTCCAACGTCGAGTTTCGTCATAGCGAGCTTTGTCGCAAGCTACAGGAAGACCCATCTACAGATAAAAGGAGAAACCTAGCTTCGAGAGTTCCTGATAAAACCTGTGACACCTCTTGACACATCGTGTCATCGTATCCAGAGATCCAGACCGAAAAGGAGGCGGTGGAAGAGCAGCGATAGAGACGTCGCCAGAGCACTATTTACTCGACCAACATCAAAGAGCAGCGGTTAAAGAATACCACGTCTACGAGCGTCAACGAACCAATAGTACATGCACCTACCTTGACTACATAATCTGGTGAGCCCGTTTCTTGTTTATGATAGCAGATCTTATGCTGAGTTTTATGTTTTAATCCCCTAATAATGCTACACATCTGGCTACTTCTGTATGTTGAGAACAACGTGTTACTATGGGTTACTTCGTGTTACTTCGTGTTGCTTTGTGTTACTTCGTGTTGTTACTTCGTGTTACTTCGTGTTTCTTCGTGTTACTGCGTAAGCTGGTTGATACGAGCTCTGGTAGATGCTCTAGTCCATGTTGTCATTGAAGATGGTGGCATGGGCGATGAGACATCAGAGGCCTGACGTTCGATCAATCTAGTGGGTCCTTGTTGTCATTAAAGATGGCGACTTGGACGGTGGGACGTCGGTGTGATATTGAAAGAGCCAGATGTTTAGTACAGATGTTTAGTACAGATGTCTAGACGTTTAGATGTTTGGAGGTTTACTGATGTTTAGACGTTTACTGATGTTTATTGATGTTTGCATGATGTCCTATGATCAATCCTTTATATGTCAGGGATGGGCGAGCGGATTGAGTTATAGTGTCTACCAGTCATATCTTGTTGTTACAGATTAACTGAAAGAGGAGGACTGGATACAAGCAGTCACGCGAGGACGCGTGAATGTCAGTATGGCCGTGTAGCCTCTTTGATGAGAGTGACAAGAACTACATAGAGGTTACGTCACTCTGACACAACTACGAGCGCTGGTGCTGAGCGAGGAGACCAATTCGATTGTCATCATTCAGGATCGAACCGGCTCTCATCGCGGACGGGCATCACGTGTTCGGCGGAGTGTCTATCAAAGATTGTTAATAAGATTATCCTGCATCTATCCTGATCCATATTACAATGAACAATAGCAGAGCTACGATAATAATAATGTAACAGATATTGAATATGATCTTTTATTCTCTTCGCCCGACAACTCACGCCTACCAATGTCAACGTAACCATGGCAACACGTAAATATGAAGCCTCCTGATGCTCCTGAAATCCAGAGATCTGATGGTGTCCCTTCAAGTATAACCACACCCTGGACACTCGACGAAATCTCTATGCAAAAGCGGTATCTAACTACCTTTATTCACACTACACAATGTCAGTTTTGTACACAGTAAGGTTGTCACCGTATGAATAATGTACACTGTGGTCTCGGTCTCGTCTATGCGTCTGCGCGTGTGGCGCGTTCCGTGCTCAAAGTCAGCTCCTCGCCAAATCACAGTGTCCAATCTATACGTAGTATTATTATCTGTTCTGTGGTATAAGTACAAACATCGGAACGAATACTTTAGAAAAATTTATGAAGAATATTAATTTTATCATACATTACATATACTTAGAACGGCTTTTTTGATATCTCGAATCTGAAGCAGTCTGAAGTTCATGGCCTCAATCCTTCTAACAATTTTTTTATCAACTAAAGCAATACGTCAACCTATGGTGAATTTTTGAGATGGGGCAGTAAGGGCAGCTACCTTAACCGTTGTAGTTACAGGAAAATGTTGTTAGAATTATCCTTAACTTTTGAAGATATTTCGACCTGCATTCACAGATTTTGAAAAAAATGTACAGTCAGTGAGAAAATGGGCAATACACAAAAACTTTTTTTGATGCCTATCGACCCCGTTTCATATAAACATTAGAAGACTTTATCGGACCAACTGAGGTTAGAGTACCTACTAGAAAGGTCACAAAACGCTAAAATGTATTTTTGAGACGGGATAGTAAGGGCTATCTTAACCGTTGTAGTTACAGGAAAACGTTCTTACGAGGCTATCCTTAACTTTTGAAATTATTTCGACCTGCATTCACAGATTTTGAAAAAAATGTACAGTCAGTGAGATAATGGGCAATTTACATAAAAATTGGCCATCAGTAAGCCTGCACCTATCACTAATAGGTACTGTTTCATAAAATCTAATCCATGTGTTTTCTACCTAGCTGTAAGTTTTCCTAAGACTCTAAAATAAAACTTTTTCATGGTTTTGATAATTTTTTCCAGGTTTCTTTCCAAGTAGCCATCCATTAAATTTTCCATCCAAAAAATTCCATAAAAATCCATTTAGTCGTAAAAAAAGTAACAGACAGACAGAACTTCTAGTAAAGATTCCAATTAAGGGACCGGCGAACGTACCTACGTACCTAGGAACGTAATACCAAGATCATTTAAAATTTGAGCATATTTTTATCACATTATGTTATTATTTGGATAATGGCAGTATTTATCTAGGTTCCTGTTACACTTTTTTTCCAAAAAACTTACTATAAAACAAAAAAAAACAAAAAATGCCATTTTTGGTGTACCTACAAAGATTTCAATTCAACTTGCTTATATTTCTTTTTAGGTAAGTTTTTCGGAACAAAAGTTTAACTAGATCGTAATATTTTATTGAAAGGGATACTATCTACTTCCATACTGTGCTATGAGTTCTTAGCAATTAGTTTGAGTGATTGAGTCCCTTCATTGTGTTGGTGCTAGCGGAGCCGTTTCCAAAGCCGTTCAATATGTGAAACGAATATAAAAAGGCTGTTTAACTTCTAAAATATTACTTATTGCGATTGAAATAAAGTTAGGAAAAATAATTCGTAAAAGATAATTGAAGACTTTAAAGATAAGAGTAAAAGAGGCTGTTTCATAACTAAAAGATTACTGTGATTAAAATAAACATCGAGTCGATAAAAATCACGATAAGGTTCCCATCACTATTTGTAGTAAAATAGTTGCAATTACCGGATTCTTTGCTGAAAAGTGTTTTGGCGCAAAATTTGACATTAGTAGCTATATAAATATAGCATACTATATAAATAGCACTGTGGCATAGCTATATAAATCGAAAGAACGATATTTAAGGCATGTGTTCTGTATTTTCCAGTAGTAAGCGCCATAGAAAAATAAGAAGTAAAAACAAGTAAGTAGTTGCAATTACCCGCAAAAACGGGTAATTGCAACTATTGCTCCCTCTGTCATGAATTTGTGCAATAGAATTTTATTCTTTATCGCTTTACTTTATTCATAACAATGATATAAATCTACATACAATTTACTATAGAACAGATCTTTCAAAAAATACATTTCTGATACAAAATATAGAATTATCAAGCGATGGAGTTAGGACTCCACTTTTTTTAGTTGCAATTACGGCATTCCACCTTGCTTAAATTTTAAATGATTTCGGTATTACGTTTTTATGGAAATTCGCCTGTCGCAGGCCTCTTAAGTCCGTATATTCCTTAATTTGTTCCGCAAGTGCCTTTGGTGATAGAGTTGTCCTAAATTATTTCATTGCAGCTTTACCCTCGAGACTTGCAATGCAACGAATCTTTCTTCAGTAGTCATCTTGATTTGATGACAGATGAAGCTGTCCCACAAGTGCATCATAACCAATTGAAAAATCATCCGTATTGAACTTCGATCTGTAGAGTCCAAATGTCAGTGAGCAATTGATCATTAAACACATGCTTAGGCTTGTTTCACTCTTCAGCGTGTCGCCGGTCGCGTCCGCGAGTTGACCATTCACAGCACAGAGGAATGTGCTGTGAATGGTCAACTCGCGGACGCGACCGGCGACACGCTGAAGAGTGAAACATCGACGCAGTAAGAATTGGACCCAGGGCGTGCCAGTGATTCACTGCGACACGTAACTTCACCTCCTACATCTATGGTATCCATCGATACCTTACCCGCGAACTGCACTTCACCAACCAACGCCCTCTCTGTCTCTAGCGGGAAAACAAAGGAACAACTAAGAACTACCGGGCATTACGCCTTAATTCATTAATTTTACAAATGTCCAACTGCGCGAAAATCAACTTTAGACACACGGGATACAGCTGAAAGCGCCGTGGGTGGTCGTAACTTACTTGGCGCTAGCTAACTTCAGTGTACCTAAAGGGGTTGTCATAGAAACTGTGAAGTTGCGCGCGCATCGTCCACACTAATGCAGAGCACACATACACTGTTTTAGTGTCTATGTGTGAGGATGGGTAGCGTAGTACAGTGTATGACAAAATTGCTACTACTGTTTTAATTTAATAAAATTAGAAACTTGGTTAATAACATAACACCGTATTTATAAATGTTAGTAGGTACTTAGGTTATAAAAAAAAATAAAAAATTAAATATGATCAGAGGGCCTAGCCAACCGGCCTTCGCTATGAAGCGATTTGATTTCTAACTTCGCTAACACTCGAACGTGAGGTTTTCATTGGTCGAACCAAGGTCGAACGTAAGGTCACGTGGTCTTCCACCAATGAAACATCGGCGATAGCGAAGCGAATTGTAGAATAGAAAAGATTGATGCCACTTGGCTAGAGGCTCAGGACTGTATCAGATGTACCTCCCAGGCGCGCGATAGATATTTTCTCAGATCTTTTTATGCATTTTTAAGATCCTATACATTATTTGGTACATGCCCACATTTAAGTTAACATTTCATACCACAACCTGTTAGTAATGTGATATTTCATTTTAATCCAATTGGGATATAAACATAATAATACTTAGGTAAGTAAATTATTCATTATTTAACATATTTTTAAGTTTTAAACACTTTGGTCAATCAATACAATCGTTTTGCTGAACTAGTAAATGTAGTCTCATCAGTTCAGTCAGACCCTTCAGTTCTTAAATTGAGTCTAACCACAAAACGTTGCTAGAAACTTACCCTCAACCACAAACCGAATCCGAACGTCACACATTGACACCGGTCGAGTCTTTAGCGAAGTAAAATACAATTGTATAAAATCAGCTTAGTAGACATCCCAGTTTCTTTTTTTAACCCCTGAAGCAAAAAGAGGGTTGTTCTAAGTTTGACCATAGAATGGTTTGACTGCCATGTGTGTTTGTGTGTGTATATGACACCGATTTTTTTATTTGAAAGCTGATTTTCTAGCGATGGTTTTCAGGCTAGTTTCATCAAAACCGGTTCAGCATTTGAAGATCATCAGCTCTTTTCTAATTTTAGAAAGGTTCGGGGGCTTTTAAACGTATTGTGTTATTAATGTTTTCTTGTTAATTGAATATTACTTAGTCAAAGACGAAGAAATGAAAAAAAACCGGGAGAAACCTTTGCGAACCAGTGGAAAAACACTAGATAGTAAAAAAATAAGTAATCGATGATTGATCGCAAGTCAAATTACAAAACTACCTGATAAGTGGATTCTAATTGGTTTTTAGCCATTGAAATCATTAAGTACTACTGGTATCGTGTAAACAATCATGATATAATAAATATAAGAATTAAATCGTACATAATGTACGTATCTTCAATAATAAGTACCTAAATGTAAGAGTAGGTACGATGGTAAGTAGGTATACTTAAGTCGCTCTTTGACGAAGAAATTACTTACAGTTATTAGATGATTCACACCACATCTGCAGAATAAACATTAAAGGTGAACGCACACCTATCCGCGACGAACGCGTCGAAGAAACGAATTTTAGAATTATTCTTACTACATCGTATGAAACCTCGCACTTCTGCCCGCGTCAATTCGCTCGAATCTGTGTGTGCAAGGTTTCATGCGATAAAGAATTCTAAGGTTCGCTTCGGTTGATTCATTCGGAGCGTTCAGCCCCGATAGGTTCACCTTAAACAGTGATATACTTACTCACCTTATTACTAAACACTTACCCAATATAAATCGAGCATAACAGTTTTCCCCTTGTCTGTACGCGGCGCGTCCCTGATACGTACTACGACGCTCATTACACCGTTTGTATGTGTGCGTGCTTCGTTCCACAGATTCTGCGCCATGGACCCCAGTATACTCGCAGCCATGGACAAAGAGGCACTGAAAAAGCAGATCGAAAACATGAAGTACCAAGCTTCGATGGAACGCTGGCCACTATCTAAAAGCATTGCAGCGTGAGTAACCAAATTTATTTAATAAAACAGTGACGTCATTGTGAAGTGTACAATTTAGGCCGGGAGTGGTTGCTGTTGTGTGAAGGGAAATGGTGCTTGTTTGTACCGCGGTTGGGTGTAGTATTGCTTGGTGCAGCGGGTAGGCGTTCGATTTAAGGATTATGTTTGTTTTTTTTTCTAATTTGAGAATGTTTTCACACCTACTTTGTACTGAATTCACACTATTATTCTCATAAACGCCTGCTTCATTTATTGATTTACTACGTGCGTTCTCTGTTCTGTGTCCATTACGTATTTCCTTATGTTTCAGTTTTACGATAAATTAAGTTCAATTCCTCTTCGATATTATTCGCGGAAAAATATTCGCATTAATGTTTATGAATCTGGTTATTCGTAGAACATTACAAAGACTATTGTGTGGTAATGCTCAGAATTACTCATGAATTTGCGAATTTCATTATTACGTGGGTAATAAGACCGTTTTTCCTTTGATTTAGGGCTGAAAATCGCGTCACTTGCATTATTTTTTTCTCAAATGATCTGTCATCTTTGACGTTAGTGAAAACTGCAGGTTATACCTACAACTAATTTTAATCCTTATGGACATTGTATAGTTTATGACAATGGAACGTAATTCATTAATTTCGTAAGGTTCATTTTCAATTGTAACAGCATAAGTAGGGTAAGTCAGTACCTCTACTAAACATGCAATACGTGCGTAATGAGTCAATTAAGTACATAAATGTATTTCTTAATAAATGTCAGGTAATTTTAACTTTAAACATATTTTTAAATGCTTCATTTTGCCTCAAAAAGAAATGAGACAGTTAAAAGCATTTTTTCATCATTCATTACAGTTTTGTTTGAGTCACAACTCAAAAAAAAACACAATAATGTTAAAAATTGCTTTTAACTGTCATTTTTTTGACACAGTTTTTTTTTAAAGTGTGACAGTTATAGATAACTACTGTAACGATATAACTTAGATAAAACAAAACAGGTTGAAATTATTTTATTTCTTTTTACATTCAAAATTCTTTGAAGGTGTACTCGTAGGTATAAAATACATTCAGAAATACGTCTACACGTTTAACATTTTCTGAATGCCGAATACATTTTCTAAAGGTAATAAATATTTATATACCTACCTACTAAGTACCTACCTAAATATTAAATTACTAGTAATTTTAAAGTACTACTAAGTAAATATTAAATTACTAGTGAATTACTAGTAATTTAATATTTAAATTTGAATTACTAGTAATTTAATTTAAGTAGGTAATATTAAATTACTTAAATTACTAGTAAATTACTCCAGGAGAGATTTAAATTGGCTAAGTAAAATTGTATCTCGACTTTTGATCCAACGACCGTGTATTCGAATCCCGGCCGTGCATCAATGGATTTGGATTTTCAGAAAAACATTTTTTCAAAAAAAAAACAACACATTTAAAAAAAAACTCAAAACGATGAAGTAAAACACAAATACAATTAACAAAGGACCTGTAATTTAACGGCTAGTTTCAATATTCTATAAATCTCTGTGTGGTTTTGCTTACAGCAGGCCAATTCTACTATTTTACAATTTCCACCATTCCGCTGCGTTTTTTTTTGTTCAAAATGGTAGTGGTTGGAACATTAGAATAGCTTTTTCAAACATAGCTAAAACGTCACCACAACAGAGTCGTTGGTCATCAGTAGAATAGGAAACTTACGAAAATCTAAGGTTTATGATGTATGACGTACTTGACGAGAGGACCTAAATTATTGGAAAAAGGCCAGGTCAAGAGTACCAGCTTGCATAAAGAATGTGATGAGAGTGAATGAAGCGAAAGAAGTGTGTCAGGATCGTAGCAAATGGAGATCTGTGGTCTCTGCCTACCCCTATGATAGGAAACAAGCGCGATTTTATGTACGAGTATGTTTTGTTTTTGGTTGAATAAAAGTTTGTTACTTAGTTTTGTTTTTGGATGAATAAAAGTTTGTAAGTGGCACCCGGGTATAATGTGTCACTTTCAAAACTTTCGTGTATGAGACGCTCGCGCGAGGAGTAACCTTGCCGCAACTCCCTCTACCCAGATGAAGATTATCCGGATGAATCTGAAATTACTCCGGATGAATTTGAAATTACTCTTTAGTTTTTTTAGTTTTTAGTAAGTAGGTAAGTACCTATAAGAGTAATTTTAAATTTCTAATCACAGTAAAAAAACCACAGATAGATGATAGAATTATTAAAACGACGTAAATAGAGTTTTTCACCAGGTTTGCACCTACTAGTACCTAATCCTAATTTGTTTGTTGGATGTTTGTTTATTTGTACTCACGTTCTTGAAAACGGCTCTAACGATTTCGATGAAATTTGCGGTAAGGGGTTTTACGGGGGTGAAAAATCGATTTAGCTAGGTCTCACTTCTGAGAAAATTGGTTTTCTCGGCAATTTCACGCAAAAAGCTCAATTTATTAGTAAATACTTTGAAAAATTGAGAAGTATCTTTGGACATACCTCTGACTACCCTAGACATCTTCATCATAAGAAAATAGGGATACAGCCGTGAGCCTGTTCAAAGTTAATTCCGTAAAAGTGTACTTTGAAAGGCATTGTACAAATTTCCATAATTGTGGCACGGCACGTGACGGTGGGGTGACAAATACTGGCGAAAAATCAATAGCGAAATGTCCCTACGTCTCTGAGGAGCGCTTGCATACATTACCAGTTCATTATACATTAATGTCTGTCTGTCACGACAGTTTGTTTAATTAAAACTTTGTCTCTACTTCATTAAAGTAATATGAAGGTACTATATTTCCAAGGAACGGTAGGGTAAAAAGTAAAGTTTGATAGTAGAATCGGCACCCATATGATTGGGTGCCGATTCTACTATCAAACTTTTTATCAACTATAAGCAAAACGTCAGATAAATCTTAGATTTTCGTCTGTTTCCTACTCTACTAATGACCAACTACTCTGTTGTGGTGACATTTTAGCTATGGTTTGGACTTTGGCAGAACAAATTTTTGAAAAAGCCATTCTACGCTATTAACCAAATGGCTGACATTTAAGAGAACCACAGAAGTAGGAATAAACAAATATTTATTGAATGAATAATATATTTAATGAATAAATATTTATTGGTATAGATTAGTGTTAGGATAAGATATATCTTATCTATGATGTTGCAAGTTTACCCCAAAAAGTGGGAAATTACTCCCGAACTAGGGTGAAAGCACCAGTGCTCGACACTTTAAGGGAAGTGTGTGACTAAAATTTGAAATAATTTCTTTATTTTTACTACTATATCTACAGCAGTTAGTCCAAATGATAAATAATATATTCAAGAAAGGTTAGGTAGCAAGTTTTTTCACATTAAAGCTTTATGTTTTTAATCAGAAGACGAAAACCAAAATACCTACCGAATCTCCAGTAATGAACACCAATAATCCAATGATAAACAGTGATAAATCACCAGTTAATGACACTCCAGTTATGAACACCCAGTAATGAACAAGCACAAAACATGCAATAACTAACATTATTTAAACTACCTACCGGAAGGGAGGGACTTGCCCTGCAGTGAGACAGCGACTGCTAATTTTATTAATAATAAATAATAATAATTAATACGTATAATAATGATAATGTATTTTGCTGAGTTAGTTATGGGTGCATTTATGTTCATAACTCCGACGATCCTCAACATATCCTCACCAAATTTTTGTGGTACCAATCGGAAAGTATACCCTTACAAACAAAAAAAGAATTTTCCAAATCGCTCCAGGCGTCTTTGAGTAATCGGGGAACATACATAAAAAAAGAACAAAAAAAAAAAAAAGATTCCGACGAATTGAGAACCTCTTCCTTTTTTTGGTTAAAAACTAGACAAGTCAGCCATGAGAAACATTGTATTATAATTAATAATCAATTTGTTCGAGTGTGTAGTTTTTTCTGGGAGGCATCTGAAACCAACTCCAGTAATGAACACTTATTTTACCCAGTGTTCGACACATGTTCTTTATTGGAGAACATGTATCAATCGGTGAATTTCAAACATTAACGTAATCAGTTCATGAATTAGACTTAAATTTGCTAAAAAACTAAGAAAGTACGTAAAATAATAAGTATGGACACCTGTCGATTTCTGGAGAAGGTGAATTTTGCTGAACCAGTAATGAACATCGACTATAAAATAAAATTAAACATGCGTAGGTGCGCTACTGATATAAAATTAAATCCAGAATAATATAACCTTTCCATAAAATCAATCGAAATTCGAATAAATTGAATAATTCCAAAAATGCTGGCAAAAATATAGACTTAACTTCTTAGTAATTTCGTTAGTAAAAGTGTATTTTGGTTCAGCAGCGCACCAACACACAACTTTTTCTTCAATAACTTGAAAACTAAATAGCCGATTTTCGTGACGTTTTCAGGAATAACAACTGGAAATGTGTTGTCTACGGTTTTGTGTTTCTACCATAGATATATTCAACCTAAATCTTATTATAAGCCAATTAAAAAAAAAATGTCGAACACTGGTGCTTGTTCATTACTGGTGCCACCACCCTAGCAACATTACGCGGGTGGGAAGTAGGGTGGGTGCGGGGCGTTCGTCACGATTTTGGACTCAGTGCCGTGCGTGAAAAAGAAGCGGATCGCGTATTCTGTCTTAATTCTGTGAAGAGAACGGAACAAAACGCAGCGGAATGTTTGACGTTGTCATTTAGTAGATTTGCCCTAAGATCTTTAGGCATTTTTAGGTCCTTTGAAGATTTCTATGGGGGTTAGTCAGAGGTATGTCCGAACACAATTGGTACATTCCCACATTTTGCGTGACAGGTTGCAAGCCCATGGACGCTATTAGAAGGCTAACTTTCCTTTTATTTTCTTTACATCTGTAGGTACTAGATGATTTATAGAACGCCAGACAACACTCAACGATGCTACTTATACTAGTAGGTACCTGAGACATTGTTTCTTGATGGTAGAATGAATGTAATAAAATGGAAGTCACAATAAAAAATCTTATCAACATTTTCGAATCAACATTGGTTAAACAATTCTCAATATTCGCTCTCTATTTGTCACTTTGCAACAACAAAGGATGGCAATAGTTTAAGCAGTATTTCAATTTTGACAGAAGTTTAGAGGAGTTATAAATGGTAAGCGTCCACAGGCCTGCATCGCACGCAGCGGACGGATCGCATCAAACGGATTATCTGTGTAATGCGATGCGTACGATGCAGACATGTGGACGCACTTATATGAGTTTCTATACAAATAATACTACGATCCGTTGCGTGCGATGCGTCCGAAGCGTACGATACCGACATGTGGACGCTTACCATAAGTAGAGCGGTAAATGGGTAGGTAAATGTACCCAGTGACACTTGTAAAATCAAGACAAATCGACAAGAAAATCGTTTGAGCGAAATAGTGTACGTTTGTATGGTCTAACTAAAGTCTAAACAGTCTAAAGGCGTTGACCTACAGTGGTCCACGGAGAGGCTACGCACGTGCGTCAAGCTTCGCTTTGCAGGATACTGTATGTAATTGTGCACTGCAACCCACGGACACGCTTCGCATGAATTGACGTCATTGGTACACGCGTGGCTTGCTCGAATATGGCGACTACGCAGCTCAACGCTGTCAACGCTATGCACGCGTACACGAAAACGTAAGTAGCTTCACATCTGTTCCACAAGGCGTATGATACAAAACCGTGCTGCGCTACAGTTGAGTACACAGTCGTGGGTTCATATTTGTGTACCGCAGTGGAAACGTAGACCCACGTTGTCAAATAATAATAATAATATAATAAACGTTTATTTCAGAATACAAAATTCCATATTATAGGTACTTACATAAAGAGTCACTACACTATACTATTTCAAATAGTAAATACATACTTTTATATATGACAAACAAACCTACAATTATTTTTTATTCTGGCTGTGGTGCACAGATATCCAGTGACTAAAGAAACCACTATCTGGACATTCAGCGATTGTCAAATGAACCCACGCAGCTAAAATGCGCCGCGTGCCCGTGCACAGCATACGCTGCGTTGGGTCCGTGCCTTAATGCCTGAAACATTGCATTTTTATAGACAGTACACGTTATTCACAAAGACGTGGCTATTTATAAAGTTTTATCATTCCATCGCCAAAGAGCAAATGGGCCAGCAAATCTAAAAATAATTCTAGATTATGAAATAAAATTCCTGAAACTGAACACATGGCCATTCGTCTCTCGGCACTTCGGTCTATTTTTGTACAAAAAACAATAACTTCCACATTTCGTTGCGAAGTTCCCTTCAGAAAATTTATATGCGCATTATCAGAAGCTGTATAATTTATGGGCAAACTAGCTTCCGCCCGCGGCTTTGCTTGGTACCCGGATAAAAAGTCAAAGTATATTTATTGCATATTTACATGTCTAAAGAGGTGTGACAGATTGTTTAGGTTCAATGTATCTACCCTTTAAGGGCGTGCAATTAAGTATTTAAATTTTACAATACTTAGGGCTGATTTTCCAATACCTAGATAACTTTTATCTCAGGGAATAAAATATAAGTATGCGATTTGACAGATTTTTTATTGAAAATATGTCATAATAATGCCATATTTATTCCTTAGATAAAAGTTATTTATCGATTGAAAAATCAGCCCTTAATACAATAATAAGTCTAAGTATGTCCTTTACCGGTAATAAACTATCTATATTTTAAATTTCAGCCAAATTGGTTCACTGAAATGATTGACTGACTGACTAATAAGACAATTTAAAAGATCCTGCGTACCGATCTTAGGGTTAAGCCATGATGCCTTTAGGCGGCCTAAAAACTCCGTCACCAGAGTTGGCCACTAGCACATACGAATGAATGATTGAAAACTTTCTTTGTTGTACTTTCACTCTTTATTGTACACAACTTAAAATAACACTTTTTTAAGTTGTGTACAATAAAGAGTGAAAGTTTGTATGATCTGCAAATATTTGTCTCGGGTCTGGGTGTTTTCTATGTATATTATGTTTGTATTTACAAAAAAAAATGTATTTAAGTAGTATATCAGTCATGTGGTTGCCATAACACAAGCTCTGCTTAGCTTGGGACTACATGATGCTGTGTGAAATGTCCAGCAATATTTATTTATTATTATTTATTTATAAAGTACAACAAAGAAAGTTGTGTACAACAAAGAAAGGAATAACCCAATGAGGAATTGTACAATGGGCGGTCTTATCGCTTAGAACGAACTTACTTAAGTACTTACTTAGGGTTCTAACCGTGAATCTATTTACGTTTCCTTAGATGTGTTTATGTCAAACTAATACTCATATTATTTGCTATGTAGGTACATAAATACTTGAACTTGATAATGTTTTCGACGTTTATTATCCTCATTTAATTTAGGAGCTATTTTAAGTCGTTATAACTCATCTATGTTCATAAAAATGTTTTATTTAGTAAATAAATACTATTATAATAAGCAGTGATGTGCTTAACCTCATCAATCATCAGCATAGTCTGTCAGAGGTTGGTCAGAGGTATGTCCAAACACATTTGGTACCTTCCCACATTTTGCAGAAGTTAACATTCCATCATCACCATCATCATCATTGGCCTGTCCACATCTATTCCAGATGATTAAGATGGCGTCAGTCAAGTCAATTTGTAACATTCCATATGTGACAGGTTACAAGCTAACTAGTTTCCTCGCGATGTTTGCCTTCACCGTTCAGAGCTCATAAAGCACATATAAATTTTTCTAAACGAAAAATCCCTTGATGCATGGCCGGGTTCGAACCCACGACCTTCGGATTGAAAGTCGAGACACTAATCCACTCGGCCAACACTGTTCTAGAACTCTGAACTCTGAAGAACTGTAGCCGTACCATGAACTCTTAGAGCAATGTTAAAACAAGCATGAAATATGACAACGAATGTAATTTCTAAAGCAGTAGGACTGTTTTAAGCTTATTTTAACATTGCTCTAAAGCGCGGGACATACAGAAAAGACGTAAGACGAGGACGCGTCGCAGACATTATGTCTCTTCCGCGTCCCTTTCATAGAAAATGTATAGAAGCGTCGCGCCGCAAAACATACAGAAGAGACGGAGCGCCGTCACATTTTGCATGAAAGGGACGCGGAAGAGACAAATGTCTGCGCCCCGTCTCTTCTATCTGGCCTGCGCCTAAGTGCCAATTCAGACTACCACAACCACACGACACCGACAACCACACCACAACGACGCGACGTGGTCGGGCGTATATTTGTATTGAAAATGAATTTCCAATTCAGACGTACCACATTTTGTCGTTGTTATCGACCACCTGTGTAATACGACCACATCGCGACCACATCGCAACCACATCGCGACAACATGACGTCATCAACAGCGCGCGCCTAGCTGGCGCCTGTCACATCGACATTTTGTAGGTACCACAACGCAACTGCAAAAAGTCGCTGCGACACAATTCACACGCAACCACAGCTGGACCACATTTTGTCGCTGCGACGTGGTGTGGTAGTGGTACGTGTGTTTTGACGCTAAGAGTTCATGGTATGGCCCCTGAAGGTTTCCAAAAATATTTTCTCCCCAACAATTCCCAAAAATGACTTTCCGCATTATACTAAACATGCGAGCCACTTAGTGAACACTGACCTAAAAACAACCCCCTACCCTCCCTCTTGGCAAGTGACAAGTGGGGAGATTCGGTAACTCATCCCCTTGACACAATACCTACAACAAACAGTAAATAATGTGACATTTATGAAAGGTTTCATTATAGACTTCTTCGCTTCACCCGCGTGGACTTCTTTCTTTAATTATCTTCTTTTACTTTCTTTCTTTATATATATCCCACGGGAACCTTGAAATTTTCCGGGATAAAAAGTATCCTATGTCATATTCCCGGTCATTATCTATCTATGTTTTAAATTTCAGCCAAATCGTTTCAGTGGTTGTCGAGTTATAGAGGAACAAACATACATCCATCCAAACATCCAAACTTTCGCATTTATAATATTAGTGCGACGTATGATGTATGTAGTGAGGTAGAGATAATAGTAGACTCGTTGGCCGAGTGACACAGTGCCTCGACATTTTGATCCAATGTCATAAAGTCAAAAGTCAAATTCATTTAATTCAATAAGATCACTTCGTCTATCACTTTGAATCGTCTCAAGAGCTAGGTGATTCTACTCTTCTTCTACATGGATCTGAATCCCGGTCTTGCATCAATGAATCTGTGGTTTCATGTTGCACTTTCTCACATTTTCAGAAAATGAATAAATGCTTTCTTTTGACTAGCAGTTGGGACACATTATGTTGTAAAGAAAAAATGCAGGTGTACCCCGATTTTCAAACAAAAGGTCAACATTTTTGCGATTTCTAATGCCATTATGGCAAACGACCATCAAAACATTTATTATTTATAATTATTTCATAAAAAATTGTTAAGATTACATAGAACAAATTATAAAATAAATTAATAGGTCAAGTCATTTACAATAAACCCCGCACTAGCCAAAGCCTGTATCGCGGGAGTCCAAATGAAATTTTCAATTCAATCAATTCAAGTGAATATTCAATCTATCTAGGACGTTTAAGGCTACTACGACTCAAAATTCAAACTAAATCTATTTTTTTGCATTCATCGCTAAGTCATACATTTTTGAAGGTCATGCAACATAGCGAAGGATAAGTCATTAGTCGCTTGTCTTTTTAACTAACTCGGTAATGCATTGTCACTACTGTATAATTTACCTACTGTGACAGCCCATTCTTCACTTAATACTGCGTATACCAGATAATTGTACTGTTACGTCCTTGGGTATAGAATAAATCAAAATGTTATGCCTCTGGCAAAATATCCGATTTCTTGGAATAATTTATCCTACTAGTATTGGTTAGTGTTGTGAAACTCTCAAAATATTTCTTTATTTTTGCAAAATGTGCACTTGTGCCAAATATGTCTCTGGATGTTACCCCCTTAGATCTTCAAAAGATCTTGTAAGATCAGAAAGAGTATACACATCAAAAACCTCTAGATGATATTATTTGTTTTAAAATACATGATTTGATCATTAAATATTGTACTTTTAACAAGGAAACAATTCATTATATATTTTTTTAATAATAGTTCAACATATTGATATTATTATGTTATGTTTTCAAGCTAATTATATATAGAAAGAAAGAGTGAAAAATACATTATGTATGTTGAATATAAAGCTTGTAAAAAGGACGTGTTCAAAGGTTCATGATCGCCTTGGGGATATAATCTAATATTTAGAAGTTTTCAAAGTAATCCTATTTCGTTTGTTTTTTCCAAAATTTTAAAAGTGACTAGGTAGTGTTTTTATTTGATGAACTTTTAGAATTAGACGATCTCATGCTTTTAGTAGATATTGTACTTAGTTGATAATTCTAATCTTAAATTAAATCTAGTCATGTAGGCAAAATAGAAAATCTTCTCAGAATTAAAAAATGTCTGAGAATCAAAAAAGTCAGTTATTGTGTATGAATAAAAACAATAATGAGTAAAACTTATAATGAATCACTCTCGAATAAAATCGGTGATTAAATGAAACATGAACTCGTTTTTATAATACTTTCTCACATTGTTGAAGCTCTAACAATTACTAGGAAATGTATGAGATAGTTAGAATTACTGGGTGGTACAAAATTATTCCTGAAAACTAAAATAGCGCATACTAAGAAAATATGATTTATTCCGAAGCATGTTATGGCTGTTGTTTATGTATCGGACTGCATGAAATACTTAACACATTTTAATCCCAAATCAAAGACAGTTTTGTCCAAACCTAACAAAAAGTTATAAAATGACTAGATTCTAGAAATAAACCCATTCTGGGATGTGTGTTAAGTATAGATTAAAAATCTTATTTTTTCTTTGTTATTAACTTTTTTTTTCTTTAAAAATTGAAAATTGACGTGAGAATCTGTTTGATTCAGAAAACAGTTATCATACAATATAATATAAGTAATTATTGTGAACATCATTATCTGTTGTCTGTTCTGTGGTCTAAAGCTTACGTTTGGATTTTTCGGAGTAGTATTATTTCACCCAGTATTAGAAAATTAACAATGTTCCAATCTGTGTGGTCCAAATAAGTCCAAGCAATTTACTCACGTGCTAGAAATTACAGGAGGCGATGTTAAAACTAGCGGTCTTTGTACTAACTCTTTAACGACCAAGAATTTTTTCTTTGAATTTAGTATTTTTTGTAAATAGTATGGTAATATGGTTACTAAAGATGTCAAAAATACATATTTTTAACTTTCGCGACTTGAACTTTAATTACGCGATTAAGTCCCGTTAATAATAATTTAAAGATGTCAAAAATATAAAAAAATCCCACATTTATACTTTTTTGGAAATTGTATGTATCAAATGTGATACGTTGCGCAACATACAAATAAGTAGCAGGTGAACGTAGTGTATCATTTTTGTTACATTGTCCTTGTGAGGGTTCTATTTTATTTTTAGAAATATTGTTAACGATAGTTTGGGCGTGTAGAAGACGAATGATTGTTTAACCAAAAAAATGTATGATCCAAATGTGAATGGGACAGCTTTTAAGAGAAGACCCATATTTGGACCAAATTTGGGACATTTTAGAAATGGTCAAAAGTACCTTAAACCAGCGAGCATGATTGTATGAAAAATTTGTTGAGAGTGGATGAAGCGAAAATGGATGTCAGAGTTGTAGTAAATGGAAATTTGTGGCCTGTCTCTAAAGGCCTTGTCAAACATGACGCGAAGCGAATCGAACTGAAAAAGTGGAAAATGTAATGTATGGTAATGTATCGATTTGCTTTTGCTTTTCTATATGACTAGATTCAATGGAAATACATTACAAAATAAAAACGCTTCGCCAAATCCATGGATGCACAGCCGGGATTCGAACTACTATCAAAATCAGTCAGAATTTATTAGTCATTACTAGAGACCGGATTATATGCAATTGCATATCAATTTGCAATATTTAGCCCATTTATATACTTATTTTGCCTAAAATCTTGTGATGATGCATATTTTCGCTATATTTGCAATTTTTCTAGGTGCAATATTTCAATTATGATAACATTTTGAGCAATAATCCACGCTTCGTTGAACCTTTGTGTCAAATTGATAGTTTTGATAATGAGGCGGGTGAACTGTTTCCAGAAACAATAAGTAGGTAAGTGCCAACATTTTACCTACTAACTTATTTTTTTTATACTTATGTGGCAAAATACCATTCAGCATCCACATGTGAACGGTAGTTCCAACATTTGGAACAGTTAGAAAGTACTAAATATTAAATATTTTTAGTTTGAATGATAAAAATGTAAGAATTACTATCTTCTTTCTATTTAATGTTGCATATTTTGACACTTTTAATCATTATTTTAGGCATTTTTCATGCAAGTTACCATGCATATTTCAGGCTTTTAATGTTGCATATGATCCGGTCTCTAGACTCTGCCAATATCCTAGAAATCCAAACCATAAGTGCCCTAGTTACAGTGCTTTATAGCTAAAACCGTAGTAACCCGTGTCTAAATATACACAAAACTAGTATCTATAACAATGCGTTATGGTCTATTTTAGATCGTGCGTAAGTTCTATCGCTTGCGAAATTGAAAATCAATTTTATGAGGTTTTTATCGAAGGAAACATAATAATAGAGATCGTGTGGTGTAGGTATTATAATAATAATCATCATCTCCGTTCACTTAAAAGTCGTATTCAGTGATAAAGATTTAAGGAACTCACAAACTAAGGAAAAGGCACGACAAAACAAATAAGAATGAAGTAAATAAAATAAAAAATAATGAAAAACCTCCGACAAAACTATAGCATGAATGAAAAACATGGGTGCTCAAACATGTCAGAAAAAAAAGAAAAATCATGTATTGTTACGTCACAAAAAATCGTCTCGAAAATAGACATTTTAATTGCTTCATTGTAATCAACTAAGAAAATGTATAAAATGATTGTAACGTGTTGTTTAGATTATTTCTATTGTGCGCTTGTTTTAGTCTGTATTCTGAATGCAATTGGTAGAATAGAACTATCTTACACTTATGCCATATGCCATATGACAGCGTCACTGTCATTATGGCATATGTATGATTTGACATTTGAAATGACAGAATTATTTTGCGAGCGAAACAGTTTTGTTGTCTAGAAATCTAAATTGCAATTGTATTATGTTATTAAATGATAAACGATGATTGTATCAGTAGGATTTCATTGATAGGGCCACATATTCACACCCTTTAGCGAAAGAACCCTAACAATTCAGAAGACGGAAAAACTCACACAAGCCCACGCAATACGGACACGATTCAGGTTGTAAGTAAAATAAACTGGATTAAAATGAGGTATGTACAAGTGATATACTTACTTTGCTAAGGTATTATAATTACTGAAGGTTCATTCATATCTATTCGCATTACCAGACTTATTTAATGCAATGCAAAGCTCTAGACTACCTACCTCAAATTGCTTGGCATGTTGCAAGATACTTTCTTGTATTGAAGATTATTATAAGTATTGATAAGTTGGTATCAAAGTATCTGCACTTACCTACCTATTCAGCTAAATCGGTGAGCATAGATTGGGTGTATAAAGAGGTTGAAAAAGTGGCTGTGTACTTATGAACTTATGTGTACTTATATACTTATGAAACTTTATAAACTGAATGGTACCTACAGTTAACCAAGATTGATAAATATTCTAAAACAAAGTTAAGTGAAACAATCAATCATAATGATTTTAAAGATCCTAATAAGCAATTGAAGAAATCTTGATGATTCTCGGAGGTCGATTCCACTAACAAGCTTTTTGTCGGCCATGGCACAGCGTCGGTTAGGCTTGGACTTCGTTTTGTTTCCTAATCGACTAGTGGCCTGCGTCTCTGTTGTGTTGATGTTTTCAAGCAGGTGGCTGTCGTTTGGAAAATGAGGCAAAGCTTAGCGGTAATGATAACTAAATGGTTGATGTTTTAAATTAGTAGAATCGGGGCCCTGGTCAGACACCAAATTCCCTTAGCATATTCAATGTGACAATGATTCATTTATTTAGTGGTAACCTAAAATCTTGATAAGAAAACAAAAGAATACCTAAGTGAAATTACAGAAAATTACATTATTAGACTAACATGAGAAATGCAATTTGGTAAGTACTGCAATAGAATAAGTAACATTATCACTGATGACAAGAATTCTTCGCTCAACCCTGCCCAGTTGAACTTGTGAATATAAATAAATAGGAATCTAGAAAGAATGCATGATGAAACATGATGTTTGATTAATAAAATAATCAATTTAATTATTTTAATTAGAAGTTTAAAGTTATCAAAAGCAAAAACAACTTAGTGGTAACTAACTAGAAATACTTAAAAGGTAACTGGAAGTTCTTGCATCAAATCAACACAATTAGATTAGAACAAAAAGGAATCAGGGACTTTTATGTAGTATTATTATCCGTTCTGCACTTTTATGGAAAAGGTTTAATGAACTTGATTTGTGATTGAGCTTTATGTGAACATGTTCATATTATAATACTTCTGATGAAAGGACAATAAATATTCTTGAATGTTGTATGTAGCACAGTGAACAAGCGGCACTTCTAATGACAAGGCTTTGGAGGTTTTAGAGACATTTGACAAAATGTGATCAAATGATGATGAGATTTGGTTCATCTTGTCTCAAGATTGAGAATTACTAGATGATTATTGACCATGACTATTACCTATTATATTATATATATATATTATATACTATGACTATTACATAATATTAGAGCGATTACCTTTGAATGAATGAATGGAAGTAAAAACTTGCTTAAGATAAGATAAGGAATGGAAGCCCATGAGAGAGAAATAGGATAAGACTTCATATAAAATAAAATAAAAAAACATTGAAATGAAATAATAGGTAAATCACATTTATGACATAAAGTATATAACTTGAGTTTTGGAAATTACTAGGATAATGATAATCTTGAATAGCAAATGGGATACCATTATGGACAGGGATTTCCTCAGGCTGAGATTTTTGAAATGAAATGAAATGAAATTATTTATTTGCTAAATAAATGATTTTTTTTGATTGATTTAAAGATGATTGAAGTTGCCAGGGAATTGGCATTTTAAAAAAAAACATAGAACGTTTATTATGCACTAATGTTCATTCTGAACTAAAAACTTTACCTAAACTAAAGTAGTATCAACTCTCAGCTACAAAACGAATTAGTGCCTACCTAAGTTTAGTTAAGGATATCCATGATACCTACAGTAAAACAAAAATATACATATACCTATGTACTTAGTTATAATTATAAATTATTAGGAAATGGATACATTATGGAAGACTGAGTGTGAATAAATTAGTCTTAGATTCTCTGCCGGATTTTATTCAGTCGTGAATTAGCGTTGATAAGTACTACCTACCTACTGTGATCAAAAAGGCTGAGATAAATAGACTCGAATCTAGACAAATGCAACTCAATCCATGAATCGGTACCTGCACACTCTTTTGAAATGAACAAGTGATAGTTATTTTATTAGAGATCACAAAACATTACAATCGTTATTTATGGTTGCAAACTGAATACCTACCTGCCTAATTCTAGATTCGTAATCAAAATAATGTGAACATAAGAGTTAGTGTTGCAAGAATAAAACTTAAATTAACTGAGTTGAGTGAAAGTAAAACTAAAGGTACCTACTTACATTAGAAAAGAAATTCCGAACCTACCCACTAAGATTTTATGGATACCTACCTACATATTCTTTCTTTATTAAAAAAATAAGACCGAACAATAAAATTCCACAATGACAGGACATGTACAAAGGCGAGCTAAACCTTATCATGCACATAGGTACATATTTTAAACCTGCCATCATGTAGGTAAATCAAAAATATCCAATTCATGTTTGGTTGGACGTAGGCATTACATCACATCAAAGAGGACTTAGAAACGATGTGTTATTTCTGAAAACTGTCAATGCAAAATTTGGTGGATAACGGAATTTGTAGGTACCCAGTACCTACACAATACACGTTTATTTATGATGCTATTATACCTAGGAGCGCAGTTAATAGTAGTGGAAAGTAGAATTTTGTGAAGATAAATAAATAAGATTAAGTAAAATATTTTCTATGAGAGAACAAAGGAACAAAAATTAAGTCTTTAAGTAGAAAAATTAGGTAGGTACCTACTTTGGGTATTACCTAATTATTATAAAACTTAGACTTAAAGCTAATGAGACTAGATCCAAGTTGTGAGTGGTGCACAAGGGATGAGTCCACTGCACTGGCTTCATTTTAGTGAGCGACTACCGTAAAACATTCTGTGAAAGAAATTATACAAAATAAAATGCAATGGGAATTAGTATTATGACAATAGAACAAGTAAACCAATAGGTATCGTAAACTTTGTGATATGAAATTAATGATTAAACGAACTTACCGTATGTGAAGTTCTATCATAATTACAAATTAATTTACAATTTAAACAATTTACAAACAATTTACAATTTACAATTTACAATTAGACGAAGGCTTCGTCCGAAGAGATTAGCATATAGATAGGTATACTTGTAGTAACACATAGTAAAATTAATGAAAAATGATGGTAATGATTATTAAATAATTTAGATTGTTTGGAATTTAAGTTGATAAGTAAGAATAATGATACTAAATAATAATTAAAAAAATATATGCATTACTTGTAATTGCATGAGTTTGAGTGACTTGAGTATTTGTGACATTGATTATGAGTGTGAGGCAAAGAACGGCTTATCAGAGTTGATAGGTAATACCAAAAGAAATGGATCGAATAATTGTTAAGTAAGCATGGTGTAAAGAAGAGAAAGGTATGTGCCGTAAAAATGGTAAGGAAAAACTACTTGTGCAAATTTACTAATGTGGTCGAAATGCGGAAAAAAGTTAAACATCTACATAATAATAAGCAGATTCTGGAACAGCTCAAGTTATGAAGCTGTACGGTCATGAATAGTCAAGAACAGGGATACGAAGGTAGAAAATCAGAGAGTCGCTAAGTGAGCCGGCAAGTAGTTCTGCTTGTGGTCACCTTTAGTTCGTAGACCGCACTCCAATCATGAATGCTGAAATAATAATGAAACGTGACTAATTACCAAACGCCAACTGACTGCCTAAGATTGCTGACGTAAAATGCTTAGATGACAAATACAACAGTAGAAGAACTCGTACAAAGTACTTTATTAAATTGAGTGTAGTTTGTTACAAAATAACGGTAATAATATTGTACCTACTTCTGACAGATAGACAAAGATTGACAGATTCACCAGAATTCTTAAACTTAATGTAAACGACCAAACAAAGAATTTAGTAGCTGGAAAACAATTAAAATAAACTAGAAAATGTCATGTATAAAAACTGAGAAGGAAAGTGGTCTAAACGCGAACCTATTCTAGTTAAATAGTGAACCATGCTGTAAACTACCTAGAATGTGCCAGCTAGACATATATTGCTGATAAAGACTTTGCTACACCTAGTCCATGTAGACTATGCTAACTTGATGACCTCCACATTGTATTATTATTATATTATTGAGCTTCAATCTTGAAATTAAAAGTTCAAGTACTTACCTAAACGTAAGCGATTAAAAAGCAAAGTGCTATGGACTGAACTAGTTGAATAGAGCAGTGTATACTTTTTGAATAAAACATTACTTAGATAAAACGATTTTAGATTTCCAAATGATTATTTTCGAATAATAATGAACAATTATGTTGAAATTACACGATCAGCGTTGAACATGAATATAGAACTAGATAAACACGTGGAGTATGCTAGAAAAATTATAGATGGACTAGGTACGGAAATGCGGATATGTAATGTGAAATGAGTGAGTAGTGAAAAAAAAAAGTGATAAAGAGAGGAGCAGAGAAAAGAAACATGGGTTGCTGACCTATGTGGGTTAGGGCAGTAGTGTTGATAATTGATTGTTGAGGATAGGATGAATACTGATAAAAAAAAATTGTTGAATGGCAGCCAGTTAAACAAAATATCTAGGTTCTAATTTGTCTAGTCAAGCAGGATTAAGAACCTTTTAACTAGAGAATTAATGAGCAAGGCAACCGACACGTCGATACATCTAAGTTAAACTTGCATTAGTGAATTAAATGTTCGGTACCTGCCAAAACGACGAGTAGAAGTAATGGGAGAAGATTTGAGAAAATAAACTCCGCTAGTCGCTGTCAAATCAAGCTACAAAAAGAGAGTTGAAATGCCGTTGGATTTTAGAGAGAATTTCGAAATGATACAAGGTTTTATGCACGCATACCTGATGACTTAGATTAGACAACTAAAAGTGTTGAACTATTTTATATTGCCGACCCAGATCCAATAGCCTACTTAATACCTACATGAACCATGCAACCATGACTTTTACATTTAAAAAAAATATTGGTATTTGAATAGAAGCGAAATAAAACTGTTTTAATTCTAGAACACGAGTGAGTGATCCGCGCAATCGAGTGTGTGTTTGAAATGGTCACAGCAGCGACAACTGAAAAGAGGCGCGGCGTAGCAGGAGCTACAGCCAATGCAGAGATGGCCGAACCAGTGTCTCGCTTTGTGAGGGCTTGACTGGCACAGCAACTTGCCAGTCAAGCGAGGGCATTATTGACATGTGAAGCGCTCGTGGCGAAGCTTGCTTAGGCGCTCTTGATTGAAAGTCAAGAGTCAAAATTCAAAGATTATTCAATACCTAAGATCATGTAGGCCTCACTTTGACATCAATGATTTAATATTTCATAACGATTTAATATTAACGGAGTTAGAGCATATTCATTGATCGTTCGGGGCGCGTTGAATTGTCGAACCCGGCTTTTGTTGAGTCGAACCATGACGGAGGCCTTGCGGCCAACATACTCCGTCACCAGGATTGGCCGCTTGCTTATACGAACTTACTTGCTTACTGACATTGGAACTTGTCTTTATTTAATATTGCGATTGTTTTCCTGAATAAGTGATGACTGGCATATGAACTTGCATGTATGTATATTTATTTATTTTTATTTATTTATTATAAGTACACACACATGTTAGCGAGGGCATTACTGGCATACGAACTTGCCGCCCAATATTAATTATTTTCATTAATAAGTGATAACTGGCATATGAACTTGCCACTTAATAAAAAATTATGTACGTTTATTTATTTATTTAATTATTATAAGTACATATACATATTAGCGAGGGCATTACTGGCATATGAACTTGCCGCCCATTATTGACTATTTGCACAAATAAGTGATGACTGGCATAGGAACTTGCCACTCATTAATAACTATGTATGTAGGTATTTATTTATCTTATTTATTACAAGTACATATACTTATTAGCGAGGGCATAACCGGCATAAGAACTTGCCGCCCATTATTGTTTAATTAATGATTATGTGATATTAACTGGGGCATCACCGGCATAAGAACTTGCCGCCCACTATTGTTTATTTCATGATTATGTGACATTAACTAGGGCATCACTGGCATACGAACTTGCCGCCCTTTTGAATTGTTTCAGAACAAAAGGATCTCGTAAGTATGGATTTGACCATTAAAAAAACTAACCACCCAGCTGAAATAATTATTGTGCTCAATTATTGCCATCTGACTTAATCCATGCCTGATTTAAGAATAACATTATTTACAGAACAAAAGGATGTTGTAAGTATGGGTTTGACCGATAAACGAACTAGCCACCCAGCTGAGATTATTTTAAATTATTAACCCCATTTATGTGCCAACTGATTATAGGACTAAGAGGTGACACGACCGATTTTTAAGTAAAAAAAAAAAAAATTGACTTCTAAATGTTTTGAATATTTTTGGTATGTATTTCTCAAACATTAACATCTGTGATTTCATTAGAAAAATTGTGTCTGACTGATATAAGATTTTGATAACAGGGTGAATTTTATAAAGATCTGTTATTTTTGTTTTACCATAGCGATGCATAACTGTAAACGGAATAATTATTATTGATTGGAAGTTCCTATTGATTTAAACACTGCTCAATATTATTATGATATATAACCGATTGTTTTTGAAATACTAATTAATTTACGCAGTACCCTTGACTTGAAACGACTGCTGGACTTCTGTACAGAGAGTATTCTGTTGATTCAATATACCTATTCTGTTAAGGTGGCGACTGTATGGAGCGATCTCGATCCTTGACATCGTGGCGAGGCATTCGTAGCGAACATGGCACGATGCGACATTGCTGGCTGATCGACGGCGGTGCACCTTTTACCGCGGTTGCTCGACTGTGGTCTTCATTCGTGGTCGAGTCGTCAGACGAAGTTGTTGTGAAGTAGTATTGCTGGCCAGGCACCACCTTTATGATACTAAAACTGAACGAAGAGACTCGTTCATAGTAGGATGGCCGAATGTAACGTGTTGTTTAGATTATTTCTATTGTGCGCTTGTTTTAGTCTGTATTCTGAATGCAATTGGTAGAATAGAACTATCTTACACTTATGCCATATGCCATATGACAGCGTCACTGTCATTATGGCATATGTATGATTTGACATTTGAAATGACAGAATTATTTTGCGAGCGAAACAGTTTTGTTGTCTAGAAATCTAAATTGCAATTGTATTATGTTATTAAATGATAAACGATGATTGTATCAGTAGGATTTCATTGATAGGGCCACATATTCACACCCTTTAGCGAAAGAACCCTAACATGATGTTTAAAAGTTAACTTATTAACCCAAAACAAGTCGAGATTTCTTAGATCTTTAGATTGTGGTATGGTTCATAACAGCACAATATAAGAAGAATAGAATAGAATAGAAAACGTTTATTCGACATACACATAGAGACAAATACAAAATATCCATTGGTAAAAAATTTAATCCTTTGATATGCCGTACCGGTCTGCGTAAGTCTCTAAAGACACGGAAAGTTACAAACAAAAAAGACAAAAAAAAAACAAATTCTTATTGAGCGTGTGGTGCCGAAAAGGCCTAGTCTCAGCTGGTACTGCTCCCATGGTAGGCAACGCTGTTTTTTGTAGCGCGTGTGTGGAAATAGACATTCAATGATCAATCTTCTATCGCGTTCGGTCTCCTTCAGATGAGAGTGACAGAGCTACTTCCTGCTCGCTCTGATCATATATCTGTCTCGTTGAATGTCTGTTTGCTCGGAAGCTTGTGAACGCGGTATCAGACAGTATAAACTAAGTTCGTACACGAGCTATAGCCAACAAAAGTATTATCCCTCTGAGGGATTATCTATTAGGTCAACGACACAAGTACCTACGATAATGTAATAAGCTAGGGATTTCGTTTTACCTGAAGGATTATTTGAAAGATAAAATGGCTTATTAAATTATACGGAATAATAAGTCCTATCTATAAGCAAATGTCATTATTTTTGTTTGTGACGTAAAGAGAACGAAATCAAATTCCCAGCAGCAGTCATTCTGTAAACTCACTTCGAACGTCGAAGAGCTGAATCCGCTGTGAGATTTCAAATTTCGTATTCGAAATTTGAATCTCACAATACATTCTTGTGTAGGTATTTAGTGAGCTCGGTCACTTGAGTGAATTCGAAGTGAGTCTACAGAATGACTTTGCTGGTATAAAATATGATATTGGATGCCTATAAATACGACGTAAAAAATAGTTATTTACTTACTAACATGAATTTGTGATTTTGACTGATCAATGATCATTTTGGTGGGTTTCTTCGTATAGTACAAATACTTGAGGTATAACCACATATTCAAATACCTGTCAATTTAGAAAATATTTTTTCCTGGTAACTCTCATGTCAATAGACAGAGTTGATAGCAGCCGTTTCAGTTATACAGATTTTTTGTATGTATCTATGTATGATTCTACTCCTGTTCTTTCGCGACCAACACCAAGAAGAATCAGGGCAACAAGCACAGTTTGGGGCCTAGCTTTAATTTCAGTGATCCATCCTCTTAAATATAAACAGACAAGTTTCAGTGGGGAGCCAGTTTAACAAAGTGCTGCCTCTGTCAACAAAGAAATCTAAAATGGAGTTTTAAAAAAACAAAGCCTATTTTTACCAATCCCCTAATATTTTCCACACTCATCCATAAACAATTTCCGTTCTATTATCCTCTCTACGCCCAACAAAATAAAATTCAATTTTAAACGAGCTCACGCAACTCGTACGCCCGAGTAATTTAACTTCAACATCGAACTGAAAGATTTATTATCAAGACCGGGGGAACAAATTAATCCATCCATCCGGTATTGGCCGGTGAAATAGGCTGTACACAACTTCCGATACGATCCATTTACTGTCATCCACAGACTTTAAAGAGGGGAATTCACTAGACGGACATGCCCGCGGACATATTATGCCCGCAGGCATGTCCGTCTAGTGAATTCCCCGCTTAGCGCTGGTTGTACGCTTCTCTTAAAACTTAGACCTTTACAACATCATTAATATAAAAAAAATTAAACAACATCATTATGATATGAATATTATACAGCGTTAGGAGGCAATCTATGCCTACCGGAACGTTGTAGGCAACGCTGTAATGTTCCAGGTCCCTGGAACATTGTTGAGATAGAATTAGCTTGCCAGGTCTACACACCATCCTCACAGCTTGAACACCCTTAACCACTGAAAAGACTTCGTCAAAACGTAAAGATCTAACTTAAGCGTGTGTCAGACGGCAGAAAGCCGGCCTCTCTGCAAAGACCTTGGTCGGGTTTGCGTGGTTTCTGTCAATCAGAAAACCAATTCGGTCGGGTAACAGCTGTCTACACTGCAGAAACCACACAGATCCAAGCAAGGTCAACTCTGCAGAGAGGCGACGGTCTTCTGCCGTGTAGCATGCATTTAAGTTACAGCTTTCGAGGTTCTTCTTCACAGTTTAGAGTTTGTGTCAAAGTGAAAATGTATTTTCGGAAACGAAATATTCATTGTGATACACGATCAGAACCCCCGACCTTCAGCACTATCCTACTTGGCTAGCACAGCCCAATTCAAATCGGTGGAAATACCAGGTTTAATAATTAATCGTATCGGATACTACAAGTAAAGCTGCTAAATTGGCCGCAACCAATCATATAGACCAATCAGGCAATGATTAAAAATTCAGGGGCTTTAATGGGAATCCATATTGTTGACAGGGTTTCAGAAATCGTGTTTGCCTACCTGAGTAGATGAATATTGATTGAGGAATGAAGCTTGGGAAATATACATTGTATATGGTTTTAGAGCCATGTTGATCGAGTTGGAAACAACTCGATCAACATGGCTCTAAAACTTTGTAGAAATACAAAGTTTCTACTTCTAAATTTCTACACAACGCAGGATAGACATAATTCATATACATGCGGCATAGTCTTCTTGACATTATATTGTTCATGGTCATTTTTGTGACCAATCATAAGGCAACAGTTTGCGCAGGAGACCGAGACCAGAGACAGGAGTTGTAGGGGCGCGCGAAAGGGACAAGAGACAGAGAACCGTCACTTTAAATGAAAACGGTCTCCTGGTCTCAATCTGCGGTCTTGGTCTCCAGTGCGAACCGCCAGTTTTAGATTCTTTAGGTTCCGGACAAGCCTACCTTAACCCAACAATGTCCATTACTATAGCTAGCGACCCGTAATGAGTAGGCAAAATGTCCCTTGATGCTCAATCATCTAGATTAGATTGTGAAAGCCAAGTTTTTGGTTCTTTAGCACGAACGATATTTTCTCCTTAACAGATGGACGAATTTCGATGATTAATTACTTCTTTGTGTAAAGTTGGCCGATTTGATCAGTGCCGTGACTTTCGATCCGAAAGGTCGCAGGTTCGAACCCGATCGAGCATCAAAAGATTTTCGATAAATGTATACTTAAACGCATTAGCATGACCTCTAAACGGTGAAGCAACACATCGTGAGGAATCCAGTTAGCTTTCTAATAGCGTCGATGTGCTTGCAACCCGTCACGTATGGAATGCTAACTTCTGCAAAATGTGGGAATGTACCAAATATGTATTTGGACATTTTCTCTGACTACCCCCTTAGACATCTTGAAAGGATCTTAAAATACCTAAAAAGATCTGAGAGGATGTCTACCGCGCCTTGGGGATACAGTCGTGATCTTATTTCCATTTTATTTAAAATTAAAGAGATATTATACTCAATGTGGAAGAAAGAAGTTCATCATTTGTGTTCGAATGCTACTAAAAAACTAGTCAAATTTTATCTTGCACATTGAACAAATTTTTTACTGCAAACCAAATTTTAGTACTCAGTACTCGTAATTTTACAAAGAAAGAAGACGAACAGTAAAACAAACAATAATGTAGGTACAATTTTATTCAGTACTGCTGTTCATTTTAACGACTTTCACCATAAAAGTTAACGATTCTGGTTTTAATGATCGTTAAAAATATAATGGAGCCGTTTCGACTAGGAACGGTTCATTTAAAGCTAATTATAATGATTGAAAATTTATTCTTTAGTTCATAATGTTTTACAATCAATCTTAGTTCAATTTTCAAAGTCAGTTTTATAAAAAGTAAGTTCGTAAGAGCAAGTGGCCAACTCTGGTGACGGAGTTTTAGGTTTTATAAAAGATGATATGTAAAATTCAATCATCATCTTCTCATACCATTTCTACTTACTGTTAGGTATAGGCCTCCTCCTTATCACGCCATTCTCTCCGATCCCTCGCGAGTCTCATCCACTGATTCCCGACCACATTGTCATTGGACCATAGACTGTTTCTTTTTAATTTGAAAAACCATAGCTTTACAATAATAAGTAAGCATCAAAAGTACAAGCTTTGCTTAGTTTGGGGCTAGATGGCGCTGTGTGAAAATGTCCACCAATATTTATTATTTATTTATTTATCAAAGCTTAATACAAAGGGACTACGAGTACATGTTATTTTCAATCTTCAATAAGTTAACTTCAAACTAAAATCTATAAATCAAAGGAATGGCGGTATTAAAGAAACTTTAAAATGAAATCGTTAACGTCTGCAAACTCTACATTGCAGCTAAAGTTATAATAAACTTTGCGCTTTTATAATAGAAATGATAAAGTAATACGACGAAGTTGAAACATATTTCGAAACTGAATATTATAATTTAAAAATTTGCTTTTACGGGAAGGAAAAGTGGAACATAATAAAAGGCAACAACCAAATTGTCTGAAACTGCTGGTTAAACTTCTGTCAGCATCATGAAATTTTCATAATTTGATGCAAATGATACTCGATTAAAAGAGCAGACTGGCACAAGAGGTCTTAGAAATTTTTTTAGCTGTTTTTGATGCGAAACATCTATATCCGCGTTGAGTTGGTTAGACCGATTTTTTGCTTCACCGTGGCGACGACGCCGACGCAGCGCGATTTGATAGTATAAAACAACATGATACCTTAATTAAATAAATTATTATCAATACTATATCCTACATGTCCTTAACATCTGTAGTCTTAATACCAATCAGATTATCATCATCATCACAAGCCACTACGGTGGCAGTGGTGGTACGACGTTGTGGCTTGCCAGGCGTTCTGCGACGGCTCATTTTCTTTATATTATCATACCTAATGACATCATAATTTACCTCGACGTTTTGGTTGACATCTCAGTGGCCGTGGTCACGAGTAGATACAATTTTGTTATATGTAGTTAGGTACCATTTAACATTTGGGATATGAATGACAGGGAGATATAAAGCTCCAAATTTTATATTGCTCAACTGGTTTTAGTGTAAATTGCAAAATTATGTAGATATAACAGATTTCTTTTTTCGTGTAAATTTCATCCATATTTTATTTATTTACAAACACTAAGATACATCTATGGATCGTTGTGAACGATTTATAGGTAGCTCAACTGATACAAGCCACTACAGTACATTAATATTTGTGAATATATGATATTGTAAACATAAACCCATAGTTATTTGTATCAGGAATCTCGACCTAAGCTCTCATTATTTATGAAATAATTTTTGTGTCATAATAAAGCTTGTTATTTTTCTTAATGAGTACATGTCAGTGTCACTATGATCGTTATGAGAAACCCACTCAGGGCATTATACGCTTTTTTCTCTTGTAATACAATATCTCAGTGAAATTATATCTACTGTTTTTCTCGACAGATTCTAGTTATCATTTCTAACATTGTTTACTTTAGTGCCAACGCGCTTATTATTTTCTTAAGAAATAAAGCTTTTATCTATTTTTTTTTACTACTTTGATTTTGGAGAAATAAATATATCGGATTTATATCGAGATTACTTGAGATAAAGAAGATTATTTTCTTTGCAGTCGAATTAATGGATCTGTAAAGTAATAATAATGCTTGTTTTCATAAGTACTTCTTTATAACGTTAGTGTAACTCCATCAGATTTCGTTAATCGCAACAACAATGTTAGTATAAAAAATATTATGGAAATTATATTCATGGCTCATGTGCTCATGGGCTCAGTATCAATAATAATGTTAAAAGCAGAAATGAAAACGGATAGGTTATTAATTCAAAAAATATTAATATAGAATTGTATTCTCTTTTCAGAATGCGAGACTACGTGGAGGAGAATGAGAAAAACGATCCTCTCATACACGCTCCCGATAAGAAAAACAACCCCTGGGCCGAAAAGGGGAAATGCATCATTATGTAACTATACTTTACCCAAAAAATCACCAAATCATCAGTTCAATGGCCACGGTGTGTCTGGTATGCTGGCGAAGAAGCTCAAGAGATCTAACTGCCGGCAAAGCATAATGTAGTAACAACTGATGTAGAAGTTATTATTATTTTTGTCGTAGCGTTTCGTTCCCAAATAATTCTAGTCCTTAAAATAAGGAATGTACATTTCTGACTGCGACTGCAAGAATGTACTTATGAATATTAATTTAAAAGGGGGAATTTTTAAAAATGGTTGTAAATACGTTAAATTTTGTATTTCTAGTATTAGAAATGTTTGACATGGATTGAGAAATGGTGGAGATGGTATGGAATGTAAAAAAGTATCTCAATGGTAATAACCGAATTTTGTTTTTTCGTATTTATTTACTGCAGTCGACGCCTTGGGAGTCTCTTCATTGTCGTTTTTTAAAGAATCCGTAAAGTTGCATACAAAAAAGCAACTTCCTCTTTCGTCTATTTGTTTGAACTGTTACGGATTCTTCCCTGAGCCAATTAAAGCTCCCACTTTGAGCGGATTCACGGAGTGACCAGTCAGCCTTGCCATCGTCTTTAGACATTAAATATAAATATGGATATTCGAATTCTTTGAGCTCACGAATGTCCGTATTTAAAACGATAATTAAAATTATAGGGTTAAAATCGCACGTCACAACTTAGCATGTGTTTGTCGAATCACTAATAAGCGCGAGAGTGTAAAGATATTGGCAATAAAATCTTAGTCGAAGGATAAAATATCGAAGGTAAAGTAAGAAATTCGTAAAATAAGGAGTAAAATGCAAATTAATCACGTTTGAGACAAAATATTGATAAGCTGATTTAGGATACTTTTTTATAACTTGGGTACATTCCGCAGTGCCATTATCTCGTAATGCTTCTACAATTAGCTGATAGCGTTCTCTCTTCTCTACTCCAGTTTCGATATCATTGTTTGTTTTAATCTATGCGACTCTGTCCCTAGCTTCATCTACTTTCGTAGCCATATCTGTTTTTATCTTTATTTCACAACGATTTAAAACATAATACCTAAATTAAAATTGACTAAAATCTAGTTACTTATTAGCTTAGTATAAATCAAAATTGAAATTCTACCTTTCGACAGCCTATTCTACCATCTAATGTAGTTTCCAAACTAAACTTTCTTCTAAAATCTAATCTAAGATTTCTGGGATGTATGGAATATTGAATATTTCGCAAACATCGTTCTTGAATGATCAAAGTTTATAATGATTGTGTTGAGGAATGTTCAATATTATTGAACCCGAGTAGCGCTAACCTAACATTCCATTAAAAGGATTGAGTAAATCCTATTTTCGAATAAATAGAGAAATTTAAACTTACGCACTGTAGATAAATTATAGTATAAATATAAAAAAACTTAAATAAATTACTTAAAAAAACTATTAAATTTAATCTACCTTCCCTCTATCATATCTAATACATGAAGTATGAAAAATCATTCTGGCTGTGACGCTTGAGTTCGTTTAGATGCTTCACACATCCTTAGGGAATTAACTTTTTTGTATATCTTTGCGAGTACCGACAATAATTCATTCACTATTCTTCGTATTGCAGCTAGTACTTCATAATCATCATCAGACTCTATATCATGGACATGGGGTCTCTCGTCAACACTAACCCGTGTCAATTCTTTAAAATTGTAGATTTCGTCATCAGCGACTTTCATTTCTTCAGCTTTGTTTGATCTTTCATCTTTTTCATACTATCCCTTCTTAGCATAAAAATAGTCTAAATTTAGAAATTTAGCAAGTACTTGTAGTGTTAGTGTTAAATAAGAAACAAGAATCAAAAGTTGTTTGTTAATTAATCGATATGATAAAAATGCAATTCAGATTATTAATCTTAGAATTAAAATTGATAACTTTAACAGTTAAATAAACAATTTAGTTTAAATAAGAGGTAAGGATGGTAGCGTTGGCAAGGCTGTACTAGTGTTTTATTCTTGGTTTTTTGTATTTTCAAGGCGAAAGACTGTCAGCTTTACGTTTTTGTCAACATAATTTATTCCTGTGTTATGTTAAGTTTAATTTTAAACCAAAGAATCTTGTCCTCGATATACATACTTTTATTTCTATGGACTCATAATAGGCATTTAAAGCCTTTTTGCACTGGTCGTGTTTTATTATGATTGCCCATGTTAAGCTAAGTATGTAACAGTAATTTTTCATGGATTAATCCAAAAATTTATTAAATAGATAAGGGTGATATTGGAAATGATTTTTTTAGAATCAATAGCTGTAAGGTATCGTATGTTATATTAATTATGTAATCAGTAATCACTGAAATAAATGAAAAACCCTTGATCTTCGTTTCTTTGGTCCGATTCCTAGTTTAAATGCTCATTTACATGGTGCGAGTTTCTTACCTCTAAGATGCGAGAAACTAGCTCCATGACAATTCAGTGACAAGCTACTAACGTCCTTCCGCGTTTGATTTCAATGCTTAGTTTACTTTGTCATTATTTTGACATTGATGACGATAATCGCCTCTCGCGCTCGAGAAACTCGCACCATGTAAATGAGCCTTTATTCACATTTATCGTGTTTATCAGTGTTATACGACAAGTCGACAACAACCATGAATTTACTTCACATTTCGATAACTCGAAAATAATTTAAATTAGGAACTAACTCGCTTACTCACACTCTTTTTATACAATGAAAAAGAGCTTTTAAAATAACTGGAGCTGTGTTTATTTTTGCTAACTTTATCACAGTACTTAGACATTGGCCCTGCGCCTCTTAGAATACTACTAATAGACGTTTATAGCTCCCTTAATCAAATTACGAGCAAAACTCCGAAATTGCTCTTTCTTTATAGTCAGGGCTGTGTAATGTTCAAACATTACTTTACTTATTTATTTGTTGTACATAACTCTTAAAAAAACGTACACACAAAACTTAAATTGATCGAAAGCCAATAACGGATTTACATATTACATACCTACTGATACCTACAGTAAAGTTATAATCTGAAGCTCTAAAAATAAATAAGAATCATAACTAAAAAAGTGATTCTTCACGATATTTTCATTCACCATTCAGAGCTCGTGTTAATGCGAAAAAAAACATTAAATACTAGCACAGTTGTTATTACAAAAGTTAAAATAATCACTTGGAATAAACAATGTAATAATTGTTCCATATTTCAACTGAAAGAAAGAAAGAAAGAAAGAAATCATTTATTTGACACACATTACACAGAGAACACAAAACACTTAACATAGGTAGTAAAAAATAACAATAGAGAAAAAGCAAAAATAAAAACAGAAACACAGAAACAACATAGTTAAATCAGTAAGGTGTGCGGGTGCTAATTAGTCTCCCCTGTGTCGTGTGAGACAAATAGGTCCGGTCTCAGCATATTGCTGCTCCACACATTCGTGAGAAGCAGCGCTGGTTTTCAGACAACTGAGTGTTTTAAACCTTTTATAAGATTAAAATTAATCATGTTTTTAGTTCAGAAGTAACGTCATTAGCACCCCAAAACTCCAATAGTCAAAACTTTTCTAACCCACGTCATTACTAATGTGACTAATGGTGACCCAAAGTCCCAAACTTTGCGATTACCCTATACTAGTAGGTACTGGCAATATAATGACTACCCGAATTACACAAAAAACGGTTTTTTATGACCGTATTTTCCGTGTGGGATTTTATGTCGACTTTCAATCTAAAGATCATTGATTCCAATCCCGGTTAAAAAAATTATGTAGAGTTAGGTAGGTACAGTCAGCGTCATCAATCGGTATCCTCCTATTGATTTTAACAAGCACCCTTTTCATTTCAACTTTGGATTTCAGTCGGATTTGCTAGTATACTTATGGATATCTAATTTCGCTCGAGTTCCTATACTAGCAAATCCGACTGAAATCCAAAGTTGAAATGAAAAGGGTCCTTGTTAAAATCAATAGGGGGATACCGATTGATGACGCTGACTGTACGTGCCAATTTTGGTCAATAACAATTCAAATGAATGTGAAAGCACTTTGCAACCTTTTTTTAAATGACAAGGTATGGACCAAATGGATTTGGAACTTGGAAGTATTTCTAGCTTCCCCCGACATCTTCGAACGATCTTTGATTCTTATGCCTATCTTTGATTCTTTTGATGAAAACAGAATCACAACTGTAGGACTTACCTACAATAGGCAACTCCCACAATTTTTTTTATGATTTTATATGATAGGTTATATCGTCAAATAACCGTAATAAGAATTCCAGCGCCGAAAAACTAAAATTTAATAACAAAAATAATTTTTAAAATTTACCAACATTTTCACGCATCTGAAACACGTTTATTATTGTTGTCACAGATTACTGTTGTAGTAACAATTTTTGAACCGTGACGTCACGCGTCAACGTTCACAAATTGATACTAAGTACAACAGTAATCTGTGACAACAATAAGTTCGAGTTTAGGAATTGTGAAACTTAAAAAAAAAACTTATCTATGGATCGTTATATCTGACTCGTCCTTGACTCGTCTTATGAACTCGTGACGTTACATCCTTTCACATCCTTTTCAAGTATTTTGAACTTCCTACTATTTTTTGCAATTTTTAAAATTTATTTTCTAATCGAAAATGGTTTAATATTAAAAAATAATTACACACACATACCTCTAAAGCAACAATGTTCATAATAAAATACATTTAACCCGCTTTTGAATCAGACGCATGTCCCTATTGTGACACTGATTCTGTTTGCATCATGTAAAATAATGTCATAAGTATACTTATGTATGAGTTTATGTGAATATTATGGTAAGTATGTACAATTAATATGTATAGACGTATGTACATTCAATGTATGACGTCAGTTCACTCAATCTTGCGAAACCATCTCCCTTCTCGGGTCACTTGCTAATCCTCAAAGCCTCTATCAGTGGCCACGGCTCAGCGATCAGTCTGTATCGATACTAATCTCAAACTTGAGGAAACACTAAGTTCTATATCTTTTACATTAGCCAACTTTCGAATTGGTCTAGTTTATACGAAAAAAATCGGTAACATGCTTGAGCTGATTTACACAGGGTCAGTAACTGACTACAAATTCGAGGCAAGTCAGTGCTGACCCGAAAAAAACCCTGTGTAAACTGATTGGAAGTCAGTACAGTGGCTTGAAGTCAGCGCTGACTTGAATATTCGGACACGAATATTTTAAAGTCAGTTGGCGGCCCCCTGCGACTGACTTGTCTAGTCTACTGACCCTGTGTAAATCAGCCATTAGGCTTGTTTCACTCTTCAGCGTGTCACCGGTCGCGTCCGCGAGTTGACCATTTATCTGTGCTGTGAATGGTCAAAGTTAATTTCTCTGTGCTGTGAATGGTCAACTCGCGGACGCGACCGGTGAACACGGAACGGTGACACGCTGAAGAGTGAAACAAGCCTTAGGGTTTAGAGAGGGGTCACACGATGTCTTCTGAAGCGGGTTTTTAAGCAGCGCGTTCGCATCGCATTTGTATCAATACAAGCGCGCTGCAAAAAACGAAGTGTGCCCAATCTCTTATAGTCCGTTTCTCGAAGCGGCCCTAGTGTAAAGCTACTTTTTTTAGGTTTTTCTTTAATAAGCAAATTGCCACGGGACTTCATTTTATAAATATCTTTTTACAAGTAAAAATAATTCCAAATATTTATAAAATCACGCCTCTCTGGCATAAAGTTAGGTAGAAAACACCACCCAAATACAGGATTCCTACTTTTCAAGTCAAAAATTAAAGCTTTACGTGCCGCGCCTTCGTTATTTCAAATAGCAAAGACTAATGTGGAAAAAAATATGATAAGTAGTTTAGAAGTTACGAGGGAACAGAATATGAACAGTCATACATCATCACCATCATCAGTCCACTGCTGGACACAGGCCTCCCCTAATGAGCGCCATCGCGCCCTGTCTTCAGCTTGACGCATCCAACTTGTGCCGGCAGCCTTTTGCAGATCGTCACTCCACCAGGCAGGCGGGCGTCCTACACTACGTTTGCTTTGTATTCATACATACATACCGGTCAAAATCATAACACTCATTTTGGCTTCGCCGTAGTCGGGTAATAAGAAAGAATATCACTTACACATACATAAAAACGCGCGTTCTACATATCCCTTGTGACTTAACAGTCAGCCGGGTAAAGGCTCGCGTATATTATGGCGGGCCACACCGCACCGCATTGCATAACAAAAATCACTTTCTTGCAAATTATATGAACTATCGCATACTACAGGCGGGACGCAAAGAGTGCCATATTTTAGATTAAAAATCATTAGATCAACGTTCATTCATAGAAAAGCATTACGCTGCGGCACGCTGCGGTTCGTCGCGGCCGGCGGTTGTTTCGATTTTCATCTTTTTCAAAAATATTTTATTACCTACTTACTCTTTCAGTATTCAGTCCAGACCACAGGTATCTCTACCGAGCAGACTCTAATCAAATAAAACCCAACAAATTCCAAAGCCAGGAACTTGGCACGACGCTAATGAAAAAGTATTTCTGAAGGAAAAAAACTATTTCACTGAAAAGTATTTTTTAGTTGGAACGAGGAAAATGCATTGAACGTCCGACGGATCGGAATGAAAGTGGTTGAAATGCTTAGCGTGCTTAGAACCGGCCAAGTGGGAGTCGGGCCTCGAAATCACTTTTCAGTTGCAATAAACTTTGGCCTTTACATCTTTTACTAGATGATTTATACAGTGCCTGGGACAATGTTGAGATGGAGTAGGCTTGTAGCACCTACACCATCCTCTCAGCTTAACCGGCCATATCCACAGGAGCTGACTAAGTTGCGAGATTCCTAACGATGTTTTCTTTCACCGTTTAGAGCTCGTGTTAATGCGAATATAAATTTTTCGAAACGAAAAATCCATTGATGCACGGCCAGGATTCGAACCCACGACCTTCGGATCGAAAGTCGAGGTACACACCTCGGCCAACACGGGTCACACCAAACTTCCAAACATCCAAACATTCGCATTAATAATATTTGTATCAACGTAAAATCGCCCAAGATGCCACTAAGATCTTCGCTTGCTTCGCTCGCTCGATCGAATAGAATGTATTCAATCTCCGCATTCGCAACATTTGCCGCACCATACCGGGCTGCTGGCGACGCTGCTGGCAGACACGGAGTTGGGCGGCCGCCAACACTAGGTGAGCTGTTACACAATCGGCCTTTCAATGCCCAGATTTTTCTGTTTGAATTCTAGGTTTTATCTTGTTATCTAGCTTTTAATTTCATCTTCTTCTATACTTTATCTATCACAAATGACTTGAAATACTGTCCGTTGTAAGCTCATCAGTCATCACAGTAGTTAATTACATATATTTTTAAATGATTTTTAGGGTTCCGTACCTTAAAAGGTAAAAAAAGGAACCGTTATAAGATCACTTTCTTGTCCGTCTGTCTGTCTGTCTGTCCGTCTGTCTGTCTGTCTGTCCGTCTGTCTGTCTGTCCGTCTGTCTGTCCGTCTGTCCGTGTGTCACCATCGATTATCTCAGGAACGGGTAAAGCTAGCAAGTTGAAATTTATACCATATACTAAGGTCTATAGTCCCTATTGTAAGTATAAAATCAAGGACCTGAGTCAACACTATAAAAAGATATAGGCAAATTTAGATTTTCGTGAAAACTTGTGAGTACCAAAACTTACCTTAATTATCAACTTTTTTTATTTTTCGGAATTTTTCCTTTACTTGTGCTGGAAGACCTTGCTTGTAACCAAAATTGACAATTCTAGGTCAACCGGAAGTACCCTAGAGGTTTTGGGTCGAAAACCTAAATGGTAGTTCCCGTTGGCCTAGAATAACGAAATTTGGCAAAAAGCAAGGTCTTATAGCACAAATAAAGGAAAAATTCCAAAAAGTTAAAAAAGTTGAAAATTAAAGGGTGTTCCCATATATACATAGTTGACGCCAATTAAAATTGTCCTCCGAGTTGTATGGGCGCTCATACAATTAAGCGTACTAGCTTAATTGGCACCATGGCTAGGTACGGAACCCTCGGCATACGAGTTCGACTCGCACTTGACCGGTTTTTTTTTAATAATCTTTCGGCTACAAATGGGCGTGGGTGTATAGCCTGCATTTGGCTGATATAACCTATTTTTGTGCTTTTGCGCAAAAATAGGTCCTTTTGGACTGATTATTTGTAACTAAGTATAATTATTATTGGCAGGCAGTCTTTTCTTTTTTAGTTGTTCCCGTTTGCCGTCTTGTTCGCTCCTCCATTCTTCTTCAAGTTCATCTATGATGAGTTCAATATGTTCATCTTGAGAGTTCGAAGGTTATATAGATTATATAGATGGATTGTGTGAAACATGATATGAGTAAGCGAGGAGAGACTGACGGCTGATAGAGGGAAAAGGAAGAAGAAATCAATTATGGCCTACACCCTACGTAATGTGTGACAAGTGAAGGAAGATGATGATGATTGAAAGAATTATCAAAAGAGTTAGAAAAATCATATAAAACGGTAACTGCTTCTTTCTATTGACGACCTCTGAGGTGCAGTGGGTGAAGGACCGCCTGAAACGCATGAGGTTGCGGGTTCGATCCCCGCTGCGAGAAAAAAAATTGGATGATCTGCAAATGCTGTGTGAAATGTCCAGCATTATTTATTTATTTAGCTAGGTAAAAAAATCACTCTCACAATCAAGCACTCAACCAGTCACACTCACGGCTCACAGGAAATTCATGTGCTATTAAAACGTAAGTACAAATCTCCTGAGCACATTGACCCCGCTTACCATGAGGTAGATAAAACCAAAATGTGCACACTAATTTCCACGCACGGAAAGGGTCAAATCCTCGTGAATTCCTGTGCAACCCGATAATAAACTCAGGTTTGACATAATAAAAGGGTTTTTTGCGAGAAATTCTGACCCTTTGGGCGGATGTAAGGGTTTTGTTGAAAACGTGTGTTCAGCATTTTTTAATAAATTTTAAGTTTATAATGTGTTGTTGTTTGTTAGCTATGGAGAGGGCTATGCTCGGGGTTTCTCTACGGGATCGAATCAGAAATGAGGAGATACGTAGAAGAACTCGAGTCCCCGACATAGCCAAACTGATTGGCATTTTGAAGTGGCAATATGCACGCCATATAGCACGCAGAACAGATGGCCGATGGGGCTGAAAAGTTCTCAAGTGGAGGCCACGAACTAGCAAGTGCAGTGTTGGACACCCACCGATAAGATGAAAAAAATGAAAATGAAAATGAAAAAATGTTTATTTCAGTAACTTCAATATTTAAGATGGACAGACGACCTTGTAAAAACTGCAGGTCGGCGGTGGATGCAGGCCGCTTCTAACCGCAACACATGGAAATCTTTGAGGGAGGCCAATGTCCAACAATGGACGTCTAACGGCTGAGATGATGAACGAAGCTATTTTTGGTATAATGAGACCGTCTCAATATACCAAAAACAGCTTCGTCTCAATGAGACGAGATTGTAGGCTGAGTGAGACAGTAGGTACCTTGACGTTCGAAGGTGCATTACTAATTGAATTTTATGGCCGTGCATTACTGAATTTTACATTTTAGAAAATGTATTGGTACAGCATAAGGTCCTAAATAAAAACCCAAAACTGAAATGGAAAGACAAGGCTCGATTAACAAAAAACAACATTGTTTACATGGTGCTATTCTCGTTATAACTGGACCCTACAAGAGATCAGACTACAGAACTTCAAAATTCCTAAACAAAAGCGAGTAGCTCGGCCGAGGCACTAGACAAAGCTCCCGTTTATCTTTTCAACAGACGAACCTGATATTTTATTCGTGAATTCCTTTGTCTTTCACACAAAGCTGAGGATCTGTGACATGGATGTCAAGTGCCGAGTTAGTTATTCAACTGGAGTATTCGGAGTTGGAGAGCCGGTTCAGTTGACGGATAGAGTTAGCCAAAGAATCTGTACGCCTACTCCCAGCACTAAAAACGATATATCGTACCTATTATCGTAGCTCAGCCTACGTTGGTGGAAGCCTACTAATTCGGAACATTCGATTAACATAAGCTGAACTACGATAATTGGCACGATATATAGTTTTATTAGAGTATGAATCAAACTAAAACGTAAAACTAATGTTATTGTCTCATCATCATCATCATCTTAGCCTGGCAGCACCCACTGCTGGGTGGTATAGGCCTCCTCTTTATTTCACCAATCAGTCCAGTCCTCTGCAATCCTGATCTAATGTTTTGTCTACTCCATCTCAATGTCTTAGGAAGAACAGCGTCCCATAAGTGTCGGCGGTTTCCTGACACTGTAAAGTATTTTTACTGTAAGTAAATCAAAGTATTTTTTCCCACTGGTTCTGGATTAAAACACAAATATCAAAATTCTCAAACTGTCACATTTATAATAGGTACTACTACGTCACCAGAATTGGCCACTTGCTCATACGAAAGAAAAAGAAGACTACCTTTTTGTATAAGAACAAAAAAAATTGTATTCCACAACAAACACTGTTTATAAGGATACTGCATAATAACACCAATAATAAATTGATACTTCTGAAAGGAACACCTAAAAAATATTTACTCAGAACCTTTAATTCTGTATGGTTTAACCCAAAACATTCAATCACTATTCAGACAGGGAATTATGATATTTGCTCACACAATATTATCTACGTACAAATGCACACAATGCCTGACGGAGTGATTGATAAATCCACAATTTTGTCACAGTAATTTGTACCGCGACACTCGTGAAATATGAGTAGGGCGTAGACCGAGCTACGAAAATTCGGTGCTACGACATTGCAGTGCTACGAAAATTTGGAGCTACGAAGGGCTATTTACGTAATAGCATACGCATAGCATACGTAGTATTATTATCTATTCTATGGTAATAGTGCAATAAAAATACCTAACTCTCTCAATCCCTTTTACAAAAATATCTGCAATTTGCATTGCATTGCTAATCTTTAGTGCGACATTAAAGTATCAATCACATACAGCTATTTGTTTGAATCAGACATTCTTTCATCAAAGTCAAAGATCATAATTTTTAGAAAAAAATATAAAAAAAACAGAGTTTTGAGGCAAAACAAAATTGGAGTGAAATTATATTATAAGTATCCGTACCTGCCCATATTATAAATGTGAAAGTGTGTTTATTTGTCCTGCTTTCACGTCAAAACAGAGCGACGGATTGGCGTGATTTTTTGTGTGGACTATCTAGTTGGAGGGCTGGAAAGTAACATAGGTTTCTTTTTATCCGGGTATCAAGCGAGCGAAGCCGCGGGCAGCAGCTATATGTAATGATCGACGATTAAACTGAAAAATATATGACAATCTACTCGTACAAAATATGCACGTTAATACGAGCTCTGAACGGTGAAGGAAAACATCGTGAGGAAACCCGCGTATATTTTATTCGATATTTCAGCCCGGATTCCCGCCCGGATGTTATTTTATTGTCAAAATTGATTGGTTTCTACAAAATAGAACAAACATTCTCGTTTACAACAGAAGCCTGAATTTCGGACCACTGCCGGCACTCATTAGCGTGAAAGCCTCCAATGTTACGTTATTTAGGAGCATAGACTAATGTAGGAACTTTTGTAATCATTTATGTGTTTTACTATACATATAAAAACTTACTTAGGCTTTTACATCTATACTTATGGATGTAAGTGACAGAAATCAACTTACACGTCTACGCCCTATAAGTCAACACCTACTCAATGTGACGCTGTAGTGTCACAGAATAAACAATAGTAGATATAGTTTCAAGGACATTGTTGAGATGAAGTATGCTTAACTGGTATGCTTAGGATAGTCCTAGAGCCTCCTAGAGCTAACCAAGACACGGGTTTTCTCACAATGTTTTTCTTCACCGTTAATAGCTTATGTCAAAGCGGATATATTGTTTTTCGAAGGGTTTGATCTTTGGAAAGTCAAAACACTACTCCAAGTTTTACACAGAGCCTTATAAATAACTGTCTGCCGCCAGTAAAGTAAAGTAACCACGTAAAGTGTAATGATAGCGAAAACATCCATGACGAAAATCTCTGCTGTCGGAAAACTTTCCGAGAAACAGCTGTTTTAGTCTTGTTAAAAGTTTCCGATCCGGTGCAAACGCAAGCTATTCGATTCGAAGAAACATCACATTATTTCTATGAGGACAATGTTTATAATAGTTTGACAGTCAATATGGCTATGCGCTGCGCTCCGCCATATTATGTGCGCTGGCCCGACCACATACTTCAGACATCTTCAAAGATCATGATTTTGATTTTAAAAAATGTGTTTTTCCTTTGCTCCTATAACAGTGTCATACACACGCGTCTAATATAGGCTCATAAAACTGCAGGTGCTATTAAAAGGACGCATCCCCTCAGACAGGCGTCTCTTGTCCTGGCTGGCTTCAATAGCGGCGTTGTGTGCCGCAGCCTTCGTGTGGAGTGACTTATAAACCTACGCGGATGAAAGAAAATCAAAAATTCAAAATCATAAATGACTGGCCTCTTAGCTCAGTTGGTAGTAGCTCTGCCTGCTGTACTATAGGTCGTGGGTTCGATTCCCACCCAGGACAAACATTTGTGTGATGAAATGTTTGTTCTGTGTCTGGGTGTTATAAAGTATTCTATGTATGTAATTACAAAAAAAAGTACTTACCTATATAAGTATTCTATCAGTTATCTGGTTCCCATAGTACAAGCTTTGCTTAGTTTGGATTTAGATGGCGCTGTGTGAAATGTCCAGCAATATTTATTTATTTATTATTTTAAAAATCATTCACTAAATAGGAGCATGTAGGTAAATCAATCACACAGGTCTTAAGGACTGTTTGTAACTACAGACATTGAGCGTAAAGGTAGAATCAGACGGTTCACTTTTCGTTCATTTCTATTCTTCATTCGGCATCTTTAACTCAAAGTGACACATCTGAACATAAAATAAAAGAAAAGTGTCATAGAAAATCCCAGCTTTCATTCGAGTGATCTTTCACTTGAGTGAACGCTATGATTCCACCTTAACAGACACGTAGCGTGGCAGTCAAAATAATATTCTTCTATACAGTTTGTATGAACGTACCAATTTATATCTAACTAACGTAACGTAGCCCGTAGCCGCACAGTCACGCACAGACACGGGCCGCGCAGACAGAGACAGACACAGTATTCGCGCAAGAAATTTGGTCTGCGCGATTACCATGTTCATTCTTCTCTCTCATTCTTTTGTTTGAAAGCGGTCGCGACCGACGATGTCGTTGTCTGTATAGTCGTATTGCTCATTATACGGACTAAAAGTGAAGGAAAAAATGTCATTTTTCCTTCAATTTTGACATAAAACGTATCAAAACTAATCAAAATTGAAGGAAAAATGACATTTTTTCCTTCAATTTTAGTCCGTGTAATGAGCAATACGACTATAGATGTCTGGCACGCTACGAGTTTTACGCTCAATGTCTAACTAAACTCATGTTTATATTTTTTTTTAGCCAACATATTTTTTTGTAATTGTTCGCTTTGTCTTTTATCTGAAGTAAAGATTACAATTATTTACATAGGAAGTGATTCATAAACTTTTTGCATTTTTATTTTTTCATATAAACATGTTTTCCCCACTTCATACTATTAAACTTGGACCACAAAGTTACTATGATGGTCACACTACACAATAAAGCGTTCAACATCACACTCTTTAAAAAATATGTCTTACAGTTATTAACTTTGTTAAAAAAATTAAATCTCTTTCCTCTTTCTTTCGTAAATGTTATATGCGTATTAACACGAGCTTTAAACGGCGAAGGAGTTCATCGTGAGGAAACCCGCTGCTTGGTCAATAACACGTTTTGACCATGTCTTTTCTGTGGATATGGCCGGTTAAGCTGAGAGTATGGTTTAAGTGCCGGGCAAGCCTACTCCATCTCAAAAATGTCCCAGGCACTACAGTATCCCGTTAAGTGTAGTCAAAGATTGCCTCCTGACACTGTATAAATCATCTAGTAAAAGATTTAAAGTCCTAAGTTGGTTGGTTCGCTCGCCTCGCGCCTCGCCTCTAATCCGGTCAAAAAAAAACTGCCCGAGGCAAGGCGAGGGCGCCATCCACACTATCGCCTCCTCGTCTTGCTTCCTATGAAGTGTCTTCTTCTTCCTCCATTTAAGGGGTAGCCCCTTGTTGGCATAACTGATGCTTCTCCGTCCACAAGGCTGTTTCCAGGGCAGCCTCCTTGACTTCCCTATACGACATTACAGCAACCTTCTCTTTCACTAGGCTCATAGCCTATCCTCGGTCTTCCTCTTCCTCTCCTTCCTATGAAGTGTGTAAAGGTGTGATATGATGCAGCGTGCTTTAACACGGTACAGATCTCGGGTGCCTTTTACAGGCTTCTCATTGAGAATGAACATCTTGACGGTAATATCTTGGAACTAGCAAAAAAAACTGAACGCAGAAATGCAGCAAGATATTACTAGAAGGATGATTATGTGGAAATGAAGAATCATACCCTAGTCTAAACTAGTAGTTAACCCCGAACTGAGATCTCGCGCCCCGTTGCGTTGTTAGCCTAGATTTAGACTTATTTCGGACTACGTGCTACGTCTGCTGAGTTCACTCACTAAACAATGATGTCTAATTAGACATCATTGTTTAGTGAGTGAAATTTTTACCATATTGAGCTAGCACTATTAATAGTGCTAGCTCAATATGGTAAAAATTACAATCATGCAGTACATTAGGTCGTGTCTATTTTGTTTATTTTCAATTAGGTAGGTTCCTTACGAAACTCTATTAAACGGGGGCTCTGGCAGCTCTGGTACCCGTGGTTTTTTAATTTTTCTCTATTTCAAAAACTATAGGTAGGTACATCCTAAAGTGAAAATAAAAACCATTTTGGAATGTACAAATTAAGTCCTTTCATATGAAACCCTACTCAATATATTTGTATAATTTTAATTTTTTTCACCCCCTTAGGAACCCCTTCATCGATTACGCGCATACGCTCCACCGTCAATTTTCATACCTCAACCTATTGACCTACCAAGTTTCATGCAGATTGGATGAACGGTTCGACAGTTATGCGAGTACAAGAATTCGTGAAACATTCAAACATACAAAGCAAAATCACCCAACTTACAACTAAGATCTTATCTCGCTTCGCTCGCTCGATCGATAATTTTTTTAAATCTATTCAAATGAACTATGTCTCCTTGGTCTTAATTATAAACGCCTCTCGACTTGAACACTATCACTATTTAAAATAAATAAATAAATATTGCTGGACATTTGACACAGCGCCATCAATTTGTCACTGTCCAAAAAAGTATGGCAATAGTTTAAACGGTATTTCAATTTTGACATAAGTTGAGAGGGGTTTATAAAAAGAGCGGCCTGTTTATTACAGTTATTCGTAAATACAGTATATTATTCGTAAATACAGTATATTCAATCTTGCAAAACAACGCGGCATGACAAACAGCGGCATTAACATTCTAATCTGTACAGGACGGATCGAGTGGCGCGCAGCCAACCCCGTATTGCAGCGAATGGTGTCTGTGATTCTTGTGATCCAACTCAAGCGAATTCATTTAATAGCATTCAAGCTATACCTAATTTCAGTACTCACAGTGGAAACTCCCACTACGACTCACAGTGGAAACTCGCAATTAAATATGATGGGCATCTAATTATGCCATCATCATGTGACACACACAAAGTTTCATTACATAAAAAAAAACTTAGGCATTTACATCTTTACTAAACCTTGCCTACATTTAACGGGACACTGTAGGTCCTGGGACATTTTTTGAGATGGAGTAGGCTTGCCCAGCACCTAAACCATCCTCTCAGCTTAACCGGCCATATCAACAGGACAATACGAGTACGTGTGGGGCTAACTAAGCCGCGGGTTTCCTTCCCCGTTTAGGGCTCGTGTTAATGCGCATATACATTTTTTTGAAACGAAAAATCCATTGATGCGCGGCCAGGATTCGAACCCACGACCTTCGAATCGAAAGTCGAGCTAGCACCCCCTCGTCCAACATGACTCATCAAACATTAAGATAGTAATTAATTTGATAATTATTCCAAACCATTCAAATTAGTGGACTATGACGTAAAGCTAACAATTATATTCAAGCTTAGAATATAGTTAGATATGGATGAATACCAAAATATTATCTTTTGTAGTGTACAACATGTCTTTGCGGGTACAAAACTAAGCAGTTGGGGAAGCGATAAATCTAATGTTTTGCGAAAGACGAGCTTTGTTTCTTCTAATATCGGAAAGTGGATTATTTATGACTTGATGCAAATACAATGCCTTGCCAAGTCTCGAAGACTCATATTTTGTAACAACAAATATCTGATCGTTTCCAAATATGGTTCAAGTACATAATTTTTGGTAATAAATCGTTTCACAACTACCAAACTCGATCATGCAGTTTGTAGATAATTTTTTAATTTTAATTTACATTTATAAATCAACAATCCACTCTGAAACGTGGTTCAGTTTCAAACTTGCCATCAATCGCGTAGAGCGTGTTAATTTAACGCACTGGCTACATTTGGAGAGTTGTTGAGCGATATGTTGCGCAACATGTCGTTCCATTTGTCCTTGAGTATATCCACTGCTTCATAGTCAATCCATCACGACGACTAGCCGAAAGTCAAACTGTTCATCGTTAAGGACGGCCACACACAGCTTCAACTAATCAGCAATTCATTACGCCTTAACATTATATAACTATTCGAATCAAAGATAGTGCCACAGATCCTGATCACTGCTACCAAAACGCATTACCTACATAGATAGATACATGACCTGTATAACTTACTATGAACTTTTATCGAGCCAAAGAGATTTTTGTCGAAAACTCTAGGTTTCCCGTCAGCACCGGATAACCGTTCCCGTGAGAGGCTGATTTATATCCTCACTTGAGGATAATAGTAACTGCAGACCAATTCTCAGGTGATTTTAAAATTGTCCCCGGCAAGATAAATGGGGCATTCGCGCGTACTGCCTGTCTTCCAGCGATTATACTAAGTCAACAAGGGTTTTGTACTTTTGACGCGAAGCTTGTGTTGTTATTAAAGAACTGTTTACATCCATAGACATTCCGATCTACTTTTCAACTCCTCTCAACTTCTGTCATAATTGAAACACCGTTTAAACTATTGCCATCCTTTTTGTTTGCTATTGAGAAATAGTGACAGGGCGAATCTTGAGCACAAGGAATTTTTATACTAACGTAACTGGAACGCGCACTGATACAGAAAACGCGGTCCGCTTGAAATAAAACTTGGGCGGTGTGTCTCTTTCTTTTTGCAACTGTGTGAAAGAGACAAAGCACCCAAGAAAGCCTCTCAACAAGACCAACAATCCTTATAACCAAGATTAAATGATAATAGATCGTTGTGCAGTCGTGATAAGGTTCAAAATCCTTTGTACATTAAATGTCAGTCAGCATTCTACTATGTATGAAATTTCTTTGCTTGAGCATTGTTTATGTTTAACCAGTGTTCAAGTTGAGAGGCATAAAGTAAGGCCTATTGAGCGTAACAGACACGTAACGTGGCAGACAAAATATTATCCTATACAGTTTGTATGAACGTATTCATATCTAACGTAACGTAGCCGCACAGACACGCGCAGACATGGACAGACATAGTATTCGCGCAAACACTTTTTTCTGCCGGGTGCGTGTCTATCCAAGTCTGTGCGGCTACGTTACCTACTAGCTGCCGGTCAGTGTAAATAGAGAATCGTAACGGGACCGTGCAGTGCTTCTTCTCTCTCAGTCTTTTGTTTGAGAACGGTTGCGACTGACGATATCTGTTTTTGTCTGTCGATGTCTGGCACGCTACATGTCAGACATTGGTCTGTTGATATTCCAAAATTATTATGAACGTCTTGTGGTTTTTTGAATTCGGATAAGTAGGTAGGTACCTAAGTAGTTTCGGAGATTATCCTACATCATCCTAAACCTACAAACTAATCAAGTATACCTCTTTGAAGTATGACCTCACATTTAGACAGTTTTTTTTAGTTTAATAAACCAGCCCGCCTAAAGTAGGACTACACCCGATATGACAATGTATATTGGACTCCCGCCAGTTGTCATCCTAGAACTTAAATGATGACGTCACGTCGACTTGATCTTTATGACTCAAGGGAAATCGCTTTTAGACTGTGACTTTACTTATCAAGTAGCCATCTTGTCTGAGTTGATTTTAGATCAGTAAGTTATAAATAAAATAAAAATATTTTATTTCAGACAATTATAGTCCATATTAAATTAAAATTAAAAGTTAAAAGTTGAAACATAAAAACATAAAAATTAGTCTAAGTTCCTAAGTACAAAGGATGATTAATGGAGGACTAGATTTCCTTCACTAATCACCCTCTGCACAAAGGATTTCCAAATAGGAGAAATACAATTCTCCGCGACTGTCTTCAGGATGCTGTTGTGGCTGTTTCGAACTCTGCTCATCAGGGACACAGTTTTTTTGCGCATGATGGCGTGAAAGCCATCTGTGTGGTAATGAGCGAACATCCCTGATGCGCTGCAGAATCTTGGCAGCCCCAACATCATCCTGAAGATATTATTATATTGGACGCGTAAGACGTCTAGCGACCTTTTGGTATGCCGAACCCACAAACACCCCGTGTAGAAACTCTGACAGTAAGCTTTAAAAAGCGTTACTTTGACCTGGTCAGTACAGCGAGAGAATCTGCGGGTCAGCATATTGCCTCTGATCGCCAGAGCCCTACGCTCCCTTTCGATGTCAACATCGTCTTTAAGGTCGTCGGTAAGGAAATGTCCTAGATATTTAAATTTGGTGACACGATTGATGTTCAAGCCGTTAAGGGTGATGCTCTGTGTTATATCAGGACTTTTACCGACGGCCTTAAAAACCATGTATTCGGTTTTTTTGGCATTATAAATTAGGCCATGCTTAACCGCATATGCCTCACAAATTCTAAGTAATTCCCTTAGTCCTCCAATCGTAGGGCTGAGCAGCACCATGTCGTCAGCATAGCTTATATTATTTATGCTGACACCATTCATCCGACAGCCGACACGCCTGCTGCTCAGCTCAACGATGAGCTCGTCAACATACAGATTAAAGAGCTTGGGAGAAGTCAAGCCACCTTGCCTTACTCCACTCTCCAACCTGTAAGCATCAGAGAGAGAATTGGCCCACCTTACAAAGTTAATTTGGTTAGCGTACCAAAACTTAAAAATGTTCAGGACTTCAACCGGTACACCCCTGTCTCCAAGCTTTCTCCAGAGCACATCATATGACACAAGGTCAAATGCTTTGGAGAGATCCAGGAAACAGGCGTATACAGGAGTCCTGCGGCTTGTATAATATTGGACGGTGTGCTTGAGACTTATTATTGCGCTTTCTGTAGACAGTCCAGGCCGGAACCCGAACTGAGCGTCATGAAGATGTATATATTGATCTAGATAAGAGTCAAGCAAACCGTCCAATATTTTAGCAATGGTGGTTGCTAGTGAAATAGGGCGGTAGTTTTTAGGGTCACAGACATCACCAGTTTTATTCTTCACAATGGGCACCACGATAGTTTTCAATAAGTCAAGTGGTAAATGAGAGTGACTGATGCACATTGTGAAGAACAAAGACAGAACATTCGGAAGATGCACCCCCGCATGCCTCAAATGCTCAACACTAAGCCCGTCGTGCCCAGGAGACTTACCACCACTCATTCCTCTGAGGATCTTCCTAACCTGAGCTGCAGAGAAACGAACAAGTGGCACTTCCCCCACACACCCGGACCCAGAAACTGAGACATCCGAAGGGCCAAGCGGGGACTGCACCCCAAAATGCTCCTTAAACAAATTGGCAATGTCTGCAGGCTCATCAACCCCACCCACGCTCACCGGGAGGCCAGGCCTGGCTTCCTGTTTACCCGTAGATTTCCAGAACCTTGAAAAGTCTTTAGCCGATCTATGTTTTGCCAGAATATCCATTTTTAGCTGGTCTTGATTTTTTTGGCACCAACTTAATCGACTTTTAAATACTTTTTTCGATTCACACATTCGATCATAAATAGGACCAGATGTTGGTCGATTATGCGAAATCCAAATTTTAAAGTCAAGCCTGGCCTCACGGTGGGCATCACGAATATGATCGTTCCAACCGCATACATATTTACTACTACTGGTTTTGTTTTTTGGTTTGGAACTGGTACTCACGGCCGCAGCACTTAAAATTCCCACGATATTGTGATACATGTTGTCTAATATAATTTTATGTTCGTCCAAGCCACATAAGCCACCACTACACTGAACAAACTCAGTAGGAAACTGTATATTGCGCAGCTGATTATGGCACAGATCGTGATACCTACTTACTTGAAGTTCATCTCTAACCCCCCATACTACTGAGCTGCGGGGCAATTCAGTCATCGTCAGTTTAGGCCTAACTACATCTAGATCACACTTAATAGATAGGGGCAGATGATCTGAAACGAAAACATCCTCTATGACTTCCACCTCTCTAACAGTTTGCCAAGCTGACTGTGAGACAATGCAGTGATCTAGCCACGACCTACTACCGTACACCTCGCTTACAAATGTGTAGACATCAGACTGCAGGCCCAACTTGGCTACGTCTGCACATGTCCACTTCTCATCCAGGCAGAAATTAACCATCTCATTATAAAATAGTTCAGAAGGGTGAGCATTAAAATCTCCTAATATAAAAATACTTTCGACATTGCTACTCTCCACAATTGCACTAATTTCACCCATAACCTCTGTGAAAATAGGTAAATTATCCTGGCTGTCTGTAGGCATGTAAACGGAAAATACAATTACAGTACGCTCTTTTATTGTAGCTTGTATTACTATAAGTCGAGTACTGATGCAGTCTAACACAGTTACTCTGTCAAAAATGCCTTTTCTCCATAGAATGGCCACTCCCCCATATGGCCTGCCTTTCAATAAGCCCACAGAAGTATCAACAGCAGATTTTCCAGTGTATTCAAAATTACTGGAGGCATTTCCAAGCAACGGGATATCATGGGGAAGTAGCCACGTCTCTTGAAGAGCTACTAAATCAGACAAGTTACACAATTTTCCTACATCATCAATAGAACGCTTATACGATTTACAGTTAAAACTGATAAAGTTAAAATATTGATTAGAACTTAAATCCATAACAAAGATATTATTTAACTTTAACTATAGGTTCCGACTTAGACGATTTGTTGTACATAAACTTAACAAAACGTCGGAAAGTTATGCCACTAGGCCAAAGCTTATCATTTAAAAACAGATCTAATTTACTTTTTGAAACAAATAGCTTGTAGGCCTTATAACTTTTCGATTTTTTCATATTTATCATTTTGAGCGATATAACTTCATTTGTCTGGTCCTTAATGTATGAAATTATATCTTCCTCGCACGTCTCTTTACAAACATTGGAAATCAATAGCGGTATTTTAACGTCTGCCGCTCTAAATTTACTATCAGATAACGCGCAACCTCTCTGACCAATCAATTTATAACGCTTTGCGGACTTACTTCTCACTACTTGCCATTCAGAGTTAACTTCCCCTTCCAGAGAACATTTTATATTTAAATCCGGAGCAAGCATACCACCGCGCGTATCACATTTATCTATTGGTTGAGGAATACACTTATTTCCGACTGGAACTGACAGTTTTAACGGGTTTGACGACACGGGCGCGATCGACGAGCGTGCGTGAACGCAGCTAGCCGGTGCAATGGGCTGTGACGAAACCGCAGTACTCTCCAACGGGGCCTCCACGTGCATTATCTCCGTCCCGCTCACACCCGCAGGACTGCTGCACTCGTGATTCAAAGGGTGCAAAAAAAAGTTATGGGTTCAAAAAAAAATTAATTACTTAATTTATAAGCTATTACCTAACCACTATGTAGTTTATAATATTATAAACTACATGGTTATTAATATCTTTATTCATTACTTACATTATTTGTAGTAAGGTTTCGATGTTTTCCTTCAGCGTAACAGAACAAATACCGCTTGATTGCTTCGCTTCGTATTTTTTTTTTTGCACATTAATTTGTATTCCCATCCTGTCAGAATCCCAATGAATAAATTAATAAAAAATTATTTCAAAACAAACAAAAAACCCGACTGAGTTAAAACTAAAAAGAAAAAAAACAAGCCTGCAAAGAATGACTCACAGTCGGTACCCATTTATTTTATTACCAATCAAATCTTCCCAATGTTTTGGGTCCCGACTGTGAGTAATTCTTTGCAGGCTTGTTTTTTTTCTTTTTAGTTTTAACTCAGTCGGGTTTTTTGTTTGTTTTGAAATATTTTTTTATTTTACACTTTTTAGTTATGATGATTATTAAGATTAGTTTCTTAAAGTTTGGTAGGTAATTAGCGAGAATGATTATTAATTAACTTTAAACCATTATATATCCTAAACTATTATTTTAAATGAAAAATGGTAAAAGAAACTTAACATTGATTTTTAAATACCTATTCAACGATACCCCATTTTATATAGTTCGTCAATTTTGATTCTTTTAATTTTGACAATATGGCGTCTGGTTGTAACACTGGTAAATTTTGATTATTTTCATGTTTTTAGTGACACTTGCAAAGTTGAGACGAATCGATTGACGTAAAAATCATCAAAATCGGTCCACGCATTTGGCCTCTAGAGTGCCACATAGAAACATCCATAGCGAGCATTATTATTCATCAACTTTAAACCGTTATTTTTCCTAAACTATTAATTAAAATGAAAAATGGTAAAAGAAACCTAAAGTTCATTTTAAAATACCTATTCAACGATACCCCACGTGACATGGTGTGACGATTTTGAATTTTTTAATTTTGACAATATGGCATCTGGTTGCGGCACTACTGAATTTTGATTACTTTCATGTCTTTAGTGACACTCGCAAGGTTAAGACAAATCGATTGACGTAAGAATCATTAAAATCGGTCCACGCGTTTGGCCTCTAGAGTGCCACATAGAAACATCCATAGCGAGCATTATTATTAATCAACTTTAAACCGTTATTTTTCATAAACTATTAATTAAAATGAAAAATGGTAAAAGGAACCTAAAGTTGATTTTAAAATACCTATTCAACGATACCCCACTTGACATGGTGTGACGATTTTGAATTTTTTAATTTTGACAATATGTCGTCTGGTTGTGGCACTGGTGAGTTTTGATTATTGTCATGTCTTTAGTGACACTTCCAAGGTTAAGACAAATCGATTGACGTAAGAATCATCAAAATCGGTCCACGCGTTTGGCCTCTAGAACGCCACATAGAAACATCCAAACATACAAACATAGACTGATAAACATATTACCCTTCCTTTGCTTTGCGCAGTCGGGTAAAAAAGAAGGGGTTGTTTACCTGCGTAATAAAAATTAAATTCCATAATTGTAATGAATTTATTATACTTTCTGATCACTTCAAACTTTCCATAGACTGCTACTTCATAGCTTAGGCTGGTTTTACTGCCACGCGTACCGTCAGTGCTGATAGGCGAGTGATCTTTATTACAATGAGATAAGGATACTGATTGTCCAGCACTGACGAGATCAATCAGCGTAGCCATTTCTGCTAAACAATCAGTATCCTTATTTCATTGTAATAAAGATCACTCGCCTATCAGCACCGACGGTACGTGTGACAGTAAAACCGGCCTTACATTTATGATCCTACGTGTTATTTCAAATAACAAATTAAATGTTTTAAAGCAGATATTGGTTCTTGTTTTTCATTGCGTGGATGCATCTGGAAAAAACGTTAAACAGCTGTTTTACTGATAGTGACTTATAATTATAACTAAAATAATGATTTCTACATCCAGTGAGTTCTGGGCTGGAGGCCAATTACGCGAAAAATCGATCTAGCTAGCGTATTATCTGGGAAAATTCGTTTTCTCGGCATTTTCACGAAAAAAAGATTTATTAGTGCAGCGTGATTCGTAATTTCGCTGCAAAAATCGCGTCTTCAAGCGGTCGTAGTGTCTGCCTGCGATGCCGAAGGCTGCGAGATCTAATCTCAGCCAATGACTGGTTTTTTGTATTTTTGTTTTGTGCAATTTTTTTTTTTTTTTGTTACTTTTTGAGTATATTTTATTTTCACCCCCGCAGAGCTAGGACGCCCAGATATTTATGATATGTTATTACTGATATGTTTAAAGTACCTCTCGGCAATCATAATAGCAGTGCTGACGAGGTATCCTAGAGCCAGCATGATGAAGGCAGGCGCAGCACCGCCCAAAGCCAGAGCTCTTGGAGAACTCCCCTCGCAAGCAACTGGGTGGGCGGCAGTACGTTGCTGAATGCAAGAGACGAACCCACGCTCCAACAGACCGGTCAGACTGTCAGACATTTCAAAATTTGGAGCAAAACACAAAAAGTAACGTTGACAGCTGCAGATATTGTGGAAGAGAGTCAACGCTTGTCTTGGTGGACAGAACAAGGACTGTGTTCCACGAAAACGAGGGATCTAAAAAGGCGGAAAAATATAAGTGACCTATAAGAAGGAAACATAGCGTGAGCGACATCTGAGGTAACGTGAATAGGTATTTGTCTCGCCTGTCCCATTCTTCGTATGTAACTTCGTTATGTAACTTCATTGGTACAAATTCGTAGCCTACTGCTAGCAGCAGCAGACGATGCCGACGTGTCGTCCAGCGACAGTTTAACTAGCTAGCCACAAAAGGTATTTCATAGAAATACATAGAAACCAGTAGTAAAGCCAGCGATACGTCATCTGCCGCTGCCGTCTGCAGTCGGCTACGAACAAGTAGGTAGGTACCTTTAGAAAGACTACTACCATAATCTTTAAGTAATCACTGACATAGGGTTAAAGGATGACTAAAATTTTACGCTGTATTTATCACCATCTTTGGTGAAGAATGAAAGTGCTCTTTGGCATTTCTGACAAAAAATCTTATGATGAGAGATGAGTTGCATTAATTCCGATCAAAATATAAAATAACATAACCAAAGGCTCGTAATACCTCCAAGAAAGAAACTCCTTATACGGACTATGTTTTTGTACTCCTGGGTACAGTAGAGTCTTCTCCATAGACTTCAGAAAGCCTAGCTCACATAGCTCACTCTGCGTAAACGTTTTTGATATGAGCTCGTCTGCGCTATCAGTTTCAGTATGGTAGGCGTACCCTGAAAATAAAAACCTGATCACGACTGTATTCCCAAGGCAAGCTGTGTATCCATTATATTCGCACATCAACTGTACGCGCTCTGCGGAGAGCGCTCCAATTGGTGGCAGTTTTTAGCTAGATTACTATAGTAGCTACCTCCAGCTTTGACCATGGCGATGCCTTCTTCCAGGGGTTTCAAAAGGCTCTCCTTCGTCCTAGTTTTTATCTTACGACGTATTTTGTCTTCAACTTCCATGTGCCTCTTATTGAAATAGTAGCTACCAGGGCTCTGGAAAATTATATTCTTTAGGATTTAAAGTTTTTAAAGTTTCTCATTTAACAATCAAGTTGCAAACAACCTTACGATCATTTCTTTATTTTTAAGATGTAAATTTTTTGACATTTCTTCATGCGTTTGTTGCCATGCTCTGCAGTGCTTAATACAGCCCCCTGGCTGCAGCATAGATATGAAGGTTTACCGTGTACACCTTCACATCTATACTACGCAAATAGTGTACACTCTACACCATTTGCGTCAGTGGCATTCAACGTGCTAGTTTAAAAACCACCCAATGCCAACATGGCATTGCACCTACAATGTTGGCAGTTGGAAACAAATAGTAACAAAATATCTACCAATGCACAAGAAACAAACTGTACAGAATCGGAAATCAGAGTTGTGACACGAATCCTCACCGAAAACCAAGTCCTGGTGTATCCGACATCCTGGTAGATCAGCTCGAGGGGGCTCTCCAGCAACTCCTCGAGGCTGGTGATGGAAGGAGGTGGTCCGTTCAGCAGCCAGCTGACCACACTGCTCGTGTAGTAGTTGTAGATCAGCACACACGACATACCCGTTATTAAAACTGTCAGTTTTCTAGCTGGAAAAATAAACTCATATTTTTTTACTTTACAAGACCTTTTCTGGCTCCAAGTTCACGTCCCAATAATTATCACTTTGAGGTCACTATTATAGAAAATATAATTTATGCTAAAGTTTGTAAAGAACGGCGAGAAATAATTGTAATACCACGTATCTAATCGTCAGAAGGCTTAGTAAAAAAATATTGAGTAAGTCCTCTTACTATCATCCCCTCCAAACTCTTACCTGTAGATGATCTTCTTAACTGTGACTCATCTTCAAAAACTGCGAAAAAAACATTTATAACATAATTTAGTAAAACTCAAAAGATGGCATAATTTTGTCAAACAAAAATGATTCGCGGCTTCAATTTAACGTACATTGCTGGCAAATATTGGCCATCACAGAGAACATTGCATACTGGACCGATGATGGACGCCGTTCTAATCTGGCTGCCGCTACGAGGATCATCATACAAAGCGCTGCCATGCCCATAGTGCTTTTCCACGCTCCAATACTTAAGGGTCTGAGGAACTGGTTCTCATATTTTCCAGGGCCAGTGGTCGGAATGCGGTAGTAGTATCGGGTTCTGAAACCAAATTTGAAAAAAGATGGGATGGGAAAGATGGAATCGGATCGGACCGGATCGGATCGGATAGGATGAGAAGAGATGAAATGACGATATATATTATGATCAACATTACCAGACTAATGAAAACATATTGGTTTCGTGTTGAGTCATGCTAGTTTGTCTGACCATGTATGAAAATGTCTTGCAGGTATAACTTACTCAAGCGAAGTCAAAGATGGAAGCACGTAGGCAACTTTATAGGTGATCGGTGTAGACATTCGTAGAACTGACGTTAAATCTTGATCTCCAAAGTATAGTGAGGTGGCAGCAGTCTAAATAAAACAAAATATGATTTTTCTTAAACATGCTACGATATACCATTTACACAACCTTCTTTGGTATAAATCGTTCTTGCAGTACTGGGTCAGAAAGTGTCCAGCAATTTCTTATTGGCCTGCTCGAGCGGTTGGCAATTAAAATGGAAAGATTTTTTTAAACCCCAACAACATGTTGACTAAAGAGGTATAAAGTTTTATTTAAATTACCTAACTGTAAATTTTATACTGCTGTACTGGTTAATGGTGTGTCTTATGTGTACACATATTTTTAGAACACCATCTGGCTAGATAGTGTATTTTGGTTCAATCAAACTAATTTATATACCTATATTTTTTCGCCTAATTTAATTTAGTGGTGGCACGACTTAGGAATACGTTTTTTTTTAACAAAGTGATTCAGATGAAGGAACTATTTAAAGACAGATTCCAGTTCTGAAAGATTTTGAATAGCATTATACTAACTCTTGTGTTGTTGTTTCGTTCAAAATTGCTGATCCATCGATCTGCTAGTGAGTGGACGAACCTGGAAACAATTAATGATTTACAAAAGATGGTTTAAAAAATAATCAATTTTTTGCTTATTTCAAAATATTTACTAGAAATCTCTTTACACATAGCTACGCTCTTCGAAAACCACAAGACGCGGCTTGTAAAGGTGTCATTTTTAAATTTTATGTAAAAAGTTTTTTCAAATCCGTTTGTCTTTGTTATTCTTCAAATATCATCAAAAAAACTGCCAGATTCAATTCAATAGTTACGGAAAAAATCGGTAACGTACTAAAAAAAACAGCCGAATTGAGAATGCCCATTTTTGAAGTTTTCTACCACACTTTTTCGAAACCATTGAGTTAGAATAAGTTCTTCTTCAGATAATGATCATCCAATTCATCATAATTGACCTTTGGACCTATTACAGATTATTTAGGTAACATCAGTCATGTTACAACACAAGACGCCGAAAATGTTCGTTCGTGACTAAAGCAGGTAATGGAAGCAATTACTTACTTAATATTATGCACTTCAGCGACAACCGTCAGAATAATAGTGGTTGTTCTGGTGATGGTGGAGACGCCTGGAACTGGTAGCACACTTGTCAGGATGCTCGGGTCGAAGTCGTCTGGTGGGACCGTGGCCTGAAGAATATTAAGCACATGTTTGCGAAGGAACAAGAGTAGAATCATAAACTATTCTATGTGATCTTTTTCTTTCGTGTCAATGGCTAGGCCTCAAGTTTTTTGACCATTCGGCAACTCTTACGGCCTTTTCCGTTGCCTCTATATCTGAAACATACATATGTTTCAGACATAGAGGGCATGACATTATTTTAACACACGGGAATTACTCACGTGAAAATATCGTCGATGTAGATACTGACACTGTTTCGATTCATCCGGAGAATCTTCATCTGGGTAAGGAGGGAGTTGCGGGAAGGTTACTCCTCTCGGTCGCGTCTAACACTGCGAGCAATGAAACCTCTGGATCATGAGATAAACTGAATTATGATCAGCAGAGGTACTCCATCACTAAAGGTAGCCACTAGCTCATACAAACCTACTTATAGCAGTGGGATAGATCAGACTGTATTTGATGATGATGAAGGGTACTTACTACGGAAACTATCCTCATGGGCCACTGTCCAAAGTCCCACCTTTTATAATACTTATACTCATTGAGATCAGCAGTGAAGCCAGAAGAAATACTCCAAGATTCTGTGTCAATGACCTTTAGAGTACCGCCTTGGACTTTGCCAAAGTTGAAGAGGTCCAAAATGTTATATTGTAATGTATCTGAAATTAAAAAAACTCAATTTTACTAATAAGGTATTTTAACACTTGGCAATTACTCACGTAAAGATATCGTCGATTTAGATACCGACAATGTTTCGATTCAACCTGAGAATTTTCATTTAAGGAGGGAGTTGCGGCTACTCGCGGTCTCGTCTCACACTGCGAGCAATGTATCGCTCGGCGCGGGACGAAGGTCGCGTAGGAAGTAGTGGGGGGCGTAATGTTTTTTTTTTAAATTATTTATTTAAGTACCTGTTCGCAAAAGATGGATTGGACTGGCGCAGGATCGTGAAAAATGGCACAAACTAAGAGAGGCCTATACCCAGCAGTGGGTGAAGTCGGGCTGTAGATGATGATGATGATGAAGTACCTGTTCGCACCGCCAGCTTAATATCAGCGTTGACACTGATGTTCAGTTGATCCATAGTCTCCAAAACTTTTTCACGATCACCAGTATCAAAATCAGTTTGGTTATTGTAAGATGACGTCGCGTTAGATAAATTTTCTTCTAATAATAACCAAACGTGCTCAGAATCGAACCACGCATTCTCAGAAGCCTGCGGAAATTGGGAATTTTGTAGGATTATGGGCCAGAAAACGAAGTAAATGAACTAGTGTAAGAAAGAGTGCGGTATAGTATTGAAGCTGCTCAGAATTAAATAACGACATTGAGGAAACTAAATTAATTATAAAACTTAAAAAAAAAATATCCGTAGTTTGTTTTTTAATAGTATTCATGTGAAATACATTGAAGAAACTAAACTATTTACAAATACTTTTAAAAAATATCTCCGTAGTTAGTTTTTTGTCTCTGCCTGTGTTGTCCTTTTTTGTGATGTGAAATAAAGCTTTTATTATTTTTATTATACTTACGGTAAATAGTAAATCTTCGATATGTTCACAATTGGTCTTCACCACAACTCCTACAAATGTGTTGCTCTGGAATAGACATTGCTCCATCTTCTGGTGATATCCTTGGTTGGCCGTGAAACTGGAGACAGCTATCGAGTTGTTTGCTGAAATCTTGGCAAACTCTTTAATCCCTAAAAAAGGAGGCTCGTGACTTTATTACTATGTATGATAGACATTCTCTACTTAAGATTCGAGAGGTCTAAAAGATTTAAGAGTTTTTGCAAATCTATAGCCGTTTTTAGGGTTCCGTACCTTAAAAGGTAAAAAAAGGAACCCTTATAATATCACTTTCTTGTCCGTCTGTCCGTCTGTCCGTCTGTCCGTCTGTCCGTCTGTCCGTCTGTCCCTCTGTCCGTCTGTCCGTCTGTCCGTCTGTCTGTCCGTGTGTCACCATCGATTATCTCAGGAACGGGTAGAGCTAGCAAGTTGAAATTTATACCATATACTAAGGTCTATAGTCCCTATTGTGAGTATAAAAATCAAGGTCCTGAGTAAACACTATAAAAAGATATAGGCAAATTTAGGTTTTCGTGAAAACTTGTGAGTACCAAAACTTACCTTAATTATCAATTTTTTTTATTTTTCGGAATTTTTCCTTTACTTGTGCTGTAAGACCTTGCTTGTAACCAAAATTGACAATTCTAGGTCAACCGGAAGTACCCTAGAGGTTTTGGGTCGAAAACCTAAATGGTAGTTCCCGTTGACCTAGAATAACGAAATTTGGCAAAAAGCAAGGTCTTATAGCACAAATAAAGGAAAAATTCTAAAAAGTTAAAAAAGTTACAAATTAAAGGGTGTTCCCATTAGGGATTGCAATCCCGCAATGCGGGATCCCGCAATCCCGCGGGATCCCGCAGCTTTTATTGGTCTGCTGGATCCCGCACCTTCAAAGCGCGGATCCGCGGATCCGCAAATGAAAAATTTGGCGTTAAAACTTTCGCGTAAATCGCGAGTAGCACGAGCGCGACGTTGCCGTTTCGCACAGACCACCGCGCCAGCGACTAGCAGACGGTTGGCGGGCTGTCCTGTCATCCGTACCCAATTACAAAATGTGAAAGTGTGTTTAATTGTTTGTTTATTGGTCCTGCTTTCACGTCAAAACAGAGCGACAGATTGACGTGATTTTTTGCGTGGAGATAGTTGGAGGGCTGGAGACTAACATAGGCTACTTTTTATCCGGGTACCACGCGAGCGTAGCCGCGGGCAGCAGCTAGTTGTTTATAAATGGCACTGCGCTGCGCACGTCTTTCTGTAGGTGACGAGTGTTTTCGCACTCACCGTCCGGCATTTTACGTAAGTACCTAAACTTTAATGTTTTTGATTTAGTTTTTTTCTGTGCTATTTTAAAAGCGGATTGTGCCGTAAATAGTAATATAATTAAAGTTAAGGTGGTTTTTGTTTTTGTTAATATAATGTTTTTTTAATATAATAGGATATATTAACGTATAATTGACACACACAAGTTACAGTAAGTACATTGGGAAAAGCACAGCATAAAGTAGGTACCTAATGAATAAACAATTACACAAACAAAAGTAACTAAAATCTATAGAAAACTGTTAACAAATATGTGCGTGCGTACCTGCCTACTACTCTTTGTGGTGCCAAATAGGCCCAGTCTCAGTATAATGCTGGCTCCTGTTGCTTAATGTAAGAAACGTTTAATAAAAGTTGATTTTTTACTCAAAATCTGTTGTTTCAATTTGATTTTATACATAATTTCTAAGATGCGGGATCCCGCGGGATCCCGCGCGGGATTGACTAAACCCGCACTAATCCCGCGCGGGATTGAATGGGCTGCGGGATTGCAATCCCTAGTTCCCATACATACATAGTTGACGCCAGTTAAAATTGTCCTCCGAGTTGTATGGGTGCTCATACAATTAAGCGGACTAGCTTAATTGGCACCATGGCTAGTTACGGAACCCTCGGCGTACGAGTTCGACTCGCACTTGACCGGTTTTTATTTAAATACCAACTGGCTTCCACACGAAATTATGTGGTCATATTATTTGTAGAAGAAAAACATCGTGAGGAAACCATAAGACGAATCGGACATCGAGTTTCAAAGAAAATAAGGAATTTTATAGTGGCTAATTCGCTTTGATTCGCAATTTGTATGATCCTTTTGTGAGCTGTATTGGCTTGGTGGAATAATGCGTCGACTTTCGACCTTAAGTTCGTGGGTTCGTAGACTTGTAGTATTTTTCATTCAATCAGCAAATATGTATGAGATTCAAGCAAGATTATTTCAGGAAACACCTGAAATAATCTTGCTTGCATCACAACAGTGAATGGACAATGAAGAGGAGTGTTCAGATGACGGCGGTGTAAAAGAGGGGAGAGAAGTGTTAAAGAATTCTTCATAAAAGTAGGATAAGGGCAAGAAAATGATAATGGAAAGAAACTCTGAGCTATCAAAAAGTGGAGACAGCAATTGCAGAAAGCCATTTCTCCACTTTTTGAAAGTAGAACGATGAGTATAATTACTCAGAAAACATAATTTGCAAAACGGACTTCATCATTATTATAAAATTACTGTACCTTAGTTCCGTTTTGAGCGTTTTACTTGATTCCGTATCTCTTTTAAGTCCGCTGTTAGATAAGAACGATAACGTGATCAATAGATAGATAGTGAGTCAGAACATAGAGATGTATTAATTCGGATTCACACATAGCCAAGGTCAGTAATCGCACCGATTTCGTAGAACAAACATTATATAAAATAACATAATATAAAATGGGAGTAGTTTGTCAGATTTTAGTAAACAAAAAGCCTGGAGACATCCACAGAGCTGGCCAAGCCGTGACTGGCACCATAAAATACGCTGTCGACAAGAAAACAGAATACAAAAAAGTGACGCTCTCATTACTTGGTACCGGTAAGTGTTCTTGGACTGTAAGATCTGATAAAAGTTCTAAAACGTACCGTGGCTCCGAGGAGTATGTCATCATCAGTGATCGGAATGAGGCGGGCTAAAATACCTAAAGTTCGAAAAATAACACAGACAAATGGAGACGCCTTAGGACTAGATATTTTTCGACCCAATTATTTCCGTTTCCGGGACAATAATAAAGAACATCTAACATTAAGGTGAATCAATTTTTTACCTGAATTAATAACAAAAACTAAAATGTAAATTATAAGGATAAAAAACTTTTTTCCGTCGGTCAAATAGAAAAATTATTTGAATTAGTTCACAATATTATTAACATTAATTTTAAATATACTTACTCACTGTGAAAATTGTGCCAACTTTCAATAAAATTCTTACTTACTACAAGAATAAAATTCTTGTAGTAAGGAAGTCTCCCCTTTTTTGCCTCTGTTCTTTGAACTTTAGGTAGTTTAGCCCGCCTCATTCCGATCACTGGTCATCATACATTTGGACCTGCTGAAGACACCAGAGACTCACGAAATAGGTGTTTATATGCATCCCTTTGAGTTCTTCTTACCAGAAAATGTGCCATCGTCTTTCAAAGATGGAGTGTGTAAGATAGCTTACAACATAAAAATAAAATTTGAAAAAGTCAATTTTTTCAGCATCAAAAAAACTTTTAGTACGGAAATTACCGTTCAAGGATTTGTCGAGCCGACAGTAGATGGTCCTGTTGTATTTGGCTTGGAGAAAAATCTTATAAATCTGTTTTCCAGCAAGAAAAACGTTATAAACTTGAAGACTGAAATCGCGAAGACTTACGTCATTCCAGGTGAGAATGTGCAGCTGACATCAGTCGTGACAAATGATAGTGATGTAGCACCTTTAGTGAGGGCTGAAATATTCTGCTTCATAAAGTATACTGCCAATTGTGGAAAAACCAAAACGTATGACAAAAAAATCAAGGATATCTGTTCTGAAATAATCGAAGTCCCGGCGCATGCGGAAGCCAATATCTCTCAAACTGTCCCAATTAGCCCTAATTTGTACTCTATAAACTCCAAGATAATGTTGAGGGAATACAGGGTAAGAGTGACCATCAGACTCCCATTACCTTACGTTAATGCATTTGTAGAAATGCCTGTACTTGTAGGAGAGAGGAAAGGTATGCCTTTGGAAGAATGTGCTGAAGCTTTAGAAGAGAAAGGAACGAGTGCAAGTTCAGTGACACCAGAGGAAGATGCACCGCCGTCTTATTGGGAGGTTATGTGTGAGGATGAAGAGATCAGTGACAAGAAATGAGGAAGAACACGTACATTTCAAGAGATTTTTGATATTAATTTGTATTTTTATTGGTCGCTTTCCGATGTTTTTCCTGATAATGCCGAGATCTTAAGTTGGTCGAGGTTGAGATTAAGTTCGTGAAGCAGAGTTCACTGCTACACCAATAATGTTTTTGACACAATGTATATTTTCAATAAATAATAAATTGTTACCTACTATTCAAAAAGAATGTTTAGTTTTGGCCTCCTTAGTACCTAATTTTTTTATGAACCAATTTCTATTATGTTGCGTTGTTACTAGATTAGAATTTTTATATATTCCAACATTAGTAGCTGTAACGCCGTGTGTTACATTTGGTTTGTATCGTTACTTACAATGTTTTTGTTGCTGAAATTGGCAACAAATGTTGAGTTTAGAAACATCGTAATTGGATATAAGTACTTACTGTGCTAATAACACTAAGACTTGTAAAATAGTCGAATTACGGTTTTATCATTTCACGTAAAAATAGTTCTAATGGTCCAAAAAATACGAGATCCAGACAGACAGAACAGAAAGATGGATAATTTTACGGGGAGTAGGTACACCAGTTATAAAGTTGGCTTTTATGGTAACTCGAGTTACCATGTTTTTCATATCAGGTATCGATAATGTATTTAGAGGTCGGCGGTGGATGCAGGCCGCTTCCGACCGCAATACTTGGATTTATTTTTAGAGAGGCCTATGTCCAACGGTCAGGATAGATAGTCAAACAAAGTAATACACTGGGCTGTCCCTATTGGGAAAAGAAAACGAGGCAGACCCCCTAAAAAGTGGCTCGACGATTTACAAAAGAGGCAAGAGAAAACTGGATACTGAAGGCCAAAGACAGAAAAGCATGGAGTGAAATGGAGGAGGCCTATACTCGTAGAGAGATCCCTAACAAAAATTAAACTTCATTATATCAAACAAACGCACCTATTTTCTATGTTAAGTTGTTATGGATAAATAAATGGCTTAAATATAATATAAATGTCCAAAGTTGGACGTCTATCGGCTGAGATGATGATGATTATATGTATTTAGAAGAAAAACATCGTGAGGAAACCAGTTAGCTTACTTAAAAAAGGCAACTTGCTTAAAATATGTGACGTATGGAATGCTAACTTCTGCAAAATGTTATCATGTTCAGAAATATATTTGAATTTGCCTCTAGATACCCCCTAAGACAGCTACGGACGTCCAAAAAATCATTGAAAATGAAAAATGTTATCAAAATTACGATTCCGATGGGACTCGAACCGACGAATAGGATTCCGTGGCCGAGCTGGTAAAGGCACTCTGGATGATCGCTTGTATCAGTGCGGGTTCGAGTCCCGTCGGAATCGTAAATTTTGATAACATTTTTCAATTTCCATGAAATAATACCTTATGTGTGGTTTAACACAATAAAAAAATAAAAAGAAACGTCTCAAACAAACGCTTAGAAATCAGAGAAAATGTCTACTGCGTCATGCAATTAGTGGTAGAATTCATATATTTTTCAAATTAAACGCTTACTTTCATAATACTTACAATTCAAGTCATTTTCACAATTCACCACACATACAAAAGGTATTCTTCTCTCTCTGAAGTAGTCAGTTGACAATAGAATCGAATCTTGCAACCCTAAAGTGGCTACCGGGTATATTAGAACAAGTATGAACCACATTTTACCGCCCAAAGCATATTAACTTGACTTGACTTGCTAGAATAACGATTTTTATATCCAATGAAGTACAGTGGGTTAGACAAATCTTTGCACAATATTATGTATAGATATTCTAGACGGAAAGTAAAGTAAAGTATTTTACAAAGTTATGTAAATAATCAGAAATGAGGAGATACGTAGAAGAACTCGGGTCACCGACATAGTCAAACGGATTAGCACGTTGAAGTGGCAATGGGCAGGCCATATAGCACGCAGAACAGATGGCCGATGGGGCCGAAAAGTTCTCGAGTGGAGGCCACGGACCGGCAAGCGTAGTGTTGGACGTCCACCGACAAGATGGACAGACGACCTTGTAAAAACTGCAGGTCGCCGGTGGATGCAGGCCGCTTCCAACCGCAATACATGGAAATTTTTGAGGGAGGCCTATGTCCAACAGTGGACGTCCAACGGCTGAGATGATGATGATGATGATGATGTAAATAATTATGTAGTAGAAAGTTTCTGTTTATAGATGTATCAAAGCAGAATTATTTTATTGTTTCATCTGTATACAAAGTTTCAATAAAGCTAATCCCAGAGTCTTAACATCGATAGAGCACTAACAGGCTCTGCAGATCCCTGAGCGATGACTGCAAGACTATTGATATTTTGTCAATCCACATAAAATAAGTTCCGCCATTACCTGGCTGAGAACTTACCAAATTAATTAATTTATAAGTATTTTTTCGATAAGTAGATTAGTATATAATTTTGTAATATATATGTACCTATATATTTATATATATTTATACACCTATATATTGTTTTGGTAATATGAGTTGTCTAAATTTAGTTTAAATTATTGTTACTTCTCTTTAGTTTAATAAGCATGCAGTGTTTACCTGTAATTGGTTGTGCAATTAGCACTACACTGTACTATATAGTACGTTTTGTGATGTAAGTAAAACTTGTATTGTTGTAACAACTGTTGGTAGACCTTTAATAAATAAATAAATAAATAAATAAATAAACATTTATTTTATTTTATTTAACTATGAAATATGAATAATTGAGGGCCCAGTATAGTGGTGGTAACGTTATTTTTTTTTTTAGTTCGCGCAGCTAGTCAATTATAAGTGAGCTCCAGTGGGTTGTCAATTTAACAAAGTGAAACTCAACAAAGGTAGATAATTACAGAGAAATAATGACCCTTTTAGAGATAATCATAAAAGATAATTATTGAATTCATTTAAAAAATTCTTATAATCTATAACGTGATCTTTATAAAAAAATGTTAAATTTTAAAATAGTTAATAAACTCGAGCTCTTAACGGTAACGATCGTTATTGAACACACATTGTTTTAGGCAATGCGTTGTTCATTTTATCAATAAAATTTTTCAATAGGTATTTTAAATTCGCATTTCACTTTGATATTATTGAAACGTCAAAGTGACGGCCCTTACTTTCATAAAATTGGTAGGATAAATACAGGATGTCTAGGTTTACAACCTGTCACATAGAATATTCCTGACTTGCACCAGGTGTGTTAATGTACTTATACTTTTTTTAGTTTGAATACCTTATTTATTTATTTTTTGTATACTAGTAAAGTAGCAGAAAATAATACGGGCCACCTAATGGTAAGCGGTTACCGTAGCCTATGGACGCCTGCGACACCAGTCACACTCGCGCTGCCGACCTTTAAAATTTTCAAAACGACCTTTTTGAAGAACCCCATACTGTCACTGGGAAAAACCGCGGCAGGTAGATCATTCCACAACCTAATTTTCCTAGAGAACTGACAAAACCCATTTGTATCTCTTCATTTACTTCACCTTAGTCTCTAGTCTAATACAGACTATGAAAACTGGGTCAAAAATATAATAGAAGATATTTTCAAAGAATCTTGAATGCCTATAAAGATTGTATACCGAACCTTGGCGATATAATCGTGATTTCTTTTTTTCGTTTTATAGGTACCTAAGAATAAAATAAATCAAAAAACATGAATGGGGAAGACACACTGTATACTCGTACAAGGCATATTATGCACTTGACTACTTTGATAAAGACTTTAAAAACCTCAAACGAATCGGACATCGAACTTCAAAGATAATAAGGAATTTTATAGTGGCTAATTCGCTTTGATTCGCAATTCGTATGATCCTTTTGTGAACTGTGTTGGCTTGGTGGAATAATGCGTCGACTTTCGACCTTAAGTTCGTGGGTTCGTAGACTTGAAGTATTTTTCATTTCAATCAGCAAATATGTATGAGATTCAAGCAAGACTGTTTCAGGAAACACCTGAAACAATCTTGCTTGCATCACAACAGTGAATGGACAATGTGTATGATGACATGAGATAAAGAGGAGTATTCAGATGACGGCGGAGTAAAAGAGGAGAGAGAAGTGTGAAAGAATTCTTCATAAAAGTAGGATAAGGGTGTAACAGGTATATCTGTCACAGCGCCGCCTTGTAGCTCAGGATTGTACTAACTTTCAGAATTTAATAAGACGGAAAGTCATCGGTTGATCGCAGGTTCTAATATTCCATGAATTAGTGTCAGCATTTAGGTCTAGATGGCGTTCTCCGTTAGTTGTTTGGCAAGTTCATGATTTTGTTCGAATACATTTACATTTTGATTAAAATATAAGCATTTGAATTATTTTATTTCAGCTCGATAGTATTTTCTTATATTTTTTTTTGGATTTAATTTAACAATAAAATCGTAATTATCTATAGAGAAAAAGTAAAATCAACTATTTTTTTTTATTATTGTCTGGTCTTCAACTTTTCAATCTGTCAATGTCATATTTATTTAGGAATGTCAAAGATGATGTCAGTCAGCTGCGAGTGTTGCATTGAGTTCGAGGGAAGAATTATCGAGAAGTTTCTTTCGTAGAGGATTTTGAAAGTTGGAAGTTGTTTTCTCAGGTTGTATGGGTGTGAATATTGTGGAATTCCATACGAGGTGAGTTTTCATCACGCTGTAGTTCTTTTCTAAGTGTCTTGCGCTTCCCCATGTTAGGAAATTTCAAAATAACAACTCAGAACCCCTAAAGGTCAAGGGTCACATCGATCCAAATCATGTGGTGCATGATATCGAGAGGACACTCCCTCCCTACAGGTCTTTATGCGCTCTTTTCCGAAGCTACGATCATCGAGAATGGTCGTTCCTCCTTGAGAGCACGATGAAAATTTTTGGCTTGTTTTGAAATGGTCTGGTGGATAGACCTTCCGATAGGAGAACTTTAGAGTAGTGTTCAAAATGTGAAGAAATAATGGTGAGTGTCCGAGAGGAACCTCGGTTGTAAGTGTTCTTGGAGTTTTGGATAAACGACGCCATTGTTGGACGCTTCTTTTTTCTAAGAGTTGTTTTTAATTTGTTTCAGGAGACTGGTTAAAGGAGCATTTGGTATTTTAGGAACCCAATTTTAAGTGAGCAGACTGATGACAGAGCACGTTTCGCGGATGAAATATTCCAACATTTGGTAAACCGAGTAGGTGAGTTGTCACATGTCCGCAATCTGGATTTATCTAAGGAATCTTATTTTATTTTAAGGCTTTGATCGCGTGCGTTTGTGGAGAGCACGTGCAAGCATGCGCTCGTTTGTTAATTTAAGATATGACATTTCAGGTTAGTACTCGGCCCCTGGGGCAGGACGACATTTAGAGATCAGCACACCTCGATTGCATCTGGCGAGCAGAGAGGCCTGATAACACCATCCAGGGCTGCATCTTGATGACAAAGATCTCGTTTTCATCACTCCTCGCCACATTACCTCCCAGGTGACCTCGTTTCAATATTTTTTTGGCTGCGTTAAAATAAATTGTTTTCTCTCTTCGATGCTGCTCAAATATTTATAATCTAATTGTGACGGTTATTATAGATAGAGTGCAGTGCAAAAATAAGGCTTATTATTCTTTCTTGTCTGAGTTTATTGTGATTCACATATAGATCTATGTTGTTAGGATTTATTTATAATATCAGGTATCTTTAGTAACATAAATTAGTATAGTATTGGTGTGTCCATTATTTCTTCACACATATTTTGTGCTTAAGCATTTGTCTTCAGCTGCAGTCCTCCTCTAGGGCTGTTGCTGTGTTTGTTTGGTGATGTTTCACCCTTGGTTGTCAAAAGTTAAATCAGGTGATAGATTATTTCATAAATTCATGTTGGCTATATTCCAAATTTGGAACTTTATTGTTTACAACTGTAATTTCTATTAAATTCATGGTCTTTGCTTTATAACCATTCTGTAATTTCATATTTTGGCTGGCTATCCCACATTCACATGTGTATAGTTAGGTACTAACATAGTTTAGTTCGGTGTTGCATGTTTGGTTATAAGCAGGTAGGGCATTTTACTAACCAGGGTCCTCAGGTGTGGGGAGGACGTGCTGTGGGACAAGCACAAAAGTTTTATTTGTCATGTTTAGATTCACTTTGTTTGCTTCATAAATTTAAAATTAGAGTCATAATCTTACTTCTAGAAATAAAACAACGTGCTTGTTACATATCCACCTCGTTTAATAAACAGGTTATATTGTAACAACATCTGTATCGTTTCATTCTACTTTATTATTGTGTTTAGGACATTCGAGCTTTTGTCCTCATAGGTATCCAAAGTATAAAGCTCGTGGCGCCCATAACAACTCTTCCTGTACTTCTAGCATAATTTAAGAACCCAGACTAGCCAGGCATACCATCCTTTAGAAAACCAGACAGATCACTTTTATAGGTTACAATTGGCGCCCAACGTGGGGCTCAGGAAGACTTGGTTTGTTAGTATCTTGTTTTGAAATCTTGTATCTGAAACTTTATCTGCGAAGCCTTATTTTTGCACGACTCTCATTTAGTCTCAGTATTGTTTACCGCTAGTATTATAATAGCATATCATTATGTAGTATAATGTTGGAAATTGTATTTTGTAACTTTGGTTTAGCCGTAGTATAGTTATACGGATAAAGTTATTTATTTAAGTAGAATTTGTTAGTTTTGGACACAGTATTGCAAAGCTGTGTTCATGAACTTAAGTTTGTTAAGTAGGTATGTACTGCACTCTACTCTCTCCTTTTATTCTCGCTCAAAATTAGTAGTTACGAATTTAGATGTTTTATTATTTGTTGGATCAAAGAGGGATTTGTCTTTGAAATTTTATTGGTTTTGAAGTTTAACTGGTTTTGAAATCGAAAATGTTTTTTTTTAACAGCCGTGATTTTTGAATGTGGCGGAACATTGTGGGGTTGTTGGTTTAGGATGGCTCTGTGTTTGTTTAGTTTTGTTCTTGTAGCGATGTGCTAATTTTTTTGGTTATTCAATTAGGACATTCTAGGTTCTGAACATGGTATTGCAAAGCCATGTGTATAAGTTTGAGCCTAATTTGTTTTGATGATTGTTTGGTATTGTGCACAGTATTGCAAAGCTGTGTACACATACATATATAAAGGTTGTCAGTTTCTCGGTCTTCGGTCCTTTGCGAGCTCTAATGCTTGTGAATCACATATTGTCAAAGTGTGATTCTGCACGGAAGGAGAAGAGGCAGAGGATCAACGCCGTCGTTTGATGGTGTTGGAAATGACACCTTGCGGATTTTATTTGTTAGTCGTTGTTTGTTTGTTCTTTTTTTGTTTTGGTTGGTAGGTACTTCTAACAAAGGAGCGGTGGAAGTAACTCCTTCAAATAAATAAGCCTATGCTAGGGCGGTTGTTGGAAACCCTCATAAAAGCCTTATTCCAAAATGTCTTTCTAAATTTAGCTTTTTATTTGTTGTTTGGCATCTAGGTACATTATACAAAGGAGCGGTGGAAGTAACTCCTTCAAATAAATAAGCCTATGCTAGGGCGGTTGTTGGAAACCCTTAAACAAAGCCTCATTCCAAAACTCTAATCTAAATTTTATTTGTTTTGTGTAAGTAATTATTTGTTTCAGGGTTCGTTGGTTTGTTTCTGTTGGAAAGTGATATTGTGGGCTGACACCTCCTAGACAAAATCTTAATAGCTAAATCCATAATTATGTAAAACTCTTTTCTTTTTTTTTAATAGATTTTTTTTCTTTGTCTAAGCAAAGAGGTAATGTAACAGGTATATCTGTCACAGCGCCGCCTTGTAGCTCAGGATTGTACTAACTTTCAGAATTTAATAAGACGGAAAGTCATCGGTTGATCGCAGGTTCTAATATTCCATGAATTAGTGTCAGCATTTAGGTCTAGATGGCGTTCTCCGTTAGTTGTTTGGCAAGTTCATGATTTTGTTCGAATACATTTACATTTTGATTAAAATATAAGCATTTGAATTATTTTATTTCAGCTCGATAGTATTTTCTTATATTTTTTTTTGGATTTAATTTAACAATAAAATCGTAATTATCTATAGAGAAAAAGTAAAATCAACTATTTTTTTTTATTATTGTCTGGTCTTCAACTTTTCAATCTGTCAATGTCATATTTATTTAGGAATGTCAAAGATGATGTCAGTCAGCTGCGAGTGTTGCATTGAGTTCGAGGGAAGAATTATCGAGAAGTTTCTTTCGTAGAGGATTTTGAAAGTTGGAAGTTGTTTTCCCAGGTTGTATGGGTGTGAATATTGTGGAATTCCATACGAGGTGAGTTTTCATCACGCTGTAGTTCTTTTCTAAGTGTCTTGCGCTTCCCCATGTTAGGAAATTTCAAAATAACAACTCAGAACCCCTAAAGGTCAAGGGTCACATCGATCCAAATCATGTGGTGCATGATATCGAGAGGACACTCCCTCCCTACAGGTCTTTATGCGCTCTTTTCCGAAGCTACGATCATCGAGAATGGTCGTTCCTCCTTGAGAGCACGATGAAAATTTTTGGCTTGTTTTGAAATGGTCTGGTGGATAGACCTTCCGATAGGAGAACTTTAGAGTAGTGTTCAAAATGTGAAGAAATAATGGTGAGTGTCCGAGAGGAACCTCGGTTGTAAGTGTTCTTGGAGTTTTGGATAAACGACGCCATTGTTGGACGCTTCTTTTTTCTAAGAGTTGTTTTTAATTTGTTTCAGGAGACTGGTTAAAGGAGCATTTGGTATTTTAGGAACCCAATTTTAAGTGAGCAGACTGATGACAGAGCACGTTTCGCGGATGAAATATTCCAACATTTGGTAAACCGAGTAGGTGAGTTGTCACATGTCCGCAATCTGGATTTATCTAAGGAATCTTATTTTATTTTAAGGCTTTGATCGCGTGCGTTTGTGGAGAGCACGTGCAAGCATGCGCTCGTTTGTTAATTTAAGATATGACATTTCAGGTTAGTACTCGGCCCCTGGGGCAGGACGACATTTAGAGATCAGCACACCTCGATTGCATCTGGCGAGCAGAGAGGCCTGATAACACCATCCAGGGCTGCATCTTGATGACAAAGATCTCGTTTTCATCACTCCTCGCCACATTACCTCCCAGGTGACCTCGTTTCAATATTTTTTTGGCTGCGTTAAAATAAATTGTTTTCTCTCTTCGATGCTGCTCAAATATTTATAATCTAATTGTGACGGTTATTATAGATAGAGTGCAGTGCAAAAATAAGGCTTATTATTCTTTCTTGTCTGAGTTTATTGTGATTCACATATAGATCTATGTTGTTAGGATTTATTTATAATATCAGGTATCTTTAGTAACATAAATTAGTATAGTATTGGTGTGTCCATTATTTCTTCACACATATTTTGTGCTTAAGCATTTGTCTTCAGCTGCAGTCCTCCTCTAGGGCTGTTGCTGTGTTTGTTTGGTGATGTTTCACCCTTGGTTGTCAAAAGTTAAATCAGGTGATAGATTATTTCATAAATTCATGTTGGCTATATTCCAAATTTGGAACTTTATTGTTTACAACTGTAATTTCTATTAAATTCATGGTCTTTGCTTTATAACCATTCTGTAATTTCATATTTTGGCTGGCTATCCCACATTCACATGTGTATAGTTAGGTACTAACATAGTTTAGTTCGGTGTTGCATGTTTGGTTATAAGCAGGTAGGGCATTTTACTAACCAGGGTCCTCAGGTGTGGGGAGGACGTGCTGTGGGACAAGCACAAAAGTTTTATTTGTCATGTTTAGATTCACTTTGTTTGCTTCATAAATTTAAAATTAGAGTCATAATCTTACTTCTAGAAATAAAACAACGTGCTTGTTACATATCCACCTCGTTTAATAAACAGGTTATATTGTAACAACATCTGTATCGTTTCATTCTACTTTATTATTGTGTTTAGGACATTCGAGCTTTTGTCCTCATAGGTATCCAAAGTATAAAGCTCGTGGCGCCCATAACAACTCTTCCTGTACTTCTAGCATAATTTAAGAACCCAGACTAGCCAGGCATACCATCCTTTAGAAAACCAGACAGATCACTTTTATAGGTTACAAGGGCAAGGAAATAATAATGGAAAGAAACTCTGAGCTATCAAAAAGTGGAGAAAGCAATGACAGAGAGCCATTTCTCCACTTTTTGATAGTATAACGATGAATATAATTACTGTACCTACCACACAATCCTAGTTCCGTTTTGAGCGTTTTACTTGATTCCGTATCTCTTTCAAGTCCGCTATTAGATAAGAGCGATAAAGTGATCAATAGATAGCGAGTCAGAACATAGCGATGTATTAAGTTGGATTCACACATAATCAGTCAGTAATCGCACCGATTTCGTAGAAAAAACATTATATACAATAACATAATATAAAATGGGAGTAGTGTGTCAGATTTTAGTAAACAAAAAGCCTGGAGGCATCCATAGACCTGGTCAAGCCGTGACTGGCACTATAAAATACGCTGTCGACAAGAAAACAGAATACAAAAAAGTGATGCTCTCATTACTTGGTACCGGTGAGTGTTCTTGGACTGTAAGATCTGATGAAAGTTCTAAAACGTACCGTGGCTCCGAGGAGTATGTCATCATACATATGGACCTGCTGAAGACACCAGAGGCTCACGAAATAGGTGCTTATATGTATCCTTTTGAGTTCTTCTTACCAGAAAATGTGCCATCGTCTTTCAAAGATGGAGTCTGTACGATAGCTTACAAAATACAACTGAAATTTGAAAAAGTTAATTTTTTCAGAGTCAAAAAAACTTTTAGCACAGAAATTACCGTTCAAGGATTTGTCGAGCCAACACTAGATGGTCCTGTTGTATTTGGCTTGGAGAAAAATCTTATAACCCTGTTTTCTAGCAAGAAAAACGTGATAAACTTGAAGACTGAAATCGCGAAGACTTACCTCATTCCAGGTGAGAATGTGCATCTGACATCAGTTGTGACAAATAATACTGATGTAGCACCTTTAGTGAGGGCTGAAATCTTCGGCTTCACAAAGTATACTGCCAATTGTGGAGAAACAAACACGTCTCATAATAAAATCAAGGATTCTGTCTGTTCTGAAATAATCGAAGTCCCGGCGCATGTGGAAGCTAATTTCTCTCAAACTGTCCCAATTAGCCCTAATTTGTACTCTATAAACTCCAAGATAATGTTGAGGGAATACAGGGTAAGAGTGACCATCAGACTCCCATTACCTTACGTTAATGCATTTGTAGAAATGCCTGTACTTGTAGGAGAGAGGAAAGGTATGCCTTTGGAAGAATGTGCTGAAGCTTTAGAAGAGAAAGGAACGAGTGCAAGTTCAGTGACACCAGAGGAAGATGCACCGCCTTCTTATTGGGAGGTTATGTGTGAGGATGAAGAGATCAGTGACAAGAAATGAGGAAGAACACATACATTTCAAGAGATTTTTGATATTAATTTGTATTTTTATTGGTCGCTTTCCGATGTTTTTCCTGATAATGCCGAGATCTTAAGTTGGTCGAGGTTGAGATTAAGTTCGTGAAGCAGAGTTCACTGCTACACCAATAATGTTTTTGACACAATGTATATTTTCAATAAATAATAAATTGTTACCTACTATTCAAAAAGAATGTTTAGTTTTGGCCTCCTTAGTACCTAATTTTTTTATGAACCAATTTCTATTATGTTGCGTTGTTACTAGATTAGAATTTTTATATATTCCAACATTAGTAGCTGTAACGCCGTGTGTTACGTTTGGTTTGTATCGTTACTTACAATGCTTTTGTTGCTGAAATTGGCAACAAAATGTTGAGTTTAGAAACATCAACGACCTCTGTGGCGCAGTGGGTGAAGGCCCGCTTGTGACGCAGGAGGTTGCGGGTTCGATTCCCGCCGCGAGACAAATGTTTGTATGATCTGCAAATATTTGTCTCGGGTCTGGGTGTTTCCTATGTATATTATGTATGTATTTAAAAAATTTAAGTAGTCATGTGGTTCCCAACACAAGCTCTGCTTAGCTTGGGGCTACATGATGCGGTGTGTAATGTCCAGCATTATTTATTTATTTATTTTATCGTAATTGGATATACTGGGGCTCGATTCCGGTACCGAACTTTTTATCAACCTCAACCAAAACCTCAACTAAAGCGACTGTTTCCATGACTACTAATAACAAACGACTCAGTTGTGGTGAGGTTTTGAACTTTGGCAGTACAAATTTTTGAAAAGCTATTCTACTATTTCACCAAATGGCTGACATTTAAGAGTTCGAACCAAAACCAAAGCGGTTGTCATTTAATAGAATACAGGCCCTGTGCTAATAATATAAAAAAAAGACGAATTACGGTTTTATCATTTCACGTAAAAATAGTTCTAATGGTCCAAAAAATACGAGATCCAGACAGACAGAAAGATAGATAATTTTACGGGGAGTAGGTACACCAGTTATAAAGTTGGCTTTTATGGTAACTCGAGTTACCATGTTTTTCATATCAGGTATCGATAAATGTATTTAGAGGTCGGCGGTGGATGCAGGCCGCTTCCGATCGCAATACATGGATTTATTTTTAGAGAGGCCTATGTCCAACGGTCAGGATAGATAGTCAAACAAAGTAATACACTGGGCTGTCCCTATTGAGAAAAGAAAACGAGGCAGACCCCCTAAAAAGTGGCTCGACGATTTACAAAAGAGGCAGGAGAAAACTGGATACTGAAGGCCAAAGACAGAAAAGCTTGGAGTGAAATGGAGGCGGCCTATACTCGTAGAGAGACTAACAAAAATTAAACTTCATTATATTAAACAAACGCACCCATAAATTTCTATGTAAAGTTGTTATGGATAAATAAATGGTTTAAATATAATATAAATGTCCAACGGTGGACGTCCATCGGCTGAGATGATGATGATGATATGTATTTAGAAGAAAAACATCGTGAGGAAACCAGTTAGCTTACTTATAAAAGGCAACTTGCTTAAAATCTGTCACGTATGGAATGCTAACTTCTGCAAAATGTTATCATGTTCAGAAATATATTTGAATTTGCCTCTAGATACCCCCTAAGACATCTACAGACGTCCAAACAATCATTAAAAATGAAAAATGCTATCAAATTTACGATTCCGATGGGACTCGAACCGACGAATAAGGATTCCGTGGCCGAGCTGGTAAAGGCACTCTGGATGATCGCTTGTATCAGTGCGGGTTCGAGTCCCGTCGGAATCGTAAATTTTGATAACATTTTTCAATTTCCATGAAATAATAAACCTTATGTGTGGTTTAACACAATAAAAAAATAAAAAGAAACGTCTCAAACATACGCTTAGAAATCAGAGAAAATGTCTACTGCGTCATGGGGATGCAATTAGTGGTAGAATTCATATATTTTTCAAATTAAACGCTTACTTTCATAATACTTACAATTCAAGTCATTTTCACGATTCACCACACATACAAAAGGTATTCTTCTCTCTCTGAAGTAGTCAGTTGACAATAGAATCGAATCTTGCAACCCTAAAGTGGCTACAGGGTATATTACAAGTAGGAACCACATTTTACCGCCCCAAAGCATAATAATGATTGACTTGCTAGAATAACGATTTTTATAACCAAAGAAGTACAGTGGGGTAGACAAATCTTTGCACAATATATATAATCTAGCTAGACGGAAAGTAAAGTAGGTAAAGTAAAGTATTTTACAAAGTTATGTAAATACGAGTATGTAGTAGGTAGTTTAGTTTCTGTTAATAAAATATATCAAAGCAGAATTATTTTATTATTGTTTAATCTGTATACAAAGTCATTAAAGCTAATCCCAGAGTCTTAACAACGATAGATCACTAACATGCTGATGATACGAAAATTATGCACCAAATAAAAACCACAGAAGATAATCACCGCTTACAAGACGATCTCAACAGGTTTGAAAATTACTGTAAATTAAACAAATTAGATCTTAACGTAGCCAAATGCTACGTCTGCTCCTTTACTCGTAAACTTTCCACATTAGAATACAGCTACACATTCTACAATGAGCAACTTCGTAGAGTGAACTCGATAAAAGATTTAGGAGTGATATTTGATGGCAAGTTATTATTTGATGAACACGTTAATAATGTAGTTAATAAGGCATCTCGTGCACTCGGTTTTATTTTACGTACCTATGTCAGCTGAGTTTACTAATGTCAAAACGTTTAAAATATTGTACTGTGCTTACGTACGAAGCCACCTTGAATACGCTTCTCAAGTGTGGAATCCCCATTATGAAATTTACTCCTCACGGTTGGAATCAGTCCAAAAAAGGTTTATGCGATATATCCAATACAGAGCACCATTATATTTACCAGATTATGATACGCGATGTCGTAGGTTTCACTTCCTTCCCCTATCGAAGCGAAGGGAAATAGCCGATCTGACTTACCTTATTAAAATAGCAAATGGCACCGTGGATTGCCCAGAGCTTTTGGAGCAAATAGGCACAAATAGGTGTGCGAGCCAATTATGCTGCGTTGAGAAATCCTAACATACTACATTCCTGTAGTTAACACTAGTTATAGGCAAAACTCATTTTTGTTAAGAGCTTCTAGCTCGTTTAACTCATTGGCCAAAGAACACAAAGAGGTTGATCTATTCAACACTAAAATAAGTAAGCTTAAACGCCTACTTACTGACAAATTTTTCCATCCATAGGTTGATTAGGCACCCATCGTTTTTGTTTTGGTTATTTATCTATTGTATTAGTATCCTATTGTACCTATTAGTATATTCTATGTGTGCGTCTCATCTATTTATTGTTATTTTCTATTTCTCTTTAACGTCGTCTACTTCACTGTTTGTACCGATATGGTACAAACAGTGAAGTAGTATCCTTAAATTTATTTGTGGAAACTTTTAATTGGCCTTCGTCTATTATATACCTCTTCTTTGCATTGGTGTATAATAATATGTATGTATTTATTCTCTAAGCTAGCTGTAAGTTTTCCTAAGATTTTGAAAATAAAATAAATAAAATAAACATTTTATATAACTATGAAATAAGAATAATTGAGGACCCAGTGTAGTGATGGTATAGTATTTTTTTTTTTGTAGTTCGCGCAGCTAGTCAATTATAAGCGAATGTGGGTTGTCAATTTAACAATGTGAGACTCAACAAAGGTAGATAATTACAGAGAAATAATGACCCTTTTAAAGATAATCATAGAAGATAAATTCCTTTAAAAATTTCTTATAATCTATAACTATAACATGATCTTTATAATAATAATTTTAATTTTAAAATCGTTATTAAACACGAGCTCTTAACGGTAATGATCGTTATTGAACACATTGTTTTAGGTCGTGCGTTGTTCATTTTATCAAAAAAATAGCTACCTAACAAATTACTTAGGATCACTAGGTTTCCTGCTTATTTAAAAAAAATATCCTCACGTGATGCAGCTTATTGTACTGATCAAACAAATAAATAATGGTATTTTAAATTCGCATTTCACTTTGATATTATTGAAACGTCAAAGTGACGGCCCTTACTTTCATAAAATTGGTAGGATAAATACAGGATGTCTAGGTTTACAACCTGTCACATAGAATATTCCTGACTTGCACCAGGTGTGTTAATGTACTTATACTTTTTTTTAGTTTGAATACCTTATTTATTTATTTTTTGTATACTAGTAAAGTAGCAGAAAATAATACGGGCCACCTAATGGTAAGCGGTTACCGTAGCCTATGGACGCCTGCGACACCAGTCACACTCGCGCTGCCGACCTTTAAAATTTTCAAAACGACCTTTTTGAAGAACCCCATACTGTCACTGGGAAAAACCGCGGCAGGTAGATCATTCCACAACCTAATTTTCCTAGAGAACTGACAAAACCCATTTGTATCTCTTCATTTACTTCACCTTAGTCTCTAGTCTAATACAGACTATGAAAACTGGGTCAAAAATATAATAGAAGATATTTTCAAAGAATCTTGAATGCCTATAAAGATTGTATACCGAACCTTGGCGATATAATCGTGATTTCTTTTTTTCATTTTATAGGTACCTAAGAATAAAATAAATCAAAAAACATGAATGGGGAAGACACACTGTATACTCGTACAAGGCATATTATGCACTTGACTACTTTGATAAAGACTTTAAAAACCTCAAACGAATCGGACATCGAACTTCAAAGATAATAAGGAATTTTATAGTGGCTAATTCGCTTTGATTCGCAATTCGTATGATCCTTTTGTGAACTGTGTTGGCTTGGTGGAATAATGCGTCGACTTTCGACCTTAAGTTCGTGGGTTCGTAGACTTGAAGTATTTTTCATTTCAATCAGCAAATATGTATGAGATTCAAGCAAGACTGTTTCAGGAAACACCTGAAACAATCTTGCTTGCATCACAACAGTGAATGGACAATGTGTATGATGACATGAGATAAAGAGGAGTATTCAGATGACGGCGGTGTAAAAGAGGAGAGAGAGTGTGAAAGAATTCTTCATAAAAGTAGGATAAGGGCAAGGAAATAATAATGGAAAGAAACTGTGAGCTATCAAAAAGTGGAGAAAGCAATGACAGAGAGCCATTTCTCCACTTTTTGATAGTATAACGATGAGTATAATTACTGTACCTACCACACAATCCTAGTTCCGTTTTGAGCGTTTTACTTGATTCCGTATCTCTTTCAAGTCCGCTATTAGATAAGAGCGATAAAGTGATCAATAGATAGCGAGTCAGAACATAGCGATGTATTAAGTTGAATTCACACATAATCAGTCAGTAATCGCACCGATTTCGTAGAAAAAACATTATATACAATAACATAATATAAAATGGGAGTAGTGTGTCAGATTTTAGTAAACAAAAAGCCTGGAGGCATCCATAGACCTGGTCAAGCCGTGACTGGCACCATAAAATACGCTGTCGACAAGAAAACAGAATACAAAAAAGTGGCTCCGAGGAGTATGTCATCATACATATGGACCTGCTGAAGACACCAGAGGCTCACGAAATAGGTGCTTATATGTATCCTTTTGAGTTCTTCTTACCAGAAAATGTGCCATCGTCTTTCAAAGATGGAGTCTGTACGATAGCTTACAAAATACAACTGAAATTTGAAAAAGTTAATTTTTTCAGAGTCAAAAAAACTTTTAGCACAGAAATTACCGTTCAAGGATTTGTCGAGCCAACACTAGATGGTCCTGTTGTATTTGGCTTGGAGAAAAATCTTATAACCCTGTTTTCTAGCAAGAAAAACGTGATAAACTTGAAGACTGAAATCGCGAAGACTTACCTCATTCCAGGTGAGAATGTGCATCTGACATCAGTTGTGACAAATAATACTGATGTAGCACCTTTAGTGCGGGCTGAAATCTTCGGCTTCACAAAGTATACTGCCAATTGTGGAGAAACAAACACGTCTCATAATAAAATCAAGGATTCTGTCTGTTCTGAAATAATCGAAGTCCCGGCGCATGTGGAAGCTAATTTCTCTCAAACTGTCCCAATTAGCCCTAATTTGTACTCTATAAACTCCAAGATAATGTTGAGGGAATACAGGGTAAGAGTGACCATCAGACTCCCATTACCTTACGTTAATGCATTTGTAGAAATGCCTGTACTTGTAGGAGAGAGGAAAGGTATGCCTTTGGAAGAATGTGCTGAAGCTTTAGAAGAGAAAGGAACGAGTGCAAGTTCAGTGACACCAGAGGAAGATGCACCGCCTTCTTATTGGGAGGCTATGTGTGAGGATGAGGAGATCAGCGACAAGAAATAAGGAAAAGCACATACATTTCAAGAGATTTTTAATTTTAATCTTATATTTTTATTGGTTGTTTTACAATGTTTTTCCAGAGAATGCCGAGATCCTTCGAGATTCGGGAAGCAGAGTTCACTGCTACACCAATAACGTTTTTGACACAATGTATATTTTCAATAAATAATAAATTGTTACCTACTATTCAAAAATAATGTTTAGTTCTTCCTCCTCCTTAGTTCCTAATTTTTTTATGAACTAATTTCTATTATGTTGCGTTGTTACTATATTAGGATTTTAATATATGCCAAAATTGGAAGCTGTAACGCCGTGTGTTACATTTGGTTTGTATCGTTACTTACAATGTTTTTGTTGCTGAAATTGGCAACAAATGTTGAGTTTAGAAACATCGTAATTGGATATACTTACTGTGCTAATAACACTAAGACTTGTAAAATAGTCGAATTACGGTTTTATCATTTCACGTAAAAATAGTTCTAATGGTCCAAAAAATACGAGATCCAGACAGACAGAAAGATAGATAATTTTACGGGGAGTAGGTACACCAGTTATAAAGTTGGCTTTTATGGTAACTCGAGTTACCATGTTTTTCATATCAGGTATCGATAATGTATTTAGAGGTTGGCGGTGGATGCAGGCCGCTTCCGACCGCAATAGGTACATGGACTTTTTTTAGGGAGGCCTATGTCCAACGGTCAGGATAGATAGTCAAACAAAGTAATACACTGGGCTGGCCCTATTGGGATAAGAAAACGAGGCAGACCCCTAAAAAGTGGCTCGACGATTTACAAAAGAGGCAGGAGAAAACTGGATACTGAAGGCCAAAGACAGAAAAGCATGGAGTGAAATGGAGGAGGCCTATACTCGTAGAGAGATCCCTAACAAAAATTAAACTTCATTATATTAAACGAACGCACCTATTTTCTATGTTAAGTTGTTATGGATAAATAAATGGCGATGGACGTCCAACGGTGGACGTCCATCGGCTGAGATGATGATGATGATATGTATTTATAAGAAAAACATCGTGAGGAAACCAGTTAGCTTACTTATAAAAGGCAACTTGCTTAAAATATGTGACGTATGGAATGCTAACTTCTGCAAAATGTTATCATGTTCAGAAATATATTTGAATTTGCCTCTAGATACCCCCTAAGTCCTAAGACATCTACAGACGTCCAAACAATCATTGAAAATGAAAAATGTTATCAAAATTACGATTCCGATGGGACTCGAACCGACGAATAGGATTCCGTGGCCGAGCTGGTAAAGGCACTCTGGAGGATCGCTTGTATCAGTGCGGGTTCGCGTCCCATAGGAATCGTAAATTTTGATAACATTTTTCAATTTCAATTTCAACCCTAAGTGTGGTTTAACACTATGAAAATAAGAAATAAAAGAAATCACGCCTGAATCAATTAACTAATAAATAATAAATAATAATTAAAAGAAAAAATAAAAGAAAATTAAAACTAAATAAAAGAAAATTAAAAAAGTCACAAAAAATGCTTAGAAATCAAAGAAAATGTCTACCGTGTCATAGGAATGCAATTAGTGATAGAATTCATATATTTTTCAAATTAAACGCTGACTTTCATAATACTTACAATTCAAGTCATTTCCGCAATTCACCACACAAACAAAAGGTATTTTTCTCTCTCTGAAGTAGTCAGTTGACAATAGAATCGAATCTTGCAACCCTAAAGTGGCTACAGGGTATATTAGAACAAGTAAGAACCACATTTTACCGCCCCAAAGCATAATAATGATTGACTTGCTAGCTAGAATAACGACTTTTATAACCAATGAAGTACAGTGGGTTAGATAAATCTTTGCACAATATATAGATAATCTAGGCGGAAAGTAAAGTAGGTAAAGTAAAGTATTTTACAAAGTTATGTAAATATGTAGTAGGTAGTTCAGTTTCTGTTAATAAATATATCAAAGCGGAATTATTTTATTATTGGTTAATCTGTATAAATAATAATAAATAAATAAATAAATATTGCTGGACATTTCACACAGCATCATGTAGTCCCAAGCTAAGCAGAGCTTGTGTTATGGCAACCACATGACTGATATACTACTTATATACATTTTTCTTTGTAAATACATACACAATATACATAGAAAACACCCAGACCCGAGACAAATATTTGCAGATCATACAAACATTTGTCCCGCGGCGGGGATCGAACCCGCAACCTCTTGCGTCGCAGGCGGGCCTTCACCCACTGCGCCACAAAGGTCGTATACAAAGCTTCAAAGCTAATGCCAGAGTCTTAACAACGATAGAGCACTAACATTTATATAACTATGAAATAAGAATAATTGAGGACCCAGTGTAGTGGTGGTACAGTATTTTTTTTTTGTGTAGTTCGCGCAGCTAGTCAATTATAAGCGAGCTCCAGTGGGTTGTCAATTTAACAATGTGCGACTCAACAAAGGTAGATAATTACAGAGAAATAATGACCCTTTTAGAGATAATCATAAAAGATAATTATTGAATTCATTTAAAAAATTCTTATAATCTATAACGCGATCTTTATAAAAAAATGTTAAATTTTAAAATAGTTAATAAACTCGAGCTCTTAACGGTAACGATCGTTATTGAACACACATTGTTTTAGGCAATGCGTTGTTCATTTTATCAATAAAAATTGCTACCTAACAAATTACTTAAGATCACTAGGTTTCCTGCTTATTTAAAAAAATATCCTCACGTGATGCAGCTTATTGTACTGATCAAACAAATAAATAATGGTATTTTAAATTCGCATTTCACTTTGATATTATTGAAATGTCAAAGTGACGGCCCTTACTTTCATAAAATTGGTAGGATAAATACAGGATGTCTAGGTTTACAACCTGTCACATAGAATATTCCTGACTTGCACCAGGTGTGTTAATGTACTTATACTTTTTTTTAGTTTGAATACCTTATTTATTTATTTTTTGTATACTAGTAAAGTAGCAGAAAATAATACGGGCCACCTAATGGTAAGCGGTTACCGTAGCCTATGGACGCCTGCGACACCAGTCACACTCGCGCTGCCGACCTTTAAAATTTTCAAAACGACCTTTTTGAAGAACCCCATACTGTCACTGGGAAAAACCGCGGCAGGTAGATCATTCCACAACCTAATTTTCCTAGAGAACTGACAAAACCCATTTGTATCTCTTCATTTACTTCACCTTAGTCTCTAGTCTAATACAGACTATGAAAACTGGGTCAAAAATATAATAGAAGATATTTTCAAAGAATCTTGAATGCCTATAAAGATTGTATACCGAACCTTGGCGATATAATCGTGATTTCTTTTTTTCGTTTTATAGGTACCTAAGAATAAAATAAATCAAAAAACATGAATGGGGAAGACACACTGTATACTCGTACAAGGCATATTATGCACTTGACTACTTTGATAAAGACTTTAAAAATCTCAAACGAATCGGACATCGAACTTCAAAGATAATAAGGAATTTAATAGTGGCTAATTCGCTTTGATTCGCAATTCGTATGATCCTTTTGTGAGCTGTGTTGGCTTGGTGGAATAATGCGTCGACTTTCGACCTTAAGATCGTGGGTTCGTAGACTTGAAGTATTTTTCATTTCAATCAGCAAATATGTATGAGATTCAAGCAAGACTGTTTCAGGAAACACCTGAAACAATCTTGCTTGCATCACAACAGTGAATGGACAATGTGTATGATGACATGAGATAAAGAGGAGTATTCAGATGACGGCGGTGTAAAAGAGGAGAGAGAGTGTGAAAGAATTCTTCATAAAAGTAGGATAAGGGCAAGGAAATAATAATGGAAAGAAACTCTGAGCTATCAAAAAGTGGAGAAAGCAATGACAGAGAGCCATTTCTCCACTTTTTGATAGTATAACGATGAGTATAATTACTGTACCTACCACACAATCCTAGTTCCGTTTTGAGCGTTTTACTTGATTCCGTATCTCTTTCAAGTCCGCTATTAGATAAGAGCGATAAAGCAGCGATGTTACGAGTTGATTTTATTCCAACTCGGATAACTTGAGTTGACTCGGCCGCTAACTCGAATCGCAACGCGAGTTGACTCGACTCGCATCAACCGGATGGGATCCGCGCCAAACGGATCAGCGCGGCGAGTCGAGTCGAATGCACCGTATTCGTATTCTTATTCTTGAGTCGAGTTTCGGTTTCGAGTTGGCGAATCGCTGACTCGCGACCTCGCGTGCACTCGCATTCGCATAACTCGCATTCGTTATCCGCATTCTAGTAGATAGGTAGGTAAGCGAGTTGATTCGAGTTGCGAATGAACTTGATTCGAATCAACTCGCTTAGACTCTGATTCGAGTTATTCGAATCAGCCAACTCGACTCGCCCATCGCTACGATAAAGTGATCAATAGATAGCGAGTCAGAACATAGCGATGTATTAAGTTGGATTCACACATAATCAGTCAGTAATCGCACCGATTTCGTAGAAAAAACATTATATACAATAACATAATATAAAATGGGAGTAGTGTGTCAGATTTTAGTAAACAAAAAGCCTGGAGGCATCCATAGACCTGGTCAAGCCGTGACTGGCACCATAAAATACGCTGTCGACAAGAAAACAGAATACAAAAAAGTGATGCTCTCATTACTTGGTACCGGTGAGTGTTCTTGGACTGTAAGATCTGATGAAAGTTCTAAAACGTACCGTGGCTCCGAGGAGTATGTCATCATACATATGGACCTGCTGAAGACACCAGAGGCTCACGAAATAGGTGCTTATATGTATCCTTTTGAGTTCTTCTTACCAGAAAATGTGCCATCGTCTTTCAAAGATGGAGTCTGTACGATAGCTTACAAAATACAACTGAAATTTGAAAAAGTAAATTTTTTCAGAGTCAAAAAAACTTTTAGCACAGAAATTACCGTTCAAGGATTTGTCGAGCCAACACTAGATGGTCCTGTTGTATTTGGCTTGGAGAAAAATCTTATAACCCTGTTTTCTAGCAAGAAAAACGTGATAAACTTGAAGACTGAAATCGCGAAGACTTACCTCATTCCAGGTGAGAATGTGCATCTGACATCAGTTGTGACAAATAATACTGATGTAGCGCCTTTAGTGAGGGCTGAAATCTTCGGCTTCACAAAGTATACTGCCAATTGTGGAGAAACAAACACGTCTCATAATAAAATCAAGGATTCTGTCTGTTCTGAAATAATCGAAGTCCCGGCGCATGTGGAAGCCAATTTCTCTCAAACTGTCCCAATTAGCCCTAACCTGTACTCTATAAACTCAAAGATAATGTTGAGGGAATACAGGGTAAGAGTGACCATCAGACTCCCATTACCTTACGTTAATGCATTTGTGGAAATGCCAGTGCTTGTAGGAGAGAGGAAAGGTATGCCTTTGAAAGAATGTTCTGAAGCTTTAGAGGAGAAAGGAACGAGTGCAAGTTCAGTGACACTAGAGGAAGATGTACCGCCTTCTTATTGGGAGGCTATGTGTGAGGATGAGGAGATCAGTGACAAGAAATAAGGAAAAGCATATACATCTCAAGAGATTTTTAATTTTAATTTTATGTTTTTATTGGTTATTTTACAATGTTTTTCCTGATAATGCCGAGATCCTTCGAGATTCGGGAAGCAGAGTTCACTGCTACACCAATAACGTTTTTGACACAATGTATATTTTTTTAATAAATAATAAATTGTTAAGTAGGTACCTAATTCAAAAATAATGTTTAGTTTTGGCCTCCTTAGTACCTAATTTTTTTATGAACCAATTTCTATTATGTTGCGTTCTAATCCTAAATCCTAATCTAATAAGATTAGGATTTTTATATATTTCAACATTAGCAGCTGTAACGCCGTCTATGTTTATCTCAACAAAATTATACGTGTGTAACTTATTAAATTTACATTTGAAAAAAGGCTTGGATCCTCTCACGTATGGCCGGTATGGCATGCCAATTTTTGCATGGGCATGTACCAGATTTGTATTTAGATGTACCGCTTACTACCTTTAAACAATCTGAGAGAATCTGAAAAAACCACACCTTGAGGATTCGTCGTGGACCTGTCTTACTTTTTTTTCGCATAACCTTAGATAATAAGCTTCAATGGGGTCCGCACATAGATGGATTGTCGAAGAGACTTAGTTCTGCAGCATACGCAGTCAAAAAAATACGTCTATACACGGACGTAGATACTGCTAGGCTAGTCTACTTCAGCTACTTTCACAGCATCATGTCTTATGGCATTCTGTTGTGGGGGAGTGCTGCAGATATTAACACCGTGTTTGTGCTGCAGAAGAGGGCTGTTCGAGCAATTTATTGTATGGGTCCCAGGGAGTCACTTAGGAATAAGTTTAAAGAAATATTTATAATGACTATGCCTTGTCAGTTTATCTATGAAAATCTAATGTATGTTCGAAAAAATATTAAACTATTTAAGAAAAAAAGTGATAATCACAATGTTAATACCAGAAACAAAGATAAACTCGCTGTTCCCACAATTAGGCTTAAGAAAGTTAATAAATCATTTATAGGGCAATGTGTACGCTTCTACAACAAAGTCCCAGGCGAATTGCAAAACTTATCAATCAACAAATTTAAGACATCAATTAAACGTCATCTCTATAAAAAAGCGTATTATAAAATATCAGATTACTTGGATGACAAAAACGCCTGGGACTGAATATGCTCCAACTCCGTTATTATTAAATCATAAAAATATTGTAACAAATAATAATTGTAACATTTGTAATAATTGCTTACATAAAAAAAAATATATAAAAAAAAAATTACAAACAAAAAGTGTGTCACCGAAAAGAGTGTTAGGCCCCAAACCGTGTTTGTTGCCCTGGTTCTTCACGGTCTTGGTCGCGAAGGAACAGGAGTAGAATCACCTAGCTCTTAAGACGTTTCAAAGTGGTACACTTGTGATCTTATTGAATAAACGAATTTGACTTTTGACTTTTGACTTTTGACTTTCGTTATTCCTAAAAAAGCTTAAATGTATGCATAGTAAAATAATCAGTATGAGTAGGTACTGATTATTTTACAATGTATACTGCTTTGTAATTGGAAGAGCTAGTATTTGTTTTGAAGGATCGTCTTGTTCTTAGATTGGATTTAGATTTTAGAAAATGATTTCATTCAGTTAGTTAGAGCATTGTTTGTACAAATTTATTATTTATCCATATAAAAAGGAAACCGATTAATAAATCAGCGTAACACAAGATTATGTCAAGATTTTTCAATCCTACAAAAACACTCACAATTTCAACTTTATCGCAAACAAATAAATATCAATGTCATTTTAAAGCGTATCACACACACAGCAGATAATATAAGTTATAGGTCGTAATGTAAATATTTTACATTTTTGCTATCACACACACAGCAGATAATATAAGCTATATCCCAACTACGTCATCAATCATCGAAGCCGTCTTGCGGGGTTCCTGTAAACAGTCCCCGATAATCCAGTACCGAATTTATCTGTAATCTGTACCCGCATTCCAAACTCCAGTAAACGATGACGAAAATGGCTACCTTTTCTCACTATTAAGGTGAAGTAAAGTCAGGTAAATAAACGAATAAAATAGGTCAAATCTATATTTCACATGAAAATAACATAAGAAATTAACAACAATTTCCAATAAAATAGGTATGACCACACACAGAGGATACAGAACAGAAGAAGATACACGGAGCAAGTTATAAACATAAAAACAGACACTAAAAAGGTTCACATAAAAGTGGTGCCAGAAAGGCACAGTCTCAGCTAATGCTGGATACTCCCATGAGGTCCCGTGACTACACGGACACCAACGGAAAAAAATAAAAATATAAAGGTTACTGATGAATGATAAAAGAATAAGTCAAAATGAGAGATAATGTCGAGTTGATAGATAATATCAAATTAACAGATTAAGTCAAGATGAGAGATTATGTAATTTTGAGAGATTATCATTATTTTATAATCGGTCATATCTTGAATACTTCTTATCCTAGACTCTTCTTTCTAAGCTCAAATGAAAGCTATTACCAAGATCTACATTTTCAATGACAGCACTCAAACTTCAAATGGCCATTTCTCGGAAACTACTCGTCCTAATAAATCACACTGTTTGCTCTTGTTAAAGCTGTCAGAATTTCATACGATATTTTCTAGTTGACTGTACCAATTTAAAATAACTTGAAGGTCATAGAAAACGGGTACCTATTATTTACATTAACTAATAAATTTGGTAGCTGTTTACAGCGGGTATAGATCTTCGGGTATGGATTACAGGAACCCGTCTTGCGAGTAGTTTTGACGTAGAGTTTTGTTCAGATACAGAGTGTTCAGTTTTTGCAATGAAGCGCGTAGAAAACTTGCTATTTCTAGACATAATTGACAGCTACGAAATAATAATGAAATAATATTTAAAAAAAAATTACACACATAATTCTTGACTGGCTTCTTAGCTCAGTTGGTAGTAGCTCTGCTTTCTGCACTGTAGGTCGTGGGTTTGGTTCCCACGCAGGACAAACAGTTTTGAATATAGACGTTTGTCTGTGTCTGAGTGTTATAAAGTATTATAAGAATGTATTTACAAATATATAAGTATTCTGTCTGGTTCCCATACTGCAAGCTTGCCTTAGTTCGGGCTAGATGGCGCTGTCTCAAATTTCCAGCAATATTTATTTATTTAATTCTGAAGCAATAATGTTAATAAAAAAAAATCCCCTCTTGTGAATCAGACGCATATGGGTAAAGGCATACAGGAATGCTTACTGACATTTAATGTACAAAGGATTTTGAACCATAACACGACTACACAACGATCTATTATAATTTAATCTTGGTTATAAGGATTGTTGGTCTTGTTGAAAGGCTTTCTTGGTAGCTTTGTCCCTTTCACACTCGTTGTTGGATTAGTAGTGTGCCCATGTCATTTAAATTTCAGGATATTTTTACCTTATCGCGCTCGACAAAATCAGCGCTTGATTTCGATCCATGGTTTCGATCCTTCTTGATTTCAATCCTTGGTTTCGATCCTTGATTTTGATTTTGATTTCGATCCTTGGTTTTGATCTTGGATTTCGATCCTTTATTCTTGAACCTTGAATCTGAAATCTTGAATCTTGAATCTTTGAAGTGACAGCTGTCAAACTTCAAACGGCCATATCTTGGAAACTACTCGTCCTAGACTCCCCGTTCTCAGTTCAAATGAAAGCTATTATATATGAATTGTCAATTTTGTGATTTCTAATAGAAAAATCACGCTAAGAATCATTATTATGATTCTGCTATAACGATCTTATTAGCCTCGCAGCTCTGGTTTAAGGAAGTAAAATATAAACTGAAGAACTTCAGTTACATTTTTTCTTGTCAGTTACGAGAACATCCTGTAGTTTATATTTTGATACGAGTAGGTTGACAGATATATTTCTCGATCGGAATTTTATCTGTTGAAATATATATTATAGGCGCTGTGTGTGACGCTCCATAGAATTTGTATGGGCGCGATCGGAAAATATATCTTTCATAAGATATATTATCTGCTATGTGTGTGATGGGCTTAAAGAAAAGCAAATTAGTTGCAAGCCGTGCGAGCTGGGCGTCGATTCTCGTACCGAACTTTTTATAAACCTCAACCAAAACCTCAACTAAAGTGACTGTTTCCATGACTACTAATAACAAACGACTCAGTTGTGGTGAGGTTTTGAACTTTGGCAGTACAAATTTTTGAAAAGCTATTCTACTATTTCACCAAATGGCTGACATTTAAGAGTTCGAACCAAAACCAAAGCGGTTTTCATTTAATAGAATACAGGCCCTGCGCAGCTAACAACGTGCACTTCTGTCACATTCTGTTTTGCCATTTATACTGCCGAGATGCTGTCGATGTCGGTCATATGCGGAAAAGACGAAATTAGCCGGAGCGCATTATTTATCTTGAATTACTGTAGAGTATATTAGTCATAGATATCCATAAAATATCCCTATCTATAAAAATTATCATCAAATTACGAGCCAATATTTCATGACGGGCAATGACGAGGTTGATTTCATACTTTTGTCTCTTTCGTTTACACAATCAAACGCGTCACAAAAGATATCAATAGATATACTTGATACAGCATGTAGGAAGCAGTTCAGTAATCGCATATGGGTGGTGCAACGTACATTGCGTAGCCTTATTTTTCGGTATAATAAAGTGTAAAATGGGGGTAACGTGTCAGATTTTGGTGAATAAAATGCCTGGAGGCATCTACAGACCTGGCCAAGCCGTGACAGGCATCGTGAAGTACAATATCGACAAGAGAACGGAGTACAAAACGGTGACGCTCTCATTACTCGGTACCGGTAAATGTGCATGGAATGGATATGACAAATACTATTTAAGGAAAAGACCTCACTATGGTAACGAACACTATGTTACCATTCTCATAATGCTGCTGAACAATAAAAGGACTCTCGAAGCTGGTGCTTACGAGTATCCATTTAAATTTGAATTACCAGATAATCTTCCGTCATCTTACGAAGATGAAGTATGTAAGATATCTTACAAAATACAACTGAAATTTGAAAAGCCCGATTTCTTCACTATCAACAAAACTTTTAGGACAGCAATAACCGTTCAAGGTTATATCGAACCAAAAGAAGAAGGACCTGTTGTAGTTGGTTTAGAGAAAATTTTTAAAAAGCTGTTTTCTGAGAAAGACATGATAAAATTAAAAGCTGAAATAGCGAAGACTTGTGTCGTCCCAGGTGAGAGCGTGCATCTGACGCCGGTGGTGACAAATAATACAAAAGTGACGCCTGTTGTAGTCCAATCAGCGCTCTACTGTTATACAAAATACACAGCTAATTGTGGAGGTACCAAAAAATCGAACAAATTAGTCAAGGAATGCTGTGCTGATAATACCGAAATCCCTACGAGGGGAGAAGTGAGTATCTCTCAAGTCGTCCCTACGAGTTCTAGTCTATACTCCATCACTACCAAAGTGATGGTGAAGGAGTACAGGTTGAGAGTGACTGTCAGTTTTCCAGCACCCCATTCGAGTGCAATGGTAGAGATGCCAGTGGTTATAGGAAATAGAAAAGGTGCTCCTTTGGAAGCATATGCAGAGAAAGAAGGGACGAGTGCAAGTTCAATGGCACCAGTTGAAGGGGGTGCTCCACCATCTTACTGGCAAGCTATGAGTGAGGTTAAAGATAAGAAATAAAGGAACAATACACATTGTTTTATTGCAATTAGTTTTGTGAAACCCGTGGAATATTCAAGACCCAAAGATTTTTCTTTTAATCCCGGTCAGTTGCCCATCTATTTAATGGGTTTTTACATCTTGAGAATAGCAGGTTGAATTGTATAATTTAATTTTCTTCTTAGTAGGGCACTCTTGTCAGAGTGGTCGTGGCTGTCGATGGACAGGGTTGCGGCTCGCCGTTTCCGGTCACTTCCAGCCTTGAGAGTGCTGAACGTTGTATAATTAATAGTGCAACGTTTTATATTATTTTGTATATTTTTATGCATGACAGAAAAATTAAGGCCCTGCAATGGAATGATAAAAGTCAGTAATTTAAATATTTAAGCTTAATTAAAGTTAATTTATTTCAATTTTTTGAAAGTTTAATAAATTATTTAAAAAGCCTGTTGGTATTTATTATATTAATTTATATATATTTCAAAATAATTAACAAATACATCTGACTGACCGACTGATTTATCAACGCCTTTAATTATAGTCGAACCGTCCTGAAGGAAGAAAGTTGACAGATTGGTTTAAATTACTAAATAATAACAACTAGGAAAACTCGAAGTTTATAAGTTTTTTTTTGTTATTATTAGTTTTTTAGAAACAAAAGATTTGAATACTCTTATAAAAATAGGAGAATGAAAAAGACTTTTTCTCTGTGATGAAAGCGATTGTAGATAAGTAGAAGTAACTTTTCTAAGGTAGCTGAGCTATAGTCGTATTGCTCATTATACGGACTAAAAACATATGAAAAATGTAATTTTTTCCTTCAATTTTAGTCCGTATAATGAGCAATCCGACTATAGTTCCTGTTTTAAAACTCAACTATAAGCACAATGACCTTGGTTTAGTTATCGTTACATTATAACTATGTATCTACAACCATGTGACAGCAATAAATGTATTGAGTATCGTGATGACAGTGTAGAAATATGAGGATATTGCAATTTTTTATCGTTGCCACAGAATACTAAATTATTGAATTGCGTCATTCGACAATCTACTACTAATCTGTTATTTAATCTTTAAAGATAAGCTGATAAGTTATGTGAGATCAAAGACCTTAGACAAGTATACAGGGTGTGGCAAATTCTTGGTCACCGAAGGGTAGCTACCTTTTCTCTTGTAGTTAGAAAGTTTTGTTCTTAGGAAACTTCAGTTTTATTTTGAAGAAAATAATAATTGCATTTTTAGATTTTTGAAAAAAAGTACCTACAGTTAGCCTAAAAAATTGCATTTGTCAAAAAAAACAAGTTGGTCTTAATCGACTCTATTTCCCACCAGGAACACTTCTCCCAAAGTAACTTATCGAATCAAATCGTAAGTTTTTGCAATAATTCCAAAAAACACATCCCATACATTTTCTATGAAATTAGTAGTTGTAAACTTTATAGTGCCACTTATTCGATGGTTATTAATTTAAATTCGTAACTGCTTCGGCATGCTGGGAGGCTATTGTAAAGCCTTAGGCGCCTAAGACAGAGCCGCAAGAGAGAATTGTATGCATGGAGCATACCATAAGTACATCTGCAGGGAAGCACTTTGTTCTAAATTTAAAAACGCGCTTTACAATAGCCTCCCAGTTTGCCGGAGCAGTTATGAAATTAAATTAAGAACGATCGAATAAGTGGCACTATAATGTTTACAACTACTAATTTCATAGAAAATATATGGGATGTGTTTTTTTGAATTATTGCAAAAACTTACGATTTGATTTGATAAGTTACTTTGGGAGAAGTGTTCCTGGTAGGAAATAGAGTCGATTAAGACCAACTTGATTTTTTTGACAAATGCAGTTTTTTAGGCTAACTGTACTTTTTTTCAAAAATCTAAAAATGCAATTATTTTTTTCTTCAAAATAAAACTGAAGTTTTCTAAGAACAAAACTTTCTAACTACAAGAGAAAAGGTAGCTAACCTTCAGTGACCAAGAATTTGCCACACCCTGTATAGTATAAGTGTGAGATATATATTTATTTATATAAACAGCCACAATAACACTCAGGGCGACTTGCACCACGATTTCTGTGCCTCGAGCACCAGTATGCACGAGTTTACTATTCTATCCGTGACTATAGTAAAGCATCTCAATTGTATGGAATTCAGTGCAGCGCCTCTAGCGGTAAATTGACTAAACTAAGTTCAGTCCACACAATTGTCCATACTTTACTATAGTCACGGATAGAATAGTAAACTCGTGCATACTGGCGATCGAGGCACTGATTATATTTAGCTAGCCTAAATGCCTTTACGCATAGGTACAAAAATTGCGTTTAGGCTAGCTAAACGCAATAAATAGGTTTCAAGCTACGATACATATTGTATCCCAAAAAAAAAAAAAACATTAGAAATCGTAGTTCAAAACGCTCTTAGATTATTTAAACATCCTTTTACTAATAAAACTGTAGAAAACATATTATGTTCAATGTTCATATTATTCTATACCTACGTCGAGAATCCGTCCTACCCATATTATAAATGTGAAAGTGTGTTTATTTGTTTGTTTATTTGTCCTGCTTTCACGTCAAAACGGATTGACGGATTTTCGTGATTTTTTATGTGGAGATAGTTGGAGGGCTGGAGTGTAGCATAGGCTACTTTTTATCTGGATACCACGCGAGCGAAGCCGCGGGCAGCAGCTAGTATTTTTATAAAACAGTGAATATATCTCAGAAAATCGGAAAGGAAAGAAAATGAACGGGGTCGAGATATTTTACCTTGGGACAATAGGGTGAGTTGTGAAGGCAAGGGTCGACCTTTTGTTTCATGTAATGTGATTCTGATAAGTTCTATTCACAAGCTGAAGCTAAAGACGGTTTCACAACGTACATTTTGTTATACCTACTCAACGTTCTCAATCCTTCGTTAAGGCGCGTCGCTAAGGCGCGGGCCAGACAGAAGAGACGTAAAATGAGGACGCGTCGCGGACAGGGCGCCAGCAAACAGTGTTGCGCCCGCGTCCCGTCTCTTCTGTATGTTTTGCGTCGCGACGCTTCTATACATTTTGCATTAAAGGAACGCGGAAGAGACAAATGTCCGCGCCCCGTCTGCGTCTTACGTCTTTTCTGTGTGTCCCGCGCCTTAGAGCGATGACACACAGGCGCTGCGCTGCGTTTCGTCGTCGCAGTGCTAATAACAGAGTGTTCTGTGTTTTAACGCGCCGTATGGCATTTCGTTTTGATTTGTATTTTTTTTTTTTTTAAACTCACTTTTTCACAAAAAATAGATTTTTTTTTAATGCCCTTTTTTTTCGAGGCCGTAACTCCTAACAAGACTTTTTGATACCAACTGTCACGGTTTCGGACTTCTAAGTGACCCTGAAAAAAACTCACCCTGTATTTACTATACCTACAGGGTGAGTTTTTTTCTCAACAGATATTTTTACGTGAGTTGTAATGTCAAGTACAACTTCGGAAATTTAGGAGTATCTAACAGAAGTCAACTACCCTATTTACTCATTAAAAATATACAAACCAATTTAAGACTACAGGATCTTTTATAAGCCACAAGAACATTTTCTTGTATACATCTGCCGTTGTCAATAAGTATGGCTAGTTATATGACAGAATTATAGATCCCTCAAGCCACAAGGGAAATCACATCAAGTCTCCAACGATGCTATGACACGGCGTAGAATGTACAAGGGCTTTAGCAGACATGCTACTTTTAGCCTCGGCGATCGATTTAGTCGCTTTTCACAAGCAAAATACAGCGACCAACAATATTCCACAAATGCCAAACGCGGCGATCGACGATCGCAGCAGTTTCTAAAACGCGCGATTAGCCGGATCCACACCGGACGATCCAAAATGGATCGGCGATCCCGCGATCCGCGATCCAAGATCGTGATGGAGCGTGGATCGTTCTAGGTCGATCCAACAGCAATCTATTGCGATCCTGACTGGCTGACAGCAAATGGATCGCACGCGGCGAGGAGCGCGCGCTCTCCGCCGCGCACATGGATGGCGCGCGGCACGTCTACACTTCACGCTCCGTGGAGCGCGCTCCATGCCGCGCGCAATCGGAGCGCTTTGGATCGTCCGGTGTGGATCCGGCTATTGAGTACTCGCGAGCAAACGCGTGTCAAAGCGTGTGCATCTGGACGGAATATATTATGTAGCTCTAGTATGTCGAGAACGCGCGAGTGTGTACGCTCGTAAATCGTCTCATCTGGACAGGCTCTTACCGCGTCCGAACGCAGGAAGTCGACGCAGCATCGAAAACGCGCGATTTTGATACTGCGATCGAACAAACGAACGTCATTAAGGAAGCAGGACTGCAGCAGACATGCAGCACTACTAAAACAATATTGTTATGGTACGTATCCAAGCAATGTGAAACAAGCTTGAAACAGACCTGCTTTAAGAATGTTGAAATATGCCTAAAGAAGGACTGTTTCAAGCTTGTTTCAACATTGCTCTAAGAGTCCGTGGCTCCGTGGTACGGCCCCAGTGCGCGGGTTCGAAACTATGCGCGGAATCTCCCAAACTATAAGTAACAAGATAATTTCAAAGACGCCAAAGTAGATAATAATAGTTAGCAAGTTATTCAAAGCTTGACATACATGCACAGCCTCTAATAGAATGCCAAGACTATAATCCCGGGAGGTAAGCAAAACCATCACATATATTATGATTATCCCGCGATCGGGCCATGCAAGAAGCGATTTACGATAAATCGTAAGAAATTCATGAATTCAACCAAAACCCACGGACGTACCACTCTACTTGCTACTCGTACTTAGTATCCTATTTATTTAGTATAGTACCTATTATAATAAAAATTTAATTCAGTAATGTTATACATGTGTGTGTACCTACCTACTTATTCACGTACCTATAAGGTTTGGAATGAAAATATGGTTTTTAACGTAGGCTATTATTATTATTGAAAGATTTTTCCCTGTTGTAACGAAACTCAATCGTACGACAAGCGACGATTTATATACGTTTCTATACTCATTTTCCATAGATAGGTAACTAATAATTAGTCATTAAATCGATGCTTGAGAGAATATTTTAGTCTTTTAGCATAAAGTTTTTTTTATTTTTCGAATTAGAAACTAAATACTTACAGTTGTTCTACTTGTGTCTATTTAACTATGTTTATCGAAGTGTAATCACCCTTATTTCTATTATAATTCGCTTATTTCAAAGCCACACCTAGCTTTTCTGTCCACAGTTCGGTCCCCATATTTAGTAAGAAGACAGCGGCGCGCAACATCATCACGACTTCAATTGATTTTCAGTATCTAGTGCTTTTTTTTTATTGACCGAGCGAGCAAAGTATCAATGCTTCAGCTTGGTCAAAAAAGCTTTCGTCTGTCCGCCAGATGTATATCTGTCTGTTCTCCTCTACAGGTCGCATATCTCAACCAATTCTCGTGTCAGAATCAACATTCCTGTGTGACAGGCAGGAATTTTGATTCCTGTTCGTCTCCTCTCGGAGACAGGACGCGGGGACAAAGAGGAATAGCTCGAAATTTTTAGCAAGTTGCAAGATTTTTGATTAAACTCCAAAAAGGGGCAAAAAGACGGCTACAGGAAATATGCGCCTTATAACACCCGATTTTGATGGTTCTTTTTTTATTTGGTAGTAACTTTAAGTTGGTCTCATAAAACTTTGGTGAAAATGATGAGGATCTTGAATCTTCTTTTTGAAGTGTTTGTACATTAATGGGCGTTTTTCCACTAGCCGGCACGGCACCGGCACCGGCGCCGGTGGTGGGGATGCAAAAATGTATAAAACCGTGCCGGTGCCTGCGCCGGCAAGTGGAAAAACGAGCAGTACATTTTCATACATTTTTGCGTCGCCGGCGCCGGTGCCGGTGCCAGTGCCGGTGCCGTGCCGGGCTAGTGGAAAAACGCCCTATGTCAGTTTTTTAACCACGTTGTGATTTTTGACACCCCTTCTTTGTAAATAAAGTGTCCATCCCGAAAAGTGAAAAATGGATCCAACAACGTTACTGATTTCAGTAGGTACACTCTAAGGCTCTGTTTTGCATGTAAATGGGACTTTTATAAATGGTCAGGTTTAAGCGATGAAATAAATACTTGGCAAAGGATAGGACGTAGGATGGACAACGTGACATAAATTATTTAAAAGCTTTACAAAGGGTTTTGTCTTTTGTCATAATTTTATTATTTTTATTTATTTTTTTGTTTAACCGGAGTTACTCTCGTAATAATATCACACGTTTATATATACAGGGTTCTGAGGTTCAGTTGAGAGCCGTGTTGGCCGAGGGGATTAGTACCTCGACTTTCGATTCGAAGGTCGTGGGTTCGAAACCTGGCCGTGCATCAATGGATTTTTCGTTTCGAATTTGTATGCGCATTAACACGAGCTCATCAAGGAAAACATCGTGAGGAAACCCGCGGCTTAGTCAGCCCCACACGTATTGACCATGTCTTTCCTGTGGATATTGGCCGGTTAAGTTGAGAGGATGGTTTAGGTGCTGGGCAAGCCTATTCCATCTATAAAACATTGTCCCAGGCACTATAGTGTCCCGTTAAGTGTAGGCAAAAGATTGCCTCCTGACACTGTATAAATCATTTAGTAAAGATGTGAAGGCCTAAGTTTTTTGTTCAGTTTCATCCGGAAAAACTTAATTTATCGCGAACGCTCGACTCGAACGCCGCACCGCTCGCTTTGTACGAAAAAAACACGATCGTCCGTGCGCTGTACGACTAAACGCACGGTTCCGGCACCGCAGCAGGCCGTCATGAAATGCATAAATTTCTTCTTCTTCTTATAGTGCCTCTCCAGTTATTGAAGGTCGGCGGTCATCCTCTTAAACTCTTCTTTGTTTTGGGCTATTCTAAATAGGTCTTCAGCCTTTTTGATGCCTGTCCACTGCCTTATATTTCGCAGCCAGGACATAAATTTAAGGCGCCTTAAAGAGACGAGGCACAAACCCACGGGGACAACTTGGCTCAAAAACTATTAAACATTAACTATGTTTTCGACTGTACAATTTACTAGTTACTCGTACTTCCAAAGCTGGTCAAAGTGACCGCGCTCTCGCCTTCCACACTGGACTAAGTATCACCTAACTTAAGTCTTGGTCTCCTAAAAAGCGCTGTTAAGGGCTCGGCGAACGTATCTACTTACCTAGGAACGTAATACCAAAATAATTTAAAATTTGAGCATATTTTTATCACTTTACGTTATTATTTGGATAAAGGTAGTATTTATCTAGGTTCCTGTTAAACTTTTGTTTCAAAAAACTTACTATAGAACAAATGAAAAGAAAAAATGCAATTTTTGGTGTACCTACAAAGATTTCAATTCAATTGGCTTACATTTCTTTTTAGGTGAGTTTTTCGGAACAAAAGTTTAACAGGAACCTAGATAAATACCTACTCTCCTAATCTAACAACATAAACTGATATAAACATGCTTACATTTTAAATGATTTCGGTATAACGTTTTTATGGGAATTCGCCGGTCGCAGCCCTCTTAAGAGTAAACAAAAAAAAATGTTCTTACGTAAAGTCAAAAAAAAACTAAAAAAACTAATTATCATACAATAATAATATACACAGTCATAGGTCAAGTGTGTGTGTGTCAATAGAGCCGTGTTGACCGAGGGGGATAGTACCTCGACTTTCGATCCGAAGGTCGTGGGTTCGAACCCGACCGTGTATAAAATAGGGATGGACGGATTCAGCGCTTAGCGACTTCGGTAAAGAGAAGCAGCCCGTGGAGCACATATTTCAGCACTGTCCCATCATCACTTAACCAGGACCAGCCCCCCAATTCTTCTAGATGACAACGTCAATCATTCCGCTGCGGTTTGTTTCGATCTCTTAAATGTCAGCCATTTGGTGAAATAGTAGAATAGCTTTTCAAAAATTTGTTCTGCCAAAGTCCAAACCTTAGCTAACACCTCACCACAACTGAGTCGTTTGTCATTAATAGAATAGGAAACAGTCGAAAATCTAAGGGAGTGTCCACATTGCGTTTTCTGCAGCGCGTTTTTGAGCTGCGCGTTTGTATCGATACAAACGCGCGTTCGCAACGCGTATTTTTCCATACAAAAGCGAACCGGGAGGGGCTGCGCGGGGGGCTGCGCGTTCGCAACGCGTTCGAATCGCGTTTGTATCGATACAAACGCGCTGCAAAAAACGCAATGTGGACACTCCCTAAGGTTTAGATGAGGTTTTGCTTGAGGTTGATAAAAAGTTCGGTACTAGAATTGACACCCGCACCGTTTAGAGCTCGTATTAATGCGTATATAAATTTTTCGAAACGAAAAATCCATTGATCCAACTCTGAGCACACAGTAATAAGGCTACCTAAAGGTTTCCCGATAATCTAACGTACCTTTCGACGTCAGCGCTGAGCTGAGGTCACCCATTCTCACAGCGATAAAAAAGTCTAGAATGTTCACCGCTTTTCGGAAAACCAAGGTTTTACTAAGTAATAAACCCACGAACACTCGTAAATCTTTGAACAGACGATCTAGGCCCGAGGTCATTGAATTTAAGCAGCTAGGTCAGTCAATAATCCTACTATCCTATCCTACTATCCTACTAATATTATAAAGGCGAAAGTCCGTGTGTGTGAATGTTTGATACCACGTATCTCCATAACTACTAAACCGATTTTAATGAAATTTGGAATGTAGATAGATAATAACCGGGAATAGGACATAGGCTACTTTTTATCTCGAAAAATTGCACGGTTCCCATGGGACAAAAAATAGTAGTCCACGCGGGCAAAGCCGCGGGCGTCCGCTAGTAGGTATATTATAATCTGTGATTTGAACTTCTCAATTTAAACGATACCTACCTATAATCAAGTTATTTATCTACTTCTACTACAGCACAAATTAGGACGGCTTATAAATATCATATATAAAAATTTATAAAACCATTTCTCTCGAGACTCTACTGATCTCTGAGTAACTATTGTACAGTAAAACCATAAAAAGAATGGTGTTCATAAGACATTGGAAATAATCGCATAAAATTACAAAAACGATTGACAAAAAGTAATTTGGAAATGAAAATTACTCATAATTTCAACTTTATCGCAAAGAAATAAATATCAATGTAATTTTTAAGAAAAGCAAATTAGTTGCAAGCTGTGCGAGCTGCGCTGATAATGACGTGCACTTCTGTCGCATTCTGTTTTGTGAAATCATACACTGCTGTCGGACATATTCGGAAAACACGAACCTAACCGAGATCCATTCTAAAGCCAAGTACTGTTATTTACTTTGCATGTTAAGGGTTGTATTAGGACTCTATTTCAATAGAACACCATGGTGGCGCCACCACAGTTGCGCCCACACGTTACACTACACTACACGTCCTCCTACACGTTGTCTTGCACGTTGTAGAAAGTATTTAGTTCGAAGTGACCTAGCTCTGTACCCAAGCGTCACAAGTAATCCTGAAGCATGGCTGTGAAGGTATTTAATTGTGTTGAACTAAGTCTCTCTCACCTCTGCCGAGTCCAGCTCGTGTCGATGTCTGATAGCTTCACGACGATATATTATAGGCTTACATAATACGAGATTACATAGAGCCGTGTGGGCCGAATAACTCGACTTTCGATCCGAAGATTTGGGTTACTGGATTTTTCGTTTTGAGCTTTAAACGGTGAAGGAGAACATCGTGAGGAAACCCATGGCTTAGTCCCACACTTATTGACCATATTTTTCCTGTGGGTATGCCTCTTGACACTGTACCAATGTTTTTCCTGTGGGTATGCCTCTTGACACTGTAATAATCATCTAGTAAAATGTGTAAAGGCATAAGGTTTTTTTTACATAATGTGAGTTGCCGCCCTGTAGGCCGATTCTATCTACAAAAAAACTTTTTATCTACCAAAGCAACTATTTCGTTATGTTTCTTAATCTACTAAGAACCAATGAGGTTAGGTTACTCTGTTGTGATAACGTTTTCAAACAAATTACCAATGAGGTTTTGCAAATTACAGTCATTTTGGAGAACGAAACAAAACGCAACGGCAATGATACTTGAATGGTTGACGTTGTAAGATAGAGGATGGACAACTGCAACATCAGAAGGGTGCGTTGTCGGTCTTTGAGGTAGGAGTAAGCTCTCTTCTCGCAGATCTTTAGGCATTCAAAATTCTTTGAAGATATCTAATGAAACCGAGACCAAGACAGGACACCGAGACAAGAGACAGGCTTTTTTGTCGCGAAAGTGACACGAGACAGGCAGCAACTTTGGGCGTATCGTCGTGAATTCATGATACAATAAAAAAGCCAAAAATGCAAAAAAAAACGTTTTTTTTTTTTAATGCAGAACTCATTTTTGTCAAAATCGAGACCGTAACTCCTAACATGACTTTTCGATAACTCTCACGGTTTTAGATTTCCCCTGTGACCCTGAAAAAAAAACTCACCCTGTATAAACCATAGCTTAATCTCATTGGGATAAATAATTGGTGCGGAACCAATCAGAACTTGGCCAATAAAGAGCAACTATTTCTCATGTAGTTAATGATAAAGTGAGATTAAGCGATGCAGATAAAATAGTTCCAGATACTTATAGGCACGCATCGAAGTTAGTTTACTGTTACTGCTCCCTCCAAAGGAGAAAATGTGAAAAAAACTCAAAAAAAGTTATGAAATCTTTTTTTTTTGTTTTTTTTTGTTTTTTTTTTTTAGTTTACCGTGATTATGGCACATGCAACCGAAATATCGGGAAACTCAAAAATCCAAAAAACATGGTAAATATCCCGTTTATAGTGTTTCCAACTCTTTTTTTGTCAAAATCAATATGAAATTAAAAAGATTATAAATGATCACTACCTACTGTATTCCAAAGTGCGGTAGACATTAATCTTTCAGATCTTTAATCCTTTTTAGATCATTTGAGTCTTATAAGGGTGTAGTTAGACTCTGACTAACCCCCTTAGACCGCTGTCTACCTACCTCTGACTGTCACCGATAGGTATAACAATGTCCAAATACATAACTTAATACCTACATGACCAGTTTTTTCAAAGTTAGTATTTGCTTACAACAGGCTGTATTGTATAAGCCTATACAAAAGTAGATGTAGAAAATTATTTTCGCTACTACGATACATACAACACAAATCAGAAATGCTACATTACAGTGACAAGAAAATAAGGCTACCCCTCAGCATTTGCTCCAGCAGCAATAATAAAAGCAGCAGAAATAGGTTGCTGATACATTTAGGTAGTTACTATACCTAATATTAGTTTTTCAGGCTGTGCAAATATTTAAACACTTATGTAATTTTTGTACCTCAAAAATTAATACGTTCAGTTGCTATTACCAGTGGTTACCCATCCATTTTAAGACGGCGCTGAATGTGGCTTAACTTCGATCTATCAAGGACTATACACGCTACACTATAAGCGCTTCAAAAAATTGATACTTAGACCAGCGGGGTTAAAAAGGCGTTATAGCAGAATCACAACAAGAATTGAACTATTATGCCGTCTCTTTTCATAGACTGAGAGTGACAAAAACGGCAAATATCGCACCTCAAATAACCGTTTTCCGCGGGAGAGGGAGGAGAAACTGCCGAAATGAAAGAGACGCAGCTATTATGTTTTTCACGTTCTAAACTTACCTAGGACACTTGTTGACTGAAGGCCTGAAGGACGACGATGATATGGAGAGGGAACGCATTATCAGTCAGGGCCAATATGTTGGCTCGCAGATTCGCTCGATGTACAGAGGCGGTGAAGGTTACATTGTTCAGAGCATACTGTACATCAAAAGTCAAAAGTCAAATTCGTTTATTCAATAAGATCACAAGTGTACCACTTTGAAACGTCTTAAGAGCTAGGTGATTCTACTCCTGTTCCTTCGTCCATCGTTCTACTCAGCGAGTCTGTGGGTCAACTACACGCAAAAAGCTTACAATGCTCTGCGGGTCCAATACAATAATGCGTTTAGGATGCTGATGCGGCTGCCGCGATTCTGCAGTGCCTCGGGAATGTTCACCCATTCCCGAGTAGATACCTTCGACTCTATCTGGAGGAAAAAGACAGCCTCTCTCCTCAGCAGAACTCGTGCCAGCAGCAACACCATCCTAAGCGCAATAGCTGAAAAATTTGATTGTCCTCTGATGTTTAAGCTTATTCAGAGGACCAAATCGCCATTACATTTTAGATACTAACTAACCCCTAGTTTTAAGCTTACTAACAAAATTGGACTGTATAAATTGTCTGAATAAATAAATAAATTATTAAACAAAAAGTAGCAGTTTTTTTAGCAGACAGCGTTTTTTTTTCCGAGTCTTTCTACGTATTCAAGTCATTTTCCCAATTTTTAGTATTGAGTCACTTCTATTCTGGAGGTGCGATATTGCAATTCCTATGTGATTCTGCTACAGCGGCCATTGTAGCTCCCAGTACTTAAGTGCAAATTAGTAAGGGCTTATTCTAGTAAGACCGTATACTCTTGTTCAAACTGTGTGCTATTTGTCTATTCCGCTCGCCGCTCCTCAATTCCTCAACTAGGATGCTCTCTTTATTAGATTGTGTTGCAAAAAGAACATTGTTCGAAAGTTCAACGGCTACGAGCGAAGTATTTTAAGTGCAAATTGCAAGGCATGTTTACGATTTTTATCAACATTATAAAGAGAGTGTGAATTTAGTGAGTTTTTTCATACGTGTAGGAAATGAAATGAAATGAAATGGAATGAAATTAGTTTATTGAAAAAGAACAGCGTCTTAACAGTGTTGTTAATTCAAACAAGGTTAATCGCGATCAGTTTCTCGTCACAAAAATGAATTGTAGGAAACAATTACCTCGATAATACATTGTATGAAAAACTAGGATTTTTTGGGACCACCACATGATTGTAAGTATTCGAAATAATCTCCTCTTCCCAATGCTCGTCTACATTTTTCATATGGACAGCAAAAATGCGGAACTCCTTGCCGGGGTCTGTATTTCCAGAAAAGTATAATTTGGTACTACCTGTATACCGGTACGACTTGGGTGTCTTCAAATCGAGAGTCAATAAGTCAATAGGTTCGTTCTAGGTAAGCGTTCTCCATCTTAGACCACACTGGCTGGCAGGGTGTGGTCAAACGCAAACCTATTTTAGTAAAAAAAACTCGACTCAATTCCCTAAGAAAAGTAAGAAAGCTTACACTTACTGATAATGGATATTAAAACAATAAATTACTAAAAAAAGTCCCAACGATTAATCTAAATAAGCAAATTTGGTCCATCCCCTAAACTCTAGCCTTCACCCTCATTGCATTAGCTGTAAATCAAGGGTAGTAAGCAGAATCGTTTTAATTCCGTGTTCGATTGGCTCGTAAATCGTAGGGGTCGTTATGTACCATCCCCTGTCACTAACCGCCTAACTCATAATGTTGAGTTTTATCAAGGTTTTAGGTATGGATTTTAACATGAAGAAAATAAATAAGTTTTTTTTCAAATAACATTTTCCACAAGAATTTCAGTAGGCAACATCGATCTTATTCTGGCCTCCTAGCTCAGTTGGTAGTAGCTCTACCTTCTGCGCTGTAGGTCGTGGGTTCGATTCCCACCCAGGACAAACATTTGTGTGATGAACATCGATGTTTGTTCTGTGTCTGGTTGTTTTAAAGTATGTGTATTTTTATGTATGTATTTACAAAAGGTATATGAGTATTGTATCAGTTATCTGATTCCCATAGTACAAGCTTTGCTTAGTTTGGGACTAGATGGCGATGTGTTAAATGTCCAGCTTGCACCAGCCGTAGTCGCGGGAAGACTCATGTTAGCGTCAATTCACACGTACCACTACCACACCACGTCGCAGCGACAAAATGTGGTCCAGCTGTGGTTACGTGTGAATAGTGTCGCAGCGACTTTTTGCAGTTGCGTTGTGGTACCGACAAAATGTCGATGTGGCAGGCGCCAGCTAGGCGCGCGCTGTTGATGACGTCATGTCGTCGCGATGTGGTTGCGATGTGGTTGCAATGTGGTCGTATTACACAGGTGGTCGATAACAACGACAAAATGTGGTACGTGTGAATTGGAAATTCATTTTCAATACAAATATACGCCCGACCACGTCGCGTCGTTGTGGTGTGGTTGTCGGTGTCGTGTGGTTGTGGTACGTCTGAATTGGCACGAGTACATAAATGAAATCTCCTTAAACAAGTTTAATATTATAATAAATTCTTATTGAAACTCTAATTATGAATAAGGCAGTACTTTCGACCCCTATGCAGTATTTACTTTCCCGATGGGTTTTAGGTCGAAAAAGGTTAAAAAGTCCCGAAAGAGTAAATCCAGGGACTGTTTTCTACTTTGTTTTTTATTGTCGCATTTACTACGGGTCATAAAAAAGTAACAAAATTAACGGCGATTACAAATAGAAGTCTGTACATTGTAACTAGGGGCCGATTCTTCTATCAAATATCTTATCAAATAATCTAAACGTCAACTTACAACCTTAATTTTTTTTTGTTTGAGAAATGAGGAATAATGACTAATGACCAATTAGGTTAGGTTACTCTGTTGTGTTGACGTTTTTAAACAAATTACTGTCATTTTGGAGAACGACACAAAACGCGGCGGCAATGATACCGGAATGGTTGACGTTGTATTTTTGTAGAATTGGGGCCTAGGTCTCTGACATTTAGTATTCTCTCTTAAAAAAAACATAGTTTGAGGACTGTATTCTGAAGCCGCTGTAGACATTTCCTTAAATCTTCGAAGATGTCTACAATTTCAACATTTAAATACAACTAAATTAAAAGGGACTCAGTTTTCTATCTTATTTGAAACCTAGATAAAAAAAATATTTTGTACTTATTTCTCGAATTCGCTAATTTTATAATTTGAATACTTTTTAATGAGAACAATCATTGAACGTGGTACCCCGATAAAAAGCCTATGTTACTCTACAGCCCTCCAACTATCTCCACACCAAAAATCACGTCAATCCGTCGTTCTGTTTTGACGTGAAAGCAGGACAAATAAACAAACAAATAAACACACTTTCACATTTATAAGGGTACGGATATTAATGTAAAAAAAAAGTAGACACAAATTAAACGAAATTCAAATTATGGTATTTTCATAATAACCTTGTTCAAGACGTGTGGCGCCACCTAGCGGTCGATGGCAGAGCTACGTTGACGTCTTAGGGTTTAAAAATCGTCGAACCTCAAGGTTCCTACATTGTAACCATAGACTAAAAATATTTTAATTTTGTTTTGTATAAACTCATTCATTTCATTCGTTTCACTCATTCGTTCATGTCATTCATTCATTCAACTGTTCATTCTTTCTCTTGCCTCCAATTTCGTTTCAATGGCGGATCGTAATAAACGTTTTTAAATTCATAAAATAATAAGCATCATTGAAGTACCCTTTCTACTGCATCTCCTTCATCCAGATAGGAACAGTATTAGGCCAGTACATAATTTGGTCCTTACGAGCCATATACGAAGAACCTGCCAGCCGTTTGCCGAGTCGAACGGCCACGCGGCCACGTTTCCCGGTATCGAAATCTGGTAGCGTGTGGAGTCCTGGAGAAGATCTGGAGCAGCGGCGAGCACCAACGACGGTCGGTTCAGCTTACCCATCCTTTCTCTCCTGTCCCAGCTCAGTTTGCGTTAATATTTGTCTCGTGTTTCAGCACCTCGTGCGTTCGTGTTCGTTACCTGTTGCCTTGCATCGCCTGTACCGCTGAAAAACTGTAAGTTATTTCATTTCATTATGAGTGACGACGAGATTTATCTGCCCTCAAAGGCTTCCCAAGTAGAAGTTAAGGTTAGCAGATCCAAATCACCTCGTTTAGACGCCCCTAAAGTCTTAGATTCACGTCTATCTTCTCTCAAAAAGCAAAGGTCTACTTTCAAATGCAGATTGACGTTGTTTAGCAAACATCTAAGTAAAATCCAACAAGATTCAGATCAGAAGAGTTTGCAAAAGGTAGAATTTGATTTAAGAGTTCAGTCAATTGTTAAATTGTTTCAAGATTTTAACGAAATTCAGAGTGAGATCGAGCAATTGGTCGATGAATCCGATCTTGATTCTCAACTCGAACATAGGGAAGCGTTCGAAATACAGTATTTTTCTCTAATGGCTACTGCGAAAGGCTTATTGAGCGAATTTCCTCAGTTAGATTCATTGCCTCATCATAACGAAGGAATAGGTCATCCTGTGTCGATTAAATTACCGCAAATAAAGTTGCCTGCCTTTGACGGATCCTATGATAAATGGCTAGAATTTAGGAATTCGTATCTCACTATGATTCATAATAGAAACGATTTAAATGCGATACAGAAGTTTCATTATTTGAAGTCATCTCTCACTGACACTGCTGCTCAAGTCATAAGTGCGTTAGAATTCACCGCGCCCAACTATGCCCACGCGTGGGATTTACTGGAAATTAGATTTCACAATAATCGTTTGCTTGTTCAAAATCACGTAAAATCATTGTTTACCGTTCAAGCGCTTCAAACCGAGTCGCCTATGCACATTAGGAAGCTTGTAGATGCAACGTTACGTAACCTGCGAGCCCTGCAATCGTTGGACGAACCAACCGATTCGTGGGATACCTTGATTGTGTACTTACTTGTATCAAAGCTAGACGCGGTCACAGAGCGTGAATGGGAATCTCACAAAGGTACGCTCGTTTCTAAGCGATGTGAGGTAGGTACCGAGACTAAAATCAAGCTAGACGATTTACTTGTTTTCCTTCGAAACCGGGCCGACATGTTAGAAATGGTTCACAGTAGTTCTACTAGCACAAAATCAGTCAAACAAAAGCAGAGCGAATCTAATAAAGTAACTTCTAATAATCAAAATAAAAAACAAAATAAATCGAACCCGCACTCGCAAACGCATGCATTAATTTCTGCAAATCAATCGAATGATAAGACAAAACAACCGCGTTCGTGTTGTTATTGTAGCGAGGATCACTTTTTATATTCTTGCGCAAAGTTTTTAAACATGTCCGTGCTAGATAGGCAAAATTTAGTCACCGATAAAAAACTTTGTTCCAATTGTCTGCGTTCAGACAAACATTCCGTAAATGACTGTTCTTATGGTGGTTGCAAGTTATGTAGTGCGAAGCATAACACGCTCCTTCACGTCAATGGGGAAACCATAAGTACAGTCGCCCAAAGTTCATTGTCCCCGCGTCCGCATGACTCTCAAAAGTCAGCTGACGCGCTGAAAGACCGCGCTGAGCACAACGTCCTGGCTTGTCAATCGGCTATGCAACCAGTACTGCTATCCACAGCACTAGTAGAAGTACCTGATTCGAATAATAGGTATCACACTGTTAGGGTCCTTTTAGATAACGGGTCTCAGAACTGTTTCGTTACACAATCGTTAATAAATCGTTTACAGATTCCAATAATACAGTCCACTGTTCGAATCTCAGGCGTTGGGGAAACGGTATCACAAAGTACTCACGCTTGTAAACTAAACATACGTTCTAAAACAAGTGATTTCATCAGAGAAATCCAATGCTTAATTTTACCTAGCATAACTACGAAGCTACCTTCGGTAGAACTCAACTGCGCTTCTATAGGTATACCTAGCTACATCTCACTCGCCGACCCTACGTTTAGTGTCCCGTCCGAGATAGATATCCTGTTAGGCGCAGACATATTCTGGGACCTACTCTTGGAAAACAGAATAAAACTAAAGGCCGGTCCATACCTTTACGACTCGAAGTTAGGATGGATCATATCCGGACCGATTCATAACATTCAATCGTATCTCATAAATAATGTTCATTGCCACCATGCTCACGTTGATTCTCAACTCCGTAAATTCTGGGAATTAGAGGAACTGACGAACTTACCTTCTGCGTTGACGAAGGATGATAGATTTTGCGAAAACCTATTCACGGAAACTACCGAGCGTGACGAGTCCGGCAGATTTTCCGTTCGCATTCCTTTAAAGGAATCAGCTGACGTGTTAGGCGATTCATTTACGATGGCGAAAAAACGTTTTTTATCGCTAGAAAAAAGATTAGACTCTTCATCGCAGTATAAACAATTATATTGTGATTTCATGCGTGAGTACGAGCAGCTGGGTCACATGTCCCCGGTGTCAGGAAACGTCATTGATCCTGACAAACCGTACTACATCCTCCCGCATCACGGGGTGTACCGCGAAACTAGTCTTACAACAAAATTGAGAGTTGTTTTTGACGCTAGTGCCAAAACAACAACCAACAAATCTTTCAATGACATTCAACACATAGGCCCCCCTCTTCAAAATAGCATCTTTTCCATTCTCCTTCGTTTCAGACAGCACAAGTACGTAGCGTGTGCTGACGTGGAAAAAATGTATAGACAGATCCTAGTACAGACTGACTTACGTAACTTACAGATGATTTTGTGGCGGGAACGTAAAGACCTGCCTTTGCAGCTGTTTTCCTTGAACACTGTCACTTACGGAAATTCATCATCTCCCTACTTAAGTATCCGATGCCTAAATCAATTAGCACAGGAATGCGATGATGAACTTGTAGCACAAATCATAAAGTCCGATTTTTATGTTGACGATGTCATTATCTCGCATAATAACGCAGATACATTGTTAGATTTATGTAATCGAACGAATAAGGTACTACAAAAGGGTTGTTTTCCGTTGCATAAATGGACATTTAATCACGAAGTTTGTCCTCAGAGTAGTAAGGACCTGAACATAGGCGAAACTCACTTGTCGAAAACATTAGGGCTAGGCTGGTCCCCGGAACTTGACGAGTTGCATTTCACAACTAAGTTAGAACAGACTAACTCACCGCTCACTAAGCGAATCATGCTCTCTGTCATTTCACAGATATATGACCCGTTAGGTTTGCTATCTCCGGCGGTTATAGTAGCTAAATGTCTTTTGCAAAGTTTATGGTTACAAAAGTTAGACTGGGATGAAGAGGTACCAGAGAACATAACAAGCGTATGGCGCGAATTCATTTCTAGTCTGCAATGTTTACAGGAAATTCGAATTCCTAGGTACATTACATCTGTGGATAGCAACTACACGGAGTTGCACGTATTTACAGACGCGTCTCAAAAGGCATATGGTGTGTGTGCCTACGTTCGTACCTGCAGGGACGATTGTGCTCACACCCCTCCTATCTCTGTTAAATTATTGTGCGCTAAAAGCAAATTAGCTCCGATAAAAACTGTTAGCATTCCGAGACTTGAACTGTGCGGTGCGTTGTTAGGGTCGAAATTATTCGTTAATATAAAAGAATCTCTTCGTATATCTTTCGATAAAGTATATTTCTGGACAGATTCTACAATCGTGCAGGGATGGCTACGAATGTCTCCCCACCTTCTCAAAACGTTTGTGCAAAATAGGGTCGTGCAAATTAATGAGTCTACCGATGACACGATATGGCGGCACGTAAAGGGCACGGATAATCCTGCCGACCTTATTACGCGAGGTACAACGTTAGACTCATTAAAATATGACACAACCAATCCATGGTGGTGTGGCCCTAGGTTTTTAGGCGAACCTAGTATCAATTGGTCAAATAATAATGATGTACCAATTTGTGATGATTTACCGGAACGTAAATCTAATACGATTAATTTAATGTGTACGCAACAAAGCCCATTATTTAATTGTGAACGCTTTTCATCGTTTATTCGCATGCAGCGCGCTTGTGCATACCTACTTCGTTTTATAGATAACGCAAGATCGCATTGTACTAACAAAACCGGTTCGTTATCAGCTACAGAGCTTGACCGTGCACTCATTACGTTGACGCGCGCAGTGCAGCAGGAATCATTCCCTATTGATTATCATAGGCTTGTAAATAATCTACCATTTAAAGAAAATGGTAAGCATGGCAATCGGATTGCGGGCTTAAATATATTCTTAGACGAAAGTGGATTGATTCGTGTGGGCGGCAGGTTATGTAATTCAACTGATTTTAGTTACGATAAAAAACATCCCGTGCTTTTAAGTGGTAAACATCGATTTTCTAGATTGTTATGCGAATATGAACATAGAAAATTATTACATGCTGGGCCACAGCTTCTCGTATGTTCCATGCGTGAGCAGTGGTGGGTGCTAGGTGCGCGGAATCTAGCCAGACAAATTGTACACAATTGCGTTATATGCACGCGCATGCGAGCTAAAACTCTTACCCCAAAAATGGGTAATTTACCCCACCAGCGTTTAGAAGGTGGGAGTTTTAGCTTCATGCGATGCGGCTGCGATTTCGCTGGCCCTGTATTTATTTTAAATCGTAAAGGCAGAGGTGCCGTTTTAATAAAAGCATACATTTGCTTATTCGTTTGTTTTACAACTCGCGCTATACATTTAGAGTTGGTAGGTAGCTTGTCGACACAGGACTATCTACTCGCTTTGAAACGCTTTATAGCTCGACGCGGAAAGCCTTTAGAAATTTTCTCAGATAATGGGAAGAATCTAGTCGGGGCTCTTAAAGAAATAAATCAAATATTTCAAAATTCGAACGAAATTTCAGATTATTTAAGTAATAATCAAATCCGTTTAACTTTTATTCCCCCCTACAGCCCCCATTTCGGCGGCCTTTGGGAGGCTGGAATAAAATCATGCAAATATCATCTAAAGCGAGTACTAGGCAATGCAAGGCTAACGCACGAGGAATTCGGTACGGTATTGACGCAAATCGAAGCCGTCCTGAATTCCCGGCCTCTGTCCCCTCTGTCCTCAGATGTCCACGACTTCCTACCCCTTACTCCGGCCCATTTCTTGATCGGCCGGCCGTTGACTGCACCAGCCTGCGAAGACCTGACGAGCATCGCGCCCTCGCGCCTGACGCGCTATCACATGGTGGAGCGACTGCGGCAGCATTTCTGGCAGCGCTGGGCGAAGGAGTACGTGTCAGAACTCCAGCAACGTACCAAGTGGAAGGCCGACAGCAAGGACCTCGAGAAGGACATCCTAGTACTTGTCAAGGAAGACAATGTACCTCCCCTCAAGTGGAGGATGGGGCGCATAACGCGTTTGTTCCCAGGCGCAGACGGCGTTTCTCGCGTAGCGGAGATCCGGACGGCATCTGGCGTCATTCGGCGGGCATTTTCCAAGATCTGCCCGCTGCTACCTGAACCCTCCGAGCAGTGACGGCGACACGAGCGAGTCCACGTTGGAAGCCTGCAACCGGGTGCTTCCAAGGCGGCCGGCATGTTCAAGACGTGTGGCGCCACCTAGCGGTCGATGGCGGAGCTACGTTGACGTCTTAGGGTTTAAAAATCGTCGAACCTCAAGGTTCCTACATTGTAACCATAGACTAAAAATATTTTAATTTTGTTTTGTATAAACTCATTCATTTCATTCGTTTCACTCATTCGTTCATGTCATTCATTCATTCAACTGTTCATTCTTTCTCTTGCCTCCAATTTCGTTTCAATGGCGGATCGTAATAAACGTTTTTAAATTCATAAAATAATAAGCATCATTGAAGTACCCTTTCTACTGCATCTCCTTCATCCAGATAGGAACAGTATTAGGCCAGTACAACCTTTAACTGGTGACGTCGGGCCTCACAGGCCCGAGATCACTAACAAGACGTTATTTCACCCCTTTCCCCGCGTGTCCCGGGTTTGTACGTCTCAGTAGCTTCGAGTTTAGTTGCGCCCACGCCGTGGACAAGCATAATAGTATCGGCGGTAGCGAATTCGGTGAGTTATGCGTATTTAAAGTTTTACTGAGGCCTCTCAGGCCCTACGTCACCACTTGCGTTATTTTTTTTTCATTGGTGTTTAATTGTTATTTGTGGTTTATTATAACCTGGATGATCCAGAACTACCTAAACTAAGTCCTAGAGTACTGGAGCAGATAAATTCAGTACCAAGTACTAGCAGAAAAGTTATATTGGGAACCAGTTCGAATTTCAATCAACAAATCGAAGAATTGTTGGGGTGTGAAGACTTTAGTGATTCTGAAGCTGATGATTTAGGAAAAAAACGATGTTCCAGAGCAAATTGACTACAGCTTAGACACTGAAGTAAGCACATCTGATAATGAGGAGCACGAACCACAGCCAGACCAAGAAAATCCAGTTTCCTGTGTCCTGAGTTTCAATAAAAATTTGTAAAGTTTACCCATTGTCAGTTTTGTGATTATAAATTTGATAATAGGTTTATGTTATTTTATAAGATGATTCAAGTCTATACTAAGATTTAAAAATGTTATTATGAATAAGAATGTTGATTTTTGATTTTTATGATCAAATGTTGATCTCATGTCGTTTTTTTGTAGTAATACGAGTGTTAATTTTGATATGTCTGTTCTTAAATAAAAGTGATAATTAGATTACTCAAAATCGTTTTATCTAATACCTCAATATCCATATTAACACATATAGTTAAGCTCCAGTCATTGATTTATATATATCGCGAATTATACTTATATTAAACCGAGGCCTGTCAGGCCTAACGTCACCACTAACGTTACAAAAATACCACGTCACCAGTTAAAGGATAATTTAGTCGAAAGTTTCTTAGAATAAATACATTAGGTAAAGTACCACCGGAGCTCATCCATAAACGCAAAACGGACATCGCAATCCAATTCCATTTCCATTCCATTAACCATTATTGAATCCATTACGATGTCGTCAAAGTGGATTGTGTAAATAGTGTTATGCTGACTGCTGCTGCGTAGTGGAAGCATTTCGAAGGATTACATCTTTTTTTAATCTACTGTAGTCGTGACTACATTTCACTGCATGCAGGGTGATAAGTAAGTTCGTATGAGCAACTCTGGTGACGGAGTTTTTAGGCCGCCTAAAGGCGACTCATGGCTTAACGACTTAAAAGCCGGGACCGACAATTTAACGTGCCCTCCGAAGCACGGAAGCGCTCAGCTCGTAATGCCACTTGTGGTCACCCATCAAAATTGCGCACAACGTTGCAAGAACGTCTCAGCAAGCTACGCCACGAGTGCTTCGGTTTCTGCTTCGCTTCAAAAAACTAATTTTAATCGATATTTGGACCTACTCGGGCCTCAATTCTAATAATTTGCAACGTCAACCAAAATATCATTATCACTGCGTTTTGTTTTATTCTCCAACATGATATACATTTGTTTGAAAATCTCACCACAACAGAGTCGTTGGTCATTATGAGATTAGGAAACAAATCAAAATCTAATGGATAAAGATTGTGTTTTGCTTTGATTGATTAAAAGTTTGTTAGAAGAATGGCCCTGTGACTACCCCTAAAGATATCATTAAGGGATCTTAAATGCCTAAATATCTAGGAGAATGTGTACCACGTCATGATTACACCAGTAATCACGTGAAACACTAGTACTTAACGCACTAATTACTTCTTAATCGACGGTCTGCAACATATATCGCCTTTATGCCCTGAAACCATGAATTACTAATGACATAGAATAGATACTCGTAATAATACTACGTATAGAATGGTCACTGCCCCCCACCCACCAATCGGGGCTTCCTCACCACGCGAGCGAATTTGGGCTGGCGAGGGGCTGACTTGAGCTAGGGACGCGCCGCGCGCGCAGACACAACGACGAGACCGAGACCACAGTGTACAGTAATTATTCATGCGGTGACAACCTTACTTCACACACAATTGCGCGTGTACAAAAATAACATTGTGTAGTGTCTGTGTAAATAGGCAGTTAGACGCCGCTTTTGCATAGAGATTTCGTCGAGTGTCCGGGGTGTGCTAATGGTCCAACTAAACGCACTAATTATTGAAATGTAAAACATTAATATGTTCACGCCTATATCCCCATGAAGACAGGCTGATTGCCTAGCTTGTCTCAAACTGTCAAAACGATCGCGTATCTTTTGTTGCGATCGGTCTCGTTGGGATGAGATGAGAGTGACAAAGCTACTTGTGTGGTCACTGAACTGTCATATTACAGAGTTTGAGACTGATTTTGGTCGCTATCAAAGATAGACAATCAGGGGCCTGAAATTACACATAGTGAGTGAAAGCTACTGAAATATTAGTTGTCATTAAGACAATTCATAATTTAAAACGGATAAAGGCACTTTGAACCCTACTCTACAATAAAAAATTTTCAAAAAAAAAATACTCAACCGACTTCAAAACATCTTGCACTGAAAAGCAAAAAATAAGAATATAAACAGATTTGTTTCATTACTAATTAAATTATTTATGTTATAATGTTGAAATCGGTGTGCATAAAATTTAATATTCTTATTCATTATTTTATTTACACCGACTTCAACATTATAACATAAATAATTTAATTAGTAATGAAACAAATCTGTTTATATTCTTATTTTTTGCTTTTCAGTGCAAGATGTTTTGAAGTCGGTTGAGTATTTTTTTTTTGAAAATTTTTTATTTTTCCATTTTTAGTGTTTAATTTTTTTATTTAGAACGACGTCACCTTACTTATTGTGTTTCGCTCATCAAGCCCTTTCATTTGATACCCATGTCACTAAAAAGTTCCATGGAACAGGTCCTGACTCCATCGTCAGATCAGCTCGCTGTGACCATATTATTACCATATTATTACATTGTAGTCGGAACTTCACAGATATGCTGAGTTTCGAGTTTCAACTCAATCGGCCAATTTATTGAGGAGTTCTGATGAGCAGCTCTTGACTCCATCATCAGATCAGCTCGCTGTCACCATATTATTACATTGTGGTCGGAACTTGACAAATATGCCGAGTTTCAACTCAATCGGCCTATTTACTGAGGAGTTCTGTTGAACAGCTCTTGACTCCATCATCAGATCAGCTTGTTGATACCATAATATTTCATTGTCACCAAGAATCTATAAGTGTGCAAAATTTCAGCCCGATAGTTCTACAAACACAATAAAAACCATAAAATTTGAGGGTTTCCCTCGATTTCCATGGGATCCCTTCATCAGATCCTGATTTGGTGACGATGGGACCACCTCGGGAGTATACCCTTTGTAACAAAACAAGAATTTTCAAAATCGGTCCACAATTGACGGAGAAATCGCGTAACACACATACAAAAAAAAAAAAAAATAAATAAAAAAAAAAATAAAAAAAAAAAAAAACATACAGTCGACTTGAGAACCTCCTCCTTTTTGGAAGTCGGTTAAAAAATAAAGGCCACCATTTGAACCATACCCTACAAAAACTGAATTATGAACGCCCACAATTCATTTCAAGCCTTTGAAAGGGTTTTGTATGAATTATTATTTTCTTAGGCATGTGTAACAAAAACCGGGTTGTTATTGGAAGGCATGAAAAATGAGAGAGATCTGATATCGGGGGGATGTTTGAAGGCGTTTCTTGACAACGACGGCCGACATTTGTAATCTACAAGCACCCAGCTCTACGGAGTTAAAAAGGCTTCTACAATAAATAGCGATTTATTTGGCAACACACACACAGACGTAGGTACGAGTACAATGTAAAACGAACACTAAGAGAGAAAGGTACTTACAAATCAAGTTAAAAAATAGGTAGGTACCTACTTATAAGGTAAAGGATGTAGTACCTACAGGGTAGGTATCTCACAGACCTATCTACACTCAGGCAACATAATTAAGTAGTTAAGTACATGCTTAATAAAAACACAAATCACCTCAAAGAATAGGTAGGTAGGCTGGTAGCAGAATCACCATAGGAATTGCAATATTATGACGTTCTGTTACTCTCAGTTTATGAAAAGAGACGGCGTATAGTTTTTGGGGAACATGGTGTCACAATCGTTCCCCAAAGGCAGATTAGGTGGTTCCTCTGCAACGGGCCGGCCCGTCTGGCCCACTTGCCCGTGGTCTTTCGACCAACAGTTGTTGTTGGTTGGTCGGATATAATATGTCTATTGCTGCAGAAATTACCACTTTCGCGATCTAGACATTCTGATGTTGTGTGGCGTCATCTTCGCTGAAGCTCGTAGTGCGTAGCATGTCTATGTAGTTCATCTAGCGACAGGCAGATGTCGCTAGTCGCTACATAGTTCAATTTCTATTGTGATTCTGCTATAACGGCCTTTTAAACTCCGCTGGGGCCCAATTAGAGTTACAATTATCACCCGAATGACATGATATCGCATTCGATAGCTATCACAGGTACTGTCAAAATATTGATCCTTCAAAAACGGTATTCTCGTGATGTCGTTCGATATTATAGTGATATCGATCAATTTCAGATAATATCGAAGACTATGCGTTCATCAAAACTTTCATATTTTATAATATTAGTAGGATAGGATAGGACAGGAAGTAGGATAGGATAGAAACGTGATTAAACGATGATAGAAGATTCAACGTCATTTGTCGGCCACCGTTTTTTAGAAGACAAAGTATTTAGAAAGTGGCGAATAATGCAAGGAAAAAGCTCAAAAGAAAAGATCAAGGCACAAAAGCCCGATTAGATTGAGCTTAGATAGCTATTTTCGATTTTGATTCATGCGACATTGGTTTTAACGTAGAAAAAGTACTGACGGATAACTTATTTGGTGTTCTGTAATCAGTTGTGTTTTTCTTTATTTATTTCTTTTAGAGCCGTGTTGGCCGCGGGGTATAGTATCTCGACTTTCGATCCGAAGGTCGTGGGTTCGAATCCTAGCCGTGCAACAATGGAATTTTCGTCGAAGACTCTTCCCGAGTCTTCCCATGACCACGGCTTGTACAATCCAGTCGAAACGTCGGGCAAAATACAGTGCCTCCAGTCAAAAAGGGCACAACTCAAATTCGGCACTTTTCAGGAGAGCCAAAAAACCAAACTTTTAATGTTTTTTGCTATTTCGCAAGTGGAATCAAAATTTCTATTGATACAGAATTGTAGACAAAAAATAGCCCTTTCATTTAATGGTAATTACTTTCACGTTCGTTTACTATTTCTATATTTTTTTCTTGTTTTACTTGGATTGTGCCTTTGTTAACGCAGATGTAATGGAATAACGTTAACTATTCTAGTCAGTTTACTCGTACTAAAAGAAATATTATGACTTGTGCCTTTTGAATAATGGAATAACTTTATTAATACTAGTCGATTTACTCCTATTCAAAGAAATACTAAGACATAATCCATTAGTAACGAATACTTATTATGACAATAACGGCTTATTTCCATCAATTACTGATGTTAAGAGCTGTAGTTATGTAAATAGAATCTAGATTTAAACAATAATTATGATTTTTTTAAATAAAATAAATCAACATTATAACAAATGTTTTCAGTAAGTAAATTCTAAGTGTTCCTCGGTATTTTAATTTACTTCCTCATTTTCTGGTATAAAGCACAAACCGGGGTCGTCTTCAGCTCTCTCTGATTCAGAATTCAGTAAGTTGTATAAAAATCTTGATATTATGGTAGATCCTTTATGCGTAGGGATAACCTGACTCACTAGTTATAAAGCCAGCTTAGCTTCTCCCAGAAGCTCAGAAGTTTCATGGGGTCTTCACATGCTTCGAGGAGCGACCTCGGGTTGTTGAGGATATGCTGCCATTGTGCTGCTACGCCCAGGTATTCCAGGACTACGTGGGCTGCTGATTCTTCTTCGGTTAGACATTAGTTTAGTGCAGAGTGGGATGTCCGTGGCACCGATGTTGTACAGCTGTTTATTGAGGGTACAGTGTCCTGTTAGCGTCCCTGTGATTATTTTGATGTCTTTTCTTTGTAGGTTCATCAGGCGACGTATCAGTTGTGGTGTGGCTGCTGTTATCGCTGCTCTGGACTGTCTGTAGTTCGTCGCCCGTGTCCATCGATCGTTGTGAAGGTTTTGGGTGTGTTCTGTTTCCAGGTGCGTAGCTGGGAGAACGTCAGAGGAAGGAATGGGGCTGGGTATTCCACTTGTGTTTCCGAGCCCCTTCTGGCTAGTTCATCTGCAGCGACGTTTCCCAGTGATCCACTGTGTTCCTTGATCCATTGTAGAGTTACCCTGTTCTTTAGGGCGATACTTTCAAGGGCAAGGTGACATTCGTATTCGAGCTTGGAGTTGCTTTTTTGGCTCTCCAGTGCTCTGAGGGTTGTTGTACGATCTCGGGGAGTATCCCTATGCCGTAGTCTTCTATCCCTCTCCATTTGATAGCAGTAGCAGCTGTGATTATGGCCACGCATTCGCATTGGAAAATGGAACTGCGTGAGCCTAGTGTCATAGATAAGATAAGATTCGTTTTCATATGTTTGTATTTTGTAGTGTTTCCGGGATGTCGATTGTCTTGGAATCTTATAACACGATATTATGGTAGAATAAATAAGTATCTCGTATCATGTGGTGGTCACCTAAACTTTTTCTAAAACTTGAACCAAAATCGTCAATTTGGTAATACCGGAAGGCAGAACGAGATCAATTACATTAAAAAACAAAAATTAAGACTTATTTCCTTCATCACATTAAATCAATCAATACCAGCGATACACAGATTATTATAATACTTACTACGTAAAAGATACTTTTATGTCTCATTATTATCCATGCTTATAATCACCAAAAGCAACAAGTAGAGATATTCCATTAGAAACATGCATAACAAATGGATCAACTTCATTTATTTCTAACTCTGTTTATCTAATGCATTGGAACATCAGGAGTTATGCCTTTTTGTTTCATTGTAATATTTTTTTAACTGAAATTATGCCTTCATGTTCGATGATGTTTTGGGCTTACTGCTACTTATTTCCTTTTAGTTGGGAAATTTTGTCGATAACTAAAGACGTTCCCTTTCTGACAGTCGAGTTATACCCTTGATGTAGTTGAAAAAACCAGGTTAGGATGCAGCTAGAGTTATGAATTTTTGATATGTTATGTAACTGGATACGTAGATCACGATAATGCAATAAAAACAAAAGGGCACAACTCGACTTATGTCCTTTTTGACTGGAGGCACTGATAATAAGGTAATTTACGTGATAAATACCCGGATACATTATGTATTTATAGTCTGAACTTTGTCGTTGTTGTAAAGACGATGGAACAACTGTTCAGACTTGTGCGGGAAAAGGAGAATTTTAAGAAGCTGACCGCCAACCTTCATTAATAGAGAGGCACTGAGCAGAAAAACTTTTGTCCACGCTTATGCCTGTAGCACACCTCCGCTGCGAAACAACAACTGCGAAACCGCTGAGCGAGTTTCGCTGGGCAACAGTACTTCGGTAAATAGCGGACAACGGGCGGAGATGTAGTAGGCGCCTGAGCAAATGAGCAAAATAATGTTAGAAAGAGACAACATCATAGTCAGTTTTGTACGTTAGAGCAGGGAATTTCGCTACTGTTTCGCCGCCAAAGAACTCACAGCGAAACTATTGCGGTTTCGCCTTTTGAGTTTCGCAGCGGAGGTGTGCTACAGACATTACGGTTTAAGAAACTTTATTCTCAAAAAAGAATTTACAATTCACTTATCTATGAGTACTTAAAAAAACTAAATACTAATGATATGAACACCTTAAACACGCTTCAAAAACAGACGTGAATTTATAAAACGCATTGCCAAATATAGTTTAAACCTCGTCTTTTATACAATGGCTTTGTTTCGTAGGGATAACAGCGTTAGACTGCAGCTAAATCATCCCAGGCTTAGTGCCTTTAAAGATACACACGGTCACTGTACAAATGGCGTGTCAAAAGTCAAAGATTATTTATTCAATAAAATCATGTAGGTAGAGAAAAGCCTATAGATCTGAGAGAATGTCTACCGCAACTTGGGGATACTGTCGTGATTATATTTCGATGTCTATCATCATCATAATATCATAACATCCACTACCAGAATGTGTATCATCATTCTCCTGCCCTTATCCCACACTAAGTGGGGTCGGCACAACATGTTTCCTCTTCCACTCTCTATCATTCGTCAACTCAGAATCCACTCCTCTCACATTCAAATCCTCTTTCACACAATCCAACCACTTCTTCGGCCTTCCTCTACTTGCGTACACAGTCACACACTGACAGAATGTGCCCAATACAATAATACAAATCCTTTTTGTGTTTCTTGAAAAGCCGTGTTGGCCGAGGGGTATAGTACCTCGACTTTCGATCCGAAGGTCGTGAGTTCAAATCCTGGCCGTACATCAATGGATTTTTCGTTTCGAAAAATTTATATGCGCATTAACACGAGCTCTAAACGGTGAAGGAAAACATCGTGAGGAAACCCGCGGCTTAACCAGCCCCACACGTATTGACCATGTCTTTCCTGTGGATATGGCCGGTTAAGCTGAGAGGATGGTGTAGGTGCTGGGCAAGTCTACGCCATCTCAACAATGTCCCAGGCACTACAGTGTCCCGATGAGTATAGGCAAAGATTGCCTCCTGACACTGTATAATAAATCATCTAGTAAAAATGTAAAGGCCTACTTAAGTTTTTTTTTGTGTTTCAATAAAGTTTTTTCGAGTGCATGTGTGCAGGCTTTGATGACGTATACGTTGGTATGAACGGTATGAACAGAGAAATGGCGCCATAACTCCGCATACCGCGACCGCGCGGTTTTGGCATCTGCATCCGTGGCCATCTAATGTGCATTGTATGTTATATCTGCTGTACATAGGTAAACCTCATCGCAACAGTTACTGATTCTGAAATGTATAGATTTGGCAACATTTGATTTGGCATTTTCTAGAATGTTGACTGGATTTCTTTGGCTTAACTGTTTCTAATGTATCTACCTACGAGTATTTTGAAATAACTTCCTGAACATGATATTGAATAACTAAGGCTGTGTCCCCAGTAGGCAAACTGTGAGCGGCCGACTGAGTTTGCGGCGTATCGGTTTAGTATACCATTCTATATATTTGAAATGAAGTGTCCACAGTTTGCTAGTTTTGCGCTCACTGTACGCAGTTTGCAGCGGAACGCTGCAAACTAGCAAACTGTGGACACTCCATTTCAAATATGGAAGAGCGTACTAAACCGATACGCCGCAAACTCAGTCGGCCGCTCACAGTTTGCCTACTGGGGACACAGCCTTAGAGTCACTTCTGCGTTTCTCATCAATCATTAGAATATGTCATTCAATACTATGCTTTATTTACATGCTACAAATCCTGGGGCCACACGCCCTAAGTTGGAAGTAAAAATTAATTGGTTGAACTCGGTCAGGATTAAAATTGTATAAAAAACAACAAACTACAACCTTTGAAACAAAATTCATAGCACTATCAAAATGGCCGATTTTCATTCTTTTCGGCCAGTACATCTCTCACACGTATCAACTGTATATTGCTAACAAAATGCGCACGAATACCTTGAAGGTGTACAAAGTGACATAGGAAATTCAAAGCTCACAAAAGGCAGCGTAAACCGCACATTTTACAGCACTGCCGAAATCCAGAATACAACGATAGACCACACTGTGCCGCACTCATTTGCATTCAAAGCACACCCCGGACACTCGACGAAATCTCTATGCAAAAGCGGCGTCTAACTACCTATGTTTACACTATACAATATCAGTTTTGTACACAGTAATGTTGTCACCGTAGGAATAATGTACACTGTGGTCTCGGTCTCGTCTGCGCGTGTGTCACGTTCCGTGCTCAAAGTCAGCTCCTTACCAGCTCAAACTCACAGTGTCCATTGTATACGTAGTATTTATCACGTAAATTACCTTTTTATTTGTTTAGCCCGACGTTTCGACTGGATTGCACCAGCCGTGCTCGCGGAAGACTTAAATAATAAGGTAATTGACGTGATAAATACCCGGATACATATTTATTTATAATAAGATATCTAATTGTTTTTATTTGCCGCATACTAGATGAATATTGATGGATGAGGTATCACTAAAATCTCGGTGTTCTAGGATACTTTTTATCCATTCATTTGTTTCTTTTATGATTTGTACCTATAGGTACTACCGAGCTATCGAAAATTGCCAAAATTGATTTTAATACAGATTCGGAATGAGGTCATTGAGCTCTTTCCAAATCTGTATTATAGGTACCTACTCATTTTTGGCAAAAACTGACTTACCTACTATTGTCTTCGATAGTGCGGCAGTATAGGTAGGTAATATACGTAGTGTAGTTTTTCTAATAAATAAAGTAACTTAATGTTTAGAAACGTAGAAAATAGTGAATGTAGCAGGCCACATATGGACAGTGCTTGGAATCAGTTTTGGCAGCGACGCGGCATCGACGATGCCAACGCGGACCGGTTGTGGCTGAAACTTTAGTTCGCACAAGACGCAGAAGTTACGCGACATGCTGTGTTAAGATACCACAAAACTCAGCCTTTGCATCTTTTAATAGATACCTACCTAATTATAAATCCTACTTATATAATAAAGGCGAAAGTCCGTGTGTGTGTGTATGTGTGTGAATGTTTATTACCACGTATACCCATAACTACTAAACCGATTTTGATGAGGAATGTAGATAGTTTAGGTTAATAGTGTAGGTGGAATAACACAAAGGATATTTTATCCCGCATTTTATGGTTCCCGTGGGATAAAACATAGTAGTGAACGCGGGCGAAGCCGCGGGCGTTCACTAGTAAATAAATAAATATTGGTGGACACAGAAAAAGACAGCGCACATCTAGCGCCAAACTAAGCAAAGCTTGTGCTTTATGGGAACCAAATAACTTATAGAATACTATGGGTATTTAATAATTGGTTATCTCAATCGATGATATTTATTTTTGAGTAAAACTTTATATGATACTAAACTTTACTAAACTTTATATTTACTTCATTATGAAATTATTATTACCATAAATTTTTACATGCATACAAAGTCAAAGTCAAATGGGATCACGTCTTTTTTCGAGTACTATGATGACGTGTGCAAGCGCCTTCTCATGCAAGATAGAAAATGTCTTGCATTTCGTGTTTTCGGTTTTGTATTGGATGTGCTACAGAAAGTGCACGATACTTTTTAGAACTAAAATATTAGGTCAAAGTTTTTACTCGAAGTGTATAATATTAGCTGCTGCCCGCGGCTTCGCTCGCGTGGTACCCGGATAAAAAGTAGCCTATGTTACTCTCCAGCCCTCCAACTATCTCCACACAAAAAATCTCGTCAATCCGTCGCCCTGTTTTGACGTGAAAGCAGGACATTTGTATATTTTATTAATTACTAGCCCGCCACGCGGCTTTACTCGCATGAAGTAGACATTTTCAGGTGCATTCATTCATAGCACTCAGGGACTATGTAGCTTCTATCTATATCTATCTACTATTGAAATAATTTTCGAAATCCGTTCGGAAGTTTCAGAGATAAAGTTTTATCATTGGTAAAGATTATATAAAAATTTAGTTGGACTGGATTCTTCGCTTTCACGGCTACTGTGATGTTTTTTTTTGTTTTTTTAATTAATTGTATAAAACTGACTAACGTTTCTTCGTATAACACCTTTCATAATATCATCTACTTTTATTCTTTTCTTTCGAATTTTCGATTTTGAAATTCGTAGGGAGCTTTCACCGTTAAATGGTTTACCTATGGCTCTTTTTATTCTCATGTGCGTTCCCAGGCTATAATCAAAGTCTGAACGGAAACAAAAACTGATAACTTAACCGCGTCTAACTGTGATTGTAGAATTTCCCACCAAAATATCTAAATAAATAAATGACAGGCGTGCGACTGCAGCGCTTCTAAAGGCCCTGGGCGTCGATTCTCGTACCGAACTTTTTATCAACCTCAACCAAAACCTCAACTAAAGCGACTGTTTCCATGACTACTAATAACAAACGACTCAGTTGTGGTGAGGTTTTGAACTTTGGCAGTACAAATTTTTGAAAAGCTATTCTACTATTTCACCAAATGGCTGACATTTAAGAGTTCGAACCAAAACCAAAGCGGTTGTCATTTAATAGAATACAGGCCCTGGGCGTCGATTCTCGTACCGAACTTTTTATCAACCTCAACCAAAACCTCAACTAAAGCGACTGTTTCCATGACTACTAATAACAAACGACTCAGTTGTGGTGAGGTTTTGAACTTTGGCAGAACAAATTTTTGAAAAGCTATTCTACTATTTCACCAAATGGCTGACATTTAAGAGATCGAACCAAACCAAAGCGGTTGTCATCTAGTAGAATACAGGCCCTGCCCCCCAATTCTTCTAGATGACAACGTCAATCATTCCGCTGCGTTTTGGTTCGATCTGGTTCGATCTCATAAATGTCAGCCATTTGGTGAATAGTAAAATTGCTTTTCAAAAATTTGTTCTGCCAAAGTCCAAACCTTAGCTAAAACCTCACCACAACTGAGTCGTTTGTCATTAGTAGAATAGGAAACAGTCGAAATCTAAGGTTTAGTTGAGGTTTTGCTTGAGGTTGATAAAAAGTTCGGTACCTAATAGAATTGACACCCTGATCGACGAGCGAGTAAACCCGCGGTCTTATGGCTCGTCGGCAAAGCTCGCTGGTGTATCATTGCAAAACCGCGGTTTTGTGAGTTGTCGAGCCTGGCTCGCGGCTCGCGTTATATTTGCTTAATTTTTTACTCAGCTCAATCACATTCAAAATTTAAGACCTCAATTCGACTACGATATGACTGTTTCACTCACTAGTCGATCAGCACCAACGAGCCGCGAGTAAAACCGACGTTCTTTCAAACCGCGGTATAAGTGGTATAGGCTCGTACGTCGATCACCTACTTAAATCGCGCTCCAGTCGCGCTACTAAAACGCAATGTGAAAGCGCTCAAAGCGCTCTAATCTAATAATATTCAATATCACTCATTCAACGTTTTCCAAGCAAAGCATCGTACTCGTCAATGTATCTTCATGCTAAGCTTACATTAAGAAATAAATAAATAAATATTACTGGACATTTTACACAGCGCCATCTAGCCCCAATCTAAGCAAAGCTTGTACTATGGGAACTGATAGAATACTTATATATTTGTAAATACATACATATAATACTTTATAACACCCAGACACGAACCAACATCTATGTTCATCACACAAATGTTTGTCCTGGATGGGAATCGAACCCACGACGTATAGCGCAGGAGGCAGAGCTACTACCAACTGAGCTAAGAGGCCAGTCAAGCCAGAACCTTATCGTAGGTAACTAAAGTAGAAACATTCAATCATTCAGTCTACGGCTCTTAACTTTTCACGCCCGTCACATGGACTTCGTTTGATCAATCTTACTTTGTATAAGTCTAAGAGCCCTCGCAGACTGCATACTTTCTATCTGCTGATAGTTTGGTTGGGGAAAAAATATAAATTAAACAGTTTTTTTCTAAGAATTCAAAGAGGATTTAAAAGCTTCGCTTAGACTGAACGCACGCTTTCACAGAATTCATTAACATGAATTTAAAATTTTCAATTTAGGAGCATAGTCATTTTACATTTATTTATTTATCTGTCATCAAACAAAGAACACATATATGCAAAAATAGTTCAAAACTCACTTTTTCACAAAAACTAAAAAAAAAGACTTTTTTTCAAAATCGCGCCCGTAACTCCTTATGTGGCTGAACTTTCCTTAAGTGGCCCTGAAATAAACTCACCCTGTATATTGAATTTAATTGGTCATGTTTGTACTAGCAGCCCAATCCGACCAAAATATCGACCAAAAAAAAATCTGCAGTCTGCTAGGGCACTAATATTGTAGCAATCTGAGCTGAGTTGCCGAATTAGTTTTACCTTGACTTTCAATCTAAAAACAGTAATCGTGAGATTTGGATCTCTCATGTACACTGTTTTTTATTTCGGAAAACCAACAAACTGAGTAAATAAGTACAAAATTCTGTGATAATCCATAAAGCCCAGGCCCATGCCACGGCTTTTCAAGTCAGCTGTATTACAGTACTGACTGATGTCTCAAAGTAAGTCAAAGTACGTTATGCCAGCCACACCCAACAAGTTCACCGTTTGCAGCGGACTTGATGCGGCGTCCAGTAAACTTGACGGTGTATGGCTATGGATGTGCTTGTGCATGACAAGTCTACTTGAAGCGAATTCTGCCGACTTGATCAAGTTTGCAGCATCATGTAAACTTGAAGATGTGTGTGAGCGTTCAAGTATGCATGACGGTTGGTCAACGCGTCGTCGTTCGTCACTGTGACGCCATGGCTTCGACTGGCTGAGCCATCAAGCAAACTTGCCGGTAAACTTGATCGTGAGTGTTCTATATGGACGAACTGCAAACTGGACGTCGCGTCAAGTCCGCTGCAAACTTGACGGTGAACTTGATCGTGTATTTCCGCTGTTACGGCCTTTCTTCATATGACGGCAGCGTACAAATCCTTCAAAAAAGAGAGTACAAAGTTTAGAGCTCACCTTTCAAAAATCTCGCTGTGTCAGCACTTTTCTAAATTCTAAGTTCTCATGTCACAGGATTCGGCTCCCACGCAAAGTCACAAACTACCCCGAGCGGCGCATCAAAGGCTCGGCCGTATTTCCGCTTCAGGTCTGCTGGTCATCGATCGCTATACTTGTAGAGCGACAAATATTTAGAGCGGGCGCAACTACGAATAAAGGCGCCGACCAACTGCGGCCCACGGAGAGGCTACGCACGTGCGTCAAGCTTCGCTTTGCAGGAGACTGTATGTAATTGTGTCCACTGCAATCCACGGACACGCGACGCATGAACAACAACATTACCTATACTAAATATCTATTATTTTTGGTATACCACATTTAGCAGAAGTTATCATTCCAAACATAAAAGTTGCCCGACGCCGCTTATTACAAAAGTTACCTTTTATAATTACACAAGAGTATTTACTTACGTTAAAATATCGTCGATTTAGATACCGACAATATTTCGTATCATCCGGAATCTTCGTTTGTGTGAGGGTCAGCGCAGACAGAGAGGAATAATTCTCGCGCGGTCTCGGGCATTTTCGCGCGACCATTTTTTGTCAGGTTCAAGCCTACTTATTATGCACTTTATTTCTATGCACTAATTTTAAAGTTGATTTTCGAGTGCCTTAGTAAAATCCTCTCCGCTGCGCTCCTCTATGTCTGCGCTGACCGTTAGAGGGAGAGACTCGAGGTGCAGTCACTGCTCGTGGTCGAATCTCACTCTTCAAAATCGCTTCTCAAATTTTCACGCGCCACTTCTAAACGTCGTAAAGTCTGCCGTAAGTTACAGTAGAGTGAATGTGGATGCAATAACTCTTGCTCCACCGGCCTTTTATGTACCGCGTCTACTTATCTAGGGGAAATATCGAGTACGTAACAAGTCAGTAGACCGCCTGAAGGACTGTCGTTCGTTAACTGTTGAACCCACGAAATAATACAGTATTACAATGTGGATTGAAAATAAACGTATAGCATAAGATTCACTTTTATTATCTGGGCAACCGAGCTATGCTTGGGTGCAAATAGAGAAAAACTAAGAAAAAAATAAAAAATTACAAAAAAAAACTTTCACTGGCTGAGATTCGAACCCGAAGCTTTCGGCTGAAAGGCGGACACCCAATTCACTCGGCCACTTTGGTCTCAACAATTTTTATGAAATTACGAACCACATTGCACTGGTAAATCTTTTTGCGTGAAAATGCCAAGAAAACGAATTTTCCCAGATAGATCGCCCCTACCGTAAATTTTATCGAAATCGTTCGAGAACGTGAGTACCTACAGACAAACAAACAAATATTGATCGTTTAATAGAATAGGATATCCTTATCCTGACTACTTCAATCATAATGCAAATGTGAGACTTAACTATTCAACCGATCATCGTGAAAATGCATACAGGTTATCAAGTGAACAAAAAAGGAGAGTAGAACCTTTCATCCAGAAGAAGTATGCTCTCAAGGGATAGCGCGAGCGAAGCCACGAGAAAAAGCTAGTGACATGCAGTTGTTTAGTTCCACTGAAAAATCAAATTTTAACAGACTTAGGTACTACAAGTTGGTCGCGGCTTGACTGTTAACAAAACAGAAAAACCAATGAATCAAATTCAGTTATTTTTACTGTTCCAAACAAAGGACTAGTATAAATAAATAAATATATTGCTGGACATTTGACACAGCGCCATCTAGCCCCAAACTAAGCAAAGCTTGTAGGTACTATGGGAACCAGATAACTGAGAAATACTTATATATTTGTAACTACATACATAGAATACTAAACCAACAACAGAAAAAACATCTATGTTCATCACACAAATGTTTGTTCTGGATTGGAATTGAACTCACGACCTACAGCGCAGAAGGCAGAGCTACTACCAACTGCGCTTAAAGGCCAGTCAAGTATAGTTTCGTCATGTCCATTCACGGCTTAGCTCAGACACTCTTGGTATTAGACATTATTTAACACACGGGAATTACTCGCGTAAAAAATATCGTCGATTTAGATACCGACAATGTTTCGATTCATCCGGAGAATTTTCATCTTGGTAAGGAGGGAGTTGCGGCAAGGTTACTCCTCGCGGTCGCGTCTCATACTCTTGGTATTAGAATTGTAATTTGGCGTGGTTATCCTACTAATATTATAAAGGCGAAAGTCCGTGTGTGTGAATGTTATCTATCACAGCTAAGTAGGCCTTTACGGGTTATCGGGAAAGAGCCTTCGCAGACTGCAGACTTTCTATCGGCCGATAGTTTGGCCTCTTAATCATTAATGAAGATTTATACAAGTGTGCACACTACAACGATTCAGTATCGGTCATGTTTGCACTAGCAGCCCAACCCCACCAAACTATCGGCTGATAGAAAGTCTGCACTCTGTGTGGGCTCTAATATTATAGTCGTCCAAAAACAAAGCATTGTTTATGCAGTATCTTATCTTACTGAGCCCATCATACTGGTTCACCGGATGCTAACCCATCGGCGGTTAGGTTACTGATATAATTTTAGGAATACCCTGCAACCGCAAGCTGCGCACAACTATAAAACTGGACACGTGAATTTTGTCCTATCAGTTACGTTACTTCTTTTTTGGTATGTTGTTTTGAGATCAAAATGATTTTTAAGTTGATATTTTTGTTATTTTTCTTCACATTTGCGAATATTTACGGTGAGTCTAAGCTATACATTTTCAACAGCCTTTTCGCGCCTCCCCGATATCCTATTTTACATCCCATTTTTTGTCTCTTAATTATCCCGATTTGCTAAAAATCTAGCAAATTATTAGTACGCGGTAACTACCTGATGTTTACGACGGTAGCGTTTCTTTTTTTTTTGGATTTCTTTAAATTTAATTTCTGAAAAATAAATAAAAGTAGAATTTAATTTAGATTCTTAATAACATCTCCGTAGAGACGAAAAGAGTTTGATTGCATATTGTAGATTTTACACTTCCTTAAGGGATGATTACGAACTCAGCAGCAGTGCTGCCGCAGCACTACTGGTCCCCGTATATTCTCTATAGGTTTATATGGAGATACATTCCAAGCTAAGCAGCAATGCCGAGGCAGCAATGAACATTGAAAGAGCAATGAACAAATGAACCACAGTGGTAGCACTGCTGCTGCTGCTGAGATCAGAATCATACCTTTAGAGTAAAAGTGGTTGTGGTACAGGTACCCCCGTATCACAACTTTTCAATGGAGATTGTGCCAGAACATTATCAGCTCAATTTCCACAGGTGCAAAGTTCAGGTTCGACTACACATACAATAGATCCGCAGAGGGGTGGCTGAAGCTGCATATTGTACCGGCGACATGGAGCGACGCGCGACTTCTTTGTCACGCTGCAGGTAAGTTTTTTTAATCATAATAGTAAGTATACTTTCGATCCGAGGGTCAGGTTCAAATTCTGGTAGAGCATTAATTTCTTTTCTATACAATTGAGTTTTAGAAAATTGATAAGTATGATTACTAAACTACAAGTATAATACACTCAATATACGTTAGGTGGAATATGATGTGTTTTATGCCTTAAGTGGGTTCGAATCCTGGCCGTGCATCAATGTATTTCTCGTTTCGAAAAATTTATATGCGCATTAACACGAGCTCTAAACGGTGAAGGAAAACGTCGTGAGGAAACCCGTGGCTTAGTCATCCCCACACGTAGTGACCATGTCTTTCCTGTGGATATGGCCGGTTAAGCTGAGAGGATGGTGTAGTATAGGTGCTGGGCAAGCCTACTCCATCTCGACATTGTCCCAGACACTACAGTGTCCCGATAAGTGTAGGCAAAGATTACCTCTTGACACTGTATTTATCATCTAGTAAAAGATGTAAAGGCCTAAGTTTTTTTTATGCCTTAATACACGTTATCGTGGGGGATCCCACACTCAGATTCGAACTTGGTTTGTAATCAGTCCTTGTTTCCGTCCAGGCCTTGATTATCGTCTGGGAACGCACATAATGAGTATGAAAGAAACCAGGGCCAGAATTATTTGTAATAAAAAGTAGACTTCAAGACAAATCCTAGATATTATTTCCATTAACAAGACAATAGCCTTATTGAACTGTATAATATTTTTCAGGAGCAGTCCTTGCATCTCCTACAACGGCGTCGCTGCACCTCGCTATGTTAGAGATATCGAAAAATGAAAATGTCCACACAATTTTCACTGGCGTGCACACCTCTTTCGCTAAAGGATCCTATGCTTCCATTGAAGGTATGATTATTTCTACTTACAGTCATCTTAAATTTTCGCAATTGTCATTTAGAAATTCAATGAAACAGGAATTTATGATGTCTCTTCTAACAAATCGCTAATTGGATCTGAAATTAATACATTTGTTATTTTAGGAGTGCCATTAACAAGAATGGACATCAGCTGGGCTCCAGGGGAGCCAGACAACCTGGACAACTCCGAGAGCTGTCTCGCAATGCTGACTTCTACCAACGGCACCATGAAGGATGTTAAGTGCAACAACGTCTACCCATTCGTCTGTTATAAGAAAAGAACGCAAACTCTTGTTCTTACTGGATGTGGAACCCACGATACAGGTAAAAAAACTTTTACTTACTTTACGATACAGGTGAGAAGACTGCAGTGCACTAAAGATTATAATAATATCTATGGAAGGAGTTGATTGGTATTAATTTAAAGTATTCATGGATAACTAGTGATAGTACGTACGAGAAGTAATAGTATTTTTTTATTTCCATCATTTCTAACTCAAAAATCCTTTACTTATCTTCTCAAGCTATCAGGAAGTGACCTATAAGATCTTCATTAAGGTCACAACTAGCATCTACCCATGCTCACCATAACTATAATTCTCCAGATTACAACATTGACAAGAGGACGGGAAGCTGCTATAAGTTCCACCGGCGTGGCGTGAATTGGCAGCAAGCTTACCTGACCTGCATGGCCGAAGGAGGTCATCTGGTCGTCATAAACAGCGACCAAGAGTCGCTGGTTTTGAAGGAGCTCTACGCCAAGAATCCTAACGGCGTGATCTTTTCTAAGCACCCTGAGTACGCATATATTGGGATGTTCGATTCCGGAGACGGTGGCTATTGGATGACAATTCATGGTAAGTTTAAAAAGACTGGTTTTCTCTGATGACCGAGGTATTTTCTCGTTCGATGAGCAAAAATTAATGGCACTAAATGAGAGTTAAATGCCCAGTAGTAAAGTCGGGCTGCAGATGACATGTTACACTTTATTAGCAGTGCTGGAGTCAGGTGCAAGACTTGATATATCTAAATATTTACATAGGGTGTATATGTTTGAACCTTTTTTGGCTGAAACCCTGGGTCCGAGTGGTACCGGGACCCATCGCGTTTTCAAAATTATTTTAGGGTGTCTGGTCGAACGAAGCGACGCGTTAACAGTGATATGGCGCTCAATCAATTTTTTTCGCGATTTTCGTATTAATGTTCACTTATTAATGTTCCCTTTGTTCAGGTGAGACCCTGGCAGAAGCAGGGTACGACAAATGGTATCCTGGCGAGCCATCAAATGGCACTCAGCCCCTGGGGGAGTTCTGCGGCGTCACGGACAGGCACAGCGCTAAGCTCCTAGATGCACCCTGCAATTGGCACATACCTTTTATATGCGAGAAACAAGCAGAAAGCTTGGCAGACCCTGATGAAATTTTGTATTAGTACTATTGTACTATTAGCTTTTTACAGTACTATTAGCATTACATTCGAAGCAAGCGTGGGAAGAACTTTGCGAATGGGTTCGCGAACTGGTTCGCGAATAGGTTCGCAAAGTACTTCAGCCGGTCCCATACATTATGTACGAACATTCGTGATGAAGTGTGGGACCGCGGTGATCAAAACAAATCCGATAGAAAGGTGCATCGACAGTAAAGTAACACATCGAAGATCAAACATTGTTTATCAATAAGATGATTTATAGTAGATTTTTTAACAACGTTTGCACCAAGTTTTTTATTGAACCTTATTAAAATAGCTTCCAATTATATGGCTTGAAATGTAAATATAGATTTCAACTATCTACTACCAGGAAGTTTTTGACTTTTGAAGATCGAATTCGATAATGGCACAAAAATGTTACGGGTTTTTTAACCGACTTCGAAAAAAGGAGGAGGTTCTCAGTTCGTCGGAATCTTTTTTTTTTTTTTTTTTTTTTATGTATGTTCACCGATTACTCGAAGACGCCTCGACCGATTTCAAAAATTCTTTTTTTGTTTGAAAGGGTACACTTTTCAATTGGTCCTTTTGGTCATCAGGTCAGGATCTGATGATGGGATCTTGGAGAAATCGAGGTAACTCTTCAAATTTTATAGGCACACTTGAAGCGATTAGGGTATTTTTTAAAAGCTTTGCAGGTTATCGATGACAATTCAATATTATGGTAACATTGAACTGATCTGATGATGGAGTCAGGAGCTGTTCAACAGAACTCCTCAGTAAATTGGCCGATTGAGCTGAAACTTGGAACTCAGCATGTTGATCAAATTTCGACTACAATGTAATAATATGGTGACGGCTGGCTGATCTGATGATGGAGTCAGGACCTGATCAATGGAACTTCTCAGTGAATAACAGTAGAACATCCATGTTTGGGCTCATTTTAATCAGCTCACCCTTAGCCTTACCCAATAACAGCTTGTATTGAAGTCGGTTTTTTTAAATTTTTAATTTAGCCACTTGTTGTTTAGAAAGTAGGTACGGAAAAAACTGTTTAAATATATTATACTGTAATTTTAAATATTAAATGCTTAAAGATATGAAAGAATGTCTACTGTGCCTTGGGGATACAGTCATTTGTTATTTGGACAAACGACTGTATCCCCAAGGAACATGTTTTTCAATATGATAGTTCATTAAAATTATATGGTAATTGATGAGATTTTGGTCTTTTTAGCTGAATCTAGTGCGAGTCTAAAAGGGCCTCCAGACTCTCGTGGAGAACCCCCGAGAACACCCGAGAAGCGTGAGTGTGAAGGGCTTCTCGCCTTCTCGTTCTCTGGCTCGCCTGTTCTCCGATCGGTGTCGGTATTTTTGGCCGAGCCAAAGGATTTCTCGGGCGAGAAAAGAGAAGGGTCCTACACTCACGTTTTGTCTCATTGCAGATTAATGAGCGGCGGTGGGCAGACATCCATATTGTTTGTTTTTTTCGAGAATTTTCTTTCGTAAAAATGTGGAATAATAAATAGAGTTGAAATTTATCGATTTTTTTCAATCTGAGCCTATTTTATGGGATGCTAAATATCGAAACTACTAAGATAAAAGTTTTTTACATTAAGTATTTTATTTTTTAAACATTATTTTTAGTTACAACATTCACAAAGTTACAGTATGCAATGGCACACAGAGCCAAACCAGCTGCAGTTTCAATATCGACGTCCATACCGGATAAGAAACAGATCACGACTGAGAACAATTGAGAGTGTGGATAGCTTGTTTGTTCTTCGAGAAGTCTCGGGCGAGACTTCTCGCCGAGCCTTCTCTCGAAAGTCTGGAGGCCCTATAAGAAACAGCAAAAAAATATATTTTATAAAAACAGGCAATCGTTTTCACCTTATTGATTTTTATTGAAATTTGATTGCACCTGAAAACCTAACTGTCAAAAAAAGTCTTTTATACCCAGGTACCTAAAAATGTGCACTTTATTTTATATTTAAAATCATCTTCCTTCTTCATCTTTTTCACCTTATGAGAGTAATCTAAAATGTTAGTTGTGTGACATTACAGCGAAATTTATGGTGCGTACTGGCTATCCAATTTCCTGAGATCAAGTTTTGGTAGAATCTATGAAGTGCCAAGTTGAAAGTCACAGGTAAATATACAAAGTATTTGAAAATCTCTACATCTGAAAATCTCTTGCTAAGGCCCTAACCTCCGATTAACGAGGAGTTTGATAAATGAAAATAAAAACCGGTCAAGTGCGAGTCGAACTCGTACGCCGAGGGTTCCGTACCTAGCCATGGTGCCAATTAAGCTATTCCGCTTAATTGTATGAGCGCCCATACAACTCGGAGGACAATTTTAATTGGCGTCAACTATGTATAGGAACATCCTTTAGTTTTCAACTTTTTTAACTTTTTGGAATTTTTCCCTTATTTGTGCTATAAGACCTTGCTTTTTGCCCGTTATTCTAGGTCAACGGGAACTACCATTTAGGTTTTCGACCCAAAACCTCTAGGGTACTTCCGGTTGACCTAGAATTGTCAATTTTGGTTACAAGCAAGGCCTTACAGCACAAGTAAAGGAAAAATTCCGAAAAATAAAAAAAGTTGATAATTAAGGTAAGTTTTGGTACTTACAAGTTTTCACGAAAATCTAAATTTGCCTATATCTTTTTATAGTGTTGACTCAGGACCTTGATTTTTATACTCACAATAGGAACTATGAACTTCAGTATATGGTATGAATTTCAACTTGCTAGCTCCACCCGTTCCTGAGATAATCGATGGTGACACACGGACAGACAGACGGACAGACAGACAGACAGACAGACAGACAGACAGACAGAGAGACAGACGGACAAGAACGTGATCTTATAAGGGTTCCTTTTTTTACTTTTTAAGGTACGGAACCCTAAAAACATGCAAATTAATGTAGATTTAAAATATGAATGAAAAACGTTATTTTTATTTATATTTTAAATGCATCACACTAACTAGTCAAGTTGTGAGCTACCCTGAAAGTTACAGCCGGATAGCTAATCGGGAAGTTTCTACGCTATAGAACACTAAAAAATGTATAGGAATTGATCAAAGACGATAAGTCACGTGGTCAGAAGTGTAAGATCAAAGGAGTAGCGATGATAGAAAGAATCGATACCAAGCGTGTGTTAATGGCCTATGGGGTTTATATTTAGATTTGGTAGTAGTAGTACATTCAATGAATTAAAAAAAATATATAATAGCTAGTAGGTTGCGACTTTCCATCGGCCGATAGTTTGGTTGAGCTCTTAATCAATAACGAAGATTTACGCAAGTGCGCACACTACAACAATTCAGTATCGGTCATGTGTGCACTAGGAGCCCAACCCGACCAAACTATCGGTCGACAGAAAGTCTGCAGTCTACGAGAGCTCTTATAGTCGTCCAAAAATAATGCATTGTTTATGCAGCATCTTATCTTAATGAGCCCATTATACCTACAGTCTACTGGTTCACCGGATGGTAACACATGGGCGGTTACTGATATAATTTTAGGGATTTCCTGCAACTGCTGCGCTCAACTATAAAAGTGGGCATGTGAATTTTGTCCTATCAGTTACGTTACTTATTTTAATTTGTGTGTTGTTTTGAGATCAAAATGATTTTTAAGTTGATATTTTTGTTATTTTTCTTCACATTTGCGAATATTTACGGTGAGTCATTTATACATTTTTAACAGCCTATTCACGCCTCCCCGATATCCTATTTTACATCCCATTTTATTGTCTCTTAATTATGCAGATTTACTAAAAATCTAGCAAATTATTAGTACGCGGTAACTACCTGATGCTTATGACGTGACGGTGGCCTTCTTTTTATTTAGGATATTTTTTCTGATAAATGGATAAAATAGAACTTAATCATCTCCATAGATTGGAAAAGGGTTTGATTGCATATTGTAGATTTGACACTTCCTTAAGGTATAATTCCGAATCAGCAGCAGTGCTGCCGCAGCACTATAGTTATGGAGATACATTCCGAGCTAAGCAGCAATGCCGCGGCAGCAATGCAAAACAAATGAAACACAGTGGTATCACTGCAACTGCTGCTGAGATCAGAATCATACCTTTAGAGTAAAAGTGGTTGTGGTACCTACAGGTACCCCGTATCATAACTTTTCAATGGAGATTGTGCCAGAACATTATCAGCTCAATTTCCACAGGTGCAAAGTTCAGGTTCGACTACACATTCAATAGATCTGCAGAGGGGTGGCTGAAGCTGCATATTGTACCGGCGACATGGAGTGACGCGCGACTTCTTTGTCACGCTGAAGGTAAGTTTTTTTAATCATTTAGTAAAGATACTTTGAATCCGAGGGTCAGGTTCAAATCCTGGTAGAGCATCAATTTCTTTTCTATAAAATTGAGTTTTAAAAAACTGATATGATTACTGTGTTTAAAGTCTCAGCTTTGTTAGCTCCACACGTTTTGACCGTTGATAAGGCTGACTACGCTGAGAGGATGGTTTAGGTGCTAGAAATCGTTTGTTTTAACTGATCACTAATCACTACAGCATCCCGTACCGTGAGCCATAGGTTGCGTATTGCCAAAAATCAATTTTCAATTTATATCGACAGGCCTTTCAGAGAAATATGGTCTTGATATGGACAGACGCACAGACAGGTAAAAAACAAAGGTTCAACTTTTATCTTCTTGAACTAAAAACAAGTCTCTTTCTATGCAAACAGCTTTGAAATTGTAATAAAATCATCTCCTCTTGATTAACAGTACCTATCAGTTTAATTTATTACACTCAATATACGTTAGGTGGAATATGATCTGCTTTATGCCTTAATACATGTTATCGTGGAGGATTCCATACTCAGATCCGGGCTTGGTTGGTAATCAGTCCTTGTTTCCGTCCAGGCCTTGATTATCGTCTGGGAACGCACATAATGAGTATGATAGAAACCAGGGCCAGAATTATTTGTAAAAAAGTAGACTTGAAGACAAATCCTAGATATTATTTCCATTAACAAGACAACAGCCTTATTGAACTGTATAATATTTTTCATTACTCATACACGGAAAGTACGCTTGAAGTTACCTGAACAGAGGGATGAAAGTAGTACTTTTCCGCCCTGGGAAGCAATTTCCCCTGCTGTCAAATTAAAAAAAAAACATTCTATTTTGACATTTCTATTGAGTCATGTTGAAACTTTTTACACAGCAAAAATAATATTTGACATTTCTCTTTTACCTTTTTATTGAGAATTGCTGTAAAAAATATATTCAACTATTTTATTACATGACTATTGTTATTAATAATTACTTTTCATTAAATTATTATTATATAAACAAGATTTTGAGCTTGAAATATTTACCATCTTCAAAGAAAAAAAAATACTGGCTGAAAAAAAAGGAAAAAGGCGGGCGCCTTTTTTGTTTTTTTTTTCAGTAGCAAACTACCAGCCAGTATTTTTTTAAAGCACTAATTCGATTTTTATCTGTTTTGTCGATCGAGAGCGGAGATTTTTATAAAATGAGCTAATCAGGTTTTTATTTACTTTCCTAATATTCGAAATGAAAAGCAGTGTTTACCTCGGGTGAAATACCTATTACGGCACTCGAACTATTAGCGCCCTCGCTACGCTCAGGCGCCAAACCATCTCGTGCCGCAATAGGTTACTTTCAACCCTCGTGCAACAATCTACTATTTCAGGAGCAGTGCTTGCATCTCCTACAACAGCGTCGCTGCACCTCGCTATGTTAGAGAAATCGAAAAATAAAAATGTCCACACAATTTTCACTGGCGTGCACACCTCTTTCGCTAAAGGATCCTATGCTTCCATTGAAGGTATGATTATTTCTTCTTACAGTCACCTTATATTTTTACAATTAACACTCTTCTAACAAATGCAAAATTAAAATGTATTTAAGTAGTATATCAGTCATGTGGTTCCCATAACACAAGCTCTGCTTAGCTTGGGGCTACATGATGCTGTGGGAAATGTCCAGCATTATTATTATTATTTGTATGTCAAGGTTTAACATCTCGGGACCATGGAGTCCCGGACCTTTTAGAGGCATACATGGGGCCGAAGCCAACACACAGAGGCCCTTTTTACAACGAACATGTATCAAATCGCGGGCCCCCCTAAAACAGTCGCTGGTATCGCAACAAGGGGGCAACAAGACGTGAGTGGCAAGAGGGTGGTCAGATGTTACTGGGTTTTAAACGACGATCATTAGCTGAGAGTCCAGCTTCACGTACCCACTCACCACTTACGTAACACCCTCCAGCCCCCGAGCAATTATTTATTATTATTAATATTAAATCGCTAATTTGATCTGAATTAATACATTTGTTATTTTAGGAGTGCCATTAACAAGAATGGACATCAGCTGGGCTCCAGGAGAGCCAGACAACCTGGACAACTCCGAGAGCTGTCTCGCAATGCTGCCTTCTAACGGCACCATGAAGGATGTTAAATGCAACAACGTCTACCCATTCGTCTGTTATAAGAAAAGAACGCAAACTCTTGTTCTTACTGGATGTGGAACCCACGATACAGGTAAGAAGACTGCAGTGCACTAGTAGGTTCGTATGAGCTAGTAGCCAACTCTTGTGACGGAGTTTTTAAGCCGCCTAAAGGTCTCCGTCATGGCTTTAAGTTTTTTTTTTCCATCTTCGCAGTGCACTTAAGATTATAGTACTCGTAATACCTATAGAAGGAGTTGAAAGGCATTCATTCAAAGTATTAATGGATTACTAATAAAAATACGTATAAGAAGTTATAGTTTTTTTTCTTTCCATAATTTTAAACTCAAAAATCTTTTACATATCTACTCAAGCTATCAGGAAGTGGCCTTAGCATCTACCCAAGCTCACCATAACTATAATTCTTCAGAATACAACCTTGACAAGAGGACGGGAAGCTGCTACAAGTTCCACCGGCGTGGCGTGAATTGGCAGCAAGCTTACATGACCTGCATGGCCGAAGGAGGTCATCTGGTCGTCATAAACAGCGACCAGGAGTCGCTGGTTTTGAAGGAGCTCTTCGCCAAGAATCCTAACGGCGTGATCTTTTCTAAGCACCCTGAGCACGCACATATTGGGCTGTTCGATTCCGGAGACGGTGGCTATTGGATGACAATTCATGGTAAGTTTAAAAAGACTGGTTTTCTCTGATGACCGAGGTATTTTCTCGTTCTATGAGCAAAAATTAATAGCAAAATGAGAGTTAAATGCCCAGTAGTAAAGTCGGGCTGCAAATGATGTGTTACACTTTACTAGCAGGGCTGGAGTCAAGCTCAAGACTTAATATATCTTAATATTTACATAGAGTGTATAATGTTTGAACCTTCTGTGGTTGAAACCCTGGGTCCGAGGGGTACCGGGACCCATCGCGTTTTCAAAATTATTCTAGGGTATCTGGTCGAAGTGACGCGTAAACAGTGATATGGCGTTCAATCGATTTTTTCTTTTGCGATTCTCGTATTAATATTCACTAAACCCTTTATTCAGGTAAGACTCCGACAGAAGCAGGGTTCGACAAATGGTACCCTAACGAGCCAGCAAATGCCACTCAGCCCCTGGGGGAGTTCTGCGGCGTCACGGACAGGAACACCGCTAAGCTCTTTGATGCACCCTGCAATTGGCACATACCTTTTATTTGCGAGAAACAACCAGAAAGCTTGGAAGACCCTGAGGAAATTTTGTATTAGTACATTGTACTTACCTACTATTAGCTTTTTATAGCACTTAGCTTTACATTCGAAAGAAGTGTGCGAAGAACTTTGCGAATGGGTTCGCGAACTGGTTCGCGAATAGATTCTCATGCATGTAGCACACCTCCGCTGCGAAACAGCAACTGCGAAACCGCTGAGCGAGTTTTGCTGGGCAACAGTACTTCGGTAAATAGCGGACAACGGGCGGAGATGTAGTAGGTGCCTGAGCAAATGAGCGAAATCATGTTAGAAAGAGACAACATCATAGTCAGTTTTGTACGTTAGAGCAGGGAATTTCGCTACTGTTTCACCGTCAAAGAACTCACAACTCACAGCGAAACTTGCGGTTTCGCCCTTTGAGTTTCGCAGCGGAGGTGTGCTACAGGCATCAAAGTGCTTCAGCCGGTCCCATACATTATGTATCAATATTCGTTCAATGTACGAACATTTGTGATGAAGTGTGGAACCGCGGTGATCAAAACAAATCCGATAGAAAGGTGCATCGACAGTAAAGTATCTCATCGAAGACCAAACATTTTTTTATCAATCAGATGATTTATATTATAATTTTTAACAACGTTTGCAAGAAGTTTTTTATTGAACCCTATTTAAAATAGCTTACAATTGTATGGCTTGAAATGTAAATATAGATTTCAACTATCTACTACCAGGATGTTTTTGACTTTTGAAGATCGAATTCGATAATGGCACAAAAATGTTAGGTAGGTAGGTACTTGTTTTTTTTGTTTCGAAAGTAGGTGCGGGAAACTGTTTAAACATAAATTGTAATTTTAAATAAGTATATAAAGCTTAAAGATATGAATTGAAAGAATGTCTACTGTGTCTTGGGGATACCTACTGTCGTTTGTCCAAATAGGTATATTTGAATAAATATTCGCATTAACAATGTGCTTTTCAATATAATGGTTCATTTAGGTGTTAGAGCCTTCGCTTGACCCACTTGTGAGATTACCCCCTTGAATTTTACGCGGTTGCAGTGTGAATCTACCCCCAAATACCTACAAGTGATCACGTGACCATCAACGAGCCGTCCTCGTCATCGCTGGCTAGTCGAATGTTCCTCAGTACGTCTTTGAATTTTGACGGTGGTAGTGCAGTGTAAAATAAAAATAAAATAATTAAATAAATTAAATCCTAAACGGCGTGAACACAATAAATGTAAGTATTACAGTGTTCCTACTTAAAGTGTATGTATAAAGTGAAGTACTCAACACATAATCTCCCTCGGGAGTTGCAATCATGTGTTTGTACGTATTAGCGCTTTAGGCGAATGCCCGCTCTTCGGACGGCAGACTCGCAACAAAGCAAATGGATATAAGATCTCATGCAGATTAATCCTAATCGTTGTAACGCCCGCTCTTTAGACGGCAAGCTCAAAATACTCATACGTATTACGCACGTTTGAACATTATCAGACCCAAGTACTAAGTACTGACGGCTGACTAGCCGACACTGTCAGCCTACTTAATATGGAAGCTCGACTAAGTACTGACTATGACGGCTGACTAGCCGACATTGTCAGCTTACATAAAATATGGAAGCTCAGTTGCTCAGCCGTCCTGTCGGCTACGCAGCCGTCATACGGCTTTTGCTAGACTGTTATAGTCTGTTGGCTCAAGCGTTAACTCCTACCTCTCGCTGCTTCCAGATCATGGACCTGATGAACCGCACTACGCTGGGTGATTCAGCAAAGTGGGATCCCCCACCCGAGCAAGAAATTTTCTATAAAAATTTTATAAACGCATTAGACGAATGCTACCCCACAGATTGGAGATTGTGGGAGATAAACGTGATGTCTTATGAAGACCTATTTGGGGACAAGATATCTTCAGATGATGAGAACCGCTTAAGATTTGCAATTCCTACGGTCCACCTGGCCGTCGCATATGGCTGTTCAAGTTCCTTGAGTGAACGAAAATACAAAGCGATAAAAAGAATAATCATCAACTGGCCCATAGGTAGGGCACTTATCTATTCCCCATTCGCCACGATGAAGAAAATCCACCCAACCGATGCATACAGCGGCTTCATGCAAAATCTAACGGATATCAAAAGCTTGCTTCTCACTCGTCCAGAAGCTTCGCTCCGCCTTAAGACCCGGGCCGGGACTAGTACGAACACTTCTGGGACCGCATCTTCAGCTTCCATAGCTGGCACACCTACTCATACGAGAAAAAGATGTCATAGCCCGGAACCGGTCCAAACCGCTGCTGCTGCTACAAAAGGCCTGGAAACCTATATGGAACAACAAAATAAAATGCTGGAACAACTTCTCGCACTGTCCAGCATACAGACAGACTTATTGACGCGAAAAGCGACAAACAACGTAGACTCTGATAGTCACACATATGAATCCGAGGAAGATGAAAATGATACCTGGGTTGCACCGGAAATCATTGAATCAGAGCCAACTGGACCTCAGGAAGCGAAACCGATTGATCAAGAAGACCAGTTCTTTGACTTTGCTCCTGAAACAAAAGAATCTGAAGGCAAAATAGGAGTTGCAGAGGAAGCACTCGTGAAACAGGGCTCTCGTTGCTCAAGATTCGGAGAAACCTCCTGGCAAAACATCCGATACGCGGATGTCCAAAAACAATTTCAAGCTGCTCCAGTTTTCACTAGCCTTAAAGTTAATAGCATCTTAGCGACGGTTACTCCTAACTGGCAAACAGTAACACTTTTAGAGAAAGTGGACTCCTGTCTAGGCGCCATTACTCACGGACTCTTGCAACAGAGAAATCACTTTCAAAGCATTTACAACGCTGCGCCTTTGGAGGTGAAATCACATCTAAGCAAGAATTTCCTCGCTACTGACTGTGCCTTCCGCCGAACGTCGGATTCCTTGCTGCAATACACATGTGGTAGAAGAGCAGAAATGATACAACAGCGAAGATCGGTTTATAAACCAATAAACAAAACATTTAATGAGCTCATTCATGCAATCCCGCCATCGAATACGCATTTATTTGCAGAACCTCAATTAAGTGACCTTATTAAGGAACAAGGAGGAATTCATAAGTTTTTTCCTGTCAGGAAACAGCCTACAAGCAATATCAAATCTAAGCAACACAACAGAGCAGCCGCGAGTCATGAAAAGAACCAGGGCTTCAAAAGACCTAGCGAAAGAAGACCTAATTACAGAGCCCCGACCCAAACGAAGAAAGGGCCTTACACAGGGACTGGGTCAGGATCATACACAAACAAAAAGCCTAGATTTGAGGGTAAACCGAAATCGTAAACAAAGTTATACCTTTCATGCGGGACAGGTAAGCCAGCATATTATGGCTTGGAAGTCCCTCGGTGCCCCTAAATCAATCATTTCGGTCTTATCAGGGTACAGGATACCCTTTATACGCTCTCCTCCTATTAGAAGATTTAACTCGGACTATAATGATCGATTTCTAATCAAATTCTCTTCTGATATGTCTACAGAGATCCATAAAATGCTAACTTGCAAGGCCATAGTCAAATGCTTAAGTGAATCAGGGTTCCTCTCCCCGATGTTTCTTAGGAAAAAGTGGGATGGCTCCAACAGACCGATATTTAATCTTAAATTACTTAACAAGTTCCTTCAGCCTCCGAAATTTCGGTTGATTAATCACCATAAAATCCCTCTTTGTATGAATAGCCTTGACTACATGATAAAAATAGATTTATCTCAGGCCTACTTTCACATCCCAATCAGCAAGCCTCATCGGCGATTTTTAGCATTCAACTTTGACAGAACAATATATGAAATGACCTGTTTGCCTTTTGGCTTAGCGACGGCTCCCTACATATTTGCTAAAATCACTAATTGGGTTGCGAATCTTTTCAGGGAAAAGGGAATAAGAGTCGTCGTTTACCTGGACGATTTCCTCCTACTACATCCAAATCCCGATATATTGTCACGACAAAGCCATTATGCAACAAAACTACTACTAGAAATGGGCTGGTGCATAAACCACCAAAAAACATCCCTCTCACCTTCACGAATCGTGGAATACCTAGGGCTCCTGTGGGACACCGAACAAAACATAAAGCAGTTACCAGAAGACAAAATTCTGAAGTGTGCGGCATTAATAAAGACACTACTGAGCAATCAGTGGTGGACGTGGTGGCTAGCAAAGGTTCTGCTTGGCAACATAAACTTTGCCTCATTTGTCATCCCCTTAGGGAGGCTACACAGCCGCCACATTCAGATAGCAGCCAACAAACTGCCGATGAGCCAGAAACACAAAAGATTCCCGCTACCAGACAAAGTCCCAGAAGAATTAAGATGGTGGCTACGGAACATCACTCAATCTTCCCCGATACATCATCAAGAAGTCACAGCCTTTATTACAACCGATGCGGCGGGATCGGGGTGGGGAGCAACGGTCGGAAACGAAAATCTAAATGGTTTCTGGAACAGGAGGCAGAAAAGCTGGCACAGCAACCTAAAAGAGCTATGGGCAGTCCTAGAAGTCATGAGGAGAAAAGGATTTCAACTACGAAAACAAACCGTAATGATACAATCAGACAACAAGTCTGTCGTAGCCTACATTACCAAGCAAGGAGGCACCAAATCTCTACGCCTTCTTCGCGTAACTTACAAGATCCTGGAACTGGCCAGTCAACATCAAATAAACCTTGTAGCTCGATACCTTCCCGGACGATACAACAGTGCCGCGGACAGCTTATCACGATCAACGGAGTTCTCGGAGTGGACGTTGAGTCAGAAAATCCTTCGAGTCATCTTCAAGAAAATGGGAACACCAGAAGTGGACCTTTTTGCAAGTGCTCGGTCAGCCATCATGCACAATTATGTGAGCGAAGACGCAAGAGATCCAATGTGCCTGTTTGTGAACGCTTTCAGTCGAAAGTGGGAGTTCAGACTCGGCTGGGTGTTCCCACCGCCAGCTCTTATTCCTCGCGTCCTGAGACACCTAACACGCTGCTCGGGAACATATCTTCTAGTAGCTCCGAGATGGGAGAGGACATTCTGGAAAGCAGAACTGAGGCAGAGAACTATAGGGTTCCCCTTCACGATCCCCAACCTGAACGAGAATCTGATCGATCTCAAAACCGGGCGTCCTCCTCCGGCAATAAAAGAAATGTGTTTGCAGGTTTGGAAGGTACAGGCTGGAACCGTTTCATAGAAACTTGGTCTGAAGAGAACCGTAGTCTTTTAGAAACTTCATGGCGTGACTCAACCCTGAAAACTTACAGACCAGCCTGGCTACGTTGGATATCATGGGCGAAAAGTAACAACATTCAGGTGGACGACCCGGAGCCCGAAGATGTCGCTAAATTCATCTGCTACCTTCACAAAGAAGTCAAACTGGCGTCCAGATCCATCGCCCTACATAAATCTGTGGTTACTACATTCGCCAACCCTGAAACAAGTGAGAAACTTAGTAATCACCCACTGGTGAAACGGGCTTTAAAAGCAGTTTTCGCAAGTAAACCACCTCCTCCAAAACCACTAACTTGGAATGTTAGAGAACTGATCGACTACTTAAATAGCTATGAGGTAGATCAAAGCAGTTTATTTCAAGTATCTCGTCATGTATCCGCATTACTTCTTCTAGCTTCAGGTCGAAGAATACATGACTTAACTCTACTTGACATTGGTCCCAGCTACCTTGAAGTTCATGATGACCATATTATATTCTGGCCTCAATTCGGCTCGAAGACTGATTCTACCAACTTTCGACAATCAGGATGGAAACTAATTCGATATAACATTCAATCATTAGATCTAGTATTTTGGATAAATAAACTAATTCTTCTAAGTAAATGTCGAAGAGCTAATAAAACATCCAGGCTGTTTATCACCACAAGAAATAAGGTTAAAGCTGCTTCAAGGACCGTTATTGCTGGATGGATTCGTAATCTTTTCAAATCCGCAAATATAAAAGGCACTCCTGGCAGTTTTAGAGCAGCAGTTAACTCTGATAATTGGACTAACAGAAACCTTAATCTAGACGAGGTTATTTCTCGAGGAAATTGGAGAAGTAAAGATACTTTCTTAAAACATTATTTTAAGATAGTACCACCTAAAACATTACAGCTAAATCAGGCTAGTTTAAGTGAATCATTCACACCAATATAATTTAACATGAATCTAATTTGTAAATTTTTCTTCATTTTCCACATAAAAGCTCATAGCTTAATCTAATTAAGTTAATTCTCAATAAACATTGATTTTTGTTTAGAACATGTTGTTCTATTTCTCTACTCCATACCATAACAACTACTCACAGTACGCCTTGCCATCGCCGGCAGAATATAAACACCTCTCTCACAAGTGGGTCAAGCGAAGGCTCTAACACCTAAATAAAACCGTTTTCCCCCCGAAGGGAAGAAAACGAATATTTAGGTTTAAGCCGAAGCTTGACCCACTAAAATTGCATTCCTTGCCGGCTTGTGAGAGTACTGAGGAACATTCGACTAGCCAGCGATGACGAGGACGGCTCGTTGATGGTCACGTGATCACTTGTAGGTATTTGGGGGTAGATTCACACTGCAACCGCGTAAAATTCAAGGGGGTAATCTCACAAGTGGGTCAAGCTTCGGCTTAAACCTAAATATTCGTTTTCTTCCCTTCGGGGGGAAAACGGTTTTATTAAAATTACATGGTAATTGATGAGATAAACTTTGGTCTTTTTAGCTAAATCTAATACGAGTCTACGAAACAGCAAATATTTCTATTTTATAAAAAAAAGGCAATCGTTTTCACCTTATTGATTTTTATTGAAATTTGACTACACCTGAAAACCTAATTGACAAATGTCTTATATACTACCTAAAAATGTGCACTTTATTTTATATTTGAAATCATCTTCCCTATTCATCTTCTTCACCTTATGAGAGTAATCTAAAAGCTTATGCCGGAAAGTATGCCTTTTTTAGTCTTTTTTAAACTTTCGCGATCACTATTCATATTGAAAAGTTTTATGGACACGGGATTTTATCGCGTAATTTACCTTATTTATCCCGACGTTTCGGCTATGTTGCAATAGCCGTGGTCGCGGGCAGACTGGAGTATGTTTTCAAGGTCCATTGTGAATCGGCGGTAGTATCCAAAACTACCCTCACTGATCTTCAGATTCCGGATCGGCTGCATTTACACCGCAACACACTACACTAACCGTATCTTGACACCGGAAAGTCACATTACGACGTGCACTGCATTTACTAATAACAGGATTCCATGATGACGGGAGCCTGAATCCATCCTCGCGATTGAAATTCGGATATTTCTTGATTTCAATTGCCTCACGAATTATTCGCTTGTAATACTGGCGTTCGTTGGCAAGAATCTTGGGATCGTGAAGTTCAATCCAGTGATTAGGCCCGGAATCCACTAGGTGCTCTGCTATCGCCGACTTATTTACCTGGCGGTTTTTAACTGCTGCTATGTGCTCCTTTATGCGTTCGGCTATAGTACGCTTTGTTTGCCCAATATAGGAACGACCACAACTACAGTCCACTTTATACACGCCAGGTACTTGAAACGGTATGACATCTTTCGGCGATCTCAACAACTTTGCAATCTTGGTTAAAGGAGTAAAAATCGTCTTAATTGAAAACTTGTTCAAAGCATTACCAATTTTATCGGTTACTCCTTTCACATAAGGCAAAAAAGTATGTTGTCTGCTAACATCAGGTAACTTGTCTCTTTTCTGTCGTTTCGTCAAACCTTTATAGCCATTTCGTTTGAGTAGGTACCTCCTGAACAATGGACCTTGAAAACATACTCCAGTCTGCCCGCGACCACGGCTATTGCAACATAGCCGAAACGTCGGGATAAATAAGGTAAATTACGCGATAAAATCCCGTGTCCATAAAACTTTTCAATATGCCTTTTTTGTTTCGCGCGGCCATCAACCAAACCTTAAAATATAAACTCTTAGGAGTATAACAAACAATATTTGTGAGAGCAGTATACAGCTTCACTCAGCCAGGACCGAGTTATACAGGGTGAGTGGTTCAAGAGTGCCTCTAGGGCCAAATCTGAAACTATTAGCAATAGCGAAAAACACTCAAAGGATTCTCAAAGTTTGCCGTATATAGTTTATTCTCAGAAATTAATCCTTATCATCTACACTATCGGATGGTATAATAATACAAAAAAAATTTTTTTTGAACCAACAGGTTCGATTCCTGGCCAGGAAAATGATTCTTTTTAAAATGTAATGATGCAGTTTTACTTCTTATCAAAATCGCTTATGACACTCCTTTGAGTGTTTTTCGCTATTGCTAATAGTTTCAGATTTGGCCATAGAGGCACTCTTTAAAAACTCACCCATTATTACTCGGTCCTGGCTGAGTGAAGCTGTATACTGTGCTCACAATATAGTTTGTTATACTCCTAAGAGTTTATATTTTAATGGTTGGTTGATGGCCGCGCGAAAACAAAAAGGCATAAACGTCCCATAGAAAATCGGCATGGCCCTTTATGTGAGTTGTGTGACATTACAGCTAAATTTATGGAGCGTGCTGGCTATCCAATTTCCTGAGATCAAGTTTTGGTAGAATCTATGAAGTGCCAACGAGGAATTTTATGAATGAAAAAACAAGCAAATTAATGTAGATTTAAAATAAGTCTGAAAAACTTTATTTTTATTATTTCTTTTAAATGTACCTACCTAGTCAAGTTGTGAGCTACCCTGAAAGTTACAGCCGGATAGCTAATCAGGACAGAGGTTCTACGCTATACTCGTAGAATACAGAAAAATGTATAGGAATTGAAGTTCAAAGACGATAAGGCACGTGGTCAGAAGTGTAAGATCAAAGGAGTAGCGATGATAGAAAGAATCGATACGAAGCGTGTGTCAATGGCCTATGGGGTTGTATTTAGATTATTTGGTAAAAGTAGTGCATTTAATAAATTTAAAAAACATATGACATATCTAAGTAGGCTGCCGACTTTCTATCGGCCGATAGTTTGGTCGAGCTCTTAATCAATAATGAAGATTTACGCAAGTGCGCACACTACAACGATTCAGTATCGGTCATGTTTGCACTAGCAGCCCAACCCGACCAAACTATCGGTCGACAGAAAGTCTGCAGTCTACGAGAGCTCTTATAGTCGTCCAAAAATAATGCATTGTTTATGCAGTATCTTATCTCAATGAGTTCATTATACCTACAGTCTACTGGTTCACCGGATGCTAACCCATGGGCGGTTACTGATATAATTTTAGGGATTCCCTGCAACTGCTGTGCTCAACTATAAAAGTGGGCATGTGAATTTTGTCCTATCAGTTACGTTACTTATTTTAATTTGTGTGTTGTTTTGAGATCAAAATGATTTTTAAGTTGATATTTTTGTTATTTTTCTTCACATTTGCGAATATTTACGGTGAGTCATTTATACATTTTTAACAGCCTATTCACGCCTCCCCGATATCCTATTTTACATCCCATTTTATTGTCTCTTAATTATGCAGATTTACTAAAAATCTAGCAAATTATTAGTAGGTACGCGGTAACTACCTGATGCTTATGACGTGACGGTGGCCTTTTTATTTAGGATATTTTTTCTGATAAATGGATAAAATAGAACTTAATCATCTCCATAGATTGGAAAAGAGTTTGATTGCATATTGTAGATTTGACACTTCCTTAAGGTATAATTCCGAACTCAGCAGCAGTGCTGCCGCAGCACTATAGTTATGGAGATACATTCCGAGCTAAGCAGCAATGCCGCGGCAGCAATGCAGAACAAATGAACCACAGTGGTATCACTGCTGCTGCTGCTGAGATCAGAATCATACCTTTAGAGTAAAAGTGGTTGTGGTACCTACAGGTACCCCGTATCATAACTTTTCAATGGAGATTGTGCCAGAACATTATCAGCTCAATTTCCACAGGTGCAAAGTTCAGGTTCGACTACACATACAATAGATCTGCAGAGGGGTGGCTGAAGCTGCATATTGTACCGGCGACATGGAGCGACGCGCGACTTCTTTGTCACGTTGAAGGTAAGTTTTTTTTTTTTTTTTTCTATTTATTTAAAGGGTTTTTTCTAAACAGAAAATGCCACCCTTGAAGGTACTTACAATTTAGGTACAATCATCAAAAGAAAACAAAAAACAATTCACGGTAAGTTTTTTTAATCATTTAGTAAGGATACTTTCGATCCGAGGGTCAGGTTCAAATCCTGGTAGAGCATAAATTTCTTTTCTATAAAATTGAGTTTTAAAAAACTGATATAATTACTTAACTACAAGTATAATAGTAGTATGGTAAACATTGTGTTAAAAGTCGCAGCTTTGTTAGCTCCACACGTTTTGACCGTTGATAAGGCCGACTACGCTGAGAGGATGGTTAAGGTGCTAGAAATCCTATGTTTTAACTGATTTTAATTTCACTAATCACTACAGCATTACGAACAGTGTAGCTATCAGTTTAATTTATTACACTCAATATACGTTAGGTGGAATATGATGTGCTTTATGCCTTAATATGGGCATTTCTCCAGGGGGGCCAAAATTTAGGTTCCTCCAGATTATTCTTAAACTGTTCATTATTTTGTAAACAAAAGCTTAGATTTGAATGTCTAGATATATTACAAAAAAGGTATCGACAGTGAAATTTCATTTAAATTAGAAGGTAAAAAGATATTTACAAAAAACCTCCAAAAATAGCCATTTTCGACATGTGAAAATGACCTGCGCATAGGAGTTTCTCGTCATAAAATATTCATTTGTTTACTATGTTTAATTGTAATTACTGATATTTATAGATAACAAACTCTGTAATCTAATGCCAAGAAACAGTTTTAATTATTTGATTGGAATTCGATGGTAGATTTAATCAAAATCTTGTCACAAAATATGCATCATTACAGTCGCCAGTTTTTGTTTTCATCGTAATACGTAAACCGGAAGGCATTGAAAGATCGTGTTGAACATCAAATGTCGTGCCCTCCCGGACCAATCGGCCAGAGCACTTCACGGAGGCAAGACGCGTCGCATTTCGGAAAGGTGAGCTATTGAATATGATTCTCCAAGGTGTGACACTTTTTTCGTCATTCTGATTTATTACTATAACTATGAAATCAGTGCGTCAAATTTACATTATTTTTCGACTTAAGCTAAATTAAACATGCAGCTATTGATCACTAACATTTTTCTTTTGGTCTGCATTCGGAAATACAAGTTACGAATTGTTTTCTGAAGTTCGTCATTTTTCACAACCTCATTACAAGCAACAACGACAAAAACACGATGACGCGTGTTGCTAAAAATGATGATAACAATGATGATTGTTGCTAAGAATGATGATTTTTGGTTTAAAAAAATATAGAAACACTTACAAACACGTACAAAATGGTCAAAATGGCAGGTGGAGACTCGCCAACTCACAACTGGTTCCCCAAAACAGTTACTCGTGTGGCAAGAAGGGGGCAAAAATACGTGAGTTGCTAGAGGGTGGTCTGATGTATACGTACCGGGTTTTAAACGACGATCACGAGCTCCCTGAGGGTCCAGCTTCACTTCACTTCAGCGTGCCCCACTCATCACTTACGTAACACCTTCCAGCCCCCGAGCAATGCTCTAGCGACTCCACTCCGTCCGGCCGGTGAAGACAACACGGAGGTGGACTGTTTCTCGTCAGTGTCAATCAAGGCAAGCTGAGATGAGGAACAGTGACCTCCCCCTGGGAGCACACGGGTCCGCGGGGTCGCTACTCATTCGACACCTCGCCTCAAAGGTGCCCTGCGGGCTTATTGTTATTACTATTCCTTAATTTTGAGAAGATTTACTTTTATGTCTAATGATAGGAGGTATTAGGTAATTATATCTAAAAAAAACCTGTCAAGTGCGAGTTGAACTCGTGCGCCGAGGTTCCCGTAGATACCTACCCATTATACCGCCATAATAAGCTAGTCCTCTGAACTGTATGAGCACCCATACAACTCGGAGGACAATCTTAATCGGTGTCAAGTATGTATGTATGGGGACACCATTTAATTTTCAACTTTTTTTATTTTTGGGATTTTTTCCTTTATTTCTGCTGTAAGACCTTGCTTTTTGCCGAATTTCGTGATTCTAGGTCAACAGGAACTACCATTTAGGTTTTTGACCCAAAACCTATAGGGTACTTCCGGTTGACCTAGAATTGTCAATTTTGGTGAAAAGCAAGGTTTTATAGCACAAATAAAGGAAAAATTCCGAAAAGTAAAAAAAGTTGAAAATTAAGGTACATTTTGGTACCTACAAGTATTCACGAAAGTCTAAATTTGCCCATATCTTTTTATCGTGTTAACTCAGGACCTTGATTTTTATACACCTAATAGGTACTATAGACTTCAGTATATAGTATTAATTTCAACTTGCTAGGTCTACCCGTTCCTGAGAAAATCGATGGTGACACATGGACAGACAGACAGACAGACGGACAAGAAAGTTATCTTATAAGGGTTCCTTTTTATTACCTTTTGAGGTACAGAACCCTAAAAGTAAGATTTTTTAAGGAATATTATAAAAATAGGCACCGATTTAAGAACATGGTGATTTTGTCAATCCTTACAAATCCTACTTATTTACATAACATAATACACTTAGCTAATTTTGAGAATATACACTTAGCTATTTTATACTTAGCTAATTTTAATCTATGCTGTTATGATCAGAAACATGTGTTTTTGATGGATTTATCATTTTTAGCAACACACCGTCATTCTTCTCTACAATTTAATCATTTTTCTCACTTAGGGTCATTCCTAGCAACCGACAATTTTGATTATCTCCTAAAATATCAGTTAATTTGATGGATACCCCTCGTTAAATAACTTATTTTTAACATACAAATCATTCCAGCATCAAAGATTAGACCTAAACTAAAGGGATAAAAAGTGACTAAAAAATCGTCAAAAATAACAATTTGAGGAGAAATGCCCCCCGTATCATAACTTTTCAATGGAGATTGTGCCAGAACATTATCAGCTCAATTTCCACAGGTGCAAAGTTCAGGTTCGACTACACATACAATAGATCTGCAGAGGGGTGGCTGAAGCTGCATATTGTACCGGCGACATGGAGCGACGCGCGACTTCTTTGTCACGCTGAAGGTAAGTTTTTTTAATCATTTAGTAAGGATACTTTCGATCCGAGGGTCAGGTTCAAATCCTGGTTGAGCATAAATTTCTTTTCTATAAAATTGAGTTTTAAAAAACTGATATAATTACTTAACTACAAGTATAATAGTAGTATGGTAAACATTGTGTTAAAAGTCGCAGCTTTGTTAGCTCCACACATTTTGACCGTTGATAAGGCCGACTACGCTGCAAGGGCGGATCCAGCTTTGGTGCCAGGGGGGGGTCACATAGTCGTGGTCAAGTCACAAGAAGTTATAATTTAACTAGCCGTTACCCGCGACTTCGTATGTGTTAGATTACTTTTATAAGTAAGTACCTACGTAATGCAGTACCTAAGTAATATTTTAGATAAGCGAGCCGTTTTTTAAAACAAATGCATGTAACACTGTGTGACACTTGATGTCGCTAACGGTGCTCAAAGAAAAGGCTGGCTGCATGTCAGTTCCAATTCTCTAGTCAAACATAACTTACTTTGCGCATTATATACTCATGAAGCTAAAAAGCGAGCGAAGCGAGCCAATTTTTTTTAGACAAATACAACATTGACACTTGATTTTGCTATTACGGTGCTTAACGAAAAGTCTGGCTGCTTGTCGGTTCCAATTCTCTGGTCAGACATAGCTCACTTTGCGGATTTAATACTCATGAAGTAAAAAGCGAGCGAAGCGAGCCGATTTTTTTAGACAAATAAACATTGACACTTGATTTTGCTATTACGGTGCTCAACGAAAAGGCTGGCTGCATGTCAGTTCCAATTCTCTGGTCAGACATAACTCACTTTACGCATTAAATACTCATGAAGCTAAAAAGCGAGCGAAGCGAGCCGATTTTTTTTAGACAAATACAACATTGACACGTGATTTTGCTATTACGGTGCTCAACGAAAAGGCTGGCTGCATGTCAGTTCCAATTCTCTGGTCAAACATAACTTACTTTGCGCATTAAATACTCATGAAGCTAAAAAGCGAGCGAAGCGAGCCGATTTTTTTTAGACAAATACAAAATTGACACTTGATTTTGCTATTACGGTGCTCAACGAAAAGTCTGGCTGCTTGTCGGTTCCAATTCTCTGGTCAGACATAACTCACTTTGCACAGTAAATACTCATGAAGCTAAAAAGCGAGCGAAGCGAGCCGATTTTTTTTAGACAAATACAACATTGACACTTGATTTTGCTATTACGGTGCTCAACGAAAAGTCTGGCTGCTTGTCGGTTCCAATTCTCTGGTCAGACATAACTCACTTTGCACATTAAATACTCATGAAGCTGAAAAGCGAGCGAAGCGGGCCGATTTTTTTTAGACAAATACAACATTTTGTGACACTTGATTTTGCTATTACGGTGTCCAACGAAAAGGTCAGACATAGCTCACTTTACGCATTTAATACTCATGAAGCTAAAAAGCGAGCGAAGCGATCCGATTTTTTTTTAGACAAATACATGTGACACTTGATTTTGCTATTACCGGTCTTAAAGAAAAGGCTGGCTGCTTGTCGCTTCCAATTCTCTGGCGATTCTTGTAGACAAACTCAACATGTGACACTTGATTTTGCTAACGGTGCTCAATGAAAAGGCTGGCTGCTTGTCGGTTCTTATTCTTTGGTTAGACATAGGTACATAACTAACTGTGTTCGCAAAATACTTATGAAGCGAAACGAATTTTTTTAATGTTCCTAAAGAAAATCCTGAAACACGTGTCCATTATTTTGCATTCACAGTATTTTAACAGAGTTTCAAGCAAATCACAATAGGTACGTGTTTTATAGTTCCAATACCAACTTTTACAATCCGAGCACCGCGTTTGGAGGTAGTTTTCAAAATCCTGAAGTACATGTTCAATAGAATGATTTTAATTAGTCGTCCACCTAGGTCCTGGACCTGGCCTAACCCGGCCCAGGGGGGGGTCATGACCCCCCTGACCCCCCCCCCTGGATCCGCCCTTGCTACGCTGAGAGGATGGTTAAGGTGCTAGAAATCCTATGTTTTAACTGATTTTAATTTCACTAATCACTACAGCATCCCGAACAGTGTAGCTATCAGTTTAATTTATTACACTCAATATACGTTAGGTGGAATATGAGCTGCTTTGTGCCTTTATATAAATACACGTTATCTTCGGAGATCCCACACTCAGATCCGGGCTTGGTTGGTAATCAGTCCTTGTTTCCGTCCAGGCCTTGATTATCGTCTGGGAACGCACATAATGAGTATGAAAGAAACCAGGGCCAGAATTATTTGTAAAAAAAAAGTAGACTCGAAGACAAATCCTAGATATTATTTCCATTAACAAGACAACAGCCTTATTGAACTGCATAATATTTTTCAGGAGCAGTGCTTGCATCTCCTACAACGGCATCGCTGCACCTCGCTATGTTAGAGATATCGAAAAATGAAAATGTCCACACAATTTTCACTGGCGTGCACACCTCTTTCGCTAAAGGATCCTATGCTTCCATTGAAGGTATATTATTTCTCCTTACAGTCACCTTATACTCGTATTTTCACAATAAACACTCTTCTAACAAATGTAAAATTAAAATGTATTTAAGTAGTATATCAGTCATGTGGTTCCCATAACACAAGCTCTGCTTAGCTGGCTACATGATGCTGTGGGAAATGTCCAGCATTATTATTATTATTTGTATGTCAAGGCTTAACATCTCTGGACTATGGAGTCCCGGACCTTTTATAGGCATGCATGGGGCCGCAGCCAACACACAGAGGCTCTTTTGACAACTTGGATCTTTTGTGATGACACACATTCCAGTGACTACCCTGTATAACACTATAAAAATGCTTTTAAAGGTAGCCCCCGGTCTGTGCAGGACTATTACAGATATGGAAAACTACTACCGGGCTATGGGGGTGGAATGGTAATGGACTGGTTACCGGGAAAACTATGGATACTATGGCACCCGCCGAAACAATGTTAACGAACATGTATGAAATGGTAGGTGGAGACTCGCCTACTCACAAATGGGCCCCCCTAAAACAGTGTCGCTGGTATCGCAACAAGGGGGCAACAAGACGTGAGTGGCTAGAGGGTGGTCAGATGTTACCGGGTTTTAAACGACGTTCATTAGCTCCCTGAGGGTCCAGCTTCAGGTGCCCACTCACCACTTACGTAACACCCTCCAGCCCCCGAGCAATTATTTATTATTATCGATCGAGCGAGCGAAGCGAGCGAAGATCTTAGTGGTAAGTTGGGCGATTTTGCTTTGTATGTTTGTATGTTTGTATGTTTGTATGTTTGTATGTTTGTATGTTTGTATGTTTCACGAATTGTTGTTCGAGCATAACTGTCGAACCGTTCATTCAATCTGCATGAAACTTGGTAGGTCAATAGGTTGTGGTAAGGAAATTTACGGGGGAGCATATGAGCTTAATCGATGAAGGGGTTTTGAAGATATTGGGTTCCCAAGGGGGTAAAAAATTATGAAAGTTACACAAATAAATTGAGTGGGGTGTCATACGAAACGGCTTATTTTGTACATTCCAAAATGGTTTTTATTTTTAATCTAGGATGTATAGTTTTTGAAATACGACCAAAGACCAAAAACTACGAAACCAGAGCTGCAAGAGCTCCCGTTGCATAGAGTTTCGATGACTTCGTAGCTCATTGACTGGTCGGTCTTAAAAAGAGAGTGGCATCGTTGCGGTTTGGTTTGCAATGATTTTAGATGCTACTTGATTTATTTTCATGATAAAAAAATTTTTGATAAAGAATGAAAATAATTGGGGTAAAAAAAGTTAAGTAAACAAATATATTGAGTGGGCTGTCAAATGAAAGGTCTTTATTTGTACATTCCAAAATAGTTATTATTTTTATTCTAGGACGTATACTTTTAGAAATACGACGAGAATTCATAAATATGAAATACCTAAATGAAAAATTAGACGCGACATTATGTATTGCATGCATGCCAGTATTTTTTACCATGAAGAGCTAGCGCAATAGGTATACTCGGCAGTATCATATATTAGTTATATCTTTTAGTTATACCTACTTACACAAAATAAACGATTTTCTATTCTATTCTATTCTATTCTATCAGTAGTAGCACTTGAAATTATAGGGGTAGTCAGAAGAAAGTCCAAATGTAAGCCATCTACGGTGCGCGAGATCTCAGTTCGGGGCGAACTACTAGTTAATATTAAATCGCTAATTTGATCTGAATTAATACATTTGTTATTTTAGGAGTACCATTAACAAGAATGGACATCAGCTGGGCTCCAGGGGAGCCAGACCACCCGGACAACTCCGAGAGCTGTCTCGCAATGCTGACTTCTACCAACGGCACCATGAAGGATGTTAAGTGCAACAACGTCTACCCATTTGTCTGTTATAAGAAAAGAACGCACACTCTTGTTCTTACTGGATATGGAACCCACGATACAGGTAAGAAGACTGCAGTGCACAAAAGTACAAGTAAGTCTGAAAAACTTTATTTTTATTTATTTTTTTAAATGCTTCAAATTAAATGTACCTAGTCAAGTTGTAAGCTAGGTACCCTGAAAGTTACAGCCGGATAGCTAATCGGGACAGAGGTTCTACGCTATAGAACACAGAAAAATGTATAGGAATTGAAGTTCAAAGTCACGTGGTGAGAAGTGTAAGATCAAAGGAGTAGCGATGATAGAAAGAATCGATACGAAGCGTGTGTCAATGGCCTATGGGGTTGTATTTAGATTATTTGGTAAAAGTAGTGCATTTAATTATTTTAAAAAACATATTACATATCTAAGTAAGCTGCTTTCTATCGGCCGATAGTTTGGTCGAGCTCTTAATCAATAATGAAGATTTACGCAAGTGCGCACACTACAACGATTCAGTATCGGTCATGTTTGCACTAGCAGCCCAACCCGACCAAACTATCGGTCGACAGAAAGTCTGCAGTCTACGAGGGCTCTTATAGTCGTCCAAAAATAATGCATTGTTTATGCAGTATCTTATCTTAATGAGCCCATAATACCTACAGTCTACTGGTTCACCGGATGCTAACCCATGGGCGGTTACTGATATAATTTTAGGGATTTCCTGCAACTGCTGCGCTCAACTATAAAAGTGGGCATGTGAATTTTGTCCAATCAGTTACGTTACTTCTTTTTTGGTGTGTTGTTTTGAGATCAAAATGATTTTTAACCGACTTCCAAAAAGGAGGAGGTTCTCAAGTCGACTGTATGTTTTTTTTTTATTTTTTTATTTTTTTTGTATGTGTGTTACGCGATTTCTTCGTCAATTGTGGACCGATTTTGAAAATTCTTTTTTTGTTACAAAGGGTATACTCCCGAGGTGGTCCCATCGTCACCAAATCAGGATCTGATGAAGGGATCCCATGGAAATCGAGGAAAACCCTCAAATTTTATGGTTATTTATTGTGTTTGTAAAACTATAGGGCTGAAATTTTGCACACTTATAGATTTTCGATGACAATGAAATATTATGGTATCAACAAGCTGATCTGATGTCAAGAGCTGTACAACAGAACTCCTCAGTAAATAAGCCGATTGAGTTGAAACTCGGCAAATTTGTCAAGTTCCGACTACAATGTAATAATATGGTGACAACGAGCTGATCTGATGATGGAGTCAAGAGCTGCTCATCAGAACTCCTCAATAAATTGGTCGATTGAGTTGAAACTCGGAACTTAGCATATCTGTGAAGTTCTGACGATAATGTAATAATATGGTAATAATAATGGTGACAGCGAGCTGATCTGACGATGGAGTCAGGACCGGTCCCATGGAACTTTTTAGTGATATGGGTATCAAATGAAAGGGCTTGATGAGCGAAACACAATAAGTAAGGTGACGTTATTCTAAATAAAATTAAAACACTAAAAATGGAAAAATAAAATATTTTCAAAAAAAAAATACTCAACCGACTTCAAAACATCTTGCACTGAAAAGCAAAAAATAAGAATATAAACAGATTTATTTCATTACTAATTATATTATTTATCTTATAATTTTGAAGTCGGTGTAAATAAAACAACGAGTAGGAATATTAAATTTTATGCACACCGATTTCAACATTATAACATAAATAATATAATTAGTAATGAAATAAATCTGTTTATATTCTTATTTTTTGCTTTTCAGTGCAAGATGTTTTGAAGTCGGTTGAGTATTTTTTTTTTAAATATTTTAAGACGATAAGGCACGTGGTCAGAAGTGTAAGATCAAAGGAGTAGCGATGATAGAAAGAATCGATACGAAGCGTGTGTCAATGGCCTATGGGGTTGTATTTAGATTATTTGGTAAAAGTAGTGCATTTAATAAATTTAAAAAACATATGACATATCTAAGTAGGCTGCCGACTTTCTATCGGCCGATAGTTTGGTCGAGCTCTTAATCAATAATGAAGATTTACGCAAGTGCGCACACTACAACGATTCAGTATCGGTCATGTTTGCACTAGCAGCCCAACCCGACCAAACTATCGGTCGATAGAAAGTCTGCAGTCTACGAGGGCTCTTATAGTCGTCCAAAAATAATGCATTGTTTATGCAGTATCTTATCTCAATGAGTTCATTATACCTACAGTCTATTGGTTCACCGGATGCTAACCCATGGGCGGTTACTGATATAATTTTAGGGATTCCCTGCAACTGCTGTGCTCAACTATAAAAGTGGGCATGTGAATTTTGTCCTATCAGTTACGTTAATTCTTTTAATTGGTGTGTTGTTTTGAGATCAAAATGATTTTTAAGTTGATAGTTTTGTTATTTTTCTTCACATTTGCGAATATTTACGGTGAGTCATTTATACATTTTTAACAGCCTATTCACGCCTCCCCGATATCCTATTTTACATCCCATTTTATTGTCTCTTAATTATGCAGATTTACTAAAAATCTAGCAAATTATTAGTAGGTACGCGGTAACTATCTGATGCTTATGACGTGACGGTGGCCTTTTTATTTAGGATATTTTTTCTGATAAATGGATAAAATAGAACTTAATCATCTCCATAGATTGGAAAAGAGTTTGATTGCATATTGTAGATTTGACACTTCCTTAAGGTATAATTCCGAACTCAGCAGCAGTGCTGCCGCAGCACTATAGTTATGGAGATACATTCCGAGCTAAGCAGCAATGCCGCGGCAGCAATGCAGAACAAATGAACCACAGTGGTATCACTGCTGCTGCTGCTGAGATCAGAATCATACCTTTAGAGTAAAAGTGGTTGTGGTACCTACAGGTACCCCGTATCATAACTTTTCAATGGAGATTGTGCCAGAACATTATCAGCTCAATTTCCACAGGTGCAAAGTTCAGGTTCGACTACACATACAATAGATCTGCAGAGGGGTGGCTGAAGCTGCATATTGTACCGGCGACATGGAGCGACGCGCGACTTCTTTGTCACGTTGAAGGTAAGTTTTTTTTTTTTTTTTTTTTCTATTTATTTAAAGGGTTTTTTCTAAACAGAAAATGCCACCCTTGAAGGTACTTACAATTTAGGTACAATCATCAAAAGAAAACAAAAAACAATTCACGGTAAGTTTTTTTAATCATTTAGTAAGGATACTTTCGATCCGAGGGTCAGGTTCAAATCCTGGTAGAGCATAAATTTCTTTTCTATAAAATTGAGTTTTAAAAAACTGATATAATTACTTAACTACAAGTATAATAGTAGTATGGTAAACATTGTGTTAAAAGTCGCAGCTTTGTTAGCTCCACACGTTTTGACCGTTGATAAGGCCGACTACGCTGAGAGGATGGTTAAGGTGCTAGAAATCCTATGTTTTAACTGATTTTAATTTCACTAATCACTACAGCATTACGAACAGTGTAGCTATCAGTTTAATTTATTACACTCAATATACGTTAGGTGGAATATGATGTGCTTTATGCCTTAATATACGTTATCGTGGGGGATCCCACACTCAGATCCGGGCTTGGTTGGTAATCAGTCCTTGTTTCCGTCCAGGCCTTGATTATCGTCTGGGAACGCACATAATGAGTATGAAAGAAACCAGGGCCAGAATTTATTTGTAATAAAAAGTAGACTTGAAGACAAAATATGCTAGATATTATTTCCATTAACAAGACAACAGCCTTATTGAACTGTATAATATTTTTCAGGAGCAGTGCTTGCATCTCCTACAACGGCGTCGCTGCATCTCGCTATGTTAGAGATATCGAAAAATGAAAATGTCCACACAATTTTCACTGGCGTGCACACCTCTTTCGCTAAAGGATCCTATGCTTCCATTGAAGGTATGATTGTTTCTGCTTACAGTCATCTTAAATTTACGCAATTGTCATTTAGAAATTCAACGAAACAGGAATTTATGATGTGTCTCTTCTAACAAATCGCTAATTTGATCTGAAATTAATACATTTGTTATTTTAGGAGTGCCATTGACAAGAATGGACATCAGCTGGGCTCCAGGGGAGCCAGACAACCTGGACAACTCCGAGAGCTGTCTCGCAATGCTGACTTCTACCAACGGCACCATGAAGGATGTTAAGTGCAACAACGTCTATCCATTCGTCTGTTATAAGAAAAGAACGCAAACTCTTGTTCTTACTGGATGTGGAACCCACGATACAGGTAAGAAGACTGCAGTGCACTAGTAGGTTCGTATGAGCTAGTAGCCAACTCTGGTGACGGAGTTTTTAAGCCGCCTAAAGGTCTCCGTCATGGCTTTAAGTTTTTTTTCCATCTTCGCAGTGCACTTAAGATTATAGTAATACCTACAAAAGAAGTTGAAAGGCATTCATTCAAAGTATTAATGGACTACTAATAAAAATACGTAAGAGAAGTTATAGTTTTTTTTTCTTTCCATAATTTTAAACTCAAAAATATCTTACATATCTACTCAAGCTATCAGGAAGTGGCCTTAGCATCTACCCAAGCTCACCATAACTATAATTCTTCAGAATACAACCTTGACAAGAGGACGGGAAGCTGCTACAAGTTCCACCGGCGTGGCGTGAATTGGCAGCAAGCTTACATGACCTGCATGGCCGAAGGAGGTCATCTGGTCGTCATAAACAGCGACCAGGAGTCGCTGGTTTTGAAGGAGCTCTACGCCAAGAATCCTAACGGCGTGATCTTTTCTAAGCACCCTGAGTACGCATATATTGGGCTGTTCGATTCCGGAGACGGTGGCTATTGGATGACAATTCATGGTAAGTTTAAAAAGACTGGTTTTCTCTGATGACCGAGGTATTTTCTCGTTCTATGAGCAAAAATGAATGGCACAAAATGAGAGTTAAATGCCCAGTAGTAAAGTCGGGCTGCAAATGATGTGTTACACTTTACTAGCAGGGCTGGAGTCAAGCTCAAGACTTAATATATCTTAATATTTACATAGAGTGTATAATGTTTGAACCTTCTGTGGTTGAAACCCTGGGTCCGAGGGGTACCTGGACCCATCGCGTTTTCAAAATTATTCTAGGGTATCTGGTCGAAGCGACGCTTAAACAGTGATATGGCGTTCAATCGATTTATTTTTTGCGATTCTCGTATTAATCTTCACTAAACCCTTTATTCAGGTGAGACCCCGGCAGAAGCAGGGTACGACAAATGGTACCCTAACGAGCCAGCAAATGCCACTCAGCCCCTGGGGGAGTTCTGCGGCGTCACGGACAGGAACAACGCTAAGCTCTTTGATGCACCCTGCAATTGGCACATACCTTTTATATGCGAGAAACAACCAGAAAGCTTGGAAGACCCTGAGGAAATTTTGTATTAGTACATTGTACCTACTGTTAGCTTTTTATAGCACTTAGCTTTACATTCGAAGCAAGTGTGCGAAGAACTTTGCGATTGGGTTCGCAAAGTACTTCAGCTGGTCACATAATGTGTACAAACATTCGTTCAATGTACGAACATTCGTGATGAAGTTAGGGACTGCGGTGTTCAAAACAAATCCGATAGGAAGGTGTATTGCCAGATAAGTAACACATCCAAAACCAAGAAAATTGTTATCAACCGGATGAAATTAGAATTTTTGGCAACTTGTGCGCCAAGTTTTTTTATTGAACCCTATTTAAAAAAGCTTTAAGGCTTTTGGCTAGAAATGTAAATATACACATTAACTATGTAGTGAAGAATTACCCCCTGGTCAGGAACTACCCTGGCCAGTTTGGAAGACCTTTAATAGGCTAAGATCACAAGTTGGGCTCTGCAGGCGTAACTTGAGCAGATGGGGCATGATCAGTGAAAATGAGAACCAATACCCGTGTGGTGCCCAGTCAGACTATGCCACACGTGCTTGTGTGTCCATCATGCCCCAACACCTGTACAATGAATGACCTCATGACTGGTTCGAATAATGCCGTGGATGTAGCCACCTATTGGTCTAAATGGCTCTAAATTGTAGATACATTGACTCGATAGAAGAAGAAGAACTATGTAGTTCCAGGAAGTTTTTGACCCGCGAAATTCAAACTTTCTTGGGTTTTTGCAATTTGCAGGACTGTGTCAAGTTGTATTCTGATCAAAATATTATTTTTATTAAAATTTGATAGTCTTTTAGAAAACCTAGTTGTCAAAAAAGGTATTAAATAAATGAACAACTAAAAAAGTGCACATTATTTTATATTTGAAATCATCTTCCCTATTCGTCTTCTTCACCTTATGAGAGTAATCTAAATTTATGTGAGTTGTGTGACATTACAACAAAATTTATAGTGCGTGCTAGCTATCTAATTTTCTGAGATAAGTTTTGAGAGAATCTACTTATTATGTGCTTAGTTGAAAGTCACAGTCAGTCTTTGAAAAAATCAATCATTCATCATTAAGTATTGCAAGAAATATGGTCCTAGAAGATCTTAATATTTTCGAGAGTGTCACATACCTACTTCACCAAAAAACATAGGCATGCAGAATTAGGTAAGTAGGTACACAAAACTAAATAAAAAAATATACCTACATATACTTAGTTTATTTAATTTGATATGTAATGTAGTTAATGTTAATTACTGAATGTCCATAAATTCGTTTAGGTACTTACTCTATAATTAGGTAAATGCTTTTTTAATTTTAATATCTACTTACATCTGAAAATCTCTTGATGAGGCCTTCACCTCCGAATAATGAGGAGTTATTGATAGCCTAGTACCTAGGTGAAAAATAAAATTCAAAATGATCACTCATCACCATCCCCGAGGCTAGTAAATTTTTGCTACTAGTAGGTACTTACTTAGGCTACGCACCTTCTACTATTCGGCAGTTTACCTACAGTTTTTCTTGGTAGCAACCTTCATATTTCTCACGTAAGTTTGATATGATAACTGAATAAGGCACCTTCAAAATAACCCTTGCCTGTTTTTGAAAAACGCTTTGGATACTTCGACCTTAACTGGTCACTATTTAACACTATCTAACAAAAAAGGATGGCAATTGTTTAAACAGAGTTTCAATTTTAGCAGAATTTTAAAAGTAGAGGAGTAATCGTTCTGCCCATGCGCATTTTTAGTTTTTAGTCAAGTTATAAAAATAAAACAATTGGTTTTGATAGTTGTGTAGATGATCATAGTAGCTAATGTTATTCAAATTAATAAAAATGTTATTCGACAAAGGTAATGTTATTCGAATTCATAAAATGATATACGAATTCTTAAAATATTGCACTAATTCACTAATTTTCCCTTTATCTAAAAATAGCAGCGCCCTCGCGGCGTTGCCCCCGTAGTGATGGTATGTGGTGATGATGATGATGAAAAGAAGCCTATAACCTTCCTCAATAATTTAGCTATCAAATACAGAAATAATTTTTCATATCCGACTGGTAGTTCCTGAGATTAGCGCGTTCAAACGAACAAACTCTTCCGCTTTATCTATTGGTATAGTATAGATTTAGGTTGAAGTGAGTTACTACATTAGACTATGTACTAATTTAGAAGAAGAAAAACATTCACAATATAATTAAAATAAACTACTTAAAAGACACATTCCTAAATGTAATCTCGTTTGTTGAACATTCTAAAAGTGAAGCATAAGCACGCAAATAAAGAGATAAACCATTTTAATTCATTATAATTGAAAGGGCAAGTGCTGGTAATACTGAAGTCTCGAGTGTCCAGTAGCCCCTTAATTTGATTTCGGGAAGTATACTGGACATTACCTTTAAAAAAATCTGGAGTCTAAAATAATAACTTTATCTATGTTATTATTAGTTAAAAACGTTTTGTAAATAATGTAGATTTATACAGCGAAATGGTAAGACCATTCGCTAACGTAATCTCTGTTGGTGACCTGCACATGCACAACACTGAGGAGGGAAGACCTGCCACGGGCGCTCTTGGTAAGTAATTTTTTATTACATGTTTTTCTTAGACAACTATCTACGATATTTAAGTATAATACTGTGTTTGAATAGTTGCAACAATGTACGTAATCTTTTATTAATTATTTATTATGATTTTCACTTTACAGCAGTGTAAAACGCAATGTCCAGCATTCTTCCCATTTCCAATGATGTAGCGTTCAGTCCAACTTTCATAACGTCCAGTATTCTTCACATTATTAAATACACGGAAATAAACATTTAATGCAAAATAGAGTCAAAATATAAGTTTATGGTATAAATAAATAAAAAATCAAATGATACAGTATGTCTTTTTGATGGACAAATAAATTCTTATTTATTAGTATTATTTTTTCTTATATTTTTTGTGACTTTTTGTTTCTGTACATACATAGACGTCCTTTATTTTTTTCAGCACAAAGTAGTAAATTCTTACGAAATTTTGTTTTTTTATTTTTGTTTTGTTTTTAGAACATGCTTATTCTGTAGTTAAAATCAACAAAAATAAAAAATAAAAGTAATACGGAGGGTATTTGTGAGCTGCAGCAGTGACGCACTGCAACCAACATTAGGAGCAAAATCGGTCTATGTGTTGTGATAATGGGTTTTTACAGGACTAATATGAGATTCGTCATTGATATACTGCCATGTTTACTCAAATGCTTGTTATTTCAACACTTGGTTACTTTATAGCAGCTGTCGTATTACCAAGTCTTAGAGCAATGTCAAAGTAAGATTACTTTCGTCCGTACTTAGATAAGACTGAAGTAAGACTGACGCAGGCATAAATCAGGCCTAAATCAACCTTGTTTTAATCCTGCCTTAGGACGGAAACAATCTTAACGCAGGGATGTTTTGGTGACATGACCAAGGAAGTTATATACCTACGTAACTGGAAGGTTAATTGAGACAGAAAACGCGGTCCGCTTGAGAGATAAAACTTGGGCGGTGTGTCTCTTTCTAAAGGGTGACCATAATTTATAAACTAAACATCCCTAAAGTCCCTAAGGGGCCTTTTACATCATTTTCTGATTTACGTGATGTTTCAGAGCATGATTTTTCAATTAAAATACTGATACAATTTTGATCCTTGATTTTGATTTCGATCCTTGGTTTCGATCCTTGATTTCGATCCTTTATTTCGATCCTAGATTCTTGAATCTTGAATCTTGATTTTTGAATCTGAAAACTGAAATCTTGAATCTTGAATCTTTGAAGTGACAGCTGTCAAACTTAAAACCGCCATATCTCGGGAACTACTTGTCCTAGACTCCCCGTTCTCAGTTAAAATGAAAGCTATGACCAAGATCTTCATTTGAAGTGACAGCTGTCAAACTTAAAACCGCCATATCTCGGGAACTACTCGTCCTAGACTCCCCGTTCTCAGTTCAAATGAAAGCTATGACCAAGATCTTCATTTGAAGTGACAGCTGTCAAACTTAAAACCGCCATATCTCGGGAACTACTCGTCCTAGACTCCCCGTTCTCAGTTCAAATGAAAGCTATGACCAAGATCTTCATTTGAAGTGACAGCTGTCAAACTTCAAACGGCCATATCTCGGGAACTACTCGTCCTAGACTCCCCGTTCTCAGTTCAAATGAAAGCTATGACCAAGATCTTCATTTGAAGTGACAGCTGTCAAACTTAAAACCGCCATATCTCGGGAACTACTCATCCTAGACTCTTCCTTTTTAGCTCAAATGAAAGCTATGACCAAGATCTATATTTTCAATAACAGCTGTCAAAATGACATCTGTCATCTGAAATGAAGATCTTGGTTATAGCTTTCATTTGAACTGAGAACGGGGAGTCTAGGACGAGTAGTTTCCGAGATATGGCCATTTGAAGTTTGACAGCTGTCACTTCAAATGAAGATCTTGGTCATAGCTTTCATTTGAACTGAGAACGGGGAGTCTAGGACGAGTAGTTCCCGAGATATGGCCATTTGAAGTTTGACAGCTGTCACTTTAAATGAAGATTTTGGCCATAGCTTTCATTTGAACTGAGAACGGGGAGTCTAGGACGAGTAGTTTCCAAGATATGGCGGTTTGAAGTTTGACAGCTGTCACTTCAAATGAAGATCTTGGTCATAGCTTTCATTTGAACTGAGAACGGGGAGTCTGGGACGAGTAGTTTCCAAGATATGGCCGTTTGAAGTTTGACAGCTGTCACTTCAAATGAATATCTTGGTCATTGCTTTCATTTGAACTGAGAACGGGGAGTCTAGGACGAGTAGTTCCCGAGATATGTCCATTTGAAGTTTGACAGCTGTCACTTCAAAGATTCAAGATTCAAGATTTCAGATTCAAGATTCAAGAATCAAGGATCAAAATCCAGGATCGAAATCCAATATCGATACCAAGGATCGAAATCAAGAATCGAAATCAAAATCAAGGATCAAAATCAAGGATTGAATTAAAGGATCGAAACCATGGATCGAAATCAAGCGCTGATTTTGTCGAGCGCGATAATTTAAAAATATCCTGAAATTTAAACGACAAGGTCACACTACTAATCCAACAACGAGTGTGAAAGAGACAAAGCTACCAAGAAAGCCTCTTAACAAGACCAACAATCCTTATAACCAAGATTAAACTAGTAGTTCGCCCCGAACTGAGATCTCGCGCACCGTAGATGGCTTACGTTTGGACTTTCTTCTGACTACCCCTATAATTTCAAGTGCTACTACTGCCGAGTATGCCTATTGCGCTAGCTCTTCATGGTAAAAAATACTAGCATGCATGCAATACAATAATGTCGTGTCTAATTTTTCATTTACTTATTTCATATTTATGAATTCTCGTCGTATTTCTAAAGTATACGTCCTAGAATGAAAATAATCGATCGAGCGAGCGAAGCGAGCGAAGATCTTAGTGGCAAGTTAGGCGATTTTGCTTTGTATGTTTGTATGTTTGTATGTTTGTATGTTTCATTTTTATGTTCTCGCATAACTATCGAACCGCTTATCCAATCTGTATGAAACTTGATAGGTCAATAGGTAGTGCTATGGAAATTTGCTGTGGAGCGTATGAGCGTAATCGATGAAGGGGTTGTAAAGATATGGGGTTCCCAAGGGGGTAAATTTTTTTCAAAGTTACCCAAATATATTGAGTGGGGTGTCATACGAAAGGGCTTATTTTGTACATTCCAAAATGGTTTTTATTTTTAATCTAGGATGTATAGTTTTTGAAATACGACCAAAGAACAAAAACTACGGAACCAGAGCTGCAAGAGCTCCCGTTTCATAGAGTTTCGATGTCTTCGTAGCTCATTGACTGGTCGGTCTTAAAAAGAGAGTGGCATCGTCGCGGTTTGGTTTGCAATGATTTTAGATGCTACTTGATTTATTTTCATGATAAAAAAATTTTTGATAAAGAATGAAAATAATTGGGGTAAAAAAAGTTAAATAAACAAATATATTGAGTGGGGTGTCAAATGAAAGGTCTTAATTTGTACATTCCAAAATAGTTATTATTTTGATTCTAGGACGTACCTATACTTTTAGAAATACGACGAGAATTCATAAATATGAAATAAATGAAAAATTAGACACGACATTATGTATTGCATGCATGCTAATATTTTTTACCATGAAGAGCTAGCGCAATAGGCATACTCGGCAGTAGTAGCACTTGAAATTATAAGGGTAGTCAGAAGAAAGTCCAAATGTAAGCCATCTACGGTGCGCGAGATCTCAGTTCGGGGCGAACTACTAGTAACTATTTTGGAATGTACAAATTAAGACCTTTCATTTGACACCCCACTCAATATATTTGTTTATTTAACTTTTTTTACCCCAATTATTTTCATTCTTTATCAAAAATTTTTTTATCATGAAAATAAATCAAGTAGCATCTAAAATCATTGCAAACCAAACCGCAACGATGCCACTCTCTTTTTAAGACCGACCAGTCAATGAGCTACGAAGACATCGAAACTCTATGAAACGGGAGCTCTTGCAGCTCTGGTTTCGTAGTTTTTGTTCTTTGGTCGTATTTCAAAAACTGTACATCCTAGATTAAAAATAAAAACCATTTTGGAATGTACAAAATAAGCCCTTTCGTATGACACCCCACTCAATATATTTGGGTAACTTTGAAAAAAATTTACCCCCTTGGGAACCCCATATCTTTACAACCCCTTCATCGATTACGCTCATACGCTCCACAGCAAATTTCCATAGCACTACCTATTGACCTATCAAGTTTCATACAGATTGGATTAGCGGTTCGATAGTTATGCGAGAACATAAAAATGAAACATACAAACATACAAACATACAAACATACAAACATACAAACATACAAACATACAAACATACAAACATACAAAGCAAAATCGCCTAACTTGCCACTAAGATCTTCGCTCGCTTCGCTCGCTCGATCGATTATACCTAATATATCGTTGTGTAGTCGTGATAAGGTTCAAAATCATTTGTACATTAAATGTCAGGTAGCATTCCTGTATGTATATAACTTCCTTGGACATGACATCGACTAGATGCAGGACTGCGCATGTCCTGCTCGGTGTCATCGAGCAAGACATGCGCAGAGAGAGCGGTCAAGACCAAGGCAGGAATAAAATAAGATTGTTTTCGGACGAAAACAATGTCAAATCAAGCTTAAGGCAGGAATGGATTTCACCTTATTTTGACATTGCTCTAAGAGCTCATAGTACGGTTACAGGTCTGTAACCACCAAACAATGAAGCCTATGAACCTAAAACGTTTCCGCACCTTGCTGGCCCAAGAACTGCTTCAAACTAACAGAACAATCGATAGCTCCTACTGCAACTCAACTCAACAGGATCAAGCTCATGTGAAGTGAAACCTAGACCACCTGAATCAGTACGGTACGATGGCCTAGGTGACTGACAAGACTTCACAAGCTATGGACGGTGCAGGTTTGGCTAAAATAACAAAGTGGAAGTCTACTGCATAAAATGAGGGTGTTTTGAGATTTTTTTCAGCAAATTTCACAAATAATGGCAGTTTTGAACAATTAAGTTTTCTAAGGTACCTTTATTTTAGTAAACTTAACTTGTAGGTAATGTTTCCTAAGTTCAAGTAAGCACCTAGTACTTACTGTCCTCAGTTCCTAGGTTCCTAGTTCCTATGTGTTGAGATTGAGACTGATGTCTAGTAGGTACGGCTATCTTCTATTTAAAGAATTATTAAGCATATGGTTTATAAATGTTGTACCTATTTTATTTATGAAGATAGGTCATAATTATTTCAATTTTGTTATCTCCTTGTGCTTATAGTAGGATGTTTTGTAAGATTTTTTGAGTTCGGCTTATTATTTGTTGTCAAATACGACAGAAAATAACAATTTTAATAAATATATTTCGCAAATTCATATTTTTGTTATTTATTTCATTATATTTCTAAGCAGTACTAAAGTTCCGCATCTCAAGAAATGTCCAGTATACTGAACGTCTAAAATCACTATTGCTTCTCCGCAAACCGGGAAATGTCCAGTATACTGGACGCCCATTTTCTAAAAAAGTAATAATAATAGATTTTTTTTTCTTCTTGTTCCCTCTTATTTCATCATGTAACATCTCAAAAATCAATAGAAATCATAAAAAATCGAAAAAAACATGCTTGGCTAAATTAAGGGTTAATAAACACGATTTTCATGATAAAATCTACATACTTACTTAAGGCGCGGGACATACAGAAAAGACGTAAGACGAGGACGCGTCGCAGACATTGTCCCTTCCGCTTTCCTTTCATAGAAAAGGTATACTTAGAAGCGTACAAGCGTACTTTACCTTAGTGTACAGAATTGGGAAGTGGACCACCAACAAAAACCGCCCCGTCGTAATCACCCTAACAACTTTATGGAAATAGAATATTCTTCTGAAAAATAGATCAAGATTTCCACCAGGAATCTACGCTAAAGAAGATTACTCCAAAGAGGTACTGGAAAAAAGGAAACAACTCCAGCATCAAGTTGAAGAGGAGAAAAAGAATGGAAACATAGCATTCTTAGTCCACGACAAATTGGTAGTGAAAAAACCAAAAGAAAATCGAGAAAAAAGGAAGCGGGAAGAATCACATTCGCCAAACTCATCGACACAAAAGAAAAACAATGCTACTGTCGAGGAATACCCTGTACAAAAAACCTTAACAAAGGAAATTGTAAGACCTAATATACTCAACTACTTAGTAGAACGCAATAGGTCATCATCAGTATCAGGAATTTCAAAAAACTAATAGCCGCTACCGACACCCGAAACCGAAACAAACTGAATAACTCAACTCTACCCGAATTAACTTTTGAAAAAAGCACCCCAAGCCGGCCGGTCACCGTGGGGGAAGATGACCACTACCCTCTAACCGAATCAACCGAATCAACTAAATCAACCCAACATGACCATGAAATGAAAAAGTCAACAACAAAGGCAACAAATATAAATACAAGAGATATTGCAAACAACTCAGATATAACAGAAAACTTAAAAATCTGCACTTACAATGTCAGATCACTCTCATCAACCGAAAAACTGTTAGAACTCACCCTGGCACTAGAAAAAATCCATTGGGATATATTAGGCCTCTCGGAGGTAAGGAGACTGGGATGTGAAATTGAAGAACATCAACAATACATTTTCTGCTATATCGTGTCAGCAACATAACCAAACCCAGGATATTTTACTTCATAATAATAGCTACATATTTTAATTATTATTAATTTGTATTAATTTATGAGTCAATCACCTATATTTTAATTAATACTTAAATAAATTGTTAGTTTGAATAGACGGAAGTACTAGCTGTCATGGCGGGCCGCCCCTTCGACCAATTTCGGCTCGTCGGCCGAGATTGGTCGATTAAACCCGATCACCCGATCGAGGTTTTCGTGGAAAGTCGAGCCGGCCCGCTCTGGCAGTTGCATTTTGCTCTTCAAACTAGAAGGACGTCTTCTACTACATTAATTATTGTTTATATTGTTTATTGGTGTAGTGAAGTGAATATTATAATATCGTTATACATGTGAGTACCTACCTACTTTTATTTGATCCTAGACTAGATTATTTACCCGGTCTTTAAGAATATTAGGCTCCTAAGCTCCATCAAATGAGTGTCGCTCACATCAGAAGCGGGATATATACCTAACATACGCTTCACATAAGTGGCCGCATTTTTTTAATTTGTTAGTCCATCCTGTTAGCAGATTGAAGATGAGTCTCTTATAGGACATCCCTGGTCCTACTACTATATTGGACAACCCTGGTCCACAATTAATTTTAAAGGACATCCCTGGTCCTACTACTATTGGACAACCCTGGTCCACAATTAATTTTAAAGGACATCCCTGGTCCTACTACTATATTGGACAACCCTGGTCCTCAATTTATTGTAAAGGACATCCCTGGTCCTACTACTATATTGGACAACCCTGGTCCGCAATTTATTGTAAAGGACATCCCTGGTCCTACTACTATATTGGACAACCCTGGTCCGCAATTTATTGTAAAGGACAACCCTGGTCTACAATCTATACAGATATTATAACTGAGGAAAGCCGTTTCCTCGACATTTTCATGCAAAAAGTGCAATGTGGTTCGTAATTGAACCACTAAATGGTGTTCGTTGGTTGCCACCGAGCGGAGCTCTCTCCCCCAGATATTGGTATTTATGTGAATTATGTTGCGCTTATGATAAATCATATTTATTATTATCGGTCGTCCGAGGTCGTACGATGATTTTGGATGGCCGACTGTCAGCAACATAACCAAACCCAGGATATTTTACTTCATAATAATAGCTACATATTTTAATTATTATTAATTTGTATTAATTTATGAGTCAATCACCTATATTTTAATTAATACTTAAATAAATTGTTAGTTTGAATAGTTGCTTTAAAACGGAAGTACTAGCTGTCATGGCGGGCCGCCCCTTCGACCAATTTCGGCTCGTCGGCCGAGATTGGTCGATTAAACCCGATCACCCGATCGAGGTTTTCGTGGAAAGTCGAGCCGGCCCGCTCTGGCAGTTGCATTTTGCTCTTCAAACTAGAAGGACGTCTTCTACTACATTAATTATTGTTTATATTGTTTATTGGTGTAGTGAAGTGAATATTATAATATCGTTATACATGTGAGTACCTACCTACTTTTATTTGATCCTAGACTAGATTATTTACCCGGTCTTTAAGAATATTAGGCTCCTAAGCTCCATCAAATGAGTGTCGCTCACAATCGGAACCACCAAAGGTCTCTACGGAGTGGGATTCCTTATCAAAAAACATCTCAAAAAAAACATAGTCAACTTCACAGGCATATCTGAAAGAGTGGCATTACTACAATTAAAAATCGAAGAACTTAAAATCTCCATTATCCAGACATATGCACCAACAAAAAAGGCTAAAGAGGAAGAAAAAACTAACTTTTATAACGATCTAAGAAGAGCGCATGAAATTGCAAATAACACTGTCATTGTCATAGGAGATTTTAATGCAAAGATAGGACATCCAAGACCTCATGAAAATCTAATAATGGGAAAATTTGGATATGGCGAACGAAATAAAAATGGAGAAAGTCTGATAGAATATGCCCGCGAGTACAAACTGATGATAATGAACACATGTTTTAAAAAACGAAAAAACCGCAGATGGACTTGGGTAGCACCAGGAGAGAACATTAAAAATGAAATAGACTTTGTATTAACCAACAAACACAAACAAATAACAAATATAGAAGTACTACACCAAGTTAAATTCGCCTCAGATCACAAACTAATAAGAGCCACATTCAAAATAGATGCAACCAAGAAAAGCCGGAGCAATTTTAAAAACTCATCAAACATTCCAGAAACAGAACAAACTATAAAAACATACTTAGACAATTTAAATAAAAACATTGAAGTCCACAACAAACTACAAGATATTACAAAAGTACAAAACTACTACAACACCCTTGAGAAAATAATCATAACAAGTCTAAAACACAATCCAGAAGACACCAAGAACATTAAAAATCATAATATAATAAGAGACGAGACAAAGACGCTAATAGATAAACGCGCACAGCTTATAAAGCTCAAGAACAAGACAAAAGAAAACAAGACAGAACTCAAAATACTCTTCAAGAAAACAAACAGAGCAATTAGAGAGGATTACAGTAACCACAGACAGAAAATTATAAAGAAAAATCTGATAAACTTCAGAAGCACAAAACGAGCACACAAAGAACTTACAATGAGCAAAACATGGATAATGAAACTGAAAGAAGGAAAGGAAGAAATGAACACTCGAGAAGACTAATCAAATCCGCAACGAAATTCTACAAAGAGTTATTTAAAAAACCAACTGAAGATACCCCTGAAAACACCGGAACAAATAAAAACACCACAGAAGCAGATTCGACGACAACACCAATAACTGAAACAGAAACACTTATTCACATTAAAAAACTGAAATCTGCGAAAAGTCCAGGCCCAGACAACATTAGAAACGAAGCGCTGAAACTTGGTGCGCCCGTCTTAACAACATATCTGACAAACTTGTTTAACATAATTATCGATACTGAAGATATACCAGAACAATGGCATAAATCTGAAATAACTCTACTATACAAGAAAGGAGACCCCCACGACATCTCCAACTATAGACCCATAAGCCTCCTATCAAACATCTACAAATTATTCACATCAATACTGCTCAGTCGCATAACACCTCAAATTGACAACCTACAACCAATTGAACAGGCTGGATTCAGATCAGGTTTCTCCACAACGGATCATATCCAAACAATGGAACAAATACTTGAGAAATACAAAGAGTTTCGGAAACCTCTCTACATCACATTTGTAGATAACACCAAAGCATTTGACAGTATAACACACAACTCCATCTGGACAGCATTAGAAGAAAGCAATATCAACCAAAAATCTATAAACATAATCAAAAACATCTACTCTAACAGCGTAAGTAAAGTGAAGCTTGAGAAAACTGGTACAGAGTTCCCGGTCACAAGAGGTGTTAGACAGGGCGACCCCTTATCACCCAAATTGTTCATCACAGTCCTGGAAAGTATATTTAAAAAACTGGATTGGAGAAATAAAGGACTGAGAATACAAAACCAGTCTCTAAACCACATAAGATTTGCGGATGACATTGCAATTTTTTCCGAATCATCAACAGAACTTAAACAAATGCTACTTACACTGGATGAACAGAGCAGGAGAGTGGGTCTACACATGAACATAAGTAAAACCAAAACAATGACTAATTATCTTAAAAATCCAATCAAAATAGGCATGGATACAATTGAATATGTCGATAATTACATATACCTTGGCAAGCTAGTATCTTTTCACGAAAACAACACAGAAGAAGAGGTAGACAGAAGAATCAACATAACCTGGAAAAAGTTTTGGGCACAGAAAGAGATCCTGAAAGGACCATACAGCCTAAACTTAAAAAAAATAGTCCTAGATACTAATCTTTTACCTTGCTTAACATATGGATGTCAAACTTGGGTTTACACAAAAAAGATAAGAGACAAAATTACAAAATGCCAACGTGCGATGGAAAGAAGTATTCTTAAACTAAGGAAAATAGATAAAGTCAAAAGTACAGAAATAAGAAGGAAAACAAAAGTGACAGATGCTTTGATTCATGCATTAAGACTAAAATGGCGCTGGGCTGGACATGTCTCAAGATACTCTGATCAGAGATGGACAAGACTTACTACAATTTGGAAGGGACCAAAAGGTAAAAGACGGGCCGGCAAACCCAGAAAAAGATGGTTGGATGAAATCATCGAAACTGTTGGCGAGGAAGATTGGACGGTGGTTGCCGAGGATATAGAGAGATGGAAACGGTTAGAGGAGGCCTATACCCAAGAGGGGTTCGGTACAAATTAGAATAATTAAACTATTAAAACTGTAATTAAGTGTAGGTATCGAAATAAAGGGCTATATTATTATTATTATTATTATTATTATTACCTTAGAAGCGTCGCGCCGCAAAATATACAGAAGAGACGGGGCGCCGTCACATTTTGTATGAAAGGAACGCGGAAGAGACAAATGTCTGCGCCCCGTCTCTTCTATCTGGCCTGCGCCTAAAAATTTAATAAAATAAATAATGGATTGTGACAGGTGGGCAGGGATTGTCCCGCCATGGGTGCCTTGGGCTTCAATTCCTCTATTTTACAACGTCACCCATTCAAGTATCATTGCCGTTGCGTTTTGTTTCGTTCTCCAAAATGACAGTAATATGAACCTCATTGGTAATTTTTTTGAAAACGTCATCACAACAAAGTAAACCTAACCTCATTAGTCATTAGTAGGTAGGTTATGAACAAAACGAAACAGTTGATGTTTTGCTTTGGTGAATAAAAAGTTTTTAGTAGGTACCTACAATCGAGGGGCTGTTAGGCGAGGCGGGGCAGTTCGATAAAACGTTGACGGGATGACTTCGACACCTTTCAGAGGGATTGGTGGGATTCAAAAGACCGAGCGAGATTGAAACAATTGGGGAAGACTTTTGCCCAGTAGTAAGAAAATATTAAAAAATGTTTCTGCAATATTTTCACGGAACCCCTAAAATTATCGTATAGAGATAGATGGGTCAAGGAGCAAGTACCGAATATCTGTTTTTTACTACTTGAATAACAAAACAGTCTGCAATGTGCCAGAGTTAAAAACTAACATGTGGTGCAAATTTTTGATACTGTCCATTTTTGGATTTACTAGTTCGGTAAGTAACTTGCAGTTTTTTACAGTAGGTACTTTTTAATAATAAGATGTAAGTAAATATGTATAATTTAAAAACTCATTTTTCATCTTTCATCATCACACTAGAATGTAAATCTGTAGTGTCTGCCTACCCCCACGGTATGGAGACGTGATTATACGTACCCTAGGTATGTAGCTAATATTTTTGTGCATAAAGTTTTGACGTAAAATTGTCCTGTAATAAAAATTTTGCATTCATGTTCACTGTTCTTGGTTTTTGTTATCAGTGAGGCTAAAAAGGCCAATAAAGCAGAATCACAATAGGAATTGCAATATTTACCATTCTTTTGAAAATGAAAAATCGTATCAAAATTTTCAATTCCGATGGGATTTGAACCCGCAATACAACAAGTGATCCTCCTTTAGCCGGAGTGCCTTTACCAATTCGGCTACGGAATCCTTAATCGTCAGGGTTGAAAATCTTGTTAAGAACATTTATCGATTAAAGCATCGATGTTTTGATTTTCATACCAAAGTGTGGTTTAATACTATCATCATCATCACAGCCTGGTTGCACCCACTGCTGGGTATAGGCCTCCTCTTTATTTCGCCAATGAGTCCGGTCCGTTTAATACTATAAAAATATTTTTTAAAAATTGTATTTCTTGTCACTCTTAGTCTATGAAAAGAGACGACAATTCATTTTGTGATTCTGCTACAGCGGCCTTTTTAGCCTTCTCTTTTTGGCCATGTTAATCAATGTATTTGCATACTTTGATTCATCTGAATGATAGCCAATTTAGACCAGTTTGGCTGAACTGGTTTACCTTAGAAGGACTTTTTAGCCTTGCTGATGATTGTTTTCTATAAATCAGATCACGACATCCTTCGATCTAAGCGCGGTGATTCATGGGGACCGCATGGCTGGAGTGCCTCTCGGCGCCTCGCTGGGAGCTGGTGAGGTGGACGTGGAGGGAGTCTGCAGCCAGTCTGGCATGGCCTGCCAGAACTGCAGTCTGGCTGTCACTTGCATCCCTCTGCCAGTTGGCTGGCTTAAGGTAAGATTCTTTTTATTTTTTTTTTAACGAAAATAGGTTCGCGTTTGACCACACCCTGCCTGATGTAAAGCAACAGTGTGGTTTAAGATGGAGCACGCTTACCTAGAAGGAACCTATTGACTCTCGATTTGAAGACACCCAAATTATACTTTTCTGGAAATACAGACCCCGACAACGAGTTCCACATTTTCGCCGTGCGTATGAAAAATGATTTCCACTCTCCCATCCTCATTATTTTCAATCCTTGAAAGGACACTAAGTAAGGGCACAACATAGAACTGAAACTGTTCTTCAATGATAGAGATCTTACGTCTTCAGGAAGGCTAAACTAGCTGCTATGCAGAAATTGTTATGAAATATACAGATACAGAAAGATGATCGTATAAAAGTAAATTCGTATATCTAGCGATATATAGCGACTGAAGAAAAACTTCCGTTCGCCTCGCCCGATCACACTTCGTAAAGGTCATCGCTCACTGCGCAGTATCATAAGCGGGCCGAGCCATGACCGAGCCCGTCACGAAAATAGCACCTTACACAGTAAGACCGTATCATACTAGGACCGTCGCATAACCGTTTTGCGAAGCGTAATCCCGAGCCTATACCACAGTAATAGACATTTTGTTGGTTTTATGCTAAACACACAATTATTCTGAAAGCCCATTTTAAAACTTATCACTCAATTTTTTTGTAAAATACTATCGTAAATATAGAGCGTTTACAAGCTAAACCACACTAAAATACATATTACACACATTTTGTCGGGTTTACTAGCAAAGTGCAATATTTCATCATATTTTGTGTAACTTTAAATGGGAGTTTTATCTACAAGGTTTAAAAAAACAGACTTTTAAGAAACCTTTTTAAAAACCCAATTATAATCCATAGTGATGGCATAATAATTATTGCGATCATGATGATGATGATGAAAAGTAGCTTATATCCTTCCTCAAAGCTCCTGAGATTAGCGTGTTCAAACAAATTAACAAATAAACTTTTCCGCTTTATTACTGGTTGGTTGGTATAGATTAAGTGTACTTTCACTCTACATTCAAGGTTTTATGAATAACTGGATATTTTTTTAATTTGTAAGCTTATCTTTTTTCTCGAAATCGTGTTTTTGCTGTTACTACACTTTGATTTCGGAGGGCAGTATGGGATTTTGACGTTTGATAAATGTCACATAACGTGCGGAACGCATTCAGTGATGCTAGATGGGGGGTTTTCAATTCAAATTTGGGGTATTTACCGACTCAGAAGGAAATCCTTTGGGAGAATTTTCGTAGGTAAAAATTATAAATTATATACCTACTTGATATTTAGGGGTGATATTTGATAGGTTTAGAATGTGTACATGTATATGTGTATAAATGGGGGTACTTGAAAGACTTTGTGAAGTGAGAAAAATAACTGAATTATTATCTAACCAATATTGGAGCGTTTCCTCTTGCTCCTACTCGATTCTCCTACTGCTCCTGCACGAGGACCAATATATCCTTATAAGTATATCCTCGTGCTCCTACTAATGGACAGTCAAGGTACAATACCCCAAAATAAAACTATCAAATAGGGGCACAGCCGCGAAGCCGTATTTTGATAAACTTCAAAACAAGATAACATCTTCATCATCAACAAAAAATAAAATCGTTATTCTTATAAATAAATACTTATGCTATGATCAAGATCTACATTTAAAGTGACAGCTGTCACCAAATGTACCAATATAATGTATAAAGTAGAATGCTGACTGACATTTAATGTACAAAGGATTTTGAACCTTATCACGACTACACAACGATCTATTATCATTTAATCTTGGTTATAAGGATTGTTGGTCTTGTTGAGATGCTTTCTTGGTAGCTTTCTCTTTCACACTCGTTGTTGGATTAGTAGTGTGCCCATGTCATTTAAATTTCAGGATATTTTTACCTTATCGCGCTCAACAAAATCAGCGCTTGATTTCGATCCATGGTTTCGATCCTTGAATTCGATCCTTGATTTTGATCCTTGATTTTGATTTCGATTTTGATTTCGATCCTTGATTTCGATCCTTGGTTTTGATCTTGGATTTCGATCCTGGATTTCGATCCTGGATTTCGATCCTTGATTCTTGAATTTTGAACCTTGAATCTGAAATCTTGAACCTTGAATCTTTGAAGTGACAGCTGTCAAACTTCAAATGGCCATATCTCGGGAACTACTCGTCCCAGACTCCCCGTTCTCAGTTCAAATGAAAGCTATGACCAAGATCTTCATTTGAAGTGACAGCTGTCAAACTTCAAACCGCCATATCTCGGAAACTACTCGTCCTAAACTCCCCGTTCCCAGTTCAAATGAAAGCTATGACCAAGATCTTCATTTGAAGTGACAGCTGTCAAACTTCAAACGGCCATATCTTGGAAACTACTCGTCCTAGACTCCCCGTTCAAAGTTCAAATGAAAGCTATGACCAAGATCTTCATTTGAAGTGACAGCTGTCAAACTTCAAACGGCCATATCTTGGAAACTACTCGTCCTAGACTCCCCGTTCAAAGTTCAAATGAAAGCTATGACCAAGATCTTCATTTGAAGTGACAGCTGTCAAACTTCAAACGGCCATATCTTGGAAACTACTCGTCCTAGACTCCTCATTCTCAGTTCAAATGAAAGCTATGACCAAGATCTACATTTGAAGTGACAGCTGTCAAACTTCAAACTGCCATATCTTGGAAACTACTCATCCTAGACTCCTCATTCTCAGTTCAAATGAAAGCTATGACCAAGATCTACATTTCAGATGACAGATGTCATTTTGACAGCTGTTATTGAAAATGTAGATCTTGGTCATAGCTTTCATTTGAGCTAAAAAGGAAGAGTCTAGGATGAGTAGGTTTCGAGATATGGCTGATTGAAGTTTGACAGCTGTCACTTTAAATGAAGATCTCTTCAATAGCTTTCGTTTGAACTGAGAACGGGGAGTCTAGGACGAATAGTTTCCGAGATATGGTGCTTTGAAGTTTGACAGCTGTCACTTCAAATGAAGATCTTGGTCATAGCTTTCATTTGAACTAAGAACGGAGAGTCTAGGACGAGTAGTTTCCGAGATATGGCCTTTTAAAGTTTGACAGCTGTCACTTTGAATGTAGATCTTGGTCATAGCTTTCATTTGAACTGAGAATGAGGAGTCTAGGACGAGTAGTTTCCGAGATGTGGCCGTTTAATGTTTGACAGCTGTCACTTTAAATGTAGATCTCTTCAATAGCTTTCACTTGAAGAGAACGGAGAGTCTGGGATAAGTGGTTTACGAGATATGGCCCATCTGTCATTTTAATATACACCTAATCTGTCTTTTTGACGTAATCTGTCATTTTGACATAATCTCTCATTTTGACATGATCTGTCATTTTGACATAATCACGGGCAGACTGCCCGCAACCACGGCTATTGTAACAGCCAAATCGTCGCGTCGTGATAAATAAGGTAAATTACGCGATAAAATCCCGTGTACATAAATCAACATCCAGTACCAACAATACGAACCAACTCGGTGGCGCAGTGTGCGAAGGTCCAGCTAAAACACAGAAAGTTGCGGGTTCGATTCCCACTGCGACGCAAGTGTTTGTATGATCTGCAAATATATGTATCGGGTCTGGGTGTTTTTCTATGTAATATAATGTATTTACAAAAAAAGGATAGGTACCTACAAGTAGTTTATCAGTCATATAGTTTCCATACAAGGTCTATTTACCTTGGAGCTAGATGATGCTGTGAAATATCCAGCATTATTTATTTATAGAAAAAGGCTGAAAAGCTGCCCCTAGGGGCTGACCTGGCTACGCTACTAATATGATGGTTACATGGATTGACAGATGGGCGGGGCTTGTCATTGATTGTCAGCAAAATAATCATGGCGGCCGGAGATTGACAAGACGGCCATGGCACGGGCAGGGCACGCGACGGTGTAGGAACGGTGTGGTGTGGGGCGTCGCATACATTTCAATACAAAGAATATCAGTTTTGCCGGCACGGTGTTGCTACGGTCATGCTATGCGACGGGGTAGAGACGTGATAATGTGGCAGCACCCTCTCGTCACGCATTCACCAGCTTACTCCCCAAGTCAAGCGTGCTTAAGAAAATTTTACTTCAATAACAAAACACTTCCATTCTTCTGTTTTCCTTGCTATACTCGTATAGTAGTTGTCGACGTCAGTGACGCGGGCAAAAGGCCCGCCTGAAACAGAAGGTTGTGGGTTTGATTCCCTCTGCGAGGCAAATGTTTGTCTGCAAATATTTGTATTGGGTCTGGGTGTTTTTCTATGTATAATTAGGTACCTACTTATGGGCCTTACTTATGAAAGATGTTTATAGTGAAACACTGTTTAAACAACGTCCTGTCTTTATTTGTGGATAGTGACAAACAGAGACAGGACGTTGTTCAACCAGTGTTAAACTTTAAACATCTTTCATAAGTAAGGGGGTCTATATTTAAAAAAAAGTAAATGCTTTGTAGGTACCTATAACAGTCATGTGGTTCCCATAACTCAATGTTTTTGTGTGCTTTGAGGCTAGATGCTGATGTAAAATGTCCAGCATTATTTATTACTAGCTGACGCCTGTGGCTTCGACTACTATTTTGTTTTGTTTATCCCACGGGAACCGTCGAGTTATAGAGGAACAAACATACATCCAAACATCCAAATATCCAAACTTCTAAACATCCAAACTTTCGCGTTTATAATATTAGTGTGATGTGATGTGATATGATTATTATAATTGTTTATATCCTCGTTTGTATTTCTAGGTGCCATTAGAAGAGTGTGCCGAGGGTCATACATGTAACGCCCACCTCGGTGGCTGCTTCAGCACGCCCGTCCCTGAGTGTGAACGAAACAAGGAGTACAAGCATAATTGTGAACAGGTCAGTTCAATCTTTTATCATCATCATCACGAGCAGCCCATCATCTCAGTGCTGGGCAAAGGCCTCTCTTCGTTTGTTCCAACCTCCCTCCCTGACTACCCTTAGACATTTTTAGAGGATCTTAAAATGCCCAAAGATTTTATGTCTACCGCGCCTTAGAGATAAGAGCTTATTTTTGTTGTTGTGGTAGCATATTTTTAGGTCATGGGTTCGAAACCTGGCCGTGCATCAATAGATTTTTCATTTCGAAAAATTTATACCTATGCGCATTAACACGAGCTCTAAACGGTGAAGGAAAAAATCGTGAGTTAACCCGCGGCTTAGTCAGCCCCACACGTATCATGTCATTCCTGTGGATATGGCCGGTTAAGCTGAGAGGATGGTTTAGGTGCTGGGCAAGCCTACTCCATCTCAAAAACGATGTCCCAGGCGCTACAGTGTCCCATTAAGTGTAGGCAAAGATTGCCTCCTGACACTGTATAAACTAGGTAAAGATGTAAAGGCCTAAGTTGTTGTTGAGTTGTCGGTAGCAAAGAAATTACCAGTGAGCATCAAGCTATTCCGAACAAAGCAATGCACAAACATAATCCGTGTTGAGATAATCTCAAAAACAAAGGTCAAGGCACTCTGCCAACTAATAAAACCGGTAATATCTGCCCTTCCTGACTGGTCTGCTTCTGATAGAAAAACAATTTGGATTCGATACGGCAAGGGAACTAAAATAAACATCTATAACCAAAAAACTAAATCAAACACCTAACACGATAAAGGAGGAATGCCGTAACATTTTATTCAGCGCTGAACAGTAAATGCAAGTAAATTCACGATCTCCATTTGGTTGAGATCCCAAATTTAAGAACGAAGCACTTCCAATCGTCTTTTATAATGCGTGCTGCTGTCGAATGGAATAAACTGCCTTCGTCTGTGTTTCCGTCTACATATAACCCTTTAACCTTTTAAAGGAGAGTTAATAGACATTTTCTAAGAAAGCTCGCTCTATCGTCGACTTCATCCATGCCCAGGCAAGGAGCGGAGTCAAGAGCTAACCTATCTTAAATAAAAAATATAAAAAAAATAGGAAAGAACATCCATCTAAAATGAACCAACGCAAAATGAGCTTTGGTGGGTGGGGTTTTCCAACTGAGCCGTGAGCGAGAAGCTGAATGTCCCAGGAAATATGATCGATTGATGTGAAGGTTTATTTGATTTTGAACCACGATTCTACTCGAATTACCTTGAAGGAATGCTTCTATGTTTTTGTGTTTTACGCTGCACCATAATTATGGTGGTAATTTCAATTAAAAACGGTTGATTTCGGCTGTATCTCAGGCTATTAGAAAGATAACTGGTTTCCTTATGCTGTTTTCGTTCACCGTTTAGATCTATGTTAATGTATATCTACATATTTTTTCGAAAAACAAAATCCTTTGAAGCAAGACCGGAATTCGAAGCCACGAACTTTGAATCTAAATTCCCTGATTATTCACGGTGTTGGTCGCGAAAGAACAGGAGTAGAATCACCTAACTCTTAAAAAAAGTTTCAAAGTGGTCATAGCGGTCCTACTGAATAAATGATATTTGAATTTTGAATTTTAAAGTTGAGTCACTATCACACCCAACCAGCACAGCTCTAGTCGAGGCACAAACCCACTCAAATTGCCCTCAGAAATCAAAGGACTGAACAAATCCGCACCACACTTGACAGGACACTCTTTCTCGTTACTCAGCTCCACGACGCCATCCATGTCGCAACGGATTGGACGAGATGGAAACCCCTAGTGTCGGAGAAAATGTAATGGTCACGACCCTCAGCAATGAGGAAACGATGAACAAAATGAAAATGAAATATGATCATGACTGTATCCCAAGGCACGGTAGACATTCTCTCAGATCTTAGTTTTTTTTGAAGATCCTTTAAAAATGTCTAAGGGGGTAGTCAGAGGTATGCCCAAATACATATTTGGTACATGCCCACATTTTGCAGAAGTTAGCATTCAATGCGTGACAGGTTGCAAGTCCATCGACGCTATTAGAAAGCTAACTGGTTTCCTCACGATGTTTTCCTTCATCGTTTAGAGCTCGTGTTAATGCGCATATAAATTTTTCAAAACGAAAAATCCATTGATGCACGGCCAGGTTTCTAACCCACAACCTTCGGATCGAAAGTCGAGGTACTAATCCCCTCCATGAACACAGAGAGAGAAATTAAAGGATCTCTCATGTCTAGAAGAATCGATTGTCTACTTCTTGCTACAGCCATAATCCTTTGCCATCCTCAGGTAGGAATCTTCCCCGATGCTCACGACTGCAGACGGTTCCACCTATGCTCCCCGCCTCAGGGTCTGCCCGACGGAAGACCAGCAAACCACGGTGTGGCGCTATGTCCTCGGAACTACGGGTACAACCCACAGACAGCACAGTGCTCGGTATGTAACTTAGGCTGGATTCGTTCCTTAAAATCTAATGAACCTTCCAAAGTATGAAGAAAACTTTATGTATTCTATCGATTTTAACCCGTGCGAGTTAATCTGAGATCTGGCTCGAATGTCATTTTCAAAGTAGCGTGCGCAAAAAAGTATTTAGTTTCCATTCAATGATATTTTAATAAATTATCTGAGGCATATAAGGCCCACTTTCAAAATAATGCCCTGGGTCTTATATGTCTCTTTTTTTGCACACTGTACTCGTGCAAACGTCAAAAGCCTAACTCGCCCTATAGTCGTATTGCTCATTATACGGACTAAAATTGAAGGAAAAAATGTCATTTTTCCTTCAATTTTGATTAGTTTTGATACGTTTTATGTCAAAATTGAAGGAAAAATGACATTTTTTCCTTCACTTTTAGTCCGTATAATGAGCAAGTCGTATTGCTCATTATACGGACTAAAAGTGAAGGAAAAAATGTCATTTTTCCTTCAATTTTGATTAGTTTTGATACGTTTTATGTCAAAATTGAAGGAAAAATGACATTTTTTCCTTCACTTTTAGTCCGTATAATGAGCAATACGACTATAGTTATAGTATCATTAAAATTTGTCGATCAAACGACTTGACAAGCAGTTCAAAATCAAGTAGTAAAATTTTGCTTCCAGGTGAAACTCCCCAACGGTCAATGCGAAAGTACCCCTGTACCGTCCTGCAGAAAGGTTGGAGATGCCGGAGCAGTCAGATCCTCACTCAACCACTACTACGTGTGCCTGATGAAACAGGGGTCATTGCACCCGCAGATCTTCATCTGCCCTCACGGATGGTTCTTCTGGGGAGGGTTCTGCAGACCAGAACCTGAGCCGAACTCAAAGTCCTCTGAAGAGGATTCATCAGAAATATCTCCAGTAAAATCGTCTACAGAAAAAACGACTACAGAAAAGACGACTACAAAGGTTTATAAGATAAATAGCTTTTTCTCTACTGACAAACCTTCGACGTACGCACCCGACACTTTCATGGCAGATAAGTTTGATCTAGCGAATTATGAGACTGTTGATGAGGAGCCTCGAAATGATGATGGATATTTTTATTCCAATGAAAATTTTGATTAAAATGTACTTTGTTTGTTATTAGTCTTGATCTTAATAAATGCCATACATTAACTCTTTTACATTTTATTCTAGACTAGCAGATTTTATGTCCATACAGATATCCAATAGAAAAATTGCGGAAATAAGCTGCCCCCCTAGCCATATTACACTATCTATCGTCGCTGTAGAACAGAACACTTCAAAATGTATAGGAATTGACGTTTAAAGGTAAAGGTGATGAGTCACGTGGTCAGAATGTCAATTCCTATACATATCGAAGTGTTCTATTCTACAGCGACGATAGAGTGTAATATGGCTAGGGCCCCTGTTTATTTTTCGAAAATGGGATTAGCACAAGTTCAAACCGGTGAAGAAAAACATTCTGGTGAACTATTTAATTTTAACAATGATTTTCTTTGGGGTTGTGTATTGTTTGAAGGTGATGGTATAGTAGTTTTCGGAAGATGTCACTGGAATACTATCCGATGGGCTTGCAACTTGTCCGTATGCAATACTAACTTCTGCAAAATGTGGGCATACCAAATAATGCATTTGGAAATACTTCTGGGTGACAATTCTACCAGATGACAACGTCAATCATTCCGCTGCGTTTTGTTTCGATCTCTTATGTCAGCCATCTGGTAAATAGTAGAATGGCTTTTCAAAAATTTGTTCTGCCAAAGTCCAAACCTTAGCTAAAATGTCACCACAACTGAGTCGTTTGTCATTAGTAGAATAGGAAACATCGGAAAATCTAAGGTACTTATAGTTTAGGTTTTGCTTTTATTCATAAAAAGTTTTGTAGTAGAATTGTCACCCTGACTACCCCCTTAGACATATTCAAAGGATCTTAAAATGCGTAATGCTTTATTCTTAAATTTAATAACGTTATGATTTTTAGTCAGTCGCTTCACAAATTCATTAGATTTATTTACTCCTAGCCCAATTAATTTTAATCACAGCGCGGCACCAAATTAATTTAATGATTCATTAAATTATCCCTACTCAAATATTCCATTACTATGACAATAACAATTATTTGAGAATGTGTTGGCTTTGTGGAATGGTACAGTTGGAGACAAAAATCGATGTCCAATTTGAGTTTTACACTTATAAGTAGGTATTTATCTTCTGAACCCGTGGAGCTATAATCAAATTTTTACCTAAAAATAGATGCGACGCTTTCTCTATTACTACTTTTAAAATAGTTACCAATTCCGCACATAGCGCGATGAAAAAGTGACTCGAAAAACTCAAAATGTTCATCGGTTTTTGTCGCTAACTGTACCTTACCCGAAGGTGGTGAGACAACCTTTTAAAATCAATTTTTTTCAAGCATTTTCTATTTCTTTCGAAAAATGTATATGCACATTAACACGAGCTCTAAATGGTAAAGGAAAACCTCGTTAGGGAACCCGCGGCTTAGTCAACCCCGCACATATTGACTATGTCTTTCCTGTGGATATGGCCGGTTAAGTTGAGAGGATGGTGTAGGTGCTGGGCAAGCCTACTCCATCTCAACAATGTCCTTGGCACTACAGTGTCCCGCTAAGTGTAGGAAAAGATTGCCTCCTGACACTGTATAAATCTATTAAAAGATCTAAGGTTTTTTTTAGTTTGATAGATTTCGTCGAAGAGTTGGAATCGCACGGCCCATCCTCACGACCTTTGTCCTGAAAACACAAAGGACTTATCAATGCGATCTCTTCCAAGCTTCGCAAGTCGACGTGTGGTGCAAGTCATAGACGTTTTGTTACATTTATGATAAATTTTATTGAGATTATGCAAAATTTAATGCTCCCCACATTTAAATGGTTATTTAAGAACAGTAACGTCTCGGGAAAGTAAAATTTCCCTTCACTCTACTAGTAGTGCCAACCGGTAGTGCCTAAAAAAATATAGGAAATAAACTATGTACATACATACATACATAAAATCACGCCTCTTTCCCACAGGGGTAGGCAGAGACCACGGACTTCCACTTGCTACGATCCTGACACACCTCTTTCGCCTCATTCACTCTCATCACATTTTTCATACAAGCTCGCCGGTTTAGGGTACTTTTGACCTGGCCTTTCTCTAAAATGTCACCAATCTACTATAAACTATGTATGTTAGTTTAATCCCCAATTTCATCCAAATCTGTTTATACGTTTCATTGTGAAAAAATAACAAAACCTACATGAGTTAGAATCATTTGGCTTAAATGACTATTTCCTGTGATCCCAGCGATCCTCCTAATTAAATAATGGTTGACTTGACTTTTGGTATTCAATCGCCATGCCAATTTTGGTTCCACATCACATAGGTACCTAGTGTCCCCCGCACTAGAAACATGGAGTGAACCGTCATTATTACGAGTATTTTTTTCCAGGTAGCACGTCACATCTGTTCTCTAAATATTACAGTTTACATTGGTACTGCAGGGTAATAAATTAGAACCTAGGTAATTATTGTGTACGAAATTCAACTCTACGTAACCATCGATCGTTTCACAAAACAGATTTTGCACTCTCAAGATCACAAAGCTCGTTTGTTCGTTTCATTTCTACCTTGTGAACTCCCGCAGACTTAAAATCGCCTCCGCTTGTCACTTGCACTGCCTACACTTGCGCAGGGCCTAACGGTGTAAAAAACCTACACCTCTGACATTAGACACTGGAATTGCATCAGAGCTGGTGCGATCTGCCGTGGGAAGCTTACCTATGGTGCTGTGCTATAGACTAGCGCAAAGCTTGGCTCAATAGCATGGACACGGCTTTTTGAAGTAAAACTTCTTTACACGCTTGACATGGGGGGTAGGTAGTAGCGACGAGAGCGTTACGAAAAGTGCGATCGGGCGAAGCGAACGGAAGTTTTACATTTGTGGTCTAAAACAGTGTTCCACAAAGGGTGTGCCGCAGCACACTAGTGTACCGTGATCATTAGTTGGTGTGCCTCGGAAAAATAAGGTTACCTATCAGTTAAGCTACTCCAAATTTGGACCGCATATGCTCAACTTAACAAACTCATGTTTTGCATAAAAAATAGATTTTTTATTATTTCCTTCTTCTCCTTTCTCCAAAATCTTCCGATTTCCTAGATGTACCTTGAACACAAAAAGATTGCGGGACACTGGTCTAAAGCACACTCGTTTTTCTTTCGGTGTGTATTGGTTTTGCGAAATGTTGGAAGTTACCAGATCATTTGGACGACACAAAGCAGACTATCGTTCTTTAATAAACATTAAAAACATTTAACCGTTCGATGTTTTCAATTGAATGTTTAAAATCAGAAACGTCGAATGTATTGTCGAAGAAAAATTAAAAAGATTTAGTACCTACTTATACTTATAATTTAAATAAAAATAAATAAAAAAACAACAATAATAGCATCCAAACATTATACAAAACGTCAGATTATTATGATTTAATTCACAATATGTATCATGGTTGCTATTTCTAATATAAACTTAAAAAGGTCAACATTCTGATTAATGATATCAGTTGATTCAAAACTTGTTTCATTTAATTCAACCGATTTACATAATTTTTACTAAAATCAATAGATATGATCCGATAAGCCAAGGCCATGACATAAAAAGTGTTTAATAGTCGAGTTGAGTCAATATCAAGTTTATTGGAGCAAAATCAAAGCTCTGAAACGGTAAAACTAATTAAAATTATGCATATAAAATTATTAATCTTCTGTTATAAATAATATAAACTCGTTTATTTTGTTTATGTTCAGTCGGTGATTCTTATGAGTTAGAAGTCTTGCCAGAATTTTTTTTTCTTGCGAACTAACATTTTTGATCCCGCTTTGGTAGTTACCTATACCACTTGGTAGTGTCAGTGACCAATAATTCTGGTGATGGAGTTCTAGATCTTCGAGGCTTCATGGAGTTACGGCATGACTGAGATTATTTTAAGTGCTTAGCTTAGTTGTGAATGACACTAGTGGTCATTATTTGTCATCCGTTCGATTTATTGGTCATCGTAGATTATGTCGCTTAACTGACTAGTTGCTTAATTTATCAAAATAGACTTATCAAATTAGCATTGTTCCAAGTAAATATAAATAAGAATAAAAAATATTAGGTAGAAAATCAATAACATGAAAAAAGGATATTGTTAATAATAACAATTCAAAGAAACGATGTTATTTGGGTTCAGTTCACAACGCCTATTTAACAATATTCGATTTTATGGATCGATATGTTTATTACTGCATTAGGCAATACGTATTGCACGTAATCTTTAGAGAGGAAATAATTTTATTTTGTTTTATTTTCAGTTTTAATTTTAGTTTTTATAGTGTTAATCCACACATAGGTAGTATTTCTCTAAAAATGTGGTACCTAGTGGAGTACCTAGTGGTGTCCCTGTAGATGGAAAGTTTAATATTAATAACATAGTGTGTGTGGATCCTTGTTATCTGAATAAATAATTTAATTTAAATTAAATTAAATTAAATTAAATAAACAAAGAAAGTAAAAATTCATACTTAATGTTTTTTCATGTAAAAGTTTTACTGTTCAGAAAAAAACGCTTTGATTTAATTATTATTTTAATTTCTAATTTTTTTTTTGCAATGCAGAAGCCTATTCCATACAATTGAGCGTCGCGAGCATTTTGTCAGCCGAAATGCCAGGTCGATGCGGTGCGAATCTACTACGAACCGCTATACAATGAGACTTTTAGTCTTGATACTTTCGACTACTTAGATGTTGGAATGGTGATTAAAAAATATAAATAAATAAAATATAATCACGCCTCTGTCCTACAGGGGTAGGCAGAGACCACGGACTTCCTCTTGCTACGATCCTGACACACCTCTTTTGCCTCATTCACTCTCCAATGGTGATTAATAAAAAAATATTCAAATTTTATTTATTTATCTATTTAAGTAAGTACCTAACTTTAAAAAAAATATCTTCAAAATGACATTTTGAGCCTGCTCAAACGCGGGAGAGTTAAGTAGTATGAAGAATATTATGAGAGTGAATGAAATAAGAGGTGTGTTAGGATCGTAGCTTTGGAAATCCGTTATCTCTGCCTACTTCTACGGAAAAGAAGTAAGTAGATATTTATATAAATGTAAAACAAATAAGTCTGGAATTTGAACTATTTTCAAAATTGCATTGCAATTCAAAATGTTTTTCTAATGTCTAATACGATACGATATAAAAAGCCGATGCATCACTAGCTCTAGACATTATTTGAATTAAGAAAGTAAGTATTTTTTTTTATTTACCTACGCAAAAACACAACTCTCGCTCAATGCCCAGACAGGCAGATTGCAAGATGCAAAAGGATAATAAAAAATAAAAAAATTACATAGGTACCTACTACTTTTTAGGGTTCCATACCTCAAATGGTAAAAAAGGAACCCCTATAAGGCTTTCTTGTCCGTCTGTCTGTCCGTGTGTCACCACCGATTTTTTTCGATGTAGTTTAATATGATGACAGCGATCATAGCAAGTTGTAAATACAAAATTGGGTCATCTTGCATAAAACTGAAGAAGTCAAAAGATCAGTCAGTTTATCACGCGCAAAATTACCTGACACTACACGTCCGCGATTAAAAGTATCTCAGCGCATACGTCCCTCTACAATTTGAAGGCACACATTTACCGACAAAGCCGTTCGACCGAGCACCTCACTACCTACAGACCATTCATTACTCCAGCATCGCAACAGATGCACTCGGTACGACACTAGCCGTTCCAAATTTGAAAATTTATTTATTTTTCTGCTCCAAAATCGCGGCCCGAATTGTCTTTGTCATTTTGACAAGCTGTCAGTTTCCCGCGCTTTTTTCCGATTGCGTATTTTTTCGGCTTGTGTATTGTTTTTTTTTGCGTTCTGTGAATGCACGAAGGTTGATTTGCTGTTTTTTCCGAGCTGAATAAAAGGTGAGTTGAATTGTATGTATACTATTTTTTATGATTGGCTAGTAAATAAATACAATGGATTAATTTGCTTTTGCACAATAGAAGTGCGAAATCCATTGTCCGCAGTTTGGAATGAATAATATTCAATCACGCTTTTATTTTGATACCTAACTAAAAGTTTTCAAACCTTAACTTGTAGGTAAGTATTTGTTTCTTTAAACATGTCTATAATTTTTAATTTTTATAGTGTTAAACCGTAATAAGAATTCCGTAGCCGAATTGGTAAGGCACTCCGGCTTAAGGAGGATCACTTGTATCATTGTGGGTTCAAATCCCGTCGGAATTGAAAATTTTGATAAGATTTTTCATTTCTAATGAAATTATACATGTCTGTTTTATTACCTAAGTTGTAAACACGCCTACTAGATCTTTAATTGACTTAATTCTTTGTATAATTAAAAGCTCGTGTCGACACAAGACCTTATACTCGTAAAGCTTGTAGAATAATAAATCTAAGAGTCAAAGAAAATTATTACGTTTCTACAAAATAATTATTTAAGTAGGTACTTACTTACGTACTTTATACTTACTTAACAAGGCCTCTAATTTTTTCAAGGATTTCATCTTACCATAGACAACTCTCATAATATAAAAATACTACCAAACGCCCGCGGCTTCGCCCGCGTGGACTACTATCTTTTAATCCCACGGGAACCTTGTATTTTCCTGAGTAAAAAGTAGCAGTGTGCCATTCCAGACTATAATCTATAGCTTTGCTAAATTTCATCTATATCCGTTCAGCCATTCTGGTGTGATTGAGTACCTACCAAAAATCCAAATTAACTAACCTCACCTAACCCAAACATCAACATAGTCCAATCAACATAGTAAGACTAGGTTAACATACCTATCTCATAATAAATACCACTTATACCTACCTACCTACTTTAAATTTCAGATTTTTATAAATATTTTAACAATAATTTGATGGAACTAGGTCATAGACAAAATGTATACTTACTTATAATAATATATTTCTAAGACCCAATCAATCAAATCTATTGACGCTGTTATTTATATTAGAATCAAAAGAAAAACCTCAGATGAAAAAATAAAATGAAACATTTATAATATTTCCAAAAACTACCTACTTAAGTAGTGCTTAAGTCCTAATTACTTTCTTTTACCGGTGTTATTTCTATTAGATTCTTAAAATAAAAACTCAGATAATTTTTCTAGAAAGTCTAAAAAGTAATTTTATAAAAGAAGGCAAATAAAGCAAATAAATAATAAAATAAATAAATAAAATAAATATTTTTTTTTATCAACAAACAAATCCATCTTAGACCACACTATCTTAGTTAAAAAAAAAAAGTGTTTTATGAGACGCTCTCGGTATTGTAACAATAAATCACTTGTAAACATTGTTTCACAATAAAACCATTGCACTCAATTGTAAAATCCTTATTCTTCAAAGTTTTTTCATCATCATCATCATCATCTCAGCCCATTTCCGCCTTTTCTTTAATATGCCTTTCTCTCCGATCTCTCGCGAGTCTCATCCACTGATTCCGGCCCCTGATTGTCTATCTTTGATAGCGACCAAAATCGGTCTCAAACTCTCAAATAAGACAGACCAGTGACCACGCAAGCTCTGTCATTCTCATCTCAACGAGACCGAACGCTACAAAAGATACCTACGCGATCGTTTTGACAGTTTGAGACCAAATTAAGGTTTGAGACAAGTTAGCCAGTGTTCCGAAAACTTTTTGTGTTTAAGGTACATCTAGAAAATCGAAAGAATTTTGAAGGTACGCCATAAATGAAAAATCATTTTTTTTATGCGAAACCTGAGCTTGTTTATTTGAACATTATGCCGTCCAAATTTAGAGTACCTTATCTGAGATAGGTAACCTTATTTTTCCGAGGCACACCAACTAATGACCACGGTACACCAGTGTGCCGCGGCACACCCTTTGCCGGACACTGAGTTAGACAATCAGCCTGCAGTGACCACGCTTACAATCTCAATCGACCATCGGGGTCTGCCTCTTAGGAGTTAAGCGTCCCGGGACCACCATTATTATCGCCTTTGTCCATCATCCATCGCCCTTCTAGATGCTTATCATATTTTTGGCTACAGGCAAGGATCTATCAAACTCAAATGCACTTATCAGAGCATCACTTTGAATCGTCTTAAGAGCAAGGTGATTCTACTCCTGTTCCTTCGCGACCAAAACCTAGAAGAATCAGGGCAACGAACATGGTTTTATCCAATGATCTTCTATTCTTTAGCTAGCTTGAGTCAACTCAGTCGCACTCTTTGTCTTGCTCCGATGTCACACGCATTTACACACGCAGCACGCACATATTTTATCTCTTTCTGACAACGGGGTTTTATAAACATCTGCTATTTTCTAGTTTTCTTGATTGATATCAAACAAAGCTTCTTATATTTCTTATATTCTACATAAGTAGCTATAACAAAATTTCGTCACGTTTTAGAGCTTTTTCTGATGAGTATAATGTCTCTATTTTATATTTCATTGATTTTATCCCTTTATAAACCAAAACATCTAAAAATATACAAAATTAAATATGATCGCGGCTGTATTCCAAAGGTGCTGTAGATATATTTTTTAATATCTTTAGGCATTTTTAGAAAACATCTGTTGATATTGGGTGATAACGTATCAACAAATTCTATTTTTAAATGGCATTGTATACGCAACCCAAGTATTCGAAAGTACCTTCACAAATTATTTTCAAGAAGTAGCCAGCCTTGAGTGTTCAGATACATTCGGAACTGTGTAAACTATTTGACATTTCTGAAAACATTGACGCTTTACGAGTCTTGCTGGTTTTGAAGGCATAAAGGACATAAAGATAATTAATTATGACCACGATTCAATGTCAACAATGTACCTACAACATTTTAGCAAATAGTCCGGTATAACGTCATGTAATGACGTTATTCCGCACTATTTGGTAAAATTTTATTTTTACGATATTTATCTTTATAAATCGATGGGACATGTAGTATTTAAAATTAAAAAAAATGATAATGGCGCTATCCCTAAGGCACGGTAAATATTCTCTCAGATCTTTAGACATTTAAAATCCTTTTGAAACGTCTAAGATGGTGATCAAATCTACGCCCAAATATATACCTATTTAGCACACATGGCTCTTATGAGTTAGGTTTTTTGGTTTTCTTTTGTTTTTTTTCTTAAATTTAAATTAAGAACCATCGAATAAGTGGCACTGTAATGTTTACAACTCCTAATTTTATAAAAATGTATTTTTTTGAGCTAACTAAGTATACTTTTTTTCAAAAATCTAAAAATGCAAAACTTTTTTTTTTCAAAATAAATCTGTTAAGTACTTTCCTAAGAACAAAGCTTTCTAACTGCAAAAGAAAAGGCAGAAACCCTGAAGTGCCCACAAATTTGCCACACCCTGTATACGGCAAATGATAGATACTTTGATACAGCGATTGGATCAAGCAAACTATATTATGTGGAATGTCGTGTCTATTTTATCTATTGACACTGGTGTGTGAAGACCTAGGGAAAGTCTAGTCTAGGTGTTTGAACTAAGAAAGTTGTGTGAACCTACTTTCGAAGCGTGCCACTGGTTATTTTATAGTCACTATTGATGATTCCCTTATTGAATACTAATGCTATTCTATTGCTGTTCTCCCTTATAATTTTGTACATTGAAGATATTGTGAAAAATTTTTTTGGAGGGCACTCTATAATCGATACTGAAGCCAAAACTGTAACTTTTTTCATTCATGTCTGTCTGTCAGTCTGTTTGTATCTTGGCCGCGCATCACGTCGAAACTACTGAATGGATTTAAATGAAACTTAGCATGATTTGAGTGCATACTACGAGGTCCAGCATAGGATACTTTTTAACCCGAAATTTAGCACGGTTCCCTTGGGAGAGGGGTTGAAAGTCAAAATGAGTATCTGGTTGTAATTCATTAACGCGTAGTTCGATTTCATTGATTCTTTTTTTCATAGAAAGAAGGTACTTTAAATATTGTCCCGTAAAAATTTCAAGGTCATGATCTGATGGAGTCAGGAGCTCTTCAACAGAACTCCTCAATGAAAAGGCCAATGGAGTTAAAACTAGGAACTCAGTATATCTTTAAGGTTTCGACTACAATGTAATAATATGATGACAGCAAACTGATCTGATGATGGAGTCAGGACCTGTTCCATAGAACTTTTTAGTGATATGGGTATCAAATGAAAGAGCTTGATGAGTGAAACACAATGCTGATATGATGATGGAGTCAGGACCTTCATGGAACTTTTTGGTGATATGGATATGGGTTTTCTCCCTTCCATGCTTCCCTGCTTTTCTCCTTCCAAGCTTCTCTGCTTCTCTTTATACATGCTTCTCTCCATTGAGTTTGTCGGGTCAGCTAGTAACAAAATAACATTAACATTTATTAAAGTAAAATAATCCGATCTATTGTGAAATAACTTGAAGAAAACTTAGCGCGTGCAAAACGAATTGTGAGCCTTTTTATTGTGAATCGAATTATCAGTTCAACGATTAAAACCATTACTATAATACAATAATCGTGGCACGAGGACATTTATACACTGGAACTGTTTAAATACCATCATTAAAAATCACTTGATAATTTGCAAAAATACTGTATTTGCGTGATTTCTGATGACACTTTTTACCCGACAAAATGGAGGGTAATGTTTTTTGTCGCGTGCGTTAAAAGCGCTAGTGGCGTTTGCTTAGGTATTCGTGAACTGCGGACAGCAGAGTCATTCTGTAGACTCACTTCGAATTCACTCAAGTGACCGAACAAGAACACAAGAACGTATTGTGAGATTCAAATTTTGAATACGAAGTTTGAAATCTCAACGCGGATTCAGCTCTTCGACGTTCGAAATGAGTTTACAGCACAGAATCGAGCGTTTCTCTGTTCTGTGGTTTACAGAATGACTCTGCTTATTGTCAACTTGTCTCAAAGCTCAAATTGCTCTCAAACTTTCAAAACGATCGCGTAGGTATCTTTTGTCGCATTCGGTCTCGTTGAGATGAGAGTGACAGAGTTACTTTCCTGCCGGCCTAACATGTGCAACATCGAGAAAGATATCTCGATCGGACGAACTGCTCTAACGCATACGTCAGAGCAGTTTAACCGATCGAGAAGTCTCGTTTCTCGACTCTCGATGTTGCACATGTTAGGCCTACAGGTCACTGAACATATTTGACAGTTTGAGACCGATTTTGGTCGCAATCAAGGGGCTGCTCTCAATCTTTGCTTTTTCAATGAGCAACATATTTTGAGTAAACTCTGTTGAAAAATAATATAGTTTTATGCAGAGCCGTGATTGCTGAGTGGTCGCCTCGGCTTCTGACCCAAAGCTTATTGAAAAAGCATTTTATAGTGTAAACGAATTCTTGGACATCCAGTAATTAATTAATATTAACGAAATATGACATATCAAATTATTTCTATATTGTAATTTTATTTAATTTTATTTTAATGACATTTTAGTAAATTCAATCTATTTTATGTAAGTTTGCATGCCGATGTTTTTTGGTGAAGTATGTGACACTTTATATAGTATTAAGATCTTGTTATGACCATATTTCTTGCAATAAATGAATGATTATGATTATGATTATTTTCATCTTGGTCTTTCGACCAAGAGAGATCCGATCAAGAGACTAAAGCTTTAGAAACCCATTGAAGACAAACAAACATTCATTTTTATTTAAATAGATATATAGCAATTCTTATTAAATTACTCTTAACCACAATTAAATTTCAAGGTAGCTATATGACTAACCCACACTTTCTTTGTCGCACGAAGGTTAAAACCATTTATTCATTGATTACTCACGAAATGATACAATTATTATTGCTGTTTTTGCTAAATAGTTTTAAAACGACGTCATTATTTTGAGTAAAATGAATCAGAGTTGCTGGAATGCATGTTATGTACCTACCTATAGTCCGACACAAAATAATAGAAATAAATGGGGGCGCCACTGTGCAAGCTAAATACGCGAAATAGATAAATTCTCTTTTAGAAGTAAATTATTACTTCTGACTGACGTCTTCGGTACCTGTACCATAGACAAGAAACCTGTACTTTACCATAGATTAGTAGAGAAAGGGTTTCCAATGTACTGAAATTTTAGTTGCCGTGTCTACCCGTTTTTGCCGGTCTATGCTTGAGGGTTTTGGATTGAAAAGTGAGTGCGGCTTCGGAACTACATGACTGATATATCTACCTACTTATATACTTGTTTTGTAAATATACATACATAACGAGACAAATATTTGCAGATCATACAAACATTTGCCTCGCGGCGAGAATCGAACCCGCAACATTGTTTCAGGTGGGCCTTCACCCACTGCGCCACAGAGGTCGTCAAAATGTTTTCTATGCATTTTAAAAATCTTAAGGTTCTCTTCATTATTATATGGGTAAGGACCATGCTTTCATTGCACATCGGAAATCACAGCTGAAAGCATCACAACGGAACAACTGTAGCACAACTGAATTTTGTTAAGATTAGAGTAGGTAGGTACACGAGTCTAAAAAGTGATCACGTTTTTTTTTTTTTTTTTTTTCATTTTTTTAGAATTATCAGGCGAATAACGTCTACTTTTTTGGCTGAAAGTACAGCACAAAATGTACGCAGATTTTGGAAACATCTGTCCCAGAGTTACCCCACTAATCACTCTCCTCATAAATAGGGAATCCGGGAAAGTATTTCAAACTTACCCAATCATTACTTCTAAAGATTTCCATTATAACTGAAAAACTCCCTGCATTATTCAGAACTGGCTTCCTCCCGTGATTACACTCGTCCTATCCGAAAAAATTAAGCTCTTTAAAACTTCAAAAAAAATTTAAATTGGTTTATTCTTTAAAATTACTTTATTATTTGTATTGTTTTAATAGTTAATTGATTCAGGCGTGACTTTGCGGAAGTCCATATTCAGATTTTTTTGAAAATTTCAAAATATCTAGTACTCCTCCGCCAAACTATACCAAAAAAGATTCGTCAAAATTTTCACGCTAAAGCCACCCAACCACCCACTTTCCACAGCCTAACCTTACTATGCCAGGCTAGTCAGGGCAAATCCGGGAACAGCACCAGCGCGTAAACAAAAACAAAAACTTGATGGTCTTCGACACGTGTTTCACCCCTCCACGGGGCATCCTCAGGAAATAATTGACTCCCTCTGTGTGCTTGCGCAGACGTCTTGTCGCTTCGAGCGCCGAACAGAAAGCTCGAAGCGACAAGACGTCTGCGCAAGCACACAGAGGGAGTCAATTATTTCCTGAGGATGCCCCGTGGAGGGGTGAAACACGTGTCGAAGACCATCAAGTTTTTGTTTTTGTTTACGCGCTGGTGCTGTTCCCGGATTTGCCCTGACTAGCCTGGCATAGTAAGGTTAGGCTGTGGAAAGTGGGTGGTTGGGTGGCTTTAGCGTGAAAATTTTGACGAATCTTTTTTGGTATAGTTTGGCGGAGGAGTACTAGATATTTTGAAATTTTCAAAAAAATTTGTATTGTTTTGTTAAAGTAGGTACCTACCTATACCTACATATTTGATTGATTATTTTTATTAACAAAAACGAATATTTTACATTTACAAAACTTAGCTCTATAATCAGTTGGACCATCTAAGTTACAAACAATCTAAAGATAGAGACAAGTGGCTAAATTAAATATTTTAAAAACCCGACTTCAATGTTATAAACTGAGCAATTTTCTGCACTCAGGAGGTGCATTTCTGTTCATAACTCCGAAGATCCTCAACAGATCCTCACCAAAATGGCACCACCCGGAAAGTATACCCTTTCAAACAAAATCTTCGAGTAATCGGTGAACATACATTAAAAAAAGCACCAAAAAATGTAAAAAATATACATATATTTAGATGAATTGAGAACCTCCTTTTTTTTTGAAAAATTTTTGTTTAAAAATGCATCTACTCGTATAGGCTGCAAAGCGGCACAAAAAAATATACATAGGTACATACACTCGAAAAATATAAACTTCCTTTCTAAGCGCAGTCGGATAAAAAGGTCGTGTTCTGAGACCTCATTTAAGTGAGTATCACCGTGTTAAGCGATAATTCATTACATTACTCAATTTCCGTAGGGAACTATCCAAAAATGATTACTTGAGCTCGACACGCGTCTTATCATACCTAGGTTTTGGTTCTTAGCCTTTGGTGCCTGATTTCAACGTCCAAACAAACCAACAAACTTTTAGAATATAAGATTTTAATAAAGTAGGTACCTACCTACTTCAACCAATTAAGAAAAAGTTTGCGAATAAATCTAATAGCTATTAGGCGTTCCATTTCGTTATTACTGTAATTAGGTGGCTGCCCTTTCAAACCTTATTTCTAAAAAAAGCATTATCGTACGTCAATATCTGAAAATAATACGAAAATCGTAAAAACAGGTAATTGCGAGTTGCTGCAACTTAGTGCTCAAAGTTTCTATGTATGCTGAACGCCTAAAAACTGATCTCTTCCGTGCAACAGAAGACCAGTAAAATTCGGTCCAAGCTTTTAAGAGGCCTGCGACAGGCGAATTTCCATAAAAACGTAATACCGAAATCATTTAAAATTTAAGCATATTTTATCAGTTTATGTTGTTAAATTAAGAGAGTAGGTATTTATCTAGGTTCCTGTTACACTTTTGTTCCGAAAAACTTACCTAAAATGAAATGTAAGCAAATTGAATTGAAATCTTTGTAGGTACACCAAAAATGGCATTTTTTCTTTTCATTTGTTCAATAGTAAGTTTTTTGGAAAGTGTAACAGGAACCTAGGATAAATACTGCCTTTATCCAAATAATAGCATAAAGTGATAAAAATATGCTCTAATTTTAAATTATTTTGGTATTACGTTCCTAGGTACGTAGGTACGTTCGCCGGTCCCTTAAGTTGTTGACTTAAATGGTCTAAGGTCGTTGAACACTTGAAAAAATTAACAATTATTATACGCATGATTAAAATCGCCTGTCGCTCTCATTCCCACCCCACTTTAAATTCGACCGTTTATCTTAAACGAAATCTTTAGGTGCGTATCGATTGCCACTTATCGAGGATAGACCACAGGGACTTTGATGAGCCAATTATAAGGCTTAAATTAGAGCCTATAAGACTTAAATTCTAGATAAAAACTGTCTGAAACTCTGCGAATATCTTTGTCTAGATACGTGACAAGATAGTTACTCTCGTAACGTCATAGCTTAACGACTTTATAGCTATTGGTATTATTTTATAGGGGTTGTTTTTTATTAGCCCGGATGCCTAAAATGCAGTGCAGAGGTTTTGCAGTGAACGAACGCGGGCAATATTACCAGAGAGTTTTCTAGATTTTTTTTTTTTTGTAACGAAACTTAACCATTCGAGTACATCCAGTTTTAAACCGTAGATTTCTCATTGTTTTTTTATTTCAGTTTGGCAACAAAACATAACCCGACCATCCAGATTCCCCCAATTAAACTGATTGGGAGAAATAATTGAAGTTAATGGACAAATAAAAAAAACCACGTTCGTTTCGAAAATTGACAGAATAATAAATTCCATTTTTCAAAACTAATGAAAACGAGCAGAATGCGTAACTCAATTAAAAATAAAATACTGGGAAAGGCTTTATAAATGGAAAATGCGGTTTCCGTGCAAATATGCATAACTAGCGGACAAACGGATCTAGGCATCTAGGATATACACAAGTATTTACAGGGTGTGGCAAATTTTTGGGCACTTCAGGGTAGCTACCTTGTACTAGAAACTCTACTCTCGTAGTTAGAAAGTTTTGTTCTAGGAAACTATTGTTTTATTTTGAAGAAAAAAATAATTGCAAAGTGCCCTAAAATTTGCCACACCCTGTATAATATACTTACCTCAAACGGCTCACAGATAAATTGTAGCTAAATTAGATTTGTCGCCAAAACTAACTTCTGAAAAATTAGCATCATGTCCTTATATTACATATTTATGATCTTGACCTAGTCATCTTCAAATGTTCTTAAATGCCTAGAGATCAGCCCCCAGATCTTTGATAGCGACCAAAATCAGTCTCAAACTGTCAAATATGACATTGGAATGACTTTAAGGAGAAGTTGGCTTCCATACGTGAGTAGGTATATATAGATTTTTGCTATTATTGGTATCGACCCTAAGTTGTGTAGAGTTTTTCATCGAAAAGTTTTTTTTACGTCCTCGTTAGTCCAATTTGAACCCACTTTCTTGTCCTCAGTTATCAAATCTGCGGTAAAAATAATTTTCTTCTCGAACTTTACCTATTCATTTTCCATCTTTTCTTAACCCGCGAATACACGCTCTGGCGTAGGGAGTGTACATATTGCGTTTTTTGCAGCGCGTTTGTATCGATACAAACGCGATTCAAACGCGATGCGAACGCGCAGCCCCCCGCGCAGCCCCTCCCGGTTCGCTTTTGTATGGAAAAAACGCGTTGCGAACGCGCGTTTGTATCGATACAAACGCGCAGCTCAAAAACGCGCTGCAGAAAACGCAATGTGTACACTCCCGTAGGCTCGCCGAGTGAACGCCTTGCCTCTCGCTCTCGCCTTGCATCGATTCGCCTTCTCGCTCGCGCTCGCCCAAGCTCGCCTAGGCTCGCCTAGGCTCACCCAGGCTCGCCTAGGCTCACCCAGGCTGGCCCAGCATGTATACGCGGCATTAGATAAGTGAATATCACAAAGCTTGCAATAAAGGTAGTGACGTAATGCTGTTATAATCTCGCAAGCGCCGGCATTTTTAATTAAATTATCTGGCGATGAGTGAGTCGTTACTGTGTTATACTGGGTTCCGTAGATTGAAGTAATTGGATTAGATTGAGTAATCGTTTCATTCTTATGACACGTTACGAACGTACCTACCTAATGTTAATATAGATGGCGATGATTCTGCTGTACATTGACTAATTAAATTATCGCAAAAACCGAAAGTTCTTATTTCGTTCACGCTAAAGACCAAAATAAAACGACACCCTGAGTGACATTTCTAAAATTACTCTATTTTATTAAAATTAAAGTATTTGTGGAAGAATTAGTCAGGTAGATACCAATTTTGATTCTGATAAGTAAGTAAGTTCGTATGAGTAATTAAGTGGCCAACTCTGGTGACGGAGTTTTTAGGCCGCCTAAAGGCCTCCGTCATGGCTTAACGACTTAAAAGCCAAATTAATTAATTAATTATTTTGATAAAAACTACCCATAACTTTTAGCCGTGCAGTGCCGCGCAGTGCCGCTCAAATGCGGTCTGGCCTAAATATGAACACGCAGATACAAAATTAAGAAAAGTTGTCAAGTAATGTTTTTCCCTACAGACCCCTAAAATATTTTAGAGGTTTTCTCGTGGACGCCATATCACTTGTGAAAATTAATGAAAAACACCGGCTGAGTGAGTTATGGCCAAATTAACTGAAACCAAGGCTGTGTTGCCATGTTATAGGAAAATTTATGTCGCCATAATTTAGTGGGTTCATCATTTTAACTAAACCACAGACATTTGCTAGGTCTTGAACTATCTTATACGTGCTTATACCTTAATCTGGATGATTCATAGAGCGTCAGGAACTACAGGAATGTATTGCATAGGACAATAATTGCTTTGAGTAAGTAAGCTTACCAAATCCCTAATTATTGAATAATCTCATAGTAAGTTTATTGCAGTGATTGCCAATAAAACATGGCAGCATATTTTGATAGTTTTTTTTTTTTAATTTTTATTTAAGTAAGTACCTAAGTATAAGTAAGTATTTTTATTTTTTATATTAAGTACTTACTTATTTTTTTTATTATTTAAGTAGGTAAGTACCTACCTAAGTATATTTTTTATATTTTTTTTTGATACTTAGTATTTTTTTTATATTTTATTAAGCACCCGAACCCAACCAATCTTCATTATTTAAGATCATCCAAATATTGCCTGGAAGAGATCGCTTCTTAGCGATAAGGCCGCCTATTGTACATTGTTTCGTGGTTTTATTATTGTTTGTATTTTGTAGTTTTAAGGTGTACAATAAAGCATTTCATTCATTCATTCATTCGTTCATTCATCGTAACTCTATCACTCCTTTGCTGCTTTGTTTTTCTGTCTTTTCACTCACTGCACTTAAATAAGCGAATTCACTCATGAATGTACATCCCACATCCATTCAAAAAACCAAACCAGTGCGCAAGAAAGCTGATTAAAACCCGCTTTACGATCCAAATCTGGATCTGTCATACTATCTCGGCTCCGCCATCCGAAAGCGATAAAAAAGTTATCGCTTGGCGAGGTAATTAAAAAAAAACTGGTGTATCCGAATCTGTGCTGGTACAGTTAGGGGCGCCACACTACATTTTTCATACGCGCGTTTATATCGATACAGCCAGCGCAGGGTAGTTGGCAAGCTATGAGAGAGTCGACACACTAAGTTTTTCGTAGGCGCGTTTGTATCGATACGCGCTGAGAACGCGCTTTTCAAAAATGCGCTACAAAAAACGAAGTGTTCTCACTCCCTTATTTATTTAATCGTATGACAAGTTGAAAAGGCGTAGGTAACAAAATATAAAAATGTACAAAATTAAAAATCTTCTAAAACTATAAAATAATACCTACTTACACACTTAATTTAATTCACAAGTCTCAGTTGACTCAAGCTAATTAGCTTGACTTTTGTTCGCCATCATTGCTACACACCCAGCAGTTACACAGGCTGATGATGATGATGATGAGGACGTCTAGCCAGGGATTACATTCCGGTTTACGTTATATGAAGCCATAGAAAATCCCCAAAAAACGAAAAAAGACACCTTGCTTTTAAAGTGACCACCCAAATTAAGAACGCTTCAGTTATGTACAGTCAACAAAAGAATTGTGTAATCTCTTCCGACGAGGAGCATCTGTTTATCAAAGTGATGAGCTCTTAGCGTCTATTGTACTTTGTGAAAATTCTAATCGTGGACAAAAGGAATTTTATAAGTCAGTCATATTAAAATCCTACGAAAGTTTGGATGAACGTTTGTTACTCCTTCTCGCAAAAACTACTATACGGATTTGGCTGAAACTTGGAATATACATAGTTTATGACCTGGAATAACACGTGGCTTCTTTTTACCTGAGTATGTACCACGCGACCGAACCCTCGGGCGGAAGCGAGTTTTTTATACTTTGACGTGCTGGGCTTTTGAATATGGGATATACAATCCTCTTCATTTTGTCAACCTGTGAGTAAAACATTTAAACTTTTACAAGCGAAGCCAGGCCACGTCACTAGTAATATCAAGTAGTAATTAAATTAAATCAAGTATTATGTGGTAAATTCCGTTGTTCTTAAATATCTTGAGTGCTCCAATTATCAGCGTTCTAGCTCGTACACGCATGAAAATGAGGTGTAAATTCGTGTGCACTTGTGTAATTGCCTCAGATTATTATCACAGACCCTTTCAAGGCGATGCGGTTGTGAAAAAAACCGGTAGCATTTTTTTGTAGAAAAAAATGTGAAATTGGTGCAAAGTTGCTGACCAAACCAGTAAACAACCTGATTGAAAATTCAAGCTATATGCAACTTTTGAATAATGCCGCTACCAGAGAATAAGAAGAATATGAATCATTTATTGTAAAACTGTGTATAGAAAGATGTTACAGTAATTTATAGTTCCAACAGTCTAACCATTTTGGGCGTACAATCTATATAAAAGGTTTTTTAAGGTATTACATACCTACCTTCTTAGTAAGTAACTATTATTATGGCAGTTTTTACTGACTAACTATCGCTAGGTGCAAGTAGGTAACACATTAGCTTAGAGACAGGTATGAGACCTCGGATCTCTGATTAGTTTTGATGATTATAGTGATTTTGTTTATGATGATGATGATAACCCTCGGTATATTTATATTGACAGAAAAATAGAACTTATTGTATCTTTAATATTATTTTGTTGTAGGGTGAGTGGGGGCAAGATCGAACGGTTTTTTGATGAGATGAGCAGTGTTGTGTTTGATCCCTTGTAGAAGAAAATATATTAGCTTATGCTAAAAATTAATTAGTTGTCCTTAAAGAGGAAAGAGTCTACTTTTATACTACATCAATAATTGCCTGTTATATCTGTTCCAAAAGTAGAAAAAAATAAGTTAAAATATTTTATCACGAAAAAAAAGTTGGGGGAAGATGGAAAGGTGGCGGGGAAAGATCGAACGTTTTTCTAAAATCGTGAAATCAGACAATAAATGAATATTAGGACGTTGTTGATGGCCCCTAGTCTATAGCATTTTTTGTCCTGAAAACTGTAAACTGACTCTTGTCCCAAAATTCCTGTTTTTAACAAAGTTATAACAGATTTTCATATTTAGAATATATCAATCTTACCCCACCGGGGGAAGATTGTAGTGAAGGTTCTCAAACTTTTCCACTCGAGGTCAAAGGACAATGACCCCGGGGTCAACGGTCAATGACCTCAAGTTGACCCATCGTCGTTCCCCCACCCTAATACTCCCGCATCCCCCCTCTCCTGAAGTATAATATGGCGTTGTTTTTTGTGAAAAAAATTCTAAGTATTTTTTTCATAGTGGTGCGTTTTCTACACCTTGACCCAAATATCTCAGAAATTATAATTAAGTATCACTTACAAGATTCAATACTTTTTGTATGTATTGTAATCACTTCCTCTATCGATTGACATAAATTATGTTTCATCTCTGGCTGCCAAAACTATTTTTTTTAAATTGCGGACAGTAGGTATGCCTGGCTCCATACATAAAATGTTCGCACCTCTTTGAAACATACACCACAACAGAGGGTACCTACATACCTATTTAATACATCCAATATCTGTTGAGGAAAAGTTTGAGAACATCTGACTCTTACTATGAGTTTTGAAAATGAGGTAAGATTGGTACTTGTATATGTTCGTCTTACCCCGCAAAATTGAGATGGGGAAAGACTAAAAGTTGAAATAAATCCTAAACTACGAGAAGTAGCCATATTTAGACGTAATAACACAAGTAAGAATTAAAAATAATGAGTAGATATATCAATAAAACACTCGTACTTACCTTGTAGCTCAAGTTACTGGACACGGGGTAAGATGAAAGGACTTGAGCACTTTGCGTAAAAGTCACTATGTCAGAAAAATGCACTTTTCACACAACCCCTGCATCTAAGCAGCAAATGTTGACTGAGGAATGTTACGTGACAAAATGGTGGTCTTGACAATGTTACCAGCACTGTAAAAAGATTACTCAATCGGGAGTTATTGACTACTTTTTGTCTTACCCCGTTTTCGATCTTGCCCCCACTCACCCTATTGTCCTTTACATTATAATTAAATTATTTGATCCTTTACATTAATTAAAATTATTGAATAAAATCCAAAAGTACTTATATGAAATAAAGTTATAAGTCAGTAGTAAAAAAATATAAGTACCTACCTACTAGGTTTTCTAAATTTCATTCGTAAAACATTTGTTCAACAAAAAAGAAATTCAATAACAAAAGCTATAAAAGTGAGGTATCGGCATTTTTAATTACATTGACATCTATAAAACACTACTAGGTACCTACTTATTATAGGATTAGATTATATTGAAACTACAAAATATCATAGTGATCAAATAAACATAAATATTGTTTGATATAGCATATTCCTCGACATTACTGACATAAACTTAGACCTTTACATCTTTACGAGATGATTTTACAGCTTCAAGAAGCAATAGGTATGCCTAGTACACTTGGCGGGACACTGTAGTGCCTGGGACATTGTTGAGATGGAGTAGGCTTACCCAGCACTACACCATCCTCTCAGCTTAACCGGCCATATCAACAGAAAAGACATCATCGTTCAGAGCTGACTGAGCTGAAGTGTAGGCAAATATTTCCTCCTGACACTGTATAAATCATCTAGTAAATGTAAAGGACATTTTATAAACCCCAGGCGTAATAGGAATGGCCACTATAGTAGGTACTATATGCATAATCCTGCTTCGGTTTTGACTAAATGCATTGATTTGCATATTTCTCCGAAGTTATAATTATAATGTCAAGATCTTTTGAATAGGATTTGGCAACCTAGAGTCCTGTTGAGTCAGAGCTCTACATTAATCTACATAAAATGCAACTCTCTGACCGACATCCGTCTAATCTAAAGCGTATCCTTTTATACCAGCCTATCTTGTCATAGCGTCAATGGGCTTGCAACCTATCACGTATGGAATGTTAACTTCTGCAAAATGTGGGAATGTACCAAATGTTTGGACATACCTCTGACTACCCCCATTGACATCATCTACAAAAAGGATCTAAAAATGCCTAAAGATCTGAAAGGATATGACTACCGCACCTTGGAAATACAGTCTTGATTATATTACATTTTACATTATCTTGTCCTCTCTCGAAGACTAGGCATCAATATCGTCTCCTCACGATGTTTTCCTTCATCGTTTAGAGCTCGCGTTAAGCGCATATTTTTCGAAACGAAAAATCCATTGATGCACGCCCAGGATTCGAACCCACGACCTTCGGATCGAAAGACGAGTTACTATCCCTTCTGCCAACACTGTTCAATATAATTTATTCGCTCTATCAGAGACACGGACATCCTATAACATACTAACTATTGCTGTAATCTGTAACTAGGCTGATGCTCTGAATATCTCATACTTACTGTACATGATTCTGTGGTTTTGTAGTGACTGTTCTGTTATCTGTGGGGATCATAGCCGGATTCTAAAATATTTATGCAGATTTGCGATGTGAAAAGGACCAAGACGAACCTGATACATAAATGAATCTATCTAGATAATGAATAATTTAATTGCACCTTTGAGACTTGTCATGTTGCATTTCACCATCATCATTAAAAAAGAAGAGTTTGTGAGAGAAGAACAAGACACCTTAGGTTTTCCTCATCTGTTCTTCTGTTTGACAGGAAAGGTCGCGTTCGGTCTCGTTGAGATAAACGGAGCTACTTGCGTGGTCACTGAACTGTCATATTTGACAGTTTAAGACCTATTTTGGTCGCTAACAAAGATAGACAATCAGGGGGCTGGTCTTGGTCTCCTGTCTCAGTCTCAGGTGCGAATCACCACCTTTAGATATCTTCAAAGGATCTCAGAGATAAGATCATAAAGATCTGAGAGAATGTCTATTGAGCCTTAGGGATACAATCGAGATCATATTTCATTTTGAGATAGAAAATATACAATTTCAAAGCGATGTCGGTATTTGCAGATAAACAAAGTAATAGACTAGACCGGTCGGAATCTGGAGCAATGGGTCATCGTGGTGGAACGGCCGTTATGCATTCTATATACTAGAATCCGCCTGAGGCTTCGGCCGCATGCCTCCTGCTAATTACTTTGTTCCGGGTACCGGACCCGAATACAAATATAATTTATTCAGTAGGGCTGGGATCATAATTAGAATTTACAAGCAAAAATAAATTAATTGAACCAAAAAAACCCGACTGCCATTAGGAATTCACTCATCGCACTCCTACAATCAAAGCAAATCTAATGACACCCTAAGGGTGCTGACACATTATCACGTCTCTACCCCGTCGCATAGCAAGACCGTAGCAACACCGTCCCGGCAAAAATGATATTCTTTGTATTGAAATGTACCGGACGCCCCACACCAGACCGTTCCCACACCGTCGCGTGTCCTGCCCTGCCATGGCCGTCTTGTCAATCTCCGGCCGCCATGATTATTTTGCTGACACGTAGGGTTGCAACACCTAATATTATATTTAATATAAGTCTAATATTATTTGAATCCTAAATAATATATTTTTGGGGAAAAAATATATTAGGCGAAGATCTTAGTGGCAACTTGGGCGATTTTATGTTGTTTGTTAGTAGATGTGTTTCAAAAAATTTTCCTGGATAAAAAGTAGCCTATGTCCTATTTACGGTTATTTTCTATCTATATTTTAAATTTCAGCCAAATCGGTTCAAACACATCCAAACATCCATCTAACCACCCAAACATCAATCCATCCATCCAAACATTCAAACTATTAGTGTGATGTGATAGTGTGATGGCTTTGACCCTTTCTTCTGACTTACAAATTTTGCTCTTAGAGTTGCCGCAAAAAATAATACCCTAGCCTAGAGCTAAAATTAGCACATCGATGAGTGCAACTTCAAATATTTGTCTTAGCTTTGTTAGACTAAAGATAAAGAAGAACGAACATTTTGGCATACTTACTCTTCCGCCATTTTGAAAAAACCTCGATCTTGCAGCAGGTGATGAAACATGTGTCAATCGATAGGGGAAGTGATTACAAACAAAATATATGCAGTAATAAAATCTCGTAATCTTTATACTTTCCGAGATATTTGAGTTTGAAAATATAAAAATTAAAACTTGAAAATGCTAATTATGCTGCCAATAATAACCGGTAGGTATTTGAATATGTCTACTGTGACTGGGGATAAAATCGTGAGCCAATTTCGTTTAATTTTTAGGTAATTTTTTTTTTTATTAAGTATACAGGGTGAATTTTTGAGACGGGGCAGTAAGGGCAGCTACCTTAACCGTTGTAGCTACAGGAAAACGTTCTTACGAGACTATCCTTAACTTTTGAAGATATTTCGACCTGCATTCACAGATTTAAAAAAAAATGTACAGTCAGCGAGAAAATGGCCAGTTTACACAAAAACTTTTATTGATGCCAATCGATCCTATAGGAGCATTTACACGCAGAGATTGGCCCGCGGGAAATAGCACGCGCCATTCCAACCTTTGACAGTTTTATCCGCGGTTATCTGTACAGATATCGGTACAGTCCAGATCCGTGGTAAAAACTCTACCGTGTAAAGGCCGCTAATTTCACACAAGGATTAAAAGGCTCTAGCGGACCAACTGAGGTTAGAGTACTAGAAAAGTCAGAAAACGCTAAAATGTATTTTTGGGACGGGGTAGTAAGGGCTACCTTAACCGTTGTAGTTACAGGAAAACGTTCTTACGAGACTATCCTTAACTTTTGAAGATATTTTGACAATTGATGAAAAATGATGACAAATGACAAAATGATTTTTACGAAATGTTTAGTCAAAGTTTTTTGCAATTTCTGTCTTTTCTAGTACTGTAACCTTAGTTGTTTCTTTAGAGCCTTTTAATCCTTATATGAAACAGGATCGATTAGCATCAAAAAAAAATTTTGTGTAAATTACTCATTTTTTTCGGTGACTGTACCTACATTTATTCCAAAATCTGTGAATGCAAGTCGAAATATCTTCAAAAGTTAAAGATAGTCTCTTGAGAACGTTTTCCTGTAGCTACAACGGTTAAGGTAGCCCTTACTAACCCGTCTCAAAAATACATTTTAGCGTTTTCTGACTTCTCTAGTACTCTAACCTCAGTTGGTCCGATAGAGCCTTTTAATCCTTATGTGAAACAGGATCGATTGACATCAAAAAAGTTTTTGTGTATACTGGCCATTTTCTCGCTGACTGTACATTTTTTTCAAAATCTGTGAATGCAGGTCAAAATATCTTCAAAAGTTAAGGATAATCTTCTAAGAACGTTTTCCTGTAGCTACAACGGATAAGGTAGGTGCCCTTACTGCCCCGTCTCAAAAATTCACCCTGTATTTTTTGAACACAGTTTTTTTCATCGTTCATTTTCTACCTAGGTACTATTTAGCACAAAATGATAAAATAAACTTTGTTCAAAAATATAATTTCAAAAATATATATATATATATTTAAAAAATAAACGAAATTGGCTCACGATTTTATCCCCAGTCACAGTAGACATATTCAAATACCTACCGGTTATTATTGGCAGCATAATTAGCATTTTTAAGGGGCCGGCGAACGTACCTACTTACCTAGGAACGTAATACCAAAATAATTTAAAATTTGAGCATATTTTTATCATTTTATGTTATTATTTGGATACAGGCAGTATTTATCTAGGTTCCTGTTACACTTTTGTTCCAAAAAACTTACTACAGAACAAATGAAAAGAAAAAATGCCATTTTTGGTGTACCTACAAAGATTTCAATTCAATTTGCTTACATTTCTTTTTAGGTAAGTTTTTCGGAACAAAAGTGTAACAGGAACCTAGATAAATACCTACTCTCTTAATCTAACAACATAAACTGATAAAAATATGCTTAAATTTTAAATGATTTCGGTATTACGTTTTTATAGAAATTCGCCGGTCGCAGGCCTCTTAAGTTTTAATTTTTACTTTTTCAAACTCAAATATCTCTGAAAGTATAAAGATTACGAGATTTTATTACTGAATATATTTTGTTTGTAATCACTTCCCCTATCGATTGACACATGTTTCATCACTGGCAGCAAAATCGAGGTTTTTTCAAAATGGCCGACAGTAGGTATGCCAGGCTCCATACAAAAATGTTCGTACCCTTTTAGAATGCGTCCGGTCGCGGCGCTTATCGGCGCTGCTCGCTCCGAAACACGACAAAAATGCAGTTTTTTGGAGCTTTCTCATCCCTAATAACAACCAATCGAAAAAGTGAACGGAATTTATGTCATTAATTGAATGACCTATCCGATGGAGCAAACCAAAAACATAAATTACCTACACCAACTTCAAAAGCAAATGAAGATTTATCTTATTTTTAGTGATTTTCGTTGATTTATTATGAAGTAAATATGATGTTAAATAAAAATTAAAACTAAAATTAAACGGTATATTACAAGATAAAATGTTAGAGATGCATGTTGGCTTTTCAGTTACTTTCCACTTTATTTATCGAGGGTTTATACAGGGAAATACAGTATTTGGCTCAGGGAACGCCCTTAAAGCAGACTCAACAAAACCATGGTAAGCTGTCATATTAATTATGTGAATGTAAACTTAAACTTGTAGGGGTAGTCAGACAGAAGCAAGGAAACTTTTATTTTTCAATCACATTTTTTATTAAGTAAAATCTACTATTTATTTGTAAGTTCCTACAAACTCCTTTATTCGAAAAAAAAGTGGCAACCCTACTGAGACGGTCGCATGCATGTCAGGTCGAGTTGACACTCGACTGACGTCCGCTGACAAATAACAATTTTAAAAATATAGGCTGAGTTCACATTGCATCTCTAAAATTGAAAATTGACAACCTTGTACGAGTTGATGTACGAGTAGAAAAATTTAAATTCCATATACAGGGTGGAAAAAATGAATGGGCCCCGGAGGGAAACTACTTTAAATCCTTAAGATACAGTATTTTACTTGAAGGAAACATTCCTTTATTTTTAAAAAGAAACGAGTAGAAAAGAGTGTTGTCGAGACGTATTTAAAAATAAGTTTTTGAGAATAAAAAAGTTATTGTATTGTTCAGTTATTCAGTTATTTATTTACTACAGATTTAAATTATCATTGCAGATAAACATCCAATGCGATAATTTAGATAGGTACTTTTGGAAATGAACATCTACTATGAATACTTACATTGTACGGTCCGCAGTCCGCACACCCTGGATAAAGGATAGTTCATAGTCTAATATCTTTAAAACTCTGAGATAAATTTTAACTGATATATTGTAAGAAAACTTATGATATTGATGACTTATGTTATGATACTTATACATAATACTTAAAAAATACAGACGGACGGGCATAACGAAACTATTAGGGTTTCTTGTCAGGACAACGGAACCCTAAAAAGTAGTATTAGTTGATAAACTGAAATATTTTGTTTTTGAGTTTCCCAACTCGTTCTCGTACATTTTTTTTTAGTAGTGCAGATACCCCTTTATATTTTTAATCCCCGCCCATCTGTCAATACACATATTAGTAGCGTAGCCAGGTCGGCCCCTAGGGGCCGCTTTTCGGCCGTTGAAAGGCTTAGGCGGCCTTTCGATGGGAGCGGCTCCTAAACGGCCTATATGCACCTAGTTACCTTTTCCTATTTTTATTAGGTAGGTACTTACCTAATCATAATTCAAAATTCTTAGCAAAAAAAAAAAACAAAGCATTTTTTTTTTCTCTTAGCGCGTGCCGCTTATTTCTTTGGTTGAAACCTCTATGTTCTGAACTTACTAGTAGCATGCACACTGGCAGTCTTTATGACATAATGTGCTATTTCATTCCATCTATTCGAAAAGGACGACTTTGTTCGCCTTTAAGTGCGCCCAAAGTAGATGATTCCTCTTCAAGGAACTTTTAGCGGGCAGTAATGAGTTTTTAATCCTCTTTATAAATTTAGCGGGCAGTAATGAGTTTTTAATCCCCTTTAAGTGCGCCGGAATTATCTTTGCCGCGCACTTTAGAGGTAGGTACAACTACTTTCCACATTCATTCATCTCGAATCTACCAAGATGAATGAGGGAGGACTCTTAGCACTATAGCATACTATAGCATAGCATAGCATAGCATAGCATAGCATACTATAGCATATCATAGCATAGCATAGCATAGCATAGCATAGCATAGCATAGCATAGCATAGCATAGCATAGCATAGCATAGCATAGCATAGCATAGCATAGCATAGCATAGCATAGCATAGCATAGCATAGCATAGCATAGCATAGCATAGCATAGCATAGCATAGCATAGCATAGCATAGCATAGCATAGCATAGCATACAAAAATTGTAATTTCAACTTCATAAAATCCTGTGCGTTTTCGATCTCAGGAACTACCAGTCGGATTTGAAAAATTATTTCTGTATTTGATAGCTAAACTCTTGAGGAAGGTTATAGGCTACTTTTCATCATCATCATCACCATAAACCATCACTACTCGGCGCTGCTAGTATCAGATAAAAATTCTAAATAAAAAAATTTAATCCCCGATTACTCTTCTCAAGTGGAACTTCGTCGATTTAACACATTCTTTTCTCTTCCCTTTTATTTTCTCATAGATTGTAATGAAAAGTAGAGTGTATCACTCGGGCGCAAAATATATTTTTGGCTCGGGCGACGTACTTTAAATCCCTCGCTACGTTCAGGATTCTACTAAAGAATCCCTCGCTACGCTCGGGATTCTACTCTAGAATCCTTCACTTCGCTCTGGATTCAAAAAAGCGCCCTCGCCGTCAAAATATTATTTTGCCCCCTTATAATACAATCTACTATTCTATGCTATGGGTTTCGTTTGAATGAAACTAATTTTGAAATGGATAACGAAAAACTTATTGAGAGCGTAAGAAAATTTAATTTTCATTCCATCTATTTGAATTGGAAAACCCCCCCATCTAGCATAACTTAATGCGTTCCGCACGTTATGTGACATTATCAAACGTCAAAATCCCATCGGGTACAATACTGCCCTCTCGAAATCAAAATGTAGTAACAGCAAAAACACGATTTCGAGAAAAATGATGAAGCTACAATCAATAAAAATATTCAGAAGAGGTTACATATTAATAAAACCTTGAATGTGGAGTGAAAGTACACATAATCTATAGGTACCAACCAATAATAAAGCGTAAAAGTTTGTTTGTTAATTTGTTTGAACATTGAACACGCTAATCTCAGGAGCTACCAGTCGGATTTGAAAATTTATTTCTGCATTTGATAGCTAAACTCTGTGAGGAAGGATATAGGCTACTTTTTATCATCATCATCATCATGATCACCATATACCATCACTATGGGGGCAACGCTACGATGGCACTGCTAGTAAACTATATTTCTTAACGTTTTTACTTTATTTTTTCTTCAAAACATAACAGTTATAGCCATTTTATAGTACTACCTAGTAGAGTGATATATCCCCTATTATTGCAATTCGTTTTCTTGTGAAATCCGTTCAAAACACATTTTTATTAACGCACTAAATTTTCTTACTACTGCGTTTTCGATCATTTTTTCTGTCATTTTACTAACTAAAATGTGGTATTATTGTAAGAATACTACAGTTTAAATGTGAAATAATTAATAATTAATAATTTAACAGTAATTTCACGCACTCTGCTGTGCGACCAGATGGAATAGCGGTTGCAACACCCGGTTGAAATGCTCCTGCGTGTGTCCGGGTTCGGCTTCAAATCCTATAACGACTATGGATTTTTTTAATCAATTTATTTTTTATTTTTTATTTCACAACGAACTGTGTGAAATATGTATTTTAGTGTGGTTTAGCTTGTAAACGCTCTATATTTACAAAAAAATTGAGTGATAAGTTTTAAAATGGGCTTTCAGAATAATTGTGTATTTAGCATAAAACCAACAAAATGTCTATTACTGTGTTATAGGCTCGGGTGGGCAGATTACGCTTCGCAAAACGGTTATGCGACGGTCCTAGTATGATACGGTCTTAGTGTGTAAGGTGCTATTTTCGTGACGGGCTCGGTCATGGCTCGGCCCGCTTATGATACTGCGCAGTGAGCCCAGACCCTAAACGTCAAAATCCATTGAGCCGATTGGCTGCAGAGCAGCACAACGAAATAGACATGCATACATACTCGAAAAACATAACCATCCTTTCTGGAAACAGTCAGGTAAAACTAAGTGGCTACATCTGTTCCTCGCGACCAACATCGGGAAGAATCAGGGTCACAGACATGGTTTGCTCATCAAAATCAAAGGCAAAAACCATTATTCAGTAGGATCGCTGGGCATAAGAACTAGGTGATTCTACTACTGTTATCTCACAATCAATACCGTAAAGAACCAGGGCAACGAACACAGACTGCAACCTAGCATTCTTTTCAGTAATCTATTGTCTTTAGTCTAAATAATGTAAGATTATTATAAATGAGCTATGGAGAGGGCTATGCTCGGGGTTTCTCTACGGGGTCGAATCAAAAATGAGGAGACGCAGTGAAGAACTCTGGTCATAAAATTGACATAGCCAAACTGATAAGTACGTTGAAATGGCAATGGGAAGGCCATAGCACGCAGAACAGATGGCCGATGGGGCTGAACAGTTCTCGGGTAGAGACTACGAACTGGCAAGCGCAGCGTTGGACGTCCACCAACAAGATGGACATATGACCTTATAAAGACCGCAGGTCGGCGGTGGATGCAGGCCGCTTCCAACCGCAACACATAAAAATATTTACGGGAGGCCTATGTCTCACCCCGGACACTCGACGAAATCGCTATGCAAAAGTTACACTGCACAATGTCAGTTTGTACACCGTAAGGTTGTCACCGTATAAATAATGTACACTGTAGTCTCGGTCTCGTCCATGCGTCTACGCGTGTGGTGCGTTCCTTGCTCGAAGTCAGCACCTCGCCAGCTCAAACTCAGTGTCAATTCTATACGTACTCGTAGTTGTATTATTATCTGTTCTGTGCCTATGTCCAGCAGAGGACGTCCAACAGCTGAGAGTTGATGGTGATTATAAACTGGGTTGTATCATATTCAGCCCCAAGCCAATGTCTAACTGTAGTGACGGAGTTTTAGGCTGCCTGCTTCCCCGTTCAAACGATGTCCCACCTGCTTGTTTGTCCCTTGTGCCCTGCCACCTGCACAAGGGAGGACCTGATAAATGCCACAGATGAGGGAGTAAAGGTGGCAAGGTTCTACGCGAATTTAATTTAAGTACCTAGTTGTTGTAAACCTTTGACACGCAAGAAGAAGAAGGCTGCCTGAAGGCCACCGTGATGGCTTAACGACTTGAAAGCCGGGACCAATAATACAGCCTCCAAGGCACCGCATGCGGTCACACATCCAAATCGTGAACATCACTTAACTTCAACGTTTTATCAAGATCGTCTAAACAAGCTACGCCACGAGCGCGTAACTAAGATGTACAGTTGGAGATACCAATTTCGCCTAGTTTGCCCTCATTAGTGGGGATTCCCCGCTGTTCCAAATGTGTTCCATGAACCCGGAAGTGGTTAGACACCGTTACAACATCATCACTGATGAATGACGCCGAGTCTAGGTCAAATGCTAGATAAAAAAACTTACGGTGGCATTTCGTTGTTATTAATTGTTAATTACAGAGCCGTTTTGGGCTAGTGGGGTTTATTTGACTTTCGGTCGGGTAGTAGGATCGAATCCCAAAACATAGGCCTCTACATCCTTACTAGATGATTTATACAGTGTCAGGAGGCAATCTTTGCCAACACTTAACTGGACACTGTAGTGCCTGGGACACTGTTTGAGATGGAGTAGGCTTGGCCAGCACCTATACCACATTGTTAGATTTTCTGTTGAATTTTTTTTTGCATTCAAACAAGCTTATCAGTGTAAGCCAATATTGTTCCGAAAGGTCCATATTTTGCTGTGGATGCGATACAAGTAGATTAAGCTGAGAGGATGACTTAGGCCCTTAAAATCTAGGCAAGCCTCTAAGTACTCTATCTTAACAATCTTCCATGCACTTAGTGTCCCGTTGAATGTAAGCTTAGGATATCTCCTGACTCAGCAAAAATATAGTATCATAATCATCTAGTAGTAAATATGTAAGGGTTTATAACAGCTAAGAAAAACATCATAGGTAAGACTCGCAACATGTTAATGAAATCTAGCGTTGCGTATGACGTGACTGACGCGGCTCGTTTGTTCCGTACAAAATCCAACTTTGTGTGATCGGCTCAACTTTTAAAAATGTCATGCTTCAATTCAAATGTCATATGACCGTACACAAATGACAAAATCAGAAAATGACGTTACTCTTTCCTCAAGCTTCATTCAATCTTCAATCACTCCTCGTTTGACAAAGACAAGAAAGAATTCAGAACTGATCGGACAGACAGATTGTCATATGAGAATGAGTGAGTAGTGCGCCAAAATAATGAACAGTCAACTGAAAATGATCGGCTCAAACGAGCCGGCTCACGGTACCGGCTCAAAATAAAAATGAACCTACTCTGACAAAAGTCAATCTAAAATCATGTCATACCCAACATTAATGAAATCAATAATCAACGATTGAAACTCAAAAGTCATGCTAATAACAAGTTATTTCCAAAACACCAAAACCAATCGAATTGAGACACATAAATTATAATCTAAACATCGTAAACATTCCAAACCAGTCGGGCTAATTATAAAATCTTATTAGTTTTTGTACTGTTCCAGATACAGGATGTCCCAAAACTGCAAGACGACGTACACGGCCGCCACGACACGAGATGCGAATAACAACACCCTGTATCATGGGAGCCCTACCCAGGGGTACGGGGGGAGATATCCCCCTGCAGGGGTCACGAACAACGGAAACTACCAGGTAATCTCGGGGGAATAATCCTTACTAACTCCCGTACGATTCGATTTGTTTTTATCCTCGGACAAAATTACGTTTCAATAATCTAATATGAAGGTGTGGTGGGCAAACACGGGATCGGTAGGGATGTTTTTATTTTTCAAGCAAAGAATGTCTTATGACGTTTGAAATAAGAGCTATTTTGCATAGGTTAGCAAGAAATAGAGACAAAAAACAGATTAGAAATAAGAGACATTTTGCAGCAGAAATTAGCTTTCCATTACGGTTGCAAGCCCATCGCCGCTATTAGAAAGCTCACTGGTTTCTTCACGATGTTTTCCTTCGCCGTTTATTTGTTAATCCGCATTTACATTTCTCAAAACGAAAATGTCTCTAGATTATAACCAGTCCTTTAAGGTTCACAGGAAAGACAATGGATAATACGTGTGGGGCTAACTAATCCGATGTTTTCTTTCATCGTTTAGAGCTCGTGTTAATGCGCATATAAATTTTTCTTCCTTTGGATCGAAAGTCGAGGTACTAACCAACTCGACCAACACGGCTCTTTAATAAATAATAAAATATTTCAAAACAACCTGTATATCAAGAAAGTCTAATCACTAATCCATCGCATCTAATCAAATACCAAAATAAGTGGAGCGGCGAGCTACCCGCTAAAACTAGTTGCAGACAGATAAACATGTTGCAAACTTGTGATTAGTTTGGCTTGATGTTGACGACATAACTTAAGGGTCAATTCACACGTACCACAACTACACCACGTCGCAGCGACAAAATGTGGTCAAGCTGTGGTTACGTGTGAATAGTGTCGCTGCGGCTTTTTGCGGTTGCGTTGTGGTACCGACAAAACGTCGATGATTTATATTGTTGTCGGCGCCTAGTTCTCGATGTCGCTGGTGGTCGCGTTGTGGTTGCGATGTGGTCGGTATCACACACGTCGTCGATAACGACTGCAAAATTTGGTACGTGTGAATAGACTATTCATTTTACTTTCAAAACTTGTACTAGACATTGTTTTAACACACGGGAATTACTCACGTAAAAATATCGTTGATTTAAGATACCGACAATGTTTCGATTATTTTTTTTCTCTGATTCTGCGCGCGGTCACGTCTCACACTTTTGTGAGACGCAACCGCGAGGAGTAACCTTGCCGCAACTCCCTCCTTACCCAAATGAAGATTCTCCGGATAAATCGAAACATTTATCTAAATCTACGATATTTTTACGTGGGTAATTCCCGTTTGTTAAAACAAAGACTATTCATTTTCAATACAAATAAACGCCCGACCACGTGGTGTGGTTGTGGTGTGGTTGTGGTACGTGTGGGAAGACCCTAGGAGGGCATACGAGAAGTTGATCTTGGAAATTGCCACCTATCCCTTGTGAAAACTATCACGTGTCGTTTATATTTCACACAAGTGACTAAATTAAAACAAAACCGACTTCAATGTAGCTGAGCTTTTTTCTACACTCTCGAGGTGCATTTCTGTTTATAACTCCGATGATCCTCAACTAATCCTCACCAAATTTTTATGGCACAAATGGAATTTCCTACCCTTACAAACAATAAAAGAATTTCCCAAATCGGTCCAGTTTCGAGTAATCAGGGAACATACATAAATAAAAGATTTCAACGGATTGAGAACCTCCTCCTTTTTTTTTAAATCTATTAAAAATTCATAAACCTCGAAATTTTATCTAAGATTTGATTTATTTATGATAGTGAAACGAATAACGAAATAAACATGATATGTATGTATATTCGTAAGAGCTAGTGGATTACCCTGGTGACAAATTATGCCCGTTTAATATTAACGAAGTTTAATATGCATTATTAGTGCATATTCATACATGGTATAGGTACAAAGTTTGTTTTAAAGTTCATAAAACCAATGACAAAACGCAGGTATCTAAAATAGAAGCCAGTTCATTTCCGCAAATACGAGGAAATGAATCGTTTACCCAAAAAAGGATTCCCTGCTAACTGAATATCGACCTTAAAGTGATGAAGGGAGAGTCCTCGAAATCTATTTTATTTAAGGCATTCACTGAGACAGAGTCGCGAATAGAACCTTTCATTGATTCCTTATTAATGTCGTAGCTCATGAAGGGCTCGTGGTGTAGCTTAGACGTTATTGATAGACGTCGCACATTGGATGGGTGACCGCTAGTGGCATTAACAGCTGAGCGCTTGCGTGCTTCGGAGGGCACGTTAAATTGACGGTCCCGGCTATTATGTCGTTCAGCTGTGATGGAACCTTTCAGGCAACCTACATACCAAGTTTCGATTCGAAGGTCGTGAGTTCGAAACTTGACTATGCATCAATGGATTTTTCAGTTCAGAAAAGTATGCACTTTGGTACTAACTCTATCGGCGAAGGAAACCATTAGCTTCCTGATAGACGGTGACGAACTTGCAACCTGTCAAGGAATGCTAACTTCTGCAAAATGTGGACATAAACCAAATTATATTCGGACATATCTCTGTTTACCTCCCATCTTCTCCATGTTAAATGACAAAGGATCTGGAAGAAATGTGGTACACATTTGAAGCTCCTTGAAGATAAAGTCGTTTTCATGACATTATCAATTTGGTCCAAGAAGTCCTCCAGAATAGATGTTTTAGACTGTGACATGTAATTTTTTCACTTTGACGACACTGGTTTTCATAATCGGCCACTCCCACTCCTGCAATACAATGATATGCTACTACAGTCTGAGCCGACTATGTGCACTCTACACTTAGCTATAGCATCCAACTGTGGGGTGATGTTTTCAATACCCCTATCCATTTCCTGCTCCTTTATTGATCTTCTGACATTGGTTTTTACTAGAGTTAAACTCTACTTGGGAACACAGACGGAAAACTCGCGCGCTCCCCAACTCGTTCGACGGATCAAATCAAAGAATCATCAGACAACGTTGTGAGAGATACGATAAATAGAAGCTGATGGAGACAGATCATGCGATCTAGATGCAGACCCGATGAAGACCACAATCCTCAGTCCGAATCTCGATCCTCAGACCAGAAAGAGAAAAAAAATGTAAACGAACTAACGGAATTTTATCTCGTAATTACCTTATTTTATTATTTCCCGACGTTTTGAGTGCGTTACTGCTCTCGTGGTCACGACTGCGAGAGAGAGAAATAGAAATAGAAATATTTGTTGCAATTATGTTGTTACATTGGGTCTTAATGTAGGTATTGTTAGTATCAAACATAGGTAAACCCTGTTAGGGCACAGCAATATATCACTAGGGGAGAAGCTCTAAAACTTTATATTTCCTAGTCCTCAGTCCATCTCTGTCAAAAAACGACCTTACTTAAGTAGTCCGGTGAGTTCTGCCTCCATTCCGTCAGGCTGGTCGTCAGGAGATTATAATTATAAAATGTGGAGCACCAGCAATCGGCACCATATAAAATAACTGTTAAGGGGCGGATTGAATTTGAATATGCAAAATGTTGCGTAAGATGACAGGTGCAACTGTTTTGAATATCAGTTTAGTTTATAAATAAGTGAAGTATATTAAGACAAATAACATACGGACTAAATAAATAAACATTGGTGGACATTTTCACACAGCGCCATCTAGTCCCAAACTAAGCAGAGCCTGTACTATGGGAACCAGATAACTAATAGAATACTTATGGTTAAGGGACGTAGTACATACGATTAAAGGACTGTTTATTTCTACAGACATTGAGAGTAACAGACACGTAGCGTGCCAGACATAGACAGACAACGACAGACATCATCGGTCGCGGCCGCTCTCAAACAAAAGAGAAAAGAGAAGAAGCACTGCACGGTCCCGTGTCGATTCTCTAATCTCTATTTACATTGACCGGCAGCTAGCGTAATGTAGCCGCACAGGCGTGGACAGACAGGAACCGCACAGGCAAAATTATTTGCGTGAATATTGTGTCTGTCCGTGTCTGTACGGCCCGTGTCAGTGCGTGTTTGTGCGGCTACGTTATGTTAGATATGAATACGTTGATACAAACTGTATAGAGGAATATTATTTTGTCTGCCACGCTACGTGTCTGTTACGCTCAATGTCTGTAGATATAAAAAATTAAAAATAACTAGTTTTTTTTGTTAAGTACTTATAGCTTTTCAAAACAAGCTTTATCTTTTACTAGCTGTTCCGGCAAACTTCGCACCGCTTTAGAATTCGAGATTATCATCAAAATAGTTTCACGCATGTTTGTTTGAAAGAATATACTTTCCAATTGATGCCATAAAAAATTAGTGATGATCTGTTGAGGATCGGAGTTATGAACAGAAATGCACCTCGAGAGTGCAGAAAATTGCTCATAACATTGAAGTCGGTTTTTTTTAATTTTTAATGCAGCCACTTGTACGTAAAATAAATGGATGGAATGCTCCACATTCAGCACCTTAAGAGAGCCTTTCTCCAAAAACGATAATGGTCCTAATTGGGGCGTCTCGTTAATTTCGACATAACAACCGATATAACGGACAGTTACCCAACGCTTCGGATTATTGTGGATTTTGCAATGAGTTTTCATGTTTACTTATAAATGTGATTACATTAATGGCTCCTTGCTTTACTGTAAATGAAGCGTTGAAAAAACGAAGTGATATCACGAAGGTAGATGTACAAAGCACAGTATAGGTACTCTCAGATCTTCCAATTCAGCACTAGTGTTGGGTATGACATGATTTTAAATTGACTTTTGTAAGAGTAGGTTCATTTTCAAAATGAGCCGGTTCAGTGAGCCGGCTCTTTTGAGCCGATCATTTTCAACTTGACAGTTCATAATGACCTACGCATTGACGAACTCGAAGAGCCGGTCTAATGTTCATTCATGGTGCGATCTTAGGTTAGGTAACTACTATTTCAAAAGTGAGTTTGGAAAAATGTAATTTCTAATCGTGCTGATTGATAAGAAAAAACAAACGCTGATTTAAATTTAATCATTTATTTACATAATTATCATAATGTCGCCAAATAATGAGCATACCGTATTTGGGGCTATGTAAAACATTTTTAGAAAAAAAAATTTTTTTGCACAAATGCTGAGGAATTGTAACGCTTGAATAGATTTTTTTTATAGTAGATCATATAGACCAGTGGTTCTTAACCTTTTAGTGGTGAGGGACCATTTGATAAACTTTCTGACTTGCCGCGGACCACCAACAGTAAGTTTTCTCTTTCAACTTTGATCTTTTGTCACTTGTTTAATTTTTTTGGATAGCTTCGCGGACCACTTCAAGTGGTTCCAGGGACCACCAGTGGTCCGCGGACCATAGGTTAAGAACCACTGATATAGACGGTGTCAGCACTCAAGTCCTACGGCAAAAGTGGGAACTAATTGTTTTATTTACTTTAAGCTCTTTTAGTCACGGTCGTTCAGTTGTTGTGTATAGAATTAAAGAACATACAACTTTGCCAAATATTAATGTTCAAGCCTTATTTGGACAATTAGTCATTTTTACGCGAAAGCAGCGCTGCGTCTATCGGACTTCAGTGCTGACACCGACTCTACTATTGCCCTTTAGGCAGTCCAGTGATATTTTGTTTCGTTCGTTCATTTGAAAACCCGCAAAATCGAAAACATCGAAAACCAATTTTTGTTTTCAAAACACGTTTTTTCAAAACGAGCCGCCTGCGTTTCGTTCAATTCAAAAAGTAGAGTCGGCGTCAGCACTCAAGTCCTACGGCAAATGCTACTAGAAACTAAAAGAGCATAATTATGCTTTTTTAGTTAAGGTAGTTCAGTTTTTCTGGTGTGTAGAATTATCAAACGTACAAACTTGCAAACTTATTATTGTTCAATCCATAATTGGACAATTAGTAATTTTTTACAAGCTAGTTCTGCGATAGCAACTCTGCGTCTATCGGACTTCAGTGCTGACGCCGACTCTATGACAATCTGTTCGGTCTGCGAGGAGTGATTTGAAGCAGGAGGAAGAGATAGTCATATGACAAAGATTCCATCCTTGTCATTTGAGTGAACTATGACATTTGATTTGACGTCATACTACATTAGAGTGAGTGAGTAGCGTCATTTTATATGACTTTGTCATAATGAGTAGGCGAGGTGTGATTGAAGATTGAATGAAGCATGACAAAATCAGCTGATTTTGTCATATTGTGTACGGTCACATGACATGAATTGAAGCATGACATTTTTAGAAAATGAGCCGATCACACAAAGTTGAATTTTGTACGGGACAAACGAGCCGCGTCAGTCACGTCATATTCAACGCTATTCAGCACAGTGAACTCAGATCTTCTAATTCAAGAACCTTTGATTAAATCTAGATAGATAGATAGATAGAACACATTTATTCACCACCATAAAGGTAATAAAAAGGTAGTATAAATGTAATATAAGGTAATATAAGGTAGTATGTAACATACTTCACAAAAATAAAAATAAAATAAACAATGAAAAGAAAAGTAACATTAAAACAAAAAAGTGAATTTGAATCATAGGTACTTATAATAATAGCTCTGTGTGGTGGTGAAAAGGCTTTCAGCTCAGCATTATGCTATTGCACATTTCATGCAACAGCGCTGGTATTCTGCTGAAACCTGTGTTGACCTCACGGACATCAAGAGGCAAAGTAGCTCTAGCTAGCATCATATACATGTTAACACACAAAATAGTATAAATTATTGCATACTCTGTTTAAACTATTGCATAAAAATCAGAAGAATAATATCTAAATACCTACGGGGTATGCTATGCACTATCTATAGGTACTTCATTAAAGCGGAAGACTAAACTCTTGAGGAAGGTTATAGGCTACTTTTCATCATCATCATCATAAACCATCACAACGGGGGCAACGCCGCGAGGGCACTGCTAGTTATGTTTAAAGTGTTGATTGAAGACTCTCAGTTCGAATCTCGGCCATGCATCAATGGATTTTTCGTTTCGAAAAATCCTTTAAGTTTAGAAAGCTCTAAATGGTGAAGGAAAATATCGTAAGGAAGCCAGTATATTATAATTTGTATCCGACATGGGATATCTGTGATACAGGTTGGAACCTTTGAACAGTTGAACCCCATGAAGTTTGGGAGAAACCCAGTCAATCTTTGTATTTTGAAACCCTTGGACCTCTCCCCCCCCCCATCCCTCCCCCCATTACAAAGATCTTTATATTTTGGAACCCTTGGACCCCACCCATAACAAAGCTAAAGCTACGACCATGAATAACAACAAAACCACGAAACGACACTATTCCGAAATCAGAATTTCCCTCCAAAATATTTAGTGAAGACGCAAAATAAAAGATTTATAGAAAAGGGATCGTCATAGGTACCCAAAAAAGGAGTCCTTTTTTCATAAATCTCGAGAAACCTTGGTTATTGAAATATGCATGAAAAACTGACGATATAGGGTAAATAATGACTACTCTCGAAAATTCAAATCGAATGCAAATTATTTTCTAAGCAAAAAAATAGTAGGTTGACAAACGTACAACTGAGTCTACTAGAAGCAAAGGCTACATCCAATTTTACTAAAAAGGCGGTAAGTTGATGTTTTTTTTTTAAGTACTTTCATAAATCTCGAGAAACCTTGGTTATTGAAATATGCATGAAAAACTGACGATATAGGGTAAATAATACTACTCTCGAAACTTTGTTTTTTTTTTGTCATAGTATCTAGTAGACTCATCTGTAAATTGTTGCGTTAGTAGATTGTCATATTTAGTGCTAGGTACATGTTTGTATTTTTTATCATAATCGATCAAGGTAAATGCAAGGTGTCTGGGTGAATTATTTTGGAATGAACTTTTTGGTTTCAGTAATTGGTACAAATAAATTTTAGTAGGTATTTATTTTATATAGTAATTGGTAAATTTAAATTAAATTTCACTAGTTCTATTACACCCAGTAAGTGAGGAAAGACTGACGCATAATAAATTCAACACTGGAGTTCGTGTTTTTGATTAATGATTGCTGATGAAAATAGACGCATTTACAACCAGTCCGAATTGCGTGTTTGAAATGGGTATGACTTGCCTGTCAAAGAAGCCGTTTCAATGTCTAAAAAGGCATTGAAATATCCAGTTTGCTGCCATAAAGTAAAAGGGAGCAACTGACAAAAACACTAGCATATTGTTAATAAAGATGCGTCATTTTAGCCTATGCCGATTTTGTGTAAAACTTGAAAAGGAATGTTAATTACGGTCTTTTTGCCAAGCACTGCATTCTGGATTGTTTAAGCGTAGTGTAAAATACAGCTGCATTTAGATGCAGCATTATAAATTAATTCTGAATACATTAACATAATGCTAAATTTATATGATTCTGAATTCTAGACATCCAAAATGATGTTATATTTTACTATTTTTCCATTTAAAATGATAATTTAATGATTTTCTGTACCTAACTTTTTTGGTTTTTGAACTCTTATTAAATTCTATTCTTCCTATTTAATCCTAAGCATGGAAAACTATAAGTAGGTAAGTACTTAAATAAATTCACTATTGACGAAAACTCAGTCCACTTTTATCGTTCAGGTAGGCTGAAATTAAAATGATGTAGATTAATTTTCATAATTCAAAGTCATCGAAATAGCATTAACGAAACGGCATTCTTGCTCCTAAAGTTATGATGAAAAAACCCGTGTCAGTCTAGCAATCGCACCGAACATTGATGCGCAAGCTATTGCCAATCTATCTACCGACTATTCATCAACTAACGACCTATCAACGTCTGTTGCAGCAAGTGACGGCGAAAGTCCTATTCGGCAGCGTCACATCGATCAATGACCTCAAGAGGCAGGACAAAGTCGAGCGCGAGGCGCGGCGGACGCATTAGTGCCATCTAGCGGCGAGCCGGTGAGTTTGTAGTTCTCCATTAAATGCACAGATGGCGCTGAGTAAGAGTTCATAGATGTCCCCGTGGTTTGCAATGAGGTTTTGGCAGTATGCGTTAGATGGCAGTAAAGTAAAGTTTTCATGAATTTAAAGTGTTATTATGATGACAACTACATAACTTTTTAAAAACAGCTACCCTAGGAGGGGTCATGAGCGGGTCATCTAAAACGCAATTTACCTTTGTAGCAAAATGCCTAACCCCCTCATAAGCAGTTCATCTAAAGAACAAAATGTCAATCAATGTATCTTATTACCTAAAACGCATAACATCAGATTTGTAAATTAGGTATCTACCTAAATCGCGTTAGGTCTTAGTAGCAAAAGGCCTAAAATTATCTAGGTAGGTACCTTATAATACTTGTACCTACTTATACATTGGACAACTGAACTTATAAGACAGTCTGAAAGCGCTTAGTTGATATCACTATCCTGCCCCCCTAACGGAGAGTACAGTAACTCGATTTTTGGCAAAAACTAAAATCAAGTCTTGATTAGATACATGTAAGTAGGTACCTAATGAAGACTTGATTTTAGTTTTTGGCAAAAATTGAGTTACTGTACTCTTCGTTAGGAGGGCAGTATCGGTCATCCATGTAATTGGTGGATAAGCTGAAATTTGCATCTATCACCTTCGCAAGAATTCACCGCGAACAATTTTTGTTGTATTGTTATATTTCAATGTTTTATTTTCAGGTTAAGAACGAGTGATAGAAGAGATGGAAGCTAAGGATTGATCTCGGAAAAAGAGTGTTATGTCCATAAAAATAGTCTGTAGTTACTATAGTTATATCCTGATTATAGATTTTATACAATTGTTTTAGTTAGTTCTAAGAGATTTTATCAAAACCAACATAGACTTGTATAAAGTTTAAAAGTTATAAAATGTACTTATAAAATAAATTAAAGAATAGTTGTTGATTCGAAATAAGGCATCATTTATTAGAGCATACTAAAATTAGGACTTAATTAATTTTAATTGATATTTACATAAAAGCTTCATATACCTGCAGTAGGTAATCTTCATTATATTTATAGTATCTAATGAAGTTAACTTATCTTTAGTAGTAAAGGATTGAAATACAAATAAATGATAAAAATAAACACCAAAATAAATTTGAACTGACTGAAATTTTGTGCCTTTCATGAAATGTTATAAAAAGCAGTAACTTTAAATAAAACAGTTGGAATCAAAAAATGAAACGCAAGCAACTCGTTTGAATGTTCAAGAATAGACTTTCATAACGTATTTATAAGTAGTATAAGTAACACTTACAAATAATGTTTCTTATGAAAGCACAACTCACGACAAACTCTTGCTTGTACACCACGCAAAAATTATTTTACAAAACTATCTGTCTGAACACCACAGATAATTATAATATTCGGATATGAAGGATTTTAGACTGAGCCATCCTTTATCTGTGATTCTTGAATATAGGTACATTTTTGTAACACAAATTTTCAAAGATCTTTGTAAAAAATTTGTGTATGTTGTATCCAATAAAAATAAGTATGCAGTGAATTAAATAAACTTTTATCAATAAAGAGCAGTACTTAATGACGTTGTGTTTTTAATGTTTGAATTCTTATCAATAAGGAAGAAGGCCGTAACTTAATATTTTTTTTTAAATAATACTTATTTCGTATCAAAGGTGCAATGTGCCTGTGCCAGTTACGGCATTCTTGTTTATGAAGACAGAGAAAAATAAACATACTTTTCTATACTTCTTTTTAAATACCTAGTTCAATGGGTTAACTACTTACCATAAATAGTGTATCTTAAAAAATCAAATCTAAATGATATTCCAGAGAAAGCTTTAGAGGTACGTTACCTACCTTGAATTCTGCGATATTTGTATTTCGAGATATGATTGATTTAACTTTTATGACAATACCTACTTGCTGTCGGAGTTCCTAAGTTATGTAGGTAGGTACATATTTCTGGATAGTGACTGTAGTTTTTTGACACCCTGTATTTTAAAATGTAGGTAGGTATGTGACAAGTACCTATAAAATAAAGTATTGAATTTATAAGTATAGCAATTCAAATTTTTGTAATAAAATTGTTTTAATTAAATTGTGTAAGTACCTATTTTGATTTTACTTGACACCCTGGTCCCAAAGTACCTATCGCTATTTGATAGATACATAACATTTATATAGGCATTAACACCAGCTCGAAACGGTTAAGGAAAACACCGTGAGGAAACCGGCTTAGTCAGCCCCACACGTATTGACCATGTCTTTCCTGTGGATATGGCCGGTTAAGCTGAGGATGGTTTAGGTGCTGGGCAAGCCTACTCCATCTCAAACAATGTCCCAGGTACCACAGTGTTCCGTTAAGTGTAGGCAAAGATTGCCTCCTGTCCTGACTCTGTATAAATCATCTAGTAAAGATGTACCAAAACACCTAAGTTTTTTTATAGTTTTAAATAAGACTTGGAATGCAAGTCTCGTATAGTAGGTATAGCCCAAGGCGCGTTGTGAAACGCATTATCGTCTACGTGACGTGGATATAATTAAGAATCAAACGAACTTACCTTGTGAAGTTTGATATCTAATTATACGAGTGTCTTGACCGAAGATGATTACGATTTACATGCAGCAGTACGCAGATAATGCTGTCCTATCACACTTTTAGATTTATTAATTTTTATAATTAATCTATTCATTTTATTTTTAAAATCCATAGACAGTTTCATATGACTGTCATTGCCTTGTCACTGTCAACCCCGCCGCCGCCATGTTGATTCCTGTCGACCGTCATTTTTAAGAGCACTATTTTTTCGATCGAGTTCGGGGTTTTAGTACCAACTTGGGTGGGCTTGGGAGTGTGTAATCATCTTCGGTCAAGACACTCGTATAATTAGATATCAAACTTCACAAGGTAAGTTCGTTTGATTCTTAATTATACATCGTATCTCTCCCGAAGATGATTACGATTTACATGCAGATGTTTAGAGTATCGAAAAAATACAATAAATACAATAACGATCAACGAATAACGATCAGCATGAGTTAGAAAACAATAATATTTTATGTACTTATGTATTAGATAATATTTTGCGACATAAATCGCTTATCATAGAACAGTGTATCTAAGTACCTGTCATACTTGTATAATGTAACTACGATTTTATTCATCATTTATAATAGGTATTACGGTACCTACATTGATACTTATGAGATAATTATTATTAAATAATAGGAAATTTTTGCTTTGATATAAATTTTACCCAAATTGATTTTTATCAGTTTTGCTTAAATTTTAGTTGTTAATATTTAGTTTTCATGGAAACAATATACGATTCTTACTATCCCGCAGCTTAACAAATAACCATAAAATTAACACCTGCTCTGTAGGTTGCAGTAGTTAATGCGTGACGCGTGCTATGAGCACAACTTATACCTATAAATCGATTTCGCTGTATTTAAAGATTTTAAATCCAATGAGATAAAGTCTGCGGGGTAAACTTTTTTAAACTGATAATTAATGATTCTTCGTTTAGACATAAGCATAACACAGAGGTCATTTCTAGATTATGAATTGAGACAAGATGCTGGGCAAGCTTTGGGATTTCCTTTATTAAAAAGTAACACAATTAATGGTTGGGGCATTCAGTTTTGATGTTATAATTAATTTTCTTAAATTTTAATCAAAAATTATATTTTTAATTTTAATGACCTTCTTGCATTCTTTGATGATGTCAATGGAAGGAGTGGTAGCGTTTTTTGCGATAAGTATTACAATGAAATTAAGTCATTTGTCCAATAAATATTTTAACAATTTATTTCAAGATTTGGGTCCCAAGTTGTATCGTATTTTGGAACTGGAAGGTTTTAATCGATAAACGCCTTTCAGTAATCTTTTAATAGTACTCGTATCATTACAAGTAATCTCCTGGACAAAATAAAAGATAACGCTGTAGGATACAAATTTAAGGTAGAATACTGTAGGTAGTCTATCAGTCGTATGATGGTGTTAGAATTACCATAATATAAATAATTTGTCTTACAATAGAACCACCATGACTAACATAGTATCGTACATAATTATTGATTTAATGTAGGTATTGGCAGAGAAAAAGCCCTCACTATGGTAAAGACTAATTGAGAGTTCCATGTTTCAGTAGGGACTGTCGGATAATTTCCCTGCCATCAAGGTCAGGTACAGATGAAGAGGGTGATGCTTTCTAATGTAACTTTTTTTTTTTTTTTTTTTTTTACCACTATCTGCCAATTTTCATTCGGTGTCGTTGTTAAATAACTGACGAGATTCTACATCTGTAACAACGTTTAATTTGGATAGGATAAACGATGTAAATATGTATGTGTAAGTTCCGTTTTTTGCACCATTATTGCCACATGTTGCAATCTTGTTTAGGTGCGAGAACTTTACTAACATAGGCAATGGCCGTGGTATTATTATAGCTATGATAATATTATAATAACAATTTTCGTGATGCAAGGATTTTGAGGTATAAAAAACTGAAAGTAATTAAAGGGTTTAAATATGTAAGTAATGTTAACTGTGAATGATGCCAGTGACTATTCGCTGTTTCTTCGTTACAAGCAGCGTCTCATCCTATTTTGATGTGTCGCTAAATATTTCCAAAGAGAAAATTTTATCTTGGAAAAAAACTATGATTGAATACTTCTAGTATTAAATCTATACCAACATTATAAAGAGGTAAAGTTTGCTAGAGAGGATCATATTTTTATTATAATTATAACAATATGTGCTCAGAATTTTTTCCTTTCGAATAATAATTATTATTTATATAATAGTTGACCGCGGGACACGCTGATACTGACAAGCGAACATTCCTAGCGAACTGCCTAATCATGGATTGTTTTGTTTGCATCAATTCATGAGTGAAAATTTTTACAATTTCTTTACTTTCTTCTTAACATTAGTTAGTACCTAAAGTTAGTGACATGTCAGTTAAGTCAGAAATAAAATCTAAGAAGATACATTTTTGACTTGAGATTGTTTGACTTTTGGCTTCATTGATAAAAAAAAAAACTTAATCGGGAAGGTGAGTCTCTGGTCACTTTTACACTTAGACCTTCTAGGTCATCAATGCAATTCATATGTCAAAAGGGTTTCCCATATATTTTGTTATGTATAACAAATCATCTTAGTGCCTAATTAACAGGTACTACATGTCCCAGTAAACGTAGATGGTATCCATAGAATTGGCTTTAATAATTTTGTAAACACGTATGGTTAAGAACAAAGCCTAAAGGTTAAAACATGAATAGGTATGCAGTAATTCATTATCAACTTTCTTAGAATTCCAAGTGAAGCGCAGGGTATCTAGATTCTGTCACATTCCGCCACTGATAATAAAAATTGGGCATCTTTTAAGTCTGAGTTCATCTAACAGTTTTTTATCTATTAGTTTAAATGCGGTAGTACAATAATATTCCATTTTAAATTGGTCACCATGAATCAATCTATTCAATTCATTTAATTCAAAATAAATATAAGTAAGTACTTAATGTTTTTCAATAGGCTTCGGAACGGTAGGTGAAGATCGGATGAATTGATTTTCAAATTGAGTAGACACAAGAGCTTACTATAGCCCGACTTTATTAATTCTCTAATACAGTCGTCAATTATATCAGTTTCATCATTAGTGATGTTGGTCCATTCAGGAAGAAAATGGAATAAAATAAAATAAATACTTGAGTCAGCCGGTAATCGGTATAAGTATAAGTACCTAAGTATTTGGAATTATCGTCAATGAGATGTCTGTTGGTAGTACCTCAGAGTGGGTCGCTGACGGTGTACGGCGATATTCGCACGACGAGGGTGCGCGCACTGGCGCGGCGCGGCGCGACAACGACGGCGATGTGGGTCACCCCGGTAAAGTGCAGGGTACATACACTCGCGTTTTGGTGGCCAGTGCCAGAGCGCCGCGATGCCCCCCATGCGTTTAAAGCTAGATGGATTATGAGACGTTTGATTCTGCTTGAATTTATCTTAGTTCTGAAGCAGACGCCGATTTGGCTTTGTATTATTTTACATGTTCAGACATGTTGAAGCCGAACAAATGGTAATTTATCTCGGTACTTTTTATAATTTCACGTTTCTGCTTGCTGTTGCTGATTTAATTTACGATGACCTATTTTGAAAGAGATTCTATGAGGTGAGAATCTAACGCACAGTTGACGCCCTGCGGCCGCTCAGCATCTTTATAATTTTTTGTTAAATTATTATCTTTAGATTAATGTCAGCGTCAAGCGCCAAGAAGGTGTTTAATAATCAAACCATGTTAATTTTATCTCAGTCAATATGATTTTATATGAAGCAAGCAGATACGATTATTTTTGCATCAACAGATGCGGTCAACACGATTTACGTGTATTTACGTGCAGTAACAACACGTACTCTCGACATGATATTATAATACATGCATTTGTAGTTCATCGAACTTCAGTCGACGCGATCTACGCGGAATGATTGAAAACGTAGGTAGTTACGGTTATTTTGTATCAACAAATACCCTCACTTGGGATTTCGTCTATAAGTAATGACGGAAAGATCAAGTAGGTAGATTATTTACCTAACTATTATGTAGGTAGGTAACTAATATACATAGAATGCAATGAACGTCATATACATTTTAGATACACACGCATTGTGTGGGGGTTTGCATTAATTGTTATGAATATAGTCGTAATTTTCACATTATATTGGATAAATCGTTTAGGATATTTATGTATATTAACATCCACACATGATATAATACATTGGTATGTTTAATTTCCACACGCAACGCCGGAATATTGGATAAATCGTTCAGCATATTTATGTATATTCACATCCACACATGATATTCATCGGGATGGTTAATTTCCACACGCAAAGCCGGGATAGGTACATTTTTCACACACGATATGTCGGAATATTTGTACCTAGTTAATAAAGTCATATAAGTACATTTTAGACTTCCACATACGCATTACGTCGGGATTTGGTTTAATTATAATAAAATTAGTCGCTGTTATCCCAGTATATTGTATGAAAACGTTCATTAGACTGGGGAATATATTATTATTTTCACATCCACACACGATATAGGTACGTCGGGATGGTTAATTTCCACACGGATAAACCCGGGATTAGGTACATTTTTCTCACACGATATGTCGGAATATTTGTACCTAGATATTAAGGTCATATAATATATTTTTGACTTCCACTCATTGGTCTGAGGGTATAACCAATTTCAATGAAAGGGCTAGCCGTTTAATTGAATGGCTAATTCAACCAGTTGGCTGCGACATACATCCACACACGATACGTCGGGATGGTTGATTTCCACACGGATAAACCCGGGATTAGGTACATTTTTCACACACGATATGTCGGAAATTTGTACCTAGTATTAAATTCATAATAAGGATTATTAGTACGAAAGAAGGTTTGAAATACTTAATAGAAAAAATGGAGGGTAATTGTTAAAGGTAAATCACTTTTTCGAGACTGACCTTGAATATCTTGCTTCCAAATCCAGATGTGTATGTATACGTACGTAGGAATTCTCCTTCTCCTCTCCTCTTCCTTAGACGAATCCTCGGATGATGACGATGATTAAATTATTCTTGAATACTCACTCCACAATACCACTGATCGTTTTCTTTTCCGAATTTTGGTTGGAGGAGGCAATGTTTTTCGAACGTGTGACTCGGACAACACAAAATTGCGTAATGACGGTCGACAGGAATCAACATGGCGGCGGCGGGGTTGACAGTGACAAGGCAATGACAGTCATATGAAACTGTCTATGGATTTTAAAAATAAAATGAATAGATTAATTATAAAAATTAATAAATCTAAAAGTGTGATAGGACAGCATTATCTGCGTACTGCTGCATGTAAATCGTAATCATCTTCGGGAGAGATACGATGTATAATAATCACTGACCGTCACCCAATTTACTTATGATGTCGCATTTCCAATGAAATTCTGTACAGGTATCAATGAGGATACTTAGATACTACAAATGGTACTAAAAAACTTAGGGCTTGTCAGGAGGCAATTCTTACCTGCACTTAACGGAACACTGTAGTGCCTGGGACCACAGAAATCTTGACATGGAGTAGGCTTGCCCAGCACCTACACCATCCTCTCAGTTTAACCTATAATATAAATCTGGGCGACCGAGCTTTGCTCGGGTGCAAATAGAGAAAAATTTAAAAAAAAACTTACAAAAAAACATTCATTGGTTGAGTTTCGAACTCGCAACCTTTGGCTGTAAAGCAGACACCCTATCCACCATTCTGGTCTTAACAAATTTTGTGAAATTACGAACCCCATTGCACTGGTAAATCTTTTTGCGTGAAAAAGCCGAGAAAACGAATTTTCCCAGATATGAGACCTAGGTAGATCGATTTTTCGCCCCCGTAAGCCTCTGTACTGCAAATATCATGGAAATCGTTAGAGCCGTTTTCGAGAACGTGAGTACAGACAAACAAACAAACAAATATTGCTCGTTTAATAGAATAAGATATAAAAAATCGGGAAATGTCATCGGAAATCACTAATAGAATTTTAAGCCATCATCATCATCATCCACAGCCCGATTTTACCCACTGCTGTGTATAGGCCTCCCTAAGTTTGTGTCATCCACCACAATCATGTGCCAGCCGCGTAATATAATTAAAACCACAACCATTTAATTGAAAGTCGAGGTACTTCGGCCAACACCTAGACATGTAATACCAATCTCCAAAATCATTACATACACTCAATACGACCAAAAAAAATTAATGAATCTATTAGATCTGGCAAATTGTTTATTTATTGGACCACCGGGCTACCGAGTGCACAAAAAATTATGACATAGCATTCTGCGTGCATGAAGAAGCAAATTCGTAGTAATAGAATAGATAGGTACCTACTATATTATTACATCTAAATCATAGGTTCTCAACGTGGGCGATAGCACCCCCTTGTAGGCATTTGAGACTTTCAGGGGGGCAGCAGAAGACCTAGAGAAAATAAGAGAGCATTGAGATGGCTCATTAAGATATGGGGAGGCTCTTGAAAAAAAATTCTCAAAGTGGGCGGTGCGCAAAATAAGGTTGAGAAAATTATGCTTACGTGCTAACGGCGCTTACGTGCATCCCTGGACGAAATAAGTAGCATCGGAGGAGTTAGATTGTCGGTCTCAGCTATTAATCGTTAAGCCATGACAGAGGACTTGGCGGCCTAAACTCCGAGAACAACTAAAAAAAAAAACCGGTCAAGTGCGAGTCGAACTCGTACGCCGAGGGTTCCGTACCTAGCCATGGTGCCAATTAAGCTAGTCCGCTTAATTGTATGAGCGCCCATACAACTCGGAGGACAATTTTAATTGGCGTCAACTATGTATGGGAACACCCTTTAATTTTCAACTTTTTTAACTTTTTGGAATTTTTCCTTTATTTGTGCGATAAGACCTTGCTTTTTCCCAAATTTCGTTATTCTAGGTCAACGGGAACTACCATTTAGGTTTTCGACCCAAAACCTCTAGGGTACTTCCGGTTGACGTAGAATTGTCAATTTTGGTTACAAGCAAGGTCTTCCAGCACAAGTAAAGGAAAAATTCCGAAAAATAAAAAAAGTTTATAATTAAGGTAAGTTTTGGTACTCACAAGTTTTCACGAAAACCTAAATTTGCCTATATCTTTTTATAGTGTTGACTCAGGACCTTGATTTTTATAGTCACAATAGGGACTATAGACCTTAGTATATGGTATAAATTTCAACTTGCTAGCTCTACCCGTTCCTGAGATAATCGATGGTGACACACGGACGGACAGACGGACAGACGGACAGACGGACAGACGGACAAGAAAGTGATCTTATAAGGGTTCCTTTTTTTACCTTTTAAGGTACGGAACCCTAAAAAGCCTAAAATCCGAGAACCATGTGAACATACCTACATAATACAATTGTTTGATAAATAACTACGACAAAATAAGTTACCATAATCCGCAAAAGACGGTTTGGTATGTTCTGAAAACATAGCTAAAAGCCCGATATGCTAAAAACAACGAAACCGCGGATGACTTTTAATAGGCGTCAACTATGTATGTATGGGAACACCCTTTAATTTTCAACTTTTTTAACTTTTTGGAATTTTTCCTTTATTTGTATGTTTCGAAATGTATCCGTGCCGTTAGCTGACCGCCTCGAGCTTCTTGGTGTCACCTTAACATCGACTCTAAACTTTGGCTCATATATTGAATCAAAAGCTCAGTTAGCCTCAAAAAAGCTTGGTATCCTCTCAAAGGTGAAGCGTTATTTCACTCCTGTGCAGCTGCTCACTTTATATAAAGCGCAAGTTAGAGCCTGTATGGAGTACTGCTCTCACCTTTGGGATGGCTCTGCCAAGTACCAGCTCCAAGCACTGGAGTCGATTGAGAGGCGCGCCAGGAAGCTTATAGGTGACGACTCCCTGGTTGAGGCTCGGCTACAAAGCCTTGAGCATCGCCGTAAAGTCGCTAGTTTGACGGTTTTTTATCGGATACATTTCGGAGAGTGGCTGCTACAGAAGCTGCTACAGAAGATAAGTAACATAGGTATCACAGGGACAGCCCTAAGTTTACTAAAATCATACTTAATGAATAGACAGCAGGTCGTAAAAATAGAAAATTTCAAAAGTACCCCTCAACACATAACTTACGGCATTCCTCAAGGTTCAATAATCGGCCCATTGATTTTTTTGATTTACTTAAATAATATAACTAAAATAGGACTAACTGGGCACTTAACACTTTATGCTGACGATACATGTCTTTTCTACTTTGATAAATCAATTCATGATATAGTATCTGATGCTCAAAATGATCTTAATAAACTAAATGAATGGCTGAAATATAATCTATTAACAATAAATACGTCCAAAACGTCATACATGATTTTCGCTGCAAAAAATAAACCAATCCCTGATTTTACCCCTCTTACTCTAAACAACGAAGTGATACAACGCACAACGCATGAAAAATATCTTGGCCTTTGGCTGGATGATAAATTATCATGGAATCTGCATATTAATCATGTGAACTCAAAACTAACGGCATTACTCGGAGCTTTACGCAAAATAGCAAATTTTATCCCAGCTAAAGTACGCACAATCATCTATAACTCACTAATAAAATCACACCTCGAATACCTAGTAGAAATATGGGGATCCGCCGCCGCAACGCACCTAAACCGATTACAAAGAACTCAAAACAAACTTATAAAAGTATTACACGGCTATCACTATCTAACTCCAACTAAAAAATTGTATACAAAAACAAAACTATTTAATCTTCGACAGCTATATATTTACTCCACCTGCGTTCTCATCAAAAACATCACGGATAAATCAATAAAATCCAACATACAACTAACTAAAAAAGAAACCAAATACAATTTAAGAAATAAATATAAACTTCAATTAGCAAATGCGCGAACAAACTACGGATTGAAAACGATATTATGTGAGGGGGCCCAGTTTTTCAATTCATTGCCCAACGACATAAAAGAATGTGAAAACATAAACTCATTTAAAGCCAAACTAAAGACACACGTATGTACAACATGTTTCGAGTGACATTTACCTACCTACCTAGGGACAGCCCCAGAGTGTGAAAATTAAATTACGAAATAATTATATCTTTGTGAATCTCATTGTAAAAGAACTATTTATGTTTGTATGAGAAATAAATGTCTTTAAACCTAGAGTGTGCTCAAGAACTTCATAATCTGGTTCCACCATCTCCCTTCTTCCATCGGACTTCCAGATACCCGGAAAGGCGCCATTTGTACATGGTTGATATTCCCAGTGTTCGTACTAAGCGCTTTGATTCTACATTTTTTATACGCACGGCGAAAATGTGGAACTCCTTGCCGGGGTCTGTATTTCCAGAAAGGTATAATTTGGGTGTCTTCAAATCGAGAGTCAATAGGTTCCTTCTAGGTAAGCGTGCTCCATCTTAGACCGCACTGTTGCTTTACATCAGGCAGAGTGTGGTCAAACGCGAACCTATTTTCGTTTAAAAAAAAAAAAAAAAAAAAAAAAAATTTGTGCTATAAGACCTTGCTTTTTGCCAAATTTCGTTATTCTAGGTCAACGGGAACTACCATTTAGGTTTTCGACCCAAAACCTCTAGGGTACTTCCGGTTGACCTAGAATTGTCAAATTTGGTTACAAGCAAGGTCTTCCAGCACAAGTAAAGGAAAAATTCCGAAAAATAAAAAAAGTTGATAATTAAGGTAAGTTTTGGTACTCACAAGTTTTCACGAAAACCTAAATTTGCCTATATCTTTTTATAGTGTTGACTCAGGACCTTGATTTTTATACTCACAATAGGGACTATAGACCTTAGTATATGGTATAAATTTCAACTTGCTAGCTCTACCCGTTCCTGAGATAATCGATGGTGACACACGGACAGACAGACGGACAGACGGACAGACGGACAGACGGACAGACGGACAGACGGACAGACGGACAGACGGACAGACGGACAAGAAAGTGATCTTATAAGGGTTCCTTTTTTTACCTTTTAAGGTACGGAACCCTAAAAACAGCCAAACAATAAACTATCAGTGTAACCGACAAGTTTAATCGAATAACGGGCCAATTAAAAAGGCAAAAAACATTTGCAAATACTTTTTCAAACATTCAATGACGCCAAAAAAGCTCGTTTTGCTACAAAACACGCCCGAGATCATCGCTCGAAGCAGCCACAGTAACAACAACAGTATGTAGGTCTTTTAAACACAAGCAATATCGATCTCTAAACCTTAGAGCCTAAAACTCCAATTGCGATCAACAGAACTAGAAAATCTACGCTAATGGTGGTCGAGCTTCACAGATACCAAGCTTTTATCCCGTACAATTTTGAAGCTAAACCTAACGTGGTACAGTTTATATTCAAATGAAAGGATGTCTGAAGAGGCAAAGGCTTCGTGGGGTCTCATAACAGTACTTTAATCACTACAGACTCCAGACATTATGTAACAGCTAGTCCTATGGTGGATGTCAGCATACCTCGACGCGGGAACTGACCCTGAGCGGGAAAATAACGCGCGAATTCTAGCGTTTCAAATTAAGAACAATCACGTTCCGTTACTTTTCAAACCCGTTCTTAATTCAAAAGTGATGTGAATGAATTTTTAATCTGTTGATTATTCTGTTATCTATATTCTTTTGTTTTAATTTAAAGTTTTTAATTCGTGAGGAATGGTGTTTTGATAAAAATGGAAGTTCTCAGGTTAGTTGATTCCACATAAAAGGTTCAAAAAGTTTTGGTTTCTCAAAACAAAAAACTTAGGCCTACATCTTTACTAACTAGATGATTTATACAGTGTCAGGAGGAAATCTTGCCTGCACTCAAAACACTGTAGTGCCAGGGAGAATGTTGAGATGGAGTAAGCTTGCCCAGCACTTACACCATCCTCTCATTCTAACCGGCCGTATCCACAGGAAAGACATGGTCAATACGTGTGGGGCTGACTAAGCCGCGGTTTTTCTCACGATGTTTTCCTTCACCGTTTAGAGCTCGTGTTAATGCCCATATGTATATTTTTTCAATTTTTTTTTTGTGAGGATGAATGGATTTTTACATTTATGGATGTTTGTTACTCTTTCACGAAAAAACTACTGAACAGATTTTGATGAAACTTTGACTAATGTTTGTTTATGGCCTGGAATAACACAGGCTACTTTTACCCGGGTAAGTATCACTCGAGCAAAGCCACGAGCGGAAGCTTGTATTAAATACCAAACTGCAAGTCCCTGGTTTATATTTTCATAAATTACCTCAATTCACCGTTTAAGATGCTTATAAATAAATTAATGATAGACTACAACTTAATAAGACATAATAAAATTACCTTTTCTATATGCATTCATTGATTTTTCAATATCAAATTTAAATAGATGATTCACTGACTGACTGACTTGAAGACCGTTTCATCCTCTAATAAAGGCCTTACTTAAAAACGCCTCTTAACTTGAACAATGGTTAAACAACGCTTAAGATTCACCCTGTCACTATTTGTCAGTACTTATCTAACAAATAAGGATAGCAATAGGTTGAACGGTGTTTTAGTTTTGACAGGTTTTTTATAACCCCTCTTTATCGTCGGTAGTTAAAAAGAAACTCACGGTGTTCATCAATCAATAATAATCATCAAAGTCAGGGTGATCTTCTAGTTTTACATAAATCAGCTCATTGGTAATTTGTACTCTATATAACAAGACACAAAGGTCAAGGTGCTTTCGCAATAATATTTGCATATTGGGATAACAGTAATCTGCAATTCAGCCGGTCTTACTGGTTCTGCTTTTAAATAATGATCTTTATTTAATATCACGGAACCAACGCAGTTCTACGTGAAATTAAATTAAATAATGTTCAGGACTGTATCCCCAAGGTGCGGTAGACTCTCAGATTGTTTTAGAAGATGTCTAAGGGGTAGTCAGAGGTATGTCCAAATACATATTGGGTACATTCCCACACTTTGCCGAAGTTTTCATTCCATACGTGACAGGTTGCAAGCCCGTCGGCGCTTTTAAAAAACTAACTGATTTCCTCACGATGTTTACCTTCACCGTTTAGAGCTCGTAGATGCGCATATAATTTTTTCGAAATGCAAAATCCATTGATGCACGACCGGATTCGTGCCCACGACCTTCGGATCGAAAGTCGAGGTACTAACCCACTCGGCCAACACGACTTGTAGATAATGTATATTCGTAAAGTACCTCTGGTGTTTAAAAACAGTTTTAATCAATTCTGTGGAATTGGATTAAAAAAAATCCATAATTAAACCTTTTCATAAGATAGCAGACAAGCATACGGCCCACTTGATGGTAAGCGGTTGCCGTAGCCTATGGAGGCCTGCGATACCAGAGGAGTCACACTCGCGCTGCTGACCCTTTAAAATAGGAATCACTGCGCCGACAACACAACGGACAAGACGGTCCACCAATTGTCACCGCAGCGCTTCCTCGCAGAGCTCTGGCTTCCTTACCGTAGGAACACAACACCATTCGAGAAGAATGATGTTATTTGGCTGCGATATTCTGTAAGACGGGGTACTTCCCCAGCCGAATATAGAGTGAGTGAGTCTATATTCGAGCCTGGCGCTCTATATTTGAGCCCCAGGCTCGATATAGAGTGAGAAAAACTCACTATTCCCTTCCTATAAACAACCAACCTAAGATCTACTGAGCGAAAATTGAGACACTATCCTTCTTGGCCAATGGCTCTAGCTTGGTACAGGCTTATTATTTTTTCGATAATTAAGTTTTGAAATCATAATGATGTTTCAACTGCAAAACTTTTATCGAGTAGCTTGTGAAATTTTTGAACATACGAAATACAAATGCACCAGAAATGATGACACATTATTATAGTTATTGGGATATTCAAGTAATTAAACCTTGCAGCATCGTTTTGTATATTGCCTCATTTTAAGCAAAACTGTGTTAAAAAACTTAGGCCTTTAGGTACATCTTTGCTAGATGATTTATACAGTCTCAGGAGGCAATTTTTCTACACTTATCGGGACGCTGTAGTGCCTGGGACATTGTTTGAGATGGAATAGGTAGGCTTGCCCAGCTTAGTCGGCCATATTCACAGGAAATACTCATGATCAATACAGTACACTCACAATATTGCTTAGATTAACATTTAGATAAGCAAGGCGTCTTTTCATCCTTTTTCACCTTATTGAAGTTTTCTGTAGATCTGTTAAATAATCTGATGATCTGTAAAGGCACATATTCAGAACAGAGAAGGAAATCCTCTCAGCTTTATCAGCTCCACGTTTATCCCACTAACCTGAGAGAATGAGAATAGGTGTTGAGTAAGCCTAGTCAGTCTCATCCACTACGGTATAGTATTTAGTAAGAGTAGGTATTAGAACCTCTTCTTAAAGTCCTCTCAACTTATGTCAAAAGTTAATCACCGTTCAAAATAATGCCATCCTTTTTTGTTAGATAGTGACAAATAGTGACAGGGCGAATCTTAAACAGTTTTTAAACTGTGTTTAAGTTGTAGATGTTTCTAGCAGTGTAAATCATAATAAGGGCCGATTACCTCCTTATTTTAAGCAAGTTCATTTTTTTTTTCAGATACAAATACATCTTCATAGTATTAGCACTTATAACAACATCTATCAGCAGTGAGAAACTTCACAAAACTTCAGATAAAACTTGCCCATTTTCGAAGATTATTGAAGATATTTTCAAAGTCAACAAGAACCATGGAAGTTCTGTAAATAACAGTGAAAGAGCGAAGCTGTTTCTACATTCTATTGCTAATATAACAAGTAAGGATGATAACGTCAGCCAAGAAAAGCTAGTTGATGATATAATAGCAGCTATAAACAGAATAAAAAACAATATGACCGCAGAAAGCAGTAAGGAGTCCAAGCTGAACGAAGCTATCGTGTTGAGTCCAGAAAGCAAAGACTCCGAAGAAAATAATAAAGTGATAACACAAATCAAAAGTGGCATAGAAGACAAAATAGATATCTTAAATAAGAAACAAAACAACAATACTGAACAGAGTACAACAAAAAGGGGTACTTACGTTGAAATTATGACTATAGAACCAAATAACACTCATAAAAATAATGTTACTTCCGCTAATATAATGGAAGTTTTAAAACATCTTATGCCTATGCTCAACACTACAGTAACTAAAAAGCTTCATAATATAACAATCATAGAGAAAAATGTTAATAGAAATCATTCATACTTCACAACTAAAAATGTGTCTACAATCATAGTTACTTATTGCGACAAGGACAACTCTACAACTTCTAATGTCACTACTGAATCTGTTAAAACAGCTGATTCTGATGATGATGATGATTACGATTATTATGGAGAAGATTCTGATGAAGATGATGAAGAGGAACCTGAAGTGTCAGAAGGAGATAAAAGGGAGGTTCTAGAAGCAGCAGAATATGGGATGAAGAAGATGCATGAACTGTATAGTGTTTTGGAACCTAAATTGTATTCCATGGGTAAGTGAATCCTATTAAAAAATAATATTATTTACAAATAATTATTATCTAAATACTCACTTCTCATATCACTACTCCCATCATCATTGGCCTAAAAAAAGAAAATCCTCAAACAAGGCATAATTTATGCATCCCCATGCTCACCTTATATCCTTGTGATTTTCCAGCATCAAGATCAATCGTTATTTCTATAGCCAATATCTATCTAAATGTTCGTACATATTTTATTTTTTCACTTTCGTAAGTTGTACTAGACATTGTTTTAACACACGGGAATTACTCGCGTAAAAATATCGTCAATTTAAATACCGGCAATGTTTAGATTCATCCGGAGAATCTTCATCTGGGTAAGAGAGGGTCGCGTCTCACCCTGTGTGAAAGTGCCGACGATATTTTTACGTGAGTAATTCCCGTGTGTTAAAACAATGTTCTTACAACTTCACCCCCTTACTTATGAAAGATGTTTAAAGTTGGACACTGGTTAAACAACGTCCTGTCTCTATTCGTCACTATCCACAAATAAAGATAGGACGTTGTTTAACTAGTGTTTAACTTTAAATATAATACATAACATAAGTAAGGCCCTCAATGTTTAATTTTCTGCAGGTTTCTGGCTAGATAACACAAACCCTGCCCGCTACGTGGCCGCCTTCAACGCACCTGCAGAAGACTCTGCTAGGTACTCCCGATACGGCTACGCATCACTCCAAGCTTCTGCGAAACTGAAGGAGTTGATCAGGTCAGTGGTACTACTTAAACATTTGCGAATACTTTGGAATTTTTTGACGCGTTATAATTCTCGACGTTTCGGCTGTGACCATTCAAATTGTGACCGCTCAGGGGGTCTAAAGTGGCCACTTGATGAAACATCAAATGTTTTATCAAAAATGGCCACTTTAGACCCTAAAATGGCCATTTTTGATGAAACATTTCAAAAGTGGCCACTTTAGACCCCCTGAAAGTCGCTTAACTTTAACAATCTATCAAGAATATCCAGAAAACTTCGCCATGAGCGCTTCTAAATATGATGAGAACATGTTTTACTGGCAGCTTTACCATAAAACGCAGTAGCTTCTTAGGAAACCAAGCCTGAACAGGTCGTGTGATGGCTCACTTCCTGCGCGCATGACGAAACCGATAATAAAGTTGTAAATGTTACCACTTGCATTTTGAAATAATTGCCGTGCAATCGACGTAGCTTTGAGTTGTAGCTCAAAGTTTTAAGAGACCTAATTCGTAGCTTATTTTTACACATACATAACAGATAACAGTTTATATTTTACCACATACCTATACAAAAAAAAATCGATACGAAAAATTTATATGCACATCAACACGAGCTCTAAACGGTGAAGGAAAACATCGTGAGGAAACCCGAGGCTTAGTCAGCCCCACACGTATTGACCATGCCTTTCCTGTGGATATGGCCGGTTTAGCTGAGAGGATGGTTTAGGTTCTGGGCAAGCCTACTCCATCTCAACATTGTCCCAGGCACTACATTGTCCCGATAAAGTGTAGGCAAATTTTGCATCCTAACACTGTATAAATCATCTAGTAAAGATGTAAAGACCTAAGGGTCAATCTCCAGGATCAGCGTGTTTTGTTGATCGCTATGGTGCTTTTTAAGTATCGATATTATTGCTTTTCTGTATTTTTATTTCGAGAAGGAGGTGTCTAAATAAGCATATTTTCATATTGGCCCCTGAAGGGGCAGAAAAGCAATAATATCGATATTTAAGGTGCGCCATAGCGATCAACCAGGTGCGCTGATTCTGGAGATTGACCCAGTTTATATAAAAAAATAAAGGTAACATAAAGGTCAATTGGCAGCCTTTGCCCAGGCAAGTGGCAACCTAGTAATGTATTTTTCTATGGTGTTTCTGTTTCGTGCATAAAAAAAATATAAAAATTTAATAGGAGATCGATTTTGTCTCCTGCTGTAGCTTTTGATTTTAATCTGCGTGCCACAGTTCGTTAATTACATCGATTGAAAAACCATACTATCAATTGATCATTTTCATAAAATTATTATTAAAACAATTACATAAGAATGTATTTTCAATTACCTAGTTATTATTTTATCAATTGAATAGGCGGGTCCACACAGAGCGAGCAGCCTCGCGAGGCATTTGCCGCGCGAAGCAGCTCGGTTAGTGTGGACGTGTGGCTCGGGCGCGCGCTACCGCGGGCGAGCGTCCGAGCGCCCGAGCCACACGTCCACACTAACCGAGCTGCTTCGCGCGGCAAATGCCTCGCGAGGCTGCTCGCTCTGTGTGGGCCCGCCTAATTACATTTTATTTAATTCAAAGTCTTATTTATTTTGTTAAAAACTGCACAAAAATAATTTCATCAATCATGCTTCTGTTTTCCCAAATCACTAGATTAGATTTATTATTAGATTAGCCTTTTAAAATCAAAACTGTAAAAGTGGCATACGCGCCCGAGAAAAAATTTCTTCGCTGAAAAAACAACTTTCCGATGAAAATCATCGAATCGGATGCATTTTCAGAAGACTGAATCGCACTAATCGCGTTGGTCTCGGTCTCCTGTCACGGTCTCGGGCGAGAACCGCCATCATTAGGCAAACATGGAGAGCTTTTTAAATTTAAAAAAGCTTACATAGAAAGCTTACCTACCTACTTAATTGATTTTTAAATATTTTTTAATTAGCTTACCCGGCCAAATACGTGCCCCCTTATTTTTTTTTATTTATTTTTTTACCAGAAACCCTCGCGTCGTCTGAAGACCATACTATATAACAATCTGATCATGGCTTAGGAACGCATAGAGGACCAGCATTTTTATTATATAGACATTCATATTTATTTATATAAGTACGTAGACTGAAATTTTGTGAAATTGTTTGCCTAAGTACCTAAATAATATTTTGTTTCTCTTTTTTATTTGAATTGTGTGTGTGGCAAAGTGGCTAAACTGAGCGCTTCCGTGCTTCGGAGGGCACGTTAAATTGTCGGTCCCGGCTTTTAAGTCGTTAAGCCATGACGGAGGACTTTAGGCGACCTAAAAAGCCTCGTCACCAGAGTTGGCCACTTGCACGAACTTACTTAGGTATTGGAATTAACCAATTAACAAAACAAATAAAATATTTTTAACGGAACCCATATTATTATGAATCCCGTACGTATATACACTTCGATGTCTTAATCACGAGATGTTACCGCTATGTATTCATTTGTACCTTTATTCTAACGGCATCTACCGGTCAACAGCTAAACTAAGGTCGACCACAAAACGGTACCGTCATGTACCTTAGGCCTTTACATCTTTACCAGATGATTTATACAGTGTCAGGAGGCCATCTTTGCCTACACTTAACAGGACGCTGTAGTGCCTGGCACATTGTTTGAGATCGAGTTGACTTGCCTACATTCATATAAATCACTGAATGCGCCCTAGGTAGCTTTGCTCCACATTTCGGCGCCACTGAAAACCAGCGCTCTAACAGCCGTGGTGCTGCTGGAGCAAATGCTGAGGGGTAGCCTTATTTCTTGTCACATTATTTGTAACATTTCTGATTTGTGTTTTTTATTATCGTGGTGGCAAAAATGATTGTGTGTGCTCGTAAAATATACAGTTCCGTGTCCAAACTGAGAATTTGTTACAAAAAAAACCTTTTCATTACTCATACACGGAAAGTACGCTTGAAGTTACCTGAACAGAGGGATGAAAGTAGTACTTTTCCGCCCTGGGAAGCAATTTTCCCTGCTGTCAAATTAAAAAAAAAACATTATATTTTGACATTTCTATTGAGTCATGTTGAAACTTTTTGCACAGCAAAAGTAATATTTGACATTTTCTCTTTTACCTTTTTATTGAGAATTGCTGTAAAAAATATTTTCAACAATTTGATTACATGACTATTGTTATTAATAATTACTTTTCACTAAATTATTATTATTTAAACAAGATTTTGAGCTTGAAATATTTACCATCTTCAATGACAAAAAATACTGGCTGAAAAAAAAAGGTGGGCGCCTTTTTTGTTTTTTTTTTTCAGTGGCAAGCTACCAGCCAGTATTTTTTTTAAAGCACCAATTCGATTTTTATCTGTTTTGTTGATCGAGAGCAGAGATTTTATAAAATGAACTAATCAGGTTTTTATTTACTTTCCTAATATTCGAAATGAAAAGCAGAGTGTTTACCTCGGGTGAAATACCTATTACGGCACTCGAACTATTAGCGCCCTCGCTACGCTCAGGCGCCAAACCATCTCGTGCCGCAATAGGTTACTTTCAACCCTCGTGCAACAATCTACTATTTATAATACATTGCAGCAATGTGAACGGCAAATAGGTGCTATAATTATGCTGTTATCCTTTTTAAAACTGGAGGAAAGTAAGGGAGTCCTTTGCCTTAAGGTGGACGGGTAGCCCTTGAAATTTAAAGATTCTCGCGTTTTTTGGAATTGGTATGACTGTGTCTGGTTGTATCTTGATCGAAATATGATTAGCGCAAATAACTTCATAGGTACAGAAAGCGTCATTAATTGGTATCCCTAGTAAGAGGTCGGTTTGCAAGCCGTTGATCTCAACTTTTGTAAAAACTTTTACATCCTTGCTTACTTATGGATATCTAATTTCGCTCGAGTTCCTAAACAAAAATAGCAGATATAATACCCGACTGAAATCCAAGGTTGAAATGAAAAGAGTCTTTGTTCAAATCAATAGGGGGATACCGATTGATGACGCTGACTGTACCTAAGTATTTTATTTTCCATAAAGATAAACAAAAAAAATTAAGAAAGGTATTGATGATTTTTTTGTTTATTATTATGGAAATACCTATTAAGATCTACCTTAAAGTTGAACACCAGGTACTGTTAATTATAATATTAATTAACCATTTCATAGTGTTCTTTATTCATGAACTGTCGGGGAAGATGCAAGTGCAATAAATAAATCCGATGATAAAATGTAGAAACCAGCGAAATCGCGAAAGCCGTAGAAAGCTCAATGGAGAACCGGTTACAATCTGCAAAAACTAGTGCTTCTAGCTATAATATACCTGTCAGAATGCTGGTTTCCCGTTGCTGACTCTGTACTTGCTACTGAGTATCAGAATTAATTGGCTCTTCGGCTCAGATTTTACTCTGTGTATGTTGCGGATTCAATTACCAATATACCTAAAGCAAACGTTTGTGTGATGAACATAGTTAATTATTCTTCAGACAAAATGTTTCAAAAGGTTACAAATACAACTAAAAAATACAAATTAATTTACTAAAAAACACAAGTCACAGTGGTCTGGCTGTGGTCCCCTCACGAGGCAAGCCTGTAGCTGATTTACAGTAGAACGATTTCCGATTAAGTAATAAGATCAATATTCACATAATGTTCTGTGTATTAAGTACCTAAACTAAACAAAAAAAAAACGAATATGCTTTAGATCACACGACTAGAAAGTAAAACTTCCGTTCGCCTCGCCCGATCATGATCACGCATTCATCAGCTTACTCCCCAAGTCAAGCGTGCGTAAAGTTTTACTTCAAAAATAATATAAATTACATAATATGGAAATCAAAGTAACAATAGAATTCTTTTTCTGATGCACATAGCACAAGTTTTGCATAGTTCCCGGCTAGATGTTTGAATCATCTATTTAGATGTTAAAGGCCACTGATGATGATGATGAGTTAAACGAACTGTACTAAACTACAACTAATTTCACAACTCGCTATGTTCGTGTTTCCTATAGGTAATTCGGCCTTCATTTGACAAAAAACTCGCCAGAGTTGGCCATTTACTCACACAAACTTACCTACTTATTTTCTTAGTATGAATGCGGCTGGCTGTCCACCCCGCGCGCCGTTTTTCACTATCAATGTTTATTAATCTATAATAATCCCTAGTACTCAATAAGAAAGAAAGATATACGAAAATATACATAGATATCTGAATGAGATAGCTAACTTGCTAGCAGCAACGCGAGTCAACAAGTAAACAAGTCAGTGTAACATGTATGAATCTCTAATCTCTGTAAGGAAACAGTGCTGTAACACCGGAATCACTTGTCTTTGTAGGAAGTGACGCACCAATGACTATACTTACAATTTCCTTGGTTTATGTTACAAAAGAAGATATCTCTTAGGTATTTTTAGGGTCATCATAGGGTCTGTGACGGAGTTTCTACACATGTCATGGATCAAGTAAGTAAACTTACTTATTTGATCCATGACGTATGTGGATAAAAAGAATACACATAGACTCTTCTTCTTCTTTCTCTTCTTCTTTCTTTGTTCTTTTTTTTATGTATCACATTATGGCATTAAAAGATTTTTTTTAGGCTTATTTTAACCCTTTCATGACCTTCTTCTTAGTCGGCATCTTCATTACTGAAGGTCTTGTCTATTCAGAATTTGAATTGATCACTCGTTGCACTATGCTTCGCCAAGTTTTCTTGTCTTCGGCGGTCTTCAAAGCTTCAGGTATGGGCAGCCGGTGAGTGATTTTACTTGGTCTGATCAACGGGTAGGTGAGCGACCGCGAGATCTTTTCCCATCAACCTTACCCACTACCATCAGCTTTTCCAAGTTGTCAGAGTCTCTGCGAGCAACGTGTCCATTTCACGATAAAAGTCACTAAAAGCCATTTATAACGAAAGATAACGCTTAGAAATATGTGGTCCTTGCCTACCCCTACCTCATAGGTACCCCATGAAAGTACGTGTAGATAGTGAGTTTCCGTAAAAGTAATGATAATAAACAACCAAGCGCGAGTAACACCACGGGATGCCTTAATATTATTAAACGAGCAATATTTTGTATATTTTTATATATTTTACCTTTTTGCTTATCCTACCATGAGGATCATAATTAACTGAGAATAATAAATAGTTGTTTGGGTACCAACAACTACTAGTTTTCACATCAGACCAGCCACAAATCAGCTTCGCCATAGTGCAATAACCCCAATTACATTATACAATGCGCATACTACATATAGACCTTTCGCTTTCATGACCAAGGTCCGACTTTCTCCGCATGCGCCGACGCGCACACTTTCCATTTTACCTTGATGGATCATGGAGCAAATCATATGAATTAAAGTCTAGAACTGATGGTAGATTTCATTGATGGAACAAATCATAAAAGCAAACTCTAGAACTAATGGAATAGTAATGGACGTCCTTATTTTTATTTTTAAACATGAAACAATGAGGCACGTTCTGGCTCTTACCAGAACTTTCAAGAGTTCAATCTTTTTCTTGTGGAAGCCAACAACGATCAATCAAAGTCATAGATGTTTAGATCAACTCGGCACCAGCACCGCATCGCATCGCCTTGTGCTGTTAGGTATTCTTTGTATGGAATTCTATGAACGCTCACTACATCAACTCCTTGACAGCTTGCAACGCAGCGATCCGGCGACGATACGAAGTTGATGTAGTGAGCGTTGGGTCATAGAATTCCATACAGAAAAATAAGGCCTGTGCAGAACCCAGTCGAGAACTAATAAATAATTATCTTTGTAAACACCTGGAAGCTATTTCACACATAATAATATTAATTCAAGCAATCAATAAAGATAAGAATCATTACTCATCACAAAATAAGTTCAATAATTGGACAACTAAATTCTCCCTTATTGTTATCCAAAAATCGATCAGATTACATTTGTATAAATACTGAAAACAAGGTCTACCAATAATACAAATTAAATATCTTCACAATGAAGTACTTCATTATTGTGTCTGCCGTGATCCTCGCGGCGTCAGCTCTGCCTACTGAGATTGGCAACAAGGCGTCCAATGAGAGCTTCTACTCTCGCAACGCAGGCTTAGCTGGCTTCGGCGCGGGAACCGTTGGCGGAGCAGGCGGCGCAGTCTGGACCGTGTGGGATGCCTGGGCGCTCCGCGATGCTATAACTGGCGATCAACCTAGGATAATCTACGTCAGAGGCCGCATCGATCTCAAACAGCTCTTCACTGGCTCCCCCGGCGTCCTCCTGCAAGTCGGTAGTTTCAAATCCATCATCGGAGGTGATAGCAACGCAGAAATTTACGGAGGAGGATTAGGTCTATCCGGTCGGCGTCATATCATCATACAGAATATTAAATTTAATAACGCACTGTCGTATGCTGCTGGCGAGCAACCTAATGGCAACGGTGGGATTATGAACCAACAGCCCGGGGCCTGGTCTTTCGTCGACGCAATTGATGTCAGTAACAGTCAGTTGGTGTGGATCGACCACTGCGAGTTCTCTGATGACCCGTGGAACGCCGCTGCCACTCCTGAATCACAGAGAAGACATGATGGTTTGATTGACATTACAAGGGGCTCCAGCTTCGTCTCGGTCTCCAACAACATCTTTAGGAACCACAATATGGTTACTTTGGTTGGAAACTCGGACGTCGGTACGGACGTCGGCGACATTGGGAGACTAAAGGTCACTTTCTACCTTAACTGGTACCGGGGAGTCGTTCAGCGCACGCCTAGGATCAGATTTGGAGAAGTGCACGTTCTCAATAACTTGTACACTGACGTCTCGGACTACTGCATTGGAGTCGGGACATCTGCGCAGGTCTACGCTGAAAGGAACGTCTTCATCAACATCCGCCGCAGCTGGGCCCTTGCGACAGTTGCGCCTCACCCGGCCGGCGCCCTCATCAACGACAATAATCTGCTGGTGAACAGTAATCAAGATAGTATCCCTTCCAACGTCAACTGGCGGCCTAGCCAGTACTACGGATACAATCCAATGGACCCTGCCAACGTGGAAGCTCATGTCAGGCAGTACGCTGGTACCTGGTAGATTGTTATTAGGTTTAATATTTTGAACACTGACTCCGGCAATTATTTGAATGTATCAAAATAAAAACACCTAAGTACATAAAAGTATTCGTTTCATTGTTTTCATATTGTAAATACATGGAAGAGTAAAGATGGCACAGAAATGCCAACAATAACAATAGCACTAGAGTCCAATTTTTTTTTAACTTCTTAATGTCCAACACACACTTTCAATCACTAGTGTTCGTAATATAAATTGGTCGTCTTGATCGCTTTTATTCACTTCGCTTCACTTCGACCCGTAGCTCGATTCTAGAATGTTCGTAAAGTACCTAAGTATTATAGAAGATACATAGGATTCCAATTTATGTCCATATTTTGTCACGTCTTTTATGACAATGCAAAAATTTAAAATTGCTTCACTCGGGGTATTTAGGCATAAATCAATTTCATCTCATTTCATTTTCATTTATTTATTTTCTCTCACAAACAAAATATAATAATTATACAGAAAAGTAAATATAAATACAGAATAATTTATCAAAAAGTAGGCTATTATGAAAACCTGTTTTGTGAGAGACTTTTGTAAATCTGGAACACAATACATGTACCTAGAAAAAGATTTGTCAGGTCCTATGAAACGAAAAGAGAGGAGATTATTTTTGGTGGACAGCTCATTAGAAACGAAGACCAATGGATACTAACCCAAATTAAGGCGAGTTATCAATATGGATTAACAAAATGAAGGATTATTTGACAGCTAAATTCTCCCTTGTCCTTATCAGATAACCGTCTGTACGAGTGCCTATATAAACTGAAGACAAATTTTACTGATTATCAAATGAAATGTTTATTTCCACAATGAAGTTCTTCATTTTGATGTCTGCCGTGATCCTCGCGGCGTCAGCTCTGCCCACTGAGATTGGCAACAAGGCGTCCAATGAGAGCTTCTACTCTCGCAATGCAGGCTTGGCTGGCTTCGGCGCGGGAACCGTCGGTGGAGCAGATGGCGCAGTCTGGACCGTGTGGGATGCCTGGGCCCTCCGGGATGCTGTAACTGGCAATGACCGTAGGATCATCTACGTCAGAGGCCGCATCGACCTCACACAGCTCTTCACTGGCTCCCCCGGCGTCCTCCTGCAAGTCGGCAGTTACAAATCCATCATCGGAGGTGACAGCAACGCAGAAATTTACGGAGGAGGATTAGGTCTATCCAGCCAACGTCATATCATCATACAAAATCTTAAATTCAACAACGCACTGTCGTACGCTCCCGGCGAGCAACCTAATGGCCACGGCGGGATTATCAACCAGCAGCCCGGCGCCTGGTCCTTCGTCGACGCACTTGATGTCAGTAACAGTGAGTTGGTGTGGATCGACCACTGCGAGTTCTCTGATGACCCGTGGTGGAACTCCGGTGATATCCCCGAATCACAGAGAAGACATGACGGTTTGATAGACATCACAAGGGGCTCCAGCTTAGTCACAGTCTCCAACAATATCTTTAGAAATCACAATTTGGTTACTTTGGTTGGAAACTCGGACGTCGGTACGGACGTTGGGGACATTGGGAGACTAAAGGTCACTTTCTACCTAAACTGGTACACTGGGGTAGTTCAACGCACCCCCTTGATCAGGTTTGGAGAGGTTCACGTTCTTAATAACTTGTTCACTGACGTCAGGGACTACTGCATTGGTGTCGGCACGTCTTCACGGGTTTACGCTGAGAGAAATGTCTTTATCAACATCCGAAGAAGCTGGGGTCTTGCAATAGTTCAACCTCACCCTGTCGGCGCCCTCTTCAATGACAACAATCTGCTGGTGAACAGTTTCCATGACAACGATGTCTCTTCCAACGTCAACTGGCGGCCTAGCCAGTACTACGGATACAATCCGATGGACCCTGCCAACGTGGAAGCTCATGTCAGGAGGTACGCCGGTACTTGGTAAGGTAGAGCATTGAACCTTGCAATGTTAAAGAATGAATGATGCATCAAAATAAAAACATAAACTTTTTTACTTTGGTCTCAGTGTTTTTAAAAGTTTTATTTAGATAAGACCTAATTTATTTCATTTTCGTACTGTAAAAATGAAAATAAAGTCTTCCCTTTAGTTTCTAATATAATTTTATCAACTTTCGAAAAATTCTACATTCAAACTTAGCATTGAGGAATTCGGTAATTGTTAAAAATTGTTTAGAGCCATGTAGTTTCGAAAAAAAGGCAGTAAGGCTTACTGCCTTTTTTAGGGTTCCGTACCTTAAAAGGTAAAAAAAGGAACCCTTATAAGATCACTTTCTTGTCCGTCTGTCTGTCTGTCTGTCTGTCTGTCTGTCCGTCTGTCCGTGTGTCACCATCGATTATCTCAGGAACGGGTAGAGCTAGCAAGTTGAAATTTATACCATATACTAAGGTTTATAGTCCCTATTGTGAGTATAAAAATCAAGGTCCTGAGTCAACACTATAAAAAGATATAGACAAATTTAGGTTTTCGTGAAAACTTGTGAGTACCAAAACTTACCTTAATTATCAACTTTTTTTATTTTTCGGAATTTTTCCTTTACTTGTGCTGTAAGACCTTGCTTGTAACCAAAATTGACAATTCTAGGTCAACCGGAAGTACCCTAGAGGTTTTGGGTCGAAAACCTAAATGGTAGTTCCCGTTAACCTAGAATCACGAAATTTGGCAAAAAGCAAGGTCTTATAGCACAAATAAAGGAAAAATTCCAAAAAGTTAAAAAAGTTAAAAATTAAAGGGTGTTCTCATACATACATAGTTGACGCCAATTAAAATTTTCCTCCGAGTTGTATGGGCGCTCATACAATTAAGCGGACTAGCTTAATTGGCACCATGGCTAGGTACGGAACCCTCGGCGTACGAGTTCGACTCGCACTTGACCGGTTTTATTTTTAGGTATGGTCAGTGAACGCAAAAAGGTACGGTAGGAACTCTGTGAAATTCATCAACGTTAGGTACATCTTCCAAAAGGCTAGTCAATAATTACAATTAAACTCAAATACAACAGAAATTATGTAGTTTGGATTATACGTAAAAAGAGATTTAAAAAAATTACTTTGGTGGAAAAAAAGATCAATTATTTTTTACTTGAAATCGATCAAGAAGTTATGGTCTGAGGCTCGTATTGGGCCTGTATTCTACTAGATGACAACCGCTTTGGTTTGGTTCGATCTCTTAAATGTCAGCCATTTGGTGAAATAGTAGAATAGCTTTTCAAAAATTTGTTCTGCCAAAGTTCAAAACCTCACCACAACTGAGTCGTTTGTTATTAGTAGTCATGGAAACAGTCGCTTTAGTTGAAGTTTTGCTTGAGGTTGATAAAAAGTTCGGTACCGGAATCGACGCCGAACCTTGATACTTTACTTTGTTTGCACCAATAACTAGAATAGGCCTTCCTAAAACTCATGCGGCTACGGCTACCAAATCTGTTGCCATCTCTACTACCCCCGACTAAAAAAGGAGTGTCTGACTGTGGCATTATTTTGATTGGTTTTTTTTTTTTGTTTGAAAACTGACGTGATCGAGATGGTTATTCGTTTATGAAGATCTGTTCAAACTCGTTTATGGAAAATTAATCCACCATAGCATGACCGCGAAAGGTAGAAGGGGGATAGGGAGACTTTTGCCCTGCAGCGAGACGATGCAGGCTTGAGTATACTCCAACTCCGCTAATATCATTTTAAAAATGTTGTTACAAAAATATATTAAATCATTGACGTGTGAAAGTGAACTACCTATAACTGTGTATTACTTAGGTGGCTCTGTGAGCTGTAGACCTCGCGAGTCTATCTTTGCGTAGCATAAAACAGAATAAATATTCACAATCCTCTAGTTTTGTGATGAGAAAGTGGTCCCAGATGCTTCATAAATCCCCACTAAGTAGTCAAAAAGCCGATTCTACTGATAGAAATCTAAAAGTGAGCAATTTACTGCAGTTTCAGGATCTATTCTGCTCATCACGCTGAAGATCCTCATCAGATCTTCACCAAATTTTTATAAGCCTAACTTAAAGTTACAACCTTTCAAACAAAAAAGAACCATTGAAATCGGATGTCATAAGGCAAAGATATCCTGTAGCCCCCTTTTTGCCCCTTTTTGAATCTAGGTATAAAATAATCGACCCTGCTCACAAAATTTCACGAGAAACGGTTGAGAAATGCGACCTGTAGAGGAGAACAGCCAGACAGACATCCGGACAAACGAAAGCATTTTTGTCCAGGTTGAATCAGAGACGCTTCGTTCGCTCGGTCAATTATTGAATAAGTAATCTTTGTCTTTGACTTGACTTTGACTTTGAAAAAATAATGAAACGAGAATCAAAAACAAATCCAGAAATTGAGTGAAATATGGAAAGCAATTTTGAACATTTACATAGGATTACTGAGCTGTCAAAATAGATTAGAATCACATTCAGGTAATTACAAAATGAAGATAAATTATCCAATGGAATTCTCTTATGCTGTTATCAAATATCAAAAAGATTATCACCTGTAGGTACCTATATAAATTATAAGAACACGGTTTACCGACTATTCAAAAGAAATATTTTCACAATGAAGTATTTAATTACTGTGTCTGCCGTGATCCTCGCGGCGTCAGCTCTGCCCACTGAGATAGGCAACAAGGCATCCAATGAGAGCTTTCACTCTCGCAATGCAGGCTTGGCTGGCTTCGGCGCGGGAACCGTCGGCGGAGCAGATGGGTCAGTCTGGACCGTGTGGGATGCCTGGGCCCTCCAGGATGCTATAACTGGCAATGACCGTAGGATCATCTACGTCAGAGGCCGCATCGACCTCAAGCAGCTCTTCACTGGCTCCCCCGGCGTCCTCCTGCAAGTCGGTAGTTACAAATCCATCATCGGAGGTGACAGCAACGCAGAAATTTACGGAGGAGGATTAGGTCTATCCAGCCAGCGTCATATAATCATACAAAATATCAAATTCCATAACGCACTGTCGTATGCTCCCGGCGAGCAGCCCAACGGCAACGGCGGGATTATTAACCAGCAGCCCGGGGCCTGGTCCTTCGTCGACGCACTCGACGTTAGTAACAGTGAGTTGGTGTGGATCGACCACTGCGAGTTCGCTGATGACCCGTGGAACGCCGCTGCCACTCCTAACGATCGGAGAAGACATGATGGTTTGATAGACATCACAAGGGGCTCCAACTTAGTCACAGTCTCCAACAACATCTTCAGAAACCACAATTTGGTTACTTTGGTTGGAAACTCGGACGTCGGAACGGACTTCGGTGACATTGGGAGACTAAAGGTCACTTTCTACCTTAACTGGTATCAGGAAGTCACTCAACGCAACCCCATGGTCAGGTTTGGAGAGGTGCATGTTCTCAATAACCTGTACACTGACGTCTCGAGCTACGGCATTGGAATCTGGACAGCTGCACAGATCTATGCTGAGAGGAACGTCTTCATCAACACCCGCCGTAGCTTCGGCTTTGCATCAGGCGTGCCTAACCCTCCCGGCTTCCTCTTCAACGACAATAATCTGCTGGTGAACAGTGGTCAAGATAGTAATATCCCTTCCAACATCAACTGGCGGCCTAGCCAGTACTACGAATACAATCCGATGAACCCAGCCAACGTGGAAGCACATGTAAGGAGGTACGCTGGTACCTGGTAGAGTGTTTCTAAGTTGAACATTGAGCTTAGCAATACCTTTGAATGATTATAAAAATAAAAATACCTAAATACTATACCCCTGTCCGTCCGTATTTAAAAAAAAATGTTCTTAGATGCATGAAAATACCTTGAAGAAGGATACAACCCAACAAACTTAATTTTGTGTTTCAAATGCTAATAATAATACTAAAAACGTTTATTAGTAAAAAAAAATGTCTAACATAATATTATGGAAAACCTAGTTTACAATAGCAGAGTTGTCACTTGAAATTAATAATTAAACCCGTTGAAAAAACTATCGAACGAAATTAGTGACAAGTCAGGTGATTCATACGCGACAAAAGAAGAAATATAGGCGAAAGTCCTTTAGTTTCAGATTGTGGTAAAAGCATGAGAGTATTCCATTGATAGTTGTAAAAAAAACTAATTATATATTTTGTCCGTCATATTAACCGAAACCAACGACGAATCTTATATGAATAGTTAGTCGATAGTCGATGAAGTAACAGACACCACAAGAACCCTGTCTTATAATGTGAACTACTGATACAATATCAATCAGCAGGCCCACTCTCAAAAGACGAATATAATCAGGGAAAATTATCGTATCGAATTTTTGAAAATCACTTAGGTGCGATTTTATCATTTTTGCTCTCAAGAGTATACCTATATAATTGGCAGTTCAAAACCTGCTACTATCTTACGTCACAGAGCATGCGTGCTAATCAGGTTATCAAGTTCCTAATGTATTCACGGAGTATTTTAGCCACCCAAAAAACATGTCCTTATCAATATCTAGCAGATTATCGTCTATATATAAATTGCAATTCAGGTTTATCAATTATAAAAATAAAAATTCTTCACAATGAAGTACTCGTACTTCTTAACTGTGTCTGCCGTCATCCTCGCGGCGTCAGCATTGCCAACTGAGATTGGCAACAAGGCGTCTAATGAGAGTTTCTACTCACGCAACGATGGCTTAGCCGGCTTTGGCGCTGGAACCATCGGCGGCGCAGGTGGTGCAGTCTGGACTGTGTGGGATGCCTGGGCATTCCAAGATGCTATAAATGGTGACGCACCTAGAATCATCTACATCAGAGGTCGCATCGACCTCACCCCGCTCTTCACTGGCTCCCCCGGCGTCCTTCTACGTGTCGGTGCTTTCAAATCACTTATCGGTGGTGACAGCAACGCAGAACTTTTCGGAGGAGGCTTAAGATTCTCGCGTGTATCTCATGTCATCGTACAAAATGTCAAGATTTCGAACCCTGTATCGTACGGTCCCGGCGAGACGCCTGACGGCAACGGTGGGATTCTCAACCAGCAGCCTGGTGCATTTTCCTTAATCGATGCCATCGACGTCAATAACAGTACGATGGTGTGGATCGACCACTGCGAGTTCTCTGATGACCCGTGGAACGCCGCTGCCACTCCTAACGATCGGAGAAGACATGACGGTTTGATAGACATCAGAAGTGGCTCCAGCTTAATAACGGTCTCCAACAACATCTTCAGAAATCACAATCTAGTAACTTTGGTCGGAAACTCGGATAACACTGGGGCGGAAGATATGGGGAGACTAAAGGTCACTTTCTACCTTAACTGGTATCAGGGAGTCACTCAGCGCAACCCCATGGTCAGGTTTGGAGAGGTGCATGTTCTCAATAACCTGTACACTGACGTCTCGAGCTACGGCATTGGAATCTGGACGGCTGCACAGATCTATGCTGAGAGGAACGTCTTCATCAACACCAGCCGTAGCTTTGGCTTTGCAGCAGGCGTGCCTAACCCTCCCGGCTTCCTCTTCAACGACAATAATCTGCTGGTGAATAGTGGACAAGATAGTAATATCCCTTCTAACGTCAACTGGCGGCCTAGCCAGTACTACGAATACAATCCGATGAACCCAGCCAACGTGGAAGCACATGTAAGGAGGTACGCTGGTACCTGGTAGAGTGTTTCTAAGTTGAACATTGAGCTTAGCAATACCTTTGAATGATATACCCATATTATAAATGTGAAAGTGTGTTTATTTGTTTGTTTATTTGTCCTGCTTTCACGTCAAAACACAGCGACGGATTGACGTGTTTTTTTGTGTGGAGATAGTTGGAGGGCTAGAGTACTCTCTAGCCCTCATAGGCTACTTTTTATCCGGGTACCACGCGAGCGAAGCCGCGGGCAGCAGCTAGTATCAAAATAAAAATACTTACATGTACGTATCTTTTGTACCTCCTGTGCGTATTTTGTTTCTTAGATGCATGAAAATACCTTGAAGAATGATACAACCCAACAAACTTAATTTTGTGTTTCAAATGCTAATAATAATAACAGTACATAATATTATGGAAAACCTAGTTTACCATAGCAAAGTTGTCACTTGAAATTTTAAATCGGTTGAAAAAAACTATCGAATGAAATTAGTGACAAGTCAGGTGATTCATGCGCGACAAAAGAAGAAATAGTGGCGACAGTCGTTTAGTTTCAGATTGTGGTACAAGCATGAGAGTATTCCATTGATAGTTGTGATAAAAAATTCAATCATCATTTTTTTTCCGTCATACTAACCGACACCAACGATGAATCTTATTATATGAATAGTTAGTCTATAGATAATGAAGTTACAGACACCACAAGAGCTGTGTCCTGTCTTATATTGTGAACTACTGTATCGATCAGCAGGCCCACTCTCAAATCAATACTTATATGACGAATGTAATCAGGGAATTATCGTGTCGAATTTTTTAAATTACTTAAGTACGATTTTGTCGTTTTTACTCTCAAGAGTAGGTACTTATACCTATATAATTAAATTGGCAGTTCAAAGCCTGCTACTAAAGTCTTACTCGTATGTCACAGAACATAAGTGCTAATCAGGTTATCAAGTATTCACGGAGTATTTTTCCCACCCAAAAACATAATCCTTATCAATATCTAGCAGATTATCGTCTATATATAAATTGCAAATCAGGTTTATGAATAATAAAAATTAAAAATCTTTACAATGAAGTACTCGTACTTCATAACTGTGTCTGCCGTGATCCTCGCGGCGTCAGCATTGCCAACTGAGATTGGCAACAAGGCGTCTAATGAGAGTTTCTACTTACGCAACGATGGCTTGGCCGGCTTTGGCGCTGGAACCATCGGCGGCGCAGGTGGTGCAGTCTGGACTGTGTGGGATGCTTGGGCATTCCAAGATGCTATAAATGGTGACGCACCTAGAATCATCTACATCAGAGGTCGCATCGACCTCACCCCACTCTTCACTGGCTCCCCCGGCGTCCTTCTACGTGTCGGTGCTTTCAAATCACTTATTGGTGGTGACAGCAACGCAGAACTTCACGGAGGAGGCTTAAGATTTTCTCGTGTATCTCATGTCATCGTACAAAATGTCAAGTTTTCCAACCCTATAACGTACGGTCCTGGCGAGACGCCTGATGGCAACGGTGGGGTTCTCAACCAGCAGCCTGGTGCAAATTCCTTAATCGACGCCATCGATGTCAATAACAGTACGATGGTGTGGATCGACCACTGCGAGTTCTCTTCTGACCCGTGGAACGCCGCTGCCACTCCCAACGATCGGAGAAGACATGACGGTTTGATAGACATCAGAAGTGGCTCCAGCTTAATAACGGTCTCCAACAACATCTTTAGAAATCACAATCTAGTCACTTTGGTTGGAAACTCAGATAACACTGGGGCAGAAGATATGGGGAGACTAAAGGTCACTTTCTACCTTAACTGGTACCAGGGAGTCATACAGCGCAACCCTAGAGTCAGATTTGGAGAGGTGCACGTTCTCAACAACCTGTACACTGACGTCTCGAGCTATGGCGTTGGAGTTGGGGTGGCTGCGCAGGTCTACCTTGAGAGGAACGTCTTCGTCAACACCAGTCGCGGCTGGGGCTTTGCAGCGAGCGCGCCCAACCCTCCCGGCTACCTCTTCAACGACAATAATCGGCTGGTGAACAGTGGTCATGACAACAATATCCCTTCCAACGTCAGCTGGCGGCCTAGCCAGTACTACGGATATAGTCCTATGGACCCAGCTGACGTGGAAGCTCATGTCAGGAGGTATGCTGGTCCCAGGGTTTAACATCATGTTTTGCTATAACTTTGAATAATGTATTAAAATTACACATTATACTGAAATCCCTAAACTTCTTCGTTTTTCTTTCCCGTGTAGTTTCATTGTTATTTTCCCAACTGATGAAATGTGTTTTATATAAGTAACACTTATTATTTCTTTCTAGAATCTGAAATGAAGTCATTTTTTTGTTAAAACCAACATCATTTGCAGGTCTTCTTATCGGTATATCATTTAATCCGTTTTATCTTCAGTTAGTTATACAACTCATTATTATAATACTGAGATAATTAGGTGCTTATCTATCATGCACATCAGCAAGCGAAGCAATCGTTGACAAACATGTTTTTTACCATTATCGTGCCCAAAAGTCAAAAGTCTAAAGTCAAATTCATTTATTCAATAAGATCACTAGTGTACCACTTTCAATCGTCTTAAGAGCTAGGTGATTCTACTCCTGTTCCTTCGTGACCATGCATAAATACGAGTACAAACAGTAGGTATAGAAGACACAATGAGTTGTTGAGATGCAACATATCACATAATTTATGATTAGATACCGTAATTCAGGGTGACCTGAGCCCTGGGGGGTGTGACTTTAGCGCAAACCGGAAACCACGACGTGAACCGGAAAGATTTAAATTCCCGCCACATCGATATGGCTTGAGTATCGTCATGGCACTACGGCCGTGTATTGAGGCGCCTCTCCACATTCATGATTGTGTAGAGGGCTTATTCGACTGTATACGCCTATCATCGGCTGTTTATACCGATGTCAACGCCGAGCATCGCATTGATCCGCAATTTACTTACTATAGTCACGGATATAATAGTAAACTCGCGATACGCCTCCAGAGGGCGGGATAGGGCCATAAGTGCTATAAAATTATATTATGGTACTTGAAGGGACTATTTTTTTGAATGTTCTAATCTAAAGAATATAAAAATACAGATTAATTTTTTAATTAAAAAATATTTATTCAGTAATAGGACCTCAGGGATCAAACGTCTTAAGGGCTAATTGATTCTAATCCTGTTCATTCGCGACCAACACCATGAAGAATCAGGGCAACAAACATTAGTAGCCTTACTTTATTTTTGGTGATGGTGATCCATCCTCATAAATCTAAATAGCCAAGTTCCAGGTAAAGATCCAGTGGAACAAGCTCGTCAAAGTAAGCTAATTTTCATTCGGTTTCAAGTCTTGAGTAAGCGAATTTTTTCACTCACAACAAAATCACTCATCTGCATTATTTATATTAAGTAAGTAGGTACTTTATTTAAAGTAAGTAACTGTGATACTTAACTATTTATTTTTTAAAGTCTCTGTAAAGAAAAACACAAAACCTGGTAGATTTGTTAAATATTTCAAATGCTTTCCAAATGTGTGACATTCGTTTGGGACACACTCTATATTTAAAATAGTGATGATGTTGATTCTTTATCGATAAAATTCTATATCAATCAATCAATCATTTATAATCACTAATAATAGATTAAATGATATGTATATAAGCAAATGGTAAGTTTTATTGTGACTAAACAGACTTCACTATGAAGTACTTAACTTTTCTGTCCACCGTGCTGCTCGCGGCCTGCGCACTGGCAACAGAGATTGGCAACGCGGCAGTAGAAGAGCCTGTTGTTATTAACAGCGACACATACAATGTGACCTTCTTTTCCGCAAGGAACGCGCCTGGCTTCGGCGTCGGCACCATCGGCGGCCAAGGTGGCGCGGTCTGGACCGTCTCGGACCCCTGGTCGCTCCGCGATGCCATGAACACCGTCACCCCCAGGATCATCTACATAAGAGGACGCATCGACCTAACAATGATGTTCAACGGCTCGCCCGGGGTCGTCTTGCATTGCGGACCTTACAAAACCATCATTGGAGTCGACCGCAACGCTGAAATCTACGGCGGAGGTCTCAGACTGACCAGACAAGTGCACGTCATCATCCAGAACGTAAAGTTTACCAATGTAGTGTCGTACGCTCTCGGCGAGCAGCCCAACGGCAACGGCGGTATTATCTCCCAGGTGCCGGGAGCCTTCTCCGTCATCGACGCCATCGACCTCGACGGCAGCGAGAGGATCTGGATCGACCACTGCGAATTCTCCGACGACCCGTGGAACGCCGCTGCTACTCCCGAAAGCCAGAGGAGACACGACGGTTTGATCGACATGAAGCAAGGCGCCAGTTGGATCACAATTTCTAACAGTATATTCAGAAACCACAACCTGGTGAGTCTGGTTGGACACAGCGATGCTAACAGTGCGCAGGACTCGGGTCGTCTGAGGGTGACGTTCTTATTGAACTGGTTCCGCGGGACTGTGCAACGGAACCCAAGAGTCAGGTACGGACAAGTGCACATTCTTAACAATTTGTACACTGACGTGATTGATTACGGCATCGGCGCCGGGGCTGGTTCGCATGTGTACGTGGAGCGGAACGTGTTTAGGAACACCCGCTACGCGTGGGCCTTCCCCTCGGGCACTCCCAACCCTATTGGCAACTTATTCAACGACAACAACTTGCTGATCAGCAGCTCCCACGGCTCCAACATCCCCAACAACGTGAACTTCCGCCCTAACAGCTACTATGGATACAGTCCCATGGCCGCCGCAAACGTCGAAAACTACGTAATCAATAACGCTGGTCCTCGCTAAACTTCGGTCCTTTTTATCAATCATTAAAAAATAAACAATAAAAGAGCTTTATTTTTCTTTGTTCTATATAAGAAAAAATTAAAAATTATCTTAAGTAGGTATACTTACTAATAATATGGACCACATGTAGCGGTGAATGCCTTCTCTAGACGTGTCTCCATGTATTACTATCGCTATTAGCCGTTTCAGAGTTTTCCAACCGGCCGACGGATGCGTCAGACAAATATTCTGCCTTATCTATAACTGCCTAAAGCTAGCCCATTCCATTCCTCTATTTTACAACGTGAACCATTCAAGTATCATTGCCGTCGCGTTTTGTTTCGTTCTCCAAAATGACAGTAATTTGTTTGAAAACGTCATCACAACAGAGTAACCTAACCTCATTGGTCATTAGTAGATGAAGGAACATAACGAAATGGTTGGCGTTTCGCTTTGGTTGATTAAAAGTTTTTGAATAGAATCGAGGGGCTGTATCAATAATAGGCTTGTCTATTCGTGACTCACTTGTGTTCAGAATTCTTCTTTTTTACCCGACTGCGCAAAGCAAAGGAAGGGTAATGTGTTTATCAGTCTATGTATGTTTGGATGTTTCTATGTGGCACTCTAGAGGCCAAACGCGTGGACCGATTTTGATGATTCTTACGTCAATCGATTCGTCTGAACCTTGGGAGTGTTAATAAGGCATGACAGTAATCAAAATTCACCAGTGCCACCACCAGACGCCTTAATGTCAAAATTAAAAAAATCAAAATCGTCACACCATGTCAAGTGGGGTATCGTTGAATAGGTATTTCAAAATCAACTTTATGTTTCTTTTACCATTTTTCATTTTAAGTAATAGTTTAGGAAAAATAACGGTTTAAAGTTGATTAATAATTATTCTCGCTATGGATGTTTCTATGTGGCACTCTAGAGGCCAAACGCGTGGACCGATTTTGATGATTCTAACGTCAATTGATTTGTCTCAACCTTGCGAGTGTCACTAAAGACATGAAAGTAATCAAAATTAACCAGTGTTACAACCAGACGCCATATTGTCAAAATTGAAAAACTCAAAATTGACGAACTATGTCAAGTGGGGTATCGTTGAATAGGTATTTAAAAATCAATGTTAGGTTTCTTTTACTATTTTTCAGTTTAAATAATAGCTTAGGAAATATAACGGTTTAAAATTCTGTTTGTGTGTATCTTGGCCGCGCATCACGTCTCGGTCGAACGAAACTACTGGACGGATTTAAATGAAACTTGGTATTATTTGAGTGCATACATACTATACTACTACGAGGTATAAATAGGATACTTTTGATTACTATACCTACTTACTTACTGAAATTCAAGACGGTTCCCTTGGGAGAGGAAATGAAAATCAAAATGAGTAGGTAGGTATCTGGTTGTAATTCATTAACACATAGTACCTACGATTTTATTGATTCTTTTTACCCGACTGCGCAACGCAAAGGAAGGGTAATTTTGTTAGAAAGTAGGTATGTACCTACTTTAAAATGTTCTGTAAAAATTTCAAGGTCATCGGTTTTGTAGTTCAGAAGTTACAAACATCGCAACCCTCAGTATTATTTTTTATTTACATTAATTACCAAAAACACAACTAGATGTCGCTGCTAAATCTGAACCAATCCTAGATCGCGCTATCGTTGCGTTTTGAAAAGTTTACCTATTCTATCAATTTTTGAAGGCCATTATCGAAAGTTTTTGATATTATTGGATTGGATTGAATTATTGGCTGATGGGGAATTGGATTGGATGGATTTGAAGAATAAAATTGAATAAATAATTAGGGCGATACGAAGTTACTTAGTTTAGTTGGTTTATTAATTTCTTGTTGGGTAGGTAATAGTTAATCAAGGTATTTTAAAATCAACTTTATCATAACTAAAAAGTGTTAAATAAAAAAATATTTTAAAAAAACAAAAACCCGACTGCGTCAAAACTAAAAAGAAAAAAACAAGCCTGCAAAGAATTACTCACAGTCGGGACCCATAACATTGGGAAGATTTGATTGGTAATAAAATGAATGGGTACCGACTGTGAGTAATTCTTTGCAGGCTTGTTTTTTTCTTTTTAGTTTTGACGCAGTCGGGTTTTTGTTTTTTTAAAATATTTTTTTTTTCCTTATTTTTTAATCGTAAAATTATTTTTTATATAAGTATTAGGTACTTACTTATAAGTTTTGATTGATTGATCTTTATAAAATTTAAACACGATTATAATCATGATTAGTAAAATTATATTTATCAGTTCAATTACTTAATTAATTACCTTCCAAGTATTTTTTAATCTTAAATTTTGTTGACTATTTAATGATTACGAAGGCGAATAATAATCACATAATTGTTTTTATCACCTCAGCCTCACTATAAATTACTTGTCTCGGATCTGGGTGTTTTCTATGTTACTTAATAAAATGTACCTACCTACCTATTTACAAAAAAAAGTATTTATGTACCTAGTACCTAGGTACTTATATCAGTCATGTGGTTCCCACGAGGGTTCCTATAATATAACACAAGCTCTGCTTACTTTGGGGCTAGATGATGCTGTGTGAAATGTCCAGCATTATTTTTTTATTTTTTTTATCATCTGTAAAAGCTAGCGCCTAGCGCATAGCTAGACCGCGTAAAATTGAATCAAGCCAGCCATGTTTTTCAAACCAGGATAGTAAGATAGTGTTGTAAGCATGCAAGCTAGCAGCTCTGACTTCGTGTAAACCTAGCTTAGAAAATTGCTATAGAAATGAGCGTAGCGCTGCTAGCTTGCTAGCTTTCTATCCCTATCTTACTAAGTATCCTGACTTGAAAAACTAGCTTCGTGTATCCCGAACATTTTCTATTTATTTTGGCAACAAACTACAATATACCTACGTAGGCCATTATTCTGCCAGTGTCAAGTCTATCAAGTCATTAGTCTATGGTCAGGTCAGCTAATTTTGAAGAACATGGCGGCCTTCGATCATTATATGGCGGCTCTGTCCTCTTCAAAACTCCCAACGGCTATCTTCCGTCAAATGCAGAACCTTAAACTATACTCTTCCGTTTCATTTGGAAAGAATCGTGGTGTGAATCTAGGCTTCATTAGGCAATAGATAGGTACTTACCTACGCCACCGATATTTTTTAATTAATACAAACCAACAAAACACGAGAAAATAAAATGGCAAAGCGGAACTTCCTCTTTGTTCCTCTTCAAATGTCGAAAAAAAATCCTCTCTTTATTTTGAAATTGACATTGGTCAATTATTATTATGATTTGCCTCAAAGAGTATCAGTGTTATTCAATTATTTGACTCTTTTGATATTTACAGAAACTATGAAAGTGTCTCTGCCTGTCTCTACCAATAAAATATTTGTCAAACTTCATAAAACAATCTGCAATTTTATGGTTGCGAAATAATCGATTAGTTACATCGAGCTACGGTTGCTTAAAAGGTGTTGACATTGCCTGATTGAAACAATGTTCCCATGATACAATTCGTGATAAAACACCAAACAACTTCAAGAATTAGACATAAAAATACTCTTTTAAGTAATTTAGTAGTAATTATAATGAGTGAGACCATTAAATTGCATTAAAAAGGTAAAAACATGCTAAAAAATTTTTCGTTGGTCGGTTCCGCCGGAAACCGAGACAAGAGACCAAGACAAGAGACAGGCTTTGTAGGGGCGTGCGAAAGAGACACGAAACGGAAAACTGTCAGTTTATATGACAACTGTCTCCTGTCTCATCTATCTTTGATAGCGACCAAATCGGTCTCAAACTGTCAAATATGATAGTTCAGTGACCACGCCAGGTAGCTCTGTCATTCTCATCTCAACGAGACCGAACGCGACAAAAGATGCCAACGTAATCGTTTTAACATTTTGAGACCAATTCGAGGTTTGAGACAAGTTAGTCAATCAACCCGCTGCTGGTTCTAGCTAGCTTTCATATCTAGAAATCTAGGCATTTAGTTCAGTCACTTTTGGAAATTTATATTTTCACGAAAGAAACAAAACAAGTTGGAATTTGAAACAATAGAAGTGGTTTACTTTCGCTGTCATTCGAAAACTACGTGTTACCTACTAGAAATCTAAGCGCAGGCGCAGATTCGTTCACAGAGATTAAACAAAAAGTAAGTTCTCCATCACAATAGTGGAAACCGCGCACAGCAGAAGAAAGCATCGATTGTTTCAAATACCCACTATTGATTTGTAGAGAAATAAGAAAGGTAGCGTGGATTAGTTGAGCTATCTCTAGATAGTTTTTGTAGTATCGTTTTGAAGTTTCCAGAACCTGATTTCTCCCGGATTTCTGCGTCCCGTTTCGTTGAGAATTTAGTCTCGCTGAGTGAGTGATGTTAAATCAATTAAAATATAAGGATAGGTAGTGGACCCAGTAGGCAGAATTGGTTAGACAATTAAAAATAAACACATTACCCGTCTTTTGCTTTGCGCAGTCGGGTAAAAACGCAACAATTGGGCCACCTTATAATGTAGGAGACGCACTGGGTCGTAAAGGGCCGCTAGTGGTTCCAAGCCTAAGTAAAAGGAGGGCTTAAATTCAGAAAATTATCAAATTCGTGAAATCTGTCGCACCAAATGAAAAGTTTTTTTTTTGTATGATTGCTTTGCCAATAGTTTTTTTTTTGTTATTACCGCAAGCTAATGTCGACAGGCTATTACTCGTTACATAGCTCTACAAACAGAGTTATGTGATTTTTACGCGATAAAAGACATTCATAGGCCGGTAATGTTTAACAGCTTCACACTCCATTTCTCGGGCTCGCTTGCACCAAAATAATCCTTGATTATCAGTTATCTGAATTTCCTGTAGATCTTTCTATAAAAATTAAATTAAATGTTTGTATGTTTGTCCTCTTTCCATTCCTAAATATTGATCAGATAGTGATGAAACTTTGGTATGATCTTCTGAGAAAGCTCGCGAGGGTTTCTGGTCCAAAATATCTACTTAAAAGTTTAGATAAGTATATGTTTTTAATTTTTTACGTAACATTGCAACGAATGCCGGGTTGCAGATTTCTACAGGTTTCAGCAGACTCTTTCCTATGAAGGCTAGTTAAATTGCAAACGATTTCGATATAACAAATTAACAATGCTTGCCGGTTTAGGATAGAAAATACCTAACATAATTAATTGTATTTTTGCCACAAACTGAGATCTGCAGTTCGATTCAAACTTCCGAAAATGCATCCGATTCGAAGATATTCTTCGGAAAGCTGACGTTTTTTCAGCAAACGTCATTTTCCAAATTCGGAATACATTCCTAAAAGTTCTGAATCGCACCTCTCTCGTATACACGCAACATCGAGAGTCGCGAAACGAGTTATCTCGATCAGTTAAACTGCTCTAACGTACATTCTTAATATACGATAGAGCAGTTCGACCGATTGAGATAATGTCCCGAGGCCTACAGGGTATGGTTTTCTAAATATTTTCAGAGAGGTTTACGTGAGTTAGCTGGTTAAGGTTTTAATCAACAAATTCAGGGTTGGTGCAAGTGGTTCCAATCGGAAGCGTGAGCAATCCATCATAAGAATGTGACATGATTTACGTAACACTTACGTGGTGTCGCTACGGAACTGAACGTAGATTGAAGTACGAGTACTTAATGGTCTGATCGCGTCACTGACTTTACGGTCACCTGCTTGGTAACTTAACCTAACACTTTAAGTGCGGTCGACATGACTGTCTATTCTTTTGTTCACTAAGAATGGGCCGGCGATAGACGAATGTCCATACAAAATTACCAAATTAATTTTTTGGGCATATTTTTATCATTTTGTGGCAGTATTTATCTAGGTTCCTGTTACCTACACTTTTGTTCCAAACAAAACGAAAAAACACGATAAAGGTTTCCCATGCGTGCGAAGCCGCGGGCGATATCTAGTATAATAATAAAGTTAAAAAAACTCAGCCCCTTACATCTTTTTACTAGATGATTTATACAGGAGGAGGCATTTTTTGCTTACACTTATCGGGACACTGTAGTGCCTGGGACAATGTTGAGATGGAGTACGCTTGCCCAGCACCTAAACCATCCTCTCAACTTAACCGGCCATATCCACAGGAAAGACATGGTCAATACGTGTGGGGCTGACTAAGCCGCGGTTTCCTCACGTTGTTTTCCTTCACCGTTTGGAGCTCGTGCTGATGCGCATATAAATTTTTCGAAACGAACAATGCACGGCAAAGATTCGAACCCACGACCTTCCGATCGAAAGTCGAGATAGTAACACGGCCAACACGGCTCTAATAAAGTTAAAGTTCTTATTATTCGAATGTAGTTGTAAATTAAGAATACCAAGAAATAGCCAGAGTTAATGATGGAGACAGATTCAGAAAGCAAGTCACATTTATTAGTAAAAGTGAGGGAAAGTTAATGCTATGATGATTTACACTCACTCCAAGATAGTGAGAGCTCAAAGACTCGTTTAATATACATATACATAAATATGTAGATTGTAGATATACATTTGTAGGTACTTACCTACAAAAATCCATCATAAGAAAAATCCGAGTTTGTCAAGTGGAATTCAAAATTTAAAAAGAAATCAAAATTCAAATACATACTTATCATTTATTCAGTGGGACCGCTATGACCACTTTGAAACGTCTTAAGAGCTAAGTGATTCTACTTTTCTGATTACCTTGTTGCCTGTCAAAGCCCAAAGCACAAGAAGTCATGGTTTGCCATCGCAGTCGTGGCTATGTAGTTTTTATTTTCAACAGGATATTTTTGAAAAATCAAAACCGACTTCACTACCTTGAAAATAGGACAGTTATGGGACCACCAAATATAATACAAAAAAAAACAAAATTAAAACTCAGGCTTACAAAGTTATTTATCTACCTCGTCGGGAGGCAGCTTACAAGGGCGGATCCAGGGGGGGGGTCATGGGGGTCATGACCCCCCCCTGGGCCGGGTCCAGGACCTAGGTGGACCACTAATTAAAATTATTCTATGGAACATGTACTTCAGGATTTTGAAAACTACCACTACCAAACGCGGTGCTAGGAATCTAGGATTGTAAAAGTTGGTATTGGAACTTTATAACGCGTATTGTGATTGCAAAATAATGGACACGTGTTTCAGGATTTTATATTTTTTTTTAAAAATTCGTTTCGCTTCATATGTATTTTGCGAACAAAGTGAGTTATGTCTAACCAAAGTATAAGAACCGACAAGCAGCCAGCCTTTTCATTGAGCACCGTTAGCAAAATCAAGTGTCACATGTTGAGTTTGTCTACAAAAATCGCCAGAGAATTGGAAGCGACAAGCAGCCAGTCTTTTCTTGAAGACCCGTAATAGCAAAATCAAGCAAAAAAAAAATCGGCTCGCTTCGCTCGCTTTTTAGCTTCATGAGTATTAAATGCGCAAAGTGAACTATGTCTGACCTTTTTGTTGGACACCGTAATAGCAAAATCAAGTGTAACAACATGTTGTATTAGTCTAAAAAAAATCTGTCCGCTTCACTCGCTTTTTAGCTTCATGAGTATTTAATGCGCAAAGTGAGTTATGTCTGACCAGAGAATTGGAACCGACAAGCAGCCAGCCTTTTCGTTGAGCACCGTAATAGCAAAATCAAGTGTCAATGTTGTATTTGTCTAAAAAAATCGGCTCGCTTCGCTCGCTGTTAAGCTTCATGAGTATATAATGCGCAAAGTGAGTTATGTCTGACCAGAGAATTGGAACCGACAAGCAGCCAGCCTTTTCGTTGAGCACCGTAATAGCAAAATCAAGTGTCAATGTTGTATTTGTCTAAAAAAAATCGGCTCGCGTCGCTCGCTTTTTAATTTCATGAGTATTAAATGCGCAAAGTGAGATATGTCTGACCTTTTCGTTGAGCACCGTAATAGCAAAATCAAGTGTCAATGTTGTATTTGTCTAAAAAAAATCGGCTCGCTTCGCTCGCTTTTTAATTTCATGAGTATTAAATGCGCAAAGTGAGCTATGTCTGACCTTTTCGTTGAGCACCGTAATAGCAAAATCAAGTGTCAATGTTGTATTTGTCTAAAAAAAAATCGGCTCGCTTCGCTCGCTTTTTAGCTTCATGAGTATTATATGCGTAAAGTGAGTTATGTCTGACCAGAAAATTGGAACCGACAAGCAGCCAGCCTTTTCGTTGAGCACCGTAATAGCAAAATCAAGTGTCAATGTTGTATTTGTCTAAAATAATCGGCTCGCTTCGCTCGCTTTTTAGCTTCATGAGTATTTAATGCGTAAAGTGAATTATGTCTGATCAGAAAATTGGAACCGACAAGCAGCCAGCCTTTTCGTTGAGCACCGTAATAGCAAAATCAAGTGTCAATGTTGTATTGGTGTAAAAAAATCGGCTCGCTTCGCTCGCTTTTTAGCTTCATGAGTATTTAATGCGCAAAGTAAGTTATGTCTGACCAGAGAATTGGAACTGACATGCAGTCAGCCTTTTCTTTGAGCACCGTTAGCAACATCAAGTGTCACACAGTGTTACATGCATTTGTTTTAAAAAAAACGGCTCGCTTCTCTAAAATAGTTACTTACTGCATTACGTAGGTACTTACCTAAGAAAGTAATCTAACACGTACGAAGTCGCGGGTAACGGCTAGTTAAATTATAACTTCTTGTGACTTGACCACGACTATGTGACCCCCCCCTGGCACCAAAGCTGGATCCGCCCTTGGCAGCTTATGCCTACACTTGATCAGGCGCTGAGATGCCTGGAACATTGTCGAGACAGAGAAGGCTTGCCAAACCTTTTTTTATTTACAGCTTAGAAATCTGCAACTTCCAACTACGCCGAATGGACATCATTGGGGAGTAAGCCAACCTTTCCAGCTCGAGTAAAATTCTTAGTAAAGTTGGAATCGAGACTAACACCCATATTCTAAAGCCATGTTGGGCGAGCCTAAGCCAGCGCGAGCGAAGGCGAATCGATGCAGGGCGAATGCTACCGTCCAACCGCTTGGCGAGTCTATGCAAACCAATGCAAATTGGCGCTTGTATTTACTCGGCCAGCTAGGCGAGCGATGGCAAGGCAAGGTAAATCAAGGTGGTGCTGCCCACACGTTGGCACTGGCAAGCCTGCGCCAGCGAGTAGCAGCGACTTAGGGAGTGTCCACATTGCGTTTTTTGCAGCGCGTTTGTATCGATACAAACGCGATTCGAACGCGATGCGAACGCGCAGCCCCCCGCGCAGCCCCTCCCGGTTCGCTTTTGTATGGAAAAATACGCGTTGCGAACGCGCGTTTGTATCGATACAAACGCGCAGCTCAAAAACGCGCTGCAGAAAACGCAATGTGGACACTCCCTTACTTATGACTTTTCCTCGAATCTTCCTCTACTCGAATTAAGTGGAGAGCGCCTCAAACGTTCCTCCAAAACTTACTCGAGTTTGGCATATTTTTGCAAAGCCTATCAACCTTTTCTGAACTTAACCTTGACTTTCTTTACATAATAACCAGGTTTCGTCGGATAATTAAGCATTATTAAGAGCCAGTATACAATTTCGCGCTCGACAAAATCAGCGCTCGGAGGGACAAAAGTTGCTAAATTCTAACACCCGATGAACAGCGCTCCGTTTCTTAGACTAAACGGTTTTGGTAATTTTCATGTGATTGATTTATTTGCGATAGTAAAAACACTTTTTGGGTAGGTACTTAGGTAGGTATAGGTATAACACAAAACAAAGTCGGGTTAGTTACACCTTGAATACAAAAAATAAATGTTTGTTTCTTTGTCCCATAAACCATATTGTGCAGATCTGATGGAGTCGGGAGCTTTTCAACAGAACTCCTCAGTAAATAGTCCGATTGAGTTGAAACTTAGATCTCAGCATGTCGGTCAAGTTCCGACTACAATGAAATAATATGGTGACAGCTAGCTCATCTGATGATGGAGTCAGAACCTGTTCCATGGAACTTTTTAATGATATGGGTATCAAATGACAGGGCTTGATGAGCGCAACACAATGCTGATCTGATGATGGAGCCAGGACCTGCTCCATGGAACTTTTTAATGATATGGGTATCAAATGAAAGGGCTTGATGAGCGCAACACAATGCTGATCTGATGATGGAGTCAGGACCTGTTCCATGGAACTATTTAATGAATGGGTATCAAATTAAAGGACTTGATGAGCGCAACACAATGCTGATCTGATGATGGAGTCAGGACCTGTTCCATGGAACTTTTTAATGAAATATGGGTATCAAATGAAAGCGTTTGATGAGCGAAACACAATGCTGATCTGATGATGCAGTCAGGACCTGCTCCATAGAACTTTTTAGTGATATGGGTATCAAATGAAAGGGCTTGATGAGTGCAACACAATGCTGATCTGATGATGGAGTCAGGACCTCTTCCATGGAACTTTTTAATTATATGGGTATCAAATGAAAGGGATTGATGAGCGAAACACAATGCTGATCTGATGATGGAGTCAGGACCTGTTCCATGGAACTTTCTAATGATATATGGGTATCAAATGAAAGGGTTTGATGAGCGAAACACAATGCTGATCTGATGATGGAGTCAGGACCTGCTCCATGGAACTTTTTAATGATATGGGTATCAAATGAAAGGGCTTGATGAGCGAAACACAATGCTGATCTGATGATGGAGTCAGGACCTGTTCCATCGAACTTTATAATGATATGAGTATCAAATGAAAGGGTTTTATGCGCAAAACACAAAGCTGGGTTAGGATTTACTTTTGATTTCGATTTTTGATGTTTGATTTTTCATTTTTAATCTTGATTTTAATTTTAAAATCAAAATCAGGAAATAAAAATCAAAATAAAAATCCGAGATCCGAGAATCGAGAAATGAGAAACAAGAATCAAGAATCAAGAATCAAAATCAAAAATTAAAAAATTGAAAATCAAAATCAAGAATTACGAATCCGAGATACAACATCTGAGAATCGATAATCGAAAATTGAAAATCAAGAATCAAAATCAAGAACCAAGAACCCGATATCCAAGATCCGATAATCAAGAATTGAGACTCGAAAATCGAAAATCAAGAATCCGAGATCCGAGAATAGAGAAACTAAAATTGAAAATCAAGAATCAAAGTTAAAGTCAAAATCAAGAATCAAAGTCAAAGTAAACCCCGACCCAGCTTTGTGTTTCGCTCATCAAGCCCTTTCATTTGATACCCATATCATTATAAAGTTCCAGGGAACAGGTCCTGACTCCATCATCAGATCAGCATTGTGTTTTGTTCATCAAGCCCTTTCATTTTATACCCATATTATCATTAATAGTTCCATGGAACAGGTCATAACTCCATCATCAGATCAGCATTATGTTTTGCTCATCAAGCCCTTTCATTTGATACCCATATTATTAAAAAGTTCCATGAACCAGGTCCTGACTCCATCATCAGATCAACATTGTGTTTCGCTCATCAAACCCTTTCATTTGATACCCATATCATCAAAAAAATCCATGGAACAGGTCCTGACTCCATCATCAGATCAGCATTGTGTTGCGCTCATCAAGCCCTTTAATTTGATACCCATATCATTAAAAAGTTCCATGGAACAGGTCCTGACTCCATCATCAGATCAGCATTGTGTTGCGCTCATCAAGCCCTTGCATTTGATACCCATATTATTAAAAAGTTCCATGGAGCAGGTCCTGACTCCATCATCAGATCAGCATTGTGTTTCGCTCATCAAACCCTTTCATTTGATACCCATATATCATTATAAAGTTCGATGGAACAGGTCCTGACTCCATCATCAGATCAGCATTGTGTTGCGCTCATCAAGCCCTTTCATTTGATACCCATATCATTATAAAGTTCGATGGAACAGGTCCTGACTCCATCATCAGATCAGCATTGTGTTGCGCTCATCAAGCCCTTTCATTTGATACCCATATCATTATAAAATTCCATGGAACAGGTCCTGACTCCATCATCAGATCAGGTCGCTGTCACCCTATTATTAAATTATTAGTTACACTACAATTCAGATCATTATTCTGCTTTAACGGCCTTTTTAGCCCCGCAGAAAATATTTAAAATAGGTAATTAATAACTTAGCAACCAATGTATCAAACGCTCCTATTGCGCTATATTCTTCGTAGCCGGCGACGTGCTTTACGAGTCGACTCCGGGATGCAAAGCGATACGTCCACCCTCTAAAAGCGCTGAAAATGAAAAATCTTATCAAAATTTTCAATTCCGACGGGATTCGAACCCGCAATGATACAAGCGATCCTTTAGCCGGATAGATATGGTCCTATCATGATTTTCAACTCTGGCGACTAAAGGTTCCGTGGCCGAATTGGTAAAGGCACTCCGGCTAAAGGAGGATCGCTTGTATCATTGCGGGTTCGAATCCCGTCGGAATTGAAAATTTTGATAAGATTTTTCATTTTCAAATGTAAATACCTAAGTGTGGTTTAACACTATAACAAAAAAAAATATAGAACTTTATCTGCATACAGACACACAATAATAAGATAGCGAAGGTACTAATGTCTCGTATTTTCTTATGAAACTTTCTCGGCAACCGATCTGAGCATTAGTAACGTTACTCCACTGATGATTGTTTGTTGCACCAAGGCTGGCACTGTCATCATAAAATCATCATAATGATCATTTTTTTCATGATTCCTAGAGATACGACTATTCATATAGTATATTCGCATTTGTATATCGCTATCATGATTCCAAAATACTCGTGTACCTACTCTTCGAATTTTCGGACAAATTAAATGAATTGATGTACAAACTTACTTTGTAGTTGACGTTTGGTGCGAAAGGCGAACGGTGAAATAAAATTGATAAAAACACATTGTGTTGTTTTTTTTTTTTTTGCTTTTGCTTTACGAGCTTTACGAGCGGGTCCGAGCTTTACGCTGCCACTGAGAACGCGTAGAAGTGGTCAAATATTAGGAGCACGCTGTCTTACATCTCTTAATGTATTTTGTATCATTGACACGAAAAAGAAGAAGATAAATAAATAAATATTGCAGGCCATTTCACACAGCGCCATCTAGCCCCAAACTAAGCAAAGCTTGTACTATGGGAACCAGATAACTGATAGAATACTTACTTATATATTTGTAAATACATACTTATAATATAGTACTTACTTTATAACACCCAGACACAGAACAAACATCTATGTTCATCACACAAATGCTTGTCCTGAGTGGGAAACTAACGACCTACAGCGCAGAAGGCAGAGCTACTACCAACTGAGCTAATAGGCCAGTCACATTGACACAAAGAAGAAGATAAGATGCATGATATTTTAAGTGACAAGATAATATCTCATTCTATTCTATTGGTAAGTCCCTACAAGTTTCTGGTGTCGAGTGTACTTTATTAAACAAGTGTGATGAATAACAAGCCATGCAAGGGCTTTCACGGTAACTTTCCAAGTAAGTTTTCTCCAAGTTTTGCCAAACAAGTACAGGCTGTTCTGGTAACGCACCCATATAAGTTAACGAGCTAGTTACCTACTCATTTTTATACCTACATGTTACTTTCTTGTTACATATAGGTAGCATGTCAAGAAATAAGTAGTTTAGTTATTGATGTGAAGCCTTTATTTAGAAAAAATCTTTCGAATATAATATGGGCATGAATCATGCCCGATTCGAATGATTTTTTTGGCACTCATGCCGTAAGAATGAACTGGTAAAAATACCATTTAGCTATCTAAGATTTAACTAGGTATCATTTGCAAATTATATTTGTAAACTAACACTTGTGTTATAATAATAATAAAGCCCTTATTTCCGAACATTATTGCATTGATACAATTTGTTTTTATGTATTGTCTCTTATTTCGGTGTGCCTTTTGACATAGGCCTCCTCCAACTCTCTCCACTGTGATCTGTCAGCTGCAACCCTTGTCCAGAACGGTCTTATAACTGGTCATTTTCATTGTTACCTATTATTTTTTATTAAAAGTATGTAGGATAAAGTTACATAAACAAAGTAAGTACTTAATCAAAATAAAACCTGACATCAAAAACTTTGTGAATGGCACCATCAACTCGTCAATCAAAATTCTATCAATAATCAAATATTTTTTGCCGCCATTTTTTATATATCTCATCGGGCAATCTGAGTTTGTCTGCACTCTGCACATCCCTCGCTAATTTAAAACCAATTGGTTACGTAAGTGATGTGAATTATTTTTATCTGTGGTCGTCGAACTTTGCTTTCACGAATATTGACTACTTTCACTGGCGTGTGAGTCGCCAATACATTACGGCATTCATTAGGTATGTCTTCTCGATGTCCGGTTTAGCACTCTCTGTTATAGATTTGATTACAATAATTTTATATGAACATGCTCACGACTGTATCTCCACAGTCGCGTGAGCCATAAAAATATTATTAAGTACCTAAAATCATAAAAATATTTTAAAATTCTCTATGGATAAAGGACGTGGGCAGAACGGGGACGCGGGGCAAAATGGGGCTACAAGACCATCGCTGTAAAAGCTGTAAAAAAAAGATTCCGACGAATTTTGAACCTCCTTTTTTTGAAGTCAAAAAGAAATACGAAATGGTAACCTCGCAATGTTTTTCTCTTTGATGAACGAATGTGTTTTTCTTTACAATAATTCATCATTCACAAATTTTAATCACATTATTCCTCTCATTAGGCATTTACTACCATTATTTTCTCGAAACCAGAAGTAGGTACTTAAATAAATAATTGAAAATTCGATAAGCAACATACAAGGAAGAGGCGCGAAACGAACACGCACGCGACATTTTGCACGACACGGCACACCACTTACACTAGTAGGTAAATATACCTACTGTATTCACTGTATTGTAATATCTACTAGGAAGGCCAATAGTATTTTCCGTACCCATATAATGTGAAAGTGTGTTTATTTGTTTGTTTATTTGTCCTCCTTTTACGTCAAAACGGAGCGACGGATTGACGTGATTTTTTGTGTGGAGATAGTTGGAGGGCTGGAGAGTAACATAGGCTACTTTTTATCCGGGTACCACGCGAGCGAAGCCGCGGGCAGCTGCTAGTTGTTATATATAAAATTTCAGTGTGCTTGTGTTCGTAATATTTCTTCAGCTTGGACGATTTTGATGTTAGTGGACTTTTTTTAATTTCCAATTTCTATAGTTTAATATGTGTGGCAGAGAAAAATCTGCCTACTGAGTCCGCTAGACCTAATATAACTTGTTTATTTCAGTAACTGTAAAAACTCCAAGAAAACGAATTTCCTCAGATATTCCCAGATTCCCGATCGCCCCTATTAGGTACTTAGTAAATATTTCAAATTTCATTGAAATCATTACACAAATAAATATACTTACAAACAAATATACTTACAAATATTGCGCGTTTAATAGTACTCATAGGATATAACTTTATAATACATTATATAAAGGAATAAATACAAAAAAGATTTACGACGCCTATGTAGTGTAATTTCTTATTTCTATCCAAATAATTATGGTTTTCATTCATTCGAAGAGTATAAACAACAGGAGAAAATCAGCTACTTAAGTAGTATTTTAGTAAGCATTAAGTTTATGTAAATAAGAGATACGTTATAGCTTATAAGTACCTTTCTAAACACACCAGTCTAGTATGATCATATTAGTATGCAAATAAACTCTCTCAACTATCATAATGTAGAGTTATATTAATTTGTTTTAATTAGTGTAAATTACTCAGAATTAAAATTACACTAATGTGCCTTAATTGATAGTTAAAAAAGATCTTGTCTTTTTCATAAAATGTACATTATTACTTTCTAGACACTTATTTAGGAAAATACTGTGTGTAAAAATACTTCTCTCGAAATTTCAAATTAGCCCCGGCAACTTGGCCAATTGGTTAGGATTCAAAAGTGTAGGTATAAGTATTTACTTATGAAAGATGTTTAACCAGTGTTCAACTTTAAAAGCACGTTTTAAATTCATTTTGAGTTGAGAGATAAGAGAATTCAAATTTGAATTTTCTGGAATAAAGCAATATTTTTAATTATTCAATTGACTACTTATGCAAATGTTAACGCACGCCTTGTAACTTTCAAACAAGAAACAAATAGATGCAAAGTACCGTGGATAATAAAACCCGTTTGAAAGGTAGTCAATAGGCATTAATTTTGCATGCATCTTTAAAGTCCCACGCATGCTGGGTGTCATAGATAGGACTACTTTTGAAAATTTTAACAGAAAACTCTTAGAAAAAAATATAAAACCATCGCAGGTGTTTAAAACAGCTAGAGTTCTCTACGTTTTTACACTTTCTACATCATCAATGAAGTAAAATCTCATTTTGATCTATAAAAAAACGAGTAGGTATGCTTTAGACCACACGACTAATGTAAATCTTCCGTTCACCTCGCTCGATCACACTTTTCGTAACGCTCTCGTCAAACGTGCCTATAGAAGTTTTACTTCAACAAAATAAAACTGAAACAGTGAATTCAAGAACTCTTTACACTCAATTCATGTCGAATTTTAACCGTTACAGTTTTCAGGAGTAAACTTGTTACACCTTGTATATTATTTGCCTTGGCTATTGCATCGCCGGATGCATCTAATCTAAATGCTATTTTATTTTATTAATGTGTCAATTGAAAAAGTTGTTTAACCCTCAGTCTAGGTTTTAGTATCCACTTAAACAACAAATTAACCAAATCAAGTTAATAAATTATCTAAAACGAAGATGATTCTTGAAAATATTCTTAAATTAAATGGTTCGAATTATAAATACTTAGGTAATATAATTATTTACTTCCTTGTCGAATAAATCGTAAAGATTCTGCGACGTATCTATATCAAGGATATAGAAGCGGACTTGATATTTGTAAATGCATACCTAATTAAATAAATAAATAAATAATTACCTACCAATTAATAGGTTAGTCTTCAGTTTAATTTTGTTCATAACCAGAACATTACAGGTAACCAAGATCTTAACACAAATTATAATTATGGTTTAAAATAAAAATATAGTAATGGCAATACCACAAACTTAAATAAACAGCTACACACATATTCTCAAATAATCTAAAACCGATTATTTTTCATGGGTTTCGGAAATATGTTTAAAATGTAAAGTAACAATTAAGTATCTCTTTACAATATAGTTTCAATAACCAAAAATATTTTTATAATAAAATCAGGTAGGTAGGTACCTAGAGGTACATTTTACAATATTAATGTTTTTTTTTCATGTTCTTTTACAGAATTTTTTTTTATAACCTCAAGCCTTAATAAAACCTCCATGTTGGATTTTTTTTTAATTCCTGTGGCTATTACCATGAAACAAGCCATGAAACAATTTGCGGCTTGCGCCATCGCGTTTTATAGTCTTTCCGATGATAACGGAATTACTTCAGACAAAACAAATACCGCGGTCGGGTATTGGGTAAAACATTATGCGCAATGACATTTTACTTTTTTATTAAAATTATGTTTACTGATTACAGAGCTGAGATGTTTATAGTGGTAGCAATCTGACCGCATAATGGCGATTTGAATATCGAACGTAATTGAAACGGAAATCAATTTTCAAGATGAAAAAAAAACAACATGCAAAAACTTTTTTTTTTTTGTTTTTACAGTTCAAAAAATTTACAATAAATATGTTTGTTTCGATATTAACCTGTCTTAAAAACAAAAAAGTCTAATAGTATATTTCAGTACAAGTTCGGAAAGGCTGTCATTACAACGAGTTCCGACAAATGTCTACCCGAGCCGAGGCGCAGCCGAAGGCGAGGGTTGACAGTCGGAACAAGTTGCAATGACGGTTCCGAACGTGTACTGAACGACTATTTTTAATACAGTTGCGAAAAAATGAAGCAATTTAATCTAGAAAATGGCGCCAACCGTAGAATATAAGAGATTTTTTTTTTCACCGATTCTGGTAGGCAAAGGGAACTATGCCCATACAGCCAAGTTTTCAGTAGAATTTTTTTATTGATATGAAATGAAAATGAGATTTAATGAGATGAAATGATATGAAACCTAACCTAACTCATTCAATCAAATCATTAAATCTGATATAAAAAACAAATTATTAGCTTCTTTTTAGAAATGTACGTATTTGCATGAATCATAAAACTTCTATGATTTTTTTTTAGTAAAAACTTCATGGTTGGTTTTTCTTTTTAATAGACATTATTTTGACAGTTGGGAAAGAGAACGCACGAGTGCGGGAAAGGTAAAAAAAAAGCACGAGTGCGTAATAGCCCACTTCCCGAACGCTATACGTCCCTGCAATACGCCACTTTTTGAGCAACTGTATTAAAAAACACATTACGCGCTATGTAAAGAATGAACAAATTGGCTCAGGCCAAAAAAAAGCATCTGCTAAGAAATTACTTTCACAATAAAAAGTAGAATAATCTACAATGAACGCGGTTAGTCAATGCGATTGATAAGTTTCAAATTTCGATAGCTCAACGGATGAGTGAGCGAACGTAAATTTTCGTCATCGACAAAATGGACGTACTAATTCTACAAAATTCGCGACGAAATTTCATTATATTCAGGTCAATTATTTCGGTTTCTTGTTAGCTGTGAAAAATGTTAGTGTGACAAACAAATTGGTTTGGTTATGCCTGCCCCTGTTCGACACGATCATACTTGTAGGTATTTAGGCATATTATTAGACATTTAGGTAAGTACCTACTACCTATTTAGGCAATGAAACTCAAATAATTTTTCAAACAACGGAATACTTACCACCTGTGTATCATAGACAGTCTCTACATTTATAGTTTTTAAGTTTTAAAGTGTTAAACTACACCACACGGTGCAATCAATGCTGGCTTGAATCCGGTCGGAATCAAAAATTTTGATAAGAATTTTCATTTCGATGAAGTATATATTTGTCTGGAACTCATGATTCTATTAGAATGATTATAGGGGGATAGTCAAGGCAAGTGCCCGATTGGCACATGTACACCGGCGATGGGCTTGCATTCTGTCAATGTTGTAGGTATTTGTAAAATGTGGATATTTCATTCGCGTATTCGCTTGACAGAATGCCAGCCCATCCCGCTTATTAAAAAGTTAACTAGTTTTTTAAAATAAATTACACTCAGTAGGTAAATGACAAAACTGCCGTGAAATAGAAACTGAAATACCAAATTATTTTTTCTATCAAAGTATAAAATAATTACGTAGGTACAAGGTAGCTAGGTACCTAAGTTATGTGATAAAGGTAAACCAAAACCGAAATGTCATTGGAATAAAATATTTGAATTAAAAGATGGTTAAAAAATAAAAGAATGAAACCAATTTACTTTCATTAAAACTAGTCTACAAATCCAACGTCTATTTTTATCACAACAAACAACTTTGTAACTTGACGCAATTTATTATCATCGTTTCCACCCATAACAGTGAACTCAATCCGATGCGACAATCGATCGGTTCCAGAGCTAATCGTGCGCAGCCTTCCGTGGCGTTTGTCAACACACACCTTTTCAACTTTTAATTACGACATGTCGCCGTAGAAGTGGCAGTATTTGAACGCGCGCCTCTTTCCCGCGCCTTCAGTACCGCGTGGTCGCTATGGCGGCGAACGCACGTTCCAAATTCAAAATCTAGTCATGAAAGACTGAAATTGGCGCCAAACTGACATGTGACTGTGACTTGTGACTTAGTGACTTGACATGACTTGGATTGACTTTGACATGATTTTGACTGTACGAGAGCGGGATATACAGGTGAATATTTAGAATAAGTTTTTTAGAACTTTATTAATTCGGTTTTTTTTTTAATTACGATAAAGACTGACTTAATTATTATTTTTTGTTACCGTCTAATATTGCTAAACCTTACTCTCATAAAATTGATTTAAATCAATACAATTATTCATGTAGGAAATAAAAACATTTGTAATTGGAAAAATGAAATAAAGACGACATTTAGAATTGTAATAATAATTACCTACCTCTACCTAAGCAGTTACATTCTTATCTTATCATATAAATTATTAATCGCAGTCAATATCTTAAAAGTTATGTCAAAATATTCTTTTTTCGTAGGTCGTATTTCATGTTTATTTAATAACAAGGTACAAAAACCAGTTTATTATTAAACACACTCTTAGATTAAGACAAATTATTAATAATACTATAATAGAAAATATACAAATACATACTTACTTAAAAAAAATACAAAATTACTAAATGATTTCGAATCACAGTCAATTTATTAGGTAGAAGTTGTCCATGATTAACGAAAAAGGTAGGTATGAAGTTTAAATTATTAAACTAATAAAATACAGAGGATTTCTTTCGCAATCACTTGGATTCGAATTATGACACCTTATTATTAATTCATTCATATCATATCGACTAAATGCATAACGATGTCCCAACACTACGTAACACCAAACAATAAAGTGTGGCGCGAAAAGTGATGTGTTGGTGAAAGTGTCACTTTCTCAGGGGTCATGCAATTATTACATGACCGGTTACAGGTGAATGTCAATATTATTTTCATTTCTCATACACGGAAAGTACGCTTGAAGTTACCTGAACAGAGGGATAAAAGTAGCACTTTTCCGCCCTGGGAAGCAATTTTCCCTGCTGTCAAATTAAAAAAAAAATATTCTATTTTGACATTTCTATTGAGTCATGTTGAAACTTTTTACACAGCAAAAGTAAGATTTTGAGCTTGAAATTTTACCATCTTCAATGAAAAAAAATACTGGCTGAAAAACAAGGTGGGCGCCTTTTTTGTTTTTTTTTTTTGTGGCAAGCTGCCAGCCAGTATTTTTTTTTAAAGCACCAATTCGATTTTTATCTGTTTTGTCGATCGAGAGCAGAGATTTTTATAAAATGAGCTAATCAGGTTTTTATTTACTTTCCTAATATTCGAAATGAAAAGCAGAGTGTTTACCTCGGGTGAAATACCTATTAGTACGGCACTCGAACTATTAGCGCCCTCGCTAAGCTCAGGCGCCAAACCATCTCGTGCCGCAATAGGTTACTTTCAACCCTCGTGCAACAATCTACTATTAATGGTTGAGAAAGATTCTTTAGATAATTAAGACGATTCACTTTTTCTTTAATTTCACTTTTGTTTGTACCTACGAGAAACATTCAAGGGGTATAACAGGTAGATACCTAGCTAAGTGTAGATGTTATGTTGATGTGAAATGTTTAAAATACTTACAGTAAGCAGATACTTATCCATCCATATATTTATGATAAAGTACTAATGAGTATGTACGTAGGTACATACCCATGCTCATGCTGATTGCAGCAACAAAATCGATGAACATTTTATGTTTAAATTTTTAAATCTGTCAAATATCTAGGTAGGTACTAAACCCGTGGAGTTATAATCAAAACGTTAGCTTAAATGCTTTCACCTGCTCTATTACTAATTTTACACAAAAGTTACCAATTTCACAATAATGTAAAAAAAAGAGATTTGAAAATCTCTGAATGTTCATCGATTTTGTCGCTGACTGGACCTACAATGATAAAATAGTTTTAATTATTTAATCGCCACAAAGATTTCTATAAGTAAGTACCTAACTTCCATTTTAATAGCTTTATCCAGTAATAGTAATGAGAAACGGCGCGTTTTAATAAGAAAACAGCGCGTTGAAATCTTTTGTATGACTTTTATTCACATTCTTTTTTTATGATTATTGATCGAATCGCTTTTTATGTTAGTAGTTTTATTTTTGTCGCGGCATTTTCTATCTTTGAAGCTATATGAAAACACTAAAGTTTCATATCCGTACCCATATTATAAATGTGGTTTGTTTATTTGTCCTGCTTTCACGTCAAAACAGAGCGATGGATTGACGTGATTTTTTGTGTGGAGATAGTTGGAGGGCTGGAGAGTAACATAGGCTACTTTCGGGTATCACGCGAGCGAAGCCGCGGGCAGCAGCTAGTAATAAATAAACAAAATATCATAATAATAACTTTCACTGTTACGTAGGTGGGAGATCGGATAGGTGCGGGTTCGCTTTCGAAGCGATTTTAACAATTTTGCATAATTTCCACTTTCCATTGAAACTCGCATGCATCTTTTGAGAAATATCGAAAACCGGCTCTACTGAGTTACTACTGAGAGTCTACTGAGTACTGAGTATGTTGTATTATTGTCTGTTCTGTGGCTGAGTAGTAGGTTCAGTTCTTGTCGGGAAAAAAATGGCCTGAAAGAAATCTAGGCCTCAAACCGTGTTTGTTGCCCTGTAGGACTAAAAAGGACGCTATAACAAAATCACAATAGGAATTGCAATATATTATTATGCCGTTTTCTTGTCACTCTCAGTCTATAAAAAGAGACGGCATATAGTGCAATTCCTATTATGATTCTGCTATAACGGCCTTTTTAACCCCGCTGGTTCATCACAGTATTGGCCGGGAAAGAACGGCTTGTAAATTCCACAAGTAGGTACACTTCTCACAATGGGTCTAGGCCAGTGGTTCCTAACCTTTTCAACCTTGTTACCTATGACATGTCAATGTGAAGCTGCGTACAGATATCGCGTACCCTGGGTACGGGTAGTCAGGTTACGCGTGTCCAGAACGCCAAGTCTGTACCTGTATGTACGCGTACACTGTACGCGTAGCTACAGCTATGGACTAGGCGTTTTGGGCACGCGTATACTGACTACGCGTACCCAGTGTACGCGATATCTGGACGCACCTTAACAGATTTTACCCCCGTTCAACTTTCGGCGACAACACAATGTTTTCACTGTTTTTTGTGAAAAAGATCTAGTTTCGTTCTATTACCCCTCCAAAAAAGGTATTTTACCCCTGTGGGGGTTAATTACCCATAGGTTCGGAACCACTGATCTAGGCATTCGTGAAGTTAGCCGTTTCGCTGCGCAGTAGAAAATTTTGTATGAAAAAGTTGCACTGCGCATCGAAACGGCTAACTTCACGAATGCCTAGATCCATTGTGAGAAGTGTAAGCACGTACTTTTGCTTACTTTGACAAGCCTCACTCTGTTCGACTGGCTTCTGACTGGAACTTGATTATTTTTTTTACTATTATTTAAGAGGTTGGGTCACCGAAAAGAAAGCTAGGCGCCGTGTTTGTTGACCTGGATCTTTATGGTGTTGGTTTTGAAAGAACAGGAGTTCTTAGAATCACGTACCTAGGTAGTTTTAAAACGTTTCATATTGATCACAGAGGTGCTACTAAATAAATGCTTATCGACTTTGACTTTTTGGAAAATTTGTTCTAAAATGGTGTATTTTGGACTTGCCCCTGACTATACTAAATGCCATCAAAGAATCTTGAATGTCAGATCAGAGAACTTAGTTGTTATGTTAATCAACCATTAGAAAGTAGGTACATATAGGTAAGCAGTGCTCTGTTTCTTGGTCCTAATTAAAATTGTTCACAGACAAAATTAGTTCGGGGTGGTCCACTTTTAGCTATAATCAAACAGATCTAATTATACCTACATAAGCCTTGAGTAATCTGAATTTAATAATTAATTAAACTTTAAGCGAATTATGTTAGTTAAGTAACAAAAAGCCAAGGTTAAGCGCCGGTCGTGACATTATACTTCAAGACGTTCCCATTTCGCGGAGATTGGATCGATAAGGATTCTATTAAAGGTCATTCGCTATGTTAATTAGTTAACTATTTGTTTTAATTACATAGGTAGGTACCAGATTAATTGAACCTACTTAAGAAAATGATTCTTCTTCTTCTTTCAAATGGGTGCAGGGGCGTAGCTACCGCCGTATCTACCGTATCAATTATACGGGGCCCCCAAGCCCAAGAGAAATCTTTACCCTTCATAAGGGCCCCCAAACAAATTTTTATACGGGGCACCGCCAAGGCACGCTACGCCACTGAGTGGATGTATCCAAAATTTTTACTTTATAGTTACTAGACTTTATGGCCGAGACCGACAACTTAACGTGCCCTCCTAAGCGCGAAAGCACTCTATTGCCATAATGCCACTAGCGTTCACTCATCCATATTGTGACTCGCTGAACATGCGCTGACTATCAATTGATTTTTGACTGTTTTTGATCGTCAATGTTTAGTAGATAGGTACTTATGTAAGTATGTAATAGTATCTATGTATTGTATGTTCGTATAAGCTACTAGTAGGCAACTATTGTTGTTCTGCGTTCTGCAAGAACGACTACCTAAACAAGCTGCGCCACTTCAGATGAAACTGAATAAAAGATAAGTACCTAGGTATTAATTATGTTAATAATTTCCAGTGGCACCGATGGCCTGGAGAGCCGCGCCGACGAGGGCCAGTTCCCCACCGCCAGCGCGCTGCGCCAGTCCTCGCTGATGCAGCACTGCCCTCTTAAAGGGGCTCCCAAGTGCCCTCCCGCCTCCAAACGGTAAGAAACCCTCCGAATTCGCCGCTTTATTCTTAAGGTGCTAATACCAGCCGATGACCTTGAGCGAATGGGTGTGGCTACTATTACGGCCCCGCACCACCCGCACCTTCCGCGCGGTTCCGCGCCGGCCGCGAAATAGTTTTCGCGCGTAACCTAAACCGCAATTGAAGACATCCGTGGAATGGTAACCGAATGCTGAGACGCGAGAGATGCGGGTTCGATTTCCATTACGGGATACATTTTTACAAGATCTGCAAGTACCTATTTGTTCCTGGTCTGTGTTTTGTGGTAAGTAGGTACCTACCTAGGTACCTAACTTCCTAGCATGATGTGAGTAACCTACCTAATCGAAATTTTTGATACCCATGACGGATTCCTAGTGTAGGGACTACCTAGTGGAGGTTTTATGTTATTGTATCGAGCAGGTACGTAAATAAGATACGGGTGGAATGATTTCGAAACAAAACCTCTAAGCTAAAGGAGAAAGGGAATACAAAAACCCACAGACAAAATTACGGTTATAGGTGGTGTTTTAACCAAATAACCAAAACCTACTAGTTTTTTCTGTGAGCAAGTCTTTGTGTGGGTGTGTGAAACGTGTGCTATAAAAAATAACCATAACCTACTATTTTTTTCTTTGAGAAAGTCTGCGTGGGTGTGTGAAACGCGTGCTTTAAAAAAATAACCAAAATCTACTAGTTTTTTCTGTGAGAAAGTCCTTTCTGCGTGGGTGTGTGAAACGCGTGCTATAAAAAAACATAACCAAAACCTACTGTTTTTTTTTGTGAGCAAGTCCTTTCTGCGTGGGTGTGTGAAACGCGTGCTATAAAAAAAATAACCAAAACCTGCAATTTTTTCTGTGAGCAAGTCCTTTCTGCGTGGGTGTATGAAACATTTTATAAACCTGACCTATTTTGCCTAATTATGATAAAATGTGAGCAAGTCTTTTCTGCGTGGGTGTGTGAAACGCGTGCTATAAAAAAATCACCAAAACCTACTATTTTTTCCGTGAGCAAGTCCTTTGTGCGTGGGTGTGTAAAACGCGTGCAATAAAAAAAAATACCAAAACCTACTATTTTTTCTCTAAGCAAGTCCTTTCTGCGTGGTGTGTGAAACGCGTGCTATAAAAAAACCTAAACTACTTATTTTTTCTGTGAGCAAGTCCTATCTGCGTGGGTATATGAAACATTTTATAAACCTGACCTATTTTGCCTACTTATGATAAAACAGTAAATTAGGACTACTAAACATTATGGCCAATAAATATTAGGACATAAAGGTTTATTACTAACAAAATTATTTTCAAAATGTAGTATGACAAAAAGTTTTAGGAGTTGTCACCATTATGCTCATTACCATTATGTTTGAAAAATATTAGGACATCAGATTATGCGAATATGACTACAATATTTTATGACTAGATACGTACCTATGTCGTATGATTTTATGACAAATAACATTATGCGAATGAATAGGTCACCAAATCAAGGTGATCCTATTGTGTTCGAATTGAATAAAAGATTTTTGACTTTGACTTTGGATGTTTTACCAAGGATGTTCTAGTAGGTATACCTACTCAAGCATTATCACTCCAGTTTCAACTTGAACTTGTTCGGTCTCTGTACATGTAAATGAATAATAATGTACGTGAGATCAATAGGTACGGTAGACACCTACCCAACAATAATAAGTAAGAATAAGAAGAAAAGAATACGGGTCGCTCTGATGTGTCTAAGAATAAGAAGAAAAGAATACGGGTCGCTCTGATGTGTCGTCGGTGACCCAGATTCATTACCTTTTCTCGAGTGTATTTAGGTACCTACCTACAGGTAAGTTAGGTAGGTGCCTACTAAGTAAAATGCATACCTACTTCTTTACATCTATCTTCGTTCATTTGTTCTTTCCTACCTATAGGTACCTACTGTCCGCGCGCGAGTTGAGTGCAGAGTAGGTACCTATAGGAATCGGCTAGTGTTGAATTGAAGGACAACACATAGCTATACATACACAGCACCTATAGGTACCTACTGATTGGTTTTACAATGTGAATTGACTCTTATGTACATGCGCCAGAGAGGTCCTACCTGACTATTTATGTAGTAGGTATCTTATCTAGTGGTAGTAGGTATAGGTAGGTTACACGATATCATTTTCTTTTGGAATTGGTATAATACCTACCTACTTACCTATTTTCTTTATCGGGAAGTTGTCTTTTGTACGACCTTTTAAAATAACAAACATACTTAAAATCATGAAAATCTACATAGGTACTTAATATTTCTAATAGGTAGGTAAGTATTAACAACAAATTATTATCTAACACTAAATAAAGCGTCCATGCGCTAATAACATTTAATTTCGTAACACTAAATAAAACGTTCATGCGCGGATAACTTAGATTACTAAATAAATCGTCTGTGTGCAAATAACATAAAATACCAATAAGTCGACAAGCAAAAAAAGGTGAGTGCGAGGCAGACGAACACAACCACCCCGTACGACAGTCAGCATTACTCTGCCGCCCTAGCGTTGAATATGACGTGACTGACGCGGCTCGTTTGTCCCGTACAAAATTCAACTTTGTGTGATCGGCTCATTTTCTAAAAATGTCATGCTTCAATTCATGTCATGTGACCGTACACAATATGACAAAATCAGCTGATTTTGTCATGCTTCATTCAATCTTCAATCACACCTCGCCTACTCACTATGACAAAGTCATATGACGCTACTCACTCACTCTAATGTATGACGTCAAATCAAATGTCATAGCTTCACTCAAATGACAAGGATGGAATCTTTGTCATATGACTCTCTCTTGCTTCATCAAATCACTCCTCGCAGACCGAACAGATTGTCATAGAGTCAGCGTCAGCACTGAAGTCCGATAGACGCAGCGTTGCTATCGCAGAACTAGCTTAGGTAAAAAATTACTAATTGTCCAATTATGGATTGAACAATAATAAGTTTGCAAGTTTGTACGTTTGATAATTCTACACACCAGAAAAACTGAACTACCTTAACTAAAAAAGCATAATTATGCTCTTTTAGTTTCTAGTAGCATTTGCCGTAAGACTTGAGTGCTGACGCCGACTCTACTTTTTGAATTGAACGAAACGCAGGCGGCTCGTTTTGAAAAAACGTTTTGAAAACAAAAATTGGTTTTCGATGTTTTTGATTTTGCGGGTTTTCAAACGAACGAACGAAACAAAATATCACCGGGCTGCTTTCGAACAATACGAACCGTGTTTATTTTTGTTAAATTAAACTTTGAACTTCGAGTTTAGTTTTGTGTGATGTGAAGTTTTCGTCTTTGTTGTTAATTCATTAAAAATATAAATTAGATCTCTCTCGTAATCTAGAGTGTATTGTAATTGTGTTAACTATCTACTGGAAACATCTTCATCGTAATTCAGGTAAGTACTTTTACCTATAACTACCTACATTTCATTTTATCTTGGCTTAGAAAACATTTAGAAGTAAAGCAGCAATGAGCATGTCAACTAACTAAACGGTTTGGTATGGTTTAGTAATCGTGCTTGTGGTGTGGTGCATGAGTATAATATAGGTAGGTAGGTAAAGTCTATTCAAGCGTTACAATTCCTCAGTATTTGTGTAAAAACTTTTTTTTTTTTCTAAAAATGTTCTACATAGCCCCAATGTACGGTAGGTATGCTCATTATTTGGCGACATTATGATAATTATGTAAATAAATGATTAAATTTAAATCAGCGTTTGTTTTTTCTTATCAATAAGCACGATTAGAAATTAAATTTTTCCAAACTCACTTTTGAAATAGTAGTTACCTTACCTAAGATCGCATCTCGAATGAACATTAGACCGGCTCTTCGAGTTCGTCAATGCGTAGGTCATTATGAACTGTCAAGTTGAAAATGATCGGCTCAAAAGAGCCGGCTCACTGAACCGGCTCATTTTGAAAATGAACCTACTCTTACAAAAGTCAATTTAAAATCATGTCATACCCAACACTATGCCGCCCGTCGCCCCTGCGACCGTAACGCCCACTAATTATTCGGAAAAATGGAAAATAATTAATTGCCACGAGAAAAACCGTCGCAGCACAAAATCGCAAGTACAACTTGAAGATAAAGTCTTTGCGCACATTTTAGTAAAAAAAAAATGTCAAAATTTTATGTCGTTTAGAGGTTGAATCGAATCAAAAGTCGAAAACAGCTTCACTTTGTTATTTTTTTTCACATAGTAAATAAACAGGTAGAACTTTTTCGTAAGTTCACTTTGTAGATAAAAGGTCAAAGAATGACATATATTTTTTTGAGCACACAAAACTGATTCCTCTATGAGGAGAATGCCTCCAAATAAGACCAATCAGGTCCTATATTCGCCTTAACTTGGTTCTTAACTTCTTAGCTTGGTCAAAAATAAAAACGGAATACGTAGGTACTACGATACGATAAAATATACCTAGGTACCTAATCTTCGATTTTACTAGAGTCAAAAGAGTGCAGTTTAAGATCCTTTTTTTCTGAGGTTAACAATACCTAGCCTATGATGTCTCCAGTCACTAAATTATTTTAATATTAAAAAGAAACAAGTACCTAGGTGAGTAAATGTTAGAACCATATTAATTACAGATACCGGACCCACGACGGCACATGCAACAACCTGCACCGCCCCCGCTGGGGGTCGACCATGACCCCCGTGCAACGCTTCCTCCGCCCCTCCTACTCCGACGGCCTCCAAGCCCCTCGAAGATCCATCTTCGGCACCACCCTTCCTTCAGCGAGAGAGATCAGCGCATTAGTTCATGAGAGCCAGAATGTTGAGAGCCCTGGGATCACGCATTTGCTGATGCAATGGGGACAGTTTCTAGATCATGATGTGACGTCATCGTCGCAATCTAGGGGGTTCAACGGATCTGTGCCGAGATGCTGCAAAGATGGCGGCAAGGACTTCGTTCCTAAGGAGTTCATGGTGAGTCTTTTGTACTGTTCCACAGTTAATTGACGACCATATTAGGTAAAAGTGATGAAGTAAACAGTTAGGTAGATGTTTTTACTTGCATAATTAGCTGCAACATCCTTAAGAAGCTCTTGCTGTTTTTCTAGTCTATGGCCTTATAAAGATAGTCTCTGATGAATAATATTCATCATCAAATTCCTAATTGTTTATCCAATTTCTCGTTGAACATTTAGCACCTTATCAAAGTTAGGAAACCGAATAACACATTCCCTCATCCGGTTCTGTGGTGCTCTCCGAAGGAGAGGCAGCCTGTGTCGTAGTTCACGTGCGTCAAGGCCACTCAACGAGTTAAATCTGGCATAACTTCGACAACCTTCCAATCTTGGCACTTGAGTGTCCCCGACGCACATGGTTCCCAGCCACACGATGTGGTCCTTAGAAGGACACAGGGACTGGCTGATATACAACAATAGCTCTCGTGCCACCAACGGACATCCATTAATCTCCAAATGCAACACTGCAGTCTCCTCCTTCGGAAAGCACCGAAGGGGATGTTTTTATACAAATTCTCACTCCTATTAGCTTTCCAGCAATGTGCGGTCCGGGCATGGGGGTCTAACATCCTGCAAAAAAATAGGTAGGTACGTACTAGCAAAAAGCGTGACCCCCCCCCCCCCCCCCCCTCCAAAATCAAAGTCTTCAACCGCCAATGACCAGCACCCAGAATGCTTCCCCATCTATCCTCAGACTCGTTTTTAGGTCCCGAAGGCGTGCGATGCCTGGATTTCACGAGCTCGTTTCCAGCTCCTCGTAACAACTGCACACTAGCCACGCAGCTTCGGTCTATTCTATGCATTAGGGTCTCTTATTCAACAAAATTATGGATGTTATTTAGTGAATATGAAGCATTTTCTCACTCTTCACGTCTCCTCAGCACCCAGAATGCTTCCCCATCGCGGTGCCCCCTTCAGACCCGTACTACGGCCCCAAAGGCGTGCGTTGCCTGGACTTCGTGCGCTCGTCTCCAGCTCCTCATAACTTCACACTAGCCACTCAGCTGGTTCGGTCATTCATTAGGGTCTCTTATACCACAAAATGTATCGATGTATTTAGTGAATATGAAGCATATTCTCACTCTTCACGTCTTCCCAGCACCCAGAATGCTTCCCCATCGCGGTGCCCCCTTCAGACCCGTTCTACGGCCCCAAAGGCGTGCGTTGCCTGGACTTCGTGCGCTCGTCTCCGGCTCCTCGCGACGACTGCGCACTCGGCTGGCGGGAGCAACTGAACCAGGTGTCGGCTTATATCGACGGCTCGCCGCTCTACGCCAGCTCGGCACGGCAGTCGGATAAGTTGAGGCTGTTCAGGAACGGTAAGAAACCCTTTTTGTCTTCGTAGAGATCTTGTTCATTAAATTCGTTTTATTGCATCATTATGGTGCATAGCATTAGCATTGTCGTCACTTACAAATGAATCAAATAGGTAGGTACAGAATAATCAGAATAATCAAATATTTGCAAAATGTCTTTAAAAAAAATTACACCTCTAACATCGATTGCCCATCAGCTTAATTGGCCAGAGCATGGCTACGGTAAAACCAGGATTCGGGCGTTCAAATTTCGTCGGTCCAATTTTTGGGATAACATCCTCTAATATCTATGCTCATGAATGAGAAGCTCGTTATTAGCATTATGCCTTGATGCATAGCATATAAATTTTACACCAGTCCCTTTGTTTTCCTAGTTCCTTTCTTAGAAAATTGGGTTTTGTCCATTATATCTATTGGCATGTCCACAATGTCCATGGCACAAAATTATATCGAGATAGAAACAAAGAGTGTATGTACCTCGCGTGCCGAAAAGGGCTGAGGACTTCTTTGCTCGCCGCGAAGTTCATTTCGAATTCATTCCATTGCGGCTTTAACTTGACGCGCCAGACTTGGCGAGCATTGGCCTGTCAAATTAAACCAGCAATGAAATCCAAACTGAAAACTGCGTTCGTCAAAGTACCTACGCAAAATTTTACACGGTCGGTTTCCATACAAATTAACGAACTTTTTGCTTATATTTCGAAATAGTTCTGTGGTCCATGGTGTGTCTATATAGCCGTATCCCTGGTGCGCAAGTTGCGGGCCAGCTCCAACACCGTCCTGGCAATTGCGGCCAGAGTGGACTGCCCCTAAACAAGGCACTGTTGTGAGCGACACCTGGCCAGCAATCCAAGTTTCTAAGAACCTTTGTCTGTATTTTTGTGTGTTACCTTACCTGCTATGAGTTATGCTCGAAATAAATGTATTTTATTTTTATTTTATTCCCAGGCATGCTTCAGTACGGTCGCGTGCAACAGCGTCGTCCAATCCTTCCTCCAGAGCGCCGCGACGAGCTGTGTCGCGGCGGCGCCGTCTCCACCGACTGCTTCAAGTCGGGCGACGCGCGCGTCAACGAGCATCCTGGACTAGTCGCCGCGCATATCGTCTGGCTGAGACAACATAACAGGTACATTTTGATACAAAACTGAGAACTGTGGTGGGAGGGAAAATTAAAAATGTCTAATTATTTAAAGTATTTACGACGGATGTGAGTGTCTACTCAAACCTATTAAGGTTTTCTGGCACAATATTATGTTAAAATAAGTACCTACTTTTATATGAAAATAAATTAAAAAAAAAAATTGCTGTAGAATGAAGGTACCTAATCAGCGCGCGTCAACGACCCGAGCTGGTCATATACATAATTAGCCGCGGCTTCGCTCGCGTGGTACCCGGATAAAAAGTAGCCTATGTTACTCTCCAGCCCTCCAACTATCTCCACACAAAAATCACGACAGTCAGTCGCTCTGTTTTGACGCGAAAGCAGGACAAATAAACAAACAAATAAACACACTTTCACATTTATAATATGGGTAGGTACGGATATCCTTGTATTAGGTATTTTGTAAAATGATCAAGAACCAATATATTCCCAGAATGGCGCAGGAGCTAGCCCACCTGAACCCTCACTGGAGCGATGAGAAGATCTACCAGGAGACGAGGAAGATCGTCGGCGCTATGATACAACACATCACGTACAGAGAGTTTCTGCCGGTTGTACTGGGTGAGAAATATACCTAGATTGTTAGACAACACTGCTGACCTACATCACCTATGTAGGTTATAGCGTGAGCGAATGATATTTTACCATCCTTATGGTGGCAAACACACGCTGCGCCAGCCTAAGCCAGTCCGAGCGAAGGCGAGTCGATGCAAGGCGAATGCTACCGTCCACACGCTTGGAAAGTCTATGCAAACCAATCTAAGTTGGCGCTCGTATTCACTCGGCCAGCTAGGCGAGTGATGACAAGATTGACAAGGCGAGGCGAGTGGTGCACCCACACGTTGGCACTGGCGTACACTCGGCGAGCCTGGGCCAGCGTGTGTTTGCGCCTTTACAATGTGCTCTTCATTAGAACCATCTACAGTCTAACTAAACCATCTATAGTTACTCGTGTAGCTTGTTCATACGTTCTTGATAGATCGTTGAAGTTAAGCAACTTTCTGAGCTGTTACAATTTGGGTGAACACAAGTGGCATTAACAGCTAAGCGCTTTCGTGTTACGCGGATTTCTCAAAGGGGAAAAGTGAAATACCTAACCCAAATTATCGGTCCCGACTGTCAAGTCGTTATGCCATGACCTTCAGGTTCAAAAACTCAGTCACCAGGGTTTTCCACTAGCACTTACGAACATAAAAGCATTAGCTCAAAATCAAATCAAAATCAAATATCATTTATTCAGTAGGACCGTTATGACCACTTTGAATCGTCTTAAGAGCTAGGTGATTCTACTCCTGTTCTTTCGCGACCAACACCGTGAAGAATCAGGGCAACAAACACGGTATGGGGCCTAGCTTTCTTTTCGGTGATCCATCCGCTTAAAATCTAAATAGTCAAGCTCCAGTGTGGAGCCAGCTCATGAGCTCATTCCAATCTTCCAATTTCTCAAACCATTTCGCAAACTTTCTCATTCCAAACTTTACTTTTCATCTTCGCAGGGTCAGACGTGATGGAGATCTTCGAGTTGGAGCCGCAGAAGAAGGGCTACTCCAAGAGCTACAGCCCTAAAGTCAACGCAAGTCCCGCGAGTTCTTTCGGCTCAGCCGCTTTCCGCTTCGGACACAGCCTGGTCCAGCCTTCCATGATGAGATATGATAGGTTCCACCGGCCTATTCATAACAGTAAGTTCTCCAATTATTCACTGAATGAGTTCCTGTAGAATAGTTGTGTATTCATACCAAGTTGTCGCAATGGATCTAAGCATTCGTGAAGTTAGGCTTTTCGCTGCGCAGTAGAAAATTTTGTATGAAAAAGTTGCACTGCTCATCGAAACGGCTAACTTCACGAATGAAGATCCGTTGGAAGTGTAGTAGGTACTTGTAGGGCATGTTCGCAGAGTAGAACAGTGCCTCAACTTTCGCTCCGAAAGTCGTTGGAATTCCTGGTGTGTATCAATTTTTCTCTTTAAATCTTTAAATGTATGTGCGCTGTGACACGTTCTTAATGGTAAACTAAAACATCGCGAGGAAACGCGCAACAAACATGTAGGTATCTACCTACTCTGCTTTTGACCATGTCTTTTCTGTGGATAAGGCAAAGAAGTCAACATGAATAAAATCTGAGACATCAAAAATATCTCGACACATTTACCTACTTGCGACAAGATGGAGATTAGGACCAACGGATTCTAGGAACTATGCTCACATTTCTAAATGTTACCGGTCAATCACCACTCAAATCCGTAAAACATCTTCATAAAACTGCTCGCTTGAAGCTTTTCAATGCATTTTCGCAAATCTTCGATCTGAAAATTGATAAAATGGAGTTATTTCCAGACGTCAAGGCCAAAAGGCCAGGTCAAGAGTACCTACCGTAAACCGACGAGCTTGCATGAAGAATTGAGAGTGAAGCGAAAGAAGTGTGTCAGGACCGTAGCAAGTGGCGATCTGTGGTCTCTGCCTACCCCTATGATGGGAAACAGGCGTGAGTTTATGTATGTATTTCCAGACGTGTCCACCGACGAGCTTGCATGAAGAATATGATGAGAGTGAATCAAGCGAAAGAAGTGTGTCAGGATCGTAGCAAGTGGCGATCTGTGGTCTCTGCCTACCCCTATGATGGGAAACAGGCGTGATTTTATGTATGTATGTATTTCCAGACGTGTCCCTCCACATGGAGCCGTCTAATCCGTCGAACATCTGGAGCGTGGGCGCGGTAGACCGTCTACTGCTGGGCATGGCCAACCAGCCGGCGCAGAGACGCGACGAGTTCATCACGCACGAGCTCACCAACCATCTCTTCCAGACATCTTCCTCGGGCTTCGGGATGGACCTGGCCGCTATTAATATACAGGTCAGTGGGTACTTCTACGTAGAACTATATCCCATCCTGCCATTGGCAGGCTGCCAACATCTGGTTGGAGCGATATATCTTCACTTAAGAGCTCATGAACCATCTCTTCTAGACCTCTGCCTCGGGCTTTATTAATATACAGGTATAACTTCGGGGTCGCAATGACAGTGAATTATAGAGTAGAAAAGGAAATTTTTTGAGCACATTTATACAGCATTTTCCCAGCTTTAAGAGACTAATAGATATACGAGTAGGGAACTACATCAACAGGTCTCGTCTCGAAGCTTTCTTCACATGTTTGAAACCACAATGATACTAAAGGGGTAGTTCAGTACGAATTTAACTCTGCGTGACTTCTTCAGTAATTATATCATTTAGTACACTTTGTTGGTTACACTTTTTAACTTTTCCGCACTTGTTACTCCGTTCAACGCTCAACCAAGACTGACTGCCGCTCTCGAGACATCGGCCGATCACCCCACTACGACGAAGTCGACTGTGATTGGCCGACACCTCCGATTGGCCGACGTCTCTGATTGGCTTTTACAAACTTAGTCAAATACTTCCTCATTTAAATATTTTAAAAGAAATTAATACATCCGGTAAAATAAACCGAACTTACCTATTATTAATATATTTCAACAGTAGAAAAATAACTTAATTAAATTATCCTACTCATCCAGAATGCATGGTAATATTAACGATGTACCTAGAAAAACCTAACAGCTCGGCCATCCTACTATAAGCGAGTCCCATCGCTTAGCAATAACAAGAGAAAAAAAATGATAACTTTCCTTTACAAGTTTGTTTAAACATATTCAGAACAGTTAAAACATACTTATTAACTCAAACTTAAATTTTATGGACCATCTTCTATACACATTCACCCTCATCCAAGTTATCTTCCAAGTCTTATACTTAACCTTGGGTTTTCTTCCTTAAGCTAGACCCTCCACCTAGGGTTTCCTTCTTTAAAACTAGAACCTTCACCTAGGGTTTCCTTCCTTAAACCTGACCCTTCACCTAGGGTTTCCTTCCTTAAACCTGACCCACCACCTAGGGTCTCTTTTCCTTAAATCCAATCCTCCACTTAGGGTTTCCTTCCTTAAACCTGACCCACCACCTAGGGTCTCTTTCCGCCACTTAGGGTTTCCTTTCCTTTAACCTGACCCACCACCTAGGGTCTCTGTCCTCCACTTAGGGTTTCCTTCCTTAAACCTGACCCACCACCTAGGGTCTCTTTTCTCCACTTAGGGTTTCCTTCCTTAAACCTGACCCACCACCTAGGGTCTCTTTTCCTTAAATCCAACCCTCCACCTAGGGTTTCCGTCCTTAAACCTGACCCACCACCTAGGGTCTCTTCATTGTCTTCCATTTTCCAGTTATCTGAAACTTCCAGGCCCCCGGTTAATACTCGTATCATTAACATCATTAAAATTTAATTTTTAACATTTCTTTATCCACTATCCCTTAAAACTTTTACTTAAGACAAGATTTCTTTAAATATTTTTGAGCATAACACCTTACTCACTCACTATTCTAGGTTAACAAAATAATAAAAAAAAAACGTTGCCTCTTTTAGAAAGTTTATGAAATGAGCCATGTAATCTTTTAATTTCCTTTAAATTTCAATAATAAACCGAATAAATCAAAAAAATAATATTTAAACGTTAAATGTCGGTCTGGCTTTAAATTCGTTAAGCCATGGCGGAGGCCTTTAGGTGGCATAAAACTCCATCACCAGAGCCGGCCACTTGCTCACACGATCCCACTTACTTACTTTACCGGATAAAAGAAAAGACAAAAAAAAAATTTAAGTAGGTACTTGATAATTCACCCATCAGATAATCGACAGACTATAATGTTCTCAAAAATAACGTCATGCTTAAAATATTATAAATCTTTACTTACGTTTTTTTTTTTGAGTAGTGGGCGTGACGAGAAAATGCGAAATTTTCTCGTATATCCAACTTCTGAACTAAAGGGGTAGTTCAGTACGAATTTAACTCTGCGTGACTTCTTCAGTAATTATATCATTTAGTACACTTTGTTGGTTACACTTTTTAACTTTTCCGCACTTGTTACTCCGTTCAACGCTCAACCAAGACTGACTGCCGCTCTCGAGACATCGGCCGATCACCCCACTACGACGAAGTCGACTGTGATTGGCCGACACCTCCGATTGGCCGACGTCTCTGATTGGCTTTTACAAACTTAGTCAAATACTTCCTCATTTAAATATTTTAAAAGAAATTAATACATCCGGTAAAATAAACCGAACTTACCTATTATTAATATATTTCAACAGTAGAAAAATAACTTAATTAAATTATCCTACTCATCCAGAATGCATGGTAATATTAACGATGTACCTAGAAAAACCTAACAATACATAAATATAGAGAGATAATCGACCTGTATAAAGTCACATAGTTATCCAACTCTTACTATACCTACATATTATTCAAAGCGTACAATGTATCTCAAATATTATCGTTACAGAGAGGAAGGGACCACGGAGTGCCGCCTTACACGTCATGGCGGGAGCCGTGCGGCCTCACCACGATAGCCAGCTTCGAAGCACTGTTCAAAGTGATGCCGGCCAGGGCTGTGCGGAAACTGAAGGTGTTATACAGGTAGAGACTATTGTTATTAAACTTTTTAAAGTAAATAGTATATTTCAGTACAAGTTCGGAAAGGCTGTCATTACAACGAGTTCCGATAAATGTCTACCCGAGCCGAGGCGCAGCCGAAGGCGAGGGTTGACAGTCGGGACAAGTTGTAATGACGGTTCCGAACGTGTACTGAACGACTATTTTTAATACAGTTGCGAAAAAATGAAGCAATTTAATCTAGAAAATGGCGCCAACCGTAGAATATGAGATTTTTTTTTTCATTGATTCTGGTAGGCAAAGGGAACTATGCCCATACAGCCAAGTCTTCAGTAGAATTTTTTTATTGATATGAAATGAAAATGAAATTTAATGCGATGAAATGAAATGAAACCTAACCTAACTCATTTAATCAAATCATTAAATCTGATATAAAAAACAAATTTTTAGCTTCTTTTTAGAAATATACGTATTTGCATGAATCATAAAAACTTCTATGATTTTTTTTTAGTAAAAACTTCATGGTTGGTTTTTCTTTTTAATAGACATTATTTTGACAGTTGGGAAAGAGAACGCACGAGTGCGGGAAAGGTAAAAAAAAAGCACGAGTGTGTAATAGCCCACTTCCCGAACGCTATACGTCCCTGCAATACGCCACTTTTTGAGCAACTGTATTAAAAACATCTTTACGCACGCTTGACTTGGTGAGTAAGTTGGTGAATGCGTGACGAGAGCGTTACGAAAAGTGTGATCGGGCGAGGCGTGTGGCCTAAAGCACACTCTTTTTACCCGGCTGACTGTCAAGTCACAGGGTTATGTAGATCGCGCGTTTCTATGTATGTGGGTGGGTATGTAAGTAATATTCTTTATTACCACGTTTCTCCTAAACGGCTCAATGGATTTTGATGAATGAGGTATCGTTAGAATCGTCTCCAGCTCGATTGTGCTCTAGGATACTTTTTATTTCGATAAATCAAATAGTGCGGCTAAAAAATGCAACAATGTGTGAATTTTCAAAATGAAAATCACGCTATCATATCAAAATCCATGTCAAAATCAAGAGGTTGGTGGACTGATATCAAATATAATTTTTTTAAAAATCTAACATGACATCTTCGAAGACTAAATCGAGTCTCAAAATTTTTGAAAATCTATTTTTCGCCCTAAATAGAATTGCTAGCCAAAACGCATACTAAAATTTTCTATTTAGTCACACGAAACGTTTAGAACAAACTGCATCGAAATTGGTTCTGCCATTTAGGAGATATCTCATATTTAAGAAATAACTTACGCATTTAATTTAGGTACTCGCAGAGCCATCTGTGTGTCAACTGTGACAACAACGTTTAGGAAAATGCGCACGGCATCGAACCCTAGATACCTACATAATAATGAAATTGTAATTTAATTGTTTTGTGATTGATAAGATAATGCTGTTTCCAACTTTTCAGTTCAGCCGGGTTTTTTTATTTTTGAATAAATTGCTTGTTTTTCTTTCTTAAAGGAATAATTAAACTTGACATTACCATCAAAGAATAAGAAGATTCTAGAAGTATTTTTAATGTTCCGAATTTTCCGAAACTTGGGCCGACTGATTTTTTTTCGCTGACATGTAGGTAGAGAGAAATGTACCCATATAAATTTATTCCTGAGGCATTAAGTACCTACTACTTTCTTTTTATTTGAGTACCAATACCAGTTTTCAGTCAGTTTTTTTTTCAACACATCTCATAACATTTCTTATATTTTAAGGAATGTCGATGATGTGGACTTATTCACGGGAGGCATGGCAGAGAGGCCAGTTATCGGTGGCTTAGTTGGCCCAACATTCGCCTGCATCATCGCACAACAGTTCTCCAATCTACGCAAAGGAGACAGATTCTGGTAAGACTTATTCAATAGAACTCAAAATTTAGACAACGCCCAACCGCGCCCTACCCTTACACCGCTACTGGACAACGGTGTTTAAAAGATTGAATTTTTCAGGTATGAAAACGGAGGCTTCGAATCATCATTCACCCCAGCACAGCTCCAGCAACTTCGACGAATATCCTTCGCTCAAGTTCTCTGCAGAACTCTTGATATTATCGACGATATCCAACCCTTTGCCTTCCTCTCCCCCGACCACCCCGGAAACGACAGAATATCTTGCCAAAACGGACTGCTTAATAACTTTGACCTTTCCCCGTGGGTCGAAATCGACTCTGAATCTGACAATGACATAAGAAAATCCGACCGCAGTACAGAAAAACCGCGTAAACCAACTACTTCAAAACCCCCTGTGACCACAAAAATGGATAAAATATCAAGTAGCAACAATAAGAACCACCATGACGACGCGAAGACTATGAATGTGACCCAACAACTAACTGACGATAGTAACGCAACAGAGGACAGTAACGATACTCTACATTTCACTTTCAACATTGACAAAGACGAAAAAGCTAATAAAACTTTACAAATAGACGACAAACTCGACTTTAAGAACAAAACCAAACGCTTCGACGACACTCACTCTAGAAATAAACCAAGTAAACAGTACCCTGACTATGAATACGATGACGACGACGAAGATACTCAAAGCGTACAATCTGTAGTTATAAATCAAGGTCCGCCAAAACGACCTTACTATTACCCAAACCAAAACAAAAGACCTGTTCTGACTGTTACTGAAAATATAAACAAATACACCTATCTGATCAACTACGTTCCGAGACCGACTGAATCATACAGAAGGACTACTAGGAAGTCTTATAATAGAGACAGGGATAGAGACATAGTTAAAGTAACGTATCAGACTTACGATGACACATACAGACGACCGAATAGACCACACTATCACAGACCTGACTACGACAATTATAGAAACAACAGACCGATTTCACGCACTACTGAAAGAGACATTCATTCATCGGCTAGGACTAATGACAAAATAGAACGAACTACTCCTCGTTCTGTGACCAAATCTGATAAGACTGACATCAAACATGAATCAACAACCGAAAATGTTTACAAACTAGTGACTTTCGGCTACGTAGGTAGTTACAGGGGTGACATGGATGACAAGATAACTCTTAAAGACGATTTAGAAGCCAAACATGGCATTAGCAAAGATTTCGTGAGAACTGACGACAAAGACATGACTTATAAACCAAAACTAACGACTTTTTACACGTATGACTCTTCAACTAAACCAAATAACTTACAAAGATCGACAAGACGCAATGATGATAAACAGACACAACTCTACGCTAAGAATAGACCTAGGTATCCTGATCCCGACTTAATTTTGACTGACAATATAGAACCAATAACGCCTGAATCTAGTGATACACCAAGCAACAAAGACATTATTAAAGAGAACTACAATAGCCCTGGAACACCAGTAGCAAATCCTGAAGAACGTTTATCCTTAGATAATATGCCAGATTTAGACAACACAGAGACGAAAGCCAACAAACTGAAGATCAAACTGACACCACCCAAGGCTGCTCAAGGCCCTTCAGTGGCCTTCCAAGTTATACCTAGTGAAATAAGGTGAGTTAAAAAAATTTGAACAACGCAAATTGTACCTACCTACTTTACCACTACAGTCATCAAAAATTAAAATATAAGTAGGTAGGTATGGTAGGTAGGTAGGTGTACCTACCCTGTTCTCTAGAATCATTTCAGAAACTAGATTAATATAAGTACTGTTTTCTTAGAACTTACTTAGATCTTTAGTCATTGAAGTAAAGATCCATTGATTATGTTTAGGGGATTAGTCAAATAAACATGCGAGCAAACACATGACATGTTGCCCCGGCATATCCCTTCATAAACTAGAAAAGAGCTGATGATCTTCAAACCGCTGAACCGATTTTGATAAAACTTGTCTAAGAACCATCGCTAGACGCTAATAGCTTTCAAATAAAAAGAAACTGTATTCAAATCGGATCACCCGTTTTCTATGGTGCCAGAAACACATAACGGTCAAACTTAAAACACCCTCTTTTTGCGTCGCGGGGGTTAAAAATACACGTTTTATGCTCTTATTGGGTTGAATGAACTATTTCACCTCGAGTTACAAAGCATTTTGAGGTCATAAACAAGTTTTATTTTTCTTTTCAGCGCATCTCAGTGGGCAGTTTACGATGAGGACACGAACCTCTCGGCTCAGCTTCCGCACCGCTCTCCACCAATTAAAACAGATCCTTCCGCACTAAAAGAAATCCCCAGACCAATTAATTTAATAGGTTTAAGGAGACGACGACCTGGACTGTTTTGATTTAGACATTTTCATTTAAAATAGGGAAATAGACAATTTTGTAGTTTAAGTTGACGACTATTGACGCAAGACTTATTTAAACTTTCGCGATCACTACTCATATTGAAGAATATATGGACAGACACGGGATTTTATCGCGTAATTTACTTTATTTATATATCCCGACGATTCGGCTATGTTACAACAGCCATGGCTGTTGCGCGATAAAATCATATAATTTTGAGTATACAAGACTTATTTACTTACAAGTAGGACAAGACACTTGACTGCATTTTCGAAAAAACACTTATAAGTATAAACCAAATACCTAAAAAATGACCAATGCAAGACCAATGATTCATACTGAAGTGATATCTACGTTGACATAGGGTTGCCTACTGTATTCTTCTGACTTCAATAGAAATCGACGACTTTAAGCAAATTTAACGACTGACGAAGACAATCTTTGACATAATAAAACAAACAATAGGTACCCACCGACAGAACTTAAAAATATTCCGTCTAAGACCATCAAAGACTACAAGACCGACAGAACATAACCAAAAGTGACTGAATAAAACATTATTTGACTATTTTACTTAACTACCTACTTAGACAGACTTGACTGTAACATGACTTCGACATTGACTTTTTTGAGCTCTGCAGACGAAAACCAAAACTGATTAATATAGCAATTTTGCCTGATTAAGACCATTTTTACAGATTCATTTCAAATTATTTATTGCACTTATGTTTGCATTGGTAGTACCTACCTACTGACCGACCCATAAACATGACTATGACTAAATGATGACTGTTAAAGAGCGACTGACGACGACCAACCCTGACTGATGCGACTGTTCGTAAATTTTTGACTGTTAGAACTTGAACGACCTGACTCTGACCAATAAAAACTGTTCAAACTCAACCTGCTAAGACTAAACTGACTGATTGACTGTGTAATATAAATTATCTTAATATTTAATTCGCTACGACACTGGACCGTGAGACTTAAAGACCGCCGAACCAAGCTTAAAACTAATTTGACTGTCAGTTAAAGATACATCTTCATGGACATCTTCGATTAACTAGCCCTGCCTGACTGAGACTTTGACACTGGACTATGAATAAACTGAACAAGACCAACCAAGACAAAAATAACTATTTTAGATACTGTTTTTAATTATGAACGGCTATCTAGACATGACATTTGCTTGACTATGACACTGGACTCAAACCACTTTGAAATACATTATACTTACTTTAGTAACGACTGAATTCAACTGTAACTACTGACTGATTTGACTGCTACAACTGACTATCAAAATTATCACTTCAATGACTGACGAATTTCGACAATTTTACAAAAGTTGACTACAAACGTTGAAAATTCTAAGACTATTTTACGACCGACAAACAAGCCAGTCATTATTTTTAGTTATAACTCAATAGAATTGACTGATAATTAAGATAATTTGTGACTGTTACTGATAAAATGATGACCTTTTGACGAGACAAGACTATCAGAGACTTTCATGAAAATAGCATTAGATTGAACGACCCAAAGACTAAACGACCGACTAAAGTGGATGTGATAGTTTTCAATGAACTCTGAATGCAGAGTTTAAAAACAAAATGTAGGCAAATTTAAAATTTTATGGACACGGGATTTTATCGCGTAATTTACCTTATTTATCCCGACGTTGAGTCTGTCCGCGACCACGGCTGTTGTAACATAGCCAAAACGTCGGGATAAATAAGGTAAATTACGCGATAAAATCCCGTGTCCATAAAATTTTAAATATGAATAGTGATCGCGAAAGTTTAAAAAAGACTACAAAAGTAGGCACTACTTGCACACTACAGAAATGACTGAAATAAAATGGTAACCGACCGAACCTGACGAATTTATAATTACGACTGACTGTCGAGACTGATTTGACTTACCTAGCTTTTTTGTCAGCTTAGGAAGGTATTTTAATGCTCCAACCACAAATATTGACACTGTAATTGTAAAATTGAGCTTTTTTTTTTGACTTAACTGACTTATTGTGACAAAAATTGTAAATGACTGACTATACTTTTCTTATGACGCGAACGAATTCATTATGACAAATGGAATTCGGCTGGCTACAATAAACTAATCACGAAAATGACTGACTGTCTGAAATGACTGACTGAAGAAAAGAAAAATAGTAACGTACCTACCTACGTTACTATTTTTCTTTTCTCCAGAAAACTTCCAAACAAAAGATAAAACCTGCCATTTAAGGCACAACTCGATTTTTTTTTTAATTACCTACCAAAAGAAATGAACAGATCTCAAATATGATATGACTGACATTGACTAACAGTTTACAATAAATTAAATAAGCAAATAATATTAGGTATAAGTGAATAAGACTACCTATTAACTTAATATGTAAAATTATAAGATAAGAAAATTATCTACAAGAGTAGAATAGAGATACCTAATAATACCCATTTATATAATCTGACAAACATTAAAACCTATTGGATTTGTACCACCGAAATTTTATATTAAATGCACATCTTTAAGTAATGGTTTAATGAAATGATTTTATTAAATATTTTCACATTGATTTATTTAATTAATTAACAATGTACCTTACATTCACATATAATAAATGGGATTATAAAATACATATTTTGTTTTATTAGTTTTCAGACATGACCACCATTCTAATTCTACTCTAAATAGAGCAAAATGAACCAGCATTTTGGTACACACATTTCCCTCTACTATTAAACTCCTCTCAATTCTTGTCAAAATTGAAACACCATTTAAAATATTGCTATCCTTTTCTGTTAGATAGTGACAGGGCGAATCTTGGTCATTGTTTAACCTATGTTCAAGTTGAGAGGTGTTTATAGGTAAGGCCCATTATGTACCTATTGATATTAAAAAAATAAATGTTTAGGTACCTACTGGTACCTGTGGTTTTTTAAGCAACACTTTTTTAAGTACACAGCATTTAAGTAGCTAAGACTAGAAGCAAATGTCATGTCTTAATACAGGTACCTATTAAGTACATAATAATAACAAGGTATTAAGTAGGTACATAATAACAATATAAAGTAGATAATGGTAACATCCTATTTTATAGGAGTTCAATATTTAAAAGTTTACTTTTAAATATTAATTTTCTAAGATTATGGGGACAACATCATGGGTAACACTTAGAACTTAGAAGTACACTTATACTGGGTATAGGATGTAATCAACTTGCAACATACGCAAATTAATTAGATTATTGAGTCAAAAGCTGTAATGAGTTTTGGATACAATATTTTTGATGAAAGATCATCTTTAATTCAACTTTTTTTACTTGTCATGACTATTCAATACTCATAAATAAATAAAATTAAAAATGCTTCAATATCCTTAGATAATGGTAACCATAACTTAAGAGATTCTAAAAGATTAATCTCGTTCCGGGTAAAGTTGAGTGAGAGTGCCCACCAGCTCCTGAGCTAGTTCCGGAGTAGAAGCACACAGTACCCGGCGAGACAGCAGGTCCAATTTACCCCCAGCAGGGTCTATGCAAACACCACCAGCCTCTCGCACCAATATATCTCCCGCGGCAATATCCCAAGCATGGATACCAAATTCAAAGTTGGCATCAGCTCCACCTAAGGCTACCATCGCCATGTTTAGTGCAGCAGAACCTAAAGCTCTCACTCCGTGAGCGTTGTCAATCACCATCTGAAAGTTAGCGAGTACCACCTCGCGCTTCTTAGAATCCCGGCTCGTACCCGCTTCGAAAGCCAACAAAGCCTTACTGAGCTCCTTCACCTGAGATACGTGAATTTGCCGATCGTTGTAGAAGGCTCCTTGGCCTTTCTTAGCAGTGAATAGTTGGTTCAGCATAGGATTGTAGATAATACCCGCGACGGCCTCCTTATTGATCGTGAGACCGAGCGATATGCAGCTGTGAGGGAAACCGTGGATAAAATTCATGGTGCCATCGACAGGGTCAATGATCCACGTCGGATCATCGGTCAGCTCGCATTTCCCACCGCTGGACACCGTCTCTTCACCAATAAACTTATGATCAGGAAACTTTGCCTTTAGTCCACTTATTAGTGTGTCTTCTACGTTTTTATCCACTTCAGTTACGAGGTCAATGTCGCAGGATTTCTGCTCGAACGTTTTACAGCCGCTAACATGCTCAGTAATAAGGTTTCCGGCCTTTTTTACAAGGGATAATGCGACTTCGAAGTATTCGTCTACGGCGTCGCACATCTTTTTCCAGTGGTATTTTAGATTGATTCAAAGGTTATAAAACACAATTAAGTATTTATTAAAATGATAAAATATAAACTAACTTTGTTTGATTTCCAATTTCCAATTGAACTATTCGAACTTGAAGTTATTTTCGCGTAAATAGATAAAACATCTCTCTCGTAGCGATGGGCGAGTCGAGTTGGCTGATTCGAATAACTCGAATCAGAGTCTAAGCGAGTTGATTCGAATCAAGTTCATTCGTAGGGATGCGCCGATCCGATCCGATCTTTTAGAAGATCGGATCGCTTGCATACGATCAAGCGATTTTTCGGATCGTATGAAAGCCATTCGATTTTTTGGTGGATCGCTTGAACTACACCGGAGATCGGATCGGATCGAAAAGATCGAATGACTCAACTAAACGTATCGGTAAGATTGTTATTATCGGGACTTTATTCCTAACTTGGACGGTGTAATAAGTAACTAGCAAAATAAAACACATCACTTTACCTGCAAGTTGCTAAGTCGTGTGAGTCTTCCTATGGTTGGATCCAAATCGTCTATTTTTTTTTGTTATTTAATTTTTTTTTAAGTTTAAAGAAAAGGTTGGCATTTAAAAGCATTAATCTGAAAGGTTGACATGTTTCTTTGCAATGCAAGTTTGATTTGCATGTTAAAATAACATTTTAAAAATACTTTATTTGGTTTTATTTCATTCGATCTTTTGATACGATCTTTTGAAAATCGGATCGTAACAATGCGATCCGATCCGCGGATCGGATCGAGACATTACGATCCATTACGATCCTAAAAATCGGATCAAATGAAAAGATCGCACATCCCTATTCATTCGCAATTCGAATCAACTCGCTTACCTACCTATCTACTAGAATGCGGATAACGAATGCGAGTTATGCGAATGCGAGTGCACGCGAGGTCGCGAGTCAGCGATTCGCCAACTCGAAACCGAAACTCGACTCAAGAATAAGAATACGAATACGGTGCATTCGACTCGACTCGCCGCGCCGATCCGTTTGGCTGCTGCCGCGAAGCGGATCCCATCCGGTTGATGCGAGTCGAGTCAACTCGCGTTGCGATTCGAGTTAGCGGCCGAGTCAACTCGAGTTATCCGAGTTGGAATAAAATCAACTCGTAACATCGCTACTCTCTCGCTCGTCTTGAGTTGCCTTTGCTTTGCAAAACAATTTACCGTCACTGCAGTACAGTCATCTGTCACGACTCACGCATAATCAAAGTGTCAGTGTCACGCCTGCTGCTGTCACTATCGACGTCAAGCAAGCGAGACTTCAAGAAAAGAAAAGGCAGTTGATACTGACAGAATTGTGACAACCCTTGGTCACAGTAGCCACCAGTACAGGAGCAACAAAAAAAAAGAAGTGAAGTCAAGTCATCAACAGTGATGCCAACTTAGCTACTTTATAGCTAGATCTGGCTACTTTTAGACTACCGTCAGCTACAAAATTAAAAAAATGGTAGCTAAAAAAACTAGCTACGTTTTCTAGCACCTTTTTAACATTATTATTTTTAATTACATGAGGCATATCAGTCTATGAGGGGTGTAGAGCTGACTTGAAAAGTGTACAAGCATGACCATAGACATAGAACACTGTTTTTCATTGGTGATAGGCACTTTATGGCGGGGGTTCCCCCATTGACAGCCTATTCAATATGAAATTATGGCGGTAATTTAATTTTTCACCAGTGATCAACAGTGATCGGAATGAGGCGGGCTAAAATACCTAAAGTTCGAAAAATAACAGAGACAAATGGAGACGCCTTAGGACTAAATATTTTTCGACCCAATTATTTCCGTTTCCGGGACATTAATAAAGAACATCTAACATTAAGGTGAATCAATTTTTTACCTAAGTTAATAACAAAAACTAAAATGTAAATTATAAGGATATAAAACTTTTTTCCGTCGGTCAAATAGAAAAATTATTTGAATTAGTTCACAATACTATTAACATTAATTTTAAATGTACCTACTTACTCACTGTGAAAATTGTGCCAACTTTCAATAAAATTCTTACTTACTACAAGAATAAAATTCTTGTAGTAAGGAAGTCTCCCCTTTTTTGCCTCTGTTCTTTGAACTTTAGGTATTTAAGCCCGCCTAATTCCGATCACTGGTGATCAACCAGCACCAGCGTTCGATACTTTTTTTTTATTGACTTAATAAAAGATTTAGGTTGAATAAATCTATGTTATCAACACAAAACCGTAGTTAACACATTTTTTTTTCCTTAGCTACATCTAGCTACTTTTTGAGGTAAAAAAAACTGGATATCTAGCAACTTTTCGGGGCAGATTTAGCTACAGATTTGATGGTAGGGTTGGCAACACTGGTCATCAAGGCAAGGCACCTTGTTTATTTTTTGTTTCTGAATAATTATTTTCTTTGTTTTATAAAACGTACCTAGTATTACTTTCTCTGTATTCTTTGTGATTACATTTATTACCTAGAAGAATTTGTAATAATTGTAAATAAAATGTCCAGAATAGCTGTGTGTAGGCTTTGTTTAGCTACTGATGTCAACATGCACAACATCAGCAATTCACAGGTGCAAGAAGTGTTCGAGAAGCTTACAAGTAAAAAGGTAAAAACTGAACAGAAATAAACTATGTAGCTAGAAGTTCTCATGGTGAAAATAGTAGGTGCCTACCTGCCTCAGCTGCAATCTCCAAATAAATGGGTTTGTGTCATTCTTAACTGATGATGTTTCCCATTCGTGTGTGTGCTGTACCTATCGAATATGAATCTGGTCTCCTACCCCTATGGGACAAAGAAGTGATTTTATAAAGAACATAAATGAAGCTATGTACAAACTTGTACTTAGTTCCTGCTTCAATATTAACCGCTCGTCTGCTTTATGATGGATCCGATCAAGACACAATTGATTTTCTATTGTGTCTGGAATCCCGACAGACAAGGGATTAAAGATAATATTATCATAAAACATTGTAAGGGTACGTAGGTAGGATTACATACATAATAATGTATTTTAATTTTAAAAATAATATCGTCGTCGATACTGCAGTAGCGCGGATCTACTATTTGCAATAGTGCATAACTACAAGGTTGACAACTTTACAGGAGATAAAAAAAACTTTTTAATTTTAGTATTTCGAATGATAAGCGCATCTTAATGAAATAATAGGGTTTTTAGAGTACCAGGCCATTAGTCAGTGGTAGAAAATTTGCGATTTTCCTAGTAGTTTTCGAGTTTTATGTCACTTACGCGGTTTTTTTTGTAGCAATATCTGGTCTCAATATGGGCAGATACTGGCAGATACGCGTAATTGAAACTATGATAAAAAGTATAAAACAATTTATTCATATGAAACACAAACGGAAGGTACTTCTTAATCACAAAAATATGGAAAATAAACAGTTTTTTTACGGAGCGCAAAGTAATCACAACAATTTGTTTACGTTTTGATAAATTACTTCACTTCCAACTACAACCAGAGAGCTTCTGATGGCTTATTCAAAGTGGTGTCTTCACCAACTTGCGCCAATGACTGACTAGGACAGCGTGGCACGCAAATTTGAATTTCGCTACTTTTTGCAGTTTCGCGGTATTGCAGATGGTAGTTCAGCGCTATTGCAGTATCGTCGACGATATAAATTTATTTGATTTTTCAGCTTCCGGAAAAGGGGAGACCTGACACAATGTGCTACCTTTGCTACTCACAGCTGTGGAAATGCAGTAGAATCCTGACCTTGTACAGGAAGACTGAAGATGTTTTTGACCAACTGTCATATAGTGGCATTGAGGTATTCATATTTACAAAACTAGGTACCTACTTGACTGTTGTACTTTTTAAAAATTTATTTCCCCCCGAACTGGCACTGTAGATGGCTTATTGGTCTTGCTTCTGATTACCTACCCCTATAATTACAAGTCAATAATATCCCACTGCTGGGTGTAGGCCTCCCTTTGTTTACACCACTCATTCTGATCCTGTGCCTCAAAACTTAAACTAATCTAAGAAACTTTATTTGCAGATAACCTATGACACAATTTCTTTTCTTAAGAGAAGAAATATAGTGGACCTACTTATAACGCCAGTAACTCAGATTGAAATAACAACTACCATCATCCAGGAACATAAAAAAACGGATAAAAAACAAAAAGTAACCATAAAAGAGGAACCAATGGATGAACCGGTAGAAGTCAAACTGGAGGCAACAGAGTTAGACATGGAATGTGAAGTTGTTTTGCAAGGTGATGTATTAAATTAAGTAGGTACCTAATAAATAATAAATGAAATCAATAATAATCATGTCTGGTCGACTGGATACTCTAAGGAGCCGGACACACAGAAAAGACGTAAGACGCAGACGGGGCGCAGACATTTGTCTTTTCCGCGTCCCTTTCATACAAAATGTATAGAAGCGTCACGACGCAAAACATACAGAAGAGACGGAGCGCGGGCGCAATTCTGTTCGCTGGCGCCCTGTCCGCGACGCGTTCTCTTCTTACGTCTCTTCTGTCTGGCCTGCGCCTAAGGCTAAGACTCCACCAAAACGAAGAAGAGAGCAGATAATGGTAGGTATGCAGAAATAACTTCTTCGCCTTTAAGCTGTTATTCATTTCGTAAATATTATGAAGATCTGGCAAGTTATAAATGTGAGTAGGTAGGTGGTCAAAAACCATGGGTTCCAAATATTTATTCGTTTTTTTATTTTACATTGTAGGTGCAGATGTAATTTATGAAGAATCAAATGACAGCACAAAAGACAGTACTTGGGATGTAACAACACAAAAGCAGTGTTTAAAAAAAGAGAGAAGCAGAAAACGTGATAATGAAATAAGGAAAAAAGTTGAAGAAAACATCCAGGTGAAAAACTACCCTATTGCGAATGCGAAAAAGTCATATTCCTGCAAAATATGTGACAAACAATTTGATAGGAAACGCTACTTACGACGGCACACCACACAACATGATACAAAAAAAATATGTATGCGGCGAATGTAACGAATCATTCACTTTCAAAAACAATATGCTTCGACACCATGAGATTGCTCATACTGAGAAGAAAAAGTATTCCTGTGATATCTGCGATAAGATGTTCCATAGAAGTGATCATTTACAACATCACAGGAGGAGTCACAGCAAAGAGAAGCCATTTCCTTGTAAGATTTGCAATATGACTTTTACATCATCTAGTAATGTACAGCAGCATATCAACAGCATTCACTTGAATATGAGACCATTTGCTTGTGACCTGTGTAACAAAACTTTCAGTAGGAAGGGCAACTTGCAGGAACATTACAGAGCGCACACTGGTGAAAAGCCGTTTAACTGCAGTAAGTGTAGTCAAACTTTTGCCTACTTAGCGAATCTGAAGTCGCATTTGTCTAAAATGCATTCTGATTCATGACTTCATGACTGACTTGACTGTTTAATACATTGAATGTTGAAATGTTACCATAATATTAGAAATCAATTTGATTGTTATCATAATTACTTATAAGAAATCAATAATGATTGTTACCACAATATTAGAAATTAATAATTGTTACATTTGTTACTATATGTAATACATATAGTCGTTATTGAAATATAATTAATTTCTTTTTCAAATATTGAACATATTCATTTATCAGTGATGATTTTTTTTGGGGGAAACGAGGGGGAAACTTAGGTAGTACAGAAAAGGTTAGATTAGGGTGTAGGCAACACCCTAATCTAACCTTTTCTGTACTACCTACCTGATGTGTAAACGTGTATGACGTAAAATTTCATGATTATCGATCGAGAATACATAAAAACATAAGAAACAAACTCACCTTTGCTTTTATTATTTATTAGTATTCATAAAAATATTATAAAACTTACTTAATTAGTAGGTAGGTAGGTAGGTACATTTATTATTAAGTATGTTAGTATGAACAAACAATAGCAACTAAAAATACAAATTGATATTGAAAATAAATTCAAAGTTTTAAATGTAGTGATATTCCTCATGTCTTGTCACTGATCACTTCATCCTCACACATAGCCTCCCAATAAGAAGGCGGTGCATCTTCCTCCGGTGTCACTGAACTAGCACTCGTTTCTATCTCCTCCAAAGCTTCAGCACATTCTTCCAAAGGCATAACTTTCCTCTTTCCTAAGAGCACTGGCATTTCTACAAACGCATTGACGTGAGGTAATGGGAGTCTGATGGTCACTCTTACCCTGTATTCCTTCAACATAACCTTGGTAGTGATGGAGTTTAGACTAGGGCTAATTGGGATGGTTTGAGAGATGTTGGCTTTTCCATACGCTGGAACTTCGATAACATCAGAGCAGGTATTCTTAATTTCAATGTTAGACGTTTTTGTTGTTCCACAATCGGCAGTATACTTTGTGAAGCAGAAAAGCTCAGCCCTCACTAAAGGCGCCACATCAGTATCATTTGTCACGACTGATGTCAGCTGCACATTCTCACCTGGAATGATTAAAGTCTTCGCGATTTCAGTCTTCAAGTTTATCACGTTTTTCTTGGCAGAAAACAGTTTTAAAAGAGTTTTCTCCAAGCCAAATACAACAGGACCTTCTACTGTTGGTTCGACATACGAGCATCCTTGAACGGTTATATCTGTGCTGAACGTTTCGTTGAAGCTGAAGAAATTAACTTTTTCAAATTCCAATTGAATTTTGTATGCTATGGTGCAGACGCTATCTTTGAAAGACGATGGCAGAGTTTCTGGTAAGAAGAACTCAAAGGGATACTCATAAGCACCTATTTCGAGAGCCTTTTGTGTCTTGAGCAGATCTAAATGTATGATGACATACTCCTCGGAGCCACGGTACGTTTTAGATGCGTTTTTAGATTTTACAGTCCAAGTACATTTGCCAGTACCCAGTAATGAGAGCGTCACTTTCTTGTACTCTGTTTTCTTGTCGACAGCGTATTTCACTATGCCTGTCACGGCTTGGCCAGCTCTGTGGATGCCTCCAGGCTTTCTTTTTATTAAAATCTGACACGCTACTCCCATTTTAGATTTAATTTACATACATACCTACTACAATATCACAATTTTGCTGCACGAAATCGGTGCGATGACGGTCTTGCTTGTGTGAATATGAATCACAGAACACATTGAACACAATTACTCGAGGAGGATATGAATACAAACAAGTAGGTATTACGAGTAGGGATGTTCGATACGATACGATATTGTGTATCGATACAATGGCATACGATACGGCGTATCGATACAACACATGCAAGGTGTATCGGATCGAAAGTATCGTATCAAATTGTTTTGATAACGAATAGGCATGATGACAGTAATCAAGTCTCGCAAATATTTATCTGATCTAATGAAATAGGATTCAAAGATTTTGAAAAATGTATTTATTCTCTTATTAATGTCGAGATTAATAATTTATTTGTTAAAATAAATCTACAAAATACAACAATCCGCCATGATAGCTAAAACACCCATTTAGAGCGAATTACGTCACGTCTCGGTAAATGTCATTTTGTTTCTATGTAGCTAAGTTGTCATAACTCGTTGATATACCGAGCCGTGACGTAAAAACAGACGCCATGACACCGGCGAGCGTTTAGGCGTGAATTTAAAAATTTTAATTTAAATGTACTTTTACTGCACAAAAACCTTAATTTTCTACAGAAATATGATATATTTTAGACATAATAGATACTTCTGAATATCATAGAAGAGATTTTGAAAATGACTAATTTTCAAAATCTTTTTTGACTTGCAAGTTACCCGGTTAAAAAGTGGAATAGGTCCTATTTCCGGTCATTATCTACCTATGTTTAAATTTCAGGAAAAGTTGTTCTGTGGTTGTCGAGTTTTAGAGGAACAAACATATTACCTATATCCAAACTTTCGCATTTTTTAATATTAGTTTGATATCACAAAACACCTTTTTTGACAGTTATAACTACGCACATTTTCGTAATAGCGCTCCCATAAAGTGTACATTAAAAAAAGTTTCTGTTTAATAAAAAAAATGTATTTTTTTTATTATTTAAGTACCTGCATACTTTGTCTTGATTCGATACTGTATCGATACGAGAAATATCATATCAAACGCCCTGTATCGATACGCGTATCGATACAATGCATTACTATATATTGCGATACGAAATATCGATACAATCCGAAATATCGAACATCCCTAATTAGGAGTTATCGTATATTTAATTACTTACACAAGGACAGTATGTAGGTATTTTATGGTATTTTCGAAACGCAGTATTACTAATACTGCGCAGTAATACTAACCCCGCATCCACACGTTGGGGCCAACGTTGGCCCCAATACCTCTCACCAACGTGTGGAGCTGACAAAATAGCTTGGCGCCAACGTTGGGGGCCAACGTTGGGGATTGGCCGTGCCGGTGCCGTGTCGGTTTTATCCACTGACCTGTATTATACAAGTACGCTGGACCTCTGATAAGCCGGGCCATAGTGAGGCGATTTGATTTTCGCCATTTTGGCGCTGATCGTAGAAGTGGGTGGGAAAGGAACTAATAATAGAGATGGGACAATGAGATAAAATACATCGATAAAAGACATTTCCGACGAGTTGTATAATTAATTATACTAGGTAATATTATAAAGCTGACTAGTTTGTTTGTTAGGTTGAACGCGCAAATCTCAGAAACTGCTAGTCTTAGGATAAGCCGAAGCCGGACTAACGGGTACTTAGTATGTGGCTAGCTAGATCCAAAAATAAATAGGGAACGTTTTTTAAATAGAAATGTGTTTTTTTTTCAGGATGGAGTGGAATAGGTAAGGTATTTATAGAAAATAAAAATATATGTACAATCCTTTAACATTTTTTATTAGTTTCCGTCATCATTTTCATAGTTACTTATGTAACATCAAAAAATTTTTTAAAAGACTTTTACACGAGCTCTTGATTTTATCAAAGAATTTTTAACTCTCTGCAATGCTTTTTTGGATGACCTAAGAGAGTTTTCATAACGATGATCATGCTTGATACTATCGCAGATTTCGGAGAGAGACCTAAACTTCTTTGAAGGAGTACTCTGTCGCGGGTCACAGCTTGTACTTAGACGCCTTCGACCTGAAAACAAAATTTCTATTAATCAACAATTAAACTACAAATCATATGTACATAATCGACCCGATATCGGTACTGATGGAGCTATATATTTTTCAGCTCACTTAATATCAGCTAAGCAATATGTTTGTGGCCAATGTAGAAGTACCTACTTACAACCATACTTTCATGCGGTGAAGATACGTTTTCTACAAAAACATGATATTTTAATTTGAAATAAAACAGCCTTTTTCGTAATCTTAACCAATCAGAAGGAAGAAAAAAAACAATATTCATTATTAATATACTATTTTAACACATGGTAGGACAGCTTCCCAAATAACTGGAAGGGAGTATAGCCCATCATTCAAAATGAATATCTACGGAATTTTCATCAGAATAAAAAATTTATGTATGACCTATCTATCTATACATTTTAGGAATAATACGGTGTTTTTATACTAACCGGCACTGCTACAGAAAATTGTTGGAGTACTGCACTTTTTCAAAGTAGTGCATGAGTTATGTTTAATAAAACAGTCATCAGAGAAGTGCTTTGAACAGATGTAATCATATTTTTTCGGGCGCCAACTAGGTTTTTCAATGTTTCTCAGCCATAATTCCAGTCTTATGTCTGTCGGAAACCTGTGAATTATTTAAAAATTATATGTATTTGATAATAAAAATCGGTCATCGGCGATATCCGTTCTTGAAAGTAAATAGATATCTATAGGAAAAATATCGATAAGTTTTATCGACAGGTAACTTTGACAACACTATTAAATTTTATTGTTTATAAAAAACCGGTAATATGAAGATAAATATGTTGTTATTACGTATAATAATTAAGATAAGTTTAATTTGTTGATTATTAGCCGAAGATTAGCCGTAAATTCACTTACTTGTGGAATGTAACCCCACTTCCCTTCTGGTAACGAGTTTTGCTTAGCACACACTCTTTCATAGTTTACCTATGAATGCCCACCACTTATTTATGTATCAACTAAATAAATAAGACACAACAAACAAGCTTAATCGCGTTAAACCTCCAAAAACACTTTAAAAACACAGGAGACAATACAAACGAGACAACGGCCATTTGTCAGTTACGTCAGATTTAGTTCTCTTCCCCCGCATTGGGGGCGCTTCAAATCGGCACATTCAAGAGCTGTCATTTCAAAGGGTATCAGAGGTCCAGCGTACTTGTATAGATACAGGTCAGTGGTTTTATCAAAGGAAAATGGCGCGCCAACGTTGGCGATCCGTCCACACGTTGGCGCTATGCTCAGTCCCGTTTCGACGCGCATCGTGAGCGCACGTGTCGACTGACGAGCGAGAATGTCATCGTATTCCTTATTTATTGTGTTTGTAGAACTATCGGGCTGAAATTTTGCACACTTATAGATTCTCGGTGACAATGAAATATTATGGTATCAACAAGCTGATCTGATGATGGAGTCAAGAGCTGTTCAACAGAACTCCTCAGTAAGGGTCAATTTATACTAGCGCAGAGTCGAAGCGCATCGAAGCGACTATCCAAAACTGAACATAACAAATTCAACCTTAACTCCAGTGTAACGCTCACATTACTTCTGAGATTTGAAAAAGACGCGCGCATTCTTCGGAATTCGCGCGCCTGCGCGTGACCAACGCTGATTGGTGCGCGCGCATTTTCGCGAAGTAATGTGAGCGTTACACGGTTGAGATAAGGTTGAATTTGTTATGTTCAGTTTTGGATACTTCGCTTCGATGCGCTTCGACTCTGCGCTAGTATAAATTGACCCTAAATAGGCCGATTGAGTTGAAACTCGGCATATTTGTCAAGTTCTGACTACAATGTAATAATATGGTGACAACGAGCTGATCTGATGATGGAGTCTACTATTTTTTTTTATGTTACGGGAACCGTGCAATTTTTTGGGATAAAAAGTAGCCTATGTCCTATTTCCGGTTATTATCTATCTATATTTTAAATTTCACCCATATCGGTTAAGTGGTTGTCGTGTTAGAGAGGAACAAACATACATCCAAACATCCAAACTTTCGCATTTGTAATATAGTGTGTTGTGTGAAGTGTGATAGTGACATGATGTGATGTGATTGTGATAAAATTTTTATTCAGTAATGTAAAATCACTTAGAGAAATTTCAATTTCTGTATCGGACGCGCAGACATCGGACGTCTGCACGTTGGCTCTGACGGAACAAGACTAGTGTATCGCCAAACGTGTGGATGGTTCACGAAATCTTGGCCCCAACGTTGGGACCAACGTTTGCCCCAACGTATGGAGCCGGCGTAATACTGCGCAGTACAGTACGGCCAACGGATCTCGGCGTGCGTGAAGTTAGCCGTTTCGATGCGCAGTGCAACTTTTTCATACAAAATTTTCTACTGCGCAGCGCAGAGCCTGACTTCACGTACGCCTAGATCCGTCGGCCCAACTGTAATACTGCGTTTCGAAAATACCATAAAATACCTACTGTCCTTGTGTAATATTGTAAAACAGTGATTAAAATAAAACAAATGGTTAAAAATCATGAAAAATTGTAATTGGCATACCAACTTGTTACAACCTATGGCCAATTTTACAATTAAATCAATGTTGTTAATTAAATATAATATTTAAGTAAAATATGTTTATGCTTTAATGGTTTACTTACATTTAAATTTTATATTATTAATTAGAAAAACTATAATATTGATAAAAAAGAAATGTCGTTTAGACTCGGTACATGTCGTAAAATGCTTGTATAAAATACAAAGTTTTATCAAATCAGTGGTAGGCCTCCGCGAAGAGACTTCGTATTACGTAGGTATAGCTCCATACTAAAAAAACCTAAGGCCACAATTTATTACTACGAGTCTATTGAATAACTAGAAAACAGGCCAACCAAGGAACAAGGCCCCTCTGAACAGCCCGTCTAGTCTAACAGCTAGTATAACATAATGCAAGCAGTGTGCTAGCGCTCGCGTTCAAAACATGATACATTTCCGATAGTAATTTACATTCTACCGAATATTGTATTTACAATGAGTTGTTATTTCTCGAGACGGCAGATTAAATCGGGTAACCAGATTAAAAATAAATAGTGGCGGCTCAAACGGCAACTCGACACAATGATTTAAAGTTTTGTGACTGCTTTTGAAAGCAGTTGAGTTTTGTTAGATTTCGTTTGAGCCGCCGCCCGCCCCACCAAGCTCACAATCACTTATCAACTATCTATAAAATTTGTATGGCAACACACTCAGTGAATGCACTGACTATTTACACCAAGAGAATGGAATCGACTTGAGCACTTTATCGGCTGAATCTAAACGGTAATACAAAGGTATCGGGGTCCAAATATTGTCGCAAAACAGTCTTAAACTCAGTCGCTTTCTAAATGCATCATAATAAATCAGTAATTACGTACTTTTGCCACATTTTAATAATACTTTTTTATTTATATAAATTTCATTATCACCCAATTGAGAATTTGACCGCTCGGGCTCAGGAAAATCTCGATTGAAAGGAATGTTTCGATTTAATACTGGATCGAGGGAGTAATTCATTCAATTTTATTCACTAGTATATCAAATGCTCAGAGATTCCTAGACTGTTCATAAAGAAATGCAAGCTTTTAGAAAATTGAGCACCCAAGTTGCAATTGAGTTGTGTTGACGGTAGAAATATGAACGTACGTGTGCAATATCGTTGGTTAAAAATTTAAGCGTTCTTTATATAAAACTCGACGTGTTCATATTTCTACTCTAGTTTACCGGAATAACAATAAGTTTATACAAAACATAGAGAAACATGCGGGTACACAGTACACAAGCCGCGATCTGCTAGTAACGATCCTTAATAATATCGCTTTAGAGCGCTTGTAGACGTCCGTTTTTTCGCCGGACAACGGACCGTGTTTTTCACCGGATTCGTTTTATGGCGCGTAAAGAATGTGTGTACACGCGCCGGATATCGGTCCGGCGAACAATTTATGCCGTTTATAAAGATATCCGTTTATTGACGGTCCGTTGTCCGGCGAAAAAACGGACGTCTACAAGCGCTCGTGCGTATCATTCAACACCTTAGCACGTTTCTGTGGCAGCATCGGTTGCTATCCACAAAAACGCTAATCAGTGCTAAATCATACGACAGACGCGTTGAAAAACATCCACGTTGAGAAATCTATACAAAAATCTACCTTATTGTTTAGGTTCGATTCAACTCAACATTGTTAAAACATTACGCTTAGACATGACTCTAAATTAAGTACATGCAGTTTTGATGTTCATTGCTATTCATTATCTCAAGCAAATGAATAACTAAATACCATCATGTTTAAGCGTCGATGTTCAATAAAGTGTGACGGTCACTCGAATACCTATTCATTTTAAACAAACTGAATATTGCTCAAAAATGTATGGTACGTAAAAATGTTCTAAACTGGTACAAATTATAAAGTAGACAACAGATTGATGATTAAGTTATATTTAAGCGATGTATTTAGTCATTTTTATATCGCATTTGTTATACATATGTTGAATCTTTCAGCTTAGCTCTTTTTATATAGAATTCCATAATATAAGCTAATAATGCCAATGGAAGGATTTGCTGAAATGTGTATTAAATATGGTTCAATACAGATGCAGTTATACCGTTGTCTACAATAATCGGATTGGAATGGTTATTCTAAGACAATTATTAAAACATTTAAACAAAAACTATAGCTCCAGGTCATCAAAATGTAGAATGTGTTTAAACCATAAGTTGAAAATTTTAAGCAGTGATTCCAACATGCCCATCTGTAGATAACAATGAAGTCTACAAAAGATTTTAACAGATTTTGGCAATATTTGCTGTGAACAACAAGAATTTACCAAAATTTTAAAATAGATTGGTAGAGTTATTCAAAATTGTTAATTTGTTCAAAGTTATAAATATAATGCATAATTTCGTGGGTAGGTATTCAAAGTGCCAGCCACACATGCCCGCGTGGTGTCTATTCAACGCTGTTGGTGGTGTCGTTGACGTCGTCGAAGGACTCGTCGCCGGAGCCGCCGCCGGGCGCTAGCGACGACCGCTTGATGCGGGACGATGAGGACGCGCCTGAGAGCCCGATGGGACCGCCTTGCCTTCTGCAAATATTATAAAAATACATTAACATTGGGATACAAAATTTCGGTGTGCGTGTGTTACTATATCGCACCCCTAGATGAAAACTCCGGTAACTCAAAATTTCCCCAAAATGGAGTTATTTGCGTTTTCGAATTCCTAAACTGAATATGAATACTCATACGGTGATACAAAATATAAGTTAATTGAACATTGACAGCTTGAAAAAGTGTTACCTTCATGAATTACAAAATTACATTTTTCAGTCTGTCATAGATTTCTAAATCAGTTTTTTTGTCATTTCTGAAAAAGTAGGTTTTGGAGTTACCGGGGTTTTCACTAGGGGTGCGATATAGTTTTTTTGTTTGAATACTGACGCTGACGTGATCGAGATGGTTCTTAGCTATAAGTTATGAAAATCTGCACCCTATTGTCTATCTTTGATGAAAAAAAAAAAACAGTAAGGAAACCCGCGGCTTAGTCAGCCTCACACGTATTGACCATGTCTTTCCTGTGGACATGGCCGGTTAAGCTGAGAGGATGGTGTAGGTGCTGGGCAAGCCTACTCCATCTCAAACATTGTCCCAGGCACTACAGTGTCCCGTTAAGTGTAGACAAAGATTGCCTCCTGACACTAAATGATCTAGTAAAGATGTAAAGGCCTAAGTATTTTTTTCCATAGGATGCCTACTCTGTGGTGGTCCATGCCCACACCACAACTTAACCGAAATAAGACAGCCGTGACACGCCCAGAAAACAAACACTAAAATGAACCAGTTGTAAACCCACCAGCTTATAACAATGTTCCAACACTTTGATGGTATCAATCTCACTTATGAACCCTTATATACCAGAAAACACCAAACCAGTAACAGATGGACATTTTATGAGCTACCGTCACAAAAAAAAGAAACAACATCAAAAAAAAAAGAAAAACAATTAATGATCAGCCAACATGCATTTAGGTAAAATGCTGTAAAACAACACTTAAAAGGACGGACAAATTTTGTTATCGTTTTAATTACTGACCAATGCCAGTATCCATTAAAATATTAAATTAATAACAATCTGAAAGAACGGTTCTACCGATATAACAAAACTGTACTTAGAGCCTTTTTATATAGGGCATTTGATATAAATAAAATAATTATATTTAGACTACAAATATTTAAAAATAAATAATAATCTCTTGGTTCATTAACTCATCACATAAGTATCGAAAAATTGGCGCAGCCGGACGAATTGTCCAGCCAAATAAAATTACTTCAAGACGGTTTAGTTATATCGATAGAACTCCACATTACAATCTGAATTAGAAAATCAATTCCGTAAGACATCACTATGGTTTTTAGATGAAGTTTATGGAATAACACGTTCTCAGCTCACTCTTGATGAAGATGAAGACGACACAATGATAAAGAGACTTCAAGACCGATGACAAGACCTGATTTTTGATCCACAGTAGATAGTCCCTTTTTAAACTAAAATAATTGAAGAAAAAACTAGTGAATTGACATTTTAATGTCGAAGTTTTTTGTCGAACCAAAGGTAACATTTTTATTCTACAAATTTTATCATTTTGGATACAGTCCTGATTTGTGTTTCAATAAATGATGTGCACATAGATGTTAATTTAATTGATTAAACGGTTTTTGGATAAGAAATAGCACATTCTAAAAGAAAAATTCTAAAAGAAAAATTAAGTAGAAAAAGACACCAGTACTGATCAAAACGTCCCTAACCCAGCGAATCCATAAGCATCACTCCTTTCCTTTTTTACCTCAGTGTTGCCACTCGCTTACTCGCTATCTCCGTCTCCCTCGGACATGGAGACAGACGCTCCTCTAGTCACAGACAAGGTCTGGCGGATCTGACGATTGTCTACAGAGCTGTTGAGGAATTGCATTGTTTAGAGAACGCAGCGGAAATCTAGCATTGTTTATGATTGAGATGTTGACGATGATTTAGGATTTGTTCAGCATCCGCTAAAGTGTAGTCATCTAGTTACTTGGAATAAATTAAAACAGTGTAAATATAAACTAGTTGCCGCTCGAACCGTCTCGCACCCAGCTAATTCAAAACTCTAGAAGTGAGTTGTGAAAAATTTACACAGTATCTACCAAAATGTATATTCTCCTGTGTATTTTTTACACATAATCATCTCAGTACCTCAGTGTGACACTTATGTCACACTTATGACCAGTTAACTAGTCTACTTATTACCTGAAGCGGCCAAAAAGGCATAAGTGTCCATTAACGCAATTCCTTTTGTGAATCAATCGAATGTTTTTTTCTTGTCCCTCTCATATTTATGAAAAGAGACGGCATATAGTGCAATTCTTAGCACATTACAATATATCTATATCTACACCGTTTATTTTTGGTCAGTTTAAAGCCGGCGCCTACGTAATCTATATCGATAACCTTACTCAAAAACAATAATAAATATGAGATCTATTTTTTTGCAAATAATAACATCACGAAACATAGGCAGGATAAATCACGGAGATACGTGCTCTGTGCTCAGCTGTTGCTACGGCATAGAGTCTATGCTACGTCGTAGTCATACATACATACCTAGGTCATTAGCTCTGCGCACCTACGACACCATAACAAGTGTTTTACTCACTTTTGTTAATCTTTTCAACTATTTAGTTTCGTATGAAATACTTATCAAATTCAAAAACTAAACCAACGACACGAATACGATTAAGCAATACAAGCAGTGGGTGCTGGCTTTAAACTGACCCAGAATTAACGGTGTATACTCTATACTAATTCTATAAAGCGGAAGAGTTTTTTTGTTTGTTTGAACGCGCTAATCTCGGGAACTAACAGTCTGATTTGAAAAATTATTTCTGCATTTGATAGCTAAACTCTTGAAGAAGGTTATAGGCTTCTTTTCACCATCATCATCACCATATACCATCACAACGGGGGCAACGAGTAATATTATATTACCTGAGTTTGTTCCTGAGGTTGGAGCACTCCCTTGCGAGCGTCTCGTGCGCCTCCAACATATCCTCTAGTTCTCGCTGCGCCTTGCGCTTGCCGACCTTCTCCCTCTGGACCTCTTCCTCTGCCTCGTCCAATTGACGCTTCAGAGTCTTCACGCGGACGTTCATCTGGGGGACACGTCATATTAATAAATAAATATCGGTGGACATTTTTCACACAGCGCCACCTAGCCCCAAACTAAGCAAAGCTTGTACTATGGGAACCAGCGGAGCTAAAATGGCCGCTATAGCAGAATTCCAACAGTAATTGCAATATATGCCGTTCCTGTCTGTCAGTTGGAGGGCTGGAGACTGACATAGGCTAATTTTTATCCGGGTACCAAGCGAGCGAAGCCGCGGGCAGCAGCTAATTATACATATAAACCTTCCTCTTGAATCAGTCTATCTATTAAAAAAAACCGCATCAAAATCCGTTGCGTAGTTTTAAAGATCTACAGCACACATAGGGAGAGACAGCGGGAAGCGACTTTGTTTTATACTATGCAGTGTTAGACGTGAAAGTGATAATAACACCCAGACACAGAAACAAACATCTATGTTCACACAAATGTTTGCCCTGGGTGCGAATCGAACTCACGACCTACAGCGCAGATGGCAGACCTACTAACAACTGAGCTAAGAGGCCAGACAGGAATATGCGGCTGATTAAAAAACGGGTTGAATAATTTTTAGGAAGTGTTCGTATGATAAATACCTTCTCAATCTGCTCCTTGTACTGGTCAGCGTGTCTCCTCTCCTCGTCGAGTTGCAGAGCTAACTCCTTCATCTTCTTGTCTAGTTTCCGCGAGGCCTTCTGTTGCGCGAGCCTTTCGCGGGACTCCGCCTCCATCTGTTCCTCCAGGTTGGCTACCTTCAGCTCCAGAGAAGTGATCACGCCCTGAAATGAAGCGTAAAGTTAATTTACTTTCAATATGGCCGAAGAAATGAAATGTCTTCCTACGCGACAACCACACCACAACCACGTGACTTGCTCGGGCGTATATTTGTATTGAATATAAATAGTCTAGTCAAACGTACCACATTTTGCAGTGTGTGATACCGACAACATCGTAACCACAACGCAACCACCAGAGACATCGAGAACTAGCGGCCGACAACAATATAAACCACATAACCACATCGACATTTTGTCGGTACCACATCGCAACAAGTCGCAGCGACAACAATTACACGTAACACGTAAACACATCTTAACCACTTTTTGTCGCGTCGGTGTGGTGTGGTTGTGGGAAGACACTAATATTTAAAAAACAAAACGGTCAGACTAATTTTTTTTTAGGAACCTTTATGTATCTACTAGCAGCGACCTCGCGGCGTTGCCACCGTAGTGATGGTATAATGGTGATGTGATAATGATGATGATGAAAAGTAGCATAAAACCTTCCTCAAGAGCTTAGCAATCAAATGCAGAAAGAATTTTTCAAATCGGACTGTCAGTTCCTGAGATTAGCGCGTTCAAACAAACAAACATGTTAAAACGCGCTTATCTCAGGAACTAGCAGTCGGAATTGATAAATTCTTTCTGCATTTGAAAGCTTAATTCTTGGGGAAGGTTATAGGCTACTTCTCATCATCATCATCATCACTGTAATCCACCACTACGCGGGTAACGCCGCAATGGGGCTGCTAAGCAAAACTGCTAAGGTACCTTGGTCTTTGTCCGCGCTTGAGTCTCCAACTCGGCTAGTTTCGCCTTGAGCTCCTTGTTCTGTCGTTCAAGAACCAACTTGCCACTCTCTAGCTTCTGCGAGCCGGACTTCTCTGTGCCTAGCTCCATCGTGATTTGGTCGATTTGGTTCTGCGAATAAAAAATACTTGAGTAATGTGAATATGAGTTTGATAACGAATTAAAAAAAAAGACTTCAATGTTATAAAAGTTATAAAAGCAATTTTCTGCAATTTCGAGGTACATTTCTGTTCATAACTCCGAAGATCCTCGACAGATCCTCACCAAATTTTTGTGGCACCAATCGAAAGTATAGTGTAAAGTAAAGTGTGGGCCAAAACTACCATTGACTGGAGCCCTGAGACAGTGAGACGGCGCGGTAGACCACGCAAGCGATGCAGAGACGAGCTAGACACCTTCAGCGACTATCAGTGGCAGGCAATGGCGCTGGACCGAACTACCTGGAAAACTCGAGGGAAGGCCTTTGACCAGTGGGACAGTGTAGGCTAAAAACAAACAATCGAAAGTATACCCTTTCAAACAAAAAAGAATTTTTGAAATCGGTCGAGGTCTCCGAGTGATCGGTGAACATACATAAAACAAAAGATTCTAATGTACATTATTTAACACACGGGAATTACTCACGTAAAAATATCAGTGTGAGACGCTCGAGGAGTAACCTTGCCGCAACTCCCTCCTTACCCAGATGAAGATTCTCCGGATGAATCGAAACATTGTCGGTATCTAAATCGACGATATTTTTACGTGAGTAATTCCCGTGTGTTAATTAATGTCTAGTACAACTCACGAAAGTTTTGAAAGATTCTAATGTAGATAACCAATGGTAGCAGTAGTGTTACCTGTGCTTTCCTGAGTCTATCGTTGAGGATCTCGTTGTTGGACTGCTCCTCATCCAGGTCCTCCTCGAGCGCGGCTATCCGAGCCTCCAGACGCTTCTTCTCGTCCACGAGAAGGGTGCCCTGGGACAAACAAATATTAATCAATACTTAAAAATATCTCGCTGACTTGTTAGTTAGCCAGTAGTACTAAATGTCTAAGGCTAAATTCGACCAAACTGGATTAAGTTTAGTCTCGAGAGTAAACTACTGTTTGTTTGAATATTATGACTATACAGTTCGGCCGATGGATCTAGGCGTACGTGAAGTCAGGCTCTTCGCTGCGCAGTAGAAAATGTTGTATGAAAAAGTTGCACTGCGCATCGAAACGGCCAACTTCACGTGCGCCGAGATCCGTTGGCCCTACTGTAACTTTCATAAGATAACTGTCATTTTTGTATACGACTCTGAAGAGTAAGAACTTCTCAAATATTTAAGTAGCGTTTCAGTATTCGGGCAAGAGGTATGTTCAAATACATATTTGGTATATGCCTTCATTTTGCAGAAGTTAGCATTCTATACGTGACAGGTTGCAAGCCCATCGTTGCTATAAAGTAAATACACCTACTATTACTTTGATTAAAATTTCGTAGAGTCCGCGCCACCACTGAAGTCCGATAGGCGCGGCACTGCTATCGCAGAACTAGGTTTTAGGTAAAAAAATTACTAGTTGTAAATAAGGCTTGAACAATAATAATTATGCAAGTTTGTACGTTCGTTAATTCTACACACCAGAACAACTGAACTACCTTGACTAAAAGAGCTTAATTAAGTAAATAAAACAATTCCAAGTTCCCGCCTTTGCCGTAGGATTTAAGTACTGGCGCGGACCCTACTTATATACGGTACTCTAGTCACGAAAGAGCGCATCAAAGGGCAGAACAACGATGTCCAACCTAAAATTAAAATAAGTTAAATCTAGAAAAATACAGTCGCCGTGGCCGAAATCGGCTAGGAAGTCATCACTCATCATCAGTGATCGGAATTAAATACCTACCTTACTTGGCTTAAATACCTAAAGTTCAAAGAACAGAGGCAAAAAAGGGGAGACTTCCTTACTACAAGAATTTTATTCTTGTAGTAAGTAAGAATTTTATTGAAAGTAGGCACAATTTTCACATTAAGTAAGTACATTTAAAATTAATGTTAATAATATTGTGAACTAATTCAAATAATTTTTCTATTTGACCGACGGAAAAAAGTTTTTTATCCTTATAATTTACATTTTAGTTTTTGTTATTAACTCAGTTAAAAAATTGATTCACTTTAATGTTAGATGTTCTTTATTAATGTCCCGGAAACGGAAATAATTGGGTCGAAAAATATTTAGTCCTAAGGCGTCTCCATTTGTCTCTGTTATTTTTCGAACTTTAGGTATTTTAGCCCGCCTAATTCCGATTACTGGTTATAATCCATGAAGCCATTTAGACTGCAGAGTATTTACATACACTCAACAAACTCTCCTTCTAACGCAGTAGGGTAACAGGAACAATGCTTACTTTGCTTGTGGTATTGTTGAGCTCGTCCATGAGGTCGTCTCTCTCTGCCTCGGCTTGCCGTCTCGCTCGCTCCGCGGCCGCTAACTCCTCTCCGTGCTGTAACGCCTCTGCTTCTAGGACCTGATATCAAACGGAATTAGAATAGAATAGTTTTTATTGTAAATTGTTGAATATGTGCTGTCAAACTGAGTGTTCGTGTGTGTATGTGTGTGTGTGTGTGTGTGTGTGTGTGTGTGTGATTTCGAGCACTTCCCTATTAGCTATCCAATTGAAACTTTCATTTACACGTCTGTAAAGTCGGTTTACGGACGATAATTTTACGTTATAACATCATGAGAAAACATTAATGAACGTGCCTCTCTATCGCTCGTTCCACGCTCTCGCTTGCACACTCGACTCAGGTGGAACGTGACACTTTTTCGTGCAGCCGGCGTTCGTCGATTTAAAAGAGGTAGGATGTATAAGAGATTTGTAAGAGACTCGAAACGTCGGGAAATAATAAACAAAGGTAATCACGCGATAAAGTCTCGTTAGTTTGTTTAAATTATAAGAGATTATCACGTTAAAAATTTTTGTAGATATAGAAATATCTAGATTTTTTGCTGTTTTGAATTGTATTAGAGTGTATGTTTACCTTGACCCTCCTCTCGGTCTCCCTTGCGCTGGTGGTGGCCTCCTCCCTGCCGGCGCGGGCCTCCTCGGCCTCCCGCAGCGCCTCCTTCAGCTGCTGCTGCAGCTTCTTCACCTGCTTCGTGGCGTCTTCTTTCACCTGGGGACAGATTTACATTGAACATGGTTCGTTCTCGTGGGCCTTATAGAATAGGGAAACGCATATTGCGTCTGATTAAAAAAAAAGGTTAAATATTTTCTTATGAACATTATTGCTTTAAAATTGTCTTTTTATATTATTTCTTTTTAAGATAATAATAATTAAATAGTGCAAACAAATAGTGCTAATTTAATGAGACTTGAAACGCAACGCTATTGGTCAGATAGACTGTGAGGTCAAACTCGATGTTGAATGACTGACAGTGCCAACAAGCGCGTGTCGTTGTTTGATGGTTTCATATACTGTGACGTCACGAGTGCTTATAGTGCCCGTAGCTGTTGGTCATTTTTTTTCTTACAAAATGTTAGTTTTCGGTGCTGGATATTTTTTTATGGATATAACGACCTACCGTATAAAAATATAAAAAACTGTGCATAATCCCTATTGCAAACTGCACAAACTGGGGGCTGTCCTAGAATGTATTTCTACTGTTACTCAGGGATAGTCGCTATATGTGCCTCGATCACAATAAGACCAAAACTGTCATATTATGAGCCTCTCTCAGAAATGGTATTTACACCAAATTACATCCATCAGTTATCTTCGATCTCTTCACTTTGTTATAAACCCTCACCTTGTTAGCTAGATGTAGCGCTTGTTCAGCGTCCTTCAGATCTGCCTCTAGTTTCTTGCGTGTGGCGAGTGCGGCGGCGCGCTGCTTGCGTTCCTCTTCCAGCTCGGCTTCCACATCGCGGAGCTGTTTCACTATCCCGCGACGTTTCTCCTCGCCAGCTTCCTCTTTAGCCTAGAAAACAATAAAATTATACTATGGAGTGTTTCTAGTCTTTATGACGACCTCTGTGGTGCAGTGGGTGAAGGCCCGCCTGTGACGCAGGAGGTTGCGGGTTCGATCCCCGCCGCGGGACAAATGTTTGTATGATCTGCAAATATTTGTCTCGGGTCTGGGTGCTTTCTATGTATATTAAGTATGTATTTACAAAAAATATACATGTATTTAAGTAGTATATCAGTCATGTGGTTCCCATAACACAAGCTCTGCTTAGCTTGGGGCTACATGATGCTGTGTGAAATGTCCAGGGTTATTTATCGATCGAGCGAGCGAAGCGAGCGAAGATCTTAGTGGCAAGTTAGGCGATTTTGCTTTGTATGTTTGTATGTTTCATTTTTATGTTCTCGCATAACTATCGAACCGCTTATCCAATCTGTATGAAACTTGATAGGTCAATAGGTTGTGCTATGGAAATTTGCTGTGGAGCGTATGAGCGTAATCGATGAAGGGGTTGTAAAGATATGGGGTTCCCAAGGGGGTAAATTTTTTTCAAAGTTACCCAAATATATTGAGTGGGGTGTCATATGAAAGTACTCAACTTATACATTCCAAAATGGTTTTTAGTTTTCTTCTAGGTTCTATAGTTTTTGAAATACAGTCAAAAAGAAAAATTAAGAAAACCAATTAACGGAAGTATGGAGAGAGCTCCCGTTTCATAGAGTTTCGATGTATTCGTAGGTCTGGTTAACAGACAAGGAGTGTGGCATCGTTGTGGTTTGGTTTGCAATGATTTTTTTAGTTGCTACTTGATATTTTTTCTTGAGATTGAAAATAAAAGCCGTGTCGGCCGATTGGAAGACTCTTCGAAGAGAGCACTCTTCCAGGAAGAGTGCTCGACTTTCGATTCATAGGTCATAAGTTCGAACCCTGGCCGTGCTCATCAATGGATTTTTCGATTAGAAAAATTTAAATGCGCATTAACACGAGCTCTAAACGGTGAAAGAAAACATCGTGAGGAAACCAGTTAACGTTCTAATAGCGGCGATGGGCTTGCAACCTGTCACGTATGCAAATGCTAACTCCTGCAAATAGTGGGCTGGGCATGTACCAAAATTATAGAGGGAGGGGGGGGGGGGGGGGTAGGGGGAGGGGGAGGGGCGGGAGGGGAGGGGAGAGGAGCGGAGGGGAGGGGGAGGGGAAGGGTAAGGGAGGGGAGGGGGAAGGGGTGGGGGAGGGGAGGGGGATGGGAGGGGAGGGGGAGGGGGATGGGAGGGGAGGGGGAGGGGAGGGGAGGGGGGAGGGGAGGGGGAGGGAATTGATTTTCTCATACATTTCGTATTGAACTGCTATTTTAATAATTTCTCGAACTAAGAGGCCTTCCCTGAGGCGCAGTACGAAGTTCGCGGGGTCAACTATTGAATATAAACACGACACGACTTAATGTATTGCATGCATGCCTATAATCTTTACCATACTGAGGTAGCGCATTAGATATCATTCTGTGGTAAACACTAGAAGGAGCACTTAACGTAGGTATAGGGGTAGTCAGAAACAAGTCCAAATCTAGGCTATCAATACAACGGTGCGCGAGATCTCAGTTCGGGGCGAACTACTAGTTTATTTATATTCTACTAGATTCCGCCAGTAGCTTCGCTCGCGTGGTACCTGGATAAAAAGCCTATGTCCTATAAATTTCAGCCAAATCGGTTCTGTGGTTGTCTAGTTATAGAGGAACAAACATACATCCAAACTTTCGCATTTATTTTATTAGCGTGATGTGATTGTACGTAATTATTTTCCTGAATGGCTTGAATAAGTTTTTTTTGTACTTGGCCTATGAGAGACAGTACGTTGCTATCTTTCTCTCTGAAGGTAAGTCCAACAAAGAATAGTTCATATACTTACTGCGTAGAGTAAACGAGATAGACTTCAGTCAACTTCAGAGAAACAAGATCCGTTGTACTACTGTAATGTTCTGCTTTCAAGTTCAGATGGACCTTACAGCTATAAAGCACAAATCTACAGCTTTGTATCGACTGCCAAAGGAATCTAGTCTTTAAACATTAGCAAAAGCTACAAACCTGAAGATCCCGTTCGAACTGCGCGCGCATAGCCTGCATATTGACTTCGAGCCTCAGTTTCGCGTCATCAGTTAATTTACAATCAGCTTTTTATCAACTGTCAAAGGAATCTAGTCTTTAAACATTAGCAAAAGCTACAAACCTGAAGATCCCGTTCGAACTGCGCTCGCATAGCCTGCATATTGACTTCGAGCCTCAGTTTCGGGTCATCAGTTAATCTACAATCAGCTTTTTATCAACTGCCAACGGAATATAGTCTTTAAACATTAGCAAAAGCTACAAACCTGGAGATCCCGTTCGAACTGCGCGCGCATAGCCTGCATATTGACTTCGAGCCTCAGTTTTGCGTCCTCAGTGAGTTGCAAATCATCCTCAATCTCTTCATTCTGCGCCTTGAGCTCAGCGAGCTGCGATTCCAACGCTCGCTTCGCTTTCTCCAATTCGTGTACGTTTTTATCTGCCGTTCCTTGTGTGTTCGCTAGCTCGTCGAGTTCTGATTGGAGGAGGCGTTTCGTTCTCTCAAGCTCTTCGATCTGTGGGAATATGTATGTGAGAACAAAGAGGAATGTGTTGATAGATATGCCTAGTATATGGGTCAACATTTTAAGATAAAGAAACAAAAAACTTGTGGTTGCTTGTGTAAGGAAGGATTCACTGGAATATTTTTCTATTGAAGATAATGTAGTGCTTTGTTTTGCGGTTAAGGGAACACTAGTTGAAACTTGATAGTTGTTTGGTAACCACATATAATGCTTTTATATATAGTTGAGTAATTGAGTATGATGAAACTACGAAACCCAAAAAACACTGTACAAACTTAACAAATATTATACGCGTATAAACACAGTACTAAATCAAATTAGAAATATTACTATAGTTGTGGGATAAGATTAACGGAACATTTAGCATTACGGTGTGGCAAAAGAGGTTCAAAGTCAGCGTGGTACTACTTCCAGACACAAATGTTAAAGAAGTAGCGCTGGTTTTCAGATTGGATCAGTTAAACCAGTGTTACTTTATGGAGCGAAAATAATGTGCTGTACAAAGAATTGTATTGTAATTTATAAGGTGGTACCTTTTCAGCGGAATCGTCTAGCTCTCTTGTGAGGGATAGAACTCTGGTCTCCTTCTCCCTGGCTTCTCGTTCCGCTTGGTCACGTTCCGCTGCGTAACGTTCCGCAACCGCACGCTCCTCTGACACAACCTGGGAAGTAAATACACCTGTAATCTAATCTGGACTAGCTAACTCTAAAGACTTTGTCCTCAAGAGAAGAATGTAAGCTTTGGGCAAAGTTAAAAATAGAGCCTGTAGAATTGACACATAGTTTTACCGGTATTCGATTTCGAAATGTATAAAGCCCGTCACACACACACGGCAGATAATATATCTTTTGAAACATAATTTTGAGATCGCGCCCATACAAATTCTATGGAGGACGCTAGGCGATTCAAAATGATCATAGTTTTGTAACATATGGACCAAGTTGTCCGAAATAAAATATATTACTATTATTATTATAGTGGTTCTACTGAATAAATGCTTTTTAAAGAAGAACGAACATTTTGGCATACCTACTCTTCCGCCATTTTGAAAAAACCTCGATCTTGTAGCCAGTGATGAAACATGTGTCAATCGATAGGGGAAGTAATTACAAACAAAATATATTCAGTAATAAAATCTCGTAATATTTATACTTTCCGCGATATTTGAGTTTGAAAATGTAAAAATTAAAACTTGAAAATTGAACGAATTGGCAGATTATGTCAAAAATGACAGATGATGTCAAAAATGACAGATTATGTCAAGAATGACAGAGTATGTCAAAATGACAGATTATAATAAATTGACAGATTGGCCATATCTCAAAAACCAGTTATCCTAGACTCTCCGTTCTCAGTTCCAGTGAAAGCTAATAGCAGCATTTACACGCAGAGATCGGCCCGCGGGAAATAGCACGTGCCATTCCAACCTTAGACAGTTTTATCCGCGGTTATCTGTACAGTCCAGATGCGTGGTAAAAACTCTATGCCATTCCAACCTTTGACAGTTTTGTCCGTGGTTATCTGTACAGTCCAGACGCGTGGTAAAAACTCTACCGTGTAAAGGCCGGAATAGATCTTCATTTAAAGTCAAACTTCAAACGGCCATATCTCGGAAACTACTCATCTTAGACTCCCCGTTCTCGGTTCAAATGAAAGCTATGACCAAGATCTACATTTAAAGTGACAGCTGTCAAAATGATATCTGTTATCTGAAATGTAGATCTTCATCGTAGCTTTCATTTGAACCGAGAACGGGGAGTCTAGGACGAGTAGTTTGCGAGATATGGCCGTTTGAAGTTTGACAGCTGTCACTTTAAATGTAGATCTTGGTCATAGCTTTCATTTGAACTGAGAACGGGGAGTCTAGGACGAGTAGTTTGCGAGATATGGCCGTTTGAAGTTTGACAGCTGTCACTTTAAATGTAGATTTTGGTCATAGCTTTCATTTGAACTGAGAACGGGGAGTCTAGGACGAGTAGTTTGCGAGATATGGCCGTTTCAAGTTTGACAGCTGTCACTTTAAATGAAGATCTATTCAATAGCTTTCACTGAAACTGAGAACGGAGAGTCTAGGATAACTGGTTTTTGAGATATGGCCAATCTGTCAATTTATTATAATCTGTCATTTTGACATAATCTGTCATTTTTGACATCATCTGTCATTTTTGACATAATCTGTCAATTCGTTCAATTTTCAAGTTTTAATTTTTACATTTTCAAACTCAAATATCTCGGAAAGTATAAAGATTACGAGATTTTATTGCTAAATATATTTTGTTTGTAATCACTTCCCCTATCGATTGACACATGTTTCATCACTGGCTACAAGATCGAGGTTTTTTCAAAATGGCCGACAGTAGGTATGCCAGGCTCCATACAAAAATGTTCGTACCCTTTTTGAATTGAATTTTTTGTGGAATTGTATATTTCAAAAGAAAACGTCCTTTGATAGACTAAAGATTAGACTTTTAGAGCCATGAAAGGTTACCTTATCAAAACTCTTCTGTTTCTTCTCAAGCTCCATGACTTTAGAGCGCTGCGCTTCCAGCTCGATGTTCGCATCTTCTAGTTCAGCTTGGATCTTCTTCTTGCCTAAAATTATTATAAACTTTAACCATAGAAGCAGTATGAAAATATATTAAAAATGCAAAAACTGTAGGATCAAAGGGCTAATCTTTAAATTGCCACGCTGGCCACAATTTCTATTCATAATTTCTGGTCATCTAACTAACTTCTCTCAAACCTCAAATAAGGTCAATTTTTTTGTCGCGTTCGGTCTCGTTGAGATGAGAGTGACAGAGCTACTTTCTCTCAAACCTCAAATAAGGTCAATTTTTTTGTCGCGTTCGGTCTCGTTGAGATGAGAGTGACAGAGCTACTTGCGTGGTCACTGCTGTCATAATAGAGAGTTTGAGACCGATTTGGACGCCATCAAAGACAATCAAGGGGCAGATTTATTATACGTTTGAAATTCAACTTTCTACAACGACCAATACGACCATACATCAATTTTTGTTCATAGATAATGTTGGATTATCAAAACCGATTCTTACATACATAAATAAAATCACTCCTCTTTCTCATAGGGGTAGGCAGTCACCACGGAGTTCCACTTGCTACGACCCTGACACACCACTTTCGCCTCATTCAATCTCATCACATTTTTCATACAAGCTCACCGGATAGGGTACTTTTGAATTGTTATTAGTATAAAAAGAAACTTAAAACTATAGGTAGACTCACTCTTGTCCAGTTTGTCATTCGCCTGTTGTAGTTCATCGATCTGCCTGTGCAGCGCTTCCACGTCCTTGCTGAGTTTCTTCCTCTGCTCTTCCAAGATGGCGGCGGCCTCTGCCTCTTCCTCTGCCTTCTTCTTCGCGTCTGCCACTTGTAGGGTTAGTGCTGCGACCTATTGAAGAAAGATTGTTAGAAACAGTTGTATAATCCTATCCTTTACTATTAAACGAGCAATATTTGTTTATTTATTTGTTTGTGCTCACGTTCTCGAAAATGGCTCTAACGATTTCGATGAAATTTGCAGTACGGTTCACGGAACCGATCTAGCTGGGTCTCATATCTGGGCAAATTCGTTTTCTAGGAATTTTCACGCAACTAGATTTTATGTGGTTCGTAATTTCGCTGCAGGAACTGCGGCTTCAGTGGCTAAGCGGTCATAGTGCCTAAGGCTGCGAGATCGAATCCCAGACATTGACAGGTTTTTTTTGTATTCTGTCCATTTTTTTTTTTAAGTAATTTTTTTTTTATTTTCAGCCGAGCTCGGGCGCTTAAATATTAAAATACATAAGTGAGTAAACGAGGCGATTTTCTAATCATACTGGCAGTAAGATTATCTGCCAAAATACATACATACATAAAATCACGCCTCTTTAGGCATGTAGGCAGAGACCACGGATTTCCACTTGCTACGATCCTGACACACCTCTTTCGCCTCATTAGCTGTAAATAATATATGAATAGGTAAGTGACCTGTTTCTCGAAGTTCTTCTTGGCCTCCTCTTCCTCTTCCAGCGCGTCCCTCGCCTGCTCGAGTTGTTGTTCGATGTTGCGCAGTTTCGTCTGCAGCGCTAGCTTCTGCTTCGTCTCTTCTTCTAACAGAACCTGGAATATAAGGACGGTATTTAATTTTGCAATCTTTCTTGAACTACTGCGATTAAAATGCGTTAACAATTAATTGTTGATTTCTTTAAAATAATTGATTAAAAAAAAATTGCCTTTTACGTACTTAGTGTAAAAAAATTCCTATCAGAAAACATGTTATGAATTTCGAATTTTATCAACCAGCTCAAAAGTGAGCTCTGGGTCGCAAGACGAGTTACAACTCTATATTGCTACAAAGTTATACGAGTCCTATGCAGTATTATAAGGTAGTATTACCTACGCCTCGGCATTGGACAACTACATTATTTCTACATAGTAATATGAGCCCTATGTTCATCATCATTTTCTTGCCCAGTCCTTTCCCACGCATGTCTTCTTTCACACAATCTTCTCAACTTTTCTTTAGCCATCCTTTACATTCAATATTTATATTACACCTAGTGGGATAAGGGCAGGCAGATGATGATGATTATTAGGTATTATTATGATGATTATGATGAATCATACGCGGAAGGTCTAATACGCATTAAGTAAAATACTCAAAATGACAAGAGGATGTAAGTTTTGACAAGTTAAAAAAAATTAACTTTTAAAAAGTTCGACTTTACGTAGGTTTTGACTTTACGCGTATTTGACCATTGTGTATGATCCATTATGATGATGATGATGATAATGTTGTGGTAGAATAAGGTTGCATTACCTGTGCCTCGGTGTGGTGTGCGGTGGCGGTGGCGGCCTGCTTGGCCGCGGCGGAGGCCTTCAGTTCTGCGGCCTCGAGCGCCGCGGCCGCGCCCTCCGCCTCGCTCTGTAGCCTAACACACTTCTCCAACGCCTCCGCTCTGGGGGAGAGAACGTGATATAGAAGCATAGTAGATGAAAGAACAAAGGTCAAACAATTTGATCAATGTAGGTACACAAAACTGAAAAAAAAACAGAACATAACAATGTGTACATACCTGGAATTTTGAACCAAAGAATAAGATAAACTATCATGGTTATGAACATTGTAAACGGGATATTTACCATGATTTTTTAATAGTGTTTACAAAGAATAAAACTCAGTAACCCCATTTCTTTTAAGTTGGCCACTTGCTCATACGAACTTACTTACTTAAGTTTAAACTGGAAGATGCTATGCCATTACTAAGGGAGTGGACAAACTGCGTTTTTTGCAGTGCGTTTGTATCGATACAAACGCGATGCGAACGCGCTGCCCCCTCAAGGTTCACTTTTGTATGGAAACAAACGCGATGCGAACGCGCAGCTCATAAATGCGCTGCAGAAAACGCAGTGTGGCACTCTCTAACTCTAAAACAAATGCCCTCTAAACGACTATTTTTTTTTTAACTCAAATAGGGTTGCGTTTGACCACAGCCTGCCTGATGTAAAGTGCGGTCTAAGATGGAGCACGCTTACCTACAAAAAACCTATTGACACTCGATTTGAAGACAACCAAATAATACTTTTCTGGAAATACAAATGTCCAATACTAATATAATGATTATATTACTAATATAATATATCATTATGTTAACAAATCGCGAAAGTTTAACAAATCCAATACTAATGTCCAAGATACAAAATGTTTAAGTAGGATTAGTGTCCAACAGGTATTTTTGTCCAGGTTACCTAGCACGGTCGACCTCGAGCAGCTTGGCCTGCAGTTCTGTGAGTTGTTGCTCGGCCTGCTTGCGGCGACGGTCGCCCTCGGCGCGCGCCGCGCTCGCAGACTTCAGCTCCGTCGCTAAATCAGCATTCTCCGCTTCGAGAGACTGCTTCGCTTTCTCCAATGCTGTCAACATAAAAACAATGTAAAAAAAAATGTAATGCGATCACGACTGTATTCTCATCGTGCGGTAGTATTCTTTCCGATCTTTGGGCATTTTAGATTTGAAGACTTTGGGGGTAGTCAGAGGTAAGTATGTGCAAAGCAGATTATACAAACATTTGCTCCGCGGCGGGGATCGAACCCGCAACCTCCTGTGTCTCAAGCGGGGCTTCACCCACTGCGTCACAGAAAGGTCTTAAAATGATATCTTCGAAGACTAGACTATTCACGTATCAAACGCAACATATTAGTATCTATACATTCAAATATTCGAGAAGGTATCTAGGATTGTCTTTTTAAACTTTCGCGATCAGAACATTATAAATACTTATGTGTTCGGGTATTAATCACGTAAATTACCTTTTTATTTAACAGTCGAAACGTCGGGCTAAATAATTTACGTGATAAATACCCGGATGCATAAGTATTTATAAGGTATCTATATGTCGGTCTCAAACCTATCAAGGATGCATCGCATCTTCTTTCAGTAGAGTTTCCATTCTTGCACATGGTCTGCCAGTAATCTCGGGCAGAACTAAAGTTGGTCCCTTCCTCATAAGTAGCCTCCACTTCAAAGTTATCATCCTTAGATAACCCGAACTTCACGTTCTTCTGCCTACGCTCTTTCATTGCAGCCATTTTGATAATTCACATAATATTTTGTTGCAATAAATTAGTATAAAAATGTAGTAAATAACGCAAAAAATATGTGTAAAATTGTGATATTTTTTCTAAATTTGACAATGAGTGACGGGTGTTTGAATTTTGATTGGATATGTCAATCTATGAAGTTTTATTCCATTTTGATAAATAGTTCTATCTATTTCCATTGAATAAGCTATCGCCTGTTATACTTTGAATACGGGTCATTACCCGACTGCCAGCAGAAAGGAGGACAATGTTTTTATGTATTTATGTAACTTTTCTAAAACATGCTATGATATACGACCGTATCTTATACAACCTTCTTTGGCATAAATTGTTCTTGCAGTAGTGGATCACAAAGTGTCCAGCAATTTCTTATCTGGTCTGCTCGGCGGCTGCTCGAGCGGGCAAGTGAATAGGCGGGTCCACACAGAGCGAGCAGCCTCGCGAGGCATTTGCCGCGCGAAGCAGCTCGGTTAGTGTGGACGTGCCTCATCGTGGTATCATCGCGAGGCTGCCGCTTGCCTCGGCCGAGGCACGTCCACACTAACCGAGCTGCTTCGCGCGGCAAATGCCTCGCGAGGCTGCTCGCTCTGTGTGGACCCGCCTAATGAATTTGAAAATAGATCCATAAGATTTTATGAAAATTTAAAAATATCTAGTCCTTTCTGTTCGGCGCTCGAAGCGACAAGACGTCTGCGCCCGCACAGAGGGAGTCAATTATTTCCTGAGGATGCCGGAGGAGTGAAACACGTGTCGAAGACCAAAATTTTGATTGAGTTCGCGTTGGTGCTGCTCCCGGATTTCCCTGACTACCCTGGCATAGTAAGGCTAGGTTGTGAAAGTGGATGGTTGGGTGGCTTTAGCGTGAACATACTGAAGAAACTTTTGGTATAGATTGGTGGAGTAGGTACTAGATATTTTGTAAAGTAATATACGAGTATATTTAAAATTTTTCAAAAAATCTGAAAAGTGGAATAAGTAAAAAGCTCGCACATGGAGTACCAAATGATTTAGTTGAAAGAGTACTCACCAGCTTTAGCCTTCTTGAGTTGCTCATGTTGCTCGTTGAGCTGCTGTAGCTCCTGGCTGTGCTTGTGGCGTTGTTCAGCGAGCGTGGCCTCGTGGGAGCCCGCCTCTTCTTCCAGACTTCGCTTCAGCACTGCCACCTCTTGTTCGCGCTTCGAACGGAGCTCTTGTTGTGCTGGAAACAAGGTTTTAGATAAGTACACTTGGGCTTGGAGGAAAGTTGGAGTACATGTTAAATTGCCGGTACCGGCTTTTAAGTAGTTAAGCTATTACGGAGGCCTTCAGGCGGCCTAAAAACTCTGTCAACGGAGTTAGCCACCAGCTCAAACGAACATACATTCACCTGGATTTCACTTATCAGCTTTTTCCGAATAGGTAGTTCAGAAGTCTTCAGTGCTTCCAACTCTCATGCTTGACATCATTTATTGCTAATCTCCAGGTCCACACGTTTAAGACCTGCAATCCACTTACCAGCTGTAGTGTCCAGGGAATCCAGAAGCTCACTCTTCAGTGCCTCCAACTCCTCGTTCAGGTCTCGTTTAAGTTTCTCCGCCTTGGTCCTGGCCGCTCAGCTTCCAGGTCTTCATGAACATCAGCGAGGGCAGATTCAAGCTTCCTAACTCTCTCCAAAACCAGTCACGGCTAACTTTACCAAAGACCACAATTGCAGGTTTTTGAAGACCACTTACCAGCTGTTAAAATTAACAAGTCCAGAAGCTCTCTCTACGTCACCTCTTTTAACTCACTTCCCACTTCAGTTTCTCCGTCCAGAATCTGGTCACTCTAAACTTCTAGGTCCACTTACCAGCTGTAGTGTCCAGGGAATCCAGGAGTTCGCTCTTCAGCGCTTCCAGCTCCTCGTTCAGGTCTCTTGAGTTTATCTGCCTTGGTCCTGGCCGCTCGCTCGGCCTCCAGGTCTTCGTGGGCATCAGCGAGGGCAGATTCAAGTTCCCTAACTCTCTTCAAAACTAGTCACAGCTAACTTTACCAAAGACCACAATTCCAGGTTTTTGAAGACTCCACTTACCAGCTGTTGAATTTAAGAAGTCCAGAAGCTCACTACGTCACCTCGTTTTTCCTCATTCATATCCCATTTAAGCCTCTCCGTCCAGAATCTGTTCGCTCTTTAAACTTCCAGGTCCACTTACCAGCTGTAGTGTCCAGGGAATCCAGAAGCTCGCTCTTCAGCGCCTCCAGCTCTTCATTCAGGTCTCTCTTGAGTTTCTCTGCCTTGGTCCTGGCCGCTCACTCAGCCTCCAGGTCTTAGTGAGCATTAGCGAGCGCGAACTAAACTAGCTAACTCTCTATCCCTCTCCAAAACCAATCACGGCAACTTCACCTCCGGCAAGGTTCGCCACATCGGGGGGTTTTCAAAGGTTCTTACCAGCTGTTAGAATGAACTTTCTACGTCGCCTCTTTTCCTCATTCACTTCCCACTTAAGCCTCTCAGTCTAGAATCTGGTCCACTTACCAGCTGTAGTGTCCAGGGAATCCAGAAGCTCGCTCTTCAGCGCCTCCAGCTCTTCATTCAGGTCTCGCTTGAGTTTCTCGGCCTTGGTCCTGGCCGCTCGCTCGGCCTCCAGGTCTTCGTGGGCATCAGCGAGCGCGGACTCAGCCTCCCTGGCCGCTTTCTGCGCAGCTGTACGCAGAGCGCCCTCTTCGTCCGCGCGGCTTATGGCAGCAGCTAACTCTTCTTCGCGTTTCGCTGTGGAATATTAATATTATAGCAATGGGCTTGCAAACAGTTATGTGGAATGCAAATTATTTGCAACATGTGGATTTTAGTCCAATAGTGGGTTCGGACTGACTGCAAATCTCTCTGGAGATCATATGGATAGTCACGATTCGAGTCTCTTTAGGTTTTCTCGCTATGCGTCTCAGAAACTTCAAGTTCGAATTTTTTTTTATAGGTAAATGCATAAAAAATAACTAAGCGCTTCGAGAAAAGGTAAGTAGTTCTCTTGCGCTTCGCTTGGCTCGTCTACAAGATCATTATTTTGAGATTGACGATCACGACGATTTTGAAACCATATTTATGGTGGCCACACACCATCCTCTCTATCGTCCAATTGGCATGATCCTATGGACGATAGACAGGATGGTGTATAGCCACCATTAGACAAGGTATGCTTAAAAAATGGCGAAAGACGGCCCCAATCCCTTGAAAATCCTTGGGGTAGTCAAAAGTTAATTGATGTTTAAACTCACTGAGCACAATCTGCAACTCCTCGACCTGCGCCTTCCTCTCCGCGAGTTGTTCCTTCACGTCCTGTAGTTCGGTCTCCAGCTTCCGCTTCGCTCTGTCCACCTCCTGCCTCATTTGGTGATCCTATAAATAACAAGTGAATAAATAACACAGTCAAATGTAATGTACTGAATGCAGGCCTTCATAGCACCTATTGTGCTCTCTTAACATATTCGAAAATTCTATAAAAGCTAAATAAATGCTAGACGTCGCCCTCCTTTTTTAGCCGACTTCAAAAAAGGATGCGGTTCGACTGTATGTCTGTTTTTTATGTGTGTTTACCACGTTATTATGTATGTATGTGGACCGATTTTGATAATTCTTTTTTGTTTGAAAGGGTATTATGTACCAATGGGGTCTCATAAAACCTTCATGAGGATCTGACGAACATCTTCGGAATGATAAACAGAAATGAACTTGTAGTGCAGTAAATTGCTCAGCTTACAACATTGAAATGGTATTTTTTTATTTTGCCGGGTCTTTAGTCGTTTCACACCGCAAGCGGTTCGAACCGCGGTGTGAATAGCCTCAGATACTACTTAAGTATTATATTCGTATAAAGTTGAAGTTTAATTAGAAAAGTTTCAGTTTACAATGATTTACAACCAATAATTCTGTTTATGCGTGTATTTATCCATTTGACTAAACTGGTAACTTGCAGACTTACATTATTTAGAAAGTAATTATGTACTTGTAGGTGGGGAAAGAAGTCCTTAGTGTATTTTGGTATGATGTTCAGGTTACCTTCAGTAGTTTCTCCTCTAATTCGGCGATGGCGGACTCCTGTTTGACCTTCAGCTTGCCGAGATGCTTCGCCTTCTCCTCTTCCTCGGCGAGGGCCTGGGAGAGGTCATTAGCCCTCTCTTCCAACAGCTGGAATACATTTGGGAAATTAGTAAATTTTTTTTAGCTAACTAACCTAACCTAGTATCGCTGGAGCGACAGAATAGAAGCTGATCTGCGCGGCTTCCGAGTCGACAACTGGCTGGAGGCAGCAATGGACAGAAGGAAGTGGCGAATTCTCGTTTCGGAGGCCAAGACTCACTTAGGGTCCCTGAGCCAATGGAGTAAGCAAGTAACTAACCTAAAGGAAACAGGACAATGGAACTCAAATTGAATTGGAGAGGATACTTGGCAAGACGAAATGATGGCAGGTGGAGTAAGGCTTTGACCGAGTGGTGGCTAAGAATCGGGAAGAGAAATTGAGGTCGTCCAACTGCGCGATGGGTCGACGACATCATAAAAGACCATATTTTGGATGCGAGGTTCAGAGCCGGAATGAATGGCGTAAACAAAGGGAGGCTGTCGATGATGATGATGATCAATAAAATGATAAAAGTCAGTAATTCAATATACCATCATAGAAGCATACCTTCTTCTCTTTGAAGAGTTTCTGGTTGGTATCCTCGCTGAGGGCCAGTTCTTCTTCCAACTTCTTGATTTTGGAGTCGCATTGCACTCGCTCTAACTGCAGCTTCTGTCTCGCTCCCTCTTCCTCCTCCAGCTGTTCTTCTAGATCCTACGGAAAGAAAATTACGATTAGATAGATAATACCGAAATCTGTTTTAGTCTATAGTTCAATTCCTAATGATTTCCTCGTGATTCTGCTATAATGCCATTTTCAACCCCGCTGATAACTTGTGTAGTTATTAAAGGTTGCTACTAGATTGTGATAAATCATCTACACTTAGATGTAGAAAACATTTGGTTTTAGTATTTTTTATAGATAAGATGTATGTTCTCTACAAGCTGTCTTAACGCGATCATTGCCACGATAGCTTAACGCAATCACAATCCCATGCGGTGCCCTCCGAAGGAGAGGGCCGTTGAACCTCACGTGCGTCGGCACTCAGTGCTAACTATACTCCTCAAAACAAAACAAGTGGCTAAATTAAAAATTTTAAAAAACCGACTTCAATACATGCTGTTATTGGGTAAGGCTAAGGGTGAGCTGATTAAAATGAGCCCAAACATGGATGTTCTACTGTTATTCACTGAGAAGTTCCATTGATCAGGTCCTGACTCCATCATCAGATCAGCCAGCAGTCACCATATTATTACATTGTAGTCGAAACTTGACCGACATGCTGAGTTCCAAGTTTCAGCTCAATCGGCCAATTTACTGAGGAGTTCTGTTGAACAGCTCCTGACTCCATCATCAGATCAGTTCAATGTTACCATAATATTGAATTGTCATCGATAACCTACAAAGCTTTTAAAAAATACTCTAATCGCTTCAAGTGTGCCTATAAAATTTGAAGAGTTACCTCGATTTCTCCAAAATCCCATCATCAGATCCTGGCCTGATGACCAAAAGGACCAATTGGAAAGTGTACCCTTTCAAAAAAAAAGAATTTTTGAAATCGGTCGAGGCGTCTTCGAGTAATCGGTGAACATACATAAAAAAAAAAAAAAAAAAAAAAAAAGATTCCGACGAACTGAGAACCTCCTCCTTTTTTCGAAGTCGGTTAAAAATAGGGCGCACTTAGAAAAATATGACTTTAAATAGTAATGAAAATTGAATGTAGGTACAATTTATTTCGATTTTGGTTTTAGGAATATGTTACCACGAAACTTAGGAATTTAGGAATTTATTTTTAGACAAAAATACTTATAGGACACGTTTAGAAAATATGTGTTGTGTAAAATATCGAAATACATCTAGTGGGCCCTATTTTGTTTTGAGGAGTATACTTACTGGGTGTGACAAATTTTTGGTCCCTTCAGCGTAGCTACCTTTTCTCTTGTAGTAAAAAAGTTTTGTTCTTAGGAAACTATTGTTTTATTTTGAAGAAAAAAATAATTACATTTTTACATTTTTGAAAAAAGTACAGTTAGCCTAAAAAATTGCATTTGTCAAAAAAAAAAAAACAAGATGTTTAATTAATTAAAAAAAAAAACACATTTCATACATTTTCAATTTGCCACACCTGTATATCTTAGTATGTACCTGTATGTTAAGTTGCAGTCGTTTCTTCTCCTGCTGCAGAGCGTTGCACCTCTCCTCTTCCTCTTCGATCCTGCCCTCCAGGTCGTGGAGTAACTCCTCTAATTCTTGCTTCCTGGCGGCCGCGCGAGCTCGGCTTTCCTCCGCCTCAGCGCATAGTTCCAACTCAGCCTGTAACATGGTTAACATAAAGAAAAAATAATGTGAGAATCATAATTGATGTCAATTCGAGTAATAAATGCTTAGTGATAAAGTATATTCAAATATAGTAGATATGTTGGTGACAGTATATTTAAATTTAAGAGCTTAGCAGGCTTAAAAAGGTTGCTAAAGCAGAATCACAAGAAACGAACTATAATGCCGTTTCTTTTCACTCTCAGTCAATGAAAAGAGATGGCATTTTAGTTCAATTCCTATTGCGATTTTGCAATAGCAAACTTTTTAAGCCCGCAGCTCTTGTCGGTGCAACGACGCAATTCTCTCCATCTGTCTCTTTCCAATGCAATTCATTTAATTTCTTTTTACGACATGACAGCGACCTTCTTTTTTGGTGACAGTACAAAATTTTTATTGAGTCTATGGATTAGTTTAAGGCATGGAAACATTAATATGAATGGTAATCTAATCTTATCGAATGCTCATAAACTCGCATTCCGAAAAAACAATCAGATGATTGTCTTTACAGCAGCTGATCAGAGTGATGTGTAGCTTATACAATAATGACGAAGTTTCACACGTATTTAGCTTCGGAATAGCAAAGCGAATTGTCGCTATTAACTACATAAACTTTTCTCTAAATACGGTGCTAGTCATATATTGGCGCCAGACCATTTACAATGTCGTCTGACCAACATCATTATGTCTATAATGTATACTATAGTCACTTGACTGGCCTCTTAGCTCAGTTGGTAGTAGCTCTGCCTTCTGCGCTATAGGTCGTGGGTTCGATTCCCATCCAGTACATACATTTTGTGTGATGAACATAGATGTTTGTTCTGTGTCTGGGTGTTATAAAGTATTTTAAGTATGTAAGTACAAATATATAAGTATTCTATCTGTTATCTGGTTCCCATAGTACAAGCTTTACTTAGTTTGGGGCTAGATGGCGCTGTGTCAAATGTCTAGGAATATTTATTTATTTATTATTACTATGAGTGCCAAGTCAAAGCATTTCATTCAAATTCTCACCTGTAACTGCTCAGCGAGCTGCGTCTTCTCAGCGCTGGCCTGCTGGAACTTGTTCTCGAACTCCTGGCAGCGTTTCATCTGATTGTCCAGCCTGTCACGGATCTGCTTCAGCTCGTCTTCCTTCTGCGTCAGCTTCTCTTCCTGTTTCGTTACTTCTAGAAGTGGTTTCACCTGGAAAGCGTAAAAAAGGATTGTTAGTGTCCAAATATAAGTATTCAGTCACCACGCTAGATCTCTAGATCATTTCACAGAGAAATAATGAGCCCCATTTTAGTTTGGTTTGAACAAAAGTTGAATATTAAATCGAGTTGCCCCATTCAAGAAGTTTAGTTGCAATTTTTGAAGTGTTTTTGCCTCAGTCGAATACCTACTGAATGTTTGAGAAATAATTCCGTGTGAAAACATTAAATAGATAGACTACATAACAGCACCTTGAGCCGGCTTATTATTTTCCGCATACGAAAAGTAAACAAGCTCATTTCTTCCAACAATAGGGTTTACTGTAAGGCGTGTGTTGAATAACTGAGCCCGTATATATAACTTTGATAATAATAGGGTTGTAATTTGTTTTGAAAATAGTTCCTCACCTTTATGTACAGTCGCCACCACTGCCAGTTCCTGAGCTTCAAGTACGCGGCGCAATTCCTCTGGATGATTCTGATGGCGTTGAGTTGCTGCAGCCTCTTTTGATAGTTCCTCCTGGCGAGGAAACCTCGGCAGAAGGCTTGGAAGTTCACGATCAAATCGGTGATCTTGTAATCCCGCTCTTCTTCCAAATGCGCCAACACACCAGCGCGGAAGAAGATCTTCGACTGTCCCACACGGTACAGGTTATGATCCAGCTCCAGAGCCTTGATCATCTGCTCGCAAGCCTTCTTACCGTCCATGAAACCTTTCGGGATTATGTTCGGAGTGAGCAGCTCGTATCTCTGTCTGAATTCTTGGAAGGGAATTCTGTTGGGGAATCCTTGTCTGCAGATACGGATACCCTCGAGCACACCGTTGCACCGCAGCTGGTCCAGGACTAGAGGCGCCTCGATCTTGCCCGCTTTCTTCTCGTGGTTCGGGATGATACACCGCACGAAGTTAGGATTCGTGTTCTTGAGTGTTGCCATCAGTTTCGTCAGCTGTTCCTTGTACAGCTGAGATACCGTTCTGAACATACCCTTCCGGGTTCTCGCTCCGAATTGCGTGTCCGTCATGGCTTGCTGCGCCATGCCGACGATCTCTGCGTCCTTCCAGATATGGCACACGAACGGATCCTGTGACGATTGGAGAAGAGACACCACGTTCTCGTTCAGAGGGTCCATGTTCTTCATCAGCCACTTCTCCGCTGAGTAATCAACTTTACCGGCGTAGTGGATGATGGCGAAGTCGGCGATTCCACGGAAGTCAGTCTTCATGAACTTAGGGTGGACGGAATGCGCCGAGACGAGCTTCTCGACGAAGGTTTTGTCTGTGGCCTTGGGGAACCAGCACTCCTCGTCTAGCAGAGCCATGATGCCCATGGGTTTGTCGATGAGGTCGATGGTCGGCTGAAGGTCGAGACCGAAGTCGATGAATTTCCATTCGATACCCTCACGCTGGTACTCTTCCTGCTCGAGAATGAACATAGTGTGGTTGAAGAGTTGCTGGAGTTTCTCGTTCGTGTAGTTTATGCACAGCTGTTCAAAGGAGTTGAGGTCGAATATTTCAAAACCAGCCATATCCAGGATTCCAATGAAAGAGGCTCCTTGTCGTTTCGTTCTGTCCAGGGACCTATTGATTCTGTTGACTAGCCACCTGAACAGGCGCTCGTAACACGCCTTGCCGATGGCTTCCGCAGAGAATTCTACTTGTTCTTTCGTCTGCGCTTTCGTTACGAAATCACGACCTACTTTTATTCTGGGTTTCAAGAATGCTTTTGTCATTTCTGTTACAGATAAACCTGAAAAGAAAAAACAGTCATTACCGTCTATTAAAACGATGGCAGTATGATTATTTATTTATGAGATTAATCTTACCAAGAAGATGTGCAATTTTCTGTGCCACTGTGTTATCAGGCAACGTAGCCTGATCTGAGTTCCGTTCTTGCTTGAACTGCATGGAACCGAACAGTAGGACCGCTGACACTATCCTAAAGATAGTTTTGAAGTCCTCATTGTTCATTCCCATAATGTGCATGGATTTGATCGTCGCCTGGAACTCCGCCGCATCGTCGATTCCAGGGACCGGTACTGCTCCACTCGATAAGAAGGGGTAACTCTTGGGATCTTCTAGGATGTAATCTGCCTTCTGCTGTGCCGTGGCACCAGATAGAAGCTGGTAGAAGATGTGGAATGTCCTTTCGTCTTTCGCTTGTCTGATTGCTCTCGATTTTTCTAATAAGTACGTTTCGATATTCGCGCCCGCAATGTACCCTGACGCGTCGAAGTTTATCCTAATAAATTTACCCTGGAGAAGAAGACACGTTAATTATTATCTGCAGATTCAATAACAAAATTGCTAATACGAGTACAGTATGAAAGATACTTACAAATCTGGACGAGTTGTCGTTTTTGACCGTTTTCGCGTTTCCAAAAGCTTCTAGAATGGGGTTTGCTTGCAACAGCTGTTGTTCCAATTCGCCCTAAAAGGAATGTTACTATAACTCTGGCCTCGTATTTTTATGTCGTACACATAAGTTGTCAATCAAGAAATATTTATCATGAACACTTCCAAACTCAGATACACACATCAACACCGTCTAGGGATATTTTGTATAAAGTTCTTAAATTCTAAAAATACTAACCAGTTTTAAAATCTTTTGAAGAAAACTTATTTTAAAGACCTATTTGAATGATTCTAAACTTGAATTTGAAAAAATAAATTATAAACAAAAGATTTACGTGGTATTGCAATAGCGAAGGTCGAAGTTTTCAATTCACCTACCATAGTTTTTGGTAGTTTTTTTGAATCAAATTGAAGTTTTAAAACAAGTTATTGATTAATTTCGAATTTATGCCACTAAATGCATCATGCAGTGGCGCCATTTAACTAGAGATTAAATGTTAAGGGCAGTAGGCATGCTCCAAGCTGGGGCTACTCAGCGGAATATTGCTGAGGACATTGGAACGAAACAAAACGTGATATCAAGATTATGGTCACGTTATCGTACTACCAGTGAAGTGGCTGAAAGATACCCAGGTGAGAGGCGCATAACCACCCAGCGACAAGACCGAATTTTGCAAGTTGCCGCGAGAAGACAACCAAATGTTACGGCCATGCAGTTGGTTCAAAGACTCCAGTCAGAGCACCAGTTGCTTGTGAGTGACCAAACAGTGGGGAGAAGACTGAGCTGAAGCGAATCTTCATGCTCGCAGGCCGCGTTGTACTCTTGCACTACGCCAAGGAAATCGTGGACGAAGATTACAGTGGGCTCGTGAACATTTGCTCTGGGAAGAAAACCAGTCGTCTGTAGTGCTGTTTATCGATGAGTACCGATTCGGTTTCCTTCCAGATTCATGAAGAGTACGTGTATGGCGAGTTCCTGGTCGTGAGAGCCGTCTGCAACACCCTCAGAAAGTCCATACATACCACGGCGGGACAATTATGGTTTGTTCGGGAATTCGTGTTGGTGGAAGAACCGACCTCGTTTGGATCAGAAACACCAAGACAGCTCAAAAATACCGTAACCGGGTGCTAGTACCAATAGCCTACCCCCATCGACTACAAATGGGCCAAGATTTCACGCTCTTGCACGACAACGCCCGTCCGTACACAGCGCGAGTGGTGACCAGTTGGCTTCAGGAGCACGACGTGTCGGTCTTAAACCAATCCACGCAATCACCTGACCTAAGCCCCATAGAGCACGCGTGGGGCATGCTCCAGAGAAGGGATATGATTATTTTTTCTGCAAAAATTGCGACTAAAGAGCAGCTTTTTTTGGATCTTAGCAGGACTTGGACAATATCCCGCAGCAAGACTTTGATAACTTGATTCAAAGCATGAAAAACCGTTGCAGGACCATTGTTAACGCCATGGGTGGTTTAACTGACTACTGGTTTTTCGCATAATTGCAAAAGTCGGAATCATTTCGCTCAATTTTTCACTTTTTCTTAAAAAACACATTCATCCTTAGTTCTACCATTTTTTCATTTTTTGTTTTTATTTGAATAAAATTTTATTTATGCAATAAAAATATTTCTTTTTAATTTCAAAGTCTAGTCTGCTAAATGGGCTTTATAAAAATATAAATATGTTGCATGTTGTCTTTAACAAATTTTGAGTAAAATGAGAAAATCCGAAATATCCCTAGACGTTGTTGATGTGTTTACATAACTTTGTTGCATGAACCCATATTTTCAAAGCAAATAAGTATGGATGAATTCAGTTAAACTTATAAATGTTATTTTTAGACTTTGTATACATGTTTTTGACATACTTTCGTTATACATTTGTCAGTTTTTATTTAATGAATAAATCACAAGGATTTCAACAACTTTTAAAGTAACGAACATGTGTCATACAAGGTCTAAATAGGAGTCATCTAGCACACCAATGAAAGTAGCTCATTACCTCAAACGTGGGTCCGTTCGACTACGATGGAGATTAGCGGCGTGAAATGAAACGTAAAATTAATGAGTGTTAGATGGTAATGAGGACAAGTTATTTTACAAGAATGACATAATGATGATGATTTTTTTATTTTAAGAAATGAATAGATTGATACGATGAATTTATATGACTGTAATGATCTAAATTTTACTATTGGATAAACAATATTAATGACACATACATAAACTTAGTTACACTTATTGGAAAGATTAGCGTTATTAGAACATTCATTATTATCGCATAATCAGTGATGGTCAAATTGATATTCCGTATAATCTTATCGGACATGCGTAATAAGCTATTAATAACAATAACAAACACAAAGAAAATGACGATTATATACAGCCCCGTTATAAGCAAGCACAAAGTACCAGTAATTACTAGACTTACTATTATCAACTGTGGTGTCGGTCCCTGCGAGTCCGGAGTAGCGGGTTTCGTGGAAGAAGAGAAAAAATAAAATATATTACACAGAGGTTTAGGTAAATCAGACGTTGCCACTTCAGACCAATCTCTTCCGGAAAAGATTAAAGATTTACTGGGTAAAATGAATAAAAGGCAACATTCTACAGGTTAAATTGAGGAATAAGTAGGACTGGTAGTTCAATTTAAAGATAGATTTTCTAGCAACACAAGTAAAAGTAGAAAGTGCTGTACAGTAGACAGACCACCTCCTTAAGCAGGGGTGCCTAGAGCCATTTACAAAGAGAATTAAAACAATATTACTACAATTCACACAAAATCTGGGTCTTCCTACAGATTTTACAGAGATGATACTACTAGCTTACAAAACATAATTTGAAACTTTATTCATAATCCAGACAAACTATTTGATTTAGCGAAAGGATGCTTTTTGTCTTTTTGTTTTGGCTTGATTTTAGCAGTTAGGTAAATTGTTATTCAATTCTTACCCGAGAACGATAGTCGAACCAATAAACATTGGAAATCTAAAAGTATATAATCATTAGACTACAAATATTCTTATAATGATAAAATGTAGGTATAAAAAGCAAACATTGAAATAATTAAAACAAATATAGAGAGTAACAATATTTGCATATTCACGCCAATTACAGGCGACACAATTGAAAATCAATGTGACTAACACAGTACCTATAAAATTACTAATCAAGCCATTTCTCACGGTTTACCTAAGACTTTAAAAATACACATATTCAACGATACTCGTAATTTTGTTTCAACAGCTGAATTACTCATTCCTTAAAAGGAATTTGTCTTGGTGAGTAATCATGGGCCAGTCACATCAACGCATCGTATATGGTCATTTCACTTGGGACACGGTTCGTGAAATCACATTATCACACTTTAATCCATCACTTTGGATGCCTAACGATTAAAATTGCACTGCGTTTGGAGATAATGTAATTCTAGTTAAAATTATGCTTCTTTATAAGGCATTAATAGATTTATAAAGTCAACCGTGACAGAAATGGCTGCCGTTTAACTTTTTGCATTCGTTAAAACTTAGAATTGAACATGAAATCAAGGAAACTTCAATTCTATTCGATTCTGATAAACATTGCATTTATCCTTTAAAAGGGTTTAATGTTTTTGAGGAAACTCTACTAAATACAGCTAGTTTCAATGCCTTCTCAAACATACAAACACAATCCGTTCATTTATCTCTTTACCATTTCGTACATTCTGACCAGCTCAAAAACATCTGTCACTTTCTACTTCTTTATTAATTGCTAGCTTCCGCTTGCGGCTTCGCATGCGTGTTACCCTATAAAAAGCCTAATTTTTTTTCCAGGTCATAAACTATGTATACCTATATTCTAAGTTTCATTAAAATCAGTAGTTTTTGCGTGAAAGAGTAACAAACATCCATACATCAATCCAGACATCCATACATCCTCACAAACTTTCGCGTTATAATATTATTAGGATAGGATACTTTATACATTTTCTTTTATTCTTTTCTTTTCCTTTTTTGAATGATTATTTCAACTTACCGCTCCCGAGCCTTTAGGTTTTGAAGCGGCGACGTACGCCAAGTACTGGATAACTTTTTTCGTGTTCTCTGTCTTGCCTGCACCTGATTCTCCTGTGCAGAGTATTGACTGATCTTCTCTATCTGAAACCAGAAAATAAACTCTATATTATTTATTACAACAACAGCGAAACTAGAGAAAGAGCTTTTTTGACGTGATAACTTCTTATAAATCGCCAGCTGCTCGCCCGAAAAAGTGTCACGTTCCGCCTGAGCCGGGCGTGCAAGAGCGCGGAACAAGCGATAGAGAGGCACGATCGTTCATCAAAGTTTTCTTATGACGTTATCGCGTAAAATTATCGTCCGTAAACCGAAGTCCAAACTCAAGGTCTGCCAAAGAGCTATGGAACGCAGCGTGCTAGGGGTGAAGAGAACCGACAAAGTCAGAAATACTACTCTTCGCGCAAAGACCGGGATCGAGGACGTCGGCGAAAAGACTGCCAAGTTAAAATGGGGCTGGGCGGGACACGTGAGTTGTATGGATGGTGACAGGTGGGCAGGGATTATCACGCCATGGGTGCCTGATGGGCGACGAAGCCGGAGCAGGCCGAGAAAACGTTGGCGAGATGATCTCGACACCTTTCGGAGGGATTGGTGGGATATTAAAGACCGAGAGAGATGGAAACAATTGGGGGAGACCTTTGCCCAGCAGTGGGAAAATATAGGTTAATAAAAAATAAAAAAAAAAACCGACTTTACAGACAACCATTTTTTTTACATTTATTTAGTAGGACCACTAGGATCACTTAAAATCGTCTTAAGAGCTCGATTTAAATAGACTGTATCGCCCATGCCCGCCCATTTCTCTTTCACGAATACTGCTCTCAATTTGTAGGTCTTCGACATTAAAAGTGTCACTGTAAAACTAAAAACATTTTGCAACATTTTCCATTCCCCTTTATTCCACACAACAATCATTCTGTGTTATCAGTATCACTCCCCCCACCGGCATTGTCTTTGTTTACTATGTCGCCGCGAAGTACGAACATTTGCCGTGGGCGTTTCCTGTTACCTGTGAGCTGAATGCATTGCTCATTAGCCTGAGTAACTTCTTTAGTGATGGGAACCGGAGTAAAGTTGGATTCAAGTTCTAGCACTCTTATCATGGTAACAATCTTCATTTTAAAACAGTGTATATTATTGTAAAGCTTTATGGCGCGTTTACACGCTCGCGTGCAAACAGACATTCAACGAGCACATTACCTTTTGTCGCGTTCCATCTCCTTGAGATGAGAGTGACAAAGCTACTTCGTGCTCAATGACTTCGTGTTGAATGACTGTTTGCTCGGAAGCGTGTAAACGCGGTATTCAATCATGCGTTTATAAGATAATGTCAAATAAGAATTGAGTTCTGAATGTTACTTCTTCTTTTTTTGGATCTTAATAAAGCTACAGAATACAGATCTTTCTATTTTCAAGATAAATTGATTTTAAATACTACTTCGCCATTCTTTAACATAATAAAGAAAATAATCTACATTTCTAATATTCAATGAAAGTTTAAGCAGATTTAGAGCGATAAAGTACTCCAAAACCATAGAATCACGCAAGGAGATACTATAGGTCCGCTTTCGTTATTATTTCTTTCTCAAAACGTTGAGGCTCTCCGGAGCAGCACTAGCATGGCGTAGATAAGCGACCAGGGACGGGTCGTTTGTCTAATTGTTCACTAATGGCCACGCCGGCCGATACGGGAATGAGTTATGGCACGACTATGTAGTGGTAATCCACTTCCATTTCGAGTTTTTTTCTTGTACTCTCGTTTAGACTGTATCTGTTTAAGCTGACGCGGGGGCGAAATCGCCATGAAGAGTTTAGATAAATAAGAGACACTCCGGGAAACTAAAACAGTGCATTTAGACATTTTAGACCCTGTACCGAGCCAAAAATTTCTATATAACGTCTTTATGTGAGACGACCATAAGCATTGATTCAAGCTCTCGTTTTGGAGTTATGGAAAATCTTATAAAGAAACCGAAAATCGGTCGTTTCTTGCACTGCAACGATTGCTTCAGAGTATCGGTGGTAGCTTTATATTATTCCTGCTTCACTCGCTTCTGCTTATTACTTAGAACGCGATCTTATAAAGAGCAGTATCTATTTAGAATTTAGACTTCACATTTATTATATTTTTCCTTTGAAACAGGTTCTAGATAGCGGTTTAAATAATGCGCTGAAATTGGGTTAATTACCTACATTTAGTGTTTTGTACTTGTATATTGAAAGGCTTTCACGATATTTATTGTCTTTTCAAGGTGTTTTATAATTAGCATGTCCTAGTTCAGGATATTTACATTTCAAATACCTCTTTATTTCATGAAGAACTCAGACATGCAAGCTATTTATAAATTGTAAAGTGTAACAACTATGTTTTTCAAATAGTAGGTACCAAGAGGGATACCTACAAGTTTTCTATGTTTAGTCAAAAAGTTTAGTTTGATATATAACACACAACTAGCAGTGATAAGCGTTACTAATATACAAATTTAATATCACTAGAGAGTGATAGAAGTTGGCCTGTTATCACAATTTTGCTGGTTGGGTTATTTCAATGTTGTCATTGAAATAATATCCAAAATCTGCCAATGTCGATATTAGTTTGACAGTAAAAAATGCTCTGCGCTGCGCTCCGTATGTGTACTGGCCCTTAGACATCTTTAAAGGATCTTAAATGCATAAAAGATCTGAGAAAACGTTTACGCCTTGAGGACACAGTCTTGATCATATTTCGTTCGAAGATACCAACCTTGTAACATAGAGCGGTATGCTGTGTCAGTGATGGCGAAGACATGCGGTGGCACCTCGTGCCGTTTGATGCCTTTATACCTCTCCATGATCTTCTCAGTGTAAATGGGTAACTTCTTGTAGGGGTTCACCACCACGCAGAAGAGGCCGGAGTATGTCTGTCAATAAAAATATAACAATTAAACATCGTGAGGAAATCAGTTAGCTTTCTAATAGCGTCAATAGGTTTGCAACCTATGGAATGTTAACTTCTGAAAAAATGTGAGAATGTACCAAATATGTTTGGACATACCTCTGACTACCCTGGCTTAGAAATCTTCAAAGGATCTAAACATGCCTAAAGATCTGAAATAATATGTCTACCGCACCTTGCGAATACAGTTGTGATCATATTTCATTTTTACCATTAATATTTGTTTGTTTTTTTTAATGCAAGGGAGGATGTAAATGGGAGTCCCTCTGGGAGTCTCTGCTCTGATAAGATGTAGCATAGAAAAACAGAAATAATCAAATAATATTTCATTAACATACGAAATATATGTTTAGTTATTCATAATCTTTTGAATCAAACTAGATAAGAGATGGGAGATATCAGATAAAAACAATCTGTTTTGAATGTTTCTTTTGTCCTTCATACAAAAAAGTAACGTAAGCCTTTGGCCAAAAACGAGCTGATCCGCGGAATCCTATTAGCGAAGACCTTGATCTTCGTAATCGTCTGGTGGAAACAAGAGTTCAATGACCCAAGTGTTGCAAAACCTAATATTAAAACTGATATATAAACTTTTGTTGTAACTGATAAACATAAAAATTGTTTTCATAAAGATTGAAACTATAATATTATAAAGAGGTAAAGTTTGTTTGTATGTAGGAGGTGATCTCCGAAACTACTCATAAAAAAAATAAAGAAAACAAAGCAAAATGACAAAATGAGAAAAAAAATACGTGTTGAAATCAGATACTCATCAGATTTCAAAAATGCTTTCACCAGTATTTAGAATGAACTTTTAGGATGAACATAGGCTACAAGTTATGTAGATAGGTACCTCGCAGGCAACGCCGCGGGTGGAAGTTAGTAATCAATAATTTGCAATTGAAATAAAAACTTTAGTTGAAATAAATAGTCTCCAGGAATGTGATACTCCAACAGAATAGCGGAGATAAAATAAAAACGTTGGTTAGTTAAAATACCAAATGCGTGTTTGATTTTTTGTCATAGAGCCTACATTACGCCTAAAGCACTGTAAAGGAATCCCAGGAATCCTGACCCACCTAGAAACTGTCAGGCGAGTAAAGCGAGTTAAGCTGACAAACCAGGTCAAGTAGTAACCCTGGCTGACTATAAAATCGGCGCAAACAACTAATTAGTATGAGAATTTATTACTTGGAACTAATTGGTACTCGCCGTAAAATTGTGACCCGATAAGTACATTACATACTCAGATATAAGTGATCTTACATAATAATTAACAACCATGTTACCTTGATCAATATGAAAATGGAATAGAAGACTCATCTTGCTCGATTAAAGCTGCCTTCAAAAGAAAGGATAAGTTCAATACAAACTTAAAAGATCAAGTAATGTTTAATTTTGAATCAGATTTGAATAAATGCACTATTCTCATAAATCTTACAAACTGCTTATCAAGTTTCGGTATGTTCAAAGAAGCTGCAACTGATAACAGAGCAATAAATAGCTGATAAAGAGATCAATTACGCGAATCAATTAATTATTTGACCCGATATCTAACGGATAACTACGTAAAATGGCGATCGACCTAGCAAATATCGAGCACTTCTTGTGAAAAATATAAGAAATGCGGTGAATTAGCAAGGAATAGATAATATTCTTAAGATTATTACGCTAAATTTCTGATATCATCAGCGCAATGCTAGGATTTAGATAAGTTGCAGTATAAAGGTAGCATTAAAGAAGAGAAACACCATGAGACTTGCTGAAACATGGTAAGGGAATAAACTTTGTTTGTTGTATTGATTGTATAAACATTTGATGATTGCATGAACACTATAGTTTCCCGTGACAATGTTGATGTTTGTGACTGCAATGGCGAAAGTTTAAAATAAACCTATTTTTTTCTGTAAATGTTGCATGTTAAGCCCAAATAAGGACGTAGGACTCTACATAATAGGTACTTCATCGAAAAAGCAGACGCCTACAAATAACAAGCTGAAACCGACAGTAATTTATGTAATAAAACCGAAGTACGCATTCCAAATTAGACATTTGTATTCAAACACATTTTTGGCAATTCTCGAAGACGATAAGTAAATAATTCAGCATTGCTGTTGAGTACGATACATTTCATTAAAACTTTCTAAAAATTTAACAAACACGACCGTTTGTAAAAACATATTGGTAAGTAGTTGATGATGATACAGTTTGTATTATATTCTACTACAATAGCGGGGTTAAAAAGGCCATTATAGCAGAATAGCAGAACCAATGAAGACCAAAACCACACAAGTCTAGTCAATAGTATCATTTCGCAAGAGTCGCGACCACATGCCCAGTTGTGAAAGGCACAAAAACTACAGCGACACAGTTTCCACGAGCGGCCACCCTTATTTGGTCGTGTCAATTCGTCTCCTTATACGGAATCAACTAATACATTACAGTTCAAATGCTTCGTTTAAAAATATATAAACTTTTCCATATTTCAACGCCACATGTCAAGATTTATTTATTTTATAAATGAGCTGTCCAATTTTGATTTCATCAGATTTACGAAAGGTGTTTTACTATTGCCATTTCTTGCAATACATAAGGTTGTCAGATCAGACACTTTAATATTTTCTGCCTTATTCGGTAAGTTCATTGTGACTTCCATATGCGGGCCTCCTTTTGTCAACAACCTCCAACGAAACCCTCGATGTGTCATCGGCCGGCATGCAACAAAATGTGCGCTTACAATGGAAAGGTGGGTTACATCGTAGCGTAACATTCGCAGTGTAGTGTGGATGACTCACACATTTGCAAATTATACCCCTTTCCTCCAGTCTCGTCTCTGCACAACCGTATTAAAAGGGACGTAGGGTTTACAACGACTGAGAGCTTTCAGCTTGAAAGCGTCTGCACCTTGTAATTAACTGTTAAAATGAGTTTTGGAGCGGATATTTCGACTTTAAATTGCTTTGTGAATATTTAGTCTTATTTGGGCAATGTGATTTCTGCGAACACGCTGATGATGAACATCTGAATGAGCCTCCAACCACAATGAACATCAATCATTATGATGCACCATGCCTTCTCTGAAAATTGCAGAAATTCTGCATTCGACGCACCGCTTGCCTAGTTACAGTGACTGCATTCCGCACTGCGACGCAGATCTAATCTTGACAAAAATATGTCTACTGCGCCGTTTGTAACCCTTTATGATTCTCAAGGTACCTATGTAAATGTCATAATTTTTAATCATTTATTTCACTCTATCTCCCTGCAACATCGCCACATTTGAGAAGCTTTTGAATTCATAAAATACTATTGAAGGTTGCAGTAAATGATGACAGATGGCAGATTGATGAACCGACGCTAATAAACATGAGGTCGGTCATAAAGACCGCAATTCGGGCCACGGTGTCGAAACTGACAACTATATTGGGGTAAGAGAATCATCGAGCACATAATAGAAATGTACTGGTTCCTTGTAAGGCATGGGAAGTTTCAGGTTTAAGCATTTTAAACCCATAAATTGTTCACAATAATACGGACATCGATCACCCATAGGTATCTTCGCAGGTATGTTTCAGTAATGTCAAACGATAAGATAAGAGTAAGTTACGAATAGAAACTCATTTTCAAATACATTACAGAAACTGTAACAGAATAATTATCATAATTAATGAATATTCTTCCAGCGACT